>CM019065.1:248368797-249728706 GCA_009667805.1 Leptobrachium leishanense
AGGAGGATGTTCTAAACATTATACAGAGAGGAGCCTTTTTTTTTAGCCCTTTAAATCCAGTGGCTGTGAGCGCTGAGATCGGCTGCTTGTTACATTATCTCTCAGTATAATGTATCAGGCTCAGCTGTTACAGTAACTGACTGCTGCTCATCCACAGTGCTCAGAGTTTCAGTAAAAAAGGAAATAATATTGTTCTAACGTCTATATATAAAAATATTATTTACTAGTTTTACTGAAACTCTGAGCGCTGTGATGAGCAGCAGTCAGTTACTGTAACAGCTTTGCCTGACACGGGGCAGTATTACAATGTTGGTGCTAACTTAACCAGAGCTGTTGTAACTGAAAACCTCCATAGGCTACAATAGCTCTGGGAAGTTTACAACAGCTCTGTTTAAATTAGCACCAGCTATGTAATATGGCCCACATTGTGCTGAGAGCGAGAGATACTGTAACAAGCAGCGATCTCAGCCCTCTGAGCCACCACTACAATAGTAATTGTATCCACTGGTTTTCGGATGAATGAAAATAGTTTTCATACTAAAGAACTGAAAACGAATTTCTTTAGCAACTAAATAAATTGCATTTTAGGACTAATCCATTAGTTCAAAACGAAATTTTGTGCTGTGCACATGTCTAGTATCTAGCGTATCTTTTTCCATTCTCTACCGAGCTGCTCCCATCAGTAAACAGTTGCATGTCATATTTGTCTAGGGTTATATCTTTCAGGTCAGGTCTGCTACTAAATACTTCCTCCATCGCTTGAAGACATTCATGGATTTAATCTTCGCAGGATTCTGGAAGCAGGGTTGCTGGATTCAATGTAGAGATAAATTCCAGATGAACTCAATGTGGCTTGATATTTGGTCATTTGGCTATTGCTGAACCAATAATTCCCTTTGTAGTCCAGGAGCTTTTGGACTGCATGGGGTACACGAACATAGATTTCTTGGCCCAGGGTGAGCTTGTCAGCTTCTGCAATCAAGAGTGCTGTGGTGGCTTCGGCTCTGAAGCAGGTTGGTAGGCCACAGGCGACAGGATCTAGTTGTTTGGACAGGTAAGCCACAGGCCTTTGCCATGAGCCCTGGTGTTGGATCAGGACTCCAGCTGCGGTCTGGTTGTGTTCATGTACATACAGATAGAAAGGCTTGCTGTGATCAGGTAGGCCCAAGGCTGGGGTCTCCGTCAGTAAATTCTTTAGCTGGAGAAAGGCACTTATCTGTTCTTCTCCCCAGAGAAACGGATCTTTCTCGACCCCCCATTGAGGCTTGGTAGAGGGGTTTGGCCATCATGGTGAAATTGGGGATCCAAAGTGGCAGAATCCTCCAGCTCCCAGGAATTCTCTTACTTGGCGGCATGTCTGTGGCTGAGTGATACAGCAGACTGCTTCCTTGCGTTCAGGACCCATGGCACGTTTGGTTCCTGTTAAATGAAAGCATAGATATTTTACAAGGTGTCTGCAAATCTGTGCTTTCTCTGTAGACGCTTTGTAACCTGCTTGCCATAGGAGATGTAAAAGCTGTTGTGTTGCAGTTATACAGTCTTTTTCAGTGGGGGAGGCAAGCAGTAAATCAACAACATATTGTAACAGTACGGCTTTGTCTGGCTGAGAGTGAAAGGCCAGGAGATCCTGACTCAGGGTTCTGATGTCTTTTTAAGTCTAGCACGTTGTAATGAGGAACTGGTGGTGAATGTTAAATTATAATCTTAAGCAAACAAATATAAATTCCCTAATATAATTACAATATATGAAATTTCAATAGACCGTTTTCTTCCCATATATCAAAGATGAAGTAAGGCGCTGCGCAAGCTGCGCGACTCTGATCAGAGGAGATGATAGAAACTAGGGATGTGCGTTTCGGGTTTCGGAATTTCGGAATTTTCACGAAATTTCCCGATTCTTTTTTTCGGATGCGGACGATTTTCTGAAAATTTTTAGATCCGAAAATGGCAGATCCGAAAAGTTTTCCGAGCCGAAACGAAATATTTTCGAATGTACTTGAAATGTGTCAAATCGAAATTTATTGCTTTGAAATGAGGAGAACAGACGTTCCTAAAAAACGAAAATTTTCGAAAATACGAAAAGTCAATACAAAAAACGAGCTAAGTGACACGAAAATACGAAAAATGGTCGATATTCCGAAACCATTTACAATTCCGAAAACGAAAATTTCCGAAAATACGAAAAGTCGATACAAAAAACGAGCTAAGTGACACGAAAATACGAAAAATGGTCGAAATTCCAAAAAAAAATGTACACGAAAACAGAAATCGGTCGAAACGAGCCGAATCGAAAAGTTTAAAAATCCGAAGAATCGAATCGAACCGAAAAAAAAAACGGTGCACAAGCCTAATAGAAACAACCACACCAAGATATGGCAGATCAACATCTGACTAGCTCGTGGTCAGTCAGACCCGTTTATTATTTCAACATCCAATAGAAATGTTCGTTATAGAGATTCCTGTCCAGTCCATATTGGCTGTTATATCTCACTCCTATCAGAGCAGATACATTTCTACATCGGACGTCACATAGGTTTCGCGGGCATTTCTAAGTTAACACAGGATATCTATTTTAATCACTCTCTCTCTGGCCAGCCTCAAGAGGAAACGAAGCTGATCATGATAATGACAGGACAGGAAATCAGCTAAATTCCACAAGCAACATTGTATGTAAGAAAAAGACGGTCGTCATGCAGAACTGAATATTAAAATGGAGGGGGGAAGTTTCACACTGATGCATATTGAAATATGGCACGTATTTCAATTACAGGACATACAGGAAATTAAAACTACCTATCATATTAAAATACCTTTCAGTCGTCTCTTTGATCACAATCACATATACAATCGTGATCACTAAAATGGATAAAACAAAACTAGGCAATTAAACCAATTATACCTGGGACCATAGTATCCTCGCCTAATACCTCTAGATCATTCTAGATGCTCAGAGAGAAAAGAAAAAAAATCTGTTAATTACTCTTAAAATACCTCTCTAACTTTTATGATATAGAATTTCCCAAGGAGGCCCTTTATGAGCATAAAATACACTTATCTATCTAGATTCACTCTACCAGCGAACCACACTTGGAGCCTGGGCCAAATACCTAATCTAGACATTAAATAACTATTTATTCCCATTTCCCAAAATATAATTCACCTAACTAGAAAAATATAATAACTTGAATGTAAAAAGTTCATTTATCTAATAATCAACATGAGTCAGATCTATATCTGTGTGTTTTCCTATGTTCAGCTTCACGCCACAAAACGCATACACACCTTCCTTTTCACACACACTCTCAAGAAATACATTCTCATTTTCACAAATCCAATCCTTTCATATTGCATATTCCACCCATTTAAATATCAAAAAATATTTAATTACTATCCTATTCAGTCTTGTTCGGTGTTTTGAAACAAACCTGGTGTTTATAAAACACACCTTCCTCAAATAAAATCAAAAAAATAAAAACAACTTTAATGTTACCGAATTAAAACTTTCCATTAACACGTGAAACGTATTAATGCAAATGCATTAAATTATATGTTCCTAAATACATTAAAAAACACTAATTTTAATTGGATGTGATCTTCAATAATCCTAAATGTGTCTGGGAATTTGAACAATATTGATTGTAACCAAACAACAAAAATAATAAAATATAAAATAATAAAAGACACAGAATAATTATCACTTAGACAACACAATGATAATCCATCAGCATATAAACAATACATTATCTTCTTCTTTCTTTGTCTTCTGTCTTATTGGGTGAAAATAACTGTTTTGTAAAACTGACATATCTTAAGTTTTATTTCCAAATCAATGATCTTCTTTAATTGCATGATTTATCGATGAGTTGTTGATAAATTAGAATGTTTTATTGCCTGGTGTCTGATAATTCCTTATTATCCGGTTGATGTAACATTGTAATGTGAAATGATAATGTGTTTGAGTAAATTTCCTTCAATTCCAACAACTTTATCAATATTGGTATTCAATAATCTTCCATCTAGCTTGATCAAAGTTGGCATGCATGGGTAATTTTCACCTAAAGTAAAAAAAACACTTGAAAAAAATGTATTATTAACCTGTCAAAAACTATAAAATTATATGGTTAAAATACTTTAAAATGGATTCCAGGTTTCTTTAAAGAGAAAAAAAATGCAACACATTTTTGGACACAAAAAAAGGAGTGGTCATGAGAGAGACAAAATGGAGGAAAGAAGGGGTCAAGAGAGAGACAAAATGGAGGAAAGGAGGGGTCATGAGAAAGACAAAATGGAGGGGGCTAGGAGAAGAATGTGAAAACTTCCTTTTACTTTTGCAACGGTCACCATCTTTTTTCTAAAATGCTCTTCAATCAAAATAAAAAAACACTTAACAAAAATATCATAAACTGGGAAAGAAAGTATAGAAGGGCATGTTTAAAACTTGACATGTTAACTAGCACAAAGTTCTCAAAGGAAACTCAGAGAAAAAGATTCTTAGTAAACATTTAAAACAACAATTTTTATTAAGGATATTGGTTAAAAACAAACATTCAAACGTGAGGTGTTTGTGCAGCTATTTTACAGCCTGTTTTATTCCCCCAAGAAAATTCAATGGGGGCATAGTCATACGTTGTTGCACTTCACACCAAAAGACAAAAACATCAGACAGCAAAAAATAAAACTAGACCTATGGCTACCAATTCAGAAAAAAGAAAACAAACAATACTCAGGATACTAAACTACAACCTTCCATCTCCCTTTGTCAATAAAAAACCACCTATCTCCACTCATCACCTGAAATCTGCCTAATTTCCTTGGTACAGCGCTACAAAACCTGTAGGCGCTTTCCATTAAACTTTCACTCAAATCCTTCAATATTACTTTATCCTCTTAGATTGTAAGCTCTTAAACAGGACCTCTTTGCTTACTGTATTATGATGAACATATATAGGTATATTCCAGTATACAGGTTACAAAACCTGTAAATGACCTCAGACCTCAGTCAGCCATTTTGGCAATTATTCAATAGGGGACTCAAATATTATTATAATTATATCTTTAATAGAGATTATCATTCGTTCAGCAACAAAGAAACTACACAGGCATGCTTGTCCCTTATACAAAACATATAACCTATATTAAGGTGTGGTCAATCCCTTTGTGCTGGACTCAAACAAAGACCAGAGGGAAAAAAACGACCACGCCTCTTTTGGTAAAATTTATAATTTATATTAAGGCAGATTGACGACGCCCATCACCTTGATACACTAAATAGTTTTTTTATCATATATTTTTATAATGCAGTAACAGTTCCACAATTCAATTGCTATTATATATTTATTCAAGGCATTAGATATATGTTATTTCTATATATACTGTCCAATTATCCCTAATAGATACTCACAGCACACAAACAAAAATAACTACATATTCAATTATCCAACTTGCATTGCTGAAAAAAAAACCTCACATTTAGTGTAGATCATGAAGAGAGAGAAGAGAAAAAAAACTTATTGCAAGCCTGAAGTAAGGGAGGGCTATTTCTTTTACAGCTGCTGAGGGGGAAAAAGGGACACACGGATACTGGCAAAGCGACATATTCCAAAGGAAATCAGTCCCTATACACACAGAAACACAGAGAGCTGTACAGTGTAATAAAATACAAAACATCAAAGATAAACACATACATTAATAATTAGTAAAGACAAACAGTGAAATAAACAGATGTAATCAATGGCAAGAAACAAAATAAAAAAAAAATACAAACGTGAAATCTGAAAAAAAAACAGTTTGCAAATCCTTTCAAATTAGTTAGCGCGCAAATATACAGCAATGCAAAGTGAATAGCTCTCAATGGGAGTCAAAACTATTTTGTTATATGAGAAGAAATTAAAATAAAATGCTCAAAACTGTAAAAATAAAAACACCAATTGCCTCCTACAATTGGAACTCAAACGCTTGAGAAAAAACACATCTCCGGGTGAGTTGCCACTTACAGGGAACTCAAACTCTTGAGACAACAAATAAACAAAAAAAAAACACAAACAGGCTCTCCCACCTAGAGTCGTAAACAAAAAAACTTCAAGGAAAAAAACAGCAAAAACCAAGCCAGGAGGCAAGTTCGCAAAATCTGAACAAGCAAATGAGGTACATTTGAATGGCAAATTCCACTTCTCACTGACACCAACTGTTAATTATATTCTTAAGCAAACAAATATAAATTCCCTAATATAATTACCATATATGAAATTTCAATAAACCATTTTCTTCCCATATATCAAAGATGAAGTAAGGCGCTGCGCAAGCTGTGCGACTCTGATCAGAGGAGATGATAGAAACAACCACACTGAGATATGGCAGATCAACATCTGACTAGTTCATGGTCAGTCAGACCCGTTTATTATTTCAACATCCAATAGAAATGTTCGTTATAGAGATTCCTGCCCAGTCCACATTGGCTGTTATATCTCACTCCTATCAGAGCAGATACATTTCTACATCAGACGTCACATAGGTTTCGCGGGCATTTCTAAGTTAACACAGGATGTCTATTTTAATCACTCTCTCTCTGGCCAGCCTCAAGAGGAAACGAAGCTGAACAGACAATGTATTGGGACAGGAAATCAGCTAAATTCCACAAGCAACATTGTATGTAAGAAAAAGACGGTCTTCATGCAGAACTGAATATTAAAATGGAGGGGGGAAGTTTCACACTAATGCATATTGAAATATGGCACGTATTTCAATTACAGGACATACAGAAAATTAAAACTACCTATCATATTAAAATACCTTTCAGTGAAGAGACACCAGCGAAGGAGACACTGAAGGAGCGAAAAGAGAGACAGGAAGAGGACAAGGAGAGAGTGATGTCACTGAAGCCAAGTTGAAGCAGCGTGAGGAGCAGTAGAGGGTGATCACCAGTGTCGAATGCAGCAGAAAGGTCAAGAAGATTAAGGAGGGAGTAGTGACCTTCAGTTTCGTGGCAGCTAAATCATTAGTCACCTTGGTCAGAGCCGTCTCAGTGGACGCTGGGAGTGAAAGCCGGTTGGTGCAGATCAAGTAGAAAGTTAGCAGCAAGAAAACTGGTGAGCTGGTTATAGACCAGACGTTCTACGATTTTGGAGGCAAAGGGGAGCAGAGAGATGGGACAGTAGTTCAAGAGGGAGGTAGGATCAAGAGATGGCTTTTTTAGAATGGGGTGATCAAAGCACGTTTGAATATAGAGGAGAATATTCCAGAGGAGAGGGAGAGGTTAAAATTATGAGTCAAAGCAGGGACAGTAACTGGTAGGACAGGTCGAATAAGGTGTGAGGGGATAGGATCAAGTGGACAGGTGGTCGGTTAGGAGGACATAAGAAGTTCTGTTACATCCTCATTCGAGACTGTAGAAAAGGAAGACATAGTAGAAGAGGGGGCAGGGAGTGAGGGAGTCAGTGGGGGTAGAATGGTTAAAGGAGGAGGGCAGTGAATGCAGCAGCATTGTTTGTTTTATATGTAAAAGCATATATTGCCTCTGCTGTAGAACAGAAAAAAATATTTTGCATTTACTTTTTTCATTTTTTTTTTACACATTATATGGTCTTGTTTGGTATCATATTAAAGACTAGACTCTGACCTTTCCAATGACACCTCACTTAACCTTGTGCGGTGTACATTTCAGGGATGCAGGTTCCAAAGTCCTCCTGTCCCTCCTCACTGCAGCGCCACAGTCTAGGTTGTGAATTAGGAATATGAAATAAATTCTTGGCGCACCTTTGTGTGAAACAAAAATTATTGAAATACAATGTGTGTGACACCAGTGTACATTCTACATTAAAACAAATATGAACACAGCTGATATGTATTCTGCAAGCATCACAGGAATGGCCACGGTCAAGATAGCTGCTTTGTCACCAGACCCAGTGACCATACAGAAAACAACTCGAGTGAGAATAAAAGACCAGGACACAAAATCTGTCTTGGGTGTTTCTTATTACTCTGGGGCAAATTACATACATTCAGTAGTTTTGTCAGAAATAGGAGTGTCACAAATTCATGGATTACAAGCCAATAAAGAATCAATACGTCAGTAATATAGGAAACATGTTTTTTTCTACTTTGGGCAGTACCTAGACTTACACAAACATTTCCTGTCCTTGGCTAGTAGGCACGACTAAATTGACGTCACAGCTATATCCTGTTCTTGAAATAAGAATGTTCCATAGGATATATGAACAATAACCATGTGTATCCCTCCTTTCCTCTCGCCAGCCAGCCTCTTCTTAGTTTCAAGAGGAAGTGGAGTTGAATAGAAAATTTGCACTCCTTAATAAAAAACAGGAAGCCAAGAGAAAGAACAGACTCAGCATTACCTCATGAACACATTAGGCATTTGCTGAGCAGTCAATCAGGCCCTATATATTTATATAGCTATCAAATATTACTAGAATATAGAAATATGTATACAGTGAATTAGCTACCATATTTCAAAATTCCTTTCAATCCGTCTTTTGATCACGAATCATGTGATCATTAATTAAAAAAGAAAACTAAACTAAACTAATGAACCTATTACAAGTGGGGTTACATTGTCCTCATATTATACATATAAATCATTCCAATACGTAGTGTGGCAAGAGTCCTCCGTCAACCACGTCTTCTAGGGCAGTAATTGTAGCGAGACAGCAGGTCTTTTGTAAACAGTGAAGTTTATTCTTTTTACCTTCAGAAAGGTGCACAGCAAACAGTGGCAGCTCAGCAACACAGCAATTCACAGCAACACAGCAATTCTGTGAGTTAGCAATTCAGCAGATACAGCGATACGGCAGTTCACTCTGGTGGGTGCTCGCCCACCCTTTTCTTTCTCTCTCTCTGCCGTATCAGCTTCCTTTTGTTTCTTTTTAAACCCTTACTGGTGGACCACACCTACAGTCCTAGCTGACCCTGCTAATACCTGGTCTGGAAGTGATCCAGGTTGTTGGGATAGTGGCCCGCCCTTCACTCCACTACCCCAACCCCAGGGACCCATAACACACTTTCCTGGGAGCTAGGTTGCTCCAAAAAACAAACAGTCTCCCTGGGGTTCTTTTAAATGCAGTGTACCAGGCCTGGTCTCAGGTATCTCCCATTCAATACCAAGCCCTGCTTCCTATCACACACCCTCCCCCTCAGCTCAGAACCATCGGGAGGAGCGACCACAGACAGCAACGCATGTACTCGAGACAGCCCATCAACGTTACCCTGTAGCAGGCCAGCCCTGTGCTCCACAGTAAAGTTGAAAGGCTGCAGGCTGAGGAACCACCTAGTGACCCTCGCATTCGTTTCCCTGTTTTGACTCATCCATGTGAGGGGAGCATGGTCAGTGACCAGCCTGAACCTCCTCCCCAACAGGTAGTACTTCAGGGCCTCCAAAGCCCACTTAATGGCAAGGCACTCCTTCTCCACGACAGAATAGTTCTTTTCCCTCGGCAACAGCTTTCTGCTGAGGAAAAGAACAGGGTGCTCCTCACCCTGATATTCCTGGGAGAGGACCGCCCCCAATCCAGCCTCGGAGGCATCAGTCTGCACCACGAAATCCTTAGTAAAATCAGGGGACACCAAGACGGGATAGGCACATAGGGCCTCCTTCAAACCAGCAAAAGCGATTTCCGTCTCAGGAGACCATTTCACCATTATGGGGGCTCTCGCTTTCGTGAGATCTGTCAGGGGCGCAGCTATCGCAGCAAAGTTCGGTATGAACCTCCTGTAGTAGCCGGTCAACCCAAGAAATGCCCTCACCTGTTTTTTCGTCAATGGCTGCGGCCAGTTTTGTATGGCCTCAACCTTAGTGGTTTGA
Organism: Leptobrachium leishanense; assembly: GCA_009667805.1. NCBI lineage: Eukaryota > Metazoa > Chordata > Amphibia > Anura > Megophryidae > Leptobrachium > Leptobrachium leishanense. The sequence continues at coordinate 248,378,612 of CM019065.1, forward strand.
GGCTTGACCAATCCCTTACCGATGGTATAGCCCAAGTACTTCGCTTCCTCCAGACCAATGGTACTTTTTGCAGGGTTGGCCACCAGGCCAGCAGCCCGCACAGCATCAAGTACCCTCTGAACTTTCGGAAGGTGGGTTTCCCAATCCGTACTAAAAACTACCACATCATCTAAGTATGCAGCAGCGTAGCGGGCATGGGGTCTCAGAATCTTATCCATCAGCCTCTGAAACGTGGCTGGGGCCCCGTGCAAACCGAATGGCAACACCGTATATTGAAACAAGCCCTGGGGGGTTGAAAAGGCGGTTTTTTCCTTTGCTTGCTCAGTGAGTGGCACCTGCCAATATCCCTTCGTCAAGTCAATGGTTGTGAGATAACGCGCTTTCCCCAGCCTCTCAATCAGCTCATCAACCCTAGGCATCGGATAGGTGTCAAATTTAGAAATACTGTTTAACTTACGGAAATCATTACAAAATCTTATTGACCCATCCGGTTTGGGGACAAGCACAATGGGACTGTTCCACTCACTATGAGACTCCTCTATCACCCCTAGTTTTAGCATTTTTTCCACCTCTCTCTCTATAGCTTGTCTACGGGCCTCCGGAACCCTATAGGGTTTCAGGCAGGCTTTCTTCCCTGGCTCGGTTATAATATCGTGTGTCATTATTTTGGTCCTCCCTGGTATCGCCGAGAACACCTCCCGGTTCCTTCTGAGAAACTCGTTAACTTCTGCCTTCTGATGCACAGAGAGGGTGTCAGAAAGGTTTACCTCAGGCTTAGTGAGAGGGAGGTCTGAAGGCCTCATGGCCACTAAGACCTCTCTATCCTTCCACGGTTTTAACAGGTTTAAATGATAAATCTGCTCAGGCTTTCTCCTTCCAGGTTGGCTCACTTTATAAGTAACATCACCCACTTTGTCAATTATTTCATAGGGGCCTGCCAGGTAGCCAAAAATTTATTTTCTACAGTGGGGACCAGGACCAATACCCTATCACCAGGTTGAAATACTCTGAGCCGGGCATTCTTATTGTAACTGTACCTTTGGGCTTCTTGGGCCTTTCTCATATGTTCTCTAACCAGGGGTATGACCGCTTCCATGCGCTCCTGCATCTGAGATATATGTTCAACGACACTGCGGTAGGGTGTCGTCTCCTGTTCCCAGGTCTCTTTAACAACATCCAGCAGACCTCTGGGATGTCGGCCATATAATAACTCGAACGGGGAGAAGCCTGTAGAGGCCTGGGGAACCTCGCGGATAGAGAACATTAAATAGGGTAGTAAAAGGTCCCAATTCCTGCCATCTTTATCAATGACCTTTCTCAGCATACTCTTAAGGGTCTTGTTAAACCGCTCCACTAACCCATCAGTTTGCGGGTGATATACCGAGGTCCTTAGTTGTTTAATGCCCATTACCTTACATAATTCCCTCATAACTCTGGACATAAATGGGGTCCCCTGGTCTGTTAGTATCTCCTTTGGTATCCCCACCCTGCTAAACATCAGCACGAGCTCTTTGGCTATTGACTTGGCAGAGCTATTACGCAGGGGCATCGCTTCCGGGTATCGTGTCGCGTAATCAAGAACGACCAGTATATACTGGTGCCCCCTAGCAGATTTAACCAGGGGACCTACCAAGTCCATAGCAATTCGCTCAAACGGGATGTCAAGGATAGGCAAGGGTACCAATGGACCCCGGAAACCTGGAGTCGGAGCAGTAAGTTGGCATTTAGGGCAGGAGGTACAAAAATTCTTTATGGCAGCAAGTACTCCCGGCCAATAGAATCTCCTGAGGACCCTCTCCTTTGTTTTATCCACTCCCAAGTGTCCCCCCAGTACATGGTTATGTGCAAGGCTTAAGACAGTGTTCCTAAAATTCTGTGGTACCAATAATTGCTTAATAAAGTCAGTACCTCTCTTTTCTACGCGATAGAGCAGTTTGCTAGCCACTTCAAAATGGGGATAAGGCAATATCTTCCCGGCCTGGGTCATAATCCCATCCATAACTTGAACGTTATTCCTGGCTTCCAACAGGGTTGGGTCCTCCCATTGGGCTCTTTTAAAGTTACCAGGGCCACCCGCCAGTTCTAATAACTCTTCCGCCTGACCAACATTGATTCCTGGCTCTTTACTTTGAGATGTTTGATTGCCTACTAATACCGGGATAGGACCACATGTCATGTGCTTTCCAGTGACTCCATCTTCCAGATCAGCATCAGAAAAAGGAAAGACATAAACCTCCTCTACTGGCCTCAGTTCAGGGGCTTTCCATAGTTCCAGGAAATAAGGAAAGTCTCTCCCTATGACAACTTCATGGGCCAGGTTAGGTACCACCCACGATACTTCACATTCCCACACTGGGTTTCATATCCACTTCAGCTGTGGGGTACTCTCGTTTATCACCATGCACACAGACAATCCCCAATTTCTCCATATGATTGAACACAACCCCAGGTACTATGGATTTAGTCACCAGGGTGACCATACTACCGGAGTCTAGCAAGGCTCTACGCAATCTGCCATTAACCTTTACAGTACAAAAGTGGGGATCATAGTCATTACCAGCGTGGTCATAGCCAGACAACAATGAATGTGCATCATTACAGTCCATAGGCTCATCGTTCACGCAGTCTCTGGCTATATGGCCCACCCTATTGCATTTAAAGCACCTATTCATCTGGTTATACTGAGGTGCTCTCTGCACCCTGGGAGAAATGTCTCTGCTGTTTTCTGCGTATCCAGGTTCCTCCACCCCCCGCACCCTCGGTACAGTCTTACCAGTGCGTGAGGCATTCTGGGTCTTAGGGTTGCGGGCTTGGGTCGCTGACGGCGGATGCAGAACTTCTCCAGAAGCTATAAACCTTTCCACCAACGCAATCAACTGGTCGGCGGTTTGGGGGTCACCTTGGTTTACCCAGCGTCGCAGAGGGGTTGGCAATCCACGCTGAAAGCGATCCATGACCAGGTTTTCTACTATCTTCGTAGCAGAGTTGACCTCCGGTTGTAGCCACTTCCTGGCAAGATGTATTAGGTCAAACATCTGGGACCGTGCAGCTTGGTTAGGAGAGTACGCCCAGGAATGAAATCTTTGTGCCCGTACTGCTGTGGTCACCCCCAGGCGCGCCATGATCTCAGCTTTAAGCTCCACATAGTCACTGGCCTGTGCTGGCTCTAAGTCATAGTAGGCCTTTTGAGGTTCTCCACTCAGAAAAGGGGCAAGTATACTCGCCCACTCAGCCGCCGGCCACCCTTCTCTCGATGCAGTACGCTCAAAGGCCAACAGGTACGCCTCCACATCATCCGCTGTAGACATTTTTTGTAGATAATGGCTGGCCCGGATTACCTTAGGGCCTTGGTGGCCGCCTGCCGGATCAGACTCCAACTTGTCTGACACAGCCCGAATCTCTTTGTGCAGAGCATGCGTGGCAGACAACTGTTCCTCACGGACCTTGCCAATGGCCTCCATTTGAGCTATCAAGATTTGCTGTACCAGAGTCTCTGTAGTTTCTTTCTGAGCTTTAGCCATAGCCATAGCATTCTCTGCCTGGGCTAATATCAGCTGCTGTAGGGTTTCCCGGGTCTCGGTAGTCCTCCTATTCGCTTCTGCTGAGCAGCGGTAGATTGGACCAGAGCTTTCACAACGTCCTCCATGCTGTTTGTGGTTTATACTGCCCTCAGACTAGTGCGGTTGGTCCTCACACAGGGCACCATGTGTGGCAAGAGTCCTCCGTCAACCACGTCTTCTAGGGCAGTAATTGTAGCGAGACAGCAGGTCTTTTGTAAACAGTGAAGTTTATTCTTTTTACCTTCAGAAAGGTGCACAGCAAACAGTGGCAGCTCAGCAACACAGCAATTCACAGCAACACAGCAATTCTGTGAGTTAGCAATTCAGCAGATACAGCGATACGGCAGTTCACTCTGGTGGGTGCTCGCCCACCCTTTTCTTTCTCTCTCTCTGCGTATCAGCTTCCTTTGGTTTCTTTTTAAACCCTTACTGGTGGACCACACCTACAGTCCTAGCTGACCCTGCTAATACCTGGTCTGGAAGTGATCCAGGTTGTTGGGATAGTGGCCCGCCCTTCACTCCACTACCCCAACCCCAGGGACCCATAACACACTTTCCTGGGAGCTAGGTTGCTCCAAAAAACAAACAGTCTCCCTGGGGTTCTTTTAAATGCAGTGTACCAGGCCTGGTCTCAGGTATCTCCCATTCAATACCAAGCCCTGCTTCCTATCACAGTAGAAATAAAAAAATAAAAAAAAGAGAGATTAGTAATTACTCATAAGAGGGGAACGTTGAATAGGAATCAAAGTAGGTGGGGGTGGAAGTATAGGATAGGCTGGCATCATAGGTGAGTTAGAAACGCAACATTTCTCAAGGCACAGCATCAACAATTTGTAAAAAATGGCAATAACAAGAATTCATCATAACGAGATACATTAAACCGGTAAATAGTTGAACCTAGGCTACCAAAAATAGAACTAAAGCCAAAGGTCCAATCAAATCCATCTAAGGGACTTGATACTTTCCTGAGTTGGGTTTGAATTTCCTCAATATCATGTATATCTTGAGAAACTTCACCTGAAATGTCATCAATGTGAAAACAACAATGGGTCAAATTAAGAAGACCACATACACCACCCTCCTTCATTAACAAATAATCAAGGGCCATACGATTCTGAGTTACTGCATCTCTAATCTGACGTTGCTCAGCAGAAAGAACTGCTAGCGCATGTGTAGTGTGATTAAACATGTCATCAACTAAGTCTACAAAAAGGTTCATTTTAGAATAAAAACGAGCAACACCATATGCGAGTAGCAAGATTCTACCAAATCGCTCTGCCTCAGAGGTTTTGACAGATATGGAGGAGCGACGAGGGCGATGTACAGTGTTATGTAGGTCAATGTGCATACCAGACGGAACATAAGGGTGAATAGTATGAGATGAACCAATAAGACCCAAAACACATTCACCAACATAGGTTCTAGGTATTACCAAATATGCCCATTTACCACATAACCAGTAAAAAGGGGGGTTAAGGGGCAAGGTAGCATAAGCATCAATATAATATGTTGCAACCATTATCATACTAGAGTATTTGCCATCTTCCACTTGCAAGGTCCAATCTTTTGGACTGTTGGAATCATGTAAGTTAAGTTTCCCAAAAGATGCTACATTCCACACAGTATATTTAAAAAACATGGGTAGCATTAATTTGGGATGCGTTAATACATCCAAACATGAAATTAGCAGAGTTGGCGTTGCCAACACTTACAGGGAAAGTTTTATCCATCCATTGCCATAACCTACACATTTATCTGGTATACCTGGGTTAGAACAAAGGGGGAGGACACTAACTTAGAATGCCAAGGGGTGCTGAACCAGGAAGAAGAACTATTACTGTAAAGAAAGGAAACACGAAAAGTGGCTTGTAGATTCATCTCAGAATTATTAGGGACATACATATGATCCATTATAACCTGGCAAGGAGGTTCCTTTCTGTTAGGTTCTGGTGAAGGCATTCTACAGTAATGTTAAATCTCATTCGTATCACTGCAGTACCACGATGTTCCTGTAAGACGGGAGCACGTATAAAAGTGGCACCTGGATTGTTAGTAGTTTTAGAGAAAGTAGGCAGTGTAAACAAATCATCATCAAAAAGACTTAGATTCAAAGCAACTCCTTCATACGGTATACCATATTTAGAACTAGTCGGTTTGGCCATACATATCCAGCAGGACTTGTTGAAACCTGAAAGTTCATATATAGTCTGAGCAGCATATGCATAGTTATTAGGTCGATGCAAGTCTCTTTTCAAACGCATATTAAGAACTGGGGGACGAGCAAACGAGATATTGTGGGGACCTACAATATCTTTCCAAAAACATCTGTGATAGTAACATGAACTACCAGTAAGTATGATGAAATAAATCATAATGATTAAAAGCGAACCAACAAAAATAAAACAGTTCTTGGAAAAAGAGCAAAACATCTCGGTAGTAGTTCTAGCAATAGACACTGCAAGTGTAAAATCAGAGTTAATACAATATGTATTACTTTGTGAAAAAGGAAAGTTCATCAAAAAATAAACAGTTCGTGTAAATGAGGACAAAAAGGTACTACTCTTCAGGTTGAATAGGACAGTTAATAGGCATAAAAAATAAATTGGGGGGAAAACGATTCTTCAGCTGTGAAACCAGCCAACAGGTTAGCAGGGGCTTACAACTGCTGTGGCCCACACTCCAGATTCATCAGCGGGATACGTCACAGGAGGAGGTCATCTAGAAGCAGGGGGTCAGCGATTCCACGTCTGGGGTTGAGGTCACAGGTGGATCAGGAATGAAGTCATCAGGAATGAATGGCGCTTTCTTTATCCTTGATGCATGGATCCAGGAAGGTGATTCATCAGTCAGCACGGCGGTTCTGGTCACAGCAAGGACGGTAGTCGGCTCTCCATATGGTGGATCAATGGTTTTGTGACGATGCAGGGCCTTCACGAGCACTCGATCTCCTGGAACAAAACGGTGAGTAGGATCTGTGGAGAGAGGCAGAAAAGAGCAGGAGACCGTTCTATGGAAATCATGCAATGTTTTAAGCAATTGAGTAACATATGCTTCTCTAAATTCATCCAGATCACCTGGTAACATTACCAGGGGACCTTGCTTAGGAATCCATGGGGTAGGAAAGGGTCTTCCCATGAGAACTTCAAAGGGGGAGATGCCAGTGACAGAATGGGTGGTCATTCTTATTTCTGCAAGAATGGCTGGAAGGTAATCTGGCCAGTTCTTGAAGGTACCCTCAGTAGCTTTTCTAAGTTTATTTTTGATATTTCTATTTTGCCGTTCCACGATTCCGGAACTTTCCGCATGGTATGGGCAATGAAACTTCCATTGAATGGCCATTCATTTTACCAATTTCTGTGTGATCTTGGAGGTAAAGGCAGGACCATTATCTGAATCAATAGATATGGGGCATCCATATCTGGGTATAAATTCTTTACAAAGAATTTTGGCAACAGTTCTGGCATTTTCTCTTGCAGTAGGGAAGACTTCAGGCCATCTAGAAAACTTGTCAACTATTACCAGAAGGTATTTCAGGTTACCTTTTGCAGTGGGCATGTGTGTAAAATCAATTTGGAGTTCCTGGAATGGACCATTAGCAGGCGGTAGGTGTTGAGTTTTAATTTTTGGGCCCTGTGTATTATTTCTGGCACATATAAGGCAACGAGAAAGTTGGGAATTAATCATAGCCTTAAGATTACAAACAGAAAAATGCTTAGCCATTTCGCTGTATGTGAGTTTGGGAGATCTGTGACCAGGACCGTGAAAAGAAAAAATAAAGATTGGCGCTGCTGCAGCAGGTAGGCCCACTCTCCCTCCTTTCTCATAAATTCTAACATCAGGCGGAATTTCTTGAGACTTCACAAGGCCTTCTGAGGCCCAATGATAAACATCAGCTTCAGTAGCACCTGCCTGGAGTTCTTTAAGCATCCATTTCTGGGGCAGCAGAAAGGAGAAAGGTAGCAGGTGACAATTGGAGGGTGAGGAACAAGAGAAATGGTAGGAGATGAAAAAGCAGCAGCTTTAGACTTAGCGTCAGCAAAGTGATTGTCACTAGAAACAAAAGAGTCAACAGGATCATGACCTTTGCATTTAATAACAGCAAGACGAGAAGGCAATAGAATAGCAGACAGGAGATCAGAAATCAGATCAGAATGAGAAATAGGACGTCCATCAGGCGTAGTAAAATCACGGCACGGCGATGCCATAGTGCACCAAAATCATGCACAACACCAAATGCATAACGAGAGTCAGTATATATGGTGACAGGGAGATCTTTAAAAAGTTTACATGCAGCTGTTAAAGCAAAGGGTTCCGCAGCTTGCGAAGAATTTGAAGGAATGGAAGCAGATTCATGCACAATGTCAGGCAATTCAACCACAGCATAACCAGTCAGATACTGTGAATCAGAAGGACGAGAACAGGAGCCATCAACAAAGATATGATGAATATCAGGACCTTCTAGAGGAGTGTCAGAAAGATCAGATCTAGGAGAGGTCGTTAGTTGAATGAGCGGAAGACAATCATGTAATTCACGAGGCTCCTCTTGGTCTACGTGTAGACGCAGGAGAGCGTTTAGAACAACAGAAGGACCAGAAGTGACAGAAGAGTATTTGACAGACAAATTGGAGGTAGAAGTTAGTACAGTTTCATAAACAGACAAACGTTGGGAAGACATGTGCTGGGTAGAAAGGTTACGAAGTACATGCAAGACATTATGTTGTGTATGGAGAATTGTGTCAGTATCTAGGGTTAAGGACTGAACTGTTTCCACAGCCATGGCACAGGCAGCCAAGGAGCGGAGACAATTTGGCATTCCCTGAACAACAGGTGGCATGACTTTTGACAAAAATGCAGTTGGATGCAGCGCCCCCCCGTGGACCTGTGCAAGAACAGCCGCCATTGTGAGCCCATCCTCCCTACAGTAGAGGTGGAAAGGCAGTTTATAGTTCGGTAGCCCCAGTGCTGGTGCAGTAGCCAACAGTTCCTTTAACGTATCAAAGGCAGACACCATGTCCGGAGACCAAACAATTTGGTCCGGAGCTGTGCGTGCAGCAGACACACGAAGAACAGAGTCATAATAGGAACAGTCTGGTATCCAGTGACGACAAAAATTCACCATCCCTAGAAAGGACAACATGTCTGTTTTGGAGGCAGGACGCTTGAGCTGGAGCAGGCTCTGAATGCGGGACGGTGAGAGGACACGAGATCCCTGAGTGAGAACGAAACCCAAATATTCAACAGAGGTGGAGCAAAATTGCATCTTTTTTCTGGACACCTTGTGGCCTTCTGAGTGTAGATGGTTGAGGAGAGCAACAGAGTCAGTGTGACATGCAGCTTGGCTGGGGCTACAAAGGAGGAGGTCATCCACATACTGTAGTAAGGTGGAGCCTTCCGGCGGACTATAACTCAACAGAGTCTCACGCAGTGCACGTGCAAAGGTCGTGGGACTGTCAATAAATCCCATAGGTAATACTGACCAACAAAACTGACTACCTTCAAATGTAAAGGCCAAAATGTGTTGTGTATCTGGATGTACTGGGACAGAAAAAAAGGCATTTTTTAGGTCTATGACTGTAAAATGTGTGCAGTCTGGGGATGGAGTGAGAAGGGTTGGGAGGTCAGGTACAATTGGAGAAATAGGAATTATGATTTCATTGAGAGATCTGAAATCCTGAGTAAAGCGATATCCATCTCCTTTAGGCACAGGATTTACAGGAGTGTTGTACGAACTTACAATGGGACGCAGAATGCCAGTAGCAAGGAAGCGGTGAATGAATTCCTGTATTCCTTCAACTTTAGCAGGTGACAGATTATATTGCTTGTGATAGACAGGAGTTGCAGATTCTTTTAATTTTGCCGAATATGGGGTGCATGAGATTGAACCCACATCATATTCGTCAATTGCCCATACATCCGGATGTACACACAATTCGAGATCAGGTGCTGAAAGGAAAGCACAGTGAAGAGGAGAGAAGGAATGGGAGGAAGTGTTAGGTGGAGAGAGGGGAGGGGCTGTTGGGGGATGAAGTGTGCTGGGAGCAGCTTCAATAGAAAAGAATGGAGAATCCACATGTAAGTATCCAGATGGCATGCAGATAATAGACACAGCAAGCAAAGAAAGCAAATCTCTGCCTAACAAATTAACAGGACAGGTAGGGAGATCATGAAAAGAATGAAACACAGAGGCAGGAGAAGAATTTGAAGAAATAGCAAAGGGTGGGGTGACAAACGTTTCTGTTAGGACTCCATTAATCCCCAAAGATGGCGTCTCAGCAGGTTTAATTGACCACAAACACCACTCTATTGTAAGCGTCGAATTTGTAGCACCCGTATCCACAAGGAATGGGGTTTTATGATCCTCCAAATTAAGGATCACTAGGGGCAAATGGTCAACTGTTTCTGAAACCTGAACACATGAGATGGAGCATGCCTCTGGGCCACATCATGCATTTGATTGGTTTTGACAATCAATCTTATGATGAGGTGGATCACAGGCATTGTTAGGAGAAGTAACAGCATTGCTTGTTGGAGATCTTGGCTGGGGGTTCATAGCAGTATTGCCAATATTCCTGGGATTATGAGGGCATTCATTACGCCAGTGATTTGGATCACCACAAATGAAACAAGTACCTGGGGTACGTGTGGGGTGTTGAGGACGATAATAAATCCATTTAGGGCGAGGATCATTATTACCTGGGGGACCTGAAGGACTGTTAAAAACAGCTAACATATATTTAGAATGCTGCAGGTCAAAGCAACCAGCAGAATCTTTAACAAGGAGCCTATTATTAAGATCAATAGGTACCACCGTTGGCCAGTTATCAATAACCTGTTTAGCAATTCTCTGGGTATCATCTCTGAGATTACCCTTTGAGAGTTTGAGTGTAGAGGAGACCCATATCTCCATCTAATGTCATGCCGGCATCCTCCTTCCAGTTCTTATGGAACCGGTGGACGAATTCGGTGACAGATTCTTTGGCATTTTGTTTGCATGCAATGGCTGCGACCATAGAACGTCGAGCTCCATAATTAAGAGTCCATTCATCACAAACTTCTGTCCACATATCATCAATCTGGACCGATGTTTGTAAAGGCAAATTTTGGAGTGTAATAGGGGCACCTATTAGAGGAGCATGGGGGGGTTGAAGTGAGAGAACACGAGTCCAATCAAAACCAGTGTCATCAGCATATCCCATGACACCGTTAATGATCAACTTGTAATCTTCCGGAGTTAATTGCAATCCTCGTGTCGCCCGTTTAAGATATTGTGTTGTCGCGGTCGGGAAAATTCGGGGACTAGGAGAACCCTTAATTATAGAATTTAAGGTTCCTATATCAGGGGGCATAGTAACGACATTATTTCCTGCAATTAAATAGGGCATCTGATATCTAGCAGGGGGGTTGATAGTTTTGCCAGATTGGGTCCTAGTTATTATGTTCTGAAGTTGGGGTTCAAATTGGTCAATAAAAGATTGCATTTGGGGAGAGTATCCTACACGGTTGGGTTTGGAAGTGGATACAAATGAAGATGTACTGAATTTAGACATAGGGGTTTTATTTTGCCAATCATATGTGCTAGTTTCATCTTGTTCTGTGTCAGATTCTGTTTTCAACATGGGGTATTCCTACGATAGCACCTAAAACACCTATATTTTGTGTTAGGGCTTCGGGGGAAGGCAGAGGATTAGTAGTGGTTTCAATAGTTGTAATCACAGCTGCCAAATCTTAGGGTCAAGGCTGGGATAAAGGGAAGAGGGTTTGGGAGTAGGTTGTGAAAGGGCAGGAGGAGAGGAATTGTAAGGTGGGGGATTATCTATGGACCATGATACATCTTTAGGAGTTTTAGAAATGGGGTTATATGAAGAGGACAAGTGAATCCACACTTTACCACATTCCTTCATATATTTTCTATCCCAATTTGAGTCAGGTTGGAAATATGGGAAAGCTTTCTGGTCGCCAAGACATAAGCCTTTTATCATGGACATATGATAGGAAGAGAAGCTTCCTGAATTTGGAATGGATCAAAAGAATGCATGGCTGTAGTCCAGCCAGCGAGACAATCTATAAAGGGCGTGGTGAAATATCCGCCAGCAACACGTTGTACATAATCGGCGGGCGTTTCAGCGGGGCCATTTTGGGGCATTAACTTCTTATTGAAGTGCTTATCTAATTTGCCCGTTGTTTTTGGATCTATATGGGAGGATTTTTTGGCACCCATATCGCAAAAAAAGGCGCGGTGGAGGGGGGAAGGAGAAGGGCCAGCGCAATTAAAAGGGTGAGAGGGAAAGGGTCGCAAAAATGCGCAGTTTCCTCTATTCTCACTGAGCCAAATCACAAAACAGCAATCTCCATTCTATTTAAAATCTTTTTCACTACACTATCAGGGAGAACACGCACAAATAGGAAATAACAAGTAGTCAGGTAAATAGGGACCCAATTCTCGGGGCAGGAAACTTAAAGGTATTAATCTCTTTAAAATATAATACTCTTTACAACACAATTCAAATGTGAGTCACTAACAGCGGGGACATCCAACAATTGATCAAGGAAACAAAGAGAAAGGATCACTATTCTTTACCCAGACGATTGTAAAAAATCCTATTTTTCATTCACCATCACTTAAACAATCAAATCATTCAAAAGAAACTCTTGCACTATCAAATCAAATAATGCGAGTTCGAAAATTTGAACAAGCAAGTTGCCTATGATGAATATTAGGTTCAATAAATATTAATAAAATAAATATGTAACCCATACTCACCAAGACAAGTTGATTAGTTCAAATCCGCACTTCTGATACCAAATTGATATGTATTCTGCAAGCATCACAGGAATGGCCACGGTCCAGTGATGATGGAGATAGGTGCTTTGTCACCAGACCCAGTGACCATACAGAAAACAACTCGAGTGAGAATAAAAGACTCCTTTACCATCCCCTCCCCACCCTACAAATCTGTCTTGGGTGTTTCTTATTACTCTGGGGCAAATTACATACATTCAGTAGTTTTGTCAGAAATAGTAGTGTCACAAATTCATGGATTACAAGCCAATAAAGAATCAATACGTCAGTAATATAGAAAACATGTTTTTTTCTACTTTGGGCAGTACCTAGACTTACACAAACATTTCCTGTCCTTGCCTAGTAGGCACGACTAAGTTGACGTCACAGCTATATCCTCTTCTTGAAATAAGAATGTTCCATAGGATATATGAACAATAACCATGTGTATCCCTCCCTTCCTCTCGGCCAGCCAGCCTCTCTTAGTTTCAAGAGGAAGTGGAGTTGAATAGAAAATTTGCACTCCTTAATAAAAAACAGGAAGCCAAGAGAAAGAACAGACTCAGCATTACCTCATGAACACATTAGGCATTTGCTGAGCAGTCAATCAGGCCCTATATATTTATATAGCTATCAAATATTACTAGAATATAGAAATATGTATACAGTGAATTAGCTACCATATTTCAAAATTCCTTTCAACAGCTGAATTTTTCAGACATGTATGTATATAAATGTTTTTTTTTTTTTTTGTTTTTTTTTTGTGGTTTTTTTTTATCTGACGCTAAAGAAAACTCTCCAGAAATGAAATTAAAAATAAGAATGGAATACTTATATTTTGATGATCATGTTGTTTCTTCTTCTTCTCCTTAGTATAGCTTAAAAGGTGTAACTTTCTTGGAAATGGAACGAGATGCTGTATGCATTCCAGGAAGGGGAAGAGGTAAACCTGATACCTTCAAGTACTGATGAAAAAATTGTTTAAGCAACGGGACAAGATGCTAGGAGCACAAAATCTGAAGAATAAATTAATCAAAAGTCACTATACAACAAAAAAAGGAAATGTTAATATGTTCGGAATTAGTAAAGCCTTTCACCGCTGTGGCATTGGCCGGAATTGTAGTGAAACGGGAAATAAAAAAGAAGCCATTAAAACCTTTAGTGGAGACAAGACCACCTATACTATTAAGCAAGCCATGACATGCTTCTCGAAAAACATCATATATTTGCTGACATGCCCATGCGGCTTAAAATATGTCAGCCGAACCACGCGACATCTCAACAAGAGGCTCTATGAACATATCCAGAACATTAAGATTGGATACGAAAAACATTCAGTATCGCAACATTTCAAAATTAAACACTATAGTGACCCTAGAGGCCTTATTTTCATGGGTATTAAGCAGGTGGAAAGAGATTGGAGGGGAGGTGATTTCGAAACAAAATCAACAAAGAAGAAATGAAGTGGATCTATCTTTTGAACACCTTACAACCAAACGGCTTAAATGTGGATTTTGAAATCTGCCACTTTATTTCAATTGATAGATTTAACACTGTGGAATTTCATCCTTTACCATCCCCTCCCCACCCTACATTTTCTAATACCTACATTTTTTAATATATACATACTGTAGTACATCATACAGCTCTTAAATTTCTCCTTCTCTCAATCATTACTCCTTCCAATGAAGTTAGCCATCTTAAATTATTATCCCCACTATAGAGAGTTACTTCATATAATATACTCTCCTTCAACATCTCCTCCCTTATGGGTTATAGGATTAACACAATTTCTTTTCTTAGAATATATTTTAATATTAAACACGTCCTTTTCCCTATTGGAGTTAGTCATTGAGAACAAACCCTCCTTTAGGACAGGTACATATTCTATTCTTCTTTTATATTCAGATCTAGGATTTCCCCATAACATTGAGCCCCCTGTTATCCTAGAGCCTTCCTATACTAATCGATCTCTAACAGAATCATTTAGGACATATCCGATTTCCTCTTGTCTGTCTAGATCATTAATTCCTTCTCAACATTTCAGACTTCAAAACTTAGATTGAACACCGGACGCCGACGGAGAGACAACCCCCAATGAAATCGGCAGGATACACATACATCATTGCGGACAATGGAATTGCACGGCGTTCATTGAAAATCCAGGAAGACATCTAATATGCGGTTCAGCGTAACCCGCACATCAAGAATCCTGAAGACAGCATAATTAACGACGCCCAAACACAGCTGCAACGGGGCAAAGAAACCATATAAAGACACACGTCCATACAAGACACTTTATTGATAGTTTCTATCAGAAACTGTTCGAGGACACTTACTGAGGAAGCCAGTAGGCGAAAGCGTGCTTTGTGTGGCTCTCAATTTAGCTGTTACTCTTTTAATTCATTTTACCATATGGTTTATTCATGTTGATTTTATTTATTTTTACCAGAATAAATTTTGAAAATCATTATTAGCATCTTGTCCCGTTGCTTAAACTATTTTTTCATCAGTAGTTGAAGGCATCAGGTTTACCTCTTCCCCTTCCTGGAATGCATACAGCATTTCGTTCCATTTCCAAGAAAGTTACACCTTTTAAGCTATACTAAGGAGAAGAAGAAGAAACAACATCATCATCAAAATATAAGTATTCCATTCTTATTTTTATTTTCATTTCTGGAGTGTTTTCTTTAGCGTCAGATAAAAAAAAAAGAAACACAAAAACCCCCCCAAAAAAAAACAACAAACATTTATATACATACACGTCTGAAAAATTCAGCTGTGTTCATATTTGTTTTAATGTAGAATGTACACTGGTGTCACACACATTGTATTTCAATAATTTTTGTTTCACACAAACGTGCGCCAGGAATTTTTTTCATGTTCCTTCTTACATTATTGTGTCCTTGGAAGCTTGGGGACACTTTCTTTTCCGTTACGGCAGCACCGACCCTAACAATTTACTCAACATAGAAGCGCTGCCTTCACACACACACCTTGTCCTAGGTTGTGAATTAAACAATGCATTGCTTCACCAGATACACACTTGCTGGCAGTATGGTAAATGAGGCGCGTTAGTGCACCATCACTGTTCACTTTATAATTGTAAACTGAATAATAGTGCCGTGTTAGAAATAAAATGAGAAAAATATAATTTTAATAGATATTTTATTTTTACATAAATCTAACCTGGTTATATTTGGTATCTCTGCAAAGGCTATATGTTGACCTTTCCAATGATACCTCATATGTCCCTCTAGCCCTTAGGGCTCCAGAGATACAGTGGTCTAAATTATTGCAAACTGTAAAAAAAAAAGGATTTACACACAGAGCAATGCCTATTGTGCCTAATGGTAAATCCGGCCCTGGCTGGCTGCGAGACTGAGAGCAAGATGAGAGCGAACAACACCTGCTGCACCCCCAAAAGGTGTATCAGGAGGGGCTGCAGAAGCACAAGGGCTTCCCCAAGTTTGTGCTGTGGGGTAGGGTGCTGTGTGATTGAACCCCTCTCCCCGGCTTGAGATAGGTGGGGTAGAAAGGTGGGGTCGCCAAAGGTCTCCATGGTGAATTGTGTGACGTGATTGAGAGACGGTGTGCAAGCTTTGGTGAGGAAAGTGCATGGGCATCCATCCACTCCATACCGAAGCAGGAGGGTGACGCAGGTGCCAACGTAAGCGTTCAAAAGGCACTGGTGCTGACGTCGCTGTAACAGAGCCAGATGCATGCTGCCTGGGAGGTTCCATTCCCCCTAGCAACTCCATGTGGTTTACCAGATGCAAAGATAGCAGACCCGGTGTAAGACGCAAAAAGAGAGACAGGGAAGTCTCCTCCCAGTGCGTCTCTTATTAAGGGGAGGTGTGACGATTATATATATATATATTAGGGCTGCGGAAATTAATGGTTAATCTATCAATTAATCGTTAATATTTTTGGTCGACTAAAAAGATTTTAATCGACCGGTGGCGCAAAGCACACGGCGCCAGCACCGCGAGCTTTGCGCCGCGTGTTCGACTCCCTAGGCGTCCAAAGGCATGGAGCTTGTTCGCT
This sequence comes from Leptobrachium leishanense, assembly GCA_009667805.1. Taxonomy (NCBI): domain Eukaryota; kingdom Metazoa; phylum Chordata; class Amphibia; order Anura; family Megophryidae; genus Leptobrachium; species Leptobrachium leishanense. The sequence goes on from CM019065.1 coordinate 248,394,998, forward strand.
CGCCTGGGGGAACCATGTGACCAGCCGTGTTCTCGCGAGATCGCGGTTGGTCACTTGGTTCTCCCACACGAGCGGCCAAGCTCCATGCCTTTGGGCACCTAGGGAGCTGAACACGCGGCGCACACGGAGCACAGCACACGGTGGAGGCAGAGGTGAGAGCTGGGGGCCATATATCCATGTGTGTGTTGGGGCAGATATATCCATGCGTGAGCTGGGGCAATATATCCATGCATGAGCTGGGGCAATATATCCATGCATGAGCCTGGTTCAATATATCCATGCATGAGCTGGGGCAATATATCCATGTATGAGCTGGGGAAATATATCCATGCGTGAGCTGGGGCCATATATCCATGTGTGAGCTGGGGCAATATATCCATGTGTGAGCTGGGGTCCATATATCCATGCGTGAGCTGGGGCAATATAATAACTTACGTCAGTGCTACAGTTTGAATTTAAGACGTATTCGTGTGAACTGTGAAGTAAAGTCATGGATTGTTGAAACTAACCAGTGTCGGGTGATTGTATATAGTGTATACCACATTTACCACCGACTAATGCAGAGTTGCAATGCATGCAGATCAGCTAAAACTTGAGTAGTTGGATCTGTATGTACATTACTTATAATTAATCGAAATTAATCGATTAAAAAAAAAATCAATTAATCGAACACAAAAATGTTAATCGTTACCAGCCCTAATATATATTTTTATGTCCCTTTTTATAGCATAAATGAATATTTTTTACTTTTAACCCATTATCGACCTGCAAACGAGGAAAAGAGGTTCAGGGCACCTACCTAAGAGTGCCTAAGGCTATACTGACTAAGCCTGAGATTGAAAGGCTCCTTAATTGGTAAGTGCACTGTGTAATTACCTCTGTTTGGTTATCCTGCAGTATTACGCTATGGGAGCATTGTCTCCCATCTATTCTTAACCCGCCATAGGCGATTAAATCTAGAGCCGGGAAACCTTTAGGCTCATTTAAATGTGAGCGGTATATACCTCTACCAGTAATAATCTTTGCCCAATTTGTCATAAGATCCCCTGCACCAAAGATTTCCCCGTGTGCTTCTCTCTTCCTTTTTAGGAAATCAAGGATGTGACGAATTTTCCACCGGAATAAGAAGGAGCACCACAAACATTGGGACTTCTGAGTATTTTATTTTCCATTTTTGTCGACTGCTATACGCACTATTGCACTGAATTGAAATATTGGACACGTTCTGCACCTTTGTGCATGTCCATCGGATTAGCATTGGACATTTAATTTGTGCACTTTACTGAATATTATCTACAGGTTATTTACGTATCCTCCTATATGCACTATTGCACTTAGCCTTGCTGTTTTTATCCTTTTAAGGCACCGTTGCACTTTACTGTCTTGTTGCACTTTATTTCACTATTGTGCCTACTGTTGATGCACTTTATTTCATTATTTATATGTGCATATGCAAATGTTTTAATTGCGTTCTAGTGTTTTGCACTATTGATGAGCTGTCAGGGATACCTGCCACACCTCCCTCATCTTCGTTTAGCACAGATTTTGGTTGTTTTTTCTGTGTTTTTTATCCCAGGGCAGCATCATACCACTTACTGGTTATTACTATCCAACTTATCATTATAACTGCATTTATTGGTAAAAACGATATATAACTTTATAGGCGCCCACGCTGCATGAATTGCATGAATTGGTCATAGAATGTGCTCTGATCTTCATCTAAGTCACAACAATTTGAAAAACACAGTCTGCTTAAAATAATACAAAACAAACATATGTTTTCATGTGTTTATTGAACATAACATGTAAATATTCACAGTGCAGGGTGGAAAACGTATGTGAATCCCTAGCCTAATGACTTCTCCAAGAGCTAATTGGAGCCTGGAGTGAGCCAACCTTGAGTCCAATCAGTGTGATATTATTGGATGTGTTGCTGAAAGCTATCCTGCTCTTTAAAAACACACACCAGTTTTGGGTTTACTGGTTTCAAGAAGCACTGCCTGATGTGAACCATGCCTCGCAGAAAAGAGCTCTCAGAAGACTTACGATCAAGAATTGTTGACTTGCATGAACCTGGAAAGTGTTACAAAAGTATCTCCAAAAGCCTTGATGTTCATGTGTCCACGGTAAAACAGACTGTCTACAAATGGAGAAAGTTCAGCACTGTTGCTACTCCCCCTAGGCGTGGTCGTCCTGTAAAGATGACTGCAAGAGCACAGCGCAGAATGCTTAATGAGGTAAAGAAGAATCCTAGAGTGTCAGCTAAAGACTTACAGAAATCTCTGGCACATACTAACATTTTTGTTGACACATCTACAATAAGGAAAACATTAAACAAGAATGGAGTACATGGGAGGACACCACGGAGGAAGCCATTGCTGCCCAAAAAGAATATTGCAGCACGTTTGAAGTTTGCAAAAGAGCACCTGGATGTTCCACAGCACTACTGGCAAAATATTCTGTGGACAGATGAAGCCAAAATTGAGTTGTTTGGAAAAAACACACAACACTATGTGTGGAGAAAAAAAGGCACAGCACACCAACATCAAAACCTCATCCTCAGGGGGGGCGGAGTCTGGACGCCGACCGAGCCGGACGCATGGTGTAGGAGCTCCTGCACCTAGCCGTCAAAACGGAGCATAGCAGCAGCACATAGATCAATTTGACCCACCATTTCGATTCCCCCTTACCGGGAGCATGCCGGGAACCACCCGAGGGGCAAAAAAATGGATCCACCGACCCCTGCAGTGGCGCCAATTTTCCAGCGCCGCGGCCTGGACGACAGCCAAGATGGCGGCCGGATCCGCAGTGAGGACACAGGCCTGGACTCGGTCCCGGGAGGGTCCCAACCAGCGTCTAGAGCTGATATATCGCAGATTCTGGCCAGGATGGGGGACATGCAAGCGAGTCTGGCGATGGACATTGCTAAAATAGCCACGGAGGTACGTGCGGAAGTAGGGGCCTTGGGCCTACGCATTGGAGAATTGGAGGAAGGCACGGGGGACCTCGTGGCGGCCCACAATGAACTGGCGCGCACTACTGACACGTTGTCTCACCGCATGGACCGTATGGAACTTGCTCTGGAGGATGTCGCCAATAGATCCCGCCGCAACAACATCCGCCTGCGGGGATTGCCCGAATCTGTACAAACACGGGAGCTACACGAGACGGTGCTGGGCCTTCTCAAACGCTTGGTGCCAGAGGTGCCCCCGGCGAGGTTGCTCATGGACAGGATTCACAGAGCCCTGAGAGCTCCCCGGGCTGACTCCCAACAGCCTCGAGATGTCATATTCCGCCTTCATTATTACACAGTTAAGGAGGAAGTCATGCGTAAAAGCAGGGACGTGGACCTGGTGTATGAAGATGTGAAGCTCGCTCTGTTTCAGGACCTGGCACCGGAGACCTTGCAGCGTCGAAGGGCCTGGCGCCCCATCACAGCCCACCTGAGCCGTCATAACATCCGCTATGCCTGGCGCTTCCCGTTCAAACTCTTGGCCTTCGCTGGTGGTAAAACCTCCACTCTCACCCTGCAGTCAGACCCGCAGCAATTCTTCACCCGCCTGGATTGCCCCCCTTTACCGGACGCGGGTAACCTGCTCCCATCCCCCTCCCCGGCACCTCAGCTTACACCGCGCTGGGAGAAGGTGCCCTCCCGGATTCGAGAGGAGGGGGACAGGGATCCCGGCTGAGATGATGGGGAAACCTTGGTGGTGATATTAATTTTTCTCTTTTTGTTTACTTGCCCACATGGTATCAGGTGGTTGCATTAGCTGAGTTGTGAAGGTTCCCCAAGTGCTATATAACCCTGTAATGTTCGGCTGTTAATGTTCATGATAATGGTGGGGATACTGTCGTTATTGTAAAGTTTCGTAATGCTGTTTTTAGATAGTTTTTCATGCTCCGTTACTTGCTTGGTGACGTCCGTTCTGCGATCCTACTGGTCTTCAACCAGGGTCGCGTCTCCTTTCTGACCATCCCCATGGTCGTTCTGGCAATGGATAAGTCCGGAAGTTTATTCTCTCCTTTTTTCTTTTTTCTTTATGTGTCTTCTTCTCTCTCTCATCTTTTTCTCCCCTCCCTCACCTCCCAGTCTCTTACCCCCTTGTCCCTCTGTCTCCTTTCCCCCATTGGGGTCCTCAGGGGTGCCGCCCTGTCCTATGTACCTGATCTGGCCTGCCCGTGGCGTTCCCCCCACTCCGCCCATGAATCCTGAATGCCATATTTTGTCCCAGAATGTTAAGGGACTAAATTCCCCTACGAAGAGGAGATGGTCCTCCGAGAATTAAAACGCGCACGATGCCAGATAGCATTCCTGCAGGAAACGCATTTTGCCCGGGCACGCCAGTTCAGTCTCACAGACCGCACCTTCCCACGCTCCTTTTTCGCCTCCAGCACCGGTAAACGCCGGGGGGTGGCGATTTTACTACATAAAGCATGCCAGATGACGGTTCAACATGTGGATAGAGATGATGAGGGCAGGTATATCCTAATCCGGGGGACAATTAATAATGTGGCTATCTCTTTGCTGAATATTTATGCCCCCAACACCCCGGAAGATTCTTTCTGGGCCCACCTTATGACGCTCCTGCAGCTGACGGAAGGCTCCTTTCTGGTCATGGGGGGGACTTTAACGCGGCCCCAGCGCCAGCAATAGACAGGAAATCAGGCGTGTGCCAGACTTACGGCATCTCCTCAGGATGCGTTGCTAGCTCGGTTATACATGACACGCAGCTGCTCGACATTTGGCGACTCCATCACCCAGGAGACCACGATTTCTCCTTTTATTCTCACCCCCACTCCTCATACTCAAGGATAGACCTGTTCTTGTTACCAACCAGAACGATCCATTAACTACCCGCTCGGCGATAGGCTCCATTAGTTGGTCTGACCATGCGCCCGTATCTATATGGGTGAAACTGCCGGGTACTCGATCGGGCTGGTCCTGGCGCCTCAACTCTTCCATCTTACAATCGGCAGCAGTGCTGGAAGAAGTGTCTGCCCACCTGGACAGATACTTTGAGGAGGATGACCTAGACGATATTGGTCCTGACTCCCTGTGGCTGGCCCATAAGGCGGTCATGCGAGGCCACCTGATCCAGATTGGTAACAGGCTGAAGAGGGAGAGGATGAGTCTGCTGGTAGAACTTCAGGAGAGGCTAGCTGACCGGGAAGCAGCGCACAAGTCCTCTCACTCTCAGGCTGATTTTGATGCCCTGACAACTGTACGCCGGGAACTCCGGTCAGCCTTACTGACGGATGTGGCCCGGTCCTTAGCCTGGACCAGGCGGACCTTTTATGAATATTCTAACAAGGCACATACTATGTTAGCGCGCAAAAGGAACCAAACTAGATCCAAACTGGTGACCTCGGCCCGTACGCCCCAGGGTTCGATCACTACTATCCCCAGCGAGGTAAACCAGATTTTTACTGCGTACTTTAAGCAGTTATATAACCACTCCCCGGATCACTCCCTCCGCAATCTTGAACACGTGCGGGAGGTGCAGGAATTTCTGGCCACGTGGAAAGGCCCGGAGCTCCCCCCCCTCTTGCTGGAGGGGTTGGGATCAGCAGTCTCAGAAGCCGAGGTGGCTTCAGTGATTAAACAAATGAAACCTCATAAGGCCCCGGGCCCGGACGGGTTTACGGCTTTTTATTATAAAAAATTCTCTCCTCACTTGAGCAAATATCTAGTTAAACTATATATATGGAATTTTGGAGGGGCGACCGGTGCCTCCGGATTTCCTCCGATCTGATGTGATATTGATTCCTAAAGAGGGCAAAGATCTTTCCTTCCCCCACAATAATAGACCGATCTCTTTACTAAATGTGGATTATAAGATATTTACGAAAATCCTGGCCAACAGACTAGGAGCACTCCTCCCCTCCATTATTCACCCGGACCAGGTCGGGTTCATTCCCACGAGGCAGGCATATGAAAATACAAGGAGAAACGTGGTCCTGATCGAGAGAGCTCGCGCAACGGGGACGCCTTCTCTGCTCCTCTCCTTGGATGCGGAGAAGGCGTTCGATAGGGTGGGCTGGCCTTATTTATTTCACCTACTGGAACACTGGGGATTTCTCCCTGGCTTTTGCGCTGCTATCCAGGTCCTGTATAATTCCCCCTACAAAAATAATCACCACGGGGGCCTCCCCGGAACCTTTCCCCATAGGGAATGGAACGCGACAGGGTTGCCCCTGTCACCCATGCTCTTCGCTCTAGCCCTTGAGCCCTGCTGGATAAATTACGGTCCTCCCCGTCTATCACGGGTTTACAGATTGGGGGGGGAGGAATTCCTGGTGTCAGCATATGCGGACGACCTTCTCCTGACCATCACGGACCCGGTCCATTCTGTGCCCCATTTGCTCTCCCTTCTTCGGGATTTCTCTGATATTTCCGGGTTTAAGATCAATATAGATAAATCTCGCGCGCGTTGCCGATAGGCATACCAAAACCGGAGGTCGACCGGTTGAGTCTCCTCACGGGATTTCACTTCTCCACCTCTTCTCTCACATATCTGGGAGTGAAGCTGACCAGTGATCCCGCAGCAATGATTAGAGCTAACTACGATGTACTGATCCAACGTCTTATAGCTGATATGGACACTTGGGATGCCTTTAATGTCTCCTGGGTGGGTCGTATTGCTAGCGTCAAAATGAATCTACTCCCTCGAATCCTGTACTTGTTCCAAACCCTCCCGGTGCCTGTCCCTCCGGCCTCGTTGGCGCATCTACAGTCCCATGTGGACCGGTTCATCTGGCATAATAAACGTCATAGGGTGGCTAGAAGAGTGTTACATAGACCGAGGGCGGTGGGAGGTTTTGGGAGTTCCGAGTTTGTTACAATATTATCATGCTGCCCAACTAGCACAGTTTGTTTCCTTTCATGCACCACCTGGTACGCACCGTTGGGCGGACTTAGAGTCGCATCTCTTTGCTCCTGACTTGCCGCAGTTCTATTTTTGGCTTCCCAAAACCTATCGTCCAATCCTTCGTTCCACCTGCACTGCCACCATTAACTCTCTCCACATTTGGGACACTGTGAACCGTCGCTTCACTTTTGCCAGAGAACACTCAGCTATGATGCCTTTTCTCCGCAACCGAAAGTTTCAACCGGCCTATGCCCTCGCCCTTTTGCAAATCTGGAAGACTTGGGCCTTCAGAGGATCCACCACCTTTACTCAGCGGGGGCACCGCTTCAGTTTGAGAACATCCGACAGAGAGGTCCGGTGGGACCAGCGGACTTCTTTCGCTACCTACAGATCATGGACTATGCGCGGACGCCTGAAGTCCGTACGGCTGCCACGTCTTCCTTGACGGCGTTTGAGGCTCGCTGTAATGACGCTCGCATCACGAAATCAATGATATCCTCGCTTTATGTCTCCCTCTGTTCAGGCTCTCCAATCTGGGGGGACCCAACTTATGTTGCACGCTGGGAGCGTGATGTGGGGGATGCCCTGCCCAGTGAAGAATGAGAGGATATTTGGGACAATGTGGCACACTGCTCCATCAATGTGGCCCATCAGGAACAGGCTTACAAGATGCTGTTTCGCTGGTATGTTACCCCCTCACAACTTTCTCACATGGACGGGTCTTCCTCTGACTTATGCTGGAGAGGTTGCGGCACTAAGGGCTCGTTCTACCACATGTGGTGGACATGCCCCCTGATCCGACACTTTTGGCTTCAAATCCATGCTCTCATCCAAGAGGTCCTACAGTGTGGAGTGGCTTTAGACCCATGGACATTCCTTCTTCACCGCACCCAGGACGCCCTATCGAGACCGGAGAATAAGCTGTTGCATAAAATAGTCATGGCGGCTAGAAGAGCGGTGGCCCAAGGCTGGAGATCGGTGTCCCTTCCGTCTATGGCGCAGGTGTACCATCGGATTAGAGATAATATGGACATGGATCGTTTATCGCTCTTGTACATGATACCATGCCCCAACATAGTAAGATTTGGGACCCCTGGCTGGAGTTTGATGTGGGTTAAGAGCTGGACTGCTTGTTTTTCTGGCGGGTTATGATACCTGGGTTATGCACTCCTTTGGGGCGGCACCCTATCCCCCTTCCCCCTCCTCCCCCCTTATGAGGTCTCTTCCTCTCTCTTTTTCCTCCATGTTTGTGCTTCTTTGATCTTTTTCTTATTTCTTCTTTTACCCCCTCTTCGGGGCCTCCCCCCTGCGGTCCTATGGCAGGGGCTCCTCAGGGCTAACCAGTAGCAATCTCTAAAATTGTGGTTTTGTGATAAGATGCCCTTGTTGTCGTTGAAAAATGGAAAATAAAGAATTATAAAAAAAAACCTCATCCCCACTGTAAAACATGGGGGAGGGAGCTTCATGGTTTGGGGCTGCTTTGCTGCCTCAGGGCCTGGACGGATTGTTGTCATTGATGGAAAAATGAATTCCAGAGTTTATCAAGACATTTTGCAGAAAACATAAGACCATCAGTCCACCAACTGAAGCTCCGCAGAGGATGGGTGATGCAACAGGACAATGACCCAAAGCATACAAGTAATTCAACAAAAGAATGGCTTCAACAAAACAAAATACGCCTTCTGGAGTGGCCCAGTCAGAGTCCTGACCTCAACCCGATTAAAATGCTGTGGCATGACCTTAAGAGAGCGATTCACACCAGACATCCCAAGAATATTGCTACACTGAAACAGTTTTGTGAAGAGGAATGGTCCAAAATTACTCCAGATCGTTGTGCAGGTCTGATCTGCAACTACAGGAAACGTTTGGTTGAGGTTATTTGCTGCCAAAGGAGGGTCAACCAGTTATTAAGTCCAAAGGTTCACATACTTTTTCCACCCTGCACTGTGAATGTTTACATGTTCTGTTCAATAAAAACATGAATACATATACAGGGTTATTCAGAGAGCGTGAAAAGCAGGAGAATGACTGGAGAATGAAAAATTCTAGGTCAAGATAGCCAAACCAGAAAAATTCTCCCTTTCATCTCACTTTCCAAATCGGCTATTTTGACCTAGAATTTTTCATTCTCCAGCCATTCTCCAGTCATTCTCCTGCTTTTCACGCTCTCTGAATAACCCTGTATATGTTTGTGTTGTATTATTTTAAGCAGACTGTGTTTTTCAAATTGTTGTGACTTAGATGAAGATCAGAGCACATTTTATGACAATACAATTCATGCAAAACTCCACGTAATCCCAAAGGGTTCACATACTTTTTCTTGCAACTGTACACTATTGTCAAAAGTATTTGCTCACCCATCCAAATAATCAGAATCAGGTGTTCCAATCACTTCCATATCCACAGGTGTATAAAAAACACATGCAGATTGTTTTTACAAACATTTGTGAAAGAATGGGTCGCTCTCAGGAGCTTAGTGAATTCCAGCGTGGAACTGTGATAGGATGCCACCTGTGCAACAATTCCAGTCATGAAATTTCCTCGCTCCTAAATATTCCACAGTCAACGGTCAGCTGTACTATAAGAATGTGAAAGTGTTTGGGAACGACAGCAAATCAGCCACGAAGTGGAAGCCCACGTAAACTTACGGAGCGGGGTCAGCGGATGCTGAGGCGCATAGTGTGAAGAGGTCGCCAACTTTCTGCAGAGTCAATCGCTACAGACCTCCAAAATTCATGTGGCCTTCAGATTAACTCAAGAACAGTGCGCAGAGAGCTTCATGGAATGAGTTTCCATGGCCGAGCAGCTGCATCCAAGCCATACATCACCAAGTGCAATGCAAAGCGTCGGATGCAGTGGGTGGTGTAAAGCACACCGCCACTGGACTCTAGAGCAGTGGAGACATGTTCTCTGGAGTGACAAATCGTGCTTCTCCATCTGGCAATCTGATGGACAAGTCTGGGTTTGGCGGTTGCCAGGAGAATGGTACTTGTCTGACTGCATTGTGCCAAGTGTAAAGTTTGGTGGAGGGGGATTATGGTGCGGGGTTGTTTTTCAGGAGCTGGGCTTGGCCCCTTAGTTCCAGTGAAAGGAACTCTGAATGCTTCAGCATACCAAGACATTTTGGACAATTCCATGCTCCCACCTTTGTGGGAACAGTTTGGAGCTGGCCCCTTCCTCTTCCAACATGACTGTGCACCAGTGTACAAAGCAAGGTCCATAAAGACATGGATGACAGAGTCTGGTGTGGATCAATTTGACTGACCTGCACAGAGTCCTGACCTCAACCAGATAGAACACATTTGGGATGAATTAGAATGGAGACTGAGAGCCAGACCTTCTCGTCCAACATCAGTGTGTGACCTCACATGCTCCTTTGAAGTTACTGAAGATGTGGATATCAAAAACTATTGTAGATTACCAGGTATGGACCTTCCTGTCACAGCATGGGGGCCAAGTTAACACCTTTTTGAAATGTTATAGGAAAGCCTTCCTGCTGGCCAAAAATAGGTGACTGAGTGTCCTTTGATCTGCAGGACACTTGAGATTAAAGGAAAGACCACCCTTGGTATATTGAAGAAGCCCGGAGAAACGGGATTATTCATGGGATTATTTTAGCTCGGATCAATCTACCAAACGTGAGTTGGGGTAAAGTCAGTCGTTTTAATGTTTTTTTGTCATGGGGTGCATAACCAAAGTCTCAGGTCCGTTCTGGTTTAGAGATTAGGCATCCGGAGTACACCTATAACGAGGATCTGTGGTGGCAGTGTTGATAGATTACAAGGAAAGTGGGGGGCAGGGATTGTGTGCAACGTAGTCATTATTCTGGGTCTAGTGCAGACCAATAGTGATTTGTAACCCTGCACCACTTCACAGTGTTACGCGCCCTTCTGGAGTGAAGTCGTTGCGTGACAACTAGGCAAGTGAGTACGGGGGATTGTGTGGCACGTAGTCATTATTCCTGGTCTAGTGCAGACGGGTAGTGATTTTTACCTCTGTGTCTACTTCGCCGTGTCACTTATCCATCTGGAGTGGAGGCGTGTACGTGACAGGGAGGGGTTGTGATGTGACAGTGAGACAAACACAGCAGGGGGGCCACAGGGGACATCAAAATACAAAGGCAGCAGGCACATATTTGCCACCACTACACAGAACAAAGGGATCCATTTACATTTTCCCTTTAAATTTCCTTCAAAATTATTTTTGTTGTCAATCAAGCCATGCTAAGAATGGAGGACTCACTTTCATCCCTGACAGTGCCATTGCCAACAGTCTAGAGAAAAATATAAGACAATAATAGCTACACACTGCACAGCAGTCCTGCCCTGCCTGACTGCCCCTCAAGTCCCAGGAGGCTAAGCGATGCCGCCGCGAGATGCCGTATGCCAGCATGAGGTAATTTGGCACCGGCGGCCTGCAGATGATCCAGAGAAGGAGCAGTGGGGGAAAGCAACTTCATCACACTCAGTCACAGACACCCCCCCTCCCACGTATACCCTGGGTTAGTCATTACAGACTGCAGAGGCAGAATCTGGGATCTCTTAAGGCCAGAGAGAAGGAGGTTACAGTAGTCAAGGCCGGAGATAATAAGCTTGGATGAGCATTTTAGTAGAGTCTGGATTAAGAAAGGGACGGATGCGTGCCATGTATTTATATGTGGAAGTAGCAAGATTTGGTTAGAGACTGAATGTGAGGAGTAAATGATAGATTGGAGTCCAAGAGGACCCCGAGGCAATGAGCCTGAGAGGTAGAAGTAATGGTGGCACCATTCACCTGAAGGGAAATGGATGCAGGAATTGAGGTCTTAGAGGGAGGGAAGATAAGAAGTTCAGTTTTTGAGAGGTTGAGATTTAGGAAACAGGAAGTCATTCAGTTGGAGACAGCTGAGAGGCAGGCTGCAACATGGTCCAACACCGGAGAAGAGAGATCGGGAGAAAAAAGGTAGATTTGGGTGTTGTCACCATAGAGATGATATTGGAGTCCATAGGAAAAGATGAGGTTGCCCAGAGAGGCGATAATCTGTAGATTGAAAAGAGTATGGGACCCAGAACAGAGCCTTAAGGTACCCCAACTGAATGAGGAATAGGTGGTGAAGAGGAACCAGCAAAGGAGAACCTGAAGGAGTGAAGAGAGATATAGGAGGAGAACCAGGAGAGAGCGGAGTCACTGAGGCAGTTGACGAGGCGTGAGGAGCAAAAGAGGGTGGTCAACAGTGTCGAATGCAGCAGAAAAGTCAAGAAGAATAAGGCTAGGGTCAGACGAACGCAGTATTAACGTGCGTTTAGCCGCACTTAATCACGGCCGTGCTATCAGCAAATGACACCCAATGCCGGGCAGCATACGAAGAACGGCCGCACGAAAGTGCGGCCGTTCATCGCAATTGGCAAACGAACGCATTTTTTCGAGAATTTCAAACTGCTAGTACTGACGTACAGAGTGCGCTGCGTCCGCGTAGCGGTGTGTGTGCATGATTAGGAGACTTCAGACGCTGCACACGTCCGGCCTACATAACGTGCAGAGGCCAAACTCTTCCTGGTTTGGCTGGAGGTAGCTGCAAGTTGCTGTAGACAATGCCTGGGGCTGACATCGACGTGGAGAGGCTGATCAATGCAGTGGCAGAGCATCCCGTGCTGTGGGACACGGCCTGCGACACCTACAAAGACCGAGTGAAGAAGGCCAGTGCATGGGTTGCAGTGTCAACGGTGGTGTACCTAGAGTACGAGACGTGGTCTGATAAAGAGCAGAAGCTTCAGAGTGAGTAAATGATAGTTTTATTCATAATTGCATAGAACCTGAATGTAACATCAAAATAAATGGCATCACGAATTATTGTTGTCACATGTCAAATGCTGTCCATCTGCCAGGGCACCTGCCCTGCATTGCTAGTGAAATGATTAGACAGAGCATCGTGAAACCTGTTGCTGTGTCTATTCATAGGTATCATGTCATCGTTAGCATACTCATCCAGACCCGTAACTGTGAGGGTATCATCGAAATTAACACCATCCCTTGCACGAACATAGTTATGTAGAATTGTGATGTTTAGACAGATTCCCTGTCTGTCTCAGAGGTTTCCAGGTTGGGAGTGGTTCTTATGCCACTCCCCTCTTCCCTGCTGCAGTGCATGCTGGAGAAGGAAGCTGTACCAGAAACCAGGAAGAACACAGACTTCTGATCTGTAGCAGAGAGCAGCCAATCAGGGAAGTATTTAGGCACAGAGTATGTGCTGGAAAGGGAAACCTGTCCTGTTATTAATGCACAGACAATAATCTGATTCTGTACAGAACCCTTCTGAGAACTGTGAGTAATAAACCTTCCCTGGTTAATCGTGACATCTGGCCTCTGTGTAAATTACTGGACAATACTCACAGAAATACAAACAACACCTAATTGCATGCCCACACCTTTGGGATTTAACAGTGGCGACAAGGATTGTGGATATTACACACATGGCATTAATAGGATCTATTCAACCTTTTGATCCTGCTGCTGAATCATGGAGCTCTTGGGAAGAGAGACTAGAGCAATATATGGAAGCAAATTATGTTTCTGCAGCGAACAAAGTTGCTGTTTTCCTCACAGCATTAGGGCAAACTGCTAAGGCACGCTCAGAGATCTAGTTTGTCCAGATAAACCTGCTTCTAGACCCCTGCCTGAGTTGGTTAAGAGGCTGCATGAGCACTACAATCCAAAACCCTTAGAGATTGCAGAACGTTTTAAATTCTACAGTAGAAGGCAGCATGCAGGAGAAGACATAAAGACTTATTAATTTACGCAAGCTAGCTGCTACATGTCAGTTTGGAGACTATTTGCAGACCGCTCTTCGCGACATGTTTGTCATGTGGCTCTATGACACAGCCATACAGAAACGGTTACTCACAGAATCTGACTTGACACTGAATAAAGCCACTGAGCTTGCCTTCATCATGGAAATGGCTACTAGGGATGCTAAACTCCTGAACCCACACCCGGAAACTCCTGCAAGCCAGGGAGAGAAAATTTTCAGCACTTCTGTGGCCCATCGCACTCGACGGTCTCTCCCAGGTCTCCCAAAATTCCAACAAAGTAATGTCTCTGGGTCTGCAGCACCAACCTGCTACCGTTGTGGCGACCCTACTCACAATGCACTCACGTGTAAGTTTAATGATGTAGTTTGTTTCTTTTGTGGGAAGACTGGTCATGTCAGGCATGTTTGCCACAGCTCCCGCTCCACTGTCACTGCTACAAAATACAGAGCTAAGAAGACATTTCATGTAAACACTGACCGCAAAGACTCAAGCTCTGATGATGAGCTGTTTGTTCAACATATTGCACTGTTCAGAGTGGATGGGAGTACTCCTGCTATTAAAGTGGATGTCACACTCAATGGTTGCCCTGTCTCAATGGATGTTGATACAGGGGCAGCTGTCTCTGTCTTTTCATGGACTGATTTCAAGTCATTGGGCCTGTCCCTACCTCTCAAACCTACAACTCTCAATCTACAAACTTACAGCCAGGAACTGTTACGACCCATGGGTTATGTTCAGCCTCTTGTCACATTGGGAAAATGCTGTAAAACCTAAAGCCTTTATGTTGTACGTAAAGGAGGTCCTCCTTATATGGGAGGGATTGGATTAAAGCCCTGGGCATGCCTCCTCTTGCTATTGCTCAATGTACATTACTCTCTGAGGTGGACTCGTGGGTGGAATCTCTGAAGTCACGATTTAAAAGACATTTTTGAAGACTCTCTGGGTGCAGTAAAAGGAAAACTGGCCCAACTCCAATTAAAGCCAGATGCCAAACCTCGTTTTTGTAAAGTCAGATCAGTACCATTTGCCTTGCGGAAAAGAGTGTGGAAGCTGAACTGGAGCAACTATTGGCTAACAAGGTGATAAAAAATGTTGAGAGGAGTGAATGGGCTTCACCAATTGTGCCTGTAAAAAAAAAGAATGGCGATGTCAGAATTTGTGGGGATTTCAGAATGGCCCTGAACAACCAACTTCTTGTGGATCAATACCCATTACCTCGACTGGAAGATCTATTTAGCTCACTAGAGGGCAAAGGTTCACAAAGATAGACATAAAACAAGCATACCTGCAATTAAAAGTGCATTCAGACTCACAGCATTTATTGACCATAAACACTCACAAAGGATTATTCCAATATACCCGCATGGTATTTGGTATAGCCCCAGCGCCAGCGATCTGGCAGCAAATCATGGATGAAGTCCTCGCAGAAATACCTTACACACAATGTATGCTAGATGACATGCTCATCACAGGTCCCACAGATGCAGAACACAGAAAGAATGTGGAAGCTGTGCTGGAGAGATTCCAAACACATGGATTACGTGTGAACCTTTCTAAATTAGAGTTTTTCAAGACAGAATTAGAATTTTTCACCCATACTGTAAATCGACATGGATTGCACACTATAGAAGAAAAGGTGAAAACTCTTACTCATGCCCCAACTTCCCAAAACGTAACACAGCTGCGGTCTTATCTTGGCCTCTTAAATTACTATCACCGTTTCTTGCCAAACTTGGCACACCAGCTTTATCCATTACAGCGCTTACTGGATGCAAAGACCAAATGGATATGAACAGCCGAATGTGAAAAAGCCTTTACGTTATCAAAAGAACTAATTCTGTCATCTCAGGTTCTGGTCCACTATGACCTAAAGAAACCAGTAACTTTGGCATGTGATGCCTCGCCATATGGACTGGGGGCTGTGCTTTCCCATGTCATGTCAGGTGGCACAGAGCGCCCCATTTCTTTTGCCTCCAGATTTTTGACTTCAGCAGAACAAAACTACTCGCAGATAGATAAAGAGGCGCTAGCCATTGTATGGGTCACTAAGAAATTCCACACATACATCTATGGTCGGGATTTTACACATATCACTGACCACAAGTCTCTGTTGTCGATACTGAACCCTCAAAAAGGAATTTCGACTACAACGCATCTCACTTACAAAGATACGCTTTATTCTTGGGAGCTTATAATTATTCAATCAGATACCGCTCGCATGATACCCATGGAAATGCAGATGCATTTTCCAGATTACCAGTTGGAGTACACCCACCGAGTGACATACGCATAGTGGAGGTACAAAAGCCACAAACTAATATCTCAACCACACTGATAGCCAGAAACACAGTCACAAATCCATGCCTGTCTCAGGTATTCTCTTTTGTTCAAACTGGATGGCCGGAGAAGGTGCCATGTGAATTTCGGCCATATTTTACTAGAAAATGTGAACTAGTGACAAATGCTGGATGCTTACAGTGGGGAAACAGGGTTATCATACCCAAGAATCGGCAACCTACAATGCTAAAGATCCTGCACGAGGGCCATCCAGGCATGGTGCGCCTGAAGCAGAGAGCGAGGGGTTATGTTTGGTGGCCACAAATGGATACAGCGACTGAAGATTATGTAGCTAGATGTCCAGGGTGCTGTCAAGCTCAACAACCTCAAAGGAAGGGTGACATGCAACCTTGGCCATGGCCAAAGGACCCATGGTCAAGACTCCATATAGATTTTGTGGGACCGATCCACAGGAAAATGTATTTGATCGTAGTCGATGCACATTCCAAATGGCCTGAAGTTTTCCAAATGCCTTCCATCACCTCTACTGCTACCATTTTAATCTCTAAGAAGCTTTTTGCTCAGTATGGATTGCCAGCAGCCATAGTCTCAGACAATGGGTCACAATTTACCTCTCATGAGTTTCAATCATTTCTTCGTTCCCTACAAATCCAACACTACACAACAGCTCCATATCATCCTTCATCAAACGGGCTGGCAGAATGGTTTGTTCAGACTTTTAAGAAGAACCTGCTTTCTAATATGGACCAGATTGGAAAGTCTGAGGAGACGCTGCTGGAGTTCTTGTTTGCATACCGAAACACGCCACATTCTACTACCGGACTGACACCGGCTTTTCTTATGTTTGGACGGCATCCTCGGACCAAACTTGATTTGGTTTGTCCTCAGACCCAGTTTCCAACAACTTCAGCACCATGTTGTTCTACATTTAGTGTTGGTGATCCTGTATGGATTCGTAATTACAGAGTTTTTCCTCACTGGCTTCCTGGAGTCATTAATGGCACCATTTGAAGGAAAATGGACCTTGTTTGCCTTTCGAATGGTACTTGTGTTCGACGTCACATCTCTCAGTTGAGAAAACGCAAACTCCCACCAACAGGGACAAGCCTGACCCCTCTGTTCAATCAACCACAAGCCACCACTCAGGAGTCTGCCGGTGACATATGGCATGGTGTATGGCATGATCCAACATCTTTGCAATCACACCCTGAAGTTCTTTGTGACCATTTTCCTGGGGAACCTAGACCTGTGCCTGGAACTGTACAGACTGATTTATCTGTTGGGACGGCACTCATGATTCCAGAAACATTGACGGACACCACCCCTGCCACACCTGTGCAACTTCGCAAGGCTACCCGTCAGCGGCATCAGACAAAATTTTGGCAAAGCACTGAGCGTGATTTCTCTGAGGTGCAGAGAGAGCAGAAGGGCTGGTGACCTGTTGACGGAGTAACAACAGTCCTGAAGATGCTCCTTTGCCAAACTGATCCTATTTACCTTGTTTGTTTTATGTCTGTTTTGTTTTCTCTCTTTTGTGTTGGTTTGTTTTTCAGGGGAAGAAAAGGAGGTGTGATGTTTAGACAGATTCCCTGTCTGTCTCAGAGGTTTCCAGGTTGGGAGTGGTTCTTATGCCACTCCCCTCTTCCCTGCTGCAGTGCATGCTGGAAAAGGAAGCTGTACCAGTAACCAGGAAGAACACAGACTTCTGATCTGTAGCAGAGAGCAGCCATGCAGGGAAGCATTTAGGCACAGAGTATATGCTGGAAACCTGTCCTGTTATTAATGCACAGACAATAATCTGATTCTGTACAGAACCCTTCTGAGAACTGTCTGAGTGAATAATAAGCCTTCAACTGGTTAATTGTGACATCTGGCCTGTGTGTAAATTACTGGACAATACTCACAGATATACAAACAACACCTAATTGCATGCCCACACCTTTGGGACATAACAAGGATGCAGCAGCATTTTACTATATCCACACAGAAATGCACATTTACATTGAGTGGCCGGTGAAAAATCCTCCACTTGTTGCTCAGTATGTGTCCCCGAGCATGGCTGCAGGAGATGTGTGGATAGGCCGAATGCCTCATCACCCACGAAGGCATAGGGGACTGCCACGTCACTGCGAGGCAAAGGTGCGGGTCTGGGGATGTGCAGGTTCCCACCATCAATATCATTCCACAGTGTTGAGTTCCGGAACAGTGTGGAGTCAGAGTCCTTGCCGTATGATCCGACATCCACATACACAAAATTATAGTTGGTATCTGCCACTGCCAGTAGGCCAATAGAAAAATAATGTTTATAATTTTGATACAGTGAGCCACTGTGCAGTGGATTCACTATACGGACATGTTTGCCATCCACGGCTCCCAGGCAGTTGGAGAAGTTCATTCTCTCCCAAAATCCTGCTGCAATTGCTACCCATGCCTCGTTCGTGGGTGTTGGCAAATATTGCTCCTTCATGGTTTCCCATATTGTTTGGCACAACTTGCGGACGATCTCACCAGCTGTTGATCTGCCAATGCGGAAGTTGTAATGCAGATCCTTCAAACTGCATCCACTAGCAAGATACCTGGTAAAATATGAAGTAAATGTGTGTTATGATCACATCATATGAACCGAACCTTATGTCACTCTCATCATGTTTTGCAGCAAATGAAGCAATCAACAAATGCCGCACAGTGAGGGACAATCATACCCGGGTCCTGAAAAAGGAGGCTGAAGCTGCACGCTCTGGAGCTGGGTCAAAGAAGAGCCGTAGCTATTTGTATGCTGACCAACTGTCCTTCCTGAGGAAGAGCCAGGAGCCACGACATACTGTGAGCAGTATTGACCGGCCATCCACCTCTGGCTCACAAGAGCAAGACCTGCAGCCCGGAGGATCTGGCAGCTGCCAGGTGGAGGTCGAGCAGGGTGGTGCGGATTCCCAGGTGGAGAATGTGGATCCCGAACAGGTGCCGGGTACAGCACATACAGACAGCACCGGTACGGCTCCCAAAAGGAAGAAGCCACCAGCAGCTGATGTCGAGCAGGCCATGGTCGCCTTCAAGGAGGCGCACCATCCACAACCACATCCACTCTGCATGGTCGCGGACTCCGAGGATATGTCCTTTTTTAACTCATGTCTGTCCCTGCTGAACATGATGACCCCAGGGCAGAAGGTGGTTGTCTGCTGCCGAACCCTGGACACGATACACGACATACTTTCCCATCCACAACAGGCACCTGTATATGACGGTGTTGTGCCACAATACCCCCATGCCCGTGGATATTCCCACCACAGCCAGGCGTTGCCTACCCACCCACCCATGTCCCCTGTTGCTGGGCCACCCCTGGAGCCAGAGTACCACCGCATCCACATGCACGGTCCTCATGACCCATATGCTACTCGGTATCATACTATGGGAAGTGTATCGTCTGTTCGCTTATGTTTGTCTGATTTTGTTCATGTTGTTCCACTATTTGTATTTTATTCCCTTCATTGTACATGCAATAATATATGTGTTTAATATGTTATTGTTATCTTCTGTCATATTATTTCTGAGAATATATTTCACATCGTTGTCAGTGTCATTACTCTTTCGGTACCTTTTTATACCCCTTCCCCTTCCCCTTATTTGATTCATTCTGCAATTGATTTGGATACTCATATCTCTCTTATTTCCAGCTCCGTGAAAAATCACGCAAGAAAATGCGCATCGTATGACTGCTATCGCGTATTCCGTGAAGAAATACGTCCATTCTTTCGGATGCACTTTTTGACGGTCAACGCGAAATATGCTTTCGTCTGACCCTAGCCTACAGAGGGAGAAGTGACCTTTGGTTTTAGCATCAGCCAAATCATTAGTCACCTTGGTGAGAGCAGTCTCAGTAGAGAACTGGGAGCGAAAACCGGACTGGTGAGGATCAAGTAGAGAGTTAGCAGCCAGAAAACTGGTGAGCTGTTTATAGACCAGGCATTCTAGAATTTTGGAGGCAAAGGGGAGCAGATAGAAATTTTAAGTATGAATACAGACTTCAGTCTGGAATTATTAGTTTGATAAGACGAGCCAAGAGTTAACATCAGGGTGAGTGACTTTGGTGCATGTCCCCCCCATATTACATCACTAACGCTAAGCCCATTACAACATCAGTTATTGCATTAGCTTGCGCGAGCTGTACTTTGCGCTCCCTATTAGGGATGAGCTGTTCGGTTCGGACGGTTCGGAGTTCGCATCGAACATAGCCTGTTCGTTTGTTCGCGAACTCCGAACATTTCCGGGTGTTCGCCGCGTGTCCGCCCACAATGCACCACAATGGAGCACAATGCACTTTTCCACTGCCCAGAAGCTCGTAATTGGCTACAACCTTTCACCTGACCACAGGTCTGGTGCAAGACAGGTTCAACACTATGACAATCAGGGCTCAGAGTCCTGATTGGGCAAATTTTGCCCAATCATGGGCTCACAGAGCTAAGTCCCGCAGCACACTATATAAGGTTTCCACGCAGCGCTTCTGTACACATTTGAGAGGAGATTTCAGAGGAGATAGTTGTTCTGTGTTCTTACTGCCGGTCTGCCAGCTACTGGGGGGGGTCGGGGGGGTCTCATTTCTACCAAATATCTGGGAATTGAGGTGATCTGTCTCTTGTCACTGCCAGCAAGTCTTTTTGGGGTCACAAATTTCTACAAAATATTTGGGAATTGAGGTGATCTGTGTCTTGTGACTCACTGCCAGTACCACGCAGCATTTTGGAGGGGTCACAAATTTTTACAAAATATCTGGGAATTGAGGTGATCTGTCTCTTGTCACTGCCAGCAAGTATTTTGGGGGTCACAAATTTCTACAAAACATTTGGGAATTGAGGTGATCTGTCTCTTGTCACTGCCACGTAATATTTTGGGGGTCACAAATTTCTACAAAATATTTGGGAATTGAGGTGATCTGTCTCTTGTCACTGCCAGCAAGTATTTTGGGGGTCACTAACTTCTAAAAAACATTTGGGAATTGAGGTGATCTGTGTCTTGTCAAACAGCCAGTACCACGCAGTATTTTGGGGGTCACAAATTTCTACAAAACATTTGGGAATTGAGGTGATCTGTGTCTTGTCACTGACAGCAAGTATTTTGGGGGTCACTAATTTCTACAAAATATTTGGGAATTGAGGTGATCTGTCTCTTGTCACTGTCAGCAAGTATTTTGGGGGTCACTAATTTCTACAAAATATTTGGGAATTGTTATAATCCGTGTGTTCTCACTGGCTGCCACCCATCAGGGGGTCACACTGATTTATAGGAGGTTTCTGAGATTTGTAATCTGTGGCTTCTCACTGCCACCCATCAGGGGGTCACACTTATTTATAGGAGGTTTCTGAGACTTGTAATATGTGGCTTCTCACTGCCACCCATCAGGGGGTCACACTGATTTATAGGAGGTTTCTGAGACTTGTAATCTGTGTCTTCTCACTGCCACCCATCAGGGGGTCACACTTATTTATAGGAGGTTTCTGAGATTTGTAATCTGTGGATTCTCACTGCCACCCATCAGGGGGTCACACTGATTTATAGGATGTTTCTGAGACTTGTAATCTGTGTCTTCTCACTGCCACCCATCAGGGGGTCTCACTGATTTATAGGAGGTTTCTGAGATTTGTAATCTGTGGCTTCTCACTGCCACCCATCAGGGGGTCACACTGATTTATAGGAGGTTTCTGAGACTTGTAATCTGTGGCTTCTCACTGCCACCCATCAGGGGGTCCCACATACTTCTAGCAGATTTATGCGAATTGTAATTTGTGTCTTCTCACTGCCACCCATCAGGGGGTCACGCTGATTTATAGGAGGTTTCTGAGATTTGTAATCTGTGACTTCTCACTGCCACCCATCAGGGGGTCCCACATACTTCTACCAGATTTATGCGAATTGTAATTTGTGTCTACTCACTGCCACCCATCAGGGGGTCCCACATACTTCTAGCAGATTTATGCGAATTGTAATCTGTGGCTTCTCACTGCCACCCATCAGGGGGTCCCACTGATTTATAAAAGGGAATTGTAATCTGTGTCTTGTCACTGGCTGCAAGCTATCAGGGTGTCTCACTGAGTTATACCAGAGTTCTGTAAATCTTTAATCTTTATACCAGAGTTGAATCAGAGTTCTGTATATATTTAATCTATATATAACTCACCATGTCTGAAAGAACATAAAGGACAGGCAGACGCTCCCAGACACAGATAAGAGGGCAAGCAGCCCCTGTGTCGGGAGGCTGTTCCTCTGGTCGTGGTGGACATGGTGCATCCTCTGCAGGGGCACGTTTATCCTTTCTAACTGGTGCAGGCCGTCTTAAGCAGCAGCAACATACAGAGGATTTGGCGAATTTGCTAACCATGCCATCCTCATCCTCCGAGTCCTCTGCCAGCCAGGCTTGTGGTGCTTTACAGTCCACCTCAGCTGCCAAAGCATCTAATGCAGCCTCCATGTCCACAGCTACTCCTGCCGTAGCCTCGCTGCTTGAGGATGCGCAGCAAGTACAGTGCTCTGATTCAATCTCTGAGGTTGAGGAAGGGAGTATAATCAACCTAGAGGAAGGGGGTGCCAGTGATGACACAAATAACTGGCACTTATGTTGCCCCAGCAGCTGCAGCATACTGCCAAGTTGGCTCCAGTGACGAGGAGATAGGGGGTGATGATGACAATGATGATGAGGTCACTGACTCCACCTGGGTGCCTGATTGAACAGAGGAATCAATTGAGGAGGAGGGGGAGGAGGAGGCACAGCAAACACGAGGCACAACATCCTCTATGACCAACCGTAGCACTAGCCAGTCCAAAGCATCAGATGTCAGAGCTGCTCAGGTGCAGAGCGCTGTTGTCTCAAAGCACACATGCAGGAACTCTTCTGTCTTGGAGTTCTTTAAGAAATGTGCAGCAGACCCCACCGTTGCTATTTGTAATCTATGTCAGATGAGGCTCAAGCATGGGAAAGACACCAGACGCTTGGGTACCACGTGCTTGAGGCGACATATGACCACCATATGACCACCTGCCAACCATCACCAAGCACAGCATCTAAATGCAAGCTTAGCAAAATTACTCGCATTGCAGCTGCTGCCTTTCCAGCTGGTGGACTCTGCTCCCTTCCGTGAATTTGCTGAATGTGCTGTACCACAGTGACATGTTCCAAAAAGCCATTACTTTTCACGCAAGGCCATTCCAGCACTATACCAGCACGTGGAAGACAATGTTTTCGAGTCATTGGGAAAGGCAGTCAGCAGCAAGGTGCATGTGACTTTAGACACGTGGTCCAGCAAGCATGGACAATGTCGTTACATTTCCTTCACGGCACACTGGGTAACTCTGATTGCAGCTGGGAGGGATCCAAGACGGGGCTCTGTGCTGGAGCTTGTTCATCCACCATGCCTCCAGAAAGCTGTTTGTATGAGGTCTGTCTGCTCCACCACCACCTCTCCCTCTTCCTCCTCCTCCTCCTCCTTCTGTGTCTCTGGCGAAGTGGCAGTTAAACCGATGCGTGGCAGGGGCTACGCAATGGCTCAAGCAAAAATGTGCCATACTGTGCTTGAGCTGGTTTGTTTAGGGGACAGGAGCCACACCGGGCCAGAAATTCTGTCAGCTCTGCACGGGCAGGTGCAGAGATGGTTAACACCACGTCAGCTTCTGCTGGGAATGGTCATCTGTGATAATGGCAGCAACCTTCTCTCTGCCCTACGCCAGGGTAAGTTGACGCATGTACCATGCCTAGCACACGTCCTAAATCTGGTGGTACAGCGTTTCCTAACCAGGTACCCAGGGCTGGCAGAGCTTCTCAGCCAGGCCAGAACAGTCTGCAGCAACTTCAGAACGTCATTCCCAGCAAGCGTTCACCTGGCAGAAATTCAAAGAGAATCCACCTTCCCACAAACCGTCTGATCTGTGACATGCCCACCAGGTGGAACTCGACATTAGCAATGCTGCAGCGTCTGCACAAGCAGCAGAGGGCCATCACGAGTACCTGTGTGAGTATGGCACAAGGACTGGTTCAGGTCAACTTGTTTCCCCCCCCGCAGTGGCTGATGATCAAGGATGCATGCACTGTACTGTCACCATTTGAGGAGGCAACGAGGATGGTGAGCAGGGACAGTGCATGCATCAGTGACACAATTCCTTTAGTGTTCCTGCTGGAGCACACTCTGCGGGGAATTATAGATGTGGCTCTAGAGGCAGAGCAGCGGGAGGAAGAGGAGGCCTTCCCTAGCTCTGAAGGCCCCAGTCTTTCTGCAGACAGCATTCCAGCGGATCCTCCTCAGATCAGACAGGAGGAGGATGAGGAGGAGGAATATTTGAGTAGTCGGGGCATTGAAGGTGGGGATTCCTCAAGGGAGGGTTTTGTTTCCCCAGAAACACGAGGACTGGTACGTGGCTGGGAGGAGGAAGTGCACGATGGGGTCATCCTCCTCATTGAGCAGGAAGACTCGGAAGCTAATGCCACCCCCAACCTACGCTGCATGGACTCCCTTATTATGCAAAGCCTGCTAAAGGACCCCAGGATTCGTGCTATCAAGGAGAGGGATCATTACTGGTTGGCAACCCTTCTTGATCCACGATACAAGGGTAAAGTTGCACAGCTCATCCTGCCTGCACAGAGGGAGCACAGGATGAAAAAACTTGAAGACGCTCTGGTAGGTTACCAAGTGATGACACAGGTGCTTCTGAGGCTGTGGATGATCAGAGGAATAGTGGTGAAGGCTGAGGCCGCTTGACTGATGCCTTTTCACATTTTTTTAGTCCACGACGCCCAGGGATGTCAAATGTACGCACCCATTGCCAGCGTCTTCACCATACGGTGCAGGACTACCTAGGGGCAAGGGCAGACCTGGATAACTTTCCAGCAGATTATCCACTGGCTTACTGGGTGTTGAGATTGGATCACTGGCCAGAATTTAGCCAATATGCTATGCAGCTACTAGGTTGCCCTTCATCTAGTGTGCTTTCTGAAAGGACGTTCAGTGCCGCTGGAGGTTTTGTCACAGACAAAAGAGTGCGTCTGTCCACCGACTCTGTAGACCGGCTGACATTTATAAAAATGAATCAGTCCTGGATCAGCAGCTATCAATCCCCTGATGCTGACGTAACTGAATAGATCGGGGATGTCTTCTGCATTCACAAAACCTCCAGCACTAAACTCTTCCACAATACCACAAAAGGGTTACGGTGTGAAGGCACTTACTGCCATGAAAGGCACAATATTTGGCTGCACTGACGCCTGTGCCACATTTATATCATTTTAATTTTTTGAACCGCAGGGTCCAACCCTGCACTCTTCCACAATACCACAAAAGGGTTACGGTGTGAAGACACTTGCTGCCTTGAAAGGCACAATATTTGGCTGCACTGACGCCTGTGCCACATTTATATCATTTAAATTTTTTGAACATAGAAACATAGAAAAATGTCGGCAGATAAGAACCTTCCGGCCCATCTAGTCTGCCCAATTACATGGATACTTTACCTGGATTTATCTTTTGTTTAGGATAGCCTTATGCCTATCCCATGCTTGCTTAAATTCGATTACTGTTTTGGCCTCTACCACTTCTACTGGAAGACTGTTCCATGTATCCACCACCCTCTCAGTAAAATAATGCTTCCTGATGTTACTTTTAAACCTTTACCCCTCTAATCTAAGACTATGTCCTCTTGTTTTGCTATTTTGTTTCCTTTTAAATATACTCCCTTCCTCTACCTTGTGGATTCCCTTTACGTATTTAAATGTTTCTATCATATCTCCTCTGTCTCGTCTTTTTTCCAAGCTGTACATGTTAAGATCATTAAGCCTTTCCTGGTAACTTTTCTCCTTCAAGCCGTACACCATTTTAGTAGCCCTTCTCTGAACTCTCTCTAAGATGTCTATATCCTTCTGGAGATACGGTCTCCAGTACTGCACACAGTACTCCAAGTGAGGTCTCACCAGTGCTCTGTACAGTGGCATGAGCACTTCACTTTTCCTACTGCTAATACCTCTCCCTACACAACCAAGCATTCTGCTAGCATTTCCTGCTGCTCTATTACATTGACTACTTACCCTTAGATCCTCTGAAATAATGACCCCTAAATCCCTTTCCTCAGATGTTGAGGTTAGGACTGTATCAAATATTCTATATTCAGCCCTTGGGTTTTTACGTCCCAGGTGCATTATCTTGCACTTATCCACATTAAAACTCAATTGCCACAACTCCGACCATATTTTTAGTTTACCTAAATCATTTGTCATTTGGCTGATCCCTCCAGGAACGTCAACCCTGTTGCAAATCTTTGTGTCATCAGCATAGGCGTGCGCAGCCTATTACATTAGGGTGTGCACCCAAAAGCTCAAAGACTAATATATCTATTGTGATAAAGTACACAGTGTGGTCTGTGACGGTGTATATATTCCCTCTAATCTTTTTAGGGAGAGAGAGATAGAGATATATAAAAAACGATGTTTCTACTCCAGCATGAGCCTTTATCAACTTTGATAAAGGCTCTCGCTGAAGTCTAAACGTTTTTTTTTTTTTTTAAATGTTGCGGCACTAAAGGAAACTATTAATGAAGTCCTCAAGTGCATCCTCTCTTCGTTATTGTACTTCTGCTCACACGGATAAACAGCACAGAGGCAAAAAGAGTCAAAGGATACTTGTGGGAGGCGTGAGTGCTGAAATTTGTGGATAGAGATCCATTTATATACAGTTGTGTTCAAAATTATTCAACCCCCAATGCTGTAAAGGGTTTTAGGGAATTTAGTGACATTTGTAATTGTATTCAGAATGAAATCCTACAAGGACTTTTTAAAGAACCATATGCAACTAAAATGACATCAATTGGTTTTGTAATACAGTAGTAAATGTTTCTTTTGTGAATTCTTCATTGACACAATTATTCAACCGCTTAAAGACTACCACTCTGAAGAACAGAGGTTCATTCAAGTGTTTTCAATCAGGTATTGAAAACACCTGTGGATGTCACGGAGCAGCAATAAAGCCTAATAAGCACCAATTAGGCAGCTTTAAAATGACTGTGATACTCAGCTCCTTCTAGACATTTACTGGTGTGGTTACAAACATGGTGAAGTCAAGAGAATGGTCCAGGAAGACAAGAGAAGAGGTGATTACTCTTCACAGGAAGGGCAATGGCTATAAGAAGATTGCAAAGATGTTAAACATACCAAGAGAGACCATAGGAAGCATCATTCGCAAATTCAAGGCAAAGGGCACTGTTGAAACGCTACCTGGTCGTGGCAGAAAGAAGATGCTGACTTCGACTGCTGTGCGCTACCTGAAGCGGAGAGTGGAGAAAAGTCCCTGTGTGACTGCTGAGGAACTGAGAAAAGATTTGTCAGATGTGGGTACTGAAGTTTCAGCTCAGACAATACGGCGCACACTGCGTAATGAAGGCCTCCATGCCAGAACTCCCAGGCGCACCCCCTTGCTGTCTCCAAAGAATAAGAAGAGTCGACTGCAGTATGCCAAAAGTCATGTGGACAAACCACAGAAGTTTTGGGATAGTGTTCTGTGGACTGATGAAACAAAATTAGAACTGCTTGGGCCCATGGTTCAACGCTATGTTTGGAGGAGGAAGAACAAGGCCTATGAAGAAAAGAACACCTTGCCTACTGTGAAGCATGGCGTGGGGTCAATCATGCTTTGGGGCTGTTTTGCTTCTGCAGGTACAGGGAAGCTTCAGCGTGTGCAAGGTACCATGAATTCTCTTCAGTACCAGGAGATATTGGATGACAATGTGATGCAGTCCGTCACAAACCTGAGGCTTGGGAGACGTTGGACCTTTCAACAGGACAATGATCCCAAGCATACCTCCAAGTCCACTAGTTCATGGTTGCAGATTAAAGGCTGGAACATTTTGGAGTGGCCATCGCAGTCACCTGACTTAAATCCGATTGAGAACCTCTGGTGGGACTTAAAGAAAGCAGTTGCAGTGCGCAAGCCTAAGAATGTGACTGAACTGGAGGCTTTTGCCCATGACGAATGGGCGAAGATACCCGTAGATCGCTGCAAGACACTTGTGTCAAGCTATGCTTCACGTTTAAAAGCTGTTATAACTGTAAAAGGATGTTGTACTAAGTACTAAGATTGAATGTCACTTGGGGGTTGAATAAAACTGATAATGATGTGAGCACAGAAAAGACATTTGTGGTTATTTCATTATAAATGTTATGTTATATTTGTCTGACCTACACGTGCCTCTTTGATTTAATTGTAAGCAAGATGACTGAATGATCAAAATCAATGTCAAACTGGCCAAAACACTAAATTTCAGTGGGGGTTGAATCATTTTGAACACAACTGTACTGTATATAGCAGTAGGTAGTGATGTCTTTTAAATGTAACGTCCAAAAAAAAAAGCTAAGCTTTATTGCTGTGCAGCGCTGTGCTACAGTAATGTGCGTTGTGGATTCTGTGATAAGGTAAAGTGCGGTGTGTATGAGCGTATCTCAGAGCTCCACAGCAATAAAACCCACAGTAATGTTCACTGCAGCTAGAAACTGGTTTGGACTCTGTAGTCAGCAGGGACAGGACAAGTGGGAGATTTTTCAGTTAGCAGACAGATAGCTATTGATAAAGGGTAGGTAGGGGTAAATACATAGAAAAAATACAAACCGTTGCAATAAACAAAAGGAAATTGAGGGAAATATAGGATAGAATAAGGATCCCTTGCCTTCTCCATACTCACCGGCCTTCATGGTCACAGCCAACTTGCCCAGGCCGCTTTCTCCGTGTCCTAACGATAGGCTTTCTTCACTATTGTTTATTTGTCTGCTTTCTTTCGTTCTCTGCTTTTTCTTTCGCCCTGTAATCTTTCTGCATTCTTTCTTTCTCTGTATTGTTTCTCTTCAGTATTTTATGTCACTCAAATCTTTTCTTTCCCTCCATTTATTTCTCTGTATTCTTTCTCTCTGCATCCTTTCATTCTGTTTCTTTCTGTCTCTTTCTTTCCTGTGCATCCATTCTTTCATTTGCATTTCTTGGTCTATGTATTCTTTCAGGGTTATTCAGAGAAAGGTGAAAAACAGGGGAACTGGCAGGAGAAGCGAACACTCTAGAACAAGTAGCCAATTTGGAAAGTGAAATACATGGGAGAATTTTTCTGGTTTGGCTATTTTGACCTCAAATTTTCACTTTTCCAGTCCTTCTCCTGAGGTTCACCTTTCTTTGAATAGACCAGTTAATCTCTGCATCCTTTCTTTCTGTACTTATTCATTATTTGTATATGTCCCTCCTTGCTTTCTGTATTCATTCATTATTTGTATATGTCCCTCCTTGCTTTCTGTATTAATTCATTATCTGTATATGTCCCTCCTTGCTTTCTTTCGTTCTGTATTCATTAAGTCGCTGTATTCATTCTCTGTATTTTCCCTCTCTTTCTTTCCACATTTTTTGTATTTTTCTCTCTGAAGTCTTTCTCTCTCTGAATTTTATTCTCTGCATCTCTTCTACATTATTTTACTCTTTGGGATCTTTTTGCATTCATGCTATCTCTGCGTGTGTTTACACTCCCTTTTGACCTGCTGCCAGTGATCTGAGCTGTCCGTGCTGGGGAGCAGCCAGAATGCCACTGCCTGGTGCACCTGTACTCCCTGGACCAGCCAGGCTTTAACTATTTTACTGGCAGTGGCAGAATTAAAAAAAAAAAAAAAAGTGCATCCCTACCCTCAGTGACACAGGGCCGACTGCTGTATCTCCTGTCGACCCTGTGAAGTTGATCCTGCCTCCTCCTCCCTCCTCGCTGTACTATTTCCCCCAGCATCGCAGGCAGCAGCGTGCAGCAAGATGGGAAATAGCAAGCAGGCCAGGAGGAACCTGCCGGCCCCTACTGCCTGTCACTGGGCATCAGAGGCGTAGCAAGGTCATTAGGTGCCCGGGGGCAAGTCCTCCTCTAGTACCCCCTTTCCCCTGTTAATTCTCCCCTCCTTGATAGCCGCTCTCCTTGTTCACCCCCCCCATTTTGCATGCTCCTTCTCACGGTACATACCCCCCTCTGTTCTCAATGCCCCCTCTCCCTGGACAGTCCCAGACATGAGGGAGGGGGATTGCCCTGGAGCCAGCAAAGATCCGTTCTTTCCTCCCGTGCGGCTGCCGTAAAACGCTGGGAGGAAGTGATATATTTCACAAGCACTTCTTCCCGGTGCTGCCACGGAGAAGCACCCCTTAACTTTTTAACTGCTGAGCACACCGCTGTGTACGGAGCTCATTTTGAGCTTATGTTTAAACACGATTTGAAGTCATGTTTTATTGTAGGACCCAGACAAATTATATATCCTTATTTTCAGCAGACTTGACAGATTCAATGTATATCATTATATGTATACGTCATGTCCTGCCAGAATGCTATAACAAAAAAAAAAAAAAAAAGGAAATTTCCATCATGCCTAGCCAAGAATGTGTGTGTGTGAGGGGAAGGACAACTACATACATTATACCAAACCACAGTGAAACAACAGCAACAACAACAAATGGCCCTTATGGGGAATCCCACCATGGAAATTAATCTCAAGAACAGTTGGCACAAAGCAGTGCTCTCCACCTCCCTGACACAAAGCCCAGAATAAGGCAACAGGAAGGCAACAAAATGTTCAACAATTAGCTGCAACAGATGCTTGCAAAACAGCAGAGCAAGAAAACCAGCTAAAAAAGTAAATGGCAGAACAGAATCCAGACCCTCCAACTCCAGAAAAAAAACAAACACCACCAATTTATAATTATATCTTAGGAGGTAGGAAGGACATTTTGTATGTATGTATGTATATATGACACACACACTATATTTTTTCTATATATGGACAAAGCAAACAAACTCAGTCAGAGACAGCTTTAGGGATATTGCATCTTTAAATCCATATTTTTAAATTAATTTGTTATACTAGGTTTGCCAATCCCGCAATATATCAGAAGCTTACTACTGAAAATGTAGAATATTCAGCACAATGCAGAGTAAGGCGCAAGCTCTTCAGCATTCTTTTATTTGCGTTTAATATTTTGAGGAGGGAGCAGAGAATGGCACCCCAGTTGCAAAATGCAGGCCAAAATAAATTCTAAAAG
The DNA here is from genome assembly GCA_009667805.1 of Leptobrachium leishanense. Taxonomy (NCBI): domain Eukaryota; kingdom Metazoa; phylum Chordata; class Amphibia; order Anura; family Megophryidae; genus Leptobrachium; species Leptobrachium leishanense. The sequence goes on from CM019065.1 coordinate 248,426,018, forward strand.
ATTTTGTTTAAAATCTCCCCCTTTCCTATTCATTTTGCCCACGTGATGAACGCCACCAGTTGCAGCTTGTCATAGGAGAATGCAAACTCTGACAAGGGTTAGTTTGGTTTTCATGGCATCTCCTTCAGCAATCAGCATGTCAACAGCCAGACTGTGTGTTGTGAAAGCCTAAAATTATGACAGGTTTCTAGAATTGCTTATACTGTGGCATGAGGGATGTGATAGGAGCTGCCAACAAAGCCTGGGTGACACACAGGAGGGAGTCAGCATTGAATGTGCTGGGGGTCCTTGTAGCAATGTCTTCCTCAACTGTACAGCAACAATGTATAAATTCTGGGGCAGCATGCTATAGGTGTCTTGAACAGACAAGCTGTTGGTTTCCATGGTTTCTGCTACACATACACAATGATAAAGACAACGTGCACTCTGCTGCCCTAAACAGCCCAGATCAGGATTTAAAATTCACTTCATTTTGTTTTATATATATCTGTAGCAGCCCTCAGCTGCAAAGAATCCTATAATCATGCACACGCAAACAATGCCCCCCCCCCCTTTCCTGAACACTTCTCACTTTCATGCTGATGGGCAGCACCTGAAACACAATGCCCTGCAGAATGCAGCACCTACAAGCAGCAGGAGGGGAGCCAGATAATTAGACAGGGAAGTTGGCTACTTGTTTTGATTTTTTTCCCTCCTGAAGCACATGTAGATGCATCCTGGGAGCAGCACCTTTCATTCCCTGTCCAACAGCATAAAAAAAAAAAAGGAAAGGTCACCAGGAAACCTGTTACACCCCCCCCCTCCATGTGTGAGGGCATGAGGTGTGTACCTTGTGGCTGTTGCTTGGAATGGTCTCAGTCATTCACCAGAGAGAATTTGATGTCTGCCAGGTCTCCCTCCTCCTCCAGCCACCCAGAGGAGGAGATGTCTGTAGATCTTAAACTTTTGTCTTATCTTTGAAAGGGATCATCTTTTTTCTCTCGCTCTCTCTCTGGCACATAATTCTGGGTCCCCCTCCATCCCCATTACCACCTTCTGCTCCTCAGGAGGAGGACGTTATGGGGGCCATGAGTGATGATGTCAGGGGGCGGGGCATGTCCCTCTGACTTCCAGGAAGCCAGACCAATCCAGGATCCCCCCACCCTCCCCAGACCTGCCGGAGATCTCCCTCAATGTTGAGGGGAACCCATGACGTGTGGGGGATGTCCTCCGCATGCTGCAGGGAATCCCACATGCTCATCACACGTCATCCCTGCTTGCGGGGCATCTGCCCCCCCTCGCTACGCCGCTGCTGGGCATTCAAAAGCCCCTGAGATCTCCCCAGAGCAGCTGCCAAGCCTGCCCCTGCATCATGCCACTGGGGACTTCAAAAGACACACAGGCAGGGACGTCTCTGCTGCTGATCCAGCAGCGCTAGGAGTCCTCCAGACTAGCAGCTATCTGCGATGAGTGCTGGGGCTGCAGCTTCAACTCCAACGGCTGCCGTGGAAAAAAAAAGCAGCCTGATTAGGGTGTGCCCAGGCACACCCGGCACCCCCTGTGCGCACGCCTATGGTCATCAGCAAAAAGACATACTTTTCCATTAATACCTTCTGCAATATCACTAATAAAAATATTAAAGAGAATGGGTCCAAGTACTGACCCCTGAGGTACCCACTGGTAACAAGACCTTGCGCCGAAATAAACTCCATTTACCACAACCCTCTGTTGTCTGTCACTCAGCCACTGCTAATCCATTCAACAATATTGGAATCCAAGCTCAAAGATTGCAATTTATTGATAAGCCTTCTATGCGGAACAGTATCAAAAGCCTTACTGAAATCTAAATAAGCAATGTCTACTGCACCACCTGTGTCTATTATTTTTGTTACCCAATCAAAAAATCAATAAGATTAGTTTGGCATGATCTCCCTGAGGTAAACCTATGTTGTTTCTGATCCTGTAATCTATGTGTTTTTAGATGTTCAACAATCCTTTCCTTTAACATGGTTTCCATTAATTTCCCCACTACTGACGTAAGACTAACTGGCCTATAGTTCCCCGATTCCTCCCTACTACCCTTCTTGTAAAAGGGCACAACATTTGCTAATTTCCAGTCTTCCACCCCTGCACTCTTCCACAATACCACAGAGGGGTTACTGTATGAATGCACTTGCTCGCCTGGCACCAAAATCACAATATCTGGGTGCACTGACGCCTTTAACAGATTCATATCGTTTAATATAGGACCGCATGGTCCACCCCTGCACTCTTCCACAAATACCACAGAGGGGTTACTGTATGAATGCACTTGCTGGCCTGCAGGAATTTTTCGTTTTTATTTTTAACCCTTATTTCATGGAAAACTCACTGTCCCTTTAAAAACTATTTTTTTAAACTTTTTGTCCTTGTTTCCTGTCCCCCAGCGCACTACCCGGACCTCCATACACCATTTATGGCAAATATCTAGCATATATGAATTTTGAGTCCCATTGACATGCATTGAGTTCAAGTTCGAGTTTGAATTCGAACATTTGGAAAGTTCGAGTTCGAATGCAAACCGAACTCAGGGGTGTTCGGCTCATCCCTAGTTACTGTATGATGGCACTTGCTGGCCTGGCACCAAAAGCACAATATCTGGGTGCACTGACGCCTTTACCAGATTCATATCTTTTTAATATAGGACCGCATTCTTCACCCCTGCACTCTTCCACAATACCACAGATGAGTTACTGTATGAATGCACTTGCTGGCCTGGCACCAAAAGCACAATATCTGAGTGCACTGACGCCTTTACCAGATTCATATCTTTTTAATATAGGACCGCATGGTCCACCCCTGCACTCTTCCACAATACCAGAGAGGGGTTACTGTATGATGGCACTTGCTGGCCTGTCACCAAAGGCACACTATTTGGGTGCACTGCCACTGATGCCTGTACCAGATTCATATCCTCAGAGGGGTTACTGTCTGACGGCACTGTTGCCGACGCTAAAGGCCCAATTTTAAAGCACCTTTTGTTACTTTCATCCAAAGCCTGCATAAGTTTCACCATAATTTAGCCAAAAAAATCACTAAACTTTTCTGCGCGTCCTAAAATGTCTTTTCATACAGACTGGCTGCCGCCCCAAGCAGTTGTTTATGAATAGATTAAAGGAAAAGCATTTACCGTCTTTTGAAACGTCATTTTTTTGTTTTCAAATGTTTCTATACATCCTAGAAATCCACCACTTCACGGGCAGGTTATGGGGACCTCCTAGGTACGATATTTGAAGGAATTTTTGGTTTTTATTTTTAACCCTTATTTCATGGAAAACTCACTGTCCCTTTTAAAAAATTTTTTTTAAACTTTTTGTCCTTGTTTCCTGTCCCCCAGGGCACTACCCGGACCCCCATACACCTTTTATGGCAAATATCTAGCATATATGCCCTCTTGGAGGGCACTCTAAAAATCGAATTTTGAGTCCCATTGACTTGTATTGAGTTCAAGTTCGAATTCGAACATTTGAAAAGTTCGAGTTCGAATGCGAACCGAACTCGGGGGTGTTCGGCTCATCCCTAGTACCAAGTACTCGTGCAAATGGCAGTATCGGCACCGACACCGATACTAGTATCGGTATCGGTGCATCCCTAGTCTGTACACCTTAAACAGTTATTTATATAAATAGGACTAAATAAATCATATAAAGGAGAAATATCAGGAAAACTTCACTAGCCACGAATTCCTCTCCCCCCTGTAACTAAATTCATTCACAGTGTGCCTCTTTACCTCTCTGTCAGGACCCGAAGCTGCTGCAGGAACGGAGGAGGCAGGACCAGAACGCAGGGGAGATCCAGGCAGACTCTGCAGCTGTGCTGTTTCCAGGGCTGCCGATCTGCACACTGCGCTGTTTCCAGGGCTGCCGATCTGCACACTGCTGTATTTCCTGGATCAGAAGAGGAGCAGCGGGGGGGGGGGAGTTGTCCTCAGACTGCTGCCCGGGACCCAGGGGCACACAAACTCAATTCTACTCCTCAGCAGCCCACCCCCTTCCCTCCCTGTGCACTCAGTGTGCATTGCATGGGGACAGGAAGATGAGAGGGAATAGGGGAGGAGCCAGATGCGGAATTCTCGAGTACTTTGGCCGCACGGCTCCTCAGTGGCCCAAAAATTATGCAGGCTACCGGAATTCGTCCCGGTATCCCAATCTGGCCCTGCATGATGGTGGCGGTCGTCCACGGTTTACAGGGGACCAAGGGGGCCATAGATGTTTTCAAACTACATTTCCCATGATGCTCAATCAGTCTAATAAGTGGCTGAGCAATGTGAGAGATGTAGTTTCAAAACATCTGTAGGGCCAAGGTTGCTGATCCCTGATTTAAACCTTCAGTGCACACTATACAGATACTTTATTGTAGTAGTCTGTATCTGTAGTGTATTCTTTGTATATATTTTTTGACTGATTCCCTGGATTTGACCTTTGGCATCAGTTTACCAACCATGATTGTATACTGCATGCCCTTTACCTCTGCTCCATATATAACCACGCCATTGCTTCTTCCCTGCATACCGCGTCTTGCTGTGCTCCTAAAATACAGGCTCTGCATTGTGACGGCCACACCTCTCGCGTTACCATGTTAGCATTCTGACAGAGTACTGGGTAATGGTTAGTGACTACAGATAGAAGTGCTGTGCTCAAAAACTTCCTTAATTTCAAGTGAAGCAATACAACCACTTGTTTACACAATGCAGTACAGGTGCATCTCAATAAATTAGATTTTTGTGGAAAAGTTTATTTATTTCATTAATTCAACTCAAATTGTAGAACTTGTGTAGTAAATAAATTCAAAGCAGCACGTTTTGCCATTTTTGCCACCTGTGAGGGCCGGACACGGCACGTCTTCTGCCTGGAAGGTGCCGGGTCGAGACTTCCCTTTGCAGCGGTTGCTACAGCCAGTGGACGTAACCCGCAAGTAGGCGCAAGAGCTGTGAACCGGCAGTGCGGCATGTCAGGACACCAGGCATGGGGACGCCGAGGGCTTTTCCGTCCCTCCTCGGACAGACACCACCCGGAGGTGGCGTGTGGAGAATATTCACCCCCTCACCCACACGCTCGTATTCAATGGGCTCAGCGCAACTCTGGGCCTGGTGGAGTGCTGGCCACCATCTTGAGGCCTTCGTTGGTGGCAGCCCAGGAGGCCGTCCCTCGTGCAGTCACACTCTGCACCTGCCTGTAGGGAGTCAAACTTCACTCCCCCTATCCTCTACCCCTCCCCCCGTTGCCTCCAGAAGACCCAGGGACTGGAGAATAGGGGGAAGGAATACTCATAGGAGGGAAAGAGAGCCCCGCACAACCTCCCTTCGCTACCTTTTCTCTACCTTACATGAGGTGCTCTCATTTGACATTTACACCCCATCTTTGAATGGTGAAGGGAGCGGATATCTCTTCTTTAGACTGTTGCGACCCACAACTTTTCTCAGTTTTTGGAAGACTAGGTCTTAATTTTTTCAGATCCCTGCAGGGGGATCCAGTATATACGCATACAACTAGCTAAATTTCTGAACTTTCAAGGCGCAGTAAAAATACTGGTGGCGTTTAAACGGATACCTGCTCTCGTGTACCAACAACAGAAGATCCTGATCTTCCGTGATTACTCTGCTCAAGTCACACTTAAACATAAGGCGTTCACCCTGGTCTGTTCGGCCCTGTACCGCAAAGGAATTAAATTTTCCCTACTCAACCCTGCTACCTTACGACTTCAAATTGATGGCCGGTCTCTCTCTACCACATTGGCTGTGGAGGCAGATCTGTTCTTAAACCATGTACTACCAGACTGGGATAATGGTCAACCACCTACCATGTCCCCAGAGGACGCCTCCTGAAATGTGCATTAACCTCCTCCTATGGACCTTCTCTTTCTGGACTACACTGTATATAGTTGCCAAGGTTTGACCTCGACCTTTCTGCCCGGACCTTATTCTATTTTCCTTCGCCGAGGATGGTTTCCCTGGCTCTAGCTGGGACCAGGGCCCCTCCTTTTTCATCCTGATCCTTCTGCTCACTACTTCGTTTCCCTGCTCTGGCATTGGATAATCTCCCTCCTCCCTCTGCAGGGAGTGTTCAGTCCCCTCCTCTTCAGTCCCCTCCTCTTTTCAACTTCTATCCTGGAATGTAAATGGAGCCAACACGCCTGTTAAATGAAAGAAAATACTGACTTACCTAAGTCATAGGCGACCCCATATTACGCTGCTCCAGGAAAAACACAATGGTCTAAAGATTCTACCTTTACCTTTAAAGCAAACTGGATTCAAAAGAATAAAAACGTGGCTCGGCGCTTAATTACACTTTAAGCTATATCAAGTTTCTGGATTCAAGACTGCGTTGTTGCCAATTACAGCTTGAAAAAACAAGGGGTGGCTATCCTCCTACACACCTCACTGTCTTACACTGTTGATCATTGTGTTTCGGACCCAGAAGGTCACTATATTTTCCTTCTGTGACGAAACGGCCGCCCCAATGTTTATTTGCAGTTATTTTGCTTGCATTTCATTGTCTCTGTATATAGGGTAGAGTGTTTGTTCTGTGTGCCCTATTACCTGATGTCTGTGTTATATTAATATTCCCTTATGTGTTTATTGTAATGTTTCTGTGTACCTTCTCTCTGCATAGTGTACATCTCTGTATTCGCTTGTTCGGTCTTTATATTGTACTCCTCTGTGGCTACCCCCTCTCTGTATATTGTGTACTCCCTGCTGTAAGAAGACTCCTGCTTCCCTCTAGTCCTAAACAGACTGTTTAGAGAAGAGTGCTGTGTAAATAAGCCATTGTGTTGGATGGCTCTTTCTATTGTTCTCTGACTGGAGACTCTTGATCTTATCTGTAAGGGAGGGGGTCATGTCTCTACTGTCTACCTGTCTGTATTAGAAATAAAGAAGCATTCTCCATTTGGATTTTGAACCAGCAACAACTCCACAGCATACGTGTCGTCTATTCTGTGTGTTTGTACGAATATCTCCTGTGTTCAGCGGAAAGGAGGCGTCCAGACAGAGGGTACCAAGCGTGAGGGTACCAGGATCCGTAACACCTTCATTTGACCATTAATAACATAAAATACTGTATTGTTAATGTATATGCTCCTAATCACCTTAACCATGCATTTTACCATAAATTCCTCCCCCCTCCTCCTAGACATTTCCACCCCACATCTGATTCTAGGAGGCGATTTTAACGCGGTATGGTGTCCCTCCTTAGATAGAACTAGACCAATCTCCCCCACTCCCCATCCTCCACACCACGGTTTCCATAACATTGTTTCCACATTGAACCTCCATGATCCCTGGCATATCCTCCATCCCTCGGAAAGGGACTACACCTTTCAATCCCCAGTCCATCATATCCACTCCCGAATCGATATGTTCCTATTAGGTTCAGACCTGCTGACTCAGTTACTGGGTGCAGACATTGATCCCATACTGCTATCAGACCATGCTCCAATTCGACTGCACTTGAAATTCCCTACCACCCCGTCGCGCACACCTCAATGTTTTTTCCCCCCTCACAATTTGCCAACACGCCATCATTCCGAGTTCACTTACAATCTAGTTGGGCGAACTTTGCCGATGATAATATAGAACATATTGACCAACCTAAATTGTTTTGGGAGGCCTCAAAACCGGTTATGCATGGTCATATCATTTCGTAGGTCGCGTCTAACTATAAACAATGGAAGGATACTCTATCCCTACTTTTGACTGCCTTGCGAACTGCGCATACTACTTATAAACACTCCCTGACAACTACAAATCCTGACCTTTACTCTCAAGCCAAACACACTTTAGAGACGGCAATACATGCCAAGGCCCAGAAAAACTGTGATTTCCAATCTCAATATTTTTATCGCTGGGGTGGCCGTTCAGGTAAATTGTCAGCCCGTATGACCAATCCCAGACGCAAACGCCAAACAATAACACGCTTACTGCAGGAGGGGGCTCCCAGGCCACCTCTCCAGCCCACATCAATCGCCTATTCTATGAATTTTTCAAATTGCACTCGCGATTTCCCACTAGACAAAACCAATATGGGTGAGGCCTTTCTTGATCGCTATCCTGCCCCTCGTCTACTTCCCCACCACCGGCACCCTATAGAACAGGTTATTTCAGAGAAGGAGGTGGCAGATGCCATTGCCTCCCTTAAAACAGGTAACTCGCCCGATCCGGACGGCCTGACTGCTGACTACTACAAGATCCTGAAGGATCAAATATGTACTCCCCTTACAGCCCTATTTAATGACATATACATATCCCGCAACTCTTTTGACACTCTTAACACCGCCCGTACCATTCTCCTCCCTAAACCAGGAAAACCCGCGACCGACATGGCCTCCTACCGCCCCATCTCACTACTTAATACTGACTACAAACTTCCCATCAAAATATTGGCCTCTTGTCTCCAAACTTTCATCCCAGACATCCTGACACATCATCAACTAAGCTTTGTCCATGGCCGACACTCCATAGTGGGCATTCGACGTGCCATTGCTGCAGTGCTTGTTTAGTGCTCTACTTGCCCTTCATCTCACCTCACATTGCTGAGCCTGGATTTGGAACAGGCTTTGATTCTGTCACTTGGCCCTATCTGCTTTGCGTCCTCAGTCACCACTGCTTTGGACAAACATTTTTGGATTTTATCAGCAATATCACGCACCGTCCGGCATCCTGCATAGACACAAATGGCCAAGACACCCCCTATTTCTTCTTCGGTAGAGTGGTCCGACAGGGTTGCCCGCTCTCCTCACTATTATTTGATGTTGCCCTTGATCCCTTATTGTGAGCTTTCACATCGCCCTCCTCCTTCCAGGGTATTTCAGTGGGTGGGACAAGGTTGACAGTTTCACCTTTCGCAGACGACCTACTGCTTTTTATTGATGACCTGCCGACGGCATTACCGCCCCTACTTGACCTTCTACGCACTTACCAGGAGGTTTCAGGCTTACGTGTTAACTGGAACAAATCCACTGCCCTTTAACTGTGCCATACCCGTCCTCCAAGGTTACCATTAGAAGCACCGCTTACATGGGCCACCACCTCATTAAAGTACTTAAGTGTACACATCCCAAGAGATTTGAATAAACTCTACTCCATTAATATCCCCCCAATACTCTACTCGGTGATGACGGAACTTGCCAAATGGGCTAAATTACCCCTATCTTTGTTTGGTAGAGCCAATTTATACAAACTGAACAGCTTCCCCAAACTACTCTACCCCCTAAAGGTTTTACTACTCCTGCTCACTCCCAAAGATGAGAAATAGCTGAACACCGCTCTCCGGAAATTTTAGTTGGGGGGGGGGTGCTGCGGTACGGCTTAGTTCAACCTAAACATCATGGAGGTCTTAATTTTCCCAATACGGGAGAATATAATTTGGCAACACAATGCCGCCATGATGTAGACTGGATTAAAGGCTGCTCTCAATATTCTGATGTCCCTTTAGATGCTTCCTGGTCTCCCAACATCTCTCTCTTCTTACTGCATTGTCCCTATAGGAACATCCCTGAATCCTTGAAACCCACTAATTGCCACCACTATCAAGGTGTGGAAATTGTCACGCATAAAGTCAAATGCCCTCCCCAGGTCATCTCTCTTTCTGCCATTAGTGAAAAATCCTGATTTTAATAACGGGTCAACGCGCTACCCCTTTCAAGATTGGATGAAGGGTGGGCTATGTTACCTGTATCAACTTTTGGATCCCTCCACCAAGACCATCTTGCCTCTCGTTGCCCTTAAAAATAAACACCCCTTATTGACCTTCCCATGGTTTGCCTACTTTCAACTCCGCTTATACATTTTTTGAGTTACATCTGCCTTCACAACGTCAGACTGGCACAACCGCCTAGACAATCACATTAAACATAGGCCGCGACTTGACTACTCTATATCCTCGTTATGCGCCATCCTTCGACGTGTAGTCGACTGGCCCACTATCACGACAGGTCCTATACAATGGCTCAGATATTTCCCAACACACTCCACAGATGACCTATTATCTGCGCTCGCATATCTGGTTAAAATCCTACCCACGATATCATACCATGAAACGGTTTTGAAAACACTACATTATGCCTACTACTCACCACACAGATTGAACCTGATGGGCTGGAAACTGGACCCCTCCTGCTATAATTGCAAAAACACACATGCTGACCTCTATCACTGCTTTTGGGGTTGCCTGGTAATCCAACGCTTTTGGTCCTCCGTTCATTCGTTTATTCTTTCTACCACAAAACTTTCCTTACCCTTAGCACCGGTGTTTTTGATCCTGGGCCCCACTTCTGCTTTCAGAACTAAACCTAAAAAAATTCTGTCGTTGGTGGCAGCGGTGGGTCATAAAACAATTCTGTAAACCTGGAACTGTCAGGTATTTTCATAGGAAAACAAAATGGATGCCTGTAGCCATCTTGTTTAATCGTATAATCTATATTTTTATATGATACAAGTTTTTATTCTCAACTCTCACCTACTTCTAGAATGAACTTACATAGATTTTATTAGAAACAAGTTCATTTGAAGTTAAATGTGTTAAGAGGGGAATATAAAGTGTCTTTATTTGATATATTGTATAGACTAAGTGATAAGATATGTCATAGACAAAAATTATAGGTCTGTTTTAAAGAGTCCTTGAATAAAAGATATTTTCTTTTCGGGTATAGAAACACACTTATGTTAAAATGTATCTATGCAAATAAATAGCTATGCACAAAAATATATAATCAATATATATTCTATATAGTAGCACAATAATATAATAGATGCTCCAATATATTTTGTAGAGTATAACTATAGAACGGTAGAATTACTGACGGTATAGAAATAAGATTTTTGCTTTAGAAGGAATGTTTTGTTAACTGATAAGGAGTAACTCAGAGAAACCTTGGAATAACTAGAAGAAGAGATCTTAAATATTAATTTGACAACCACAGACGCAAAGTCTAGGATGAGAGAAGAGTCCTTTGTTTAAATTGAGAAATAGAGATTGACCTATGATCTATGATAAGGAATTCAAAATCAATTCGTAATAATTAAAATTAAACCAACACTGCCATCTTGTGGTGTATTAAAGGTTGACAGTTTTCATAGGGAGTCATCATTAGGAGCTAAGTAGAGAAGTATGTCATAAGTGACGTGAAATTCCTCTATAAGTGGTTACACACAACATATAGAGAGCATTCATTACGCATTACACTTCACTTCAACTCAGACCACACTTCACTTCTCCCTCTCGGGACTTCAAATTTTATTTCTTACTCTCATGCATTCACTCTCTCAAATTATTCTACGAGTTATGCTCAAGGAGAAAACTCAGAGACAAAGAAATTAAGATGCAAACAAATTTCTAACGTATTATAATATCTCACATATTCTCACAAACTCTCCAAAATTCATTACATCCACTGATAACTAAGAAGATTGCAGAAACGCTTGAATCCAGACTTTGGAACAGGTGATGTATGGGAAGCAAATTAAGTGGGATTAAGGTAATTATATATATATATAGGAGTGTGTATCTTGCAATGGATATAAACATAGAAAAATAGAAACATAGAAACATAGAAAAATGTCGGCAGATAAGAACCTTTCGGCCCATCTAGTCTGCCCAATTACATGGATACTTGACCTGGATTTATCTTTTGTTTAGGATAGCCTTATGCCTATCCCATGCTTGCTTAAATTCAATTACTGTTTTGGCCTCTACCACTTCTACTGGAAGACTGTTCCATGTATCCACCACCCGCTCAGTAAAATAATGCTCCTGATGTTACTTTTAAACCTTTGCCCCTCTAATCTAAGACTATGTCCTCTTGTTTTGCTATTTTGTTTCCTTTTAAATAACTCCCTTCCTCTACCTGTGGATTCCCTTTACGTATTTAAATGTTTCTATCATATCTCCTCTGTCTCGTCTTTTTTCCAAGCTGTACATGTTAAGATCATTAAGCCTTTCTTGGTAACTTTTCTCCTTCAAGCCGTACACCATTTTAGTAGCCTTTCTCTGAACTCTCTCTAAGATGTCTATATCCTTCTGGAGATACGGTCTCCAGTACTGCACACAGTACTCCAAGTGAGGTCTCACCAGTGCTCTGTACAGTGGCATGAGCACTTCCATTTTCCTACTGCTAATACCTCTCCTTACACAACCAAGCATTCTGCTAGCATTTCCTGCTGCTCTATTACATTGACTACTTACCCTTAGATCCTCTAGGGCTGAGGCCGCTTGACTGATGCCTTTTCAAATTTTTTTAGTCCACGACGCCCAGGGATGTCAAATGTAGGCACCCATTGCCAGCGTCTTCACCATACGGTGCAGGACTACCTAGGGGCAAGGGCAGACCTGGATAACTTTCCAGCAGATTATCCACTGGTTTACTGGGTGTTGAGATTGGATCACTGGCCAGAATTTAGCCAATATGCTATGCAGCTACTAGGTTGCCCTTCATCTAGTGTGCTTTCTGAAAGGACGTTCAGTGCCGCTGGAGGTTTTGTCACAGACAAAAGAGTGCGTCTGTCCACCGACTCTGTAGACCGGCTGACATTTATAAAAATGAATCAGTCCTGGATCAGCAGCTATCAATCCCCTGATGCTGACGTAACTGAATAAATCGGGGATGTCTTCTGCATTCACAAAACCTCCAGCACTAAACTCTTCCACAATACCACAAAAGGGTTACGGTGTGAAGACACTTACTGCCTTGAAAGGCACAATATTTGGCTGCACTGACGCCTGTGCCACATTTATATCATTTAAATTTTTTGAACATAGAAACATAGAAAAATGTCGGCAGATAAGAACCTTTCGGCCCATCTAGTCTGCCCAATTACATGGATACTTTACCTGGATTTATCTTTTGTTTAGGATAGCCTTATGCCTATCCCATGCTTGCTTAAATTCGATTACTGTTTTGGCCTCTACCACTTCTACTGGAAGACTGTTCCATGTATCCACCACCCTCTCAGTAAAATAATGCTTCCTGATGTTACTTTTAAACCTTTACCCCTCTAATCTAAGACTATGTCCTCTTGTTTTGCTATTTTGTTTCCTTTTAAATATACTCCCTTCCTCTACCTTGTGGATTCCCTTTACGTATTTAAATGTTTCTATCATATCTCCTCTGTCTCGTCTTTTTTCCAAGCTGTACATGTTAAGATCATTAAGCCTTTCCTGGTAACTTTTCTCCTTCAAGCCGTACACCATTTTAGTAGCCCTTCTCTGAACTCTCTCTAAGATGTCTATATCCTTCTGGAGATACGGTCTCCAGTACTGCACACAGTACTCCAAGTGAGGTCTCACCAGTGCTCTGTACAGTGGCATGAGCACTTCACTTTTCCTACTGCTAATACCTCTCCCTACACAACCAAGCATTCTGCTAGCATTTCCTGCTGCTCTATTACATTGACTACTTACCCTTAGATCCTCTGAAATAATGACCCCTAAATCCCTTTCCTCAGATGTTGAGGTTAGGACTGTATCAAATATTCTATATTCAGCCCTTGGGTTTTTACGTCCCAGGTGCATTATCTTGCACTTATCCACATTAAAACTCAATTGCCATAACTCCGACCATTTTTTTAGTTTACCTAAATCATTTGTCATTTGGCTGATCCCTCCAGGAACGTCAACCCTGTTGCAAATTTTTGTGTCATTAGCAAAAAGACATACTTTTCCATTAATACCTTCTGCAATATCACTAATAAAAATATTAAAGAGAATGGGTCCAAGTACTGACCCCTGAGGTACCCCACTGGTAACAAGACCTTGCGCCGAATAAACTCCATTTACCACAACCCTCTGTTGTCTGTCACTCAGCCACTGCCTAATCCATTCAACAATATTGGAATCCAAGCTCAAAGATTCAATTTATTGATAAGCCTTCTATGCGGAACAGTATCAAAAGCCTTACTGAAATCTAAATAAGCAATGTCTACTGTACCACCTGTGTCTATTATTTTTGTTACCCAATCAAAAAAATCAATAAGATTAGTTTGCATGATCTCCCTGAGGTAAACCCCTGTTGTTTCTGATCCTGTAATCTATGTGTTTTTAGATGTTCAACAATCCTTTCCTTTAACATGGTTTCCATTAATTTCCCCACTACTGACGTAAGACTAACTGGCCTATAGTTCCCCGATTCCTCCTACTACCCTTCTTGTAAATGGGCACAACATTTGCTAATTTCCAGTCTTCTGGGACGACTCCTGTTAACAAGGATTGGTTAAATAAATCTGTTAACGGTTTTGCTATTACATCACTGAGCTCTTTTAATAATTTAGGATGGATCCCATCAGGCCCCATTGACTTATTTGTCTTTAGTTTAGACAGCTGCTTTAGAACCTCCTCCTCTGTAAACTCATATGTAAATGTCTCTTTAGTGTTCTCTCCTAACTGAGGTCCCTTTCCTTCCTTTTCTTCTGCAAAGACTGAACAAAAATATTCATTGAGGCAGTCAGTGAGACTTTTATCCTCTTCTACATACCTTCCTTCCTTTGTTTTTAATCTAACTAATCCTTGTTTTACTTTTCTTTTCTCGTTTATGTATCTAAAAAATGTTTTGTCCCCCTATAGACGGAGATTTATCTCAGATTAGTGTTAGATCAGAGTCTTTGAGATATTTCTAACCTGCAGTATAGAAATATCATAAGGAGAGTCTGATAACAGGATATTAATTGTCCTAAATTATTTGTTGAAATGATATACATATATATATATATTGAAATTGGAAGAGCTATTGTGATTGAATTACTAAACAGGGATTTTATAACCTATAACTTAAAAAGAAGAAGATCAGAAGCTTAATTCTCGTTATTAGGGGAGGATTCACTAAATAAGTTTTCTCATTCTAAAAATTGCTCATCTTTTGTAGATCCAGGTAGCACAAGGAGATATACATATATATCTACAAGATACTAGCTTGTTTAAAATATTGGATTGCTGGGAAATACATATTAATTATTTTCTTTAAGCAGGATGTTTGTTAAATTGAACTAACCATCTGTTAGCTACTAATTGGTTAAAGTAAATACATGCAGTTACTAACATATTCTAATTGAAGCTAGAAATCTGTGTGCTGATGTATGATGTTGTTGTTGTTTATATCTCATATACGTTTCTTATCTGATTAATAATTTCTGACATATTGGAGGCACGAGCTGGGATAGTAGTTTTTGTTTGAAATATTACTGCCAAGTACTGTCTGTATAGATAGAGGTAGAAAATATATATATTTTGACTCTTTGTTGTTGTATTTTCACTTGTGGTTTTACGGTTGTCTACTAAACGGTGTAAAAATGTCAGAGTCAGAATCTGAGACTCATGAAGAGGTACATATACATTCTGATCAAATCATGTTGATAGATGTTATGTCTTATCTAAAGGACAAATTACACATCACAGACGATTTATTTGATTGGATAAAGGAATTACAATCAAATGTTTCTAATTATGCTAGATCAATCTGGTCAGATCATTCAACTTTTCTTGATTATTTGCGACAAATCTTTGCGGCCAAAAATAAGAAAGACAAAGAAATTCTTGTCTGCCTATTTCTGTCTGAATGCATATACTTGATCGCAGAGCTAAATAAAAGATTGAATGATAATAAAGAAACCAGGGACAGCTCAGAAAAGAGAAATAGTGAATTGCATGATATCGTAAACAAAATAACCCATGAGTCAGAATGAATGATAAAGGAGTTAAATGTGTATGCGAAAGAGAAAGATCAAATGCAGAAAGAGAGATAGATCATTTGTCCCAATCAAATCAGGAACTGATTGCACAATTGGCGAGAATGAAACGCGAACATGAGAAATTCGCTGATGAGTTACGTCAGGTAGAAGCTGATGCTAGAAGGGTTAAATCTCTTTCTTCAGAGAGATGATTCCCTCTGCAAGCTTTTAGCCGCCTTGATAAATCACCAGTGATTAAGCTTGACAGGCCTGTTTTGCTGCAGAGTGAAAATTAAACTAATTCTCAGGCAGGAGAGGAAAAACCTCGTACACATGAGTATTTCAAATCACATCACTCTAGCCAGCTACAGCCTATTAAGCATGGTAGAAAACCTCATGTAGTGTGTGACTCAACAAAAATTTTAAAGTTTCTAAAAGAATCAGTCGGTATCTTTAATAAAAAGAATTCTCCGGCTATTGTCAGTCATTTGGGAACATTCGAGGAAGCCTTATCTGTTTTAGGTATCAGTTCAGATGCAGGGAAAATTGAGTTCATCCCATGGGTCTTTGAAGGCAAAAACATGTATTTTTTTTAAGTCTCTGAAAGAATCTGGCGTAAATACTTGGAGTAAAGTTGTGGCTGAAATCAAATATGAATTTGGACCTCACCGCACAAGCCTAGCCACGAAAAGGGCTATTTTAACTCTAAAATACAGGCCAAATCAAAGCCCCCGTGAATTTCTTTCAGTCCTAAAGTGATCAGATACCCAAATCCACAAGATGAGTGGATAACAGATCTAGATAATGACGGAGACAGTCATAATGTCATTGGAAAATGTATGTTATATATTTCAATTGGGAATAAAACTGCCACGCATTTATTTTTTGGTCCTAAATGAACCTGGCTATCAGATTTATGTAGGTAACGATATAATTCATCGTTTTGCCATGCAAGTGGATCTGATTAGTTCCCATATATGGACTAGACTGAAAGAGAACCCCTGTGAATTCCAGGATGAAGATAAAGCTCTTAAGTCATGCCAGACACTGCCATACGCAGTAAACTTGCAGGTACCATATGAGGTTCGTATTCCACAAGGCTCTGTGAATTACCCATTACCTTTACAGGTAACGGAAGGGCAAAAGTTGAGAAATTCTGATGCACTAGTCTGTCTTTCCAATCGGATACATGGGTTAGGAAATTCAGCAAATCCTACACCCATGGTAAAAAAATACACCACTCTAGAACCCAAATCATCAGAAATAATAATTACTCACAGGAAATCCATTTGCCCAAAGATACTACAGTAGGTCTAGGATTCCGACTATTATACATTTGGGTTCCAGAACGCTGTTATCGGGTTAATACCTGAACGATAACGCACAGAGGAACAAATGATTGAACAATCATTTAATTTGTGGCCAGAAGGATTATTTACTATACATTCTGTTTATCCTTTCTATTTTTGCAATGAAATTTTTTTTTTATTAAGGGTAAAGGCACAATAGAACAAAACATTGACGAATAAGTATAGCAATACAGCAAGTCTTATGTTGCACAATACAGATCCGAGTAACGTCACAAAACGTAGAAGTAATACAGTCTTAATAATAGAACCGTAGTATTCCGTTCGTGCTGAGTGAATGAGGAGTGTTACAGGGCATCTGGATCTGCCGATTGTCTAAGCAACTGTTGTAGCTATTGGGTGTTGCAAATATGGGGAAAACCGTATTAGTTTCTCAAATAGGTTCCCTTTGCGGTCAAGTATAGAGATTGTACATATAAAAAGCAGCTTCCTGTAGGGTAGAGTATGCTAGGTATAAAATGCTTCGGAGCTGGGTCGTGGATTGCTATTTTATTGAAATGGTGTGTAAGTAAGCGTAAAAAAAGTAAGAAAGTAGACAAACGATGGGATAGAGAACGAGTAAAGTAGAGGAGGTACACAGAGTGATGTCTCCCTCCTTGGGGCGAGAGAGGGAGAGAGGGAGAGAGGGAGAGAGGGAGAGAGGGAGAGAGGGAGAGAGGGAGAGAGGGAGAGAGGGAGAGAGGGAGAGAGGGAGAGAGGGAGAGAGGGAGAGAGGGAGAGAGGGAGAGAGGGAGAGAAAGAGAGAGAGGAAAAAAAAAAAGAATAGGGGGGAAGAGGTGTTATTTGTGTGAACGAAAGGTGTTTTCATCGAATATTGACGTTAGTCGGAGGCCATCAGTCAACAGTCAGGGACCCCCGGGCACAGAGGCAACAGACCGACGCACCTACCCCAGTGCCTCCAGTGTTGGCGGGGCTTTCCCCAGCCAGACAGTAAATGCTGAGGAGGAGAGGAACGCACTCCAATGAAACCAGGTAGCGTTGAAAACGTCCGTAAAACGCTCTGGTGGGAGATTGTTCGTTTCGTAAGACCAAATCAACTCCACTTTGGTTGCCAGTTCCCTAGCCGATGGGATCGTGGTACTTCGCCAATGTGCAGGGATCAATGCTCTCGCTGCCAGCAGTATTCTCAGGTTAATAGACTTCTTCAGAGTTTTGAGTGAGTAGGACAGTTGACTGAGAAGGAAGACCCTGGGCTCAAGCTCCAGAGTAACATCCGTGACATGGCAGATCAAAGTCTGGACAACTCGCCAATACTGGGCTATGCCGGAGCATTGCCACCAAAGATGCAGGTACGAGCCCTCCTCTAATAAACAGCGCCAACATAGAGGCGAGGCATCTGGGGAAAATCTGGCAATCCATTTAGGAGTGGTATACCACAAAGCCGTCAGCTTATAGGAAGTTTCTCTCAGTTTTGTAATGGAGGAGCCATAGTGTATGAGAGTGAACGTCTTCGTCCAGGAAAGGGTTGAAATCTCTTCACCGAGATATTCGTCCCATCAATGCACATAGGGCGGCAGATCGTCCTCAACAGACTGTAAGAGGCGGTATAGCGTTGAGAGGCTCCTAAACAGGGGCTTTTTCGTCGAACAGAAGGTCTCAAAAGATGTAAGGGACCTCGTCAAGTGGGTGCCGGTTGGTAGGGAAAGGAGGAAGTGGCGAATCTGTTGATAATTAAAGCGCTCCAGTAGGGAGGGAGGGGAAAAACCTTCCGGCGTGGGTATGTCTTTAAAATTTCCAGCCTCCAGGACATGACGGGCAATTAAGCCTGTGTCGGTAGTAAATCTGTTCCTCAATGAGGGAAGCACCCCACTTGGTAGCGCCGGGTTGTGTGAGATCAGCAGCAAAGGGGCTGGGAAAGAGGACAGTGAGTAGGAAACTCTCAGTTTGTGCCAAAGTCGGAGAGTGCATCCAATTGTTCGGACCAGTCGACAGTCCGGAGGTAAGTGAGTCGGCAAAAGCCAAGGTAGTGTCCAAATTGGTCTTCCCGCCAAGGCACTTTCAAGGTCCAGCCACTTTTTTCCCGAATCTGCCGCCATCCAATCTACAATTCTGGTTAATATAGAGGCGTAAAAATACAAACGGATGTCTGGTAGGGCCAGTCCGCCTTGTTTGGTCGGCCTGCACAACACCAAAAACTTCACACGGGGACGCATCGCCGTCCATATGAAGGAGAGGAAAGGTTTGCGGAGTCGGCGCAAAAAAACCCCGGGTAAAGGTAATGGCTGAGTCTGCATGAGATACAAAATACGAGGGAGGGTATTCATCTTTAAGACTCCAACTCGGCCCAGCCAGGAGATATGTTTCGGGGACCAGACCTCCAAGTCACGGCTAATGTCAGCTAATAAATGGTCGTAGTTCAGGGCCGGAATGCGGCAGATGTGTGGGCAAAGCCAAATCCCCAAATATTTAAGCTTCTCATTACACCATCTGAATTTAAACAGTCGGCGTAGGGACAACACTTCCTTCTTCGCAAGGTTAACATTGAGTATTTCAGACTTGTCATCATTTATTGCTAGGCCCGCAATCTGTCCATATGTTTGAAATTCCTGGACCACTGCTGGCATAGTTGTCCTTGGGTTCGTTATCATAAACATAAGGTCATCGGCATAAGCCGAGACCTTATGTTGGGAGGTATATCCTCTAATTCCGGTGATATCCGGGTTGTCACGGATCGAGGTCAGCAAAGGCTCCAGGGCCAAGGCAAAAAGGAGGGGGGAAAGGGGACATCCTTGACATGTGCCATTCAATATCGGGAAACTAGGAGTCAGAGCACCATTCACCCTGATTCTGGCTGTCGGAGCAGAATACAGTGCCGCAATCCACTTCAAGAAGCCGGACCCTAGTCCGAATCTCTCCAGTGCGAGGTGCAGATAGGGCCACAAGACCCTATCAAACGCCTTCTCGGCGTCCGTTGAAAGAAGCAGCAACGGAACGGAGTCCCGTTGTGCCAGGGCGATAGCGTCAATCACTCTCGTGGTTGCGTCTTTAGCCTCCCTCCCTGCTACAAAGCCGACCTGGTCTGAGACCACTAGCCCAGGCAGGTGTTTTTGGAGTCTAGTGGCCAGTACTCGTGCAAGGAGCTTCACATTTGCATTGAGAAGGGAGATAGGACGGTAACTGCAGCTGAGCCGTAAATCCTTCCCTGGTTTTGGGATCAGGGAAATGGTCACTGCCAGTGTGCTAGGATGGAGATTACCGCCTTTCAGTAGCGAATTGAAAGCCGCCAATATATGTGGAAGGAGGTTTTGCTTAAAAAATTTATAATACTCAGCCGGCAGTCCATCCGGTCCTGGGCATTTATTGGGTTTACAGTTGGAGAGGGTGGAAGCCAATTCCTCAGCGAGTATTGGGGCGCCAAGCTCTAGAGCCTCGGCCTCCGAGAGTGTGCTTTTAACGTGACGTAATAAATAATCCGATATATCAGCCGGGTTCAGCGTGGAGTATTGCGTGTCCTGGACAGAGTATAAAGACGCGAAGAACGAACGCAGAGTTTCCGCAACTTGGTCAGGACTCACCGTGATCTGGCCTGTAGGCATGCGAAGGTGGGGAATATAGGCCTTCTCGCGTCTAGTACGTAATAGACGAGCCAAAAGCTTGCCTGGCTTGTTCTTCTGAAGGGCGAAGAGGGCATTAGTTTTAGCGGCCATTAATTTAAGGTCAGACGAGAGACAGGTGGTGAGGTCTAATCGAGCCTTCAGCAGGGCTTGATAGATAAGCGGATCACCATTCTCTGCGTGTTGGGTTTCAAGGTCTCGGACCGCCTGAAAGAGGTCAGTCATTTGCGATTGGTGTAGTTTCTTCGCCGCAGTACCTTTGCTGACTAAGAACCCCCTGATAACTGTCTAATGTGCTTCTCAGACTGTGGGGACAGGGACTTCGGAGGACAAATTATCGTGGAAATAATCGGTAAGCAGTTGTCTGTTTATCCTTTCAGTCCTGAAGAAGGAACCTACAAGGTAGAGGAATCATCCTTAACCTTTATATATTCAAAAAATTTTTTATTTTGAAATAAGTCATCATACAAGTAAAACGTAAAGTGAGGGCCTCGCAGGGCCGCATATAGTCGTCTGCAATAACTCAGCGTAAAGAAAATAAAGAAAAACAGCATAGCATAAGAAAAGGTCATCAGGAATCATATGCATCGAAACTACGAGGCGTATAGATAGCAATGTAAACAGCGAAAGTCATCAAATATAATTATAAAAAGGAGAGAAAAAAAAGGGGGGTGAGGGAAAGATGGCAAAGGCCTTATTAGTGCCGCCTCTGGCACATTCCCAACCGGTTAAAAACCGCGGAAAAAGGCCATGGGGGTTAATGGCACCAGGCCTGGGCACCCGGGGAAAAGCTGGGTTCCAGCCTATGACTCTTCCCCTAGGACAACCCAGTGAAGCCAAAACAAAATGGGGAGGGTCACAAAAGGGAGAGAGAAAAAAAAAGAAAAACACAAAAACAAGGGGGGGGGGGGTGGGGGGCAACATCCCCGAGTGGGGGGGTCTCATCAAAAAAGTCTCTGTATGGGGAGAGCGGGGAAAGAAAAAAAAAGAAAAATGAGTCACCTGGTGCATTTAAGTGAGCCAGCAATGGGGTGTCTGCATAAGGGCGTAGGGAAATAAACACAAAGTCATCGTAAGATTACGAAAAAAAATAAAGTCATCAGTAAAAAGAAAAAAAAAAAAATCCAAAAGAGTCCCTCTTGAAAGAGCAACCCCAGCCGGGGAACTCAGTGCAAAATAGGGGGGTCTCATGGTGAGACAACTCAGCAAGGGGGAAACCTCAAAGCATCAAAGGCTAGCGGGTGGGGAAACTCAACCGGACGGGACATACTAGGGTCAGAGCCAAGAAAGAACGGCCACACGAGATGGGCCTCCTCAGCCCGTATCCAGTAGGATCGTGGGGCGACAGTCCTCCTCAGGCTTGTACACAGCGCTCGGAGTACTCCAGACTCCCAGCTTCCAGGCCCCTCCAGGAGAAGCACCGGCCGCCATCCGGGGCCCGGACCAGCACTGCTCCTCCACAGTGCATAGATCCCTGGTCCCGAGCAGCCCAACCAGCGCAGGTCGCACGGAGGGGGCCACAGCAGTTGACTCGCCGAACATCGCTCCTGCAGGGCTCCTGCAAGCTATTCCCTTGATGCCATCTTGCGGCTCAGTGGTCTCCCTTGGACATGAAGAGCCCATCTGCGGCACCAGATCCCGATCCCTCAACTCATTTCTTCGCGATCCATCCACCGTAGCACCCACCACATCATCCACACATCGGGTAGGTGTCGTATCCCTCGAATCTTCCTCCACCATCTCCGCAGCCTCCCGGGGGATCCTCATCGCTGCCATTAGAAGGCGCCAAGAGCCGCGTGTGAGCGGACTTCCCTCCTCCCCCGGCAACTGCTCCAGGCAGGCCTCGAGGGCCGAAAACATTGCTTCCATACCTCGGACGGGAGGGGGTTGCTCCAATCTGCGCCACCCCGAGCCTTTCTCCGCCGTCCCCGCCAAAGGTACATCAGGTGCGACCAGAAAATGGGGGCCCTCCATCCTCTCAGACCGCAAAGGAAAAACACCCGGCAAGGGATCACCAGCAGGGGTAGCAGGGGGGACGAGGGGTGAGGCAATCAGGAGCAGAAGGGTAGGCCTCAAAATGGCCGACAGCCAACTCGATCTGCAGGGAGACTGCGGGGAAAAAAACTCAGCTGTGCTCCGGGTGGGGGGACAAAAACGAGCCCCGGAGCAATCCACGCTATGACCAGCTGTGCAGAGACTCCACTGGGGGGTAATTTGTGGGGTAACTCACAGAGAAACCTCTGGTAAAAGAAGAGTCTGACGGAGCTCCACCACAGCACGTCTTCTCTCATGCAGAGCCGGCCACGCCCCCCCATCCTTAACCTTTGATTATCCCCTGACTACACAGGAAGCAGAGGAGTATACTCACTCTGCTGGAGAAGCAAGTAAGTCAAATCATGACCTCTTGGACAGGCTTGAAGAGGCCAATGAGATCGGTCAACCCGAAATCTTTCCAGGATTTCAGGAAATGGTCCAGCAACAAATATCTTTAGCTGACGGATGTTCTAGTAATCTGGAATGCCAGCAGTTAAAAGAAGTTCTAATGGAATTTCAAGATATTTTTGCTAAGGATTCCTATGATTGTGGAGTCACCGATTTACACATAGCTAGGGTCCAAACTGATCCTAACGCTCCTCCTGTATACGTCAGAAAATATCGACTTTCCTTAGTGTGTTACGACTCCCTGATGGAGATATTAAGGAATCTAAAAGAAAGGGGAATTATAAGGACGGTGTACAGCTTTTATAATAATCCTATCCTCGGAATCCTTAAACCGAATGGTCAACGGCGTTTATGTGCTGATTTGAGACAGCTCAATTAACGTGTGTATAGATCCGGCTGGCCCGTACCATATATTGATCAATGTTTAGTCCAAATGCAGGGGTGTAAGATTTTTACCACGCTGGATTGTGCCCAAGGATATTGGACAATTCAGGTGAGTCCTGAGGACCAATACAAATTGGCCTTCACATTCGGTCAACAACAATACACCTGGTCCAGAATGCCCTTCGGCTACATAAACTCAGGTCATGAGTTCGCTGTCTTTTTTTTTTCTTCAATTCAAAATTTTTATTTATCAAAATAGTCAGCATAAAATGCAATAGAAGAAAGTAAAAATCACCGAAGGACTTCAAAACAGTCCACTAAGATACACAGGAGAAAAAACAATAGACATCTTGTAAGAAGGGTGCTCACATCCTAACAACAATTAACTGAACAGCATTTAGTGGTGTATCAACAAACCACTAATTGGCAGGGTCTCTTCTAAAATGAACAGTATGTAATAAAAAAAATAAAAAAAAAAATAATGAGGGGAAGAGGGGAAACAAATGGCACATATCTCAAGCCAGCTATAGTGCGAGAGAGAGAGAGAGGAGAGAGAGAGGTGGGTGGAAGAAGGGAAAAAGAAAGAGAGAAGAATAAGAGATAATAAAAATAAAAAAAACCGGTAAAGACCAATGTTGTGACTTTCCCGGCTCACTCCCGGAGGATGCCGTGGAGGGGTAATGTCACAGGGCCCAGGGGCTCGAGGGCCAATTATGACAGCCAGAGCCATGGTAGCTGCCGTAGTGGCGCACCTCGGCGCCTCCTGTGGTTTGCCATGCATAACAAATTTAAAAAAAATAAAAAAATAACAAATTGGAAAGGGAGAGAAAGAGGCACCGTCACCAGCATAACGTACGTCATGAAGACTTGAAAGTCTCATATGCAACGCGAAAGTCATCATAGTTATAAAGGTGGGGGGATCGAAACTAATATACTCGGCTGTAAGAGGAGGAAGTAAAGTTTCTCATAAAATAAAATAAATTGTTCCATATCAAAGATGAGGTAATCCGAGAAATTGCAAAATCCAGGTGTCAACGCTAAGCCATAGACTCGAGGGATCTGCCCGATTAGTACTGGCTTCAACCCGTGTCCCACCTCAAGGGTTCGGTAGGAATACCCAGACGGGGAAACAGAGCCCAAGCCTCCTCTGGGGCAGCCACGGTGTGGGTAATATTATCATGCACGAGCACCAAAGAGCCCGCCACCCCCAGCGGTAACGGACCACTTCGGATCGTAAATGGGCCGTCACCTCCCAAAATCATCGTCGTGCTACGATCGTCAAAAAGGGCAAATCTGCAAAAAGTGACAGCTGTGTAGCTACAAAAATAAAAGAGGATCTTGCTTTAGGGGTAGCCATCAGGCGCATCTTAACAGAGACATCCATAGCAACCGCGATCGTGGCCCTCGGTACTCCTGCAGGAGTCGCCGCCGCCTTGCGGATGCGAAGCGCCGCGCCAAAAATCTCAGGCATGTCCGGTGGCTGTTGTAAAATGTGGTGGGCCACCCGGTTAACTCTAATCCAGGAGAGAGGAAGAAGGCTCCAACTCTGGAATCCCCCGGAAACGTACATTACGCCTTCTGTGTCGAGCCTCCGCCAACTCCAGTGCTCTAGCCAGGTGGTCCGCTTGAAACAAAACAAAAAGGTGGGGAAGGAGCTCTATGAAGAGACAAAGAAGCATATCATGGTGCAGTATATCATTTAAAACGGGTACATAAAAGGCCCCCTCTTTAGATTGCACTCACAGGATACAAGAAAATAATGTGCATGTATCTTAGTTACCACTCCCTCGGATAAGCACAGCCAGACCAAACGCCCTGCCGTCACAGGAGATAAAAGCGAAAGCCGGTTCCAGTGGTGGTCTAAGTATTTTTAATTGAAGTATAAAAGCCAACGCGTTTTGTCCAAATAAAAGATGGACTTCATCAGGGCAATAAAAAGTAATCTTTCCACCAGGTGGTCCACTTGAACCTGGAGGGAATCTATGCGAGTGACCATTTTGGCCTGTGCCGTTATCGTGTCGTCCACACGGTGTTGCACCGACTCCACTGTGGTCTTCAGGGTGGCAACATCGCCCATCACCTCCAGGAGGTCCGCTCTCCAAAGGGCCCGCATCTCGTCTAAAATACGGCGGATGTCGCCCCTCGTGGATGGCCGAGACTCATCTGAGTCAGCAGCCCGAGGAGAAAGCTCAGGTGGGGGTCCACGGGTGAGAGCGGGTTCTGCCACTGATTCAGATGCCAAGTGCGGAGGGGTACCTAAATCCTCCCCTGTACTCGTAGGCCCCCCCCCCAGTGACACTCCCGGTTGAGAGTCGGGTCCCTGACCCTTCAGCTCCGGCCCGGGAAAGAGGCTGGGTCTCCACCTCCAACAGGCCCAAATCTGGTCTTGAGGGGTGATCATCGCATCGGCTCCTCAAGCCTCCAACCAACGATTCCCTAATGTCAGTCTGCAGGGGCCTTCCGTCTTACCAGGGGTCTTGCCGCTCTTCTTACCCATTACGTCTCTCCGTCCCGTAAATCAGTGCGAGGTGTATCCTAGAAGTCACTCAGGGCGCAATATGGCCGCCGCCTCGCAGGTCGCAGATAAAAGGTGGGAGCTCAGAATTCGTTTCCAATAGCCGGGAAAAGAGCACCGAGGGTCAGATATACCTCCCCGTGGTATAAGGAATGCTGGAGCCCGAAAAAACTAAAATCTGCTAGGAAATCGCGATATAAAACACAAATATGTCTATAACAGCGAGGAGCACGTCCAAAACACGACTTCCTCCTTTGAGAGTCAGCTCCGCCCCCCTCACTGTCTTTTTACATAAAGCCATGCCAGATGCAGCCGAGAGGGGTCATTTGACGTATGTGGATGATACTTTACTGAAAAGTAATTAATTTGAAAAGCATATTCAAGAAATTAGACATGTTCTTAACCAATTGAGAGAGGCAGGGGTTAAAATCTCATACAGAAAGCACAATGGTGTCGCACCAGAGTTAATTTCCTGGGACATGAGGTTACCGCCGAAGGCCTAAATCCTCAACAGAAGAAGGTGGAAGCAGTGATGAAGTCCAGAACGCCCACCAACATCAGTGAACTAAGATCATTCTTGGGTATGATGATTTACTCGCGTAAGTTTATTGAAAATTATGCAGAGATTTGTAAACCTCTATTAACATTGCTTATGAAAGATGTAAAGTGGATATGGGGGGAGGCTCAAGAACAAGCCATGACTGAGCTTAAAATAAAACTCACCCAGCCTCCATGCCTAGCCTATCCAGAGGGGGAAACCCTTCTATCTGGAGACAGGTTTTACTAATTTGAGCAGGAGCGCCGTTTTATGTCAAAAGCAAGATGATCAGAGTAAAATTATTGCATGTGCCAGTAAATCCCTATCTCCAGTGTAGATTAAATTTAGTGACTGTGAAAAAGCATTACTAGCCACAGTCTGGGCCCTACAAAATTTTCGGCGTCATATCCAAGGAGAGAGGATCATAGTTGAAACTCCACACCAGGCCTTACAATATCTACACAGTAGTCGAATAAGGGACGGTAATCTGTCCAATAGCAGAATAACTGCATGAACGTTATCCTTACAAGGATGGCCATTGGAGGTACGGTATAGACAGGATCAAAAGAATCCAGTAGCTCAAGGACTTGCCAAACTCCATGATTGTGCAGATCCCTCCCCTGAAAAAGAATTCCTAGAAGATGATTTCTTACCAGAGCAAGCATCATCCCCTTACAAGGCCTATGATGAAGAATAACTGTTCCCTCCTTCCATGTGTATATATAGATGGTTGTGCCTACCACGCCATTGTGGGAGAAGAGAGGAAACTGGTAGCTGGTATTGGCATCACATGGACAAAAGAATATCCCAACATATCAGTAGGATATAACATCGGCGCTAAAAGGAGCCAAGTTGCCAAATTAGCCGCAGTTTACAAAGCTGTCCAAATGGCTATAGACTATGATGTTAAAGAATTTCTGATAGTCACAGATTCTAATTATGTCCGTAACAGTTTCGTTGAATATCTACCTGGTTGGAAAAGAAATGACATGCTCAGGTCGAATAACAAACCTGTTAAACATGCCGATCTATTTGGCGAAATAGATAAGATGGTGACAGAAAATGGTTTAACCGTTTATTGGAAAAAGACAAAAGGTCACTCCAAAATTTCAGGTATGGACAAGGAAGGCAATGACCTAGCTGACAAATTGTCTAAACAAGGTGCGGTCAGTGATGAAATTATAAATATCGATCACTTACAAGGTGAAATACACGTAGATGTACTTACCCGTCAGCAGGCTAAAGCTAAGGTTGAGAGTAATGTAGCACAGTGGTGTCAAGATTCTCCCAATGAAGATCTAATTAAGAGCCAAAAGGAAGATCCCATAATTGGAATCTTTTACAAATATATTGAAAACCCTAGTGAAAATCCTTTACCTGAAGAGAGTCATGACCAGAATGAGGACCTTCGTATTTTAATGAGATCCAAGGCCCAATTCAGTATTAACGATGGTCTATTGATCAGAACATCTAATTATGGTATACAACAATGCGTAGTCCCTACTGCCTTTAGAGGAGTAATGTTGCAACATGCCCACGATGCACCCACTGCGGGACATCGAGGTGAAAAGATCACCTATGAGTTATTGCGGGATTATGCTTATTGGCCCCATATGTTACAAGACGTCCAAACATATTGCCATTGATGTCTAGTATGTGCCAAATTTCAAACTCACGGCCCTACTCATCGTGCTCATCTCCTTTATCAAAGGTTTCTCATTACCATGGTCCGATATTCAGATCGAATATATTGGTCCTGTAACAAGATCAACTAGGGGAAACAAATATATGTTAACGGTTACCTGTCTGTTTAGTAAATGGATAGAATGTCTACCAGCTTCTAATAATACTGCTGAAAGGTGTGCAACCCTTCTCATTAATCATATATTTTCCAGATTTGGTCTACCCCAAAGGTTGGAGTCTGACCATGGTAGCCATTTCACCAGTGATGTAATGACAAGAATGTGGAAAATAGTAGGTGTTAAGCGTAGGTTGCATATTGCATATCGTGCCGCGTCTAGCGGAAGTGTCGAACGCTATAACCAGTCAATTGTAAATGTCCTAAAGAAATTTGTAAAAGAATCAGGAAAGGACTGGGACGTAAAAGTTGCCCTTAGTGCTCATGGCTATTAGAGCCACGCCAAGTACTGCAACTAAGATGTCACCGTTTGAATTAACGACTGGAAGGAAAATGGTGTTGTATCGCACTTTAGATTAGAATCTAATAAATGCTGCTACGACACATCAGTATATAGAAAACCTACGTCATCATTTACAGCAAGCATTTGCTTTTGCACAAAGGAACCTAGAAAAGGCCGCTGTATCTAATAAGACTTATTATGATCTTAAGACTATTAAAAAGGAGTATGAGATTGATGATCAGGTATATCTGTATAATTTTAGTAGAGATCAAGTATAAGCGAGAAAGTTTCTTCCATCTTGAAAAGGACCATACTCAATAATTGACAAACTGTCTCCTGTGGCGTATAAGATAGAGATACCCAAAGGAAAAGAGTGCATTGAAAAATGGGTTCACATTAATCAATTGCGGGCCTGTCATCCTAGATCTCAACTAAGAATGTGTGAAGATGGACCAGCAGAAGACATGCAACTGGTATCATTAGAAGTGATTGTTGTGATTAACATGTGATAATTCTTCCCAGCATTCAGATATTTAACTCAAGTTAGTAGGAAGACTAGATCCGTACGGTTAATTAAAATTTAATCGGAGATCAGAGTACCTATAGGGAATTTGAGTGAAAACGCTAGTTATGTTTAAAGAAAGCTGACTGGCGTATGACTAAAATCAAGGAATGGTTATTTATATTTCTTTCTTTTGTTCTAAATAGAGAAAAGTGGTTAATCCGAATTTGTGAGACGCTGATCCGCAAAGATGAGTCGGACCACCAAGGATATCGCGATCATCTGGGTAATCCTATTGCTTTCTGCACAATTCCGAGCAGATCCAATAATTGAACCAGGACCGTCCTCTGGCATCATAATCCAAGACGCGCCTGGATTTCTTCTGACGGAAAGTAGAGTGTTAAATCAAAAGATTTTTGTGAGCCTAGATCCAAGATTGTCTCTTGAAAGAAAGTACAATGCTTCTGATTTCAAACTTCTGGAATTCCGAGAGTGGTACAAAGCCCATGTAAATCAAGCTCAAGCAAGTGTGAAAGACATGTTGGATAATGCCAGGAAACCGTTTCTTGAACATTCTATGTACAAGAACGGCAGGCAGAAAAGATTTGCTGCATTTCTCATTGCAACCGCTGCTTTACCACAGAAAGACACGCAAATGTTTACCGGAAGGATCTGGTACAAAACAAGAAAGTGTTAATACCTACTCCAGTGATCCTCGTAAAAGTTCCTAAAGAATCAAGAGTTGTTATCAGCAAAATTACTCTCTATCCGGTCGGAAATGAAGTCTGGTATAACGAGATACAAATCGATTGACGCAGTCCAAGGACAGGAGATACCTATGAATCCGGATTTGAAATTTCTGCTAGACAACAAGCCTGATCATACTATTGAACTTCTAATAAAGAAAGATAATCTAACGATTTATCCTCCAATGTATTCACAGTTTGATCATCAATTGCTATCTGCTTATTATGGGCCTAGCATTGCAGAAATTGTAATGTGTATTGCAATTATGTTTTTAACTGTTTGGTTGATTGTACTAACCAAAAAAGTGCATACATTGAAGTTTAAAAACACTGTATCTTCAATTATTAACCTCCCTGGTGGTATTCCCGAGTGTGACTTGGGGTTAAATTTCACTACCGCGAAAGGTAACTCCGAGCCACACTAGGGCTGGATGCATATTCACCTCCTCCTGCGCTCCCTGGCTGTCCCCCGCAGTGTGATCGCGGCAAGTTGCTTCCTGGTAAGGCTCCCTGTGAGTCACACGATGCAGGGGGGCAGGACCAGGCAGCAAACTTAAAGCAAAAGGAGCCTCTACCAAGTATTGAGTACATTTACAGTAAATTGACATACTTTCCAGAAGGCCAACAATTCACTAAAAATGATTTTTTTTTATTCGTCTTATGAAGTATTCTAATTTTTTGAGATAGTGACTTGGTGGGTTTTTGTTAAGAGAACCAAAGACTTAAACTACTTTAGTCTGCATGCATTGAATTTATTTAATACACAAGATTCACAATTTAAGTTGAATTTAGCAATATGGCAAATAGAGCAAAAGGAGTAGGCATATAGGTTTCTTTTACTTAGGAAAAGTTCTGTTCCTGACTGATGCAAGTGCGTTGGAGAAGGACGGCCGGTAATTTCAGGCAGGAGGGTAGTCTATCAGGAGGCAGGCAAGAGTAGTCGATATATCCAGACAAAGGGGTCATTATCAGGAGGCAGGCAAGAGTAGTCAATATATCCAGGCAAAGGGGTCGTTATCAGGAGGCAGGCAAGCTGATTTGGGAGTAGCAAGAGTACAGGGGAGATGGGGTAGGCACAGGGAAAACACAGCATTGAGTGAGGGGCAGCTTGGGATTTAAACAGGGCGTCTGTAATAAGTCCACCAATCAGGAGAGGATGCTGTTGAGTAGTCATGGCAATTGAGTCAGCTTTAACATCATGGTGTGTTCTGATTGGCTGGAGGGTGGTTGCTTTGGCCGGGCGCCATTTTGGATACCACGTGGGATGCCAGACGCCGCTATGGGATACAGGAAGCTGCAGGGGGAGTGGGAGCTGATGCGGGCGGCTAACACAGAGGTTCCCCGTCTACTCGCAGGGACTTCCCTCTGTGACTGCAGCGGCCGAGTTTCATTGTGGTCCACACGATCGGGCCGCGGAGTGGGCCCCCGCCAGGGTAGGTTACCTGACAGCTTGATATTATTGATAGAGTCCCTAAACCAAGGATCTCAAACTCTGGTCACCAGATGTAAATGGCCTACAATTCCTAGGATTCTGTTAATACACTAGATGGCCAGGAAATCATGGGAGTTGTAGGTCAGTAACATCTAAAAGACCAGAGTTTAAGATCCTTGTTCTAAACCAGTGGTTCCCAACCGCAGTCCTCACATACCCCCAACAGGCCAGGTTTTAGGGATCACCTTGGGGAAATGCAGACTGAATCCTGCAATCACTGAGCAGCAAATATTATCACCTGTGCTGTGCTTCAGCTATCTGGAAAACCTGACCTGTTGGGGGTACTTGAGGACCGCGGTAGGGAACCACTGTTCTAAACAATATACGGTGTGCCCATGCACACCATAAAGTGAGGTGAACTGGTTCTGCCTGTCATCTATTTTTGGAGGTTCCTTATGAAAATTTGCAATATTCCTGTAAACCTTTTGTTGTCAAATTTCTAAGAATAATTTTGTAATCAATAACAGGGTAATTCAAAGAGAATCGAAAAGTCACCGCACGTTCGGTGACTTTTCGTTCTCTTCAATTCGGTGCCATTCGGCAATCCCATTTCGGCAACCCTGCGGTGTATTCAGCAAGCACCACAGGGCCATCGAAACGCAAGGAAAAGCTGCTGCAAACCCCACGAAAAGTCACTGCAAAAACCCGGCGAATGCACGCCGAAAATCCGCAAACATCTGGATTAACCCATCGAAGACGCCGGTAAAACCCGAGCAGGAGCCGATCACACACAGCGCAGCCTCCAGCAAAAGTCGACACCGCAGACGAATGGAGTGAATAAATTAGCAAAACAGTGCTCATGGCTATTAGAGCCACGCCAAGTACTGCAACTAAGATGTCACCGTTCGAATTAACGACTGGAAGGAAAATGGTGTTGTATCGCACTTTAGATTAGAATCTAATAAATGCTGCTACGACACATTAGTATATAGAAAACCTACGTCATCATTTACAGCAAGCATTTACTTTTGCACAAAGGAACCTAGAAAAGGCCGCTGTATCTAATAAGACTTATTATGATCTTAAGACTATTAAAAAGGAGTATGAGATTGATGATCAGGTATATCTGTATAATTTTAGTAGAGATCAAGTATAAGCGAGAAAGTTTCCTCCATCTTGAAAAGGACCATACTCAATAATTGACAAACTGTCTCCTGTGGCGTATAAGATAGAGATACCCAAAGGAAAAGAGTGCATTGAAAAATGGGTTCACATTAATCAATTGCGGGCCTGTCATCCTAGATCTCAACTAAGAATGTGTGAAGATGGACCAGCAGAAGACACGCAACTGGTATCATTAGAAGTGATTGTTGTGATTAACATGTGATAATTCTTCCCAGCATTCAGATATTTAACTCAAGTTAGTAGGAAGACTAGATCCGTACGGTTAATTAAAATTTAATCGGAGATCAGAGTACCTATAGGGAATTTGAGTGAAATCGCTAGTTATGTTTAAAGAAAGCTGACTGGCGTATGACTAAAATCTAGGAATGGTTATTTATATTTTTCTTTTGTTCTAAATAGAGAAAAGTGGTTAATCCGAATTTGTGAGACGCTGATCCGCAAAGATGAGTCGGACCACCAAGGATATCGCGATCATCTGGGTAATCCTATTGCTTTCTGCACAATTCCGAGCAGATCCAATAATTGAACCAGGACCGTCCTCTGGCATCATAATCCAAGACGCGCCTGGATTTCTTCTGACGGAAAGGAGAGTGTTAAATCAAAAGATTTTTGTGAGCCTAGATCCAAGATTGTCTCTTGAAAGAAAGTACAATGCTTCTGATTTCAAACTTCTGGAATTCCGAGAGTGGTACAAAGCCCATGTAAATCAAGCTCAAGCAAGTGTGAAAGACATGTTGGATAATGCCAGGGGTGCAGCGGGTGCCACTGCACCCGGACCCCTGAGTCCGGGGGCCCACAGCCGGATGGGTGGGGGGCCCGGACTGGCCCTGCTTGCCCCACAGTCCAGGCAGGGGTCAGGCACCCGGTCTCCCGTTTGATCGGCAGCGTGTGGGATCAAACTCCCACATGCTGCACCAGAAGTAAAGGCCCTGCCGGGGGAGAGGGGGGGAGAGGAGGAGGAAGAAGAGGACAGCTGCTCACATGGGGACGTGCGGCCCTGCCCCAGCCATGCAAAGCAGAGCCTCCCTGCTGTGCTGGAAGTGTCCAGCACCTGCAGGGAGGGGAAGTGGAGAGAGTGGAGACCATACTTACCTATGGTAAGTATGTAACAAGCTGGGGTGGGGTGTTTAAGTGTGAGTGTGATGTGTGTGTGAGTAAGCAGAGGCTGGTGTGTGTTTGTATTTGCAGGGCCGCCATCAGGGGGTACGAGCATTAAACCTGGTATGGGGCCCTGTGGAGGGGGGTCCCTGGCTGGCTAATTACTGGGGTTCTGATACTGGCTAATTACTGGGGTCTGATACTGGCTAATTACTGGGGGTCTCTGATACTGCCTAATTACTAGGGTCTGATACTGGCTAATTACTGGGGTTCTGATACTGGCTAATTACTGGGGTCTGATAGTGGCTAATTACTGGGGTCTGATACTGGCTAATTACTGGGGTCTCTGATACTGGCTAATTACTAGGGTCTGATACTGGCTAATAACTGGGGGTCGGATACTGGCTAATAACTGGGGGTCTGATACTGGCTGTCTAATATCTGGGGTCCGCGCAGAGGGTGGGTCTTGAAGGCACGGGGCGTCTGGTACGCCCCGCTGACTTCAATGGCCCGCCTCGGCCCCTCCCCACAGCGACGAGGGGGGCCTTCATGGATTCTTGCACCGGGGCCCTGAGGTTTCTAGTTACGCCTCTGTAATGAACGTTTTATTAGATATTGAATTAAAACAGGAATATTTTTAACATTGAAGCCTATGGGATTCGCCTGAATAAACCTGGCGAATTAAACCAGCAAATGGCAGGGCATTGGGGGAACCTTTCACTGCTGGTTTGTGCTCTCTGAATAGCCAAAGAAGTGCTTTTTTATGGGGATTTCACTGCCCTCGAACAGGCACCGAACAGGCACTGTATGTGCAGGCAATTCGCCATGATTTGGCGAATTGCCTGCTCTCTGGATAGCCGAATGGCCAAGAAAGATAACTGAATGCTGATTTTCAGCGTTCGGTACCCTTTCGGCAGCCATTCGGATCTCTTTGAATAACCCTGTAAGTGTTCCATGAATGCACTGTTCTAATGAAACAGGCTGTGCACACCAGTGGGATGGGTGATGCTGGCTGTGCATCATGGAAAATACCTTTGGTGCCAAAGATAGAAGTCACTCTATTACAGTCAGCTGTTCATTCGGCATTTGCCAACTGATCTATCACATGGAATTTATTAACAAAAATAGTAATTCAGGCATGATTATTGGATATCTGCCATGTTCCGTGACATAGGAGTTCTAAATTTAAAATGTGTGCAATATTATTACACATAGCACAAATACAGGTTTTATTAATGTGATTCAATATGCAAGGAACAAATATTCATATTCAATTCCAAAAATGACAAATTTAAACCCGGTTTAAATTGCTTCAATGTAGTAAGTTTATTTTTACTTTATTACATGCTAGTTAGGCAATAGGGCCTCCAAGGAATGGACTTTACACTGATTAACCACAACATTAAAACCAACTGTCTAATATCGTGTAGGTTAGGTTTAAGACTTAAAATACTTTTTTCAGGTACTCACCGATACTTTTATTTATTTATTTGCAAAGTATTTTACCAGGAAGGATACATTGAAATTTCTCTCGTTTTGAAGTATGTCCTGGGTTCAAGAACATTGTATTTCTGTAAAAAGACTAAAAATTTCAAAGTAATAAATGCAAGCTATAAAAACCCCCCACAAATATACAGATTAACACAGAAAATAAATAAGCAGGAAATATATACATTAAATTACATGTTTACATGTGCATTCTGTATCGAGGTATGTTAATAGAGATCTCGAGTGACTTAAGACTGGGGAAAGATTTGATGGTGTCTGGGAGGTTATTCCATATTTGTGGTTCTCTGTAGGAAAATGAGGATCGAGCCACTTTCTTTTTGTATTGTGGTACTGCAAGTAAGGTGCTGGTCCTGGGACGGAGGTTATAGGACGAGGGAACTGCTGGGGAAACAGTCTATTCAGGTAGGGTGGTATCTTCCCAGAAAAGCTCTTAAACACCAGTTTGAAAAGGTGATGGGTGAGTCTAGATTCCAGCGACAGCCAGTTTAGCTCTTTTAACATGCCACAGTGGTGGGTCATGTAGTTACATTGCAGCACAAAGCAACAGAATGAGTTATACAATGTAGTAAGTTTCTGAAAGTGTGTTTGCGGGGCAGCTGCATACACTACATCTCTGTATTCAATAGCCAGCATAAACATGTTGTACTATCTGTTTTGGTTTTTTTCACTGCGGGGCTCAGGCCGGATTTGTTTCTATAAAGGGAACCTGGTTTGGGGTAAAGTTTAGATAAGAGTTTTCCAATGTGGGGGCCAAAGGATAGATTTTGAGGACAATTTGATGAGCACAAAATAATGTTTTTCCACTTTACACAATTATAGATAAGAATATAAATGAATAGATCACCCCCTTACCTTTAGGATTCACCACCGATACAAATGATTGGAATAAATATTTTTAAAGTAAATAAAAAAAAAAATTCTCATATATATTTTCTAACAGCTTTCACAAATATGTAGTAAAATATCAGAACTCATAATCAACACTGAATACACACTCTATATATTCAAATTGATTTAAAAGTCTTTTTTTTTTTTTATTTATTTTTTAAAAATTTATTTATTTATTTTTGAACACCCAAAATATCGATATTTAATTTACATTCACATTTATTGTTTTTTTTTTTTTGTAAATACATTTTTATTGAAAGGGAATGCAAAAAATAATACAGCAACAGAATACCATAAGCCTTTATCATTTTAAGGATTAAAAGGAGAGAAGAGCGAGGTTTGCCCAAACCCCAAGAGAAGAGAGAAGGATAGACAGAAAGGCGGAACAGGGAAAAGAAAAAGGGAAAGAAGAAAGGTGAAAGATGAGGGAGGGAGAGGGAAAGGGGGAAGAAAGGAAGACATTGAAAAAGGGAGCAGGAGATATGAGGCAATATCAATCATACAATTGGTACAAATGCCAAACACTAGCAGGATTATTCAAAGAGATTCGAAAAGTCACCGCTCGTTCGGTGACTTTTCGTTCTCTTCAATTCGGTTCCTTTTGCTGATCCCATTTCGGTGACCCTGTGGTGTATTCAGCAAGCACCACAGGGTCCCCGAATTGCAGGGAAAAGCTGCCGAAAACCCGACGAAAACGAACCTCAAAACCCTGCGAATGCACGCCGAAAACCCTCAAAAACATCTGGATTAACCTGCCGAAAACCACGGAAAAACCCGAGCAGGAGCCGATCACCCGCAGCGAAGCCGCCAGAAAAAGCCGAGATCGCAGACAGAGTGAAGTGAATAGATTAGGAAAACAGTTTGCATAAATGTTTGAAAAGTGAAACACTGTTTGCAAAGAAACTACTGAGCGGAAATGTCTGAAATTTGCATATGAGGTCCAGGGAATGATAATAAAGAGGGCTGTTACAGAAAAAATAAGTAAACTTAAAAAAAAAAAATCTGACTTTTTTTAAAAATAAAAGAAAATTAAGAAAAATGCTTCAAATATCCTAAAAAAATATATAAATAAAGAGACTCTTTACTGCAGAATTTTATAATGAACGGTTTATTAGATATTGAATTAAAACGGGAATATTTTTAACATTGAAGCCTATGGGATTCTCCTGAATAAACTTGCCGAATTAAACCACCGAATGGCAGGGCATTTCGGGAACCTTTCACTGCTGGTTTTTGTTCTCTGAATAGCCGAAGCAGTGCTTTTTCATGGGGATTTCACTGCCCTCGAACAGGCACCGAACAGGTACCGTATGTGCAGGCAATTCGCCAGGATTTGGCGAATTGCCTGCTCTCTGGATAGCCGAATGACCAAGAAAGGTAACCGAACCCTGATTTTCAGCTTTCGGTTACCTTTCTCAAGTAATTCTCTTTGAATAACTCTGTAGAAGACCATAAATTAACCCTCCAGGTCAGGCACCCATTTGCTCCAACCACGGGGACCAGGTCTTCTAATAAGCAGGTAGGGTGTGATTGGAAACTGCTGTAAGTTCGTCCATCAGTTGCACATCCTGGAGTTTAGGATAAAAACGGGTAAATGCAGGAACCCTGGGACAGTTCCAACTTTCGGCCAGAACTCTAAGGGCTACCAAAGTAAGCTTCGCAATCAAATTGTTTTCCAATCTGGAGTAATCCGGGAATGGCCTGGAAAGTAGAAAAGCCAAGGGATCCCTGGGGACCTCTCTATCCATGACTGCCGTGATAAGCGTGTGGACCTCCTCCCAGATCTTTTGCACCAAGGGGCAAGTCCACCACATATGAATATATGTACCTTTGATACCGCAGCCCCTCCAGCAAAGATCCGGAGTGGAAGGGGACATACGGGAGACTTGCGAAGGAGTCACATACCAGCGAAAGATTGTCTTGATCAGCTGTTCTGTTATGGACAAGAATATGTACCTGCTTTAATAATGACAAATAGAAAAATGCACATTTGAGTATCTGTTAGTACGGCTTTAAGAACTGAAATTAATAAATGTCTTTTAAAATATCTTTTACAGAGAATTAAATTGTATTTCTCTTACTTCACTACTCCGGCACATTGCAAAACCGTGAGTTATGTAGTAGACATGTGCACAGCACAAAATTTCGTTTTGAACTAATGGACTAGTCCTAAAATGCAATTTATTTAGTTGCTAAAGAAATTCATTTTCAGTTCTTTAGTATGAAAACTAATTTCATTCATCCGAAAACCAGTGGATACAATTACTATTGTAGTGGCTCCTCAGAGGGCTGAGATCGCTGCTTGTTACAGTATCTCTCACTCTCAGCACAATGTGGGCCATATTACATAGTTGGTGCTAACTTAACCAGAACTGTTGTAAACTTCCCAGAGTCATTATAGCCTATGGAGGTTTTCAGTTTACAACAGCTCTGGTTAAGTTAGCACCAACATTGTAATACTGCCCTGTGTCAGGCAAAGCTGTTACAGTAACTGACTGCTGCTCATCACAGTGCTCAGAGTTTCAGTAAAACTAGTAAATAATATTGTTCTAACCTCTTATATATAAAAATATTATTTTCTTGCTTTACTGAAACTCTGAGCGCTGTTACAGTCAGTTACTGTAACAGCTGAGCCTGATACATTGTACTGAGAGATAATATAACAAGCAGCCGATCTCAGCGCTCACAGCCACTGGATTTAAAGGGCTAAAAAAAAAGGCTCCTCTCTGTATAATGTTTAGAACATCCTCCTGCATTAATTAATACCCCTCTCTGTATAATGTATAGAACATCCTCCTGAATTAATTAATATCCCTCTCTGTATAGAACATCCTCCTCAATTTATACCTTTCTCTGTATAATGTATATAACATCCTCCTGCATTAATACCCCTCTCTGTAT
Organism: Leptobrachium leishanense; assembly: GCA_009667805.1. Taxonomy (NCBI): domain Eukaryota; kingdom Metazoa; phylum Chordata; class Amphibia; order Anura; family Megophryidae; genus Leptobrachium; species Leptobrachium leishanense. Next base: position 248,464,890 of record CM019065.1, read on the forward strand.
AATGTATAGAACATCTTCCTGCATTAATTAATGCCCCTCTCTGTATAGAACATCCTACTGCATTGTCATGTAGAGGGTGCAGAACTTCAGATGTTGCGCTCTTCATTGCTGGTCTCCTTCACTCAATTCAGGACTGAAACTAAAATGTAGTGCATTTTATTTTAGTTTCTTTAGTTTTTTGTACTGAGCAGTTTCGTATCTCTTGAGTCATACGAAAACTAAATTATCCCAAAATTCAGACTAAATCGTTTTAGTACTAAAACGAATGCACATGTCTATTATGTAGTTCCTCTTTTCCGACGTGAGGAGTTGGGAGTTGGACATCCTGAACATGACTAACGCCCTTGATGATCAGAAAAAGGCTGACTTTGATAAAGACGCAAAATACTTTGACATTTGGAAATAGCTGATATTTGATTTTCATTTAGTTTATAATTAATCCGTATGTGCGCAATTTTATGCTGATGTTGATTAAAATATTAGTTAACTCCCCTGCTTCTACTTACTCACCAACTGGCATAAAAGTATGTATCTTTCAATAAAGAACAGAGAGAAGTTACTTGGCTTTGACCGAGAAAGGCTACATTGACCTATTCGTTGTCTGTGTCATTTCTTTCAGTGCGCACTTGAATTGATTGGCTTCTCCACCATTTGACAGCAGCAAGCATTCGAGAAAAAGACTGCTTAAAGACTTCCCTAACAAATAACGCCCAAACGTGGGGGCCAGAGCTCTGCTCTCTGGAACGGCACCAAGAACGATTTCCTGATGGACGGACCTTACCAGAATGAAGCCTGATCACCTTCGTGCCTCGCAGGTAAGATACCTTTGTTATCTACTTGTGAAGTCGAATCAGGCTGAAAGATGGTTGCTACTATGAGCCAGGCAGCCATCTTGTTCAGAATATTGGTTCACCAGTAAATAGAATAGATTTTATTTAGATGTGAGAAACGAAACTTACATAGAATTCAAAGAATGTGTGGTAGATTAGGGACTAGCAATAAAACCAGGCAGAATCCGGCCGGTTCTTGGCACGGAGAGACAGGAAGATGAATGAATGGGGCAAGGTCACTGAGACGAGCAGAGAAACAAAGAGATTGTAGAAAGCAGACCAGGCCCCAAGCTATCTCAATAAACACAGCCTATAGGGAGGACGGCACTGCCCTGAGAAAGACAGCACAACAAATCACAGACTGTCAAACTAACATGAAGTGTATCAATTTATAGCTAAAATGTGGAATTTCTTTGTACTAACGATGGGAGGTATTAACCCACGTGGGGTGGAATAAAGTGTCATCGGGAGGTGGGCTAATTGGGATGTACCTAATTACGTATTTTTGGGTATAAGATCCCTTGCACGGGTGAAAGGGGGGGGCTCACTCTTTGCGATTCAATCCTGTGTGAGCACTTGTGTGACGACACAATAAAGTTTGCCTTTCCTGAAGAGACTCGTGTTCTGACAATCCTTACTTGTGTCCGGTCCGGCGCCGTCTTGAAAGTGAATCTGTTTTTGTCCGCCTACATTTTTGAGGGCCTCGTGAGCCGGGATAACGGGCCCTTTCCGGGCACACAGTAATGGGCTGCTGAACACATGGTGGCGATTGACTGCAGGTGCAAGAATCCCGTTGGTTGGGCGTCCGTTGAAGGTGAGCTGACATCTGCAGGCGCCAAGCAGAATTTCCTGTTCAGTGGACCTCGTCTCGTCCCAAACGGACTCCTGACCTGGGAACTGGGACACCACTGAGTCTGAGGAAACAGCAAGCAGCGCCGGCGATAGGTAACGTGTCTTCTGTGTTTTGTATGTCTAAAGGAGATACCGGTATCTAAGGGAAACGTCCGACTGAGATAGACGGATAAGGGGATGCGATGGCCACCATCCCATTGGCATATCTAGCCCGCCGCTGATAGCACGGACATTGCTAAGGAGCCAGAGTGGCTAGCGCGTGTCTGGATTCGGGGGAATTGAATGCCAATCAAAGGGTAGTTCTGTAAGAGAGGGAGAAGGTAGCCACGTGGAGTTGCATAGTCATATTAGTCAGTGTTTGTAAACAGAGCTTCGCCACGTGGGTAAAAGGGAAAGGAGGAGGGATTTTCTGTGACTGGGCTGAGAGCCTGAGTCAGTGCTAGTGTGCACATCGTGTAGTGAAAAGGGCTTAGTGAAGCCAGAGGTAGCTGCAGAGATAGTGGTGGGTAGATTATCCATAAGGCAAATTGGAATTGCAGACGGGAGTATAGATATAGAACGGGGTGCACATAGTCACACGCAGTCAAGAGTTAGAGTTCAAATTACGGGGTATAAGGAGCCACAGAGGAGGGACTGAGTACCCTCGGCTAGTAGAAAGAGTTGAAATGTCTATGTTCTGTTATGTGCTGAAAGTATCTGATACGGTATGTGTTGTGAATGAATTGACTCGAGTGCTGTGAGTGAACGTGCGCCTACTCGCTCCGCGAGGAAGCAAATACGAGTTTTGACCCCGAACGTACGTTTCCGGCTCAGGCGACTGCAGACGGCTACTAACGGGGGAAGCGCCTCAGACACGGATGAATTGTTGGCTGAAGTATCAGACTGTAGATTTTAATTGTTGTTGAAATAATATATCTGTATTGCAAAGGGTACTGTTTTCAGGAGTAATAATGGGTAACGGGTCATCTAAGCCCAAGAAGGTGAAGGAGGGTGAGACGCCCCTAGAATATATGGTGCGAAATTTCGAAGCATTATATAAAACGCATGATTATGGTGTAGAATTGACAAAAGAGAAGTTAAAAGTAATGTGTACAGTTGTGTGGCCGTTATTAGTCCCAGGATGGCCAGAGCAGGGGTCAATGGACCCGGAGTTGGTACAGAAGGTACATTCCCAAGTCACAGAGCAGTACGGACATCCTGAACAGTACCCGTATATAGATATATGGAGATATTGTATTAAAAACAAGAGTCATTTTATAATGATAGCGGGGAAAAATAAGAAGCAGGACCCCCAAAATAATGAAGAGAGAGGGAGACCGGTGTTAGTAGAACAACCGGAAGAGAGTGATGTTCTGCCCCCGTCCTACCCATCATGTTATGGGGCAGCCAGAGAAGCTTTGAGTGCCGCGGTTGTGCGGGCGGAGAGGGGGGAGCGGGCAGCTGCTGTGTCTCGGTCAGCTCCCTCAGCTCCGTCCCGTGTGATTGCGAAAGAGGAGCAGGGTGCAGCGGGTGGAGGGGACAGAGAGGCTCCACCAGAGAAGATTGAGATGCCCGATGGGAGCATATATAAATTAGTGCCCCACGGGAATGGTGATAATGAAAAGGAGGATGAGAACCAGGGAGTTACCACACGCGCAGCGAATAATATATATAAACACCGGGATCCATACCAACACAATCCCTACAAGAGTGCTATGCAGATGCCTTTGCGGGAGGTGCCAGGCCCCCCCTTAGCGGATGGGAATCCAGGGCCAATGCAATACACATACGTCCCATTCACGACAACCGATCTTTTTAACTGGAAAACACACACACCACTGTATTCCACAAATCCCGCAGCAGTGGCCAGTATGATAGAGTCAGTTATGCTCACACATAACCCCACATGGGCAGATTGTCAGCAATTAATGTTGACAATGTTTACCACAGAGGAAAGAGCCCGAATAAATAGTAGCGCGCAAAAGATTTTACTCGCCCAGGCCGTAGCAGATGCTAAGCCTCATCCAGAAGCATGGGCAGAGGAACACTACCCCAAAACAGATCCTAAATGGCCGTACAATACAGTTGAAGGAGTTGCCCATTTGCAGACATACAGAACAGCAGTAATAATGGGTGTTAAAGCGGGAGGGAAGAAGCCCACAAACATGGGAAAAATAGCAGATGTGATACAAGAGGTTAAAGAATCCCCAAGTGCGTTTCTAGAGAGATTGCTGGATGCGTACAGGATGTATAGTCCTATTGACCCTCAGGCGGTGGAGAATCAGAGGTTAATTAACTCTTCGTTTGTGGGTCAGTCACAGAGGGATATACGGAACAAAATACAGAGAATAGATGGGTTTTTGGGGAAAGGTATTAGTGAATTAGTTGAGATCGCTAATAAGGTGTATCATAACCGGGATCTAGAGGAGATAAAGAAACAGAAGGGACATACCGGGGTGGTTGGATACATGGGGAATGGTGGAGGACGAGGTGGCCCAGACAGAGGGAGGGCAAGGGGTAGGGGGGCTAGAGGAAGAGGAAGGGGAGCCCCTAGGGAACCCCTAGGACCCAATCAGTGCGCGTGGTGCCGGGGTGAAGGTCACTGGAAAAACGACTGTCCTGCATTTTTGGCTAAATTTGGGGGACAGGGTGAAGCTGGGGAGACGGGAGGCCAAGTCCCTAATGGCCAGGTAACAGACGGAAGGTATGAAAGAAGTGAGGGGAATGGAGCGGGGTTTGTGGGATTGGCGGGGACATCATTTGAAGGGCCGGATGCATATTGACGGGGACCTGGGCCCATCCCGCTCGGTAACCACGAGTCCACGGTCACAATGAGAGTGGGGAATAAAGATGAAGTTTTTATGGTTGATACCGTTGCCGAATATTCTGTTGTAACAAAGCAAATTGCACCTCCAATGGGAAATGAGGTTGATATTATGGGAGCAATGGGGGTGTCTGCTAAATATCCTTTTCTTGCTTCTAGAAAATGTAGTGTGGGTGGGCATAATGTTGAACATGAATTTTTGTATATGCCCGAATGTCCCATCCAGCTCCTGGGGCGGGATATCCTTTGCAAATTGCAAGCCCAAATTACGTTCCTTCCCGGGGTCACGCTCAATTAGACCTGCAGGAGGGTGGCAGCTCTGCTCGGCAGCATAACCCAGCCAGCCAGAATCACCCACAATCTGTAAAAATCGCAGTAGTTATGCCAAGGGAGGAAGAATGGCGCACGGCACCTACTCTGCCTGCCGCGCCGGATCCGCACGCACTACTCCTTGAAATTCCTGGGGTATGGGCGGAGGAAAACCCGCCCGGACTTGCCATAAATATACCCCCGGTATACGTGGAATTAAAGCCCGGCGCAACACCTGTGGCCCTAAGACAATATCATATTCCACAGAAAGCCAAGCAGAATATACAGATACATTTACAGAGACTTAAAGATCACGGCATATTAAAATTCTGCGTGTCACCATGGAACACACCCCTATTGCCAGTACTTAAAGAGGGGACACAAGAGTATCGCCCTGTCCAAGATTTACGAGCTGTCAACGAGGCCACAGTAACACTACACCCTGTGGTTCCTAATCCATACAATTTGCTGGCATTAATTCCCGGAGATACAAAATATTACACAGTGCTTGATTTAAAAGACGCTTTCTTTTGCATCCGCCTGGCTCCAGCAAGCCAGCCCCTTTTTGCATTTCAGTGGGAAGAGTCCACCACAGGGGCGCGCCATCAAATGACGTGGACGCGCCTCCCTCAAGGTTTCAAAAATTCGCCCACGATTTTCGGGTGCGCGCTTAGCCAAGACCTCCTCGCCTTCAACGCTCAGCCAGACAAAGTAGTGTTACTCCAATATGTTGATGATTTATTACTGGCTCCCCAAGAAAAAGACTGTTTATCCGCCACAAAAGCCCTGCTACATCTGCTAAGCCAAGCAGGTTACAGAGTTTCTAAAAAGAAAGCACAAATATGCAAACAAAGTGTAAAATATCTGGGTTTCCAGTTAACAGGTACCAAACGTGCACTGGGGGCAGAAAGAAAAGAAGCGGTGTGCCGCATACCCCAACCAAAGACCAGGAGACAAGTCCGTGAGTTCCTGGGAGCTGCAGGCTTCTGCCGCCTGTGGATCCCCAACTTCGCAGATATTGCCAAGCCGCTTCATCAGGCCACGAAAGGGGGGGACAAGACCCCTTCCATTGGGAAGAAGAGCAAACAGCAGCGTTCCAGAAATTAAAGACTCTGCTGATGGAAGCTCCTGCACTGGGCCTGCCAGATCACAGCAAGCCCTTCCAGCTGTTCGTGCATGAACATAATCAAATAGCAACAGGAGTATTGGTCCAGACCTTTGGCTCATGGCTGAGGCCTGTGGCCTACCTCTCCAAGCAACTCGACCCTGTGGCCTGCGGCCTACCCCCATGCCTGAAAGCAGTGGCTGCCACCGCAATGCTGATAGCAGAAGCAGACAAGCTGACCCTTGGACAAGTTCTTCATGTCAAGGTGCCCCACGCTGTCAAGGCCCTGCTGGATGTGAAGGGAGGTTACTGGTTCAGCAACAGCCGGATGACGAAGTACCAAGCCATGATTTGTGAAAACCCACGGGTTCATTTGGACCTCATCGCTACCTTGAACCCTGCTACTTTACTGCCTGACTGTGAAGAGGATCCAGATCATGAATGCCTCCAAGTCATGGAAGAAGTGTTCAGTAGCAGGCCAGATTTGAAAGACGTACCCCTAGACAAATACGATCTACAGCTATTCACCGATGGTAGCAGCTACATGGATGATGGGAAGAAAGTCTCCGGCTATGCAGTAGTCTCAACAGAAGAAGTTATCGAAGCAAAGCCACTGCCAGGCCATACATCTGCACAGTTGGCTGAAATAACAGCTTTAACCAGAGCCCTTGAAATTTCTGAAGGCAAAAGAGTAAATATCTACACGGATTCCAAGTACGCCTTCATGACAGTCCATGCACATGGTGCACTCTACAAAGAGAGAGGCCTACTCACGTCTTCAGGACAACAAATCAAATATGCAGCTGAAATCACGGCCCTCCTGGAAGCGGTATGGAAACCAAGTGCTGTCAGCATCATGCACTGCCGTGGCCACCAAAAAGGCCATGATGAAATTCCAAAAGGTAACAGACGCGCAGACCAGGCCGCAAAAGCAGCTGCAAAACCGCCACCGCCAACAGAAGATCAAGCTAAAGTACTGATCTGCAAGCAAGAACCTCAACCTTCCATGCCAAATTACAAGTTCTACATGAATTTGAGAAAGTTTGAACCCCACGGTGAGTTCATTGAAATAATATTGCACAAATGGCAAGATGATTATGAACTGTTAGAACTCAATCATGATTATATCCAATGGCTTTTCCCAACTCGGACACAAGGCCGAAATTTCTACTCTACTCCTTTGAATCCGCAAGAGACACGCCTAATGGTTAACACCTCAGAAGTTCAGCAAAGACTGCGCAGAGCCTACAAAATGATGCTGAAATTCTTCGGCGTAAAAATAGTGGGGGAGGAGGAAGACAAAGAAATAACTGAAGCTGAACGAGCAGAAAATTTCGCGTCACGTTTTGAAAATTTGACAATCAATCCTCATAATAATCTACGAATCACACGAATACTGCACAGTCTGGAAGAATTGGGAGCAGAAGAATATCAAGTCCCACTGGTGAGGTTCTTCCTCAAGGAAATCCTTATCAAGAACAGACTGCCGAGAATGAAGAAAAGTGCAATGAACTTTTTCATACCAGCAGTAAGAGATTCACAAGACAGACAAGATTTGTTATTTTTCGCATGGCGATACTATTTCCCAAAAGAAGAATTTATCTGGGGAAATCATGGAGAATTGGCACGATACAAACCAAAACCAGTGGTGGCTGCACTTCTACCGGCGCCACTGAGCAAATGGACACCTGTGTACTCAGAGAAAGAAAAGAAGTGGCTGACAGAAGAACCTGGAGGATATGGAGAAGATGGATGGTTCCAGATGGAGAATGGACGTATAGTTCTACCAGCAACACTGGCTCCTAAGAGCACTTCACGCAAGTACCCATGGAGGGAGAGAAATGATGGAGCAACAGTTGGAGCCACAATTCCATGTACCAGGATTGTAAGCAATCTGCAAAGCAACAGCTCAGCAGTGTGTAACATGTGCCAAAAACAACCCGAGAACAGGACCATCTCAACCCCCAGGGAAACAGCCAATCGGGCTATCCCCAATGGCATCGTTACAAATAGACTTTACAGTGTTACCACCCTGCAAAGGATACAAATATTTACTAGTGATGGTGTGCACTTTGACAGGATGGGTGGAAGCCTTCCAAAAGAACTGAAAAGACTACAGAAGTGGTAAAGAGTCTGATGAAAGAAATAATACCACGTTACGGACTTCCACTCGAAATAGGGTCGGACAATGGCCCTGCATTTATCCAGAACTGTTTGCAACAACTTGCCCGGCTACTGGGCATCACCTGGAAGCTACATACTGCCTACAGGCCCCAAAGTTCGGGAAAAGTTGAAAGAATGAACCGTACCCTAAAGACTTTGATGTCCAAACTGTGCCAAGAGACGTCACTAAGCTGGTTGGACTTGCTGCGATAGTCCTTTTGCACATTAGGTGCAGACCAACCCCCATTTGAAGCTAAGTCCATACGAACTTATGTTTGGACGGCCAACCCCTCTGATTAATGGACTAAGGGGGGACCTTCGGGCATTGGGAGAAACTAAATAAATGATCAGGTAGTAATGCTGGGTAAATCAATGCAGAAATTAAATACTTGGGTGGGGGATAATATACCGCATTTTCTGTATCCTTCACTGCATAAGTATTGTCCGGGTGACTCAGTATGGGTAAAAGAGTGGAAAAATGATCCACTAGGTCCAAAGTGGAGAGGTCCTTATCTTGTCCTGTTATCAACCCCTACAGCAGTAAAGGTTGCCGAGGTGGTCCCGTGGATACATCACTCCAGAGTAAAAGCAGCTGCAGCCAGTCCTGAACCAGCATGGAAGGTCGTTACCAACGAGACCAACCCGCTGAGGCTGAAGCTGACAAAGACCACAGCCATGAGCACCTAAATGATCCTAACCCAGATAATACAGAGGATCAACAAGTGGGTGTTTTGATGGGCACAGGTCCTGACCACCCGCCAACGGGGGATACCCACAGCGTGCTTTTTAGGGGCCCGGCCCCCACCCTTGATCATCCAGAAATGTTCTTTACTTTTGAAATTCCGGTGGGGAGGGATTGGGTTTATGTGACTGTGAAAAGAATTGCCAAGGAATTCTGACATTCGGGGCATTTGTGGTGCTGATTTTATATCTTGCTAATCTGATTTATGGACTCTCACGTGGAGCATGCCCCAATTGTACAAGCACCGCGGGGAAAGTGGATATTTCCCATATCTGGAATGGTACGCACCCAGTGATGGAGAACCGTACCATGTGGAGACAAAAACGAGAAGTACCATCCGAGATATTGTCAAGAGGACATTTACTTGTGCAATTTAAATATGACTACGCTAAGAAATCTGGGCAGAAAGCATGTTGGGTGTGCAGCAGAATGCACCCAGAGACAATTCATATCCCATTTGCTTCTGTTCCTATGAACCTGAGTATGTTTGCATCAGGGAATATCACAATACACTCTTTTCGGCCACCCAGGGAACAACCAGAAATGTATGAGGCCGGATACCCTATAATAGGGTACATATACCCTCCAGAGTGGTGTTTCCAAATAGGACCAGATAGGGACACACATAAAAAGGAAGGGTGTTATTCAAGCAAATTCAATTGGACATCATACATATACACAATTGATACAAAGGAACAATCAAATTTCCTATACATACAGTGCAGAAAACTCACGAGTGAGCAAGAAGAAGTGATTGCAAGCGAGTCCGGAGGGACTCAGAGTGTGCTGGAGACAACGAGACGAATGAGGCGAATGATGTTGGAATTAGCAAAGGGAACACTACACCTATCACCATTCATGTTAGAAGAGGGATACCAGGTGTGTTGTGGGAGAGTGTGTTACACATGGTTCCACCAACAATAACGGGAATGTGTTATTTGGCTAAGCTGGTCCCAATCCAGAGACTAAGGGGAGAAGACACAAACACAGACACAGAACTACACCCTAGGTACCCACTGGTGTTTGAGAGACCAAAGAGAGAATTGTTTGCGAAGATGGATCGAATATGGACATGGTTGCCAGCATGGACTGGATGGGAAGGAGAGATGATGAGGAGATTGAATAGCTATGTCAATCTGATGGATGAGATTCTGAATAGAACCAGTATGGATATCCAGCTGCTGAATCTGGAAATGCGTGAGTTACGAAAGGTGCAGATGATACATGATATGGCGCTTGAGCAGATCAGTGCGGCCTTGAATGGATTGTGTGAAATGACAATGCACTATGAATGTTGCACCTTCATCAGAAACACTACACATGAAGTCCCAGACTATTACCAGGTAATTCAAGATCACCAAGAGAAGGTAGCACAGTTGCAGGGCGTAGCCAGGAGGATTGCTGCCGAAGGCTGGAATCCGCTCCGTGGGTTTGGAGCAATGGGAGAATGGTTTGGTTCCATCTTGAGATTTATCTCACAGATTGGATCCATGATACTCATGATAGTGGTGATCTTGATCATAGGGATACTGATATACCGCATAGGGCTATGCCTATGGCCACTGTGCAAGACAGCACTGACACCCACACAAACACAGAAGATACCACTGATAATTCCACAGGGTATGTTCCCAGTGAAAGAAAACCCCTCCCAGTATAAGGAGTTTCAGAATAGTGGAGTGTAATGGCTACAAGTGCCAGGAAAAGATCCTGACACTTGAGCCAAGGGGGAATGAAGTCGAATCAGGCTGAAAGATGGTTGCTACTATGAGCCAGGCAGCCATCTTGTTAAGAATATTGGTTCACCAGTAAATAGAATAGATTTTATTTAGATGTGAGAAACGAAGCTTACATAGAATTCAAAGAATGTGTGGTAGATTAGGGACTAGCAATAAAACCAGGCAGAATCCGGCCGGTTCTTGGCACGGAGAGACAGGAAGATGAATGAATGGGGCAAGGTCACTGAGACGAGCAGAGAAACAAAGAGATTGTAGAAAGCAGACCAGGCCCCAAGCTATCTCAATAAACACAGCCTATAGGGAGGACGGCACTGCCCTGAGAAAGACAGCACAACAAATCACAGACTGTCAAACTAACATGAAGTGTATCAATTTATAGCTAAAATGTGGAATTTCTTTGTACTAACGATGGGAGGTATTAACCCACGTGGGGTGGAATAAAGTGTCATCGGGAGGTGGGCTAATTGGGATGTACCTAATTACGTATTTTTGGGTATAAGATCCCTTGCACGGGTGAAAGGGGGGGCTCACTCTTTGCGATTCAATCCTGTGTGAGCACTTGTGTGACGACACAATAAAGTTTGCCTTTCCTGAAGAGACTCGTGTTCTGACAATCCTTACTTGTGTCCGGTCCGGCGCCGTCTTGAAAGTGAATCTGTTTTTGTCCGCCTACACTTGTGACGTGTCCTGGTCATCGGTCTCCTTCACGGAAATCTACGTGTGACGTTCGGGAGAGCACCAAAAGTGGGTTCGTTGTTTAACTTTGCTCTGAGCCCCATTTACTGACCCATGAATCGCATGCCTGATTGTCTGTGATTCACGGTCCTTTGTGTTGACGGCATATTTCCTGATGGGAGATTGAGTTGCTTGATAATCAGAGAGAGATTGTCGTGGTCTATGGGTAAACAGGTGATGCATTGAGGCATATCTGGTAGTACGGCATTTCTTTCTGATAGAGGTGTAGTCTGATTAACAGTTGGAGGGGTGCTGTGAGCCGGGAGTAACAGGTGATGCATTAAGGCATATCTGGTCGGTCACAACACATACATATACATATCTAGCGGTAACAGGTAATGCATTAAGGCATATCTGGTAGTAAGATATTTATATACTATATTTGGTTTAGAATATAGCGAGAGGACGAGACACTTTATTTTCGTGATCTGACGGTAAACAGGTGATGCATTAAGGCATATCTGGTAATAAGACACGATAGATATAGGTCTTTCCTCAACTCTGACTATTGATAGACTACGTGAATTGTTTGAATTGGTCAGTAAAAGAGCTAACAATCAGAGATGGGTAACGAACAGAGTAACCATGCGGGATGATGACTCCATGGAAGTTGGTTGAAGAAAGAGCAGGGAGAAAGAATGTTATGAATTTGAAACTTCTCTGTAGAGTCTGTGGTTTACATAGTCCCAGACTACAAGCAGAGGAATGGGGTAGTTTATTGAAGAATAAAAAAGGAATGTTGACTGACAATAGAATATGGAATGTAGCAGAAGCTTGGTATAGAGTTGCTAGAGAGATTGAGAAAGAAGGGTGGATAGAAACAGAGGAAAATAGGAAGGGAAAAACCTATTACTATTACCTCACCCCAAAATCCGAGCCCTCTTCTTATGGTGAAATATCAAAAAGGAAAATAGTAAACCCAATGACAACTGCCCAAAAACAGCCAACAGGTCTCTATCCTGTCTTACGTGTCGATGGGTCGTACTACACCCCTCGTCCTGTCGTGTCCTCATCAACAGCCACGAGCCAGGTACCAACCATATCCCCTATTATGCCTAATCTGAACGCCACCCTACAGATGGTAGATCTGACTGGTAATTTAGGTCAATCATCAGTGTTCATCCATCCATAGGACTCTGTAAATCGTTCAGATGAGTCTTTGACATTGCATATAGGGTTGCCCACGCCCCAGGTTGCCTGTACTCTTTGTGCAGCGCTGCAGAACCCGTTGTCACTTTTTGTGCGAAGAAAGTGAGCACAAGGAAAAAAAAAAAAGGGAAGCAAGTTTAGGTTGAAACTGAAAAGGTTTTTAAATACCACTTATTGTGGTTTATAGAATATAATACTGTATCTGGAATCGCAGGTTGTTCTTTTTAAGGAAAAATGTGTATTTTGTATAGGATTTAATAAATATTTGTGTATGAAGTTTGGAAAACACACCTTTTGTTGCACTGTCTTCAGTCAGAGTCAAGTTTCCTCCGGGCTGGAGGAAGGGGATTGATACTCAAGAGATGTGTCCACTGCCAAATTTTAATGTCAGCATACTATGATATGTTATTAGAAATGGTTACGAAATGTGATAATGAAATTAATTTAACTCAGAACATGATTTTCCTCGACCACTGTATTTCACAAAGCATCAGACACCTGAGTTCAGAGTACGTACTATATTGTCCGTTCCCCTGCCCCAGCGAAAAAGTCATTACAGACTTTCCTAGGTCTCATTATAACCTGTAGATCATGGATCCCTGATGCCTCAGCCCTCATGCAACCATTGTAGGAAGCTCTTAAGTCCGGCCCCTTTTCTCTCCCCGTAGACGCTGTGACCAACTTTGACAAAGTCAAACAGGCTGTCTCAGAGGAAAAAAAAAACTTTTCAAGCTATTTGTATCTGAGAAAAGTGGCCATGCCACAGGCGTCCTTACCCAGCAGCACGGTGGATGGATGTCCCGTTCCCTTCTGCTCCCATAACAGATAACGTCTCCCTCATCCGGAGTCAGTGCCTTCACCCAGTGGCGATGCTGATAGTCATATGGCCTCTGGTACCATACCCCTCTGCCCGCACGATTGCCTTGAAGCCATGCTCTCAGAAACAGCACACGTGCCCTCTGTGTACGATACTCCTCTCACAGCCCCCCGATATGACACTGTATGTGGATGGCTCCCACTTCACGGATGAGTCTGGCAAATATCATACTGGTTGCGCTGTCACGAGTGAATTTTCAATTCTGTACACTTCCGACCTTGCCCCCACCGTTTTTGCCTGAAAAAGAAGAACCGCACTCACAGAAGCCTGTTTCCTCAGTAAAGATCACACAGCTAATATTTACACAGATTCCAGTCACTCATGATTTTGGTCTGATTTGGCGTAACCAGGGTTTCCTGACGGCAGCCGGCACCCCTGTTAAGCAAGAAAAAGCCATACAGTCCCTTATGGACGCTCTACTTTTACCAAAACAGGCAGCAACACAAACACAGGAAAAGGAACTCGAGTAGCCAGTTCCATTGTTAGTACAGATTATAGAGTTACAAATAACACAGTTCCAGGGCTCTGCGACAAGTCTAAACAGTACCCTGAAATCTCGAATGCTTAAAATGGCACAGGAATCTGGTTTGCCCTGGCCAGAAAGTCCTTTTGAAATATTGTTCGGCACGGCCCCCAGACTAGGGTGCTATGTCCCCCAGCAACTGCAATTTCAATCTGACAGTCTGGTAAAATCCATCACCAGTATTTCAAGAGTATTAATTGATATCTATGGACAAGTGTTTTCTTCCATTCCAGATATCGACGGCACTCATCAACTGGACTCGGGAGATTGGGTGCTGGTTAAGTAGTTCCTTTGAACTTACCAAGTCCTCCTCACAACAACAACCTCGGTGAAGCTGGAAGGAAAATCCACCGGGATCCACGTTTCCCACTGTAAAAAGACCTGTACACCAGAAATGGACCAGACAGCAACCCAACCATGATCGTGTATATCCTTCTCATTTGGGGAATGGGGATTGAAGGGGAACTGTTAGATATCGCAGTGAATCAGGCGGCCGCTATTGTAGTGCAACAGGCCATGGGGGAACAGGTGGGCATTGTCATAGGACAACAGGTGGGCAATGCCAATGTCATGGGACCCCAGATTGCTTCTCCCGGCGAAAATAGACTAACCACTTTCTGGTATAATTCCTCTAACACTCGAGTGGCAACCTATACCTTTAACTATTGTGATGTAACCGCCTGCCCAGGCCCCCGCTTGCAGTGTATCTGGAGAAATGGGATCCCACACAACTACGATGTATATATGTGTGTTACCAATGACTATTGGGGACAGGAGTGTGGGAGTTGGGGATCGGTGGGTTGGAATACTAGGGTTTCCTGGGGACACAAGGCACAGAGCGCCCTAGACAGAAAAGATAATAATGGTAAATCCCTTCTTGCTTGACACTGAAAATGGTCCCGAACACATGCTCCAGACACGAATTGCAAGAGTCAGATGATGACAGAGTGGTTAGGCCTAGGACAGGGGCAACAGCACTGAAGCTGATCCTAACCATAGTAAATCCCGGACCCGAAGATGCAGGGACCTACGTTCTGGGCATGTGGGAGAAAGGGGGTTCAGAAAATCCTCGGAGCCTGGTAAATTCCGCCTGCGAGACATGTACTTGGACCTGGACTGGGTCCCCCCACACCAGCAGTCTAGCCCCCTTAAACGCCACGTAATCTCTTCCAATGGTATAGTGGCCATCACTGATCCCACTTTCGAGGATACTATGGCCATTGAAACAGGATACTGCGATAGGATAAGAAATAAACATTTCTTGCATTACTAAAGACATTGATCAGAGTGCAATACTACAAACCTTTTGTTTTTATATGTTTTTTGAGACTGAAATTTTGCTTGTGCACAGTCAAAAAAACAGTAAACCATAGTATGTAAAAAACTATAAACAGAACATTAGAAAACATCCCACAAACTGGAATAACGTTGTTCTTGCTGGGTAGGATGATCAACTTTTCTGGATTTGTTATCATCTGCGCTGCGATGTGAGGACAGCCATTTTCTCACGTATGGTAAAGGATCCCATAGATCTGCAGGAGGGCCAATGAGACTAATAAATAAAAGAGAAGACAGGCGTTCAATGCCAAGTCCACTCCCACCAAATTCATGGTGCTGAAGCCTCTTTCACAATCCCCGGATGTCACTGGAAGACTGTTAACTGCTGTCACAGCTGGTTTCAGATTTTCTGGAATCTCTGCGCCGCCGTTGTCAATGTAGTCTCTGAAGCCTTCACAGATGGATGTGAAGTTGAGACGTAATCTTTTGCACAGCTGCTCTAGCTTCACTTCTCCTTCAAACCACGAACTATCCACATTGTTTGGCCAACGTTGTGAATTCAGGATGTCAATTTCCGAGACGAGCAATTCAAATTCATCCGACTGTGATGAAGCTGCTGGTCTGTTGCTTGCAGTTAAAGCATAGAGTCTGGATCGTAAATTATCCACCAAACATTGATAGAATCGGGGGCGAGTTATCCTCACTTGGCCTTTTGTGCTCTCCGGGTTGATGGTTACACCTTTGAAATTACCTTCTCCAGCGATTCCATGGCTTCTTTCAGATGTTTGCCAGGCATGTCTTTCATTTTCTCTATTGCACGAACTGACCGATTAATCAACTGATAGGCTCGTGGAAGTGTGATGTCATCTCTTTGTAGAGCTTCAGATAACAGGCCCATTTCCTGAACAGCATCTGCAACCCCTGCAAGGTTTAACAGATATTCTTCTGATGTCAGGACTTTGTTAAGGCCACTAAATAAAGACTTCTGCTTGGTGGTATGCGTTGAACTTGTGCTCGCTTTTACTAAATGGCTATGTAGTGCAGGGTATGATTCCCAAACCGCTCGTATAGCTCTCTGGCTTGAAGCGACCCACCTAACGGTAAAAACTTTACCTATTTTAAGAATTTGCACTTCTAATTCTTTTGCACATTCAGAGAGCTCCCTCAGATTTTTTGGTGATTGATGGTACACCGCATACAGCTTCTCAAAAAATGATGTGACATGTTGAAGACCAGGAACAGAATCGATTGTATCAGAAATGCACAATTCAAGCCTATGACACAAGCAGTGCCATTTCACAAGCTGTGGATATTTTCCACTAGGTCGCTCTAGAACACCTGATTTTCTTCCAAGCATTACACTTGCACCATCACTACAAACCCCAATCCAGTTTGTAGCAAGAAAGTCATTATTGAAGCCATGCTTAGAAAGACAAGTTGTAAGGGTGGCTTCAATAGACTGGCAAGTGAAGTAAATCGAGAAAGAAGGTGACTGGATCTTTTCCGTTTACAGAGGCACAAACATAAACAATTAACACTGATTGTGAAGAAACTGTTGTAGACTCATCAATGTAAACTGAAAGCTTTGGAGCCTGTTCAACAATTGCCTTGCAAAGCTTTTTCCTCATCTCACTAGCAACGCAATCGATTATTTGTGCAGCTGTGTACTCACTATGGAGAATACGTCCTAAGTCTGTACCGTTTGCAACTTGCAAGCGAATAAGATCTCTGAAATCTGTGTAAGGACGGTTTTTCTTTGCACAATAGTAGGCAATGCGAAAGACTTTTGTTGTGGATGCAAACTTATGCTTCTGCTGGTCTGCAATTTTGGTTTGCATTACCTCCTTTCTAGACACCGCTTGGATTTCGCCTGCCTTTACATGTGCTTCAGAAGTTTTATGTACATGGATTTTTTTACGCAATGAGGTCAACATATCTTTTTTTGTTTTTCCATATGGAGTAATCACACCAGTACTCCATTCTTTAGAAATGGATACACCCTGTGATACAGATACTCCAAGGTGTTTAACCTCACGACACACTTTATATCCTAAAAGACCATTTTTTAAGAACAGCCAAGGGTATTTTTGTTTAAATTCTAGCCACTGATCCTGGTCCCAGCATTCTGGTAAAAGAACAGTCTCATGGACATCAGCAGCGGTATATTCAGCCACATCAGTGACTAAGTCAACTACATCTGATTCGCTGACCGGTGTAGTTTCTGCATCGGAGACCGAGTCATCCATCTGGGGCACAGACTCGGACTGAGATGAGCAACTTGCAGAATCAGCATGTGATTTCTTACTGGATGACTTTGAGAAGAAATCCAGAATGCTGCCCTTTCGTTTGCTCATTTCTGTATAAATAACAAACAAAAAATTGTGTAAATCCATTAACTGAAAGAATAAATGGAAAGTGATCTATTTCTCCCAACACAATGAAATTAAGAGACATTGGGTAGTGGCCCAAGGAAGGTATGAAGAATCATGCACGGGAAGAAAGGAAGTTCTGAAGAATCATGCACGGGAAGAAAGGAAGGTCTGAAGAATCATGCACGGGAACAATAGAAGATCTGAAGAAGAATGCATGGGATCAATGTAAGATTTGAAGAATCATGCAAGGGAACAATGGAAGATCTGACGAATCCTGCATGGGAACAAAGGAAGGTCTGAAGAATCATGCACGGGAACAATGGAAGATCTGAAGAAGAATGCATGGGAACAATGTAAGATCTGAAGAATCATGCATGGGAACAAAGGAAGGTATGAAGAATCATGCATGGGAACAAAGGAAGGTCTGAAGAATCATGCATGGGAACAATGGAAGATCTGAAGAATCATGGACAGGAACAATGGAAGATCTGAAGAATCATGCAAGGGAACAATGGAAGATCTGAAGAATCATGCATGGGAACAAAGGAAGGTCTGAAGAATCATGCATGGGAACAATGGAAGATCTGAAGAATCATGCATGGGAACAATGGAAGATCTGAAGAATCATGCATGGGAACAATGGAAGATCTGAAGAATCATGCATGGGAACAATGGAAGATCTGAAGAATCATGCATGGGAACAAAGGAAGGTCTGAAGAATCATGCACAGGAACAATGGAAGATCTGAAGAATCATGCAAGGGAACAATGGAAGATCTGAAGAATCATGCATGGGAACAAAGGAAGGTCTGAAGAATCATGCATGGGAACAAAGGAAGGTCTGAAGCATCATGCACGGGAACAAAGGAAGGTCTGAAGAATCATGCACGGAAACAATGGCTGTTACAGTTACAACAGTATTTATTAAGCGCCAACAAGTCCCGTAGCGGTGTAAAATGGGAGAGACAGAATAACAAATATACATACACGTTACACACATACAGAACAGAAGGAGAGCGGACCCTACTCGAGAGCTTACAATCTAAGAGGTCTGAAGAATGATGCACGACAACAAAGGAAAGTCATTGAATGGTGCACAGGCAAATCCCATAGGATTCGATGTAAAAATATAATTTTTTTTATTTAACCATTTATTCATTGCATTTTTAGCAAATCATCTTTTTTTTTATTCTGTAACAGACCGTTTATTATGTTTTATAGAATTTTTTATTATTCACACACATTTGCATGCATTTTTATTGGTTTAAACCCCTTTGTAGAAGTATAGCAGAGTACTTTTTTCCCAGTTCAACACTCTTCGGCAGTCGGATCAAAGGTCTTCGGCGGCATTCAGCTGGCTGATCGGCGGTCGGCTGCGTTCGGTGGTCTGATCGGCAGCTTTATGTTTGGTGCACTTCGGGGACTCTGCGGTGAATAATGAATTCACAACAGGGTCCACAAACCAGAATCGCCAAAGCGCACTGAACGAGAAAGCACCGAAATTTCACTGCTTTCTGATTAACCCCTTATGTTAGGGATTTATATAAAATTACCTTGATAAAGGCTCAGGACGAGCCGAAACGTTGGACCTAATGTAATTTTTAAAAGATCAAATTTTATTTGCAGAAAAAAATGTACTATATTAAAAAATAAGTACCAGACAGATAGTGGGGCACTATTGTGTGCCTGTAGCTAAAACCGGGATGCTAAGGGGAAAAATTAGCCATCGCCAATTTCCCCTTTGCGTCCAGGTTTCACTAGCAGATTATGGGGCAGGCACTGAGTCCAACAGTCTGCCCCATAGTGGTCGCTAGGCTCGTGGATGCTGGGGGCAGCGCTAACGTGCCGTCCCAAGCATCCGCTCATGGAGTCCATAGGACATGACTGGCAGGATCTCGCCTCTAGCGAGATCCTGCTGGTCCGGGGAGTGATCACAGAGGAAGAACAGGGACTTTTATTCCCAATCTCCATCGGCTACCGGCGGCCAGAAGCAGCGGATCAGGCCGCCGTTCTCGACGCGGGATAAGAGGTGAGTATGTGATTTTTGGGGGGTTTTGAGCTGCAGCTAACTTATTCTGCAGAAGCTCAAAGCTGGTGTTAACTTTATCGTTAGCGCCAGCTCTTATTAACTAGCGTTAGGACCAAGTGATCCCACCGCTAGTTACTCTGTGTTTTCACTTTGCGCTCCCCAAGTTAGGTTTAGGGAGCACAAAGTACAGTAAGAAAGTGCTACAAAGCGCAAATTAACGAGCGCTAATAGGTTTTTGAACCCATTAGCGAATCGGAGGCGATCTGTGCAGTGCGCTGTGACCGCCTTTAAGCTAGCGCTAACGTGAGCACTAGCGTTAGCTTGAAGGAGGTTACATAGTTACATAGTTATATAGGCTGAAAAAAGACATGCGTCCATCGGGTTCAGCCTCTCCCACATAACCTACTGCTGTTGATCCAAAAGAAGGCAAAAAACCCAGTCTGAATGCTTGCCAATATGCAACATACTGGGAAAAAATTCCTTCTTGACCCCAGAATGGCAGTCAGATTTCTCCTTGGATCAAGAAGCTTTTACCCACATATTAAATATTATAACCCTTAATATTCTGTGTCTGCAGGAAGTCATCCAGTCGTTTTTTAAAGTCTGTACAGTCTCTGACCAACCACCTCAACAGGCAGAGAATTCCACAGCTTTATTGTTCTCACCGTAAAATAACCCTTCCTATGCTTTAAGCTAAATTTTCTTTCTTCCAGTCTAAATGGATGACCCCTTGTCCTATGTATAGTCCTGTTAATGAATAGGTTATCAGACAATGGTTGATAATGGCCCCGTATATATTTATATAAGGTTATCAGATCCCCTCTAAGGCGCCTTTTCTCTAAACTAAACAGGTTTAAGCTTGTTAGTCTTTCCTCATAACTTAACCCTTCCATCCCCCTTATTAATTTAGTTGCCCGTCTCTGCACTTTTTCTAGCGATATAATATCTTTTTTTAAGACAGGTGCCCAAAATTGCACGGCATATTCAAGGTGCGGCCTGACCATTGATTTATACAGAGGCAAAATTATGTTTTCATAAGGTGATAGAGTCCCTGTTGTGACAACAGAATGTGTGTGTGTGTGTGTATATATACATATAAAAATAAAATAAACATTCCAGGTAATCACCTCCGTAATATTATTTTTAATTATTTTTTTTTAAAAGAAATGATCTTTTCATCAAAAACCCTCTCTTTGTTTTGAACACCTTTTTGTATTTTAAGACAGTGGGCATGCGGCTTGCGTCATTGGCTGCAGGGGGACTGCCTGACTGCAGGCCGTCTCACTGCAGCCAATAGCATGCAGCGCGTACCTGCTGCGGGGAGGGGCTGAGTCAGCCCTTTGAAGACAGAGAGGAGTACATGCACGCCCTGCGTCTTCAAAGCCCTCCTGCCGCAAGGACAGCATAGTATGTCCCGAGGCGGCAAGCAGTTAAGCGACTCCATTTCGGCAAAATACAGTGATCATTTGATAGTGAATTCACAGTATTTTTGGCGAAATGGAATTGCCAAGGTTCAGTGAAAAAAAAAATTAATACATAAATAATATATTACATTACATATATTTTAAATAATATTTTTACCTAATTTTTGTTCTCTGCCTCTTCAGCTGGACTTGGGGTGGCACAGGACTCTGCAGCTGGACTGGAAAAAAAAATTCCGGTAATTTTTTTTATAAATAAATAATTTATACATAAATAATATATTACATTAAATAAATACATTTTACATTATATTTTTACCTTTTCTTTGTTCTCTTCCTCTTCAGCTGGACTTGGGGTGGCACAGGTCTCTGCAGCTGGACTGGAAAAAAAATCTGGTACATTATACATGTTATTATAAATATATAATTACATAAATAATATGTAATTATTTTATTTATGTAATAATTATATATTTATAATAACATGTACCTGATTTTTTTTTCCAGTCCAGCTGCAGAGACCTGTGCCACCCCAAGTCCAGCTGAAGAGGCAGAGAACAAAGAAAAGGTAAAAATATAATGTAAAATGTATTTATTTAATTTATGATAAATTAAATAAATTTTTTACATTATATTTTTACCTTTTTTTCAGTTCGGAGTTGGGTGACACAGGTCCCTGTAGTTGGGGTGGCAGTGGCACTCACACACAGACACTGGACCAGCTGGAGTGGCTCCTTCACCTTCAGCACGGCTCTTGTCTTTTCACTTCTTTCCACTGGGGCCTGGGGGGGGACACACAGGCTGGCAGCAACTCCAGACACACAGGTCGCCCCTCGTCCTCCTGTGGCAAGTGAAGTCGCGCTGTGTGACCTCACACAGCACGCACGTGTCACATGCCTGCGGCCGGCATCCGGGCACGTGACTGGGTCTGGGCCTCTGCCGGCATCCGGGCATGTGACTTGGCCCATGGCCAACTACACGCAGAAGCGTGTGAGTCAGCCGGGAGAGGCTGCGATGATGCTGGGCTGGTCGCGAGAGCTCCTCCGCTGCAGCGCAACACCACAGCAGTGTGCCCGGCCGGGGCCCGGGTCCATTACAGAGCCAGTTATGTGATGCGTTCCCGCAGCGGGAAAAGTGCGGGAACGCCGTTCCGCCGCGTTCCCACTGCACTCGAGCTCTGGGTATGAAGATATACCCAGGACAGAGTTAAACGGAGGTAGCTGTCATGCGTCGCTGTGTGTGAGGAGCAGGGGAGTCCGGTTTGCAGCAAATGCAGGAGACCATACAGGTTGAAGGGCACGGTTTAGTTTTTTTTATGCACCGGCAGGACAAAAGGAATATACAGGACTAGAACTAAAAGATGACTAGACACAAGAAAGGAGCTGACATAGAGGACTAAGAGAAAAATGAATAAACTAGACACAGGCTGGATACAGAGGGGCATGACATGAACTAGACACAGGCTGGATACAGAGGGGCATGTCATGAACTAGACACAGGCTGGATACAGAGGGGCATGTCATGAACTAGACACAGGCTGGATACAGAGGGGCATGTCATGAACTAGACACAGGCTGGATACAGAGGGGCATGTCATGAACTAGACACAGGCTGGATACAGAGGGGCATGACATGAACTAGACACAGGCTGGATACAGAGGGGCATGTCATGAACTAGACACAGGCTGGATACAGAGGGGCATGACATGAACTAGACACAGGCTGGATACAGAGGGGCATGACATGAACTAGACACAGGCTGGATACAGAGGGGCATGACATGAACTAGACACAGGCTGGATACAGAGGGGCATGACATGAACTAGACACAGGCTGGATACAGAGGGGCATGACATGAACTAGACACAGGCTGGATACAGAGGGGCATGACATGAACTAGACACAGGCTGGATACAGAGGGGCATGACATGAACTAGACACAGGCTGGATACAGAGGGGCATGACATGAACTAGACACAGGCTGGATACAGAGGGGCATGACATGAACTAGACACAGGCTGGATACAGAGGGGCATGACATGAACTAGACACAGGCTGGATACAGAGGGGCATGACATGAACTAGACACAGGCTGGATACAGAGGGGCATGACATGAACTAGACACAGGCTGGATACAGAGGGGCATGACATGAACTAGACACAAGATACAAAGGGGTACTTACACAGAAGCAGGATAATAACAGAGGCAGATTGCAGGACACAGGGACAGATACACAAATAGCAGAGGGTCTATGGTGGAGGTGGCAACAAAGAGGTCTTGGTACAGGGGTCAGCAGGAGTCCATATGAATGGTGGAAGTCCTTGAAATAAACAGAAGTCCTTTTGGCAAAATGAGGGGATGATCCAAATAGCAACGAAAAGTCCAGTAGGGAAGACAAGGGGGTCTGGAATACAGGTACAGGCAGGCTCACACAGCGTGTGACTCAGTGGTCAGACGTTAATGCTGAAGTCCCGAGCATTGGGCGTAGTCTCCCTATATGGAGACCTGGGCAGGTGAGGGGTAATTAAACTCAGGGACAAACATGGGAAATACTGGGCTGGAGGATGGGGAACTGGATCAAAGCAAGGGCTAGATGGGAAATCTGGAATGGGACAGAACAGGGAAGATGGTAGTTCAGACCCATATCAAGGCCTTTTGCGGTGTCTGCGGTGACGGGCATGACAGTAGCCTAATAGCAATATAAGGAAAGCAAGAGAGTGGTCTAGGGTTGCCAGCAACTGGTACACAAAGGGTGGTCATCATACAAGGCAAATCACATACAATCAGAGTGGTCAGGAATAGCCAAAAACTGGTACACAAAGGGTGGTTCTCAAACAAGCCAGGTCTCTCACAGTACAACTGAATACACGCAAAAGGAGTCAGTGATTTTCTAAAACCAATCACTCAGCACTGATGGAAGCAAATTCCACGACAGGGTGATGAGCCAGATCGCGCTGTCTGCCTTTAAGCACAGCAGGTCCACGTCATCATGCCGCGACCCGCCTTCTGATCTCCCTCGTGACCTCCTGAAGCCGGCGCAACTCCTGGCACCCGCACGGTCGATGGTGCCGCCGGGTGCCGGGGCCCCCTCTGAGCCCTAGACATGACACCTTTAAGCTACAACTCCCTATTCAAAAGCTTCAAAACTTCAGGGGGCAGGTTTATAATTTTGGTTTGCACGATCAATTCTAGAGCGTACACCTTGGTGTCCGCATATGCCCCTAATGCTTCTCAAACACAATTTTTCTCCCGTCTATTGCACAAGGTGCAAGAGTTATTGACTGGTGCCCTGGTGGTATGTGGGGATTTCAGCTTGAGCGTTGATCCATCTACGGACTTACTTGGCCAATACGATTTGTATGACACCTGGCGATTGATGAATCCTACCGCGTGAGATTATAGCTTTCGCTCTAGGGTACATAATAGCTACACCATAATAGCTACACTTGATTATTTTTTTTATCCCTGGCACGGTGCTCCCGTATACACTGGACTGCACCATCTTGCCCCTCACGTGGTCAGATCACGCACCGGTGTTGCTGACCCTGGAAGAGGTGTATCAGGGATATGCTAGACCACTCTGGCGTCTCCGCGAGGAGATATTGAAAAACGAGCATGTAACACAAGACATAAAAGAGGCCCTAACCAACTATTTTCGGGAAAACAATACCCTGGAGATGTGTCCTATCGTAATTTGGCAGGCGCATAAAGCTGTTCTGCGATATGTCTGTATGTGGTGATCAGCCAGACTTAAACGCGATTATCAACAACGTCGGCTACAGATACCGTACTTAAAGCTTTACATGACTTACACACACAAAATAAACTTACTCCATCCTCTTCGTTAGCCGAAAAAATAGATACACACCTACACCTTCTGAGCGACCTTGAGACGGACAGCTACGTTAGGAAACTGGACAAGTTAAACGCTACTTACTACACGCTTAAAAATAAACCGGGCCGTTTGCTGGCCTGCAGACTGAAACCCCCGAGCGCACAGAGACGTATAACGTCTCTCACGACAGCCCACGGACAGAACCCTATGGAAATTGTGAATGAATTCGCCAGTTATTATGAGGCCCTTAATAATCTGGATGAGACGGACGGGGTCACACACCCAACGACAGCAACAGTCGCGAATATTTAGAACGACTACACCTCCCGACACTCAGGGCCGGTGCAAGCATTTTTGTCTACTCAGGCGAAGGTGCGTTTTGGTGCCCCCCCCCCCATCCCTACCATGCCATGTCAATCAGCATTGAGATGCATAATAATCTCTAAAACATACCAAGAAAATAAGTTGTCATTTGCGCTCACCCCCAGGCATGTACTGGCCATAGGGACTACAGGGAGATTCCCGGTGGGCCGATGGCTCTGTGGGCCAGTGTGAATGCTGGTTCACCGCGTGGCTCGCGCTGCCCTTAATGGGTGAGGTGAGAACTTCCACACTGCAAAACAGACGCAGTCTCATATTGCGGCCACTGTGACGGTGAGACCCTCTGCGCATCCGCCTCACCTTAAGGCATGGTGCACACTTGACCTCAGTGCCACTGCGGTGCTTTACCCAATCGCTCTGCAGCAACTCCAGTAGCTGTAGAGCGATTGGTTGAGCGATCCAGTTGGATTATATACTATTTTTGTGTGTATTTGCATAATTAAATTGGGCCGGTCTGGATGACATCCAGGTCTGATTTTCTGTCCCAGTCCAGCCCTGCTCACCCCTGTAGCTCCATGTTAAACAAAACACAGAGGTTTTGGTTTATTTGAATGGTCATTAAAGTGTAAGCTCTTCTGCCGCATCACGACACCTCTGGGTCAGGCTAGTCCTTCCTAATGAAACCAAAAAGCTGCTTTCTAAGCAACCACATGTCCTCATGCGGCTTCTCAGCCATGAGAGAAACTGGTGGGTTTTATTTATACCCTCACCAGGAGCAATTCAGGTTTATAAGATACGTCTACCTTATTGATGTACTTATACACACTGCAAATTACAGAGCTCACTTCAATAAACCTTCCAGTAATGTGCAGTGTGTAAAAGCGTATCACAGAGCTCCACAGTAATAAAACTCACAGTAATGTGCGGTGTGTATGAGCGTATCACAGAATCCACAGCAATAAAACTCATAGTAATGTGCAGTGTGTAAAAGCGTATCACAGAATCCACAGCAATAAAACTCACAGTAATGTGCGGTGTGTATGAGCGTATCACAGAACTCCACAGCAATAAAAAAAGGTAATGTACCAATATCAGTTTATTCAAACCCCCTGCATATCATTTTACACCCCCAGTACATGATTTTACACCCACCAGCATAGCAATTTACACCCCCAGTAAATCAGTTTACAGCCCCAGACCCCAGTATATCAATTTACAGCCCCCCCAGTATATCTATTTACGGCCCCCAGACCCAGTATATCAATTTACAGCCCCCAGACCCAGTATATCAATTTACAGCCCCCCCAGTATATCTATTTACGGCCCCCAGACCCAGTATATCAATTTACAGCCCCCAGACCCAGTATATCAATTTACAGCCCCCCAGTATATCTATTTACAGCCCCCCCGAGTAAATCTATTTACAGCCCCCCCCAGTAAATCTATTTACAGCCCCCAGACCCAGTATATCTATTTACAGCCCCCAGACCCAGTATTTCAATTTACAGCCCCCAGTATATCTATTTACAGCCCCCAGACCCAGTATTTCAATTTACAGCCCCCCAGTATATCTATTTACAGCCCCCAGACCCAGTATATCCATTTACAGCCCCCAGACCCAGTATATCCATTTACAGCCCCCAGACCCAGTATAGCAATTTACAGCCCCCCAGTATATCTATTTACAGCCCCCAGACCCAGTATATCCATTTACAGCCCCCCCAGTATATCTATTTACAGCCCCCAGACCCAGTATTTCAATTTACAGCCCCCCAGTATATCTATTTACAGCCCCCAGACCCAGTATATCCATTTACAGCCCCCAGACCCAGTATAGCAATTTACAGCCCCCCCAGTATATCCATTTACAGCCCCCAGACCCAGTATAGCAATTTACAGCCCCCCCAGTATATCTATTTACAGCCCCAGACCCAGTATATCCATTTACAGCCCCCCAGTATATCTATTTACAGCCCCCAGACCCAGTATATCCATTTACAGCCCCCCAGTATATCTATTTACAGCCCCCAGACCCAGTATATCCATTTACAGCCCCCCAGTATATCTATTTACAGCCCCCAGACCCAGTATATCTATTTACAGCCCCCAGACCCAGTATATCTATTTACAGCCCCCAGACCCAGTATAGCCATTTACAGCCCCCCCCGTATATCTATTTACAGCCCCCAGACCCAGTATATCCATTTACAGCCCCCCCAGTATATCTATTTACAGCCCCCAGACCCAGTATATCCATTTACAGCCCCCCAGTATATCTATTTACAGCCCCCAGTCCCAGTATATCTATTTACAGCCCCCCAGTATATCCATTTACAGCCCCCCCCAGTATATCTATTTACAGCCCCCAGACCCAGTATATCTATTTACAGCCCCCAGACCCAGTATAGCAATTTACAGCCCCCCCCAGTATATCTATTTACGGCCCCCAGACCCAGTATATCTATTTACAGCCCCAGACCCAGTATATCAATTTACAGCCCCCCCAGTATATCTATTTACAGCCCCCAGACCCAGTATATCCATTTACAGCCCCCAGACCCAGTATATCTATTTACATCCCCCAGACCCAGTATATCTATTTACAGCCCCCAGTATATAGCAATTTACAG
Source organism: Leptobrachium leishanense (assembly GCA_009667805.1). Taxonomy (NCBI): domain Eukaryota; kingdom Metazoa; phylum Chordata; class Amphibia; order Anura; family Megophryidae; genus Leptobrachium; species Leptobrachium leishanense. The sequence continues at coordinate 248,492,604 of CM019065.1, forward strand.
CCCCCCCAGTATAGCAATTTACAGCCCCAGACCCAGTGCAGCAATTTAAAGCCCCCCAGTATATTAATCTACACCCCCTCCCATTAGTTTATTCACACCTGGTAATAAATCTCCTCTCCGCCTCGCTCCTCCATCGCAGCAGAGTGAAAGCACGCGGGCTGGTAGCTCCTCCTGCAGTTCCTGTTTTCCTGGGCTATGTGGATCACGTGTGGGGGCGGCGCCAAATTACACAGTGTGCCTGCTCGTGTTAAGAACGTGGGATGGGACTGAGACAGGCACACACACTGCAGCGCCGCCGCAAATCTGATTTTTCCGCCCCTCAAACTGGCAGCAGGCCAGGACAGTAAGGCGGCCGCCTGTGCCGCCTTACATTAGCGCCGGCCCTGCCGACACTGACCCCAGCGCAGACTGAACACATATCCTCCCCTATTAACATACAGGAACTCTCTACAGCCATTAAATCGTTTTCAAAACGGAAGGCGCCGGGCCCAGATGGGTTCCCAGGACTCTATTACTCAACGTTCGCCCCACAATTGATGCCACACCTGTTGGCTACTTATCAGGTGGTGAGAAAGGTGGGGGCATTCCCGACTGATATGCTAAGGGTTCACATAGTCACACTTCCGAAACCCGACAAGACACCTAACTGCTGTCCGAACCTAAGACCTATCTCCTTACTGAATGTGGACATACAGATATATAGTACGATTTTAGCGAACCGACTTCAGCAAGTCCTGCCGACTCTCGCTGCACAGGATCAGGTGGGGTTTATTCGGGGGAGGCAAGGCCAAGAAACTGCTTAATTTAACCACTTCAATGCTGAGGACGCGCTCAGCGCGTCCTCAGCATTACCGCTGGTATGCGGAGGACGCGCTGAGCGCGTCCTCCCATTGGGGTCAGCGTTCGGCCGGGTTCCGGCCGATCGCTGGCCCCCCCGGTGCGGGCTGACATCCTCGATGTCAGCCCGGCATCCGGGACCGCAGCCGCCGGAATTAGGTGTCATCGCGGCAGCGCGATGACACCTAATTCAGGCGCCCCCCCCCGCATGTGCGGAGGAGGCGCCTGAAAGGGAGGGGGGGAGGTCCTTCGGACCTCTCTCCCTCCCGATCGGCGGCTCTGCGGGGGTTAACCCAGGCATCATTTGGAAGGGCACAGCCTGCCCTTCCAAATGGTGCCTGGCATTAACCCCTGGGGAGCTGGATCGCGAATCGGCGCTGAAAAGCGCCGGTTCGCGATCCTTTCCCGGAGCTGGCTGACATCTTGGATGTTGGCCAAGCCTCCGGGAACTCCCCCTGAGGACTGGCGTCATCGTAGCACGATGACGCCAGTCCTAGAGTTAACCCCTAGCTGCCACCAACTGTGGAGATAGGGAGTTCCAATGAACTCCCTATCTCCCGATCCGTGGCAGTTAGGGGTTAATGTTTGGCATGGCCGTTCCAACGATACCAAACATGAAAGTGAAAAAGCTTGTAAAAAAAAAAAAAAAATGAAAAATAAAAATAAAAAAAAATTAAAAACAAAAATTATAAAAAAAAAAATAAACACTTTTTTTTTCTTTTTTTTGGTTTGTTAATGCAGCAATATTGTTCCCATTTCAATTATAATGTGAACAATGATGCTGCACTAACGATTTTTGTATGCGGTGCGTTTGTTAAAAATAGTGTAATTTTCCCCAAAAAAAAATGTAACGAGACCCCATCTCTAATTTTTTTAACAAGCGCACCCCATACAAAATATAACCGCAATTGCTCGCATGTTAAAATGTGAAAAAAAACACTTTACACATTGTAAATTATTGAAAATACATATTTTATTGCATTTTTTGTTATAATATACAGACATGACATAACGTATACATATAATAATGACATATTATGAATCTACCGAGTCTGACGGAAAGAACGATATATAATATGTCTGGGTAATATACTAAAATAAGCCTTCAAAACACGTTTAAACATGATGAGCAAAACCGGTAAAAATGACCTCAGCACAGGGGCGGGAAAAGCCTCAGCAGCGAAAGGGTTAATGCATACAATGAAACACCTAAATCGGCCCAGTCTGATCCTGTCGCTAGACGCCGAAAAGGCCTTCGACAGGGTCAGCTGGGTTTTCCTATGATTAGTCCTCAGGAGGTTTGGTCTGCCAGAGGAACTTCTGGAGGCAATACAGGCGCTCTACGCTTCCCCCTCTGCCAGAGTACTCAACTCTGGATTTCTCTCTGACGAATTTGTCATCAACAATGGCACGCGCCAGGGCTGCCCCCTCTCCCCTCTCTTGTATGATCTGGCCTTGGAACCCTTGGCCCAAGCCGTTCGCCAAAATGATCAGATACGAGGAGTGGCTGTAGGCCCCACAGAGTATAAACTGAACCTATACGCGGATGATATCCTCCTCAGACTAACAGACCCCGATGAATCCATTCCGGCTCTGCAACGAGAGTTGGGATTATATAGCGCTGTTTCGTATCACTCGGTGAATGCCCTGAAAACGCAAGCGCTTCCCATAAACACGACAGCTACACAATTAAATGCCTTAAAGAGACTCTATGACCTTGACTGGAGGTCCTCTTATATTACATATCTGGGCCTTAGGATAACTTCGGACATTAACAGCCTGTTTGCCCACAATTATGAGAGGATATTTAAGGAGAAACGTTCCACATTACACCAGTGGCGCTCCCGAGAGGTTTCCTGGTTGGGAAGGATGGCGGTGGTTGAAGAGGATGGTGCTACCGAAGCTATTATATGTTTTTCACTCCCTGTCAATTCGTGTACCCCGTCTCTATCTTGACAAATTCCAATCTCTTTTTATGCACTACATATGGGCAAATAAACGCCCACGAATGCCCAGGAAATTACTGTATCTGCGTCATAGGGATGGAGGTCTTAACATGACCTGCGTTCAGAATTACTATTGGGCGTCCCTCCTGGCTTCCTCCATGGATTTGTTTCATGCTACTCCCATGCCACAGTGACTTGCTATCGAATCCGCGTACCTTTCGGGACATGCATTGTTAAATGTGATGTGGATCCCCCCATAGATTCGTCCTAAAACACCCTATAAGATGCCGTCCACAGAGATACACCTGAAGGCATGGGATAGACATTTCCCACTTTTTACGGCCCATTCTGAGCTCTCTATGGCAATGCAACTAACTGCAATTCCGTATCTATTGCCGCATATTCGGATTAACCCCTGGATACAAACTGGGATAACTCACCTACACCATCTTTTCACACCGGCTGCTATCCTTCCCTTCCTTGACCTACAACAAAAATACAAACTGCCCGCCTCACAATTTCTGACGTATATGCAAATCCACTCCTACCTGAAGTCCCGAGGTATTGGTACCGAGCCGAGAGCCACATTACCCCACCTGTCGACCACCGAATTATTCTGCTTAGATCCCCTCTCCGATATTAAACCCATTACACATTTTTATGGTATACTTAATACTCCAGTTACAGCGGTACGATAGGCGTTTCAGACAGCATGGGAGGGGACACTTTCAAAGACTTTTACCCCCACACAGTGGGCGCACACTCACATGTATGCGGTGGGTGCCTCCAGATGTGCCACTCTAGTGGAAACGCAGAGGAAAGTGATGTACGGCTGGTATCTCACGCCGAGTAGGCTTCGCCGGATGAACCCTACAACCTTGGACAAGTGTTGGAGGTGTGCCTCAGCAGTGGGATCGATGGGCCATATATGGTGGCATTGCCCTGTAGTGGCGCCACTTTAGAAAGATGTATTGTCATCACTTACGGAGGTATTAGGTCGAACTATTCACTGTCTACCTAAAGTTATTCTACTAGGTATGGCTCGACTTCCTCACCCACACCTTAAAATTATGTTTATCATAGTCTCCACTATGCTACTACTGCTCGCCCGACGGTGGAAGACGGTTGAGCTTCCAACACTCCGACAGCTTACCACACTGCTTGACCAGTACCGCAAATTCGATGTCAAAGCTAACACTACGAGTGGGTTGAGACCCCAAGCAAAGGATCCATGGGCAGTGTGGGACATACATAAAATATACAAGGTGTGCAGGCTTTGATACAAGAGGCACCTTTTAGACACACCTCCTGTGGCTCAGACTAACTATACTTTTCGCTCAAATTCCTGGCATCCCCCCTTCTTCTTCTCCCCCCTTACTTTCTTTAGTTGTTATTTCTTCCTCATCTCACAACCTGTCTAGATGATTGCGACACTCTGATAACATTGCCATTCTGACGAGCAAATTATGATAGAGATATATTTGTATAGTCGCATACGAATGAAGCATTGTACCGTACTCCCCAAGGTTGTTGATATCTCCCTCTTCCCCTTTTTCTTTTTTCTGTATCCCATGTACTTTGTGAAAAATCAAAAATATTTAAAGTCAAAAGCTTTGAGCCATCAAGAAGACCCTAAGAAGCTTCCTGACGATGGACCACATTTGTCTCTGAGACCTAGCGCGAGTAGTAGGCCTACTCTCCTCTTCCATTCAAGCCATTTTCCCTGGCCCTCTACATTATAGGGCGATGCAACGTCTGAAAACAACGTACCTAGGCCTGAACCCCTCCTATGACCAACTGTGTAGCGGATTGGTTTTCCAGATACTGGAGAGACAACTGCGACTGGGATCTGGACAGCGCGATGTTTCAACACCTGTCAGTTCTGCGCAGCCCTTTCCATCTGGATCTGTTCGCCTCTCGTCTGAACCACCAGACGCCGATCTACTTCAGTTGGCTTCCGGACCCGTAGCAATGGCAGTGGATACCTTCCTCCAATCCTGGCCCCCTTCAGGAGCCTATGTGTTTCCCCCGTTTCTGATTATCGTGTGCACGCTTCAGGAAGTACGCAGATGGGTGGTACGGCTTCTGCTCCTCACACCTTTATGGCAGTCTCAGCCCTGGTTCCCATTGGCACTGGAGCTCTCCTGTCAGCACCCACTTCTGCTGCCGTCCTTCCCCTCTGTTCTCCTGAACCCTCAAGGTCACCCACACCTGCTGGTTTTGGAGGGGAATCTTCCGCTAGTGCATGGATGGTTTCCGGGGACCCCTCCTGCTGCCAGGCCTATCAGATGCGGCTCACACCCTGCTACGGAAAATCCTGGGTTCCTGGCACACGAAAGCATTACCGATATGCCTGGAGATCTTGGTGTAGCTGGTGTCTGCAATAACAGGCTGATCCCACTACAGCCCCTCTCCCTTGGATTCTAAATTTTTTGGCTAACCTTTCCTCTGAGGGAAAATCCTACTGTACCCAGTGGCGTCGTAACGTGGGGGCGGGGGGTGCGGCCCGCACCAGGTGACACCCGCCTTTAGGGTGACACCGTCACCCTAAGGGCGGGTGTCTCACCCTCCGCCGCGTATTCGCTCCCTGCGAGCGTCCGAAGCATGCAGCTTTGGCGCTCGCCTGGAGGAAACACGTCACCAGCCAATCCCGGCTGGTCACGTGGCTCCCCCGGACGAGCGCCCAAGCTGCGCGCCGCCGGATGCTCATAAGGAGCGAACACGCGGCGGAGGTGAGCTGGGGGCCTGGCAGTATCCATGTGCTGGGGCATTCCATGAGCTGCTGGGGCATTCCATGAGGAGCTGGGGCATTCCATGAGCTGCTGGGGCATTCCACGAGGAGCTGGGGCATTCCATGAGTGAGCTGGGGCATTCCATGAGTGAGCTGGGGCATTCCATGAGCTGCTGGGGCATTCCATGAGTGAGCTGGGGCATTCCATGAGGAGCTGGGGCATTCCATGAGTGAGCTGGGGCATTCCATGAGGAGGTGGGGCATTCCATGAGCTGCTGGGGCATTCCATGAGGAGCTGGGGCATTCCATGAGTGAGCTGGGGCATTCCATGAGGAGCTGGGGCATTCCATGAGTGAGCTGGGGCATTCCATGAGGAGCTGGGGCATTCCATGAGGAGCTGGGGCATTCCATGAGTGAGCAGGGGCATTCCATGAGCTGCTGGGGCATTCCATGAGGAGCTGGGGCATTCCATGAGGAGCTGGGGCATTCCATGAGTGAGCTGGGGCCTTCCATAAGCTGCTGGGGCATTCCATGAGTGAGCTGGGGCATTCCATGAGTGAGCTGGGGCATTCCATGAGGAGCTGGGGCATATCCATGAGTGAGCTGGGGCATATCCATGAGCTGCTGGGGCATATCCATGAGTGAGCTGGGGCATTCCATGAGCTGCTGGGGCATTCCATGAGGAGCTGGGGCATTCCATGAGTGAGCTGGGGCATATCCATGAGGAGCTGGGGCATTCCATGAGGAGCTGGGGCATATCCATGAGTGAGCTGGGGCATATCCATGAGCTGCTGGGGCATATCCATGAGTGAGCTGGGGCATATCCATGAGTGAGCTGGGGCATATCCATGAGCTGTTGGGGCATATCCATGAGTGAGCTGGGGCATATCCATGAGTGAGCTGGGGCAAATCCATGTGTGAGCTGGGGCAAATCCATGAGGAGCTGGGGCATATCCATGTGTGAGCTGGGGCAGTATCCATGTGTGAGCTGGGGCATATCCATGTGTGAGCTGGGGCATATCCATGAGCTGCTGGGGCATATCCATGAGGTGCTGGGGCATATCCATGAGTGAGCTGGGGTATATCCATGAGGAGCTGGGGCATATCCATGTGTGAGCTGGGGCATATCCATGAGGTGCTGGGGCATATCCATGAGGTGCTGGGGCATTCCATGTGCTGGGGGCAGTATATCCATGAGCTGGGGCATTATCCATGAGCTGGGGCAGTATCCATGAGCTGGGGCATATCCATGTGCTGGGGCAAAATCCATGAGAGCAGCTGGGGCATTATCAATGAGAGCAGCTGGGGCAGTATATCCTTGAGCTGGGGGCAGTATATCCATGAGCTGGGGCAGTATATCCATGAGCTGGGGCATATCCATGTGCTGGGGCATATCCATGAGAGCAGCTGGGGCACTATATGCATGAGAGCAGCTGGGGCATTATCAATGAGAGCAGCTGGGGCAGTATATCCATGAGAGGAGCTGGGTCAGTATATCCATGAGAGGAGCTGGGGCAGTATATCCATGAGAGGAGCTGGGGCAATATCCATGAGAGGAGCTGGGGCAATATCCATGAGAGGAGCTGGGGCATATCCATGTGTGCTGGGGGCAGTATCCATGAGAGCTGGGGCAATAGCCATGTGTGAGCTGGTCTGGGGCAATATATCCATGTATGAGCTGGTCTGGGGAAATATATCTATGTGTGAGCTGAGGCGTAATATATCCATGTGAGCTGAGGCGCAATATATCCATATGTGAGCTGGGACAATATATATCCATGGGTGAGTTGCTGGGGGCAATATATAACTGTGAACTGGGGCAATATATCCATATGTGAGCTGGGGGCAATATATATCCATGGGTGAGCTGCTGGGGGCAATATATATCCAGTCTAATCCAGAGCTGCTGGGGGCAATATATCCAGAGCTGCTGGGGGCAATATATATCCATGTGTGCTTTCAATGCCTTCGAACAGGCAACATACTTGCTGGCAGTTGGCAAAAATTTGTGTGAGCATAGGAGAGAGCTCCACAGCAATAAACCTCACAGTAATGTGCGCTGTGTGTATGAGCATTCAGTGTTATATGGGAGTACTGATTTAGGGGTAAGAATAGTTAAAAAAAATCTGTAAAACACGGGGGGGGGACCATAAATTACCGCACCGGGTAACACCAACCCTAGTGACGCCACTGACTGTACCATTAATTTGTTTTGGTACTGCCATTTCTGCCGCCCTTGCTCCCTTGTGCGGCGTGGCGGTGGGTAGGGATCCCTCTGTGTGTCGTCTCCTCAGGAGCGTTATGCTCATTTCTGGGATGTGGCCCTAGTTTGGAGTTTCTGAGTAACTGGCCCGACAATGACTTGCTGTCCCTGCGTAGCTCTCAGCTAAACTAACCCTCCTATTGTGTTTGGTGTCCTTTCTACGGGTCTCGAATGTTAGGGCTTTCGATGCGAATGGCATCGCCTTCCCCCGACGGTGTCATTTTTACGCTCACGAGACATTCAAAACCCTCTCATGCAAGGTTTTCTACCCTTACTTCCCCTCCGACCCGCTCCTGTGTGTCGCTAGGTGCGTTACTGTGAGGAAACATGGCATCGCCGCCATAAGAAGGCCAAAACCAGTGCTGCATCATGATCCAGGCAGCACCTATGCTATTATTTTCCCCATACCTGGCTTACCCTTGCTGCAAACCTACTCCCATCCCCGTGACTAATTAAGCATTGGCTGCATTCAATAAAATGTCTATGCCTCCCCACAGCCAATTAAATCATTGTAGTTATGATCTCCTAGTGAAAGGTTCTACTTATTGCAGCTCCTCAAGGCCCTATTTCCTACTCCTATTTCCAAGAACCCTCCTAATATTGCCTCACCATTGCCGAATTCTGCCTATACCTGGATTATTCTTGTTGGTCACCACTTCTGATTTTTGCTTGATCCTGGACTACCCATCTGACCGTTGCCTGCCTACAGAACCTTTGCTTGGACTTGATACATTTCTGTCAGGATGTATATTCAATAAAAAATTTATACGAGATATAAGCTATCCATATTTCTCAGAAATCGATCCTAAGTCGGTTTTCAACATGTGCGTTTTGTTTACAAACATATACTACAAATAACTGGATAAAAATATATATATATTTATTACATATGCAAAAAGATTTTAATCTCATAACACACTCAAGGATTTATAAACAACATCCATCAGCACACACATTTCTAGCTTTTAAAATCTGTTAGTAACTAACATAAATGGTTAGTTCAACTTAGTAAACATCCTGCTTAAAGAAAACAATTAACATGTATTTCCCAGCAAACCAATATTTAAAACAAGCTAGTAAATCCGATATATACAGTGGCAAAAGTATGTGAACCATTTGGGATTACGTGGAGTTTTGCATGAATTGGTCATAAAATGTGCTCTGATCTTCATCGAAGTCACAACAATTTGAAAAACACAGTCTGCTTAAAATAATACAAAACAAACATTATATGTTTTCATGTTTTTATTGAACAGAACATGTAAACATTCACAGTGCAGGGTGGAAAAAGTATGTGAACCTTTGGACTTAATAACTGGTTGACCCTCCTTTGGCAGCAATAACCTCAACCAAACGTTTCCTGTAGTTGCAGATCAGACCTGCACAACGATCTGGAGTAATTTTGGACCACTCCTCTTCACAAAACTGTTTCAGTGTAGCAATATTTGGGATGTCTGGTGTGAATCGCTCTCTTAAGGTCATGCCACAGCATTTCAATCGGGTTGAGGTCAGGACTCTGACTGGGCCACTCCAGAAGGTGTATTTTGTTTTGTTGAAGCCATTATTTTGTTGAATTACTTGTATGCATTGGGTCATTGTCCTGTTGCATCACCCATCCTCTGCGGAGCTTCAGTTGGCGGACAGATGGTCTTACGTTTTCCTGCAAAATGTCTTGATAAACTCTGGAATTCATTTTTCCATCAATGACAACAATCCGTCCAGGCCCTGAGGCAGCAAAGCAGCCCCAAACCATGATGCTCCCTCCACCATGTTTTACAGTGGGGATGAGGTTTTGATGTTGGTGTGCTGTGCCTTTTTTTCTCCACACATGGAGTTGTTTGGAAAAAACACACAACACTATTTTGGTTTCATCTGTCCACAGAATATTTTGCCAGTAGTGCTGTGGAACATCCAGGAGCTCTTTTCCAAACTTCAAACGTGCTGCAATATTCTTTTTCGACAGCAATGGCTTCCTCCGTGGTGTCCTCCCATGTACTCCATTCTTGTTTAATGTTTTCCTTATTGTGGATGTGTCAACAAAAATGTTAGCATGTGCCAGAGATTTCTGTAAGTCTTTAGCTGACACTCTAGGATTCTTCTTTACCTCATTAAGCATTCTGCGCTGTGCTCTTGCAGTCATCTTTACAGGATGACCACGCCTAGGGAGAGTAGCAACAGTGCTGAACTTTCTCCATTTGTAGACAGTTTGTCTTACCGTGGACACATGAACATCAAGGCTTTTGGAGATACTTTTGTAACCCTTTCCAGCTTCTTGCAAGTCAACAATTCTTGATCATAGGTCTTCTGAGAGCTCTTTTCTGCGAGGCAGTGCTTCTTGAAACCAGTAAACCCAAAACTGGCGTGTGTTTTTAAAGGACAGGACAGCTTTCAGCAACACATCCAATAATATCACACTGATTGGACTCAAGGTTGGCTCACTCCTGGCTCCAATTAGCTCTTGGAGAAGTCATTAGGCTAGGGGTTCACATACTTTTTCCACCCTGCACTGTGAATGTTTACATGTTATGTTCAATAAACACATGAAAACATATAATGTTTGTTTTGTATTATTTTAAGCAGACTGTGTTTTTCAAATTGTTGTGACTTCGATGAAGATCAGAGCACATTTTATGACCAATTCATGCAAAACTCCATGTAATCCCAAAGGGTTCACATATTTTTTTTTGCCACTGTATATACACTATATTGCCAAAAGTATTCGCTCACCTGCCTTAACTCGCATATGAACTTAAGTGACATCCCATTCCTAATCCATAGGGTTCAATATGACGTCGGTCCACCCTTTGCAGCTATAACAGCTTCAACTCTTCTGGGAAGGCTGTCCACAAGGTTTAGGAGTGTGTTTATGGGAATTTTTGACCATTCTTCCAGAAGCGCATTTGTGAGGTCACACACTGATGTTGGACGAGAAGGCCTGGTTCTCAGACTCCGCTCTAATTCATCCCAAAGGTGTTCTATTGGGTTGAGGTCAGGACTCTGTGCAGGCCAGTCAAGTTCATCCACACCAGACTCTGTCATCCATGTCTTTATGGACCTTGCTTTGTGCACTGGTGCACAGTCATGTTGGAAGAGGAAGGGGCCAGCTCCAAACTGTTCCCACAAAGTTGGGTATATGGAATTGTTCAAAATGCCTTAGTATGCTGAAGCATTCAGAGTTCCTTTACCTGGAACTAAGGGGCCAAGCCCAGCTCCTGAAAAACAACCCCACACCATAATCCCCCCTCCACCAAACCTTACACTTGGCACAATGCAGTCAGACAAGTACCGTTCTCCTGGCAACCGCCAAACCCAGACTCGTCCATCAGATTGCCAGATGGAGAAGAGCGATTCGTCACTACAGAGAATGTGTCTCCACTGCTCTAGAGTCCAGTGGTGGCGTGCTTTACACCACTGCATCCAACGCTTTGCATTGCACTTGGTGATGTATGGCTTGGATGCAGCTGCTCGGCCATGGAAACCCATTCCATGAAGCTCTCTGCGCACTGTTCTTGAGCTAATCTGAAAGCCACATGAAGTTTGGAGGTCTGTAGCGATTAACAATGGAGAAAGTTGGCGACCTCTTCGCACTATGCGCCTCAGCATCCGCTGACCCTGCTCCATCAGTTTACGTGGCCTACCACTTCGTGACTGAGTTGCTGTCATCCCAAACACTTCCACGTTCTTATAATACAGCTGACAGTGGAATATTTAGGAGCGAGGAAATTTCACGACTGGATTTGTTGCACAGGTGGCATCCTATCACAGTTCCACACTGGAATTCACTGAGCTCCTGAAAGTGACCCATTCTTTCACAAATGTTTGTAAAAACAGTCTGCATGCCTAGGTGCTTGATTTTATATACCTGTGGACATGGAAGTGATTGGAACACCAGATTCTGATTATTTGGATGAGTGAGCGAATACTTTTGGCAATATAGTGTATATATATTTCTCTGAAGCTATCACTTTCTATTTAGAAAAACTTATTTAGTGAATCCTCCCCTAATCACGAGAATTAATTTGATTTGATTTGATACAGTCCTAACCTCAAAATCTGAGGAAAGGGATTTAGGGGTTATTATTTCAGAGGATCTAAGGGTAAGTAGTCAATGTAATAGAGCAGCAGGAAATGCTAGCAGAATGCTTGGTTGTGTAGGGAGAGGTATTAGCAGTAGGAAAAGGGAAGTGCTCATGCCACTGTACAGAGCACTGGTGAGACCTCACTGGGAGTACTGTGTGCAGTACTGGAGACCGTATCTCCAGAAGGATATAGACATCTTAGAGAGAGTTCAGAGAAGGGCTACTAAAATGGTGTACGGCTTGAAGGAGAAAAGTTACCAGGAAAGGCTTAATGATCTTAACATGTACAGCTTGGAAAAAAGACGAGACAGAGGAGATATGATAGAAACATTTAAATACGTAAAGGGAATCCACAAGGTAGAGGAAGGGAGTATATTTAAAAGGAAACAAAGTAGCAAAACAAGAGGACTATCAGGGTTATCCAAAGAGATTCGAAAAGTCACTGCATATTCGGTGACTTTTCGTTCTCTTCAATTCGGTTCCTTTTGCCAATCCCATTTCGGTGACCCTGCGATGTATTCAGCAAGCACCACAGGGTCCCCGAATTGCAGGGAAAAGCTGCCGCAAACCCGACGAAAACGAACCGCAAAACCCAGCGAATGCACGCTTAAAACCCCCAAAAACATCTGGAATAACCTGCCGAAAACCACGGAAAAAGCCCGAGCAGGAGCCGATCACATGCAGCCGAAGCAGCCGACACTGCAGACGAGACAGTGAATAAATTAGCAAAATAGTTTGTGTGAATGTGTGAAAATGAAACGCTGTTTGCAAAGAAACTACTGAGCGAAAATGTCTGAAATTTACACAGGAGGTCCAGGGAATGATAATAAAAAGGGCTGTTACAGAAAAAATAAGTAAACTTAAAAAAAAACAACAAAAATATCGGACTTTTAAAAAAAAAAAAAATCAGAAAAATGCTTAAAATATCCTAAAAAATCTATAAATAAAGAGACTCTTTACTGCAGAATTTTATAATGAACGGTTTATTAGATATTGAATTAAAACCGGAATATTTTTAACATTGAAGTCTATGGGATTCTCCTGAATAAACTTGCTAAATTAAACCACCGAATGGCAGGGAATTAGGGGAACTTTTCACTGCTGGTTTGTGTTCTCTGAATAGCCGAAGCAGTGTTTTTTATGGGGATTTCACTGCCCTCGAACAGGCACCGAACAGGCACCGTATGTTCAGGCAATTCGCCAGTATTTGGCGAATTGCCTGCTCTCTGGATAGCCGAATGGCCAGGAAAGGTCCCTGATAGTCTTAGATTAGAGGGGCAAAGGTTTAAAAGTAACATCAGGAAGCATTATTTTACTGAGAGGTTGGTGGATACATGGAACAGCCTTCCAGTTGAAGTGGTAGAGGCCAAAATAGTAATTGAATTTAAGCAAGCATGGGATAGGCATAAGGCTATCCTAAACAAAAGATAAATCCAGGTAAAGTATCCATGTAATTGGGCAGACTAGATGGGCCGAAAGGTTGTTATCTGCCGACATTTTTCTATGTTTCTAATTAAGCTTCTAATCTTCTGCTTTTTAAATTATAGATTATAATATCCCTGCTTAGTAATTCAAACACAATAGCTCTTCCAATTTCAATATATGTATATGGATATACTGCAACAAATAAATTAGGATAAATATCCTTGTTATCAGGCACTTCTTATATTTCTATACTGCAGGTTAGAAATATTTCAAAGGTCACAATCTAGCAATATCTGAGATAAATCTCAGTCTATATTCATTGCAATACACACTTGTAAATATATATATATATATATATATATAGATAATTACATTAATCCCACTTAATTTTCTTTCCATACAGGGCCGGCCCATCCATGGAGCAGGGTGGAGCAATGGCACCAGGCGGCCCTTTGTCATGGGTCGTGGCATGGATCTCCCCCCTGGACAAGGCACGGCCCGCCCTCCTCCTGCAGGTTTCCGATGCCAGGCTGCACCCTCTCAGCAGGCTGGCACCCGCCCCTCTCAGCGGGCCAGTGCCCACCCCTCTCAGCTGCACTGGTGCCTGCCCCCCTTCATGCAAGGAAGTGGCACCCACCTCCTTCACACGAGCGGGCTGACATTCGCGTCCTTGTTGTGAGTAAAGCGGCAGGCTGAGCCCGCCACTTTCAGCCAACCAGACCCTTTTCAAGCCTGCTGGCCTCGTCCAGGCCCCGGCCATTCCTGAAGCCAGGCCTAAAGCACCCGCCTCCTTCACGCGAGCAGGCTGATGCCCGTGCCTTTGTCTCAAGGGGGGAGGCAGGCAGAGCCCTGCGGACCAGACCTAATCTTTTTCAAGCCTGCTGGCCTCGGCCAGGCCCGAAGACAGACAAGTGGATGACCAGGCCCAATCCTTTTGAAGCCTGCCGGCCTCGACCAGGCCCTAAGCCGGGCCTCTAAGAAGCTTTACGGACCTCGACCAGGCCCTCAAGCATCCAAAAAGTACTTCAGCGGGCCGGCAACCATGCCACTGTGTGGATAAGTTTGTGTTTGTGTGTCTGTATGGGGATGTGTGGGTGTCTGTATGGGGATGTGTGGGTGAGTTTGTGTGTCTCTGTATGTGGATGTGTGGGTAGGTTTGTGTGTGTCTGTATGTGGATGTGTGGGTAGGTTTGTGTGTGGATGTGGATGTGTGGGTAGGTTTGTGTGTGTGTGTCTGTATGTGGATGTGTGGGTAGGTTTGTGTGTGTCTGTATGTGGATGTGTGGGTAAGTTTGTGTGTCTGTATGTGGATGTGTGGGTTTGTGTGTCAGTATGTGGATGTGTGGGTAGGTTTGTGTGTCTGTATGTGGATGTGTAGGTAGGTTTGTGTATGTGTGGGTACGTTTGTGTGTGTAATGTGGATGTGTGGGTAGGTTTGTGTGTCTGTATGTGGATAGGTTTGTGTGTGTAATGTGGATGTGTGGGTAGGTTTGTGTGTGTATCTGTGGAGGTGTGGGTAAGTTTGTGTGTGTCTGTATGTGGATGTGTGTGTGCGACTGGATGTGTGTGTGACAGTGGGCCTGGGAAATGTGTCTCTCTGTGATACTCGTACACACGGCACGTTACTGTGAGTTTAATATGAGTTTTATTGCTGTGCAGCTCTCTGATACGCTAAAACACACCGCACATTACTGTGAGTTTTATTGCTGTGGAGCTCTGTGATACGCTCATACACACTGCACATTACTGTGAGTTTTATTGCTGTGGAGCTCTGTGATACGCTCAAACACACCGCACATTATGGAGTTTTATTGCTGTGGGGCTCTGTGATATGCTCATACACACCGCACATACGCACATAACTGTGACTTATTGCTGTTGAGCTCTGTGATACACTCATACACACTGCACATTACTGTGAGTTTTATTGCTGTTGAGCTCTGATACGCTCATACATGTCACGTGTTTTTTTTTGGGAAGCATTTCATCCTTCGCTCCAGGCAGCACATTGGCTTGGGCCGGCCCTGTTTCCATACATTACCTGTTCCAAAATCTGGATTCAAAAGTTTCTGCAATCTTCTTGGTTATCAGTGGATGTAATGGATGAATTGGAGAGTTTGTGAGAATATGTGAGATATTATAAGATACAGTATATATATTTGTGTGCATCTTATTTTCTTTGTCTCTGAGTTTCTCCTTGAGCATAACTCATAAGATAATTAAGAGAGAGTGAAAGCATGAGAGTGAGGAATGAAGACTTGAAATCCCGAGAGGGAGAAGTCAAGTGTGATCTGAGTTGAAGTGAAGTGTCCCTATACGTTCTGTATAAACAGTTATAGGATAATTTACGTCACTTATCACGTGCTTCTCTACTTAGCATAATTCTCATTCTGTGAAACCCTATGAGGACTGTCAACCCATAATACACCACTAGATGGCCGTGTTGATTTAAAATTAAATATCACAAATTAATTTTGAATTCCTTATCATAGATCATAGGACAATCTCTATTTCTCAATTTAAATAAAGGACTCTTCTCTCATCATAGACTTTGCGTCTGGTCTGTCACTTTAAAATTTAGTATGGCCTTCTCTAGCCTATTTCATGATTTCTCGGAGTTACTTCTAATCAGTTAACAGACATTCCTTTTACAGCAAAATACTTCTATTCTTCAGTAATTATCTTCAAAATATTTCTTAATATACCTTTTAGCACTACTAAAATTCTATTATTTTGATGCTAAATATAGAATATATATTGATTATATAAATATATTTTGTGCATATATATATATTGTTGTATAGATAAGTGTGTTTCTATACCCGAAAAGAAAATATCTTTTATTCAAGGACTCTTTAAAACAGACCTATAAATTTGTCTTTGACATCTCTTAGCATTTATCTACTAACATCTTTATATCTAGCGATTATATTCTCTCTTAAAAACATACATAACTCTTATATTCCCTTCTAATAGTTTACCTTAATATGAACTCGTTTCTTTAAAAAAAAATATGTGAGTTCACTCTGGAAGTAGGTGAAAGTTGAGAAAGAAACTTGCATCATATAAAAAAAATATAGATTATACAATTAAACAAGATGGCTACAGGCATCCATTTTGTTTTCCCTATGAAAATACCTGACAATTCTAAGGACTTCTTTCCAGTAAGTCATCCCCATATTCTTTCTCTATATATATATGTAGCGCTCACTCCCGGAGGAGCGCTGAATTTAACCTCGGGTTAGTCTCACCGCACTAGGGAATAAATATACACCAGCACTGTTGTGGATTTTATAGATTATATACTTTACTGATCCCAATAAAGCGGCAAATATAATGTGAATACGGTATATGAACGAAAGGATTTCGTAATGCAAGAAAAACACGCGGCGGCAAAAGGAAAGTTTAACCCCTTCGTTTCTGGTGTGTAAGTCCCGTAAAAGTAATGTCCCAAAAAGGTGTGTGTGTGTGCGATTCAAGTACCCGGGTACTATATTCATCTGGCCAGTGAATGGATTGAGCAATTCTTCGAATAGTCACGTTGGGGCCCTGTAGATTTAAACAATACTGCAGCGTGCTTTGTTTAAACTTGGACTGTGGCCTGGAAGGCCTCTCACCCATCCGCTAGACAATCTGTTCCGCTGTCCGATCAAGGATCTCTCTCTGCTTGATTATACTGGAACTCTGTGCCACCGGATCCGCTTCTCCTGCTGGTCCGATTTCGGTAATGAGAATGATGGCCTACCGCCTGCACTCCCAGTGGATCATCGCGGTCTCCTTACTCGGGGTCCAAACCGGAACGTTGTGTCTGCGCAAAACCTCTCAGCGATATGTGGATAGATCTCCGCCAGCACTGTCTCTGATTCTCAGCACCCGCAAGGCAGCTCCTGCTCTCCGGCCTGGTCTCAATCTCTGTGCGTCTTCCACCTTTCGTCGCTCGGCTCACACTGGCTCTCCTTCGCTCTCTCCCACCCACTTCCTGTCCCCGCCGCAAAGCACGATGGAAACCGTAGTCCCGTTGTGTCCAGTATACTTTACATTGCGCTTGTCTCCCTCTGGTGGCCAAACCCGAGCAATACATCAACAGAGTTTTTAAACAGCGCTACATATATATATATATATATATATAATCACTGCACATTGGGCTCACAAACCCCCTTAACTGGTGCCACCCAGAAACCAGCACCTGATATATCCTTAAAGTTACGGCCTTTCCCACGTGAGCCCTCTGCACGCCTCCCACGTGGGCCAGCTCTTGGTTTCCTATGTCCCTCCTCACAAACCCGTTTCCTCTCCAATGCTCTCTAGATGGATTCGCTGGCTACTGTCTCTGGCAGTGGCGGGCGTTGCTCCGCACTTTGGTGCTCACTCCATGAGGGTCGGCGCCTTCCTCCACTGCAGGAGCGGGTGGTTCCCAGCCCAACCTCCTGGCAGCTGCCGATTGGTCTAGGGTGGCCACTTTCCGTACCTTTTATTTTTCCCCTCGTTCTCATGCTGCTGGGGGTCTAGTGCAGCTTTAAAACTGCAAAATATGAAGCCTCCTGCCTTGATATAAAATTATGGATTATACCAGCTTTGGTGTTAGGAGACGAACATTTTTCCCACCCGCCCTTACCCGTTTTTTACGACTGTACATTACTTGACTAAAACTACAATTCAGAATAATAAATAATTTAAATAAAAATAAGTCGCACACCTATGCTTTCGGCCTTGTGTTTGTCATTGCACTAACCAGTTTTTTCCCTTTGAGTAGGTTTGCTGTTGCATGTCTGAGATTAGCCTAGCTTCCTATATGAACTAGGTTTAGTAATTCATTTGTGCTACTTTCATGTATCTCTAGCGAGTTAGCTGTTTGTTGACACTTTTCCATCACATGGTACTTTCACGTGTCCTCTGTTTTTCCTTCTAGCTTGACTTGCTCCTGCTGACCCGTTGGTCCAAGTTACTTCTGGATGCCCATTGGTTTCCTGTTCTTCAGCCTAACCATGTCTTCAGTTCCTGTGTGGCTTCTGTTTCTTCGAAATCTTGTTCCTGCTTCATTTGTCTCCTGCTAATTCAGCATACCAGAAAAGAGGACTTGGGAGGGGCTTGCTAGCCTCTTGTTGTCATGCTATTTTTCTATTGGTTTACTCTGTTGCTATGTAAACGTTCTTTACTGCTGGAAGTTTAGTAAAGAAAATAATGCAAAATATTCGCCTCCTGTCTTTATTAAAATTATTCCAACACCAAAGCTGGAATAAGCCACAATTATTGTAATTAATTACTTCTGTAAAAAAGGAGAAGCACAGTCACAACGATGCCAATTATCTGGGTAATTGTGAGGATAAGACAGCAAGTATAAAATACATGTTGTGCTCTTTTGCTGGGGGCACAGTAATGCCTGTCTGATCAACCCTAGTTTTCCGTTTTGGGGAATTCATGGTCTTCCAAGTACTTGTGGGGGGGGGCTCTTTGTAGGTTTATGTTTTTAAAACTGCAGTACAAATGCTCAGCAGAAGCAAACCCATTACAGTGATTAAGTTGAACCATTGTTAGCACTTCATAGTGGTTATTTGTTAACTGAAGTTGCTTCATTGAAAGAACAGTGAACTTAATTTGGAATTTATGGAACTGCCACTGTAGTGCTCTGTACTCTTCACCTCCATATCCACCATAGGTACTGCCAAAGTCAATTAGTGTAGATTTCACTTTAGTTTCAACTGTAGATTCAGTCAAACTTTTCTTTTTCTTTTTTTTTAATTCAAATTTTTTTATTAAATGAAGAATGGCATCACATAAAATTACACAAGAAGGCGATAAAGTATGCTTCTGACTTTGCAGAGTGTATAACAATTGTACAACCGAGCCGCATCTTGGTAGATAGGTCTTTGTTTCCCACAGTTTCTGTGTTGGTATACATAATAAAAATTGTTTAGTAGGTCCAGGATTGCAATATCAAGAAGAGTATACATGACGTTTCCCACGAGGGGAATCGCCTTTCAGGGACATAGGTACCTGGCAGTCGCGTCATGCCTTTGCAGAAAAACATGTGTGTCAATCCCCAGTATGTGATATATTTTGTTTATAGGTCAAGCGAAACAAAACAAAATAACAACAAAAAGGAGAGAGAGAAGAGGAGAAAAAAAAAGGGGGGAGAGTTAGTGTGAAAAAGAAGAGCTGAAAAAGAGAAAGAATAAGAGTGATAGGCGTCAGGGGAGGGTGAGGCAAGGGAGGTGGAGGGGTAAGGGTACTCCAGAACTAACTCTTATGACATATGTAGCTGACGGGCGCAGGAGATACAACAGGCCCCCGGGCCGACCACCACTTCAACACTCACCAGCACCATTCTCACTCCACCAGTGAACGAGTATTCGATTGACCTCCCGAGACAAATTCATCCCAGGAAATCCATGTTCTACAGAAGATGTCTATTTGGTCTCGGTCTTTTGCGACCATTCGATCCACAGCCCTCAAAGACTCTACTCCAGTTATCCACGCGTGTCGAGTAGGAGCGGTCTGGGATCCCCACAGCACGGGGATCAATAGTCTTGCTGCGAATACAAGACGCAATGCCACAGACC
Organism: Leptobrachium leishanense; assembly: GCA_009667805.1. Taxonomy (NCBI): domain Eukaryota; kingdom Metazoa; phylum Chordata; class Amphibia; order Anura; family Megophryidae; genus Leptobrachium; species Leptobrachium leishanense. Next base: position 248,512,445 of record CM019065.1, read on the forward strand.
GGCGCATGTTTTCAATGGATGTCAGGAAATGCAGTAGGAGGTATGTTGCTGCGGTGAATGAGACATCTAGGTCTGTGACATGACACACCCCCTCATGCACTAATCTCCAGAAAGGACGAAGGATCGAGCAGTCCCACCAAATATGGAGATAACTGCCTCGTGCTCTTTTACATCGCCAGCAGGTGGGGTCAGCTGTAGGCTGTATTCTATGTACTCGCTCAGGCGTCCAGTACCAAAAGGAGACCAGTTTGTATGCATTTTCTGCACATTTGAGAGCCGGGGATCCCCGGTGTATCAGTGCATTGGTCATATTCCAGTCATCTTCGGAGAAGTTACCATTCTTGCCACCTGTCTTGGTACCCAGGCACCTCCCTATCCGCTGATTGTAGTAAATGGTATAGTACTGAGATGCTTCTTGCCAGTGGTATTCCTAGCCGGTAGAAATTTTCAAAGGGGGTGAGCGGGCGTGTAAGACTATATCCAGCGTTCAATGAAGCTAGATAGGACTTAAGTTGATGATAGTTGAAATATTCCAGTGCAGTGGGCGGTGGCATTCCCTCTACATCCAAGGTTGGGGGTAGCTGACCATTGTTCAGAAGAGAGTGGACCGTGATTCTGTCTGGTAAATCTAATCGGCGCCGCAAGGCTTTGCACACCCCCGGAGGAAATCCTGGGTTGTGAGTAAGCGGTAGGAGCGGTGAAATCGCAGAGGTCAGTGCGGTCGGCATTCTGATCCTCCGCCACAGTCGCAACGTTTCCTTAGGCAAGCTCCATGGTAGTAGTTGCTCCGGGAGGTCCCTAGGACGGAACCATGGCAACGTCCATAACGGCATCCCCATGATCTTTTCCTCCAAATCCAACCACAGTTTCTCCGAGGTAGTCAGTGACCAATCTAAGATGCGAGATAATTGGGCGGCCTGATAATACAGCTTAGCATCTGGTAGTGCAAGGCCCCCGAGGGCTTTAGCTCGGTACAGTGTACCAATACGTACCCATGGTCTTCCTTTAGGCCATATGAATTTCAACCATTTTGTTCGTAACATAGAGAAAAAGGTGATCGGTATCCGGATAGGCACCGTTTGATATAAGTATAGTAGGCGGGGCATAATATTCATTTTAATGACATTTATTCTTCCGAGCCACGATATAAATTTCCCAGACCACCCCTCTAGATCAGTGCCCAAAGAGTCAAGGAGCGTTTTGTAGTTAAGGTCAAAGAGTCGCGTATGGGACGACGTCAGCCATATTCCTAGGTACTTCATCTTGTCTCTACACCATTTGAATGGTAGACTCTGTTTCAGGCGATTCGTCATAGTCTGTGGTAAATTGATGTCCAGTAGCTCAGATTTATCTGGGTTAATACAGAAGCTGGAATATTTTCCAAACTCCGTAACTGTCTGCAGGACAGCTGGCAGCGATCTCTCTGCATCCGTTAGCATAAATAGCAGATCGTCTGCATATGCTGATACCACATGGGTGGCTGATCTTCCCCTGACACCTCCAATGTCCGCCCTAAGTCGAATGGATTCCAGCAGTGGTTCTAATGATAGGGCGAACAGTAAAGGTGAGAGCGGGCATCCCTGTCGTGTACCATTGCGAATTACTATTCCCTGGGAGAGTGCACCGTTAATCCTGATACGTGCCATCGGATAGGACTAAAGGGCAAATATCCACTGCAGATAGGTATCGGGAAACCCCATTACCCTCAGAACTTCGAACAGATATTGCCATCGGACCCGATCGAAAGCCTTTTCGGCGTCGGCCGATAGCAACAGCAGACCCGTGTTCGAGTGTTTCGCAATCGAGATCGCATTAAGAGCCCTGGTTGTGGCATCTTTGGCCTCCCTATCCGGGATGAAGCCCACCTGATCCGGCTTAACCAGACCCGGCAGATATGGCTTCAGCCGTTCTGCCATGAGTTTCGCCAAGATTTTCGTATCTGAATTTAATAGCGAGTTTGGTCTATAGTTTTTACATTCTGTATGATCCTTGTCCGGTTTGGGGAGGACCGCAATAGTGGCAGCCAGAGTTTGCGGGTGGAGTTTATGCGTTCCATCCACGGACTGGAAAAGTTTCAGCATAAGGGGGGATAACTCCTCAGAGAAGCATTTATAGTATTCTAGCGGGAGCCCATCAGGTCCCGGGCTCCGTCCATTTTTCATTAGTTTCAGTGCCGACAGTAATTCTCCACCTGTAAGAGGCGTTGCTAGTGCCTCTCTGGCTGCCGATGATAGTGTGGTGTGGATACGGTCTTGGAGGTACACCTGCAGGGATTCAAGAGTGGGCCCATTTCCCTCTGTCAACTCTAAATGGTACAGGTCTTGATAGTAGGAGGCAAATTCCTTCATAATCTCATCCGGTCTAGATGAGCAAATGCCCGTTCGTAATCTAATCTTTGCGATGTATGTGGAGCGTCGCTGCTTTCGTAGTAGGTGTGCGAGAAGCCGACCCGGCTTGTTTTCGAAAAGTGCGAATCTGCATCGCGCCTTCATGGAGTCCAATCGAATTTGTTCGTTTAGAAGATCGTTAAGTCGGCGTCTCAGAGAAGCCGCCTCTAGAAAAGAGGGCTCATCCATGGGGTGTTGGTTCGATTCCAACAGGCGGATTTTTTCTAATAGTTCCGTGACCTCTAGAGACTTTTCCTTTTTAAGTGCCGTTGCCTTACTAATGATAATGCCCCTGACCACCGCCTTATGGGCCTCCCAGACCGTGGCCATCGGTACGTCACCCACATCTAAGTTATCTTGGAAGTATTGGCGGATGTGCTGCGTCAATTCAGTGATAAACATTGGGTCTTCTAACAGGGTCAGGTTAAGGCGCCATGAACGCTCCCGTGGGCGTGAGAGGGGAGATGTCAGCTCCAACCAGACCAGGGAGTGATCTGACCACGTACGTGTTCCTATATCGGTGTTCAGAACCAGATGCAATTGGTGTTGTTGTAAAAACAGGTAGCCTATGCGAGAAGACGATGAATGAACTGTCGAATAATATGTGTAGTCGCATGTTCCCGCATTAAACGCTCGCCAGACGTCAACTAAGCGCAGGGAATCCAATGATCTTTTAATGTGTCTCAAGGTACTGGGAGGTATAGAGGAACATTTTCTAGAAGCGTCCATGCGCGGGTCAAGGGGGACATTAAAATCTCCCGCGAGCACCAAGATGCCAGATGAGAATGAGGTGAGCCGCTTGAGAATACGTGTCAGACATTTATGTTGGCCCGTATTAGGGAGGTAAATCGATGCAAAGGTATATTGAGTGCCTAGTATTTTTCCCCGCAGAAAAATATAGCGGCCGTCGTCATCAATCTGCTGTTCCTCTAGTTGAAATGGCACATCATGTGAAAATAGGATTGCCGTGCCTCGTGATTTCACAGCTATATAATTACTATAGTATCCCTCAGGATACTGTCGCGAGGTCAGTGTAGTAGGCATATCCCTACGAAAATGTGTTTCTTGAAGAAACACTATTGATGCTTTGAGAGCGCAGAGTTCCCTGATCAATCTACTTCTCTTTTCCGGGGCATTAAGCCCTTTGGTGTTGTAGGTGAGGAAGCGCAGCGGCCGGTGCCGGAACACCCCAGGACCGCCATCTGTCCCTCCGCGCCCGTCAATCACCCCGTCCATTCCGAAAGCAGGGAGAGGAGGGGGAGGGGGAATAGGGAACGAGAAGAAGACAAGAGAAAGAGGAGAGAGGAAGAGGAAGGAAAAGGAGAGAGAAAGGAAGAGAAAAAAAAAAGGGGGGGTTACCGGTGAGGCGAAGGCGCCCGTCAGGAAACCGATCAAGGAGGGAAGAACAACGTGCAATCCTCCGATAAGATGGCTCCTGAGGTAAATGGACGCAAAACCTCTGGGGAGAGACGACAAGTGTAAATGAAGTAGAAAAACTTGTAAGAAAAAGAAAAAACGTTTAACCGTAACCAAAAAGTATATACAATTAGCATGCAAACAACAACGCCGGCAAACGTAGCATATAACCCACAGTAGAAGAGACTTTTTCAGAACACATCCCTCCGTCCACTGCCACCAATCCCCCTCCAGAATGGTAAATCCCCGTCAATCCTTAAGTCTGGCAACCTACATATTCCTCGAGTAGATACCTTCGTAGGGTCAAGACAATAAAAATACAGTTCCTACACAAAAAAAAATTAAATTAAAAAAATTATGAGAGCACTTCTGAAAAGTACGGGAGGTTCAAGTCAGTATGGGACTATCCCCTATATTTGCCGAGTGAGAGTTCACAGTCCCCAAAATCAATCAACCACTTCGTCATTGAAACAGCCGGACAGTGAGTACATTTGTAACCTTTGTCCTCCTCATCTCTTCCATTGAAAAGTACCATTCCCTTCCCCACCCCCCACCCACTTTTCTCCCCTCTTCCCCATCCTTTTTTTTCCTTTTCTTTCTTTTTTCTTTTCCCTTTTTTTTCCCCTTTCCCTCTCCCCCCTTCCCCTATCCCCATCCCCTCCCCCCGTCCCCAGAAGCATATACATATGTTCACCGTCCCCACCCTTGATTCTCCTCCTACCCACCCACCCATCCTGGACTGGGTCGTGTAGCAGCCTTTCTGTAAGAACCTTTGCAACCATACTTTCCTCACAGCCCCCATTGAAAAATTACCATTCCCATTCCCTCCCTCCACCCGCCTCCCTGTTCAATTGACTCAGTTGAACCTCAAGACGTAGTGGCACAGCTCCGCGGCTCCGCAGCTGGAGTTATCCAAATGCCGTATTAGTCCAGGGCTAGTAATTGCATGTCCTAGGTATCGCGGTGCTGCACCGAGCATGTTTACTCCGCTTGGGTGTATGATAATAAAAAAAAATCTACTGTGTAAGTCCTCTAAGGCCACTATTGTCCTGAATCCCCTTAGTTCCTTGACAGTCTCATTGAGGAATATTTGGCAATAACAGAGTCATATTCAGGTGAATGAGATTGGTCGCAGCAACGTGGTATATTCATACTTGTCTAATATGTGTAGCAAATCAGGCGGGTGCTTCAGATTCCGTTACCACCGAGCGGTCTGATGTTGAAAGTCTCCTTCGTGAACGAGGGCGATGTGGCGAGCGCTGTGGGCGGGATCTGGTGTTAAGGGTCGTAAACGCCGCGCTCTCCAGAGCCGGCTGTTCCCAATCTGGTATTGACACTTCCGGTAATCTTAGATCATGCACAAAGTGTACTACATTCTCCGGTGATCTGACGGTGTATGTTATTCCGTTGCGATTGACACTTAATGAAAAGGGGTAACCCCATCTATAAGGATTCCCCCTCTCTCTCAGTGTTGCTGAGTTAAAGTAAAGCGCGTGAGATCGGCATACAGTTCCACCACGTCACCTTCAAATTCCCATGCCCATTTCTTCCTAGCCGCTTGTAAAATTCTCTCCTTGAGAGTGAAGTTCGGCAAGTGGCACAGCATGTCCCGCGGCCCCTGTTGGGAACCCTCCGATACAGCACGGAACACCCGATGTGCCCTGTCTATGTCAGTGGGGGCGACCACCTCCTCCCATAAAATAAAGTTAAAAAGCCCGACCAACAGGTCTCGCGGGTCCGCCTCCTGTTCCTTCAACCCCCGTATGCGAATGTTTTGCCTCCTGGACCTGTTTTCCAGGTCGTCCATGCGGCGCAACAGGGATGAGAGGACGCGGGGGCCAGTCAACGTGGGTGCTGAGGCAGCCTGGGCCTGGTCAGAAGACTCCAACAGAGTGACCCGAGTCTCTAGTGATTGTAAGCCGGTTTTCACCTCCGCTACCTCACCTCTCAGTGATTCCCCCAGCGTAGTCGCCAAATCTTGGAGGTCCGAGCGAGTTGGTAATGCAGCCAGGATTTCCTCTATGCGCTTGAATCGCAGATGATCTTCTGACCACGAGGTTTCGGAGCGCGCCGGAGAGGCCGGTGGACTAGGCCCTCGTGTGCGTTCGGATGTAGCGTTCAAGAAAGCGTCCATAGTGCCTGTTTGTACTGGTCTCGGAGTGCCTGAGACAGAGGGTGTCTGTCGCTTTGTTTTTCCCATAATTTCCACCGGGTAATTATGCTTTTCGAGGCTGATGTATGGCGTTGTTGGAGCTCTCGTTCTACACGTCCATCTTGGCGTTCAGTCAGGCCACTCCCCCCAAGTCAAACTTTTCTAGCGTTATTTAAATTTGAGTTCAATGGAGATCACCAATTTAAAAATAATTTTAAACAACATCCACTGGTGTTGCAAACAACAGAACAACACTGAATAGAGAATAGCCTTAGTTTACTCATTTTACTGAAGAATAAAGGTACCATTATGCAGCGTTGTTATCCGCTGTTTGCAACACCTTTGCTTGCTGTTGTTGAATTTTGCTTCTGTAGGTAGCCAAAGTTCAAAGCTACAAGAAGGGTGACCAATAGTGCGCAGTGAAAAATCCTTTTCAGTCTTTTTTTTTTTTACAAACCATATGGTTTTTCAAGTGTCTCCATAATTTTATGAGCATTTAATCAGTTTAAGCTAGCACAGTTATAGGACATGTGAAGGTGGGCTGCTGGCAAAAGCAGTACAAAATGTAAGTTTTAAGGACATGAGGACTTCTACGGCCTAGTGAATATAAATTTAGACTCTTAGGTAAGAATAAGTACTAACATGGAAACATACACAAGTATGATGAAATATAAATAAACGCAAATTGAATCCATTTGAGAGGTTGTCAGGGTCACTGTGCTATGGCCCCTGGCACCCCCTGCACCTGCACGCATGGACTATGCAGCTTCCTGGACATTCTGACAGACATCTATTGCCTTCAAGCCCTGCAGCCTCACCTGAACTCCATCCTGTTAATGAGGCCTGCATAAGAGGAAGCTACGCCCTCCTTACTACACTTCCACATTGAAGTCCCTGTCTGTCAACCTGAGCATACCTGCCTTCTGATGCCCTCCTGAATTCAACAGACTTCTCCTTGTATCCATATTGCTGAACCCTCCGTTGTAAGATCTGGACATTTCAACCTACATACCGGTTACCCCCCTTTGCTCCCTGTGCCCCCCATCATGGATCCCCGTGTACCACACCCCTTGCTTGGACTCTTGACCACTCTGATTGCCCGTTGTCTGCCTAGACCCCTGCATTATACTAACTATTATATTCGCCTGATCCTTTATTGTACCGTTGCCTGGAATATCTGTTTATAGTTCATACAGTGTCTGCCCCTATGTGCTGTTAGTTTCCACTTGTGTCTATTTCTTCTTTCGCCTCTTCTATCCTATATTCATCTTGTTATTCCTTGTTTCTCCTGTTTCCTAACTACTCCCATATTCAGTTCTCCCTAATCTCCCTTCCCACTACTCATAGCCATCCCTCTATTGCCTCAACCTCCTTTTCCTGCAACTCCTCTCCTCTAATCTATTCCCCATCTTGCTCACTCTCCTCCAATGTCAAGTTCTTATCTCCTGTTTTTGTTCCTGTGTTATACTAATAAACCCTGTTGTGCCCTGTAACCTGTCTGATCTCCTCAGTGCACTGCATATTGGGCTCACAAAAACACCTGCTGCATAGATTGCACTGCCAGATCCCGGACAGAGGTATATCTGCTTTACTTCACTGAAAAGACAATTTACTTCACAGATTGAAGACAATTTGCCTATACATTGTGTAAGCTATATTGAGGGCAATGTTTTAGTTATTCCTCATCTTTGGCTCCAATTTTTAACATGACTAAAAAACTGGAGAAATGAAGATTACAGTTATGTGCACTGCATGTGAACTTGCTCTTTGTTTATATCTACTACATCAGCCATTTTGAATACAATACCAAAACCAAGTATAACTTTAACTCTATAGGGTCTATTTACAAAGCAACGAAATTCTGTGCAATTCAGATGATTTGTGTTTCACTGCAATTTGGCATAATTTAGCAATTCCCTTTTGCCAAAAATGCGGTCAATTCATTGTTTAGGGAATGGTCACTTTTTCCTGAAATTGGAGTCGCCAAGGCAGTTATTGGATGTCGGCAAAACCTGCTGAATTACATAGATAACTGCCGAATTGGCATCAGCAAATTTCACCAAACTGCAAAAAAAGTCTCCTATTCTCCTAATAGGAGTATAAATGTAGTAAAAATGTGTCCAAGTAATAAAGTCCTTTAAAAATAATAAAAAGGTCTGTTTCAAAATAAAAAGTATTAAAAAAAAGTGAAAAACCAAAAATATATAAAAATACAAAAAAGTATTTTAAAACATAAAATAAAAAGGGCTTTGCCACGTTTCATCGTTCCAGCCCTGTCCCCCTGCCCTCTGTTTTCTTGCATATTCATGCGCTGGAATTAATTAACCCAGGCTGCTAGTCCTAGGTTGCAGCTTAAGGGTTAATTGCTGCCTTTCTGCTGCAGCTCACCTGTTGGTCCTTATGTTCATTTATAAAGTATTTTACCAGGAAGGATACATTGAGATTTGTCTCGGTTTCAAGTATGTCCTGATTCCTCCCCATTTAGAGCAGTGAGCCCATATCTCATTGCTCTGTCATTGTTCCAGTTTGCCTGTGTATCCAGTCTGCTGTGTTCTGAGCTCCTTGCTGTTTAATTCCAGTCCTAGCTTGTATATTTTTGATTCATGCTTCCCATTTGTCTGTATCTCTTGCCGCTGTGAATTCTGGTTCATGTCTAGTTATTCCTGTGTATTTAGTTCATAGTTGTTTCCTTCGCTGTTATTGGTTTCCTGTTCATGTTATACAGTCAGGTCCAGGAATATTGGGACATCGACACAATTCTAACATCTTTGGCTCTATACACCACCACAATGGAGTTGGAATGAAACAAACACAATGTGCTTTAACTGCAGACTGTCAGCTTTAATTTGAGGGTATGTACATGCAGCCCTCAGCGTGTGTGTGTATATCTATATATAAAAAAGCGAAATGCCTCTCGCGCGTAATAACAATATCTCCAGAACCGTAACACCTACAAACTTGAAATTCAGGACGTATGTTCCTCTCGGCTTCTAGGTGCTTACTAAGAAAGGATTTTTAGAAATGACCATCAGAGCATCAGATATTAACACACTCTGATGCTAAGGAGTTATACCCCCCCTCCCCACCTGAAAATAAATCTGTTCCAACTGCCACTTGCCTCACATGCCGTTATATCCGTTTAAACTGGCAGACAGTCAGGTCCAGAAATATTGGGACATCAACACAATTCTAACATCTTTGGCTCTATACACCAACACAATGGAGTTGGAATGAAACACAATGTGCTTTAACTGCAGACTGTCAGCTTTAATTTGAGGGTATGTACATCCAACTCAGGTGAACGGTGTAGGACTTACAGCAGTTTGCAGATGTGCCTCCCACTTGTTAAGGGACCAAAGGTAATGGACAGAATAATAATCATAAATCAAACTTTCCCTTCTTAACCACTTCGATGCGGAGGACGCGCTCAGCGCGTCCTCCGCATGGCTGCTGGTGTGCTGAGGACACGCTGAGCGCGTCCTCACTTTGGGGTCAGCGTTCGGCCGAGTTCCGGCCGATCGCTGGCCCCCCGGTGCGGGCTGACATCCTCGATGTCAGCCCAGCATCCGGAACCGCCGCCAGTGAAATTAGGTGTCATCGCGGCAGCGCGATGACACCTAATTCAGGCGCCCCCCGCATGTGCGGAGGAGGCGCCTGAAAGGGAGGGGGGGAGGTCCTTCGGACCTCTCTCCCTCCCGATCGGCGGCGTTGCGGGGGTTAACCCAGGCACCATTTGGAAGTGCACAGCCTGCCCTTCCAAATGGTACCTGGCATTGACCCCTGGGGAGCTGGATCGCGAATCGGCGCTGAAAAGCGCCGGTTCGTGATCCTTTCCCGGAGCTGGCCGACATCTTGGATGTCGGCCAAGCCTCGGGAACTCCCCCTGAGGACTGGCGTCATCATGCATAGCACGATGACGCCAGTCCTGGAGTTAACCCCTAACTGCCACCAACGGTGGAGATAGGGAGTTCCAATGAACTCCCTATCTCCTGATCCGTGGCAGCTAGGGGTTAACGTTTGGTATTGTTGGATCGGCCAGAGCATGGCCGTTCCAACGATACCAAACACAAAAGTGAAAAAAGTTTGTAAAAAAAAAAAAAAAATATTTAAAAAAAATTATAAAAAAAAAAATAAACACTTTTTTTTTCTTTTTTTTGGTTTGTTAATGCAGCAATATTGTTCCCATTTCAATTATAATGTGAACAATGATGCTGCACTAACGATTTTTGTATGCGGTGCGTTTGTTAAAAATCATGTAATTTTACCCAAAAAAAAATGTAACGAGACCCCATCTCTAATTTTTTTAACAAGCGCACCCCATACAAAATATAACCGCAATTGCTCGCATGTTAAAATGTGGAAAAAAAACACTTTACACGCTGTAAATTATTGAAAATTCATATTTTATTGCATTTTTTGTTATAATATACAGACAGGTCATGACGTATACATATATTAATGACATATTATTAATCTGCCAAGTCTGACGGAAAGAACGATATATAATATGTCTGGGTCATATACTAAAATAAGCCTTCAAAACGCGTTTAAACATGATGAGCAAAACCGGTAAAAATGACCTCAGCACAGAGGCGGGAAAAGCCTCAGCAGCGAAAGGGTTAATACTTGGTTGCAAATCCTTTGCAGTCAATCACAGCCTGAAGTCTGGAACGCATAGACATCACCAGACGATGGGTTTCATCCCTGGTGATGCTCTGCCAAGCCTCTACTGCAACGGTCTTCAGTTCCTGCTTGTTCTTGGGGCATTTTCCCTTCAGTTTTGTCTTCAGCAAGTGAAATGCATGCTCAATGGGATTCAGGTCAGATGATTGACTTGGCCATTGCATAACATTCCACTTCTGTCCCTTCAAAAACTCTTTGGTTGCTTTTGCAGTATGCTTTGGGTCATTGTCCATCTGCACTGTGAAGCGCCGTCCAATGAGTTCTGCAGCATTTGGCTGAATGTGAGTAGATAATATTGCCCGAAACACTTCAGAATTCATCCTGCTGCTTTTGTCAGCAGTCACATCATCAATAAATACAAGAGAACCAGTTCCATTGGCAGCCATACATGCCCACGCCATGACACTACCACCACCATGCTTCACTGATGAGGTGGAATGCTTAGGATCATGAGCAGTTCCTGTCCTTCTCCATACTCTTCTCTTCCCATCACTCTGGTACAAGTTGATCTTGGTCTCATCTGTCCATAGGATCTTGTTCCAGAACTGTGAAGGCTTTGTTAGGTGTTGTTTGGCAAACTCTAATCTGGCCTTCCTGTTTTTGAGGCTCACCAATGGTTTACATCTTGTGGTGAACCCTCTGTATTCACTCTGGTGACGTCTTCTCTTGATTGTTGACTTTGACACACATACACCTACCTCCTGGACAGTGTTCTTGATCTGGCCAACTGTTGTGAAGGGTGTTTTCTTCACCAGGGAAAGAATTCTTCGGTCATCCACCACAGTTGTTTTCCGTGGTCTCACGGGTCTTTTGGTGTTGCTGAGCTCACCGGTGCGTTCCTTCTTTTTGAGAATGTTCCAAATAGTTGTTTTGGCCACGCCTAATGTTCTTGCTATCTCTCTGATGGGTTTGTTTTGTTTCTTCAGCCTAATGATAGCTTGCTTCACTGATCGTGACAGCTCTTTGGATGTCATCTTGAGAGTTGACAGCAACAGATTCCAAATGCAAATAGCACACTTGAAATGAACTCTGGGCCTTTTATCTGCACATTGTAATTGGGGTAATGAGGGAATATTACACACCTGGCCATGGAACAGCTGAGAAGCCAATTGTCCCATTACCTTTGGTCCCTTAACAAGTGGGAGGCACATCTGCAAACTGCTGTAAGTCCTACACCGTTCACCTGAGTTGGATGTACATACCCTCAAATTAAAGCTGACAGTCTGCAGTTAAAGCACATTGTGTTTCATTCCAACTCCATTGTGTTGGTGTATAGAGCCAAAGATGTTAGAATTGTGTTGATGTCCCAATATTTCTAGACCTGACTGTATGTTAAACTGATTACCTGGTTTTGACCCTTTTGCCTTGCTGACTTCCCACCCGGTTCTGGATCCCTGGCATTAGGTTCTTGTTCTGGTTTTGATTCCTGGCTTTTCCGCTTGACCACGTTCTTGCTTTATCCTAGTCTGTACTGTTGTTATTGATATCCTACCTCCTTTGTATTTCCTAGACTCTGCACAGCGCTGGATAATATTTCTTCTATAGTGCAGATCCGGCTATGCTCTAAAGACCGGTCTATCAGAGCAGGGCTGCTGTGGTATATTCGCTGTGCAGAGGTCTATGGTTTATAATGTGGTACTCAGTGTTATACTGTATCAGTTGTCTGCATATAGGGGCTTTCTCAGGAACCAGGTCCTCAACTTGGCGCGTTGCCAGGTACCCCCTTTGTGACAGGTGTTTGCTGAAAATGAGAAGAATAACACTTCTTTAAAAATTACTTTTTACATTGAAACCTGGCATCAAACACCGAAAATCAGGGCGTGTTGCTGGAATTTTGGTGCAGTTTGGCATTCTATGAATAGAAAACACAATTGTCTTCTTTGGGGCTGTTACGGTTCTGCTGAATTGCACAGAATTTTACTGTCAAATTGCCAGTATTTGGTGAATTGACAGCTTAGTGAATAGACTAATCAGACCGAAATAACACCAAACAGTGAAATTCACCTTCCGGCGCAATTCGGAAGTTAGTGAATAACCTTTTATAAATAGAGCCTATCACTGGCAACATCACTCAAAAGGTCCTTAGATTATGCCCTTTTTATCCATAGTCCAAGACTTGCTCTGGCATAAAAAGTACCCTTTGATATGTTTAATCAGAAATTTCCATGAATATTTGGGTAAGTTAGCATAATATTTACAGCTTCTGTACCATCAGGAAGCATTATTTTACTGGTGGATACATGGAACAGCCTTCCAGTTGAAGTGGTAGAGGCCAAAACAGTGATTTAATTTAAGCAGGCATGGGATAGGCATAAGGCTATCCTAAACAAAAGATAAATCCAGGTAAAGTATCCATGTAATTGGGCAGACCAGATGGGCCGAAAGGTTCTTATCTGCCGACATTTTTCTATGTTTCTATTGGTAGTGCAATTCCACATCAACCTATCATGTTAATCCTCTGAGTTAAGCTATTATATTTAAACACAAAGGTAGAAACAGAACCATAGAAAGCATGTGAACATTAAATGTTACCTTCTCATCTTGGTAAATGGGTCTAGAAACCTAACCAAACAACCTGTCTGAACCAGGTCAATCAGGTCTCATTTTCATCCTACCACTACATTATAGATTTACGCTTTTCATGCTGTAAAACGCCTCTGGCCTGTTCATGGATGAAGGTTTATGGTAATAGATTATTGCCCATTATCAGCTTTTTTTTTTTTTTTTACCTCAACTACGCTGATCCAGGTGGTGTATCAGTGTCTGGCCTCAGTATAACAAATACGCGCAGACTGATCAGACTTTTTCTATATGTAATCTAGTCACAAACAATTTTTTTTCTACTTATGAAGATGCTTTGATGTACTATGCTAATTAAAGGCGTAACGAAAACAAATGTTAAATTTCTTCATATAATTCAATATTTTGGACTTAAAATTTACCAGAAATGAATGCTTGTCCCTGTCTATACTGTGCCTATTTTACAGCGCTGCGGAATATGCTGGCGCTTTATAAATAAAGAATAATAATAATAATACTTAATTTATCATGTTTTTCTTGCAGTTTCACCACAATGTCACTCCAGATCTAACCATGGCCCTCTCATTTTCAGAACAAACAGGAATGCTGGGAGTTCTCCATTTGGCTGTCGAGAATGCCAACAGGCATGAGCTGCCCAGTGTATCCAACCTTTAACTGTCCTTTCATGACATAATCAAAAAGAGTATTGTTGGGCTGCCTTTATCATGTTTTCTACATGCCGTTTTATTGGCCATATTTGATAATTAGGATGCAATTTTAAGATTCTTAGACTGTCTACTGGTATCTTACTGTTTATACTGGGTAAAATGAATGTATTGTAAATAGACTTTTCTTTCAAAAATATGTTTTATGACATGTCCCTGATGTTTGTCGAGTCAAATGACGTATCATTTGTGACATTAGAGAAGATATACCAACACCTACTGGCCACAAACTCCTTCCTCCACAAACACAAAAAAACCCTAGCATTGAACATAGGAGTAGAAGTTAAATAACTTTAAAAACTTCAGTTCTGAAAAATGTACAGTATGTACGCATAGGCCTACACCCCATTCCTGTCGTTGCTTTTTCCCTTACCCATAGTGCATACAGAAATACAATATCTATATATATATATAAAAAAACAAGACGAAATAGAGAACAGTTACGTTAGCAATCTATGCAAATATACACATCGCAACGTGTACTGATAATATTTGAGATTTTATATATTAGCCTACTATAAAATGGTATTTTTAAGCAGTGTGGTTCCATTATGGAGAACTGTCTACCTCGTTAAATAATATTCTATCTTAAAAGAATTAGAACTATATTATCATAAACAGATACTAGTTGCATATATTTTCGTAAAGATTTTACCTTAATACAAAATGTAACTGCCGGCTGGGTGGAGTAGAGGTAACATCACTGCTGTACAACCATGGAGAGAGACTGTCGAGACACAGGTTCAATCCCTGCAAGAGCACCTCTCCAGTAAGTGTCCTTGGGCAAGACACCTAGCGGTACATACTCGCTACTTGAAAACAAGAGAAATCCCAATGTATTCTTCCTGGTAAAATCCTTTCTCAAAAAAAAACTGTAGTAAGAAACAGTCAAAGAGCCACCTAGAGGGCATTCTTTTAATGACATCTCAAAATATCTGCTCTCAAACCTTTCCGGCAAAACAGGCTTAAAAAACTATTATTCTGTTAAGTAGCAAATGGACCGAATAAGACATTTTTAAAAAATGTATAGAACACTCTGCATTTCTCAAACAAACATTCCAATAATTCTCTAAAAAAGAAAGCCATGGACAGAGTTTTACATCTATTCACTGGCCAAATAAGCATGTTATTAAACAGACACTACCACTTACATATGCTGTAACTAGATAACTTGTGCATTACAAAAAAAACACATCATAAAAAACAAGCTGCTGTTTTTTTTCTTTGTTTGGAGTAGTTGCATGTAAAAAGGAAAAAAAATAAAGACCTAACTCTATCTCCTGTTTCCATTTTGTGGATTTTTCCCATTATGCAACATTTACCAAAATTTGTACAAATGTTTTACTTTGTGGTTGTGCATTATCTTGTAGAGTATTTAACAGCTAATGAGGTGGAGGAGGTGAATGTTTAGATAAGGCTATTGGGTACTTCAGGCTACTTAAGGTAAGTGATGGCAGTTGAATGAGAGGAGACATGGGAGTTTAAAAGACTTCTAATCTACACCCTGGTGATATACACTGAATACATACCACACAATACAATGATTGGAGTCAATGATCAACTAATTCACTCCATTCTATGGCCAAAGCCACAGAGTGAGGAGAGAGTGATGTAAATATACTGCGGGGGGGGGGTTACAACACAAAAGATCACATAATGCTGGTCTCCATAAATCCCAGGCGCCAGGTACCCATGGCAACCTGAAATTGTATCCAGGCGCTTTTGTCTGCTTATTCACTGTAGGCAGCTTTTTAAATAAATAAAAGCCATAAATTACGCATAATTGCCCACCTTATGGGACCGGAAGGGTAAGTATAAATAATTTATAGCGTTTATTCTCCGTTTTATACTCTGAACAGAAACCTCCATGCTTCCCTGTGACACATGCAGGCTGAGCCAGAGTATAAAATGGCTTGTATATAAAAATTTATATATATTTTTTTCTTTAAAAGCACAGATGCAAGACACAGGTTTACACACCGTTATGCCTCTCAGCTTTTGCTTGTTAACCTTCTTAGGATCCTTGAGAACTTCATAAATTTAAAACTGTAATAGTAGTGAGGGGCAGGCAGAGCCTGGAGACTATCGCTTACTTATTACGAGAATAAAAAAACTGGCTAACTTTTTTAGCTGGCTCCTAGATTCATAGATTCAAAGCAACTTTGTCAAGCCCTGACATAATGAATGCACCCAGCAACACATAGAGTAAAATATTTTCTTAACTAAACATACAAGTGAATAACAAAGCACATGCAAGAGGGCAGCAACATAAAATAAACACAATAAGGACATTTCATTTTTTTGTGTAGTGGCCATTTAAAGATGATGAGTTGAGGTCCCCCCCCCCTTACTTAGGGCTGGGAAAAACAAATTCACTTAAATTAACCAATTCTTTTTTCGATTACAGTAATGGAAAATGGAACAGCACTGACACCTCTGTCACAAGCACTCCTACACAGTCTCTCCCAATGTCAGTTACCCTATAATGCTCATTTCCCGGTGTATGTCCCCTATTACCCCCTTTCCCTGAGTGACTGTCCTATTACACTTCTTACTATTGTTAAGTACCCTATAATATCCCCTCCCTTTGAAGTCTTCGTCATCAACTGATCTCATCGACTGTTGCCGTCCTAGTTTTTCCTTGCAATAATATTTATATTTCTTGAAATAAACCATGTTCTTTTTGTCGATTTCAACCAAGTATATTTCCATTAAAGAAACCTTTAAAAAATATGGATCTGGTACAATTTTCATCACAAAAGTGAGGTCCAGGATCTGTTGAAAAATTGTAGCCATTTTCTTGTATCTGAAGAAAGAAAAGTAACCACTGATAGGCAACAAACCGTATGCAAATCGTTGCTTCTAAAATATTATTTACATGTCGTTTATGAATAGTCTCCATAATGGATCCTATGCAATATTCTGCAACTATCTTTCCTTTAAAAAACAGCACTCATCCTTTATTGTAATATAGATCACCTTAAAAAAAATATGAAAAACATATTATTTTTGTGTAGCTTTATAGTTTATGTATCCATTCCCAAGTCCCAATGTATCCACTTCAACCATTCTCACATCCAGTGATTTTAGAGGAATGTGTCTGAATCAGAGAAAACCAATAACATTATGTATTTTTTCTGGGATTAGCACACTTTGCAACGACCGAGAGGTATGTATCATAGATCGTAGTCAAGAAGCTGTCATCATTCTGCAACAAAACAAAAAGGTATGGATAAGTTTTCTGAAGTGTAAAGCACAGGTAAAATTAACAAACGCAAATCCAAGTTCAGAAAAGACACATTACACCACAAGGACTCTCATGTGATTTTTACTATATTAACAAGCACAATTTTTGTTATAACCTTGTGCAAATAACTAAACTGCTAGACATACAATGATTTGACCAAAAAGACCCAACCTCCTCAACAAAAACTGAAAATCTTTTACTCTAGTTCAAGGTACATTGGATGATGGAGAGAAATACAGTAATTACAGTGCCGCATTGACCACTGCTATTTTAAATACGAAGTGTGAATATTATGCTAAGGTTAGAAATGTTATTCCTTCACGATGCCATTTTAAAGTCAATTGTTTTCTCATATTGGAGTGATAGTTTCAAAATTTTAAACAAATCCAAAAAAATCTTTAAGCTGAATGAAAACTTAAGAAAAATAACCTGCAATGATATATTTTCTCTCAAGAGCTCTTTAAAAATGAATCTATACATTGGGTTAGCAGAATTTCTAGTAAAAGCATTTTTCTATTAACTAATTTCCAGTGCCATCTTTGAAATATTTTTTTAGTATACAATAAATCCATCCACTCCAATTTGTAGTAAAATATTTTATTAGACGCCTTGTGGAAGCTCATTGATAGGTACACGCATACTTTATGTGGGCTACCGTTACTGTGATTCATTGTTTGTCAATCTATTATTACTAGCTATATATCATTCATGCATGTACAAACTATATATACACTATTTAAAAATATATACAGTATATTATTTTAAATAATCAAATAGATATTTTATTGCATAGTGTCGGGTTTGGATTTATTGTATTATGACCGAAGCTAATTTGGGAGATTGGCCCTTTTACATTTGCAATGTAATTTCCTAACAATGTCTGGTATGGATGTATGAGTATGTATACCTCATACATGTGAGGTATAAAGCCCGAATGCTTTGTGACTTTGTAGAGACAAATGTGCTGCTACTACCGGGGTGGTTTTCCCACAGGTGAATAATAGGACATGCAAAACATTAGTAGAAACAGAAAAAAAAGGACGTCAACATTATGTTGATTGGAAATCTTTTTATTGAATTGGTTTCCATTAGAATATACTATAAGACTATCCAACAGAATTAGTGGCTAGTGAGTAAAATGACCTGTCACAGTAGTTAAAGAAGGTAATTTAAATTTAAATTTAAACAATAAACAAGCCCAACTCATAATTCTTCAGTGGGTAAAATTATATTTGTTGTCAGAAACAGGTGTACTCACCTGCAGTAGATACAGTAGTGTCCCTTGGAGCTGGTATTTGGTTAGAATGGTGCTCTGTGCACTAGTGCCACTGCTGCACACTGGAACATCTGGATATAACAACGGCAACATGTGCTTATATGCTCCATTCAATGGTTCATTGGAAGGAGATAGTACATTTGATGTGACACTTGTTTGAAGGTGGGGTTGCGTAAAAACGATAGGAGACATCAGCAGTGCTGGGGAGACTGTGGCTGGGATTCGCTGAGGAGAGATTACCTGCTTGTAAAAGAGATAGAAACGCAAGGTTAGTGCTTAAATCCCAACACACATATCATACACACGTTGATTTCAAATAAGAGGTGAAAACTACAATACACAAATATAGTAGAAATGAATCCGTACTGTTAGATGTTGTTAAACGAATATCTAGGGAAGAGAAAAAAAAAGGGTGGGACTCAGCACACATTGTTCTAGAGACCCTTTCCTCATATACAAGTCATAACATACAAAGTGGAAAGAAGCATTATTATATTATAGTTTATTTATATAGCACCAGCATATTCTGTAGCGCAGAACAATGGGCATGATATAGACAGGGTTACAATACATTGAGATTGAACATTTGATAAACCGAAACATGAGGAAACAAGGGCACTATTCCCGTGGGAACTCACAATCTAGAAGGGTTGGTGGTGGAAACCAGAGGAGAAGACTGCAAGGTGTGAGTAATGGACTGGTTGGGGCAGTGAGGTGTATTAGTGAGTTGGGTGGTAGACTTCCCTGAACAGGAATGTCTTATAAGAGAGGGAGAGATGTAGATAGTGGATGGGGTTGGTGGTACAGAGGCTGGAGTTTCATTTTAGGATGAATGCAGAGTAAAAGAGTAGCAGAGACAGGGAGTGCAGTGTGCAGCAGTATGTGGACCTTGCGGTTCCCTAATTCCAGCAGAGGGGAGGGGAGCTGGTGTCCAGAAAAACACTGCAGAGTACAATAATCCCAGAGTCCAGAAGCCTGGGATTAGTAAGAGTAATTAGATAGAGAAGTGGAGAGAGTTGGAAAGGATGCCTGAAATTAGAGGCCGGTCCTGGGTGAGGAGGTGGATGGGGAGGGAGGTGGATGGGGAGGAGGGAGGTGGATGGGGAGGAGGTGGATGGGGAGGGAGGTGGGACTGCCAAGTGTGGAAATGAAGCTTGGTCTGTGTGATTCTGTGTGAAAAGGAAATTAGTACAGGCAGTGGCGTAGCGTGGGGGGGCAGGGGGGGCCGTGGCCCCGGGCGCAGTTTTGTTAGGGGCGCATAATTTCAAAAGAAATTTGCGCCCCTAAAACTTGATGCCCGGACTGACCCGCCGGGCCCTCGGGCACCGCCCAAGGGCCCGCGGGTTGAGGGGACCCAGATGCCGGGCAGCAGGAGTGCCTGCTCGGTCCTGAACAGTGAGTCCATCCGTGTTGAAAGGGAGGCGGCTGCGTGCAGGCGCAGCCGGTCACGTGGTCTGGCTAATCAGGTGGTACTGAGTCTCTGTACCACCTGACTGGCCGGACCACGTGACCTGCGCACGCACGCGGCCGCCTCCCCTTCAACACGGACGGACTCACACGCTGTTCAGGACCGGGCAGGCACTCCCGCTGCCCGGCATCTGGGCCCCCTCAACCCCTGCTGGATCCGGAGCTGGGGCAAGTATCCATGTGAGAGCTGGCTGCCGCTGGGGCAATATCCAGGTGAGAGGTGGGGCAAATCCATGAGCTGGGGCAATATCCATGTGTGAGCTGGGGCAAATCCATGAGCTGGGGGCAAATCCATGTGAGAACTGGGGCAAATCCATGAGCTGGGGGCAAATCCATGTGAGAACTGGGGCAAATCCATGTGAGAACTGTAACGGTTAGCCCCTGCTTGGGCCATCGTGGTGGCTTGGAACAGGAGATGAAGCCCTTAAGGCAGGTGAGTAACTGACTGGACACAAGGAGCACCAAAAAACAACAGAATTGCCACTAAGCCCGAAGGCTTCAAGACCGACAGACAACTTAGGACACTCAGAAACACAATGATACGCCTGCCAATCCGTGAATTGAGCAGGCTGCAGGGCAGTCGGAGAAACACAAAGATACACTTGACAATCCGTGAAGTGAGCAGGCTGAAGGACAGTAAACAAAACAGACTATACTAAAAGAGGTCCTTATAAGCGGCCTCTGAATAATATACTAAACTAAGACAGACAAGGTACATAAAACATGAAACATACAAGAATCGTCAATCAGGCAGAGGTTGGCAACAGATCAGAAATATACGGTACCAGGGGGGAGTAGAAGGGATAGTCAAAAATAAAGCCGAGGTCAGAACCAGAAAACACTTGAACAGGAATGCTTTGCAGCAACTCAGGAAACACGAACCAGACAGAACCACCATCAAACTCCACAAACAGTCAATGAGGCTCTGTGCTGCTGGGAATATATAGGGAGTGGGTCTGTGTGATTGGGCCATGTGACCCCAGACCAGGAGATCACAACAGAGCCCCAGATCAGCACTAAACAGCACAGCCAGACACACCATAGGGGAAAAACAAACATGAAGACCCTTCATCACCAGGGGGCAAGGCCGAGACGTGACAAGAACTGGGGCAAATCTATGAGCTGGGGGCAAATCCATGAGCTGGGGCAAATCCATGTGAGAACTGGGGCAAATCCATGTGAGAACTGGGGCAAATCCATGAGCTGGGGCAAATCCATGTGAGAACTGGGGCAAATCCATGAACTGGGGCAAATCCATGAGCTGGGGCAAATCCATGTGAGAACTGGGGCAAATCCATGAGCTGGGGCAAATCCATGAGCTGGGGCAAATCCATGTGAGAACTGGGGCAAATCCATGAGCTGGGGGCAAATCCATGAGCTGGGGAATATCCATGAGCTGGGGCAAATCCATGTGTGAGCTGGGGCAAATCCATGAGCTGGGTCAAATCCATGCGTGAGCTGGGGCATATCCATGAGCTGGGGCAAATCCATGTGTGAGCTGGGGCAAATCCATGTGTGAGCTGGGGCAAATCCATGTGTGAGCTGGGGCAAATCCATGTGTGAGCTGGGGCAAATCCATGTGTGAGCTGGGGCAATATCCATATGTGAGCTGGGGCAAATCCATGTGTGAGCTGGGGCATATCCATATGTGAGCTGGGGCAAATCCATGTGTGAGCTGGGGCAATATCCATGTGTGAGCTGGGGCATATCCATGTGTGAGCTGGGGCATATCCATATGTGAGCTGGGGCAAATCCATGTGTGAGCTGGGGCAATATTCATGTGTGAGCTGGGGCAATATCGATAACGTGTCCACAGGTTGGGGGGGCGCACAATTCTTGGCTGGCCCCGGGCGCTGACAACCCACGCTACGCCACTGGTTGTAGTCCAGGATTAAATTTTTCTGGGAAGTGAATAGGAGGTTTGATTCTATTGGCCTGGAACTACGGATGTCGCTCAACCCAGAATGAGCACTTCTTTATATTTTGCCCACCTCCCACACATATGCATTCACAAAATACTCCAACATATTGCCCCAGCTCACACATGGATTTGCCCCAGCTCACACATGGATTTGCCCCAGATCATGGATTTGCCCCAGCTCACACATGGATTTGCCCCAGCACATGGATTTGCCCCAGCTCACGGATTTGCCCCAGCACACGGATTTGCCCCAGCACCTCATGGATTTGCCCCAGCAAATAGATATGCCCCAGCTCATGGATTTGCCCCAGCTTATGGATTTGCCCCAGCACATGGATATGCCCCAGCTCATGGATTTGCCCCAGCTCATGGATTTGCCCCAGCACATGGATTTGCCCCCCAACACATGGATTTGCCCCAGCACATGGATATGCCCCAGCACATGGATATGCCCCAGCTCATGGATATGCCCCAGCTCATGGATTTGCCCCAGCTCATGGATTTGCCCCAGCTCATGGATTTGCCCCCAGCTCATGGATTTGCCCCAGCTCATGGATTTGCCCCAGCACATGGATTTGCCCCAGCTCATGGATTTGCCCCAGCTATCACCTGGATATTGCCCCAGCTCCCGGACAGCGGGAGTGCCTGCCCGCCCCGGTCCTGAACAGCGTGTGAGTCCGTCCTGTTGAAGGGGAGGCGGCTGCGTGCGTGCGCAGGTCACGCGGTCCGGCCAGTCAGGTGGTACAGATTAGACGGACCACGTGACCTGCGCCTGCACGCAGCCGCCTCCCCTTCAACAGGATGGACTCGCACGCTGTTCAGGACCGGGGCGGGCAGGCACTCCCGCTGCCCGGGAGCTGGGGCAATATCCAGGTGAGAGCTGGGGCAAATCCATGAGCTGGGGCAAATCCATGTGCTGGGGCAAATCCTTGGCTGGCCCCGGGCGCTGACAACCCACGCTACACTACTGGTTGTACTCCAGGATTAAATTTTTCTGGGAAGTGAATAGGAGGTTTGATTCTATTGGCCTGGAACTACGGATGTCGCTCAACCCAGAATGAGCACTTCTTTATATTTTGCCCACCTCCCACACATATGCATTCACAAAATACTCCAACATGGCCACTGCAAAAAAAAGCTATTTTACAACAATAGCTATCGCCTCTCCTCCTTCCTTTAAATGCTTTATTACCAGTGGCGTAGCGTGGGTTGTCAGCGCCCGGGGCCAGCCAAGAATTGTGCGCCCCCCCCAACCTGTGGACACGTTATCGATATTGCCCCAGCTCTCACATGGATATTGCCCCAGCTCACACATGGATTTGCCCCAGCCAGCTCACACATGAATATTGCCCCAGCTCACACATGGATTTGCCCCAGCTCACACATGGATATGCCCCAGCTCACACATGGATTTGCCCCAGCTCACACATGGATATGCCCCAGCTCACACATGGATATGCCCCAGCTCACACATGGATTTGCCCCAGCTCTCACATGGATATTGCCCCAGCTCACACATGGATTTGCCCCAGCCAGCTCACACATGAATATTGCCCCAGCTCACACATGAATATTGCCCCAGCTCACACATGAATATTGCCCCAGCTCACACATGGATTTGCCCCAACTCACACATGGATTTGCCCCAGCTCATGGATTTGCCCCAGCTCACACATGGATTTGCCCCAGCACATGGATTTGCCCCAGCTCATGGATTTGCCCCAGCACACGGATTTGCCCCAGCACCTCATGGATTTGCCCCAGCAAATAGATATGCCCCAGCTCATGGATTTGCCCCAGCACATGGATATGCCCCAGCTCATGGATTTGCCCCAGCACATGGATTTGCCCCCCAACACATGGATTTGCCCCAGCACATGGATATGCCCCAGCACATGGATATGCCCCAGCTCATGGATTTGCCCCAGCTCATGGATTTGCCCCAACACATGGATTTGCCCCAGCTCATGGATTTGCCCCAGCACATGGATATGCCCCAGCTCATGGATTTGCCCCAGCTCATGGATTTGCCCCAGCTCTCACCTGGATATTGCCCCAGCTCCCGGGCAGCGGGAGTGCCTGCCCGCCCCGGTCCTGAACAAAAAAATTAGGAAACGATTGAAGCTGGGGTTGTGTGTAACATTATATACGCCACTTCTGAATAACACAGATTTTGAAAATGCATCTCGGGTTCCTACTATCCGCACTTTAGCCAAATTAGGATTTACTCACATATCCCATTTTCTTAACCCATCTACAAATAGACAATGGACGGCTACCAAGCAAGCAGAGAAAATAGTGCCTAATGCCTTATTATCAGCTACGGATGTACCTTTCTAAATGTCTGGCCTCCTTTTCACCAAGAGATATCAAAAATCTGTTCTGATACTCAGACCACATCTAAACCTGCGGACAAAGTTACTTACACCAAAATTTATGCAGCCCTCCGTCAGGGCACTGATCCAACTTTTTTTTTTTTTCTTGGAGAAAGGATTTTACCAGGAAGGATACATTGAGATTTCTCTCGTTTTCATGTATGTCCTGGGTGGCGAGTATGTACCGTTAGGTGTCTTGCCCAAGGACATTTACTGGAGAGGTGCTCATCGGGATCGAACCCATGACTCCACAGGCTCTACTCCACCCAGCCGGTAGTAAACATCAGCATGATCAAATGGGTCGGGGATGTCCCAACCCTACAAGTAGCAGACATCATAAATGCAACACAGAGGCCATGTTAGTTTCTTGCCTAGGTTGGGCTTTGGGACATGTTCTATAAAGTTATGCATAGGGCTTACCTCTCACCAGCTACATTGACGCATATTGACAGCTTCTAGAGGTCTCAAGCGACACCATAAGGCAACAGATTTATTTCATTGCATATGGAATTTTCCTTTTAATTTAGATGGTATGGGATAAGATGAAACAATATAGTACACACATACTGGGCTTCACTTTCCCCACGACGGTGGAATGGGTCATATTTGGTCATGGGTCATATTTGGTCATGTCCCCTCCTCTCAAAACTCAAGATATACTCACACGGACAGGTTTTAGCAGTGCATTCTAGCAGCTACCGGAAAAAAAGCGATTTTAACTCAACGGGTTTCAGCCACACTTCTGTCCTTCCAAATGATGTATAATACAGGAGTTATTTCTTAATGACTTAATGGAATTCACGTCTCACAAAGAAGTATTTACTAAAAATTTTCAGGTATACCACACTTGCCACTAAAAACGAAGCAGGCTCTCTCCAACTTTTTCGCTTATACTAATTAGTACTCTATATACAATGACTTAGAGGCCATGCAACGATCATATTAACATCCCAGTCTTCTCCTGTCTCACGGTTCCATGCGAGGGAATAAACCATATTGTGATCCTTTTGTTTTCTGATAATGTTTAGACGTGTGAACACGAGGTGACCAGTCTAACCGCTGGTTAGGGTCTGATACACTGGGGGTCCTCGTTTATACTCTGTTTCGGACATAATATGTACAACATTGCCGAATAGGTATAATCTGTAACTACACGACGCCTGCTTCACTGATTCGCAGTTGTTGAATGTGTACAACAATGTCATGCATGAAGGTTACAAAGCACATCTACCTTGTATACTGCATTGTTGTTGTGATATAACAGAAGTAAAAGATTTAGTACACAAGGTACCGCAGGGCACTATTACCAAGAGGGGACATAACCCCAAGAACAACTCGTATATAGTGAAAACAGAAGAGGTCGGTATACCAAGCGACCAAGGGGTAATAGAAGTACCAATAATACATTTGATTGACCTTCTTTTCACCTTACATCTACTTTCTTTTATACTATCTTATAGGTTTCCAGACTACATGTTGACCCTACCTAGTCGCTAACACTTTTTTTTTATGTCCTCCTTTAATTGCCCTATTTCACTATAGTCCTGGTAATATTCTATATGAGGTCCCTATTAGCCAGTAAAATATTATATAATCTTTAATGGTCCGCCCTTATCCGTCACAGTCCTGATTTTACAAAAGACATATGATAATAATTATTAAATATCATATATACAGTTGTGTTCAAAATTATTCAACCCCCAATGCTGTAAAGGGTTTTAGGGAATTTAGTGTACATTGTAATTGTATTCAGAATGAAATCCTACAAGGACTTTTTAAAGAACCATATGCAACTAAAATGACATCAATTGGTTTTGTAATACAGTAGTAAATGTCTTTTTGTGAATTCTTCATTGACACAATTATTCAACCCTTAAAGACTACCACTCTGAAGAACAGAGGTTCATTCAAGTGTTTTCAATCAGGTATTGAAAACACCTGTGGATGTCACGGAGCAGCAATAAAGAATAATAAGCACCAATTAGGCATCTTTAAAATGACTGTGATACTCAGCTCCTTCTAGACATTTACTGGTGTGGTTACAAACATGGTGAAGTCAAGAGAATGGTCCAGGAAGACAAGAGTAGAGGTGATTACTCTTCACAGGAAGGGCAATGGCTATAAGAAGATTGCAAAGATGTTAAACATACCAAGAGAGACCATAGGAAGCATCATTCGCAAATTCAAGGCAAAGGACACTGTTGAAATGGTACCTGGTCGTGGCAGAAAGAAGATGCTGACTTCGACTGCTGTGCGCTACCTGAAGCGTAAAGTGGAGAAAAGTCCCCGTGTGACTGCTGAGGAACTGAGAAAAGATTTGTCAGATGTGGTACTGAAGTTTCAGCTCAGACAATACGGCGCACACTGCGTAATGAAGGCCTCCATGCCAGAACTCCCAGGCACACCCCCTTGCTGTCTCCAAAGAATAAGAAGAGTCGACTGCAGTATGCCAAAAGTCATGTGGACAAACCACAGAAGTTTTGGGATAGTGTTCTGTGGACTGATGAAACAAAATTAGAACTGTTTGGGCCCATGGATCAACGCTATGTTTGGAGGAGGAAGAACAAGGCCATATGAAGAAAAGAACACCTTGCCTACTGTGAAGCATGGCGGGGGGTCAATCATGCTTTGGGGCTGTTTTGCTTCTGCAGGTACAGGGAAGCTTCAGCGTGTGCAAGGTACCATGAATTCTCTTCAGTACCAGGAGATATTGGATGACAATGTGATGCAGTCCGTCACAAACCTGAGGCTTGGGAGACGTTGGACCTTTCAACAGGACAATGATCCCAAGCATACCTCCAAGTCCACTAGAGCATGGTTGCAGATTAAAGGCTGGAACATTTTGGAGTGGCCATCGCAGTCACCTGACTTAAATCCGATTGAGAACCTCTGGTGGGACTTAAAGAAAGCAGTTGCAGTGCGCAAGCCTAAGAATGTGACTGAACTGGAGGCTTTTGCCCATGACGAATGGGCGAAGATACCCGTAGATCGCTGCAAGACACTTGTGTCAAGCTATGTTTCACGTTTTAAAGCTGTTATAAAACTGTAAAAGGATGTTGTACTAAGTACTAACATTGAATGTCACTTTGGGGTTTAATAAAACTGATAATGATGTGAGCACAGAAAAGACATTTGTGGTTATTTCTATTATAAATGTTATGTTATATTTGTCTGACCTACACGTGCCTCTTTGATTTAATTGTAAGCAAGATGACTGAATGATCAAAATCAATGTCAAACTGGCCAAAACACGGGGGCGGAGCTAGCGCCCAACCAAGATGGCCGCGTGATCCCGGGGCTCCCGCACACCTAGCACCAAAACCTCTGGTTTGAGCACCCCTGAGCCGATTTTTCTTTCATAAAAAGCCTCCTATAGCTCCAGCAGCATGCCAGCCTCCAAACCGCTAAAAAAAACGCGGCCGCCGGACCCGTCCGTAGCCCAGCATTTCGTCCCAGCTAAAAAGCAGGCCGAAGCCTTCCAAGATGGCGGCCACGGGGAAACGCTGTACCCGGAGGACGAGTTATCCACCTCAGCGGACTTAGCGGCTCCGGCCTCGAGGGGAGACGTGGAGCGCCTCTTTGTCAAGATGTCCCAGATGCAGACCTTTCTGGCGGGTGAGGTGGCGAAATTGGGGACAGAACTGCGGGGAGAGATTGATTCGCTGGGCGCACGCACGGCTGAACTGGAGGACCAGGCCGCAGAGATAACACAGGCCCACAACGACTTAGCGGAGGGCACCGGGGACCTAGCTAAAAGAGTCTCATTCTTGGAATCCAAGATGGAGGACCTGTCCAATCGTTCCAGGAGAAATAATATCAGGTTGAGAGGTCTCCCAGAAACTGTGTCACCTAAAGATCTCAATGGGACGGTGCTGGGTATATTACGTCGCCTTGCACCGGATATACCGGAAGCTCAGCTGCTAATGGATCGGATTCATAGAGCTCAGAGACCCCCGAATATTTTGTCTCTTATTCCACGCGACGTGATATTCCGCATGCATTACTTCACGGCGAAACATCAGATCCTTCATGCCGCACGCACCTTCCAATTGGATTTTGAGGATAAACCCCTACAGCTGTTCCAGGATTTGGATCCCGCAACCCTCCGACGACGCAGGGCTTGGCGCCCCATTACAGAACACTTATCTGCTAACGACATCCCATACACGTGGGGATTTCCCTTTCGCTTACAAGTATCGGTGGCGGGCCGACAGGTGGCCCTCACCCCCTCCTCAGAGCTTGCCGCCTTTTGGGCCGCAGTGAAGTGCCCACCTCTGGAAGATTTTGTCGCCCCCGGGCTCCCGCCTTCTTCCTTCCCTCGTCTACAGCAGCGCTGGACTCGAGTTGGCATCACGAGCGGGGATGGCTGAGGATGTTTCTGTGGCCTGGAGGCCCGTTCCTCCTTCTTCTTCTCTCCTTCAAAATTCTCCCTTATTGGAGGGTTGTTGCTCAGGAGTCCAGATGGTGGTGGGTCACCACATGATCCACACGGGAGGTCTGTGTGCTGTTGCTCTCCGGCTTTTTCTTTTGCTTTTTCTTTTGTTTTAATTGCCCTTGGCTCAGGGCCATTTCTGATGTCATTGATGTTCACTTGTTATTTCGATTTAAAGCTTCTGGTATGCCTCATTGAGTTTCTATTGTCGGACGGGGGCCCCCCTGGGGGAGGGTCCGCCCTGCCGGTTCTACCCGGGGCGGGTTGGGGGACCCTCCCTCCCGGGTTCTCCCCCCTATCGGTTATAATGCCATATCCAGCTATTGCTAGTGTCTCTCAACCTTGGGTGGGTGTGGGGGTGTGGGGGTTTGGGTTTAGGGAGTTTGGTCTCCGTGTCCTCCCCTCCAAGGTCGGCCTGGCACTCCATAAGTCCAGGCGCTTTCTGTGTGATGTTGTGTTTTTGTCTTACGTTGTCGGTGGGTCTTTGTTTCTTGGGCGTGCCACCCGCTCCTTTGCTTTTTTCTTTTCTATTCTGTCTTTCCTCATCTCTCTCTCTCTACCTCCTCTCTTGCCCTTGATTCCAGTTTCCCTCTCTCGCCCTCAGTTGGGGATGGGGGGACATCTGTGGTGCCCTGCTCCCTTTTCACCTCCCTCCTGTTGACTCTGTATGGGGGATAGCGGTTTAAAGATTTTGTCCCTTAATGTTAAGGGATTAAACACACCCCAAAAGAGGCGTTTGCTGTTAAGGGAGCTCAAACGATCCGCGTGCCATATAGCATTGATCCAGGAGACCCATTTTGCTTCCTCCCGCCAATTTTCATTAAGAAACAAGGCCTTCCCGGTTACCTACATGGCATCATCTCCACAAAAGAAAAAGGGAGTGGCTACTCTGATTCACTCCTCCTGTCCCTTTAAAATACACCTTGAAGTTTCAGACCCAGCTGGACGTTATTTGATGCTAGTGGGACAGATAGCCTCCACCACCCTAACCTTATTTAACATTTATGCTCCTAATGGTTATGACCCTGACTTCTGGACAGAAATATCTTCTTTACTGACAACTAAAGCTGACGGTCGAGTTATTTTTGGCGGAGACTTTAATGCAGTCCCTCAACCATCTCTGGACAGAAGGGCATCGGGGGACTCCTCGGGGACGCCTTCGGGATACCCCCAGGATGCTTCCCTGGAGTCCTTTATGCTTGACCACTCCCTGGTGGATGCATGGCGCCTCCATCACCCGGGTGATAGGGACTTCACCTTTTTTTCCAACCCCCATCACTCTTACTCCCGTATAGACCTTTTCCTGGTGTCCCTGTCGACGATGCCTCTAATTCCGACCTCAAGCATCGGCGATATTACGTGGTCGGACCACGCTCCGATCTTCATGACGTTATCCATACCGTCTTACACGCCGGCGTGGTCGTGGCGTCTGAATTCCTCTTTACTACATAAACCCGAACACATCTTAGAACTGCAGCAACAACTTAGAGACTACTTTCTGGAAAATGACTCACCCACCCTTTCCCCACCACCCTGTGGCTGGCCCATAAAACGGTGATCCGGGGCCATCTCATACAATTAGGTAGCAGACTCAAAAAACAAAAACTTGCTTCCCTGGTTTCTTTGACCAAAGACCTGTCTAAATGGGAAACCCTGAACAAACTTTCACCCTCAGACGCCTTGACCGCCCAGATTAAAACGATCAGGACCGCCATACGTCAATTGCTCGGGGAGGACGCGGCCCGCTCATTGGCTTGGTCCAAGAGAACCTATTTTGAATTTGCCAACAAATCTCACACCCTTTTAGCGTCTAAACTTCGCAACCAAACTAGGTCCAAACATATAACGGGAGCCAGAGATGGGGAGGGAGTCCTGCACACATCCCCAGCTACAGTTAATAAATTGTTTACCTCATACTTTCAGACATTATACAACCACTCCCCGACCCACGTTTCCGACTCTATCCCATTGGGCCAATCGATTGACCGCTTCCTGTCGAGTGCTCCTCTCCCCCGGCTATCCCCCGCACAGAGACAGGCGCTTAGACACCCCCATCTGAGGAAGAGATAGCTGAGGTTATTAAGGCATTCAAACCTCACAAGGCTCCTGGCCCGGATGGGTTCTCTGCCTTTTATTATAAAACCTTTACCCAAACTTTGTCTCCACACTTACACAAATTTTATCTGTCTCTGTGGGAGGGTGCCCCGGCCCCAGCAGATTTTCTCCGCTCTGACATAATTTTAATTCCAAAGGAAGGAAAGGACCCGTCTTACCCGCAAAATAACAGGCCCATTTCCCTTTTGAATGTTGATTATAAAATATTCACAAAAATACTGGCAAATAGACTGAACTCCTTTTTAGCTTCCATCATTCATCCGGATCAGGTGGGGTTCATCCCGGGCAGGCATGCATTTGCTAATACCAGACGGGCTGTGGTGCTGATGGAGCGAATGACTGACACCCAACTGCCCTCTCTGCTCATCTCTTTAGATGCAGAGAAGGCATTCGATCGACTGGAATGGCCCTTTTTATTTCGACTTTTGACCACGTGGGGCTTCCCGATGTCCTTTATCTCGACCCTCCGATCTCTGTATGATTCCCCTACCTCAGCTGTCATTACACCAGGTACTGTTCCCACGAGCTTCTCTGTAGGAAATGGGACGCGACAGGGATGCCCTTTGTCCCCCCTCCTCTTTGCCCTATCTCTCGAACCCCTCTTATCGGCTATTCGCCACTCCCCATATTACGGGAGTAACTGTGGGTGGGGAGGAATACAAGGTATCGGCGTACGCCGATGATGTCTTGCTCACTCTTAGCCATCCCTCCGCCTCCATTCCTCCTCTGCTCTCCCTCCTGCGCGACTTTTCAGCAGTCTCGGGTTATAAGGTTAACCTTGAAAAGTCGGTTGCTATGCCCTTTTCCCTGTCGGCCTCGATCTGTCAGGAAATTGAGAGTTCTTCGGGCTTCCGTTTTACTCGATCCTCTTTGAAATACCTGGGAGTGTGGCTTGCACCTGATGTGAAGGGATTGCACTCCCTAAACTATGAGGCAATGTTTAAACTTCTGGGCGAGGACCTGGAGAGGTGGGGGAGGGAGGGGGTCTCCTGGATCGGCAGGATTAACTGCATAAAAATGAACCTGCTTCCGAGATTATTATATCTATTTCAAGCCCTGCCGATCTGGGTGTGCCCCCGATCTCTTCGACAGCTGCAGTCCCAAATTGAGGGTTTTGTGTGGGCGGGGGGCAGGAGAAGGGTTTCTAAATATGTCTTATACCGCCCTAAAGAACGAGGGGGCCTGGCCTTCCGCACTTGTATAAATATTTTCAAGCGGCTCAGATTGCTCAGTTTGCAATGTTTCATCTGCCCCAACACTCCCAACGTTGGGCCGATTTGGAATCGGATCTATTTGCACCAGACCTCCCGCAATTTTATTTTTGGCTACCCAAAGAGTTCCGCCCGCTATTGCGGTCCACCTGTACAGCGACTCTAACCTCACTGAGGGTTTGGGACTCCGTCCGGGACAAATTTCACCTCTGCTCTTGCTACTCGCCTTTAATGCCATATTTACGCAACAGAGCTTTTGTTCCGGGACTGTCCCCCTCCGCCTTTACAGCTTTCGAAAATATCGACCTGCAGAGGATTAAGCATTTCAGATCTCCAGGAGGTGACTGGTTTTCCTTCTCGGACCTACAATCGAAGGGTGACCTCCGGACCTTCGACCACTTCAGATTCCTACAGATACGAGACTTTTTATCTCAACATAACATTTCACGAGCAGCTAGTCAAAAATTAACGTTTTTTGAATCCATGTGTGACTCCGGAAGGGCTCCAAAAGCTCTGATTTCCACCTTATATAGTCATTTTTCATGCGAGGATGTCTCCTGGCTGACCCCTGGATTCATTGCCCGCTGGGAGGCGGATATCGGGAGGAGTTGGAGGGGGAGGAGTGGCAAGATATGTGGGAAAATATTGCAAAAGTGTCTATATGTGTTACGCTGAAAGAACAGGCATATAAAACGTTGTACCGATGGTATGCCACCCCGGTCTTGCTCTCGCATCTGCAGCCGGGTACCCCTGATGTGTGTTGGAAGGGCTGTGGGGCTCGAGGTACCCTGTTTCACATGTGGTGGCTGTGCCCGAAGGTGCGATCTTTCTGGGACCGGATTGGTGATTTATTAGAGGAGGTATTTCAACAACCTGTCCCTCTTGATCCTTGGGCCTTCCTGCTCCATAGGTCACCGGCATCCCTTCAGGGGCCGGATTGCAAACTCTTCCACAGGATAGTGTTGGGAGCTAGGAGAGCTCTCGCTAAACACTGGCGAGCTGGGGAGGTGCCTTCCGTTGAGGTGGCCCGGGCTTATATAGCCGAGGCGCATCACATGGATAAACTGTCTGCGGTGATTCACAACTCTCTTCCCTCGTTTTATAAAACCTGGAGTCATTGGGAAGAAACTAATTAAAGCCAGATTCACACCTAAAGGGAGCTAGATGCGGGAGGTTGGTTCTTTCTTTCTTTCTTTCTTTTTCCTTTTTCTCTGTCCTTATCTCTCCTTCTCTTTTCCCTCTCCTGTCGTACGTGGCTTATTGTTAGTCCTGTCCTGTCGGCTACGTGGCATGCCAAGCGCCGGGCATAAGGGCTGATTTACTGCATTTCATCCGATCTCAACCAGTATGCTTGTTTATTTCCACCTTGATTTTATGAGTTGAGCCAAACCATGTTTTATTAGGCTTGCCCTCTCTGCCCTGCGAGGCGATGTCACAGGTGGCTGTTTACCTGTCTTTTTGTGTTTAAAACTTTTTCAAAATAAAGAATTATAAAAAAAAAAAACTGGCCAAAACACTCAATTTCAGTGGGGGTTGAATAATTTTGAACACAACTGTATGTCACAATGAAAATGATCCACACAATATCATTTCAACATTACCTATGGAGACAGTTCAATTGATTACTCAGGGCCGTTTATACATATATTGCTTTCTTGTGCATTTCTGTCCAATTAGTATGTATGTACTACATTCCACATTGGCCACAGAGTGCCTCCATTGAGCGCGACGATTGGACTGGGATGTGGGCGGGTTGGTTTCAGTTCGTGCGTCTTATGTTTACTTTCCCATGGCAACCAATCTATGCCGATGCCTAATGATGACGCACACCATTTTGGCGCAACGTTTGGCGGGAACCTCCACACCGGCAACAATTAACAGCCGGCATGGGCACAAGGGATCTCAGTATATAAATATCGTTGAAGGTAGGGAACGCTTCCACTCTTGAAAAAGCTGGTTTACAGCGAAACGCGTTGAGCGTTCACGTCTGGTTCATTTTAGCTGGTCTTGGTTTTTTGTATGGGTTTTCTCCTATTGTAGGACCTTTTTGGTTGTCTCAGTTTATAGCTAGTTGGGTTATGTAAACGACATGAACCGCTGAGGTCAGCACAGGGTGGTTATATGTGTGAATATCTATTCCCTAAAATTTTGACTACTCCTACTATGCCCGGCTACCTTTTTACTCACAATATAGCTATGCTAATAGTGAGTTCTACTGTTCTACTCGTATATTGATTTTGGGCGCAACTTTAATTGGAGGATGCAACCTTGCAACTTCTAATGAGGATGCGGTTTTCCAGATTCCTTTCTATCGTGTGAAATCCATACACTACGCATTACCCTGTTCCTAACAGTATATGTATGCTAGTACAGAATAACTATACACCCAGTCTTGTCATATTCCACTATATGTGTGTGTTAGGTGAGATTTGAGTTAACTATTAAAAGTTAAGTTTTGTTGGTACTTCTATTACTGCTTGGTCGCTTGGTATACCGACCTCTTCTGTTTGTTGTGAAATAAGCCTGCTCCAAAAAAATATATTAAAGCAACAAAAAAAAAAGTTAGTTGACATAACTGCATCCCTTTCCAAAAATTTATAGCAAGTACTTCATGTACTAGTTTAGAAGGATGGCAAAGAGAAAGAAAAATACATTTACCTGAAGCAGTGGGTATGGTTTAGCTGGTAACGTCCCAGTGATATGTTCCCCCACGTGGACTTAGGGGCATTCTGGGAAACCAGTGGAAACTTTGCAGCCAGTGCAGGTCTGGAACTTGAATGCAGTTGCTGTTCTTGACGCACAAGGTTGAGTTTTCTCAGAAGCTCTTGTGGGGAGATGGCTCCAGCTCCTGGAGGATGCTGGGATGAGATTGGTATTTGAGGCACTGAATTTGAAGTCCCTTGGGTTTGAAGACCACAATCAAAATAACCAAGTGAAGACTGTACTGCATCTTTTCCAGACGCTTTGGATAGCAGTCCAGTAAAACAATGTGCAGGAGGAGGTCCAAAATCTGTGTTTGGCAAAGATGATTGAGCACAGTGGAGTTTATGCAAGAGGTTTTTTCCACTCTCATGGTCCAAAATGGAGGTAGATGTATTTGGAGCACTTGGCTGGAAAAGATCAGTCATGATGCTACCCCCCGACTGGATGGTACCATTACGTGATGATTGGTTTTCAAGCATCTCAGAGACTGGGTGCAGAACCGCTCCCTTCACCATCAGTTTTTGGATTGCAGGGCATAGCTGATCTTCACAACCCTCCCTTGCACGAGCAGGCTCTTCATAGGACAAGGAACGTACAACAGAATGTCGTATTGTAGATTGCAGTTTATGGTGATCTCCTCCTTCAAAGGACTTTTCAGACTTACCGAAGAGAGTGGTGAGTGATAAATGCTGGGGTTCAGGGTCACTGAGCTGAGTGAACAAATACAAGTTACTTCGTACAATAGTAGCAGGAGAATGAAATGAAAACTAGGATATTAAAACCAGGCGCTTAACAAGACTTCACTTAGCCCCCGGAACAGTCTGTACCCTGGGTCAACCCTCCCATTCTAAACATACCCCCTCCACATATATATATTTGCAAACACACACAGCATTCAATTGTGCACACAAAGGGCAGTATTACAAAGTTGGTGCTAACTTAAACAGAGCTGTTGTAAACATACCAGAGCCATTATAGCCTATGGAGCTTTTAAGTTTACAACGGCTCTGGTTAAGTTAGCCCCAACTTTGTAATATAGCCTTAATTATATTTTACATTGGAGCACACACATAAAATTACACTTTCCACTTCTAAATCCCTCTGCCAGCTCGCATTAAACCCAAGACTCCCCTGTCAGAACCCACTAAAAAGGTACACTCTACACATCCTGACCACTTAGGCTAGGGTCAGACGAAAGAATTTTTCCCCGCGAACGTGAAAAAGTGCGTCCGAACGCATTGACGTATTTTTTCACGGAATGCGCAAAAACTGTCAGACGACGCGCATTTTCGGGCGTGATTTTGTACGGATCGTCAATGAAACTCTTTTTGCGTCTGGACGTTATGTAGGCTGGACATTAGCAGTGTCTGACATCTCCTAATCACGCACACACGCCGCTATGCCGCAGCTACGCACTCAGTACGTCAGTACTAGCGGTTCAGCGTTCTCAGAAAAATGCGTTCAAATTCCACTTGCGTTGCACGGCCGGACTTTTGTGCGGCCGTACATCGTATATTGGCCGTCATTGCCCGTCATCTGCTGCTAGTGCGGCCGTAATTAAGTGCGCCAGAACGCACGTTAAAAGTGCGCTGGTCTGACCCCAGCCTTAACAGTTTTAAATTGGTCAGGATGTGTGGGTGTCCCCCCACACCTCCACCAATCTGGCAGAAAAAGCTAGGTGAAGCCTCAAGTTTCCTTTACTTCAACCAGTGTTACCAGCAGCAGGATTTTTGATTTTCCGTCTGCTGGTCACCAGTGATGTCAGCATGCCTACGTCACCCTCTATGCGACCAATCGCTGTAGCAAGCAGTCTCAGAGAGGCAGCCGATGTATCAGAGCTGCATATTCTTGGAGCTCCAATTATTTGTTTTACGCAGGTGCTACGGAACTTGGCTACGTAAAGTCCGTAGCTGTGTGCAATTTGCGGTTCCTACGCTATGCAAGTTGCGTAGGAGTGCAAACTGCTCAGAAAAGCTTCAGGAGCCCCTGAGTTGAAGAGTGGGAACAGCACCTGACAAGTGACAAAATGAGAGTAAAAATCACCAAAAATAATAATAAAACTTTTTAAAAAAATAATTGGGCAAGGGATATCAGCAGCCTATGCCTTTATTTAAGGATGTGAAAGGGAACTCTAGAGCAGGGTTTCTCAACTCCAGTCCTCAGGACCTAATACAGGCCATGTTTCCCAGATATCTGAAGCACAGCACAGGTGATATAATTAGCTGCTCCTTGATTGCAGCATTCAGTCTGCATTTCCCCAAGGTAAACCTTAAAATCTGGCCTGTTAGGCCCCGTTCACACTGTGATATTTATCGCGTGGATTTTGCCGCGACGTCACGCTGTGCAGCTTCTCCAATGCATTTCAATGGAGCTGTTCACATCTTGTTGCGCGTCGCAGTAGCATGTCGCTGGTACATGACCCTTTTTTGCGATTTGCTATCTGCGATTTTGCGATTTGTATTGGTGGTGCTTTGCAAAAATCGCACAAAGCCGCGACATCATCGCACTAGGTCGCGAATATGCAAATCGGCCGATTTTTCAAATCGCACAGTGTGAGTGGGGCCTTAGTGGGTCCTGAAGACTGGAGTTGAGAAACACTGCTTAGCGTACCCCTTTAACCTCCCAGCCCCCAATAGCTGTCCTCCCCTGTTCCCCTCTCAGTCCCCCATTGACCCCAAATACCATGTAAGCCCCATTACCCCTCAATCACCCAGTCCGCATTATAAGCCATTGTAAACTGAAATGTCCATGTATGTGTACATATGTCCATGTGTATCTTCATTTTCCAATAAATAAAGACACTGAATGGAGTCACACAGTGCTGATATTTGTTTGTACTCATCCAGATTTCACTAGGAGAGTGGCCACCTCTATACCCGTGCATCATGTAGCATGCCAGCCCTGAAAAGTGAATGCTGTCCTTTTGTTTTCTCTTGCTGTGCCCCCATTAACCTTCAGAAACACTGTCAGTTGCTCCAGAATCCCGCAGTCACCTTGTCAATACAACCGCATTACCCTCCGTTCCTCTGTTAGACCTGGAAACATCCCCAGTCCACCTTTTCAACTCATTAATCCGTACTATCCTCGACAGCCACCATTGACCCATTGTCGTCCTCCTTTCAGTCACCCGAATAACCCTCATGTCAATCCCGTTAGTGCTCAATCACCCCGCCAGTCCCCCCATTAAACTGCACTCACCATGTTGGTCCTCCATTGATCCATAGTCTACTTCTACGTGTCCCGTCCCTACCTAGTCTCATTTCATTTGAGTCGGAGGTCAGCGAGTCAAACTAGAAGCAGGAGGATATAGGCATTCCCTGGCAGCTGAGGGTTCCTCATTAGGAAGCTATTGGGAGTCCCATGGCTGCCAAAATTGTGCTTTCACTTTTATCATTTGTAATTAAAATATTTAAAAGTACTGCAGTGAAAACACAATTCTTTTAACATAATTTAGAGTAAAATTATTTAATGGATATTAATTTAGTGCATAACTACCCAATTTATGAGCAGATGACCGCCTCCCTCCTACAGTGCTGACTGCATAAAAAGCCTAGTGTACCTCACGCTGTATTTTATTAAGCAGGGAAATGGTGTTGGGAGTTTGTGTGCCACGACACTGGCATGCTAGTAGTTAGGAATTTGCACCTATTGGCTACCCACCCCTGCATTCAAAGATCTAGATAAGTAAAGTGGAGCCAAGGCCAAAACAGCTGCAGTGTTGAAGATTAGCTACCAAAAGCAAAAATATAGAAGTTAATTTACAGAAATAATGAGTTCTTACTTTTCCCAGAAGTGGGCCTGTGGGTTTTGGCTGTGTCTCACTGGGTTTTACAGCAATAGGTTTGATGAGATTAGGGTTGCTATAGATGGCAGATGAGCTGCTTATCAACTTCGGCTCTGAAGAGGGTTTACACTGAAAAAAAGATAAATATGGGTGACAGATTGCAGAAAATGACAGAAGAAAGTGTACAACTTTTTACCAGTTCAAAATCAAACATATGACATACAATATTTAGTATGCTTTTTTTGTTGCAAAAACTATATTTAGTCCATGAAGCACTACTTCTTTTCAAGAAAATGAAAAAAATATATATACAGGGTTATTCAGAGAGCGTGAAAAGCAGGAGAATGACTGGAGAATGGTTGGAGAATGAAAAATTCTAGGTCAAAATAGCCGATTTGGAAAGTGAGATGAAAGGGAGAATTTTTCTGGTTGGACTATTTTGACCTAGAATTTTTCATTCTCCAGTCATTCTCCAGTCATTCTCCTGCTTTTCACGCTCTCTGAATAACCCTGATAGACTTCACTCACTGCATAGTAGTTGGCAGGGTTAAAATTCAAGCGATTGCAATAACTTAAAACCACAGTAACACCTTGCACCTGCACTGTACAGCTAAAAGGTGTTACTGTAATTTCCATACACAGGCATTATCCCACATACAGATATTATTTTTATATAATATTGGCATGTTTTGGGAGTTGCACTGTTCATAATCTCATTTTGATCATAACAAAATCCCCCCATAAGCCGGAGATTTGACCATTTTTATTATCAATCTTTATTATTTTTAGGGCTAAATTACAAATCTTGCGCCGGTGCAAAAAAACATTAACGCAAGGGGTAAAACCATAGGCAAGGGGGGGCAATTTCCCCCCCCTAGGTTATTCCTTGCCCCCCCATGTGCCCCCCCACCAAAAATCAGCATCCAGCTTCCCACACTTCTTCGGACCAACGTATCTCCGTAGCTATGCATCGTATATTGATGAACGAGGTGTCATTTGAAAGGGCAGATTCTGGCCTTTCCAGTGATACCCCACATGACCATATTCAGTGTGATGTAAAAGTCATAAAACATCAAATAAAAACGTGCACTTAAACGTAAACATTTTCACAGGGTTGAAATGGCTCAGCAGTGAAATGGTTAATGTTCAGACTATACATTACATTGTGTATTATGTTAGTTTATGCCTTGGTTTAGGCTAGGGTCAGACGAGCGCAGTGCGAACGCGCGTGCAGGCGCACTTAATCACAGCCGTAGTAGCAGCAAGTGCCAGGCAATGACGGCCAATATACGAAGTACGGTCGCACAAAAGTCCAGCTGCGCAACGCAAGTGGAAAACTAACGCATTTTGTCGAGAACGTAAAACCTCTAGTACGGTTGTACAGAGTGCGCTGCGTCCGCTAGCGGCGTGTGTGCGTGAATTGGAGATGTCAGACACTGCTAATGTCCGGCCAACATAACGTCCAGATGCACAAAGTGTTTTATTGATGATCCGTACAAAATCACGGATGCAAATGCGCATAGTATGACCGCTATCGCGTACTCCGTGAAAAAATGCGTCCATTCGTTCGAACGCACTTTTTCACAGACAACGCGAAAATGCGTTCGTCTGACCCTAGCCTTAGTTGTATATTAAGGGTTAATGGGCAGGCTTCATCCCTCACAGTATACATTTGTTTTTTCCTTGATTAATGGCATTTTAGGGGTTAATGGGTTGGCTACATGCCTCAGTGTATTCATTTCATGTTTTCCCTTGATTAATGGCATTTTAGGGGTTAAGGGGTAGCTAAATGCCACATTGTTTATTATTTTTATTGCATTTCTCTGGGTTTAAGGCATTTTAGGGGTTATTATGGAAGTTAGAATCTAAAGGGTCTAATGATCTGT
The DNA here is from genome assembly GCA_009667805.1 of Leptobrachium leishanense. Taxonomy (NCBI): domain Eukaryota; kingdom Metazoa; phylum Chordata; class Amphibia; order Anura; family Megophryidae; genus Leptobrachium; species Leptobrachium leishanense. Next base: position 248,552,745 of record CM019065.1, read on the forward strand.
AGATCCTCTGCTTTCCGTCACATTTCGGGGAATTTATTTTGCAGAAAATAAGGTGAATTCTCTATTTAGCGAATGGTCACTGTAATTTGCTAAAAGTGGAGTCGCTGAAGCAGTTATCAGACATTCAGCGGAAACTGCCAAATTGCGTCAAATAAAATATTGAATTTAAGTATCAGATTAGTACAACAAAAAGGCATCATTGCATCACATTACTCTGGGGTTTTGTAATCTTATTTATATATATACTTATTTAGGGCACTATTACCTGGTGTGAGCTAACCCTTGCGTCGGCGTGATTTTGCGTTAGCGCCAGGTTAATTCAGTCTAGCGCCTGACCAACAGATCGTTTGCCTCCCGCTACAAATGGGAAAAAATCACATAGCGCGTCGCTATTAGCGATTTGTACCGCGAGCTTACTGTACTTTCCGCGTCCTATACTTAACACGGGGAGTGCTAGATATCTTTACAGATCACTTGGTGCAAGCACTAAATTTTTTGAGGTGCACTAATTGCAACATTTTACCTACTGCTCAGCCCTGGTGCTAACTCCAAAAAAACGGAAAAAACAGGTCCTCGTCCAAAATTAACAGGCAATTGAAAGGAATGCAACACAGGTGTTCTCTTGGCCCCATACACCATAGTAATGGATATGGTCAGCAATGTCGCTGCTGTTGCAGTCGGCTCTATTATAAATGTATCCTTTATCCACATATATCCTAATTCTAATATATTGCCTAATTTTAAACATTTTATGCTGGGGGCTATTCATAGTATGTAAGCAGTTGATTATTAGGGTGACTGTGTGGGCCATGTTTAAAGGAACACATGGATAAGTCTTGCCCTGAAACATGTATTGTTTATATGCTGTAGCAGGGAAATTTTTGTCGCTCACCTGGCCTTCCTTTTGGATCTATTAAATGCAGTGTAATGAGTCTACATGCTGCTGGGAGGCATTTATCATGCAATGCCCATCAGCCTTAATATGTGTGCATCAAAACAAGGATGATACGGCCACCGTGGAGGATTTTAATAATGCTGGGGTGAGAGGTTATTCACTGGATGTGTTCATATTCAAGCTTGTGAGGGTGGGGGATAGGTATGGAAAAGAAAAAACGTTCTATCCTGTACACAACCGCATTAGCGCTGGGTCTCAACTTGGGTCTTAGAGTTTCCCTAGCGTGCGCCAAACGACCTTGTTCATGGACTACTGCAGACAAGGTGATCTGTTAGTAGGTCGTCAGGCACTAACAGGGTTATTCAGAAAGCGGTGAAAAGCAGGAGAATGACTGGAGAATGGAAAATTCTAGGTCAAAATAGCCGATTCTTTGACCAAGAATTTTCCATTCTCCAGTCATTTTCCTGCTTTTCACCTCTCTCTGAATAACCCTGTAAGTTTTAGTGACTCGCACTAAATTTTTCCTTTAGTGATGGTGTTTTAGCTCACACCAGGTGATAGGGCCCTTACTTTTATTCAGTGGTATGATTTAGGCTAGGGACAGATGAGCGCATTTTCTGCAGCCACCGTCAAAATGTACGTCGATGCGTGCGCACGCATTTTTTCACGGAATACGCTTAAGTGGTCAGACGATGCGCAATTCTGGACGTATTTCATGACGATGGGGTGAAAAGAAGTCTAGGGAAATCCGGCTGTTTGAACGTTATGTTGGCCGCACTAGCAGCGTCTGACATCTCCTAATCACGCACACACGCTGCTATGCGGCCGCAGCGCACTTTGTACGTCAGTAGCAGCGGTTTCACGTTCTGATAAAAATGCGTTCATTTGCTGGTTGCGTGGTGTCGGCGCACTTTCGTACGCACGTACTGCGTATATTGGCCGTCATTGGCCGTTATGTGCTGCTACTGCCGCCGTGATTTAGTGCGCCTGCACGCGCGTTCCGACTGCCCCACTCTGACCCTAGCCTTAGTGGTGAAAATTATTAGTGCCCCCCCAGTTTTGACTGCGGTATCTTCTGTGCCCCCCCTAAATATTGTTCCTAGAGTCGCCACTGGGTAAAACCCTTTGCGCCGAACGCCGTATTACATAGTCAGCACAACAAACACGCGTAATCGTCTACCACGGGTGAAGCTGCGCGAGCTTACTGTACGTCGCGTGTCTTATACTTAACATTGTGAGCGCAAATGCGTATGTGCACTGGTACGCGGATGGTATTACAATCTATGCGCAAGAATGAACGCATAGCCTTTGCGCGCATAGTTTTAGCAACTCCTAAAAGTTGGTGTTAATGGCAAATCTTAACAACCTGGCCGAACCCAAATACGCCAGCCCATAAAAAAAAAAAATGCAGCAAAGTATAGTTACACATTCTAAACATACCAAACCAATAAAATGGAGAAGTTGTGCGTGCATGTATTATTGCTGCAGCATATATGCTCAGATTGATTTTGTCAGGCGCAAAAACTTAACGTGAGGTAATTGTGGTTCTTAACTCTGATTGGCTGAATCTTGGGGAAAAAAACAGTGCGCACACTGATTTCTGCGTGTGACGGTACTGCGCGAGCATTTGTGTGCGTCCGCTTTACGTGCGTTATTGATCGACGGATGAAAAAACGCACGAAGATTGTAATTCCAGCAGTGATTTGCGCGCGTTAACATTTAACGCTTGGCGCACAAATTCACACGTTGCGCAAGTGTTTTTGCATGAAGATTGTAATATAGCACTTAGTGTATTTGAAAAAAGATAATTTCTGCCTATATGCTAGTAATGCAGACCCTGTTTAAACATAATAGATAAGGGTTCAGTGTCCAGAAATTATAATACCAACACTATTTCTGTAAAGGATTAATACACTGCTCAAAAAAATAAAGGGAACACTTAAACAACACCATGTACACCAAGGAGGGAAGCATAGGCAGATAGCAAGACATCCCCAATAAAGGAGTGGTTCTGCAGGTGGTGACCACAGACCACTTTTCAGTTCCTATGCTTTCTGGCTGATGGTTTGGTCACTTTTGAATGCTGGCAGTGCTGTCACTCTAGTGGTAGCATGAGACGGAGTCTAGAACCCACACGAGTGGCTTAGGTAGTGCAGCTCATCCAGGATTGCACATCAATGCGAGCTGTGGCAAGAAGGTTTGCGGTGTCTGTCACCGTAGCGTCCAGAGCATGGAGGCGCTACCAGGAGACAGGCCAGTACATCAGGAGACGTGGAGGAGGCCGTAGAAGGGCAACAACCCAGCAGCAGGACCGTTACCTCTGCCTTTGTGCAAGAAGGGACAGGAGGAACACTGCCAGAGCCCTGCAAAATGACCTCCAGCGGGCCACAAATATGCACGTTGCTGCTCAAACGGTCAGAAACAGACTCCATAAGGATGGTATGAAGGCCCGACGTCCACAGGTGGGGGTTGTGCTTACAGCCCAACACTGTGCAGGACTTTGGCATTTTCCAGAGAACGCCAAGATTGGCAGCTTCGCCACTGGCGCCCTGTGCTCTTCACAGATGAAAGCAGGTTCACACCCTGCACATGTGACAGACGTGACAGGGTCTTGAGAAGCCGTGGAGAACGTTCTGCTGTCTGCAACATCCTCCAGCATGACCGGTTTGGCAGTGGGTCAGAAATGGTGTGGGTGGCATTTCTTTAGGGGGCCGCACAGCCCTCCATGTGCTCGCCAGAGGTAGCCTGACTGCCATTAGGTACCGAGAGGAGATCCTCAGACCCCTTGTGAGACCATATGATGGTGCTGTTGGCCCTGGGTTCCTCCTAATGCAAGACAATTGTAGACCTCATGTGGCTGGAGTGTGTGAGCAGTTCCTGCAAGATGAAGGCATTGATGCTATGGACTGGCCCGCCCGTTCCCCAGACCTGAATCCAATTGAGCACATCTGGGACATCATGTCTCGCTCCATCCACCAACGCCACGTTGCACCACAGAATGTCCAGGAGTTGGGGGATGCTTTAGTCCAGGTGTGGGAGGAGATCCCTCAGGAGACGATCACCACCTCATCAGGAGCATGCCCAGGCGTTGTAGGGAGGTCATACAGGCACGTGGAGGCCACACACACTACTGAGTGTAACTCCAAATCCAGACCTCCATGAGTTGCTCAATTTGATTTCCATTGATAATGTTTGTGTGATTTTGTTGTCAGCACATTCAACTATGACCACAGTATTTAATAAGAATATTTCATTCATTCAGATCTAGGATGTCTTATGCTTGTGTTCCCTTTATCTTTTTGAGCAGTGTACATTATTGAAAAATAAAAAGAGTACATTTATAATACTTTAATATCTATTAAAAAATTTAGTGTCATCCCAAACATTTAGAGATTGGCACGCGGAGAGTGAGCGGAACAGTGAAAGGTAGAGGACGCACATTGGAGCTGTCAGGGATCGCAATCAGGCCGGAGTGCAGACGCTGTCTTACTGGTGCTGGAGATCGGGAAATAAATCGTGCTGTAACCTACCTACCCAGCGCTGAGAGGTTTGGAGGACAAGCTGGTTCCGGCAGGACCCCGCGTTAGGAGGCCGCGCCGATCGATTGCGAGTGCAGGTGGCGGATTGTTCCAGTTGCTGAGATTTGACAAGCAGGGAGCAGATTCGGTGGCACAGAATCCCAGTACACAGTGGAGAAAGATCCTTTGGTCGAGGCATCGAGTGCTGGACAGTTTCGTTCGGATGGGTGAGAGGCCTCCAGGCCACAGTTCCAAAACAGAAACGCACACTTGCAATGTTGTTTAAATTCACAGGGCCCCAATGGTGACTAGTCGAACATTGCTCTTTTCGTTCACTGGCCAGTCGAACACAGTACCCGGGTACCTTAGACAACACACTCACTTCTATATTTTGAGTTATTTTGCGGGACTTACACTCCAGAACTGAGGAGTTAACCGTTCTTTTTTTTCGCCGTGTGTTTTTCCCGCGTGACGCATCCTGTAAATTCATTTAACGCGCATTTATATTTTATGACACTTTATTCTTTAGTAAAGTATATAAAAACTAGAAAATCCATAACAGTGCTGGTGCGTAATAATTCATAGTGTGGTAAGACTATCCCAAGGTTTATTCAGCGGCTAATCCGGGGGGTGAGCGCTACACGTGGGGGCTCGTCCGGGATCTCAGTCTCAGAGTGTACCGCCATTAAAGGGTTAACATGGATCCAGACGCTGCTGCAGAATGGTGTAAGGGGCAGAATAGCCAGCTAGGGTTAAGTGTAGTTATGGACATTCCCGCAGACACTTGGGCCGAAGTCCAAATTTGCCAGGCCGTGGCCGCGCTGACACCTGATCATCGGGGGCAATACTGGACATTAAGGCGAACCCAGAGACTTCTCACACATATGTTCTTTTTGAGTGGAGAAAGGATGTTCCAGTGTGTTTTCAGGATGCGAGTGTGAAGCTGGCCGACGATGTGGAAGTTCGACTGGTCCAGCCCAGTGCGCCACGTGGTGGTCCCGCGAATGTTCCCGCAGCTAGCCCGACAACGTCAAGTCACAGGGTACCGGATACTACTTCTACCCCGGTGACAGGGTTCCCTCCTGTTGCATTTGTTACCGCGATGGGAAAACTGGTGGAAACATTAGCCCAAAACTCCACTGCATCTGCCAATTATGGATATCACAAGTTACGGTTTTATTCTGGTAAGGTCCCTGTGCCAGCTGGAGAAGGGGACTTTGAAACTTGGATAGATCAGGCAGTGCAAGCCGTGGAAGAATGGGAAGTTGCTGACACCGTGAAGAGACAAAGGTTGATCGAGAGTTTAAGAGCTCCTGCTTCAGATGTCATCTGAAATCTGAAAAGGGACAAGCCAGGCTGCACTGCAGCTGAGTATCTAGAAGCTTTACAGGAAATTTTCGGAGGAGTGGAGGATTGTGCCGAGCTTATCCACAGGTTCTCTCACACCTATCAAAAGGAAGGAAAAGAATTGTCCACCTATGTCTGACGGCTGGATAAGATCATCCATCAGGTTATTCTAAAAGGAGGCATGGACCCGAGTCATGCAAACAAAGCTTTGATGGATCAAATTTTCAAAGGAGCACTCCCACTGGATCCCATAATGTTGAAATTTCAGACTAGATACCAGAGCAAGAGACTGACCTATTCCAAACTGGTCAAAGCTATCCGAGAAGAGGCTTTAATTAAGGCTAAAAAGGTTGCTAATGCTTCACACACAATTTTCACCGCAGAAAAAGAAACTCTCTGTAACGGACGTACAGACCAGAGTGATTGCTTTGAAAACTCAGATGTCACAAATGATGGAGTTAATGACATTGCTGTCGGCTAGGGACATCATAACAGAAGAGGAAAATACTCAAAACCCAACAGGGGTTGCTGTGGCCTCCAACAGGGGGTCCTCAAGTGAGCCGCAAGAAGAAAATATGCCCACACTCTCGAGGAAAAGATGTTTTGGCTGCGGGGAAATTGGTAATTTCAGGGCTCAGTGCCCAAAAGGGAAGCCCGGAAAGAAACCGGTCGAAGAACTCCTGAAGGCCGTGGAGAAACTGTTGTCCACCTTGCAAGCGGGAAACTACAGAGGGCCCTGGTGAGGGAGCAAACTAGGTGCCCAACGGTTGAAAAACGCTCCAAATTTCAAGCTCGAACTGAAAGGCCGAGAGGATCCAGATCCGTGCAGAATGCTGTACCTGCCAGGTCTGAAAGAACTGCTCCTTTAGTATCCGGTCCTATGTCGCGGGAAAGCAATGCACACCCAAAACCTCAACGGCTTAGAAGAAGGTTAGAGTGCAACGAACTGGGTCTATACCTCCTGCTGCTACAGACAAGTTTCCTGACCAGCTGATATGTCCTTCACCCAACATGTCAATCCAAGAAGAGGGAGTCTATATTAAAGCTCTGTTAGACTCAGGTGCCCAGGTGACGCCGATTTATCGAGACTTCTATGAGAAACACTTGAAGCACCTGCCCTTGAAAAAGCTAAAGGACCTTGAGATCTGGGGCATCGGAACTGAGAAGCTTCCCTATGATGGATATCTACAGGTGAAGTTGGACTTTGGATCCGAAGTTGGACAGTCTGGAGGCTTTGATGCCTTGGCCATTGTGTGTCCTCGCCCTTCAGGGGCCCGCTGAAGTTCTATGATAGTGGGGACGAATACTGATCTGGTGAGACATCTTCTGACTCCGGTAGTGATGGAAGAAGGTTCTACCAAAGTAGTACACCCGATGCTACGTCCGGTCTATCAACGAATGGTCGAAGAACAGAAAGCATCTGCCGAAGTGGGGCGTCTATGGAGATTGTAGAATCTTCTCTGTTCCTCCCAATCAGGAGAAGTGGCAAGCTTCCGGGCTTCAGTCAAGTTGAACGGGTCACAACTGGGTCCTTATGTGGTACTGGAAATTGATCCCAGTCATGGGAGTGAAGCCGGAGTAGAAGTAATCCCTGAGATAATCTCTACAAGAGCTTTGAAACGGACACGAGGAAGAATTTCCGTCAATGTATGTAATGTATCGTATTCTCCAGTGGTCCTGAAAGCACGAATGCCCCTCGGACATGTGGCTTCTGTTACGCGTCTCTCCCCTACCGATTTAGGAGTGGGAGTGAACAACGGAATTTCAGCTGAACGATTCTATCCTAAAGACGCTCCTATCTCGCTTGAATGGAAGAAACGACTGCAGTCCCAGATCCTAAAGTGGAAGGACTTGTTCTTTAAGGATGAGTTCGACGTGGGATGTGCTAAGAGTACTGAACATCGCATTCGACTGCAGGATGACAAGCTGTTTCGAGAAAGATCAAGATGGGTTCCGCTGGGAGACTTGGATGATCTACGAGAACAGTTGGCTGAACTACAAAGGACTAAGGTGATCCAAGAATCCAGGAGTCCTTATGCTTCTCCCATAGTAGTGGTTCGCAAGAAGAACGGTTCTATTCGCTTATGTATAGACTACCGCACGTTATATCAAAGAACCATCCCGATCAATATGGTACTCCTCGAATAGAAGATTCCGTGCATGGTTTGTCCGGAGCAAAATGGTTTAGTGTACTAGACCTGCGAAGTGGGGACCACCAGATACCAATGCATCCTGAAGACCAGGACCGTTCATCTGTCCATTGGGGTTCTTCGAGTTCAATAGAATGCCCCAAGGCCTTACGGGAGCCCCTGCCACGTTCCAACGGTTAATGGAGAGGACAGTTGGAGACATAAACCTGATAGAGGTGTTAGTGTATCTAGATGACCTGATCGTGTTCGGAAGGAATTTGGAAGAACATGAGCAACGGTTGGAGAAGGTTTTGAAGCGGCTCCATGAAGAGGGGTTTAAACTGTCCTTGGAGAAGTGTCAATTCTGCTTGCCTTCTGTCACGTATTTGGGGCATGTCGTCTCTGTGAAAGGCATTTCAACGGATCCTCAGAAGTTGTTAGCCATAGCTTCCTGGCCTAGACCCCGAAATATTACCGAACTTAGATCCTTCCTGGGGTTTTGCTCATATTATCGAAGATTCGTGGACGGATTCGCCAAGATAGCTCAACCTTTGAATAAACTCCTGCGGACAGAAGAAGTTGGAGAAGACTCAACGGCCCCTGATCAAAATTCGTCTGCTCCAGGACCTCGGAAGGCGCGAGAATTGATTCAAGAAGAATGGACTAATCAGTGTGAAAGTGCCTTCCAGAAACTGAAAGAGAGTCTAACCCGAGCTCCTGTCCTGGCCTACGCTGATCCTCATAAGCCGTACGAATTGCATGTGGACGCCAGCAGAGACGGACTAGGGGGAGTCTTGTATCAATAATACGATGGTCTGCTGAGACCTGTAGCGTATGTGAGCCGAAGTCTTTCGCCTTCAGAGAAGAATTATCCTACTCACAAATTGGAATTCTTGGCCTTGAAGTGGACAAGCTGAAAGATTATCTCTATGGGGCCGGATTTGTGATAAAGACCAACGTGCTCCTACAGTAGCAAAAGTTTTAATGGAGACGTTTTTCGTTCATTACGGCCTACCACAGAGAATCCACTCAGATCCACTAAGAGCAAATTCACTCCGCACTTTACAGAATATTCCCATCTTGACAATTTCTGTAGGGTTGTTTGTAAAGAGATTGAGTCTCTTAAAGTCAGTGACCTTCGGGCGGGACTCTCTGATAATTTGAGCCCTCAGGAAAGAACAGCTCTTACTCAATTACAACAACTTGACCACATTGTCATCAAGATGTCAGATAAGGGTGGGAATATTGTCCTAATGAAAACCGAACAATATCAGCATATGGTATTGGTGTTATTGCAGGATGAGATAACTTATAAAATCTTGTCTAAAGATCCTACTGAGGCCTATATGACCAACCTTATGACTATTTTAAACGATGGTCTACTTGATGGGACTATTACCCAACATGAATACGATTTTATTTGGCCATCACGTCCTACGATCGCTACTTTTTATGGCCTGCCCAAAATTCATAAGAACAATACTGTACCCCCTGGCAGACCCATAGTGTCTGGCACCAACTCACTGACACATAATGCCAGTAAATATATTGATCGTGTCCTATGTAACATCGTTCAGAGATTGCCCTCATACATCCGTGACTCCAAGCAAACCTTGAGGGAACTGGAGGATGTTACTGTACCCCCTCATGCATTGCTATGCAGTTTGGATGTCGAGTCTCTATACAGTTCCATTCCTCATGTATTGGGCTTAAAATGTGTTGAGATATTCTTAAATCGTAGAGGTGCAGTTCATTCCAAACACAGCAAATTTCTTATTTGTCTGCTTCAATTTGTATTGTATCATAGATTTCACCTTATTAGCCCCCTTGTTTCTTATGCATTTACCCGGTTGCCATGATACCAGAGACAGACTACCATTGGTTCCTAGGTACCACATGACTAACTTACGTGTCAGGAAATGGTTTCCCTGACAACCATGCCTAGGACGGACTTGGGTTTCATTATTTCCTCCTTTATATTTATATCTTTATTAGTCATGTGGCTTTTCCTTCTCCCCTTCCCCATTTCATTACCAAAAGTTATGTATTGTCACATTGTATATTAACCCTTGGTGTTTGCCTTGCTACTTAGGCAGTTCCAGGAATTTAGGGTTTGTTCAGCTATCAATGATATGTGGCTAATTTGCTCTCATTAGTCCTCCATTCCTGCACCACTGTGGATACTGGGTATATTTATTTCTTATTATGACTTGCATTTATTTTTGATCCGAGGTTATTATGTGATCCACTCTGCCTGCACTGATCTCCGTGTCATTGGGCTATCCATTGTGCCTTCGGTTGCTAGGATACCAGTAACAGGCTCACCATTGGTTCCTAGGTCCCCACATGACTAATTCACGTGTCAGGAAATGCTTTCCCTGACAACCACGCTTAGGATGGATTCGGTTTTTCCAGCTGGCCGCATGAATTTATCTCATTATCTTCAGCCTCAGAGGTATTTATAGGGGGGAACTGGGCGGGCAGTGTATCTCCAGATTAAGCCCTGTTCGGGCGAAACTGGTCGAGATATGCCTCTTTGTTTTTAACAGCTCTATATTGAATTTTTTTCTTGTGGATCTTGCCCCTTGGCTATTACTGGTTGTTATCCTAGTATGCCTCAGTATTTGGTTATGTAGGTGGCTTGAACCACCGAGGTATAGGTAGCCCTCATTAACAGTGTGTATGCTTTCGCTCCTCTCTATTTGATACAGCATTACCTTCCTCTTCTGGGCAATTTACCACACCTGTATTTTCTTCCTTTCCACTACATTGTTGGTCGCTTATTTTTTCATTAAAATTATTTCATTACTACCACTCTTGTTGCACTTTGTGCAAATTGTTTTTGCGTGTTTAGTTACTAACTTAATGAAAAGGAGAATTTCGGAGAAATTAATTGTTGACGGGATAGTTAGATTATTGTTTATATCTCGTATAAATTTCTTATTTGAATAATATCTCCCACAATGCCACCTGTGCAACAAATCCAGTCGTGAAATTTCCTCACTCCTAAATATTCCACAGTCAACTGTCAACTGTCGAAAAGTGAGGATCGGTATGGGCGCTCTTGTCTAGGTATGGGTGCTAATTTTGATTTTGCTGCCGTCTAGGAAAGGGCACAGATTCTCGAATGGGTGTGCAGATATTAGAGAAGGAAGGAGGGGGGGTTCCTAGTGGCGCAACAGTTTTATACAACAAATTTCAATGTCGTACCTTGAATCAACAGATGCATATATATCTATATGATTCACAATCATGCAACTTCACTAGTGCAATTTCAAAATAAAGTGCTGGTGTCACAGTTGGTGTGATATTAAAGTGCAACAGTTTATACAATGTCAAAAGTGCAACAGTTCATACGATATTAGAAATGCAACGGTTTATGCATTAATAAAGTGCAGCAGTGACAGCCTAAGTGCGTAGGGAGGACTTGGTATGGCACGTTAATGGATATTTGAGAAAAAGAGGTGGCGCAGATGTCTGCGTCAGCGTTATGGTGATTGATGCAGTCTAAGTGTACAAAATGACCTTACACTTGTTTCTTATGTGCATTGAAGGTCTACTGTCCTTAGTGTCCTTGTTTTCCAGAAGTCCTAAGGTGACAGAATGTGCACTGAACGTGCTCTGCCTTGTGCTTGATACGGCAGTTCTTCCTATAACGTTGGTTAACTCCACTCGAAAAGTGGGAGATAAAGAACGGGGGGGAAAGAGAAAAGACAATAATGGTGCAGCAACGTTTTATGCTAGCAAAATCTCTTGTGCTCAATAATTGCGCACTTACAAGAGCCAGAGCCACTTGAATCCGGGCTCTGGAGTTGAACTCCTGGTGTCAACTATAGGGTGACCACTTCCCTTCTTTACTGTGACGCCTTCACCTCAGGTGGAGAGACATAGACAGGGGGAGAAAAAGTGCTCTCATGGCACAGCATCAGTGGTTACAGACTTGTTACGAAAGAAGGGGGGTTGGTTACACTCACCGGTTGAGGAGCCTTATTGTTCCAGGCTCAACTGCTGTGCGTATGGTACTACTTGGTGGTGAGTACCGGAACCTCTTTACAGCTGCTACTTTGGATGCTGGCTGTGGTGTCCGTGTGGATCCTGGGCAACTTGCCTTATCAAGTTGGTTCACCAATACAAATATAGTGACTAGATATGTATTGGTATGAAAGAATTTAATTCATATATAAAAATATAAAAATATGGGTTACAGGTGCAATAGGTTACAATTGCAATCGATACAGAAGAGAGGGGAAAGGAAAATATAGATAAAAATAAAAATAAGAGCTCGAGACGCGTTTCGGTGCAACAAGCACCTTCCTCAGTCGATATGTGAGAATGGGGGGGATCTGAAGCCTTCCCGGGGTCTCCTTTTTAACTGGGGAGGCATAGGTGGTGTTTGGAAACAATTTCGGATTCATTTCCGGGTATGTGCAGTGTCGCGGTCACGTGCTGCCGATGACGTCATCTTTCGGCGCCGCGGCCATCTTTGTTTTGCGTTTCACCGCTTTGTATGCGTTCCACTTCACTATAATCAGCGCTGGGTGCATTCTGAAGCAGTTACAGGTCCCAAATGGTCTTGATAGCTCGTGTAGACATAATTAAATACAGATAAACTGTCTGGGGGGACAAAAAGGACCTTCTTGGAAATAATAATCAAGGCGGAACATTAAAACAGCGGGCTATATACCTGGGGTGCCAGAAAACGTATTATCCCGGGAAAGGAAGGTGGACAATAATAGTAGATATACAGGTCCTCATATGAAATATCATACAGTGTACCGAGAGGTCCCAGCACTCCAGCTTGTAATGGACCATAAATAAAATAGCAAGATGGCTAATTAATAATGATAAAAATGTAGAAAAAGGGGGGATAGATAAATAGAGGTGCCATATAACTCCATGTAGGTGATATTAAATAATGTATTGGAGGTTCTCAGTATTCTGGCATATAAAAATATATAGATATATGAAACTAAAAATTAATAAAAGGGGTGCCTATGAATAGGCAGTAGAAATTGGTAATAATACATTTTTATTAAAAGTGCCTATTAATTATAGAAAAGAGGGGGGGGAAGGGGGAGAGGAGATAAAAATTGGGGGATAAAATTAGGAGATAAAAAACATGGGACTCAGAGATTAAAAGGTCTCCATTGAGCAGCATGATAATGCATAAAAACAATTAAAATGGAGTAAATATAAAATGGATATAAGGTAAGGATATAAATATAAAGTGCTTAGTGATCATCTTAAAACTAGGCATAGGATAAGCGCAAAGGTGGAAGGGTCGTGGGCTTAACAATTAAGAAAATGGCAAAGTTCGAAGTCCGCATTGAGTCCTCGTGGTTGCATCGTGTCTAGTCTAAAGATCCAACTCATTTCTATCTGCCCAATTAGTTTGTCTAGGTTACCGCCTCTCCATGGTACCTCAATTTTCTTTATACCAACAAAGTTGAGTCCTTCTGGATTTTGGGCGTGCTTGAGTTTGAAATGCAGTGGGACGCTGTGTTTTTCATAACCATTCCTAATATTTCTAATATGCTCTTGGATGCGGATATTGAGTGGTCTCGTAGTCCTACCTACATATTTCAGCCCACATGGACAGGTTAATAAGTAGATAACGTTCTTTGTGAAGCAGGTGATGACTTCTTTGATCGCGATTGGTCCTGTGGTTCCGTTTACTTGTGCGATAATCTGTTTTTTACTCCTTGTATTTCGGCAATTTAGACAATTGCCGCACTGGTGAAATCCCTTCTATATATTGAAGTGATTCGGTCGTGCAAGTGTATTGTGTGTGTGCCTATGCGTTAACTTCATTTTGAGGTTGTTCACACCTCGTCAGATGAGTCTTGGGTTTTCAGGCAGTATATCCTTCAGCATCGGGTCTCTTTTCAGTATTGGCCAGTATTTCCTTATAGTTCTTCTAATGATTCTGTTCTGTGCATTATAAGAGAATATAAAGGGTACATGCTGATTAACGTTTGGTGCTCTAACCTTTTTTTTCAATATTTCTGCACGTTCCCGGTTTCTGATCTCCGACCTTACGTCTTCTAGATCAGCCGGATTATATCCTTTCTCAATAAAATCACTTTTCAGTTTCTCCGATTGTGTGTCATAAGCATTCAGATCCGTACAGTTCCTTCTTATCCTGAGAAATTGTCCTTTGGGGACATTGTCGAGCCACTGGGGTAGGTGGCAGCTCGTTTTCTCTATGAAGCTATTTACATCCACTTTCTTGAAATATGTCTTTGTCCGGATTTCGTTCTCGTGGATAAAAATACTCAGGTCTAAAAAATTAATACATTCACTGCTCCAGGTCGTGGTAAGTTTAATCCCTCTGTTGTTTTGGTCTAGACTTGCCAGAAAGGCACGTAGGGTCTGTCAACTGTCAGCTGTATTATAAGAACGTGGAAGTGTTTGGGAACGACAGCAACTCAGCTACAAAGTGGTAGGCCACGTAAAGTGACGGGGCGGGGTCAGCGGATGCTGAGGCACATAGTGTGAAGTCGCCAACTTTCTGCAGAGTCAATCGCTACAGACCTCCAAACTTCATGTGGCCTTCAGATTAGCTCAAGAACAGTGCTCAAGAACAGTGCGCAGAGAGCTTCATGGAATGGGTTTCCATGGCCGAGCAGCTGCATCCAAGCCATACATCACCAAGTGCAATGCAAAGCGTCGGATGCAGTGTTGTAAAGCACGCCGCCACTGGACTCTAGAGCAGTGGAGATGCGTTCTCTGGAGTGACGAATCGTGCTTCTCCATCTGGCAATCTGATGGACGAGTCTGGGTTTGGCGGTTAGCCGGTGAACGGTATTTGTCTGACTGCATTGTGCCAAGTGTAAAGTTTGGTGGAGGGGGGATTATGGTGTGGGGTTGTTTTTCAGGAGCTGGGCTTGGCCCCTTCGTTCCAGTGAAAGGAGCTCTGAATGCTTCAGCATACCAAGACATTTCGGACAATTCCATGCTCCCAACTTTGTGGGAACAGTTTGGAGCTGGCCCCTTCCTCTTCCAACATGACTGTGCACCAGTGCACAAAGCAAGGTCCATAAAGACATAGATGACAGTCTGGTGTGGATGAACTTGACTGGCCTGCACAGAATCCTGACCTCAACCTGATAAAACACCTTTGGGATGAATTAGAGCGGAGACTGAGAGCCAGGCCTTCTCGTCCAACATCAGTGTGTGACCTCACAAATGCACTTCTGGAAGAATGGTCAAAAATTCCCGTAAACACACTCCTAAACCTTGTGGACAGCCTTCCCAGAAGAGTTGAAGCTGTTATAGCTGCAAAGGGTGGACTGACGTCATATTGAACCCTATGGATTAGGAATGGGATGTCACTTAAATTCATATGCGAGTCAAGGCAGGTGAGCGAATACTTTTGGCAATACAAACAAATAAAGGGAACACAAACATAAGACATCCTAGATCTGAATGAATGAAATATCCTTATACTGTGGTTATTACATAGTTGATTGTGCTGACAACAAAATCACACAAACATTATCAATGAAATCAAAGTGAGCAACCCCTGGAGGTCTGGATTTGGAGTTACACTCGAAATGAAAGTGGAAAACAACACTACAGGCTGATCCAACTTTGATGTAATGTCCTTCAAACAAGTCCAAATGAGGCTCAGTAGTGTGTGTGGCCTCCACGTGCCTGTATGACCTCCCTACACTGTCTGGGCATGCTCCTGATGAGGTGGTGGATGGTCTCCTGAGGGATCTCCTCCCACACCTGGACTAAATCCTCCCCCAACTCCTGGACAGTCTGTGGTGCAACGTGGCGTTGGTGGATGGAGCGAGACATGATGTCCCAGATGTGCTCAATTGGATTCAGGTCTGGGGAACGGGCGGGCCAGTCCATAGTATCAATGCCTTCGTCTTGCAGGAACTGCTGACACACTCCAGCCACATGAGGTCTAGCATGGTCTTGCATTAGGAGGAACCCAGGGCCAACCGCACCAGCATATGGTCTCACAAGGGGTCTGAGGCTCTCATCTCGGTACCTAATGGCAGTCAGGCTACCTCTGGCGAGCACATGGAGGGCTGTGCGGCCCCCTAAAGAAATGCCACCCCACACCATTACTGACCCACTGCCAAACCGGTCATGTTGGAGGACGTTGCAGGCAGAACGTTCTCCACGGCTTCTCCAGACCCTGTCACTTCTGTCACATGTGCTCAGTGTGAACCTGCTTTCATCTGTGAAGAGCACAGGGCACCAGTGGCAAAGCTGCCAATCTTGGTGTCTTCTGGCAAATGCCAAACGTCCTGCACGGTGTTGGGCTGTAACACAACCCCCACCTGTGGACGTCGGACCCTCATACCACCCTCATGGAGTCTGTTTCTGACCGTTTGAGCAGCCACATGCACATTTGTGGCACGCTGGAGGTCGTTTTGCAGGGCTCTGGCAGTGCTCCGCCTGTCCCTCCTTGCACAAAGGTGGAGGTAGCGGTCCTGCTGCTGGGTTGGTGCCCTCCTACGGCCTCCTCCACGTCTCCTGATGTACTGGCCTGTCTCCTGGTAGCGCCTCCATGCTCTGGACACTACGGTGACAGACACCGCAAACCTTCTTGCCACAGCTCGCATTGATGTGCCATCCTGGATGAGCTGCACTACCTGAGCCACTTGTGTGGGTTCTAGACTCCGTCTCATGCTACCACTAGAGTGACAGCACCGCCAGCATTCAAAAGTGATCAAACCATCAGCCAGAAAGCATAGGAACTGAGAAGTGTTTTGTGGTCACCACCTGCAGAACCACTCCTTTATTGGGGATGTCTTGCTACCTGCCTATGCTTCCTACCTGTTGTCTATTCCATTTGCACAACAGCATGTGGACTTGATTGTCAATCAGTGTTGCTACCTAAGTGGACAGTTTGATTTCACAGATGTGTGATTGACTTGGAGTTACATTGTGTTGTTTAAGTGTTTACTTTTTTGAGCAGTGTATATATATATTATATATATATATTCATTTTTTAATTTATTTTATACTTATTTGTGAGTTTTACTCAGGAGCTCTGTGATACACTCACACACCACATATTACTGTGAGTTTTGTTGCTTTAAACCTCTATGATTTACACTGATACACACTGCACATTACTGTGAGTTTTACTGCTGTGAAGCTCTGTGATACGTTCATAAACACTGCACATTACTTTTATTGCTGTGGAGTTCTGTGATATGTTCACACACACACCGCACATTGCTGTGAGGTTTATTGCTGTGGAGCTCTGTGATATGCGCATACACACCGCACATTGCTGTGAGGTTTATTGCTGTGGAGCTCTGTGAGATACACATATTGCACATTACATTAAAATTGGGATGGACTGACAAGGTCATAGTGAACCTGGAAAAATGGAACACTGTCTGGAGTCAACATTGTGGACCTGGAGGGTACTAATGCATGTTGACAGGAGGAGGGACAAAATATGTTTTTGCCTAGGGTGGGGGGGCCGGTCCTGGTTCCTGCACCCTGAGGTTTCTATTTACGCCTCCGTGCATAAACTTTCCCTAGTCCAAGCAACAATATTTGAGACACATTAACCTCCCTGACGGTTTTCCTGAGTGTGGCTCGGGGTGAACTTTTTGTACCGAAAGAGGTATCCCCGAGCCACACTCGGGCTGGATACTTACATGTCCTGCGCTCCCTCGCTGATCCCCACAGTCTCCTCCAGCCGCTTGCAACGTCACACTGCCTGGTTCCCTTCTCGAGAAGAGTGAACCAGGAAGTGTGACATCGCGATCGGCTGGAGTGTGATTGCGGGGACAGCGTGGGAGCGCAGGGACATGTAAGTATAGGCCCGAGTGTGGCTCGGGGATACCGTTTTCAGTATTGAAAGTTAACCTCCGAGCCACACTTCTACCGCTAGGGGGCCAGAATAAATTGGACAGATTCTGAAAAAATATGTCAGAATCGGACCGCCAGGGAGGTTAATAAAAACAAATAACGAAAGGGGTTATTTAACTTTGGGGAGTTATGGTGGAGTAGTATGAAACTATGAGGACATATTAAATTAGGGACCACCATCACCGCAGTCTGCAGTACTTTATACCTTTATGTTTCTGCTGTAATGGTCTAGTGTAGAGGGATGGAGATTCAACAATAATTTCTGTAATGGTTAATATCGATTTCAGTTAAGGCCAGGGTCAGACAAGCGCATTCTGTGCAGACTGTGCGTCTGTGCACAACGGACGTACTTTCTGACTGACGACAAGGTAGTGGCCACACGGTCCATTTTTGTGACTGACTTTTTTTTGACAGATGTAGAAGGGAAAATAAATTAATCTGAAAAACATTTTGTCCGCCAAAATGCTGGACGTCAAAAATGCAGTCCGTCTGACTACGTTCCATCACTCACACACAAAGCTATGCAGACGTTGCGCACTCCGCACGTCCGTACTAGCGGTTTTACGTTCATGCCTAACTTGCGTCCGTTTGCGGTGTCCGTTGTGCGTCCACAATTCTGTGCGGACGTACTTCGTATGTGCGTCTCCATTGATCATAATTGTATGATACCACGGACATTAAAATGTGCGGCAACATGGACGTGAACACTGCGCTCGTTTGACCCGAGCCTTAGTTTTCACTGGAGTTTCAATGAGGAATCGTTACTTACATCATTGTTTCTACTGAAGGCCTATTAAGAACGTCACTTTAAAAAAAGCCAACGTTTATTCACTTACATTGCAAACAACAGCAAATGGTCAAGAGCCACAATTTACCCATTTTACTTAAGAGTAACGGTGGTATCATTTTTCACTGTTTGCTTCAACTTCACTGGCCGATGTTGATTGTAACTGCAAAAACAGTGATTATTTTTCCCAGTGTTTGCAACTACAATGAACATGTGAGATTTAAAATAAGTAAATGAATAAAAAACAATCCACAATGAGAATCTGAAAAGCTGTTTTTCTTGCTTACTTTGGTATATTCATCCCTGGCTTTTGTAAGCATTTGCAAGATGTCCACCTCTTTTGAGTCCCCCGAGTTGAGTGTCATTGGCGATACTCCACTGGGGGCACCTTGCTGTGCTTTCAGCTGCTCCTGCTGGGTTAAACTAAAAAGATATGATTAAAGCTTCCAACTTGTACGAATTAACAGAAAACTTATAGAAACTCTAGTCTCTCAATTTTTTTTAAAAAACACATAACATGTAAATTGAACATTAAAACATGTATTCGTTTTCGGATTTCAGGCCTTCCCCCATCTATCCTGATCAATTTAGAACATACTAAGACATCATATTATTATGTGATTTACTTTTCTAGACAGGACTAAAATTTACAGAAATGTTGAATTTGCACCATCCATCCACTAGGCAGCTCTGTTCAGCTGAAATGTAGCTTGATGACAGAAAATAAAATGGATCACCTATTACGTGCAAAAGCAGTATGGTACATGCAAGCCGATCCATAATTTATATTTTGGCCAAAACATGTGGCTCAAACGAGCTGAAAAAGGAGAGGAACAGAAATTATAATAATTGCTGCTAAACAGTATGTTTAAAGATCGTATGGCTAGACATCAAATTGATTAACCACAAGTTAATAGCGATAGAAATAGTGAAAGCCCTTGGAAAAGAGAGATGCTGTCAAACCATGCATGCAGGCTTCACGTTTATGACTCAAACGCAGCTGCAAACATATAACGAGAAAAATCATATGATTAGGACCTGGATAATTACATAGTTCCAAATATTCGGCTCCACTCCAAGATTGGTGTTAACTTAACCAGAGCAGTTGTAAACTCACCAGAACCACTATAGTCTATGACATTTGTTCCCAACCCAGGTCCTCAAGTACTAACAGGCCAGGTTTGCAGGATTTCTGAAGGACAGCTTAGGTGATAGGATTTGATGCTCAGTGATTGCAGTCTACATTTCCAAGGTAAATCTTAAAATCTGGCCTGTTAGGGGTACTGGAGGACCAGGGTTGGGAACCACTGGTCTATGGGGTTAAGTTTACAACAGCTCTGGTTAACTTTACAACAACTCTGGTTAACTTTACAACAACCTTGGAATAGGGCCCATTAATTTTAAAGACGATCAAACAAAACTTGTGTTATATGATATGTAAAGCCAAACTAAATTATTTTAAAAGGGTCAACAATGACTATTCATTTGTGCCATTAGTGTTTATATAAGACTAGTTGTTAAGCCTGCCCAGAGGGCAGTCTATTGTTGTTGCCAGCTCAGAATCCGTGTCCACATATTTGCTTTGCAATGTCATATCCAAGAGTATCTCCATATATAAATGCGTTTGTAACACGTCCGCCACTGTCCCGTCCACGACGGGAGGGCCAAGTGAGCAGCTGTGATGGGTGCGCGAGCAGCTGACAGCACATTACAAACGCATTTATATATTAGAGCGGGCTCCTCTTCCCTCTTAGATTGTGAACTCACGGGAGCGGCTCCTCTTATCCCGCTTAGATTGTAAACTCTCGGGAGCGGCTCCTCTTTCCCCTTACATTATAAACTCACGGGAGCGGCTCCTCTTATCCCTTAGATTGTAAACTCACGGGAGCGGTGTCACAAACGGGCATTTTCTGCAAAGCAGGGTGTATGATTTTAAATGCAGAATTGGTGTTTTTTTCTCTTGTGTTTGCAATGGAGTTTGTGAAGCCAGGCACGGTATTTACAAACCTCTTATCTGATCAGCTGGAGCTGAGTGGTAACTTGATCTGGGAAGCAAATGGTTGGGGGTTGGTTGGGAATGTTACACAAGGAATCAGCCCTCCCTGTACAAGTCGTATTTCTCTACAACGCGGGGTTGAGTGAACATCGAAGAACCCTCTGGGACATTGGAAATCAAGGAAATATCCATGGAAGTATCTACAATTTCTAGAGTTTCTATGTAAGTCCCATTTTATTTCAAGAGCTGTATTTGCACGTTCGTATATTTTGTATGTCTTGTTTTTAATGTGATATTGGCACTGTATAAAGTTTGTATTCTTTCTATTAAAACTTAAAACACAGTACTGTTTGCTCTAGATATTAATTCATGCTTCGCGAATGCAATCGCTTAGTTATCGCCCCTTAGATTGTAAACTCACGGGAGCAGCTCCTCTTTTCCCCTTAGATTGTAAACTCACGAGAGCGGCTCCTCTTTCCCCTTAGATTGTAAACTCACGGGAACGGCTCCACTTTCCCCTTAGATTGTAAACTCACGGGAGCGGCTCCTCTTTCCCCTTAGATTGTAAACTCACGAGAGCGGCTCCTCTTTCCCCTTAGATTGTAAACTCACGGGAGTGGCTCCACTTTCCCCTTAGATTGTAAACTCATGGGAACGGCTCCACTTTCCCCTTAGATTGTAAACTCACGGGAACGGCTCCACTTTCCCCTTCGATTGTAAACTCACGGGAGCGGCTCCTCTTTCCCCTTAGATTGTAAACTCACGGGAGCGGCTCCTCTTTCCCCTTAGATTGTAAACTCACGGGAGCGGCTCCTCTTTCCCCTCTTAGATTGTAAGCTCATAGGAACAGACCCCTCTTTTCCCTTTTAGATTGCAAGCACATGGGAATAGGTGGTTTATTTAGGTTGCGCATGCGCATTGCGTGCTAGGATGACGGACACAACGTTTTTATATATAGACATAGCGCCCAGTATAACACACACTATATATATAGCGCTCAGTATAACACACACTATATATATAGCGCTCAGTATAACACACACTATATATAGCGCTCAGTATAACACACACTATATATAGCGCCCAGTATAACACACAAACTATATATAGCGCCCAGTATAACACACACACTATATATATAGCGCCCAGTATAACACACACACTATATATAGCACCCAGTATAACTCACTATATATAGCGCTCAGTATAACACACACACTATATATAGCGCTCAGTATAACACACACTATATATAGCGCTCAGTATAACACACACTATATATATATCGCTCAGTATAACACACACACTATATATAGCGCTCAGTATAACACTATATATAGCGCGCAGTATAACACACACATTATATACAGTATAGCGCTCAATATAACACACACACACACGCCTGAGTGCATGTAATATTGTGTGTTTACAGTAGCCTAATATATCCAAAGCTACTAATACTTATGCCTTTTTATCAGGACTTTCACCTGAGTTCCGGTGAACTTGACACCTATAATATATTTTTTTATTTTAACCAATTTGTATCTGTTTTGCCAGTATAAATGAAAGTTTTCTAATTTTTTTATTTCACCTCAGCAATTCCACAGATATCTGTTAATAAGGCTGATACTCTGTTTTTTTTCATCTTTTTGGTAGTGCTTTTTTTTACCTGTCCACGCTGTATCTTCCCAAGGAGCACTGGGGTACATTTCTCTGTGCTCCTCCTTTGAGGACCCAGCACTCAGGCCAGCTGCCCGGGGGAATGCCTGATTCTCACCCTGTTTAAGACGGCCTCAAATCGCTTGGCCTGTCTGACAGTGGAACAGCAGAACAGGAGGCAAACCCTCTGCCTGGTCCCGAAGAGTGCTGGGGGGAGGATGGAGTGGCAGAGTCAGCTCCCAGAAGTGTGTCTGGCAGGAGTCCGATCGGGCAGCTGGCCGTGTGGGAGCAAAGGGGAAATTTCATCCAATATGCCTCTGCTCTGTTCGAAGTGCTCCTCTCTCTGTCCTGTCGGATTGGAAATCGGGCTCCCCAGGCAGCCTGTCCATGACCATCAGCAGGACACAGCATGCAGTGGATGAGGCTCTTTGTGCGAGGGAGAAAAAAAAATTCAGTTCCGTTGGCGATACGCTTTGTGCGTGCCTCTCCAACAGATCGGCTTTTTTTTTCCCCTTCGCGAATTCGGCAGTTTGTAATGTACGTTTGTAGTGCATGCACAATACAGTTTGCATGCAGTTTGTAGTGCATGCGCACTCCGCCCTTGACGGCGACGGACATTACAAACTGTTTTATTATATAGGATATTCAAAACCAGTTTAATTTTAGACCTCTATCCCAGGATTCTGTTTTATCAGTGTAGCGCTGTGTTAAAAATCTTGCTGTGGCAGTACCTATTTTTGGCCACAAGATGGAGACTATCGCGATCAGAGATACTGGACATTGGGACTACAATGCCCGGCATGCTTTGCCAGAAGACAGGAAGTGGGTGGGGACTGGACACTTACATCCTCTGCCTCGTGGAGAAAGTGGCAGAGCGCGCCAGGGAACAGGAGAAAGCAGACGCACTGAGGAGATCGTGAGAGAACCTAGGCCAAAGCCCGAGGGAGACCTGTTATTCCTGCCTGGGTCACTCAACCTGAGGAGAAGGAGACTTGCCAGAGCTCAGACATTGCTGCAGACCGGCGGAATCGAACGGAGAGCAGGCGGTGAGCTGGACAAGCTGCATGAAGTCAGACAACGGATCCGGCCGCTAGTATCCCCAGTCAAAATCCGGAGGAGAGACGTCCTGGGTCAGCGGAGCCTAAAGCCTGCGTCGGATGGGTGAGAGGCCTCCAAGGCTGTTTGTGATTAAAGGTCAAGCTGCTGTTTTCTCTTTAAAGTCCACAGGGCCCCAACTGACTAGTCGAAGACTTTCCTTCATGTAAATTCACTGGCCAGTTGAACAGTACCCGGGTACCACATACATACATATACACCTTTTTACATTCCGGGACTTAATCTGTGCAGGACTCATTCTGTTACGAATCGGAACAAGGGGGTTAAAGATAAAGTTACGTTCCGAACTATATTTTTCTCTTTTCCGCTGCGTGTTTACCGCAATACGAAGGGATTGTATGTTTTGGGTTTCGCTACGTGTCCCCTTTTTCTGAACTATCGGGAAATTGCATTCTTTTATGTTCGGTCGCGAATATTTTATTTTCCGAAATACGAAGCCTCGTGTTTCGTTTCTTTTCCGCTGCGCGTTTTACCGTGATACGAAAATACTGTAATAATACTTGTGAATACCGTGCTTCAACATCTGCTCAAGATTTTAGTAAACTATTTAAATGATAAAAACTCACAACTGTGTTGGAGTATATTTATTCCCTAGTGCGGGGAGACTGACCCGTGGTTCATTTTCAGCGGCTCCTCCGGGAGTAAGCGCTACACGTGGGGGCTCGTTTCCAGGATCCAGTCTCTGGAAAAAACGCATCTAAAGGGTTAAATATGGATCCAGACACTGTTACCGAGTGGTGTGGGGAGCACAGTAGCCAGTCAGAATGTTGTATAGTTATGGATATTCCCGCAGACACTTGGGCTGAAGATCAGATTCGCCAGGCCGTGGCCACGCTAGCACCAGATCATCGGGGGTTAATACTGGACATTGAAAAAAAACCCAGATACTTCTCACATGTATGTTCTTCTCGAATGGAGAAAGGGTGTTCCGCCATGTTTTCAGGGCACGAGCGTGAAACTGGCCGAAGAGGTGGAAGTCCAACTAATTAAGCCAAGTACGCCACGTGGCGAATCCGCAAGTGTTTCCCGCCCTAGTCCGTTGGCCATGATCGGGCCTGAATTTATCGTGGCTATTGGAGATCTACTGGCTAAATGTCAGAAAACAAGCCCTCCTCACACTAACTTCGGTTATCGACGGTTAAGAAATTTTACAGGAAACGTACCAACTCCGGCGGGAGAAGAAACCTTTGAAGAATGGGTGGAACAGGCGATGCAGGCTCTGGATGAGTGGGATGTCCCTGAGGCCCAGAAAAAGCAAAGGATCACCGAGAGCTTAAAGGGACCTGCGTCAGAAGCGGTGAGAAACCTAAAACTGAGTAGAAAAGATTGTACTGCTTTAGATTATTTAAACGTTCTTGAAGAAGTTTTTGGGCGAACTGAAAAGGCGGCCGAATTGGTATATCAGTACGAACACACCTATCAGAGAAGAGGTGAAAGGATGACCGAGTACATGAGGCGCCTGGATAAGATTCTACACCAGATACTCCTGAAGAAAGGGGCCGAACCGGCCGAAGTAGATAAGATCCGAATAAAACAGATCCTGAGGGGCTCTCAACCTCTAGATCCAGTGATGATGCAGCTGAGAAGCAGAGCAGGTAACCAAGAGTTAAAGTACCTGGAACTGATCCGAGTTGTACGAGAGGAAGAGGCTTTACTAGAAGAGAAATCTTTCAGGCGGGGGGAAAGGGCTTATGCACAACCTGTGAGACATAATGACGGCCTGCAACCTGAAAGCGACTCTCTAGATACCTATGGATCTGACGAGGACGAACAAGAACATCTAGTTGTTTTTAAATCTACAGAGAAGGCTGCCAAAGAGTCGAACCTCCCTGAATGGGGTGAATTGTCCAAAACCGTCAAGAAAGTTCAGGAAGCTCAAGTTGAATTGCAACAAGCGCATGCGGAACTGTGCCGGGTATTGATGAAGGTGACAGAGATGCAGGCAGAAATGCAGAAATTCCTCACAGGTATGCAGACGACGGGAGTTGCTGTGGCGTCTGGTCCAAATCCTTTAACCAAATCTCAACAAGCAACTACGTCTCCGCTCTCTAAGAAGAGATGTTTCGGGTGTGGAGAAATGGGCCATTTCCGCGCACAGTGCAAAGGGCGAAAGCCTGAGAAGGATAGAGTCAAGGGACTGTTGGAAGCCCTGGAAGGACTGTTATCTACCTCACCGGCGGGAAACGCCAGAGGGCACCAGTAAAGGAGCAACCTGAGTGCCCGAGGGTTGAACCCCGCTCCAGAAACCAAGCAAAGACTAAGAGGGCGAGAAGGCCCAAAGCCGAGCCAACTGTAGAGCCTGCCAGGACTGAAAGAGTCACTCCCTTAGCGTCCGGGTCTGCGTCGTGGGGAGGCAATGCACGCCAAAAACCTGCACGGGCCAAGAAAAAGGCCAGGGTACAGCAAACTGGGTCTAAGCGTCCGGATACCGCCACCAAATTTCCCGACCAACTGATAGGTCCTTCTCCTATTGTGCCAATCCAAGTGGAAGGAGTCTACACCAAAGCCCTGTTGGATTCAGGGGCTCAAGTGACATTGATCTACAGAGACTTCTATGAGAAACACTTAAAGCACATTCCTTTGCAAGAATTGAAGGATTTGGAAATATGGGGTATCGGCACTGAGAAACTCCCTTATGACGGGTACCTGCAGGTGAAGTTGGAGATCGGATCTGAAGTCATCGGGCAGTCTGGGGGTTGTGATGCATTGGCTATTGTGTGTCCTCGACCCTCGGTGCGAACAGAAGCTCCCTGATAGTGGGGACGAATACTGACTTAGTGCGGCGTCTCCTGACGCCTATCGTGTTGGAAGAAGGTTCAACTCAAGGAGTACACCCAATGTTACGTCCGGTCTATCAGAGGATGGTCGAAGAACGAAAGGCACCTGCCGAGGTGGGAAGACTGTGGAGACTGGGTGGAACAGAGAAGGTTCTGCAAGCAGGAGAAGTAGCGAGTTTCCGGGCTTCAGTCAAGTTGAATGGATCGCAACCAGGCCCTTATGTGGTGCTGGGAACCGATTTTGATCATGGGAGTGAAACCGGAGTCGAAGTAATTCCTGAGATAATCTCCACCAAAGCTCTGAAGAGAACACGAGGAAGAGTCTCGGTCAGCGTATGCAATGTGACGGATTCTCCAGTAGTCCTTAAAGCACGAATGCCTATCGGGCAAGTAGAGTCTGCTACACACCCTCTCTACCGATTCAGGAGGGGGAGTGGGTAAAGAGATTCCAGATGAAAGATTCTACCCCAAGGACGCTCCCATTTCACCTGAGTGGAAGAAACGTCTTCAGTCTCAAGTCCTAAAGTGGAAGGAATTGTTCTCAAAAGATGAGTTCGATGTGGGCCTAGCTAAGAGTACTGAGCACCGCATTCGGTTACAAGAAGATAAGCCGTTTCGAGAAAGATCAAGGCGAGTTCCGCTAGGAGACTTAGATGATCTGCGAGAGCAGCTGAACGAATTGCAAAGAACCAAGGTGATTCAAGAGTCCAGGAGTCCATACGCATCTCCTATAGTGTTGGTCCGGAAGAAAAATGGTTCTGTCCGCTTATGCATAGACTACCGCACATTGAACCGGAGAACCATCCCCGATCAATATGCCACTCCTCGGATAGAAGATGCCCTACAGTGTTTGTCTGGAGCAAAGTGGTTTAGTGTACTAGACCTGCGAAGCGGGTATCACCAGATACCAATGCATCCTGAAGACAAGGGAAAACTGCGTTCATCTGTCCACTGGGGTTCTTTGAATTCAACAGGATGCCTCAAGGCTTACGGGGGCTCCAGCCACGTTCCAACGGTTGATGGAGAAGACAGTCGGGGATATGAATCTAATCGAAGTATTAGTGTACCTGGATGACATAATTGTGTTTGGGAAGACTCTGGAAGAACATGAGCAACGCTTGGAGAAGGTCTTGAAGAGGCTCCATGAAGAGGGGCTGAAACTGTCTCTAGAGAAATGCCAATTCTGTCTACCGTCTGTTACGTATTTGGGACATGTGGTCTCAGCAGAAGGTGTTTCAACAGACCCTCGGAAGTTGGAGGCCGTAGCTTCTTGGCCTAGACCCCGAAACGTCACTGAGCTTAGATCTTTCTTGGGATTCTGTTCATACTATCGAAGATTTGTGGGAGGATTCGCGAAAATAGCTCAACCACTGAACAAACTCCTGCAGAAGGAAACCACAGAAGAAGGCTGCAAGGTCTCTGACAAAAACCCGTCAGCTCCGGGGCCAAGGAAAGCTCGAGAGTCTATACAAGGTGAATG
This sequence comes from Leptobrachium leishanense, assembly GCA_009667805.1. Lineage (NCBI taxonomy): Eukaryota > Metazoa > Chordata > Amphibia > Anura > Megophryidae > Leptobrachium > Leptobrachium leishanense. The sequence continues at coordinate 248,580,301 of CM019065.1, forward strand.
GACCAGTCAATGTGAAGGAGCTTTCGTAAAGCTGAAAGAGAGCCTAACCCGAGCTCCTGTTTTGGCCTATGCGGACCCTCACAAGCCGTATGAACTACATGTGGATGCCAGCCGAGAAGGTCTGGGAGGAGTCCTATATCAGGAGTATGGTGGATTGCTGAGGCCTGTGGCGTACGTGAGCCGGAGCCTTACGCCTTCAGAGAAGAACTATCCTACTCACAAGCTGGAGTTCCTAGCCTTGAAGTGGGCAGTGGTGGACAAGTTGAAAGACTATCTGTATGGAGCTGAGTTCGTGATCAAGACGGATAACAATCCTCTTACCTACATCCTTACTACCGCAAAACTGGACGCAACGGGACATCGGTGGTTGGCCGCTCTGTCAGGGTTTCGGTTCAGCCTGAAGTATCGCCCTGGGGTGAATAATCGAGATGCTGATGCGTTATCGAGAAGACCCTACACTACAGAATGGACTCAGTTGACTCCAGACGGGGTGCAAGCTTTGTGCCAAGGAACCGAGCGCCGGGTCAAAGGAGGGATTGAAGCAGAGGCCATAGGAGTTATGGCTGCGGCTGTTCCTGAGTTCTACTGTAACCCTACGCAGTTAAGGGATGAAAGTTTACCTACCTTTTCGAGACAGGACCTGAAAGCGGATCAGGCCAGAGACCCTTTAATTGCCTTGACCATAAAGGCCCTGTCTGCAAACCAGCGAGAGATTTTGTTAACCAAGCGGAGTCAGATTGGTCTACAAAGAGTGGGAGCGGTTAAAGATGTTGGATGGGGTGGTCTACCGAAGGGGCCCCTCAACCAACTCTGAAGAGATTCAACAGTTATTCCTCCCTACTAAACATAGGGAGAGTGTGCTGCGATCACTACATGATGAGCATGGACATTTGGGTGCAGAGAGAACTTTTAAGCTGGTGCGAGATAGGTTCTATTGGCCTTGTATGAGGGCTGAAGTAGAAAGCTATTGTCATTCCTGTCTGAGGTGTATTCAGAGAAAGACTCTACCGACTCGAACTGCTCCAATGAGCCATCTGCAGAGCCAGGGACCCATGGATTTGGTGTGCATTGACTTCTTGTGCTTAGAGCCGGATGCTAGTGGGCAAGGGAACATTCTAATAGTGACTGATCATTTCACTCGTTACGCCCAAGCTTTTTCCACGAAAGATCAACGCGCTCCGACTGTAGCCAAGGTGTTGATGGAAAAGTTCTTGGTTCACTACGGACTGCCAAGGAGGATACACTCTGATCAGGGTAGAGACTTTGAAAGCAGACTGGTGGGGCAGTTGTTAGAGCTGTTGGGAATCCAAAAGACCCGAACCACACCATATCACCCTCAAGGTGATATCACCCTCAAGGTGATGCTCAGCCTGAAAGGTTTAATCGCACACTGCTAAACATGCTGGGGACCTTGTCGAATGTGGAGAAGCAGAGTTGGAGTCGTCACATAGCTACTCTGGTGCATGCATATAACAGTACGGAGAGCGATGCAACTGGATATTCACCGTACCGTCTTATGTTTGGAAGGGAGGCTCGACTGCCGGTTGATTTGGCATTTGGGTTATCCCTAGACCAGACATCAGTAGCTTCCCATAGAAACTACGTGGATAGACTTCGAAAGAATCTGGCTTCTGCGTTTGAACAGGCCCGTTTGACCTCAGGAAACAGGGAGCAAAGAAACAAAAGGAACTATGACCTGAAAGTTCGAATACAAGATCTACAACCCGGTGATAGGGTTCTATTGAAGAACTTGGGTGCTGCTGCGAGACACAAGTTGGCGGATAGGTGGAGTTCCCAGGTTTACATTCTCTGCAAACAACTGCCGGGTTTACCAGTGTATCAGATTCGCCCAGATGGAAAGGCTGGGCCTCTTAAGAATTGGCACCGAAATCATTTGTTACCTTTGAGAGAGGCTGTAAGGATGCCAGTTGGGGACGAATTGCCTCTGCCAAATCCGCCTGTTCCATGTTTGCCTCCTGTTACTCGGTCTCAACAGACCCGGGTTGCCGAAGAGAGCGAAAGAGACAGTGAAGAAGAGAGTTATTGTCTAGATTGGATGCGCTCGCCGGAGCCTGAAGAGGTTGTCGTTGTCCTGAACGGTGGGAGAGTAACTTGAGGCCTGAAGCTCCTGAATTCTTGTTGTGGAAGTCCCTGAGACTGTTGATATCCCTGAGCCTCTTGAATTTCAGTTGGAAGTTCCTGAGGCTGTGGAGATCCCAGTAGCTCCGGAGGCTTATTCAGGTGATTATAGTTCTATGCCTTCACTGGAGGGATCATACTCTGAAGAAACGTCTGCTCCAGTGATAGAGAGAAGAATTGAGCCAACGCCTATAGTACTTCCACCTGAAGAGGAACTGATTGAGCCAGAACCAAAACGCTCTGTTCGACCGCCCAACGACTCACCTACGAGTCACCAGGACATAGCACTGAAGAGGCCATCACCACGGTGCGGAGGTTGCCCGAAGTGTCTGCTATGCTAGCTGAGGTAGCCCAAAATATGAGTCAACTTGAGGAAGTGTTCCTAACCCACTGCCTGTATGCTGCTGAACCTGTACATGTTATGTAAACTGTATTCAAATATTGTGGAAATGTAATGTAACTGTTGTACCTCCTTGGAGAGACCCAAGAGTTCTAGGAGGGGGAGAGTGTAGCGCGCTGTGTTAAAAATCTTGCTGTGGCAGTACCTATTTTTGGCCACAAGATGGAGACTATCGCGATCAGAGATACTGGACATTGGGACTACAATGCCCGGCATGCTTTGCCAGAAGACAGGAAGTGGGTGGGGACTGGACACTTACATCCTCTGCCTCGTGGAGAAAGTGGCAGAGCGCGCCAGGGAACAGGAGAAAGCAGACGCACTGAGGAGATCGTGTGAGAGAACCTAGGCCAAAGCCGAGGGAGACCTGTTATTCCTGCCTGGGTCACTCAACCTGAGGAGAAGGAGACTTGCCAGAGCTCAGACATTGCTGCAGACCGGCGGAATCGAACGGAGAGCAGGCGGTGAGCTGGACAAGCTGCATGAAGTCAGACAACGGATCCGGCCGCTAGTATCCCCAGTCAAAATCCGGAGGAGAGACGTCCTGGGTCAGCGGAGCCTAAAGCCTGCGTCGGATGGGTGAGAGGCCTCCAAGGCTGTTTGTGATTAAAGGTCAAGCTGCTGTTTTCTCTTTAAAGTCCACAGGGCCCCAACTGACTAGTCGAAGACTTTCCTTCATGTAAATTCACTGGCCAGTTGAACAGTACCCGGGTACCACATACATACATATACACCTTTTTACATTCCGGGACTTAACCTGTGCAGGACTCATTCTGTTACGAATCGGAACAAGGGGGTTAAAGATAAAGTTACGTTCCGAACTATATTTTTCTCTTTTCCGCTGCGCGTTTACCGCAATACGAAGGGATTGTATGTTTTGGGTTTCGCTACGTGTCCCCTTTTTCTGAACTATCGGGAAATTGCATTCTTTTATGTTCGTCGAGTCAAATATTTTATTTTCCGAAATACGAAGCCTCGTGTTTCGTTTCTTTTCCGCTGCGCGTTTTACCGTGATACGAAAATACTGTAATAATACTTGTGAATACCGTGCTTCAACATCTGCTCAAGATTTTAGTAAACTATTTAAATGATAAAAACTCACAACTGTGTTGGAGTATATTTATTCCCTAGTGCGGGGAGACTGACCCGTGGTTCATTTTCAGCGGCTCCTCCGGGAGTGAGCGCTACATCAGTTTTGAAGAACAGAACATTTTCTGTTTTTACTGGTTCTTACATTTCTGCCACTGAGGAAATGCCTGCGGAGAGCGAAACGTGTTTGGGCCATATTTTATTACAAGTTGTAATAAATCTTTTGGAATATATCCTGATGTCCTTCTGCTTCTTGGGATTTATACATCCATCACGATCATCTGTGGGAAGCCTTTCTAAGGAGTTTGCCTGATAACAAGTCTTCAAGTATTTGTCACGTTCGTGGTAGCGCTCACCCCTGATAACAGTGTTGTGGATCCTTTTGGACAGACCTCTGTACTTATCGATTTGCAAGCAGTCCGGATTGCCAGCCCTAGAACTCCCAGTCAGGGACTTCAGACAGAACACCAACACTAAGTACCCCTCAGTAGCAAATTATTTCGAGACCAAGTGTCTACTGAGCAAAAAAAAGTAAACTATGCATGAACAGAGATTATGCAGAAGTTTCATACACCATGGGTTAACATAAGCGTGGTCAAGTGTACAATCCGAATCGGCAACAGAGGGGGTGGTCGTACAGGCAGGGTTGGCAGCAGAGAGGGTAGTCGTACAGGCAGGTTTGGCAACAGAGAAGACACTCATAACCTTCGTGTCCGCAAGGTATAACGAGAAATTGATAGAGTCAGCACCCTGCAGGGCAGACCTACACGGAAGCTGCGTGATTTCTATTACACTTAAACTCCGTGTCAGCAGAGAGCACAATGAATATACACAAGGAGTCAGAGAGAGAATGGTCAAGCAGGCAATCCGGGTCAAACACAAGTGGGGTCATCATACAGGCAAAATCGGCAATTTAGGGTAAACAGTGAAGCACAGAGTGAACACAGCTGGCGATGCGGGAATAACTCCACGTCAGGGCGACGAGCAGAATCTCGCGCCCTGCATTTAAGGCCGGCGGCTCCGCGTCACCACGCCAAGCCCCGCCCATCCAAGACGCCGGACGATCAGCCGGAACTCCTGGCACCCAGCCAGCGACGCCGCCAGGTGTCCAGACCCCCCAGGGAGCACCGCAGGAGACGATGTGACAGTATTTAAACCCTGAGCTAGGCTAGAGCTCCTAAGAGGGTGAGTAAACTACCTTTTACTTACAAGTAGAGGGCTATATTACACTATGATGATTTTCCCTCTTATTCTATGAGGTTTTTACTACAATAAATTCTGGAGAGTTGTGGTAGATGAATAGGCTTGCAACAATACGTAAGGCGATTTCATTAGAGCTGAATAGCTCTAGAATAGTGTGAGTGCATATTTTTTTTAGGGATGCACCGATACTGATACTAGTATTGGTGCCAATACTGCCATTTGCACGAGTACTCGTGCAAATGGTCTGATACATCCCCCTGATACCGGAAGCCAGTGCTGGGCCAGCTTGCCGGTATCCGCGGGGCTGGGGAAGCTGGCCGCGCGCTTGAAAAGCACTCAGCCAGCGTTCCCCTCCGGTGGCTGCATACTCACCTAGTGGTGGGTCCAGTCGCAGGGCTGTGACGCGGCTGCCGGGCAGTGGAGGCTGTGACGCTGCCGCTAGCTGAGATCTCGCGGGAGCCTCCCGCGAGATCTTGGCTGGAGGCAGAGTCAAGGCCTCCATGGCCCGGCGGCAGCGTCACAGCCATGCGAACGGATCCACCTTCCTCCTTCAGTGTCCAGGTGAGCTGGGGGCAATATCCATGTGAGCTAGGGGCATATCCATGTGAGTTGGGGGCATATCCATGTGAGCTGGGGGCATAACCGTGAGAGCTGGGGGCATATCCGTGAGAGCTGGGGGCATATCCATGAGAGCTGGGGGCATATCCATGTGAGCTGAGGCATATCCATGTGAGCTGGGGGCATATCCATGAGATCTGGGGGCAATCTCCATGTGAGCTGGGGGCAATCTCCATGTGAGCTGGGGGCAATCTCCATGTGAGCTGGGGTTATTCTGTGTGTATATATATATATATATATATATATCTCGGGGGGGATATATACATGTGAGCTGGGGCATTTTTATATGAGGTCTGTTCTTATTGAAAAGCGGTCACATGACATAAAATAAAAGTATTGGTACTCGGTATCGGTGAGTACTTTTAAAAAAGTATCGGTACTCGGGCTTAGAAAAGTGGTATCAGTGCATCCCTAATTTTTTCCCATGAATACTTTTCACTGATTATACTGTAATACACTGTGGGCTATATTACAAAGCTGGTGCTAACTTAACCAGAGCAGTTGTAAACTTACCAGAGCCATTATAGCCTATGAAGCTGTTAAGTTAACAACAGCTCTGGTTAAGTTAGCACCAACTTTGTAACACTGCCCTGTGATGGAAAGCTCTTGTCCATCTGTCCTGCTTTCCAGGCACCCTCCATTACGCAGATCGGCCCGGCTGTTGTGTTGCTCGGAACGCAGTGCCTCGAGCAGCCTGATCTCCTGCCTCTGACCCGCTGGCCACTGATTTCGAGGACGGGGCGGGTTGAATGTCTTCGGTTGGCGCCACAGACGTTTTTGTCTGAATCAGGATCTTCACCTGCTCCCCGGTTGTCCTGTCTCTGTGATACAGGCTGATGTCCATTGATGATTCTTCAGGAAGTCAGTCTAGCGCTAGTGTCTGAATGGTCAGTATACTGCTATCTGTCTGTCTGTCTGTGCCTTCTCCCACTTGGAGAAGAGGGGAGACTTGATCACCCTCCCTTTTCAGGTTCTGGTCTCAGTATTGTGTGTGAGAGAGTCCGTGTGTATGCTTGCGAGCCTACCCAGATAGTGGGGAAGCGAATCTGAGAGCGAACTGTTGAACAGCATACCGAGAAGTATTCCTAGTACAAGGGGACGCCCTTGGGACATATTGTTGGTTCTGGTTCTGGAGTATTTCTGGATGGGCTGCTGTGATGTGTTTTCTGAACCAAACTCCATGAAGTGCCGGACTGCGTGAAGTGTGTGTATATGCGAAAGCTCATCCAGGTCTGTATCTGTTATCAGTGTCTGTGTATAAGCGCTGCTCTCTGTATAGCGTTCGGTGTTGGCTCTGAGTATCTATCAGCGCCTCTGTATAGGGCTCGGTGTCTTGTATATATAGATATATAGATAGATAAACACATGGGGGGGTTGCACTCAGCCTAAACTGTGCGTCTCAAAATAAAATACAGAACAGAACCCTTAACTCTGAGCTTTGCTGTATAAAATGGTGGAAATTTGGTTCGCAATGAACGGCCGTGAATTGCTTAAGCCTGCCAACAGCGCCAATGTAATCCACCCTCTGGCAGGTCCTACTCTGCAAACCTAATGACTGCCCATCATGGGATAAACTCATTTACTGAGGAACAGGTCCCCTTCATGGAGCTCCCGCAGATTCATGGCCGTTCATTGCGAACCAAATTTCCACCATTTTATTCATCAAAGCTCAGACTTAAGAAATTTTGACTATGTGGTAAAAGCTGGTATTATGTACCCATGCATGGAGTTGTTGTTGCAGGTTTTTGAATGTGTTTGTCTGGAGTGCTCTCTGCGTGGTTTTGTTCTGTATTTTATTTTGAGACGCACCTGCACTGAAACGCTTAGTTTAGGCTTAGTGCAACCCCCCCATGTGTTTTTCATATGAATTTCCTGGGTATGCACCCCTCCCTGCCACAGGTACTCCTCCTCCAGGTTCTATTTAACCTTGATCTGCGGAAGCTCCATGAAGGGGACCTGTTCCTCAGAAAGTGAGTTTATCCCATGATGGGCAGTCATTAGGTTTGCAGAGTAGGACATGCCAGAGGGTGGATTACATTGATGCTGTTGGCAGGCTTAAGCAATTCACGGGCGTTCATTGCGAACCAAATTTCCACCATTTTATTCAGCAAAGCTCAGAGTTAAGAATTTTTCACCATGTGGTAAAAGCTGATATTATGTACCATGCATGGAGCGGTTGTTGCAGGTTTTTGAATGTATTTGTCTGGAGTGCTCTCTCCGTGGTTTTGTTATATATCAATCAACCATCAATTTTTTGGATGTTAGGATTTTTAAGAAAAATGGTCATTTGCAATATTCCCTGTTCACAAAACCAACGGATCGTAATACACTTCTCCATAGCTCTAGTGCTCATCCTGAACATTCCAGACGATCGTTACCCTATGCACAGTTTCTGAGGGTAATACGTAATAACAGTGATGAAGAAACAAAGGTGGACCAAATACAGTTTATGTTTCAGAGGTTTGTAAATCGGGGTTACTCTAGGGGCCTATTAATGGACGCCCTGGGGAGGGCTAGAAATCCTGAGGTGAGAGAGGTCAAACCTGACAGACTAAAATTTCCCTTGACTTTTGATACGGCATCAGAAAAAAATCACATCGGTTGTAAGGAAGAACTGGCAGGTACTGGAAAAGGATGAGTCCCTACCAATGCAGTTTAAACAGAAACCCATGTTCTGCTATCGCAAGAATCGTAATTTAAAAGGACCTGTTGGTCCAAACAGACCCTGTCCAAAGTTATGGACAAGGATCAGAGCGATTCCAGAACTGGGGCTGTAGGAGGTGTTTGGGCTGTGTTACTTGCGGCCATATGATACCTGCCAAGGAGTTCCGACACCCCCATACGGGGAAACGTTTCTTTATTCGGCATTCCATCACTTGCAGGACGGAGTATGTGGTCTACAAAATCTCATGCCCGTGTGGCTTAACCTATGTGGGGAAAACAGTCACCCCATTGTGTGAAAGAATACGCAATCATAGATCGAACATCAGGACAGCCTATAGAGACGGAAAGTCTGATAAGCCAGTAGCAAGGCATTTTCTGGAGCTTAATATACAAACACATTTTCTGGAGCTTGGTCATTCCTTGTCTTCACTTAGATTCATAGCGATTGATCATATTCCACCATTAAGAAGAGGTGGGGATAGGGTATTAACACTCCTTCAGAGGGAGGCTCACTGGATCCACAGGCTGGACACGGTCCACCCTAATGGACTCAATGAGAGGAGTATGTACTCGGTTTTTTTGTAATTTGATGGCTGGTGATACAGTTGGAAATATGTGAGCTTATGTGGTGGTGGGACTTAGGTGTCTATGATAAGTGCTGATTAATAGCGCTGACGTTTAAGTACAACCAGTGCCTGCTGTTTTTGGGGGTTGTTTTTAGTTGTTTTTGTTTTAAGTGTTTTTAGCCACCACCTCCGGTGGCAGAGAGGTGTAGACAACCAGCGTTGAAAGCATTGCGCTCTGTACACACGCTGGCGTTGCCTGGGTAACCGGTGTGACGTCAGAGGGAGGCGCCGGGAGTCGGCGCATGCGCAGTGGCACAGGGGACACGCAGAGATTGTGATGCACCGGGTGGTGAGTTATTGGGAACCTTGTTTGGGTATTGATTACAGGGTCTACTTAAATGATGTATGTCATTGTGTGTATATGTATGTCCTGAGGAAGGCTCACTCACTAGTGTGAGCCGAAACGTTGACTCTTTATGGATTGAATAAAGGAAAACTTTCTGAAAATCCCTGGAGTGCTGGCTTTCCTGCTGTTCTGTGTCTGTTGAGGCCATAGCTGAGCACCGTGTGTTGAAATCGAGTGGTGAACCGTGAGTGCATAACCTTTTTGACTATATATATATATATATATATATATATATTATATAATATATATATATATATATATATATATATATATAAATTACAAAGTCTGCCATGCACTCATGCTTAATGATTTAAAGAGTGCCCGGTGCCTCGCTGCTAGGCTCAATATCCAAATTGCAACTCACTTGAAGACGCAGTGGCACTCCAGGACTGTTTGAAATTTCTTTTATTCAATCCATAAAATCCATAGATTTTATGGATTGAATAAAAAAATTTCAAACAGTAATGGAGTGCCACTGCGTCTTCAAGTGAGTTGCAATTTATATATATATATATAGTTGCAGAAGTGGTCCTGTGGATACACCACTCTTGTCTGAAACCAGCTGCACCTCCTCTGCTATCTGGGAATCCAAAGTGGAGAAGCCATCTCGAACCAGACAATCCTTTGAAACTGCGTCCACAGTTACTTCCTGATACCTGCAAGTAGGTGTTTTTGAAGGCCATAATAATGCCTGATCACCTGCCACCGAGGGAAAGACGGGTCTTAACCCAAAGGGTTGCCTGTGAAACTATTGTTCACAGTCTACTCTGCAGAACTCACTCCGGAAGCTGAGTTGCCTTCGCACAGTTGAAAAATGGAAACACACACACACACACACACACACACACACACACACACACACACACACACACACACACACACACACAGGAAAAGGAGTTCTGGATTAGCACAAGGGAGCAGTTGTAACGGGTTCCCTTGTAAATGCATTGATAACTAGGAGTTTTCTGTATATCGAGTTATGTACCCCCCAATTGATCCGAGAATACCTCATGTATACTACCCCGTAAAACCAACTGCTAGCCCTGTGCAGCACCGTGACAAATGAAGCCTGGTACCCCAGAATCTGTTAATGAAATATAAATATGTGTTTGCTAACCGCTCAGGCTGTGAGACTGCTGGGTCTGTAGTAAAACAGCACCCTGCAACCATGAGTCCGGATAGTACTCCTGATCTTGTTTTGTGTACTCTGCTTTAATCTCATCCAGTGCTTACTAAGCCGTTGGAAGAAAAAAATGAGTGATCCAAATCCCTGGATATGCAATATGCCACTCTAGTTATTTAATTATACACTAGTGGCTTCTGTGAGGGATTTCCCACCACCGTATATGTAGTTGTTGAATTGGTGATTTCTTTGGTTCCATTTTGGGGTCTCTACAACACGGTGTTTCTGTTATGCTCATGATTGGTATTGTTATCCTGATCTGTTACTTAGGGTATAAATCTGTTCTATGTATCCTGGCCCACTATACGGCTGATGAGACAACCCAACCCGACCTAATTATATTTCCCTTATGGTATACCACTCAGCCCAAGGGCATCCATGACTCGGCGCTGTTGTTATCCTTTGGTACCCGGGTATTTATAGTTGGCTAGGAGCCCATTAATCATGGACTCATGGCCAAAAGGGGGGAATGAAGGAGGAATGGCCTGGTGAGTTATAGTTTGTATTGAAGATTACGAGTCCTTATGTGCCCTCAATCATAATAACCACATAGATGATATAACTTACTCAAGATCACAAAGGGTTAATGTGTGTGGGGTGGAAAAGCCAGAGCTGAGTGTAGAAGGCCCATGTGTCGGGTGCAAAAGACGTTTGTCCTGTTGTCCAGGATTAGGGTGAAACCAATAAAAGCTAAACCCCCCAGGCCATGAGCCGATACCACCATTCCTTGATAGATCAAAGAGAACTGCCACTAATGTGATTTTGGGTCTTCTGTTATTTGTAAATCTATACCACCAACGTGCGAGGTTTCACTTGTCATCACTGGGAATCTATAAAATGGATAGGTAAAAGTGTATCATTACTCAGTGTTGCCGTCAGCCAGAGATGCCACCGAGTCTCCGTGAATAAATCCTGACTTTCTGAAGAACCTCTGTCTGGGTATTATTTCTCCGCCGCGGCACGACGACACTCGACCAGAATCCTATTTCAATAGTTGTCCAGGAATCATGGGAGATGTAGTTCAGAAACATCTGGTGGGCCAGAGTTTGACATCCCTGCTCTAGGGTTAAAAGGAGGGGATATGGGGAAAGAGAGGTTTAATAATAACTCTTTTGCCAAACTACTGCTTTAACCCTAGATTAAGGAGAATACTCACTTTTATGCCAATGCTGGGCTCCCTCAATGGTTATCCCAAACTGACAAGCTGACTGCATTGAATTGTCAAAATGTCTAAAGCGTTCCGTTAAATAACTGTCTTGACCAAGTAAAAAACTTTGGGCGTGTTTTGGAAAACAAAATGCAAACGTTTAGAAAAAACTTTCAGGCTGATTTTTCACCCAACATTATTATTTTTACTCACGTATACATACGTATACATCTCTGAGAACCCTACTTTAGATTGTAAGCAAAAAGGATGTCTGCCAAAGTACTGGCCCACTGGCCATTTGTGGCTTCCAGACCGGTTACAAATGGCCCGCAGTCAGTTGCGGACTGACCCGGTCACCCACAGGCATCATTTTCTGCAAGCAGTGTGTCAGATTTTAAATCCAGAATTTGTGGGGGGGTTTTCTCTGGTCTTTGCAAAGGAGTTTGCCAGGGAAGATCTCGGTATTTACAATCCCTTATCTGATCTGCTCCCTTGGGCTGAATGAAAACTTGATCAGGGAACCAAATGGGTTGGGGGGGGGTGAGGGGCAAGCTCTTTGTATAGAATGCTCAATCAAAACTCAGGGTATTTTGGCAAAGACTTGGAGTGGGTAACATCCAAGAACCTTCTGGTACATTTGAAATCTGGAAATACCCATGGAAGTTGCCTAATCAAGTTAGGCTTTCTATGTAAGTCCCATTTTATTTCAAGAACTGTATTTGCACGTTTTCTTATATTTTGTATGTCTTGTTTTTGTGATATCAGCACTGTGTAAAGTTTGTATTTTTATCTTTTTCCATTAAAACTTTAAAATCCAGTACTGTCTCTGCTCTAGATAATTCATGCTTCTCGAAGAGAATAGCTTGGTTTATCGTTACAGTACTATATAACGTTTGGTAGAGATATTAGCTGTATATGGTTGGGCTCCTGGATTGGGGTGGTATACAGATAGTGGGGTTTCAAAAGTGCCCTATTACTTTGGTGGTGGCAGACCAGTGGCGTAGCGTGGGTTGTCAGCGCCCAGGGCCAGCCAAGAATTGTGCGCCCCCCCCCAACCTGTGGACACGTTATCGATATTGCCCCAGCTCTCACATGGATATTGCCCAGCTCACACATGGATATTGCCCCAGCTCACACATGGATATTGCCCCAGCTCACACATGGATATTGCCCCAGCTCACACATGGATATTGCCCCAGCTCACACATGGATATTGCCCCAGCTCACACATGGATAATGCCCCAGCTCACACATGGATATTGCCCCAGCTCACGCATGGATACTGCCCCAGCTCACGCATGGATACTGCCCCAGCTCTCACATGGATTTGCCCCAGCTCTCACATGGATTTGCTCCAGCTCACACATGGATATTGCCCCAGCTCACACATGGATATTGCCCCAGCTCACACATGGATATTGCCCCAGCTCACACATGGATATTGCCCCAGCTCACACATGGATATTGCCCCAGCTCTCACATGGATATTGCCCCAGCTCACGCATGGATACTGCCCCAGCTCTCACATGGATTTGCCCCAGCTCACACATGGATATTGCCCAGCTCACACATGGATATTGCCCCAGCTCACACATGGATACTGCCCCAGCTCTCACATGGATTTGCCCCAGCTCACACATGGATTTGCCCCAGCTCTCTCATGGATTTGCCCCAGCTCATGGATTTGCCCCAGCTCATGGGATTTGCCCCAGCTCACACATGGATTTGCCCCAGCTCTCACATGGATTTGCCCTAGCTCATGGATTTGCCCCAGCTCACACATGGATTTGCCCCAGCTCACACATGGATTTGCCCCAGGCTCACACATGGATTTGCCACCCAGCTCACACATGGATTTGCCCCAGCTCACACATGGATTTGCCCCAGCTCTCACATGTATTTGCCCCCAGCTTCACATGTATTTGCCCCCCAGCTTACACATGTATTTGCCCCCCAGCTCACACATGGATTTGCCCCAGCTCACACATGGATTTGCCCCAGCTCACACATGGATTTGCCCCAGCTCACACATGGATTTGCCCCCCAGCTCACACATGGATTTGCCCCAGCTCACACATGGATTTGCCCTAGCTCACACATGTATTTGCCCCCAGCTCACACATGGATTTGCCCCAGCTCACACATGTATTTGCCCCCCAGCTCACACATGGATTTGCCCCAGCTCACACATGGATTTGCCCCAGCTCTCACATGGATTTGCCCCAGCTCATGGATTTGCCCCAGCTCACATGTATTTGCCCCCCAGCTCATGGATTTGCCCCCCAGTTTACACATGTATTTGCCCCAGCTCACACATGTATTTGCCCCAGCTCTCACCTGGATATTGCTCCGGCAGGGGTTGAGGGGACCCAGAAGATGCCGGGCAGCGGGAGTGCCTGCCCGCCGCCCGGTCCTGAACAGTCCGTCCTGTTCTTGAAGGGGAGGCGGGTGCGTGCAGGCGTGCGCAGGTCACGCGGTCCGGCCAGTCAGGTGGTACAGAGACTCAGTACCACCTGATTAGCCGGACCACGTGACCGGCTGCGCCTGCACGCAGCCGCATCCCCTTCAAGAACAGGACGGACTGTTCAGGACCGGGCGGCGGGCAGGCACTCCCGCTGCCCGGCATCTTCTGGGTCCCCTCAACCCGCGGGCCAGTTTTAGGGGCGCAAATGCGCCCCTAACAAAACTGCGCCCGGGGCCACGGCCCCCCCACGCTACGCCACTGTGGCAGACTATATTCGGAAGGGTGTGTGCGGCTTAAGGGCGTTAGGTTGGCATAACCTGGGTCCCTGAGAGTGGGCAGAGTTAGTAAGTCCACAAGCTTGGAGCTGTACCCCTTGGTACACTCTCCTTCTGCACGTGACGACAGGGTAGGTAGCTTTTTTCTGTCGTGACAGACCCGGTATGAATTACCAATGCGTGGAGCGTCATAGGGATTCCCTCCCCAGCGCGCCTGAGGATGTCACCCACTGGAATTCCCCTTGTTCAGTAGTACAGGAGATGCAGTATCTCCGGATCCCTATGGATTACGGGGGCGGTTGAGACATCATTGGAAAGGCCAGAATCTGGCCTTTCCAATGATTTCCAACACCACTATATAATCTGTAGCAACAAAAAGATAATAAAATATTAAATAAAATTAAATACACTGTTAAAAAGATATTTTTTTAAGCTCTAAAAACAGAGGCGGGGGCGGAGCCGACTGCAGACAGGAGCGGACGCATGTTGCTGTGCTCTCCTGCGGTCTTGCTATTTCTTTGGATTTATTGTGTCCCTCTTTCTATCTTGACACCCCCCCTGGTTGCTTTAGTGCCCAGGAGTTGGGGCGCGGGCATTGCGCTACCTAACTGCATCCCTCCCCACCGTTGAAGCCAGTCCTGGTTTTCAGGCCTGAGATACGGCCTACTTTATTGGCCATCTTTGAAGCCAGCTACTATCCCCCGGACTGCTACCTGCCTCGCGTTGCGTCCGCCAGGCTTCCGCTCTCTCCCCGATGGCTGACCCGGACTCCCTGGCCCTCACGAGAGGGATATTGGCTGAACTGCTGTGGGAATTCAGGGCTGCATGGATTCGTGCCCGACAGGAAGTCGGTTGGGGCGGCGTAGTGATCCCTGCTTCGAAGATGGATGATGATCACATGGTGGAGGTGAGGCCCTGCAGAGACCCAGCTGAGGATGGACGGGGTCCTGATGGTCCAAAGATAGCTGATCCTTCATCGACCGGACAGGCGCTAGCTGTGCCCCCTGATCCCTTGGAGATCTCACCTGCTGCGGTGGTGGCTGTTTGCAGCCGGGAGGGACCCTCTGCTCCCCTGCCTCCCCCTGAAGCATTTGGGTGGCCTGGTGGCTATAGGCTGACCCTGACCTTCCGCGGGTAAGGGGACAGATCTGATGTCGCTGCTGCTGTGTACCTGATGTCTGCCATACTCTGTGGAGGGGAGCCTTCTCCTGCTATGATGACCTGCCTTGAGGACCAAGCACGTCCCCTGCTGAGCCTCCCCTATAACATGGAGGGAACCCGGCTTCTCCCTGTACCCTGGGATACTGACTGGGACACTTAAGTACGCATGGGGCTGATAGAACCCCCCCCCCCCCACCATGTTATATTTGTTTCTCTGCGGACTCCTTTGATGACTAGTTGTTTTTGATTTATCATCGGTTTTCTTTTTTCTTTGTGTCCTGCTGACTGACTCAATTCGATCTCGTGGGCCCCAATGTTGGACACTCTTTGGCAGACTTTGGCTATTCTACCAGGGAGTTAGCCCTTCTGTGGTGGCCCGGGACTTTGGGTCCCCCCCCTCTTTTTTTTTTTTTGTTTTGGTGTGCGGGTCATTGAGTTGAGCTGAGTGAGCCATTGGAGCGGCTACCATGGCTCTGACCGTCTCCTCTGGCCCCAGCTCTCCCGGCCCAGTGGCATCTTCCGCGGCCTCTAGTCCCGTACGGGGTTCTTGGAGTGCGCCAGGAATGCCGCTTTTCACCACCTTTTTTCTCCAAACCCCCCTTCCTCTTTCTTTTTTTTTTCCTGCCCTGGTGCCAGTCCACTAATTTCCTGCTGACACAACCGCCTCCCTGGTATTGCTATCCTGTGAATATTGGAGTGTCTTACCCTTCGCCCACCTTTAAGAATATTACCTTCGTGGTCTCTTGCTGTCTACCGGTTTTCTTTTCTTTTACATTTGTCTGTTGTACTGCTGTCTTTTTTTTTTTTAAATAATAGTTTTGAATTTCAAAAAAAACAGAGGCATTGTTCCCCACCCCCTTATAAAATTACAATGCAGTCGCATTGATTTTTTCATATATCAAACCAAAAGACATTTTTCATATACATTTTTTTTAAATTTGACAATTTGTTTTGGAGATATTTCACTATATTGCCAAAAGTATTCGCTCACCCATCCAAATAATCAGAATCAGGTGTTCCAATCACTTCCATGGCCACAGGTGTATAAAATCAAGCACCTAGGCATGCAGACTGTTTTTACAAACATTTGTGAAAGAATGGGTCGCTCTCAGGCGCTCAGTGAATTCCAGCGTGGAACTGTGATAGGATGCCACCTGTGCAACAAATCCAGTTGTGAAATTTCCTCGCTCCTAAATATTCCACAGTCAACAGTCAGCTGTATTATAAGAACATGGAAGTGTTTGGGAACGACAGCAACTCCGCCACGAAGTGGTAGGCCACGTAAACTGATGGTGCGGGGTCAGCGGATGCTGAGGTGCATAGTGCGAAGAGGTCGCCAACTTTCTGCAGAGTCAATCGCTGCAGACTCCAAACTTCATGTGGCCTTCAGATTAGCTCAAGAACAGTGCGCAGAGAGCTTCATGGAATGGGTTTCCATGGCCAAGCAGCTGCATCCAAGCCATACATCACCAAGTGCAATGCAAAGCATTGGATGCAGTGGTGTAAAGCACGCCGCCACTGGACTCTAGAGCAGTGGAGACGAGTTCTCTGGATTGACAAATCACGCTTCTCCATCTGGCAATCTGATGGACGAGTCTGGGTTTGGTGGTTGCCAGGAAAACGGTACTTGTCTGACTGCATTGTGCCAAGTGTAAAGTTTGGTGGAGGGGGGATTATGGTGTGGGGTTGTTTTTCAGGAGCTGGGCTTGGCCCCTTGGTTCCAGTGAAAGGAACTCTGAATGCTTCACCATACCAAGACATTTTGGACAATTCCATGCTCCCAACTTTGTGGGAACAGTTTGGAGCTGGCCCCTTCCTCTTCCAACATGACTGTGCACCAGTGCACAAAGCAAGGTCCAAAAAGACATGGATGACAGAGTCTGGTGTGGATGAACTTGACTGGGCTGCACAGAGTCCTGACTTCAACCCGAGAGAACACCTTTGGGATGAAATAGAGCGGAGACTGAGAGCCAGGCCTTCTCTTCCAACATCAGTGTGTGACCTCACAAATGCGCTTCTGGAAGAATGGTCAAAAATTCACATAAACACACTCCTAAACCTTGTGGACAGCCTTCCCAGAAGAGTTGAAGCTGTTATAGCTGCAAAGGGTGGACCGACGTCATATTGAACCCTATGGATTAGGAATGGGATGTCACTTAAGTTTATATGCGAGTCAAGGCAGGTGAGCGAATACTTTTGGCAATATAGTGTATGTAGTACAAGTTAAGGCAAAAACAAAGCTCGGGTAAGCGTATGATTAAATGAAGGAAGCGTGCTGTTCGAAGGCGGTGTGTCGATCACGGAAAGGAAAAACTTACGCAGGGCACAATCGGCAAGAAATAAAAGGTGCCTCGAGGGCATGACTGTCTCGGTATACATCTCCATATGGTATAACATAACAAACCATAATAAGGGGGCGATCGGGGTGGGGGAAAACTTAAGGATAGAGAAAGATAAAATAAAGAAGGAAAAAAAAGAGAAAATGGGAGGGGGGATAATGACTAAATTGTCAGAAATGAAGAAAAACAGATTCCAGCGAGCTAGTAGGAGCGCCAGCCGGTCCCTTCAGCCACAGAGTCTTCCGGGCCCCTGGCTCCGGCAGTGAACCTCGTGCCAGGTAAGAGACTACTTTCTGCTCCAGAGTGTAGGTGTCGTGTCCTCAGCCCCTGCGGCGCGACCTGGGGGTTCTGGGCAAGGTTCTGTGCCAGGAGCTGGCCGGCTGCCAGCACTGGGGAATGGCCGAGTGGCGTCCGAGGGGGCGGGGCCTAGCATGCTCACGAGGAGCCGCCGGGTTTAAAACAGGGCGCGAGGAGTTGCCTCATCGCCCTGTCGTGGAGTCTGATTCCAGCATCGCTACCTATTCGTTGTAATTGCCTCTCTGTTGCCAAACTATTTTTGTATACGATCCCTGCTCCTGTTATTTGACCCGGCCTGATTTTTGACTATTCTCTTACTGCTTGATTACGATCGCCTGTGTAGTGTTTTTGGTGGTTTAACCCCATGCTTGCCGCTGGGGTGTTTACACGCTACTGGGGAAGTGTTCAGTCTCATTGGTGGGTGTTGTCAGTGGCCTCTCTAAGTGCCTATACCCAACCGAGGATTCACGCTCTCCATCCACATATATTGCTTAAATCCACAATCGCAAAGTCCTGCTTATTTAATGCCCATGGTCAGTGTGCGCTTACCAGCAACAATACTCGTTACTGTATGTACGACAGACCCTTAAGTGTATGTGTTGTTTCTTACCATCTGAAGGTACCGCTGACCTGCTCCCGATTATCAGCAAACGTTAAAGCTACTTATTTCCTGACTGCCCTGCAGCCCATGCAATTCAACAACTGTCTAGTTTATCTGTATTTCTCTGCTTGAAACCTTTTAGGGCTTAGTAGCGACTCAGTCTATTGTTCAAACTTGTTACCACAAGTGTCTGATTCTGTGAATTACGATCGGTGTTTAAACGTCCAAAAGATGTCTCAGCCCTTAAGGATCTCAACTCCGCTACTCTCTAGTGGGCGCTACTCCCCCCCCCCCGTTACAGTAGGGGGAAGAGAGGAGGAGGGAGGCGGGTGGGAGGGTGGAAGGCAAAGAGGAAAAGGAGAAGGGAAAAAAAGGGGGGGAGAGGGAGACAGATCAAAGAAGTAGACTAGACGGGAGGGGAGCGGGCAGTTTGGAAGGTGAAAGGGGGTGTGTGAAGGCATCCCCTCCACCCCCAGCGAACCGCCTCTGCGTGAGCCAACCCCCAGGTCTCCCCTCGCTATCCGGGGCGGGTATGTCCGGGTCGGGCTAACTCCAACTCTCGGCACGCAGTCAATCCAGAAAAGGCCAGATGAGCAGAGGTCGGAAAGGCGAACGCCGCCAGGCACGGTGCCCACACCCTTTCAAAGTCTCCCATACGGTCCAGGACTACTGCCGTCAGGCGCTCCACCGTGAGCATGTGCCAGATCTTGGCCTGAATCGGGGCCCAAGGCGGCGGGGGACCCTTCCAGATTTTGGCCAGGCAGATGCGCACCGCTGCACACACCCTGGAGATTAGAGAATGTTCGCCGCGGGCGATGCTCACTAATGGGTGTGGCCTGTTAAGAAGCGCTGTCCAAGGATCCGGGGGAAGGGGGACTCCCAGTGCTCTGCTCAGGTCCCGAAATACTGTCTTCCATACTGGCCGGACCGTGCAGCAGTCCCACCAGGCATGTAGATACGTACCCTTCTCCCCACATGGAGGTTTGTACCAACCACTCTGGGTTCACACGGGGGTGTACAAGTCGGGCAAGGCGCGACCGACAACCCAGCGCTCCTTTTCTATCTCGTGGAGAACCACAACACACAATATGTGACAGAGAACAGTGAACAAAAACTGAACTCTACCGGTGACTCACTCAACCCCGCCTCCATCCCCCCACCCTCCAAGCCGAGGGGCAGGAAGTCATTAGACATAGGCAAAAAGGCAAATGTCATACATGGTCCTCGAGGCGGAATGCTCTCCCCCCACCCTACGCATCGGATACCCTTCATCCCCCCAGAGGCCGCTAAAGGGACCCCTCGAGTCCCGGTTGGAGTGCGGCACCGTCAGCTTTTCCAACATGTCCAGCTCAGCACAAGGCCAGGGCCCAAAAGGTTGCCCTGTTCAAACAGGGGTGGGCAGTGTGTATCGAAATAGTCGAGGCCTGCCAGTCACGCGGGAAGCAGCTGGAGGAGGTGCAGTGCTCACGAGGGACCACACAGCAGCTCTACCCTCTCTGGGACAGGCAGGCAGTCTCAGATGACAAACATTGACCCTGGAATAAATCAGAAGTTACCTAAACCATATAGTGGGAAAATCATGTGTCGGTACAGAGATTGCTGGTTACCCCAAGATGGAAGCTTTCTTCAGGATCTGGGAAATTTGCCCCTAGGATTCAAAAAGAGGAACATTGCTTTTGCTGCACTCCATTTTTTGGACTATTGATGCTGAGAAACAGAGAACAGACAACTGCAGAGCAGTAAGAACAGTAATATTCTATGAGCGGGATTAATGATGAGGTGCACTAGAAGCCAGGGTATCATTTCCCATTGGCTGCTAGGCCCTGCCTGGCACTGTATATATTTATTTCATTAAAAGACTCAGTCCCTGTTGTTGCTGACTGTTCTAAAAACCTCCAGATCTGCATGTTGTCTCTTATCTGCGTAACGCTATCATAGCTCTTTGCGTGTGCCTGTACTTAAGCTTCGGCTAAGGGCTGGAGAAAGTCATGAAAGACTGCTGGTGGGAGAACATGAGACCGGCGTGGAAGCACCCATTAACAGATGTGACCCAGTCGGGGTACAGAGATCTGTTACAGTAAGTTTCTAAGGGACATACAGGATAGCAACACCTGAATAGTGCTGGCTGTAACTGAGCATCAAATATCAGGACTCAGGTCTCCACTGAGCGAACACGCCCACAACATCTCCTGATCTTTCTTCTTGTCCTGCAGCTTGGTTCCTGGAAACTGCAAGAGTGTAACTGTATAACTGCACATCTACAATTTAATTAAAAAATAATAAGCGGGGGCATTGCCCCGCTTTACGGAGTCTCTACTGCACCTGATATACACTCCCTATCTGGATGGAGAAGGCTGGAGAAGCGGAGGGCCCCGTTTCCCAGCCATGACGGCTGACCTGATTGAGGGGGCGGATGGAGTACCCGCGGGGCGGTGGACAGATGTCCCATTGCTGCCCTTGGGATCTGGCCTGGAGGCCGCGCTATCGCTCTTGGAGGACATGCTGAGGATGGAAGAGGATGATGGGCGTCCGCTGACGAGAGGCGACCTGCGACGCTTTACGGAGGCCTTGCGGGGCAGCAGAAGCCCAGATGACCCACGTGGTGCCGACTGTGGAGGCTTCCGGCTGGAGGCTGATTCGCACATCTGTGCGTCCCTAGCGGAAGGCGCCGAGAGCAACCCAGAGCCCCGGTCCCTGCCGGTTACCTCGCTGGCAAGGGGAAGGAGTCCTCCATGTAGTCCTGAGGTACCTGTCGCCTGCGGATCGCCGGGCTGCACAGAGTCGACTGGAGTGACGGAGGGGCCTGGAGACCCTGGTTGGAGAATGGAAGTGGAGGAGTGCCCCCCTTGTCGACCTGGGCTGAGGCACAACCTGGATCTCTCGCCCCGGCTCTCTCTCTACAGGAGTCTGCGAATCCACCTCGTGGAGATGGCAACGAGAATAGTTGGGCAGTCCGAGCTCCGTTGGGGCCTTGTGCCCTACTCCTGGAGGATTTGGCACCGGTTGTGTATTCCGGCCTCCCTCTCGGTGCCCTACCCGCCTTACGAGAACCCCTTTTCCGGGATGCTGGCTGAAAGTGATCTGCCCCCCCGAGTGTGACCCCTGTTCTCGGTCCTTGACCCATTTTGAAATTAGATGACTCTCCACCTGGTGACCCTTTTTGCTTCCCACACCCCATCCCTCATTTTCCCCCCACATGCTGAGAATACCTGTTTATTGATGCATTCCCCCCCCTTACTCCCCCCCCCTTCTGCTGGGACACTTCCGACATTTTCTGAGGACGCTTTGAGTTTTTGTTCCATCCTCTCTCCCTTTCCCCCACATAAGCATTATTTTGGTTGTTTTTCAGAGGACTCTTTTTACCTTCCTACGGCAGTGCTTCCTAGTTACCTAGTTCGTATTTTTGATGTCTTTTAGGCTGACGAATTGTGGCCCTGCGCGGCCATTTTCTTTTACGCAGATGACTCGTTATGGCCCTGCGAGGCCATTTTCTTTGATTGTCTTGCTGACTTTGTTTCAAAATAAAACCTTTAAACACAGAAAAAAAAAAAAAAGAAAAGAAATAGCTGAGGCCTCTGTTGTTGTCCTCGAGGTGGCGTCGCATCTGTGCCAATCCGAGGCACAATGTTCGGGGGGGGGGATTCGTCTGCATAAAAACAGGGACTCGATCAGGGGGCTCAAGGGGGACCCGCCTTGGTCCCTGACTCAGGACACCAAAGGGTCGCCGACATGCAGCACAGCGTGGAGGGGTACGTCTCAGACCAGGCCGCCCTGGTCACCCAGGAGGTACTACCACCACACCCCGCAAGCCCGGGTCAGGTCTGTTGAAGAAGTCGAGGGGAGCAGGTATGCCCAGGGCTTCCAAGATAGCCGGGCCATCCGAGGGAGTGTGCAAAGTGAGAAAAGTCTCATTATGCGGGATCAGCAGGTGAAAAGGGAAACCCTACCGATAAGGAACTTATCATGCTCATGCTGCTGTGAGGGGCTTCAGGGACATCCGTTTCTGGAGGGTCAAGGGTGCCAGATCGTTAAAAAAGTGTGGGGTTACCCCCTCAAAGGACAGGGCGGCATTCCTAACTGCCCGCAGAATCGCCTCCTTGGTGGTGTAGTAGTGGCAGCGTGTCACGACATCCCTTGGGAGCTCTGTCTCCTGGGGCTTTGGGCGAAGGGCTCTGTGGGCCCTGTCAAGCAGCAGCTCCTCTTCCGTCGTCTCAGGCAGCAGGAGGCGAAAATAACAGCGGAGAAATTCCCTCAGATCAGTAATCGCTTCCGGGACGTTTCTCAGGCGCAGGTTAGAGCGGCGGGGCCGGTTATCCATGTCCTCCACCGTTTCCTGCAGCAATTCATGTCTTTCACGCAGGGCTATCTTTTCATATATATTTTAATATATTTAAATTTAATTTTAAAATATTCTAATATTTTATTTAGAATATTTTAAGTAAATATATTTTAATAAAATACTGCATATTTACATTAGATTTAACTTATTTATTAAATTAAAGCAATGTTTTTTGAGTTTTATTGCTGTGGAGCTTTGTGATATAGTAATGTGCGGTGTGAATGAGCGTGAGTTTTATTGAGCTGGGGCACTGAAGAAACAGAGGGGAGATTTTATTAAACCAGCCCTCCCTTGTCACTTACTGGGATAAGAGGGGGTTATCGGTCCTTACATACACTCTTGATAATCGGAAGCGTTCAGGAGCAACATGAGCTGCCGAGCGCTTCCGATTCTCTGCCTGCCACTGCAGGAGGATGGAGGAGCTTAATGTGCTCTCCTGTTGGTTCAGGCTGGTGGTGAGGTGCCGGTACTGAGTACAGACGAGTACCCCCTGAAAAACAGCCTCATGACTATGTATATACCACCACTGACTTTGCTCGTAGCTTGCGAAATGAGAAGGAGAGTAACGGCAGTGGTATTGCTCATTTTAGACGTGACAAATGGACAATGCCATTGCTTAAGAACAAAATATAAATAAAAAGACTTGTTGCTATAAATTAAAAGAATAAATGGTTTAATAATAAAAAAAAATGAGTTTGAAATTTTGTATGTGTCCCCCATGGGATATGAAAACTTGTACAGTGGCCCTCGGGTAATTTGAGTTTGAGACCCCTGCTCTAAAGTAATGGGATGTGAAACCACATGTTGCCTTTTCTGGCCATTCTTGAGACTTCATGAGAGGCAAAATCATTAAATGTAAATCTTTTGTGGTGAGACTTGTGTTAACTATCCTTCCAATAAACACAAGATAGTTATATGCGTTACATACAGTGGGCCTGCTACTTACTTCTTCATGAGCTCTGCGATCCGTTGGCATTCTTCTTTGTCATAAAACCAGATTCCATATATGAAAACTGTAATAGAAATAACAAAAACTCATGGTCAAAAATTACAAGCCTCTGCTGATTGACCTTCTGTTCAATCAGAATCATGAGTATTCATCCCTGCAGTTAAAATTTGGTTAACAGGTCTGAAACAACAGAAACTGCTTAAACCAACAAAACAGAGCACACAAAAACAAAATAAACCTTTAACCCTGCATTGCCCCCTAGGGTCAGAAATGCTGATTTTGGTTATATTTAAGACTTGCACCGTCAGTATTTTCTTAGTATTTAAATTGTTGACCAGGATTTCCTTGCTCTACGTGTTCAAAAATTGCAATGATTTGACACTTTATGGGACGTTTCATACATCTTAAAGGTCTTCATGTTATGTAGCGCTACGGAACATGTTAGCGCTTTATAAAAACTTAACGGTTAGAAATAATACTGGAGGATTAAAATGTATGAACACAATGTCATTAATGTTATTTACCAGTGTAAGAACACATATTCCATGCTATCAGAATACTATGGGAAGATCGAACAAGGAAGTATGGCATCCTATAACAGCAAATATACATAGTGCTGCAGATTGACCATATGTTTGTAGCCCAAATGTGTATATAACTCAAAAGATACAGTATCTTTATAAGTTCTGTGCGTCAACTAGATCCTGGATATCTCTTTAGCTGATTCGGCTTGTGATGTCAAAGAGTGATAGAAACACCCCCAGTCATCGCCAACTGCAATGTGCTGAATAGTCCATATAGCCCATTAAAAACAAATCGAGGCCTCAAGAACCAGTAAAATATAAAATATTTACTCAAAGAAAATCATTATTAAAAGCCTGCCACGTTATGTCTGTAAAACCAGACTTTTTCAAGGGCAATAAACAAGTAGTAGCAATGAAAAAATATATAAATGCAAACAAAACTTTAACTTTACTTTCTTTCTATAGAGTCCTTCCTAATTGTATCCACATACATTAAATACATAAATTAAAAACCCTATCCCCTATGGCAGTGATTCCCAAACCTATCCTCAGGACCCGCTGACACACCAGGTTTGCCAGATATCTGAAGCACAGCACAGGTGATATAATTTGCTGCTCAGTGATTGCAGGATTCAGTCTGCATTTCACCAAGGTTTTCTGCAAAATCTGGCCTGGTTAAGGGTCCCGAGGACAGGTTGGGGAAACACTGCCCTTTGGGGATGAATGAGGATCTGACTTGTTTTCATTGATAAATCTGGCTGTAAACATTTTGTAACAAGTTTTAATATATGTTTCTGTATTGGAATGTTAATATTAGGGTTGCGCCGATACCGGGTACTTCACGAGTATTTGGTACTCGTGCAGAGGCCCCGATATTTCCCCTGATACCGCAAGCCAGCATTGAACTGGCTTACCAGCATCCGAGGGACTGGGGCGGCTGTCCGAATGCTCTATCGGCATTCGGACAGGCCCCTGCAGCTGACCGCTTACCTTCCACGAGCGCTGCTGGGGGCTTTCCCACGAGCGGATGTGTGAAAACTTTGCTGGCGGCGCTCGTGGAAGGTAAGAATGAACGCGGTCAGCTGCAGGGGCCTGTCCGAATGCCGTAAGAGCAGACAGCCGCCCAATGTCTGGTCTGGGGTCTGAATGTGTGTGTGTGTGTGTGTATATATATATTACACATACACACACACTGAGGTCTAAGGCTAGGGTCAGATTTTTGTTGTTTCACTGAGGACTGTGTCTGTGGAAGTCAGTTTTTTGGGAATTTCAGTCATTTATAGCCCAGAGGGTTACACAGCGGCATGGCTGGCTCCTTCCACCTCAGTGTCTCCTTTCTAGCCCCAAGCACTGCTTGCGATCTTTTAGGTAAGGTGTATGATGGGGGATCAGCGGCCTTGGCACTACTTGAGGCTCTACCTATCTAATTGGTACCTCAATGACATGGGGCCGTGGTTTCAGGATGGCTGGTGGTCTGGGGTTGCTGCCCCTGGTGTATAGCATTCAATTCTAGATGGTTCTTGGAACCTTGTATTTGCCTGTTTTGTCCCGGTTCCACTATTTAAGACCTGTAAATTTCAGACTGGCATGGCTGATGCCTTCCACCTGACAGTTTGTTCCCATTTTAGCTCCCAGGTATTGAGAGTATTTACAGCCTATAAGGCTAGGGTCAGATGAGCGCATTTTGTACGGACTGTGCGTCCGTGCAGTACGGACGTACTTACTGACTGACAACAAAGTAGTGGCCACACAGTCCGTTTTTTTCACTGACGTATTTTTTGACTGATGTAGCAGGGAAAATAAATTACAATGAAAGAACATTCTGTCCGTCAAAAATGCTGGACGTATAAATGCAGTCCGTCTGACCTTGTTGCATCACTCACACACAAAGCTTTGCGGACGTTGTGCACTCTGCACGTCCGTTCTAGCAGTATTACGTTCTTGCCTAACCTGCGTCCGTTTGCAGCGTACGTCAGCCCCCGCACTTCTGTGCGGACGTACTTCGTGTTTGGGGCTCCATTTAACACAATTGTATGCTATCACGGACGTACTTATGTGCAGGCAACACGGACGTTAACACTGCGTTCGTCTGACCCCAGCCTAAATCCTACTAGCTCTGTGAGTGCACCATTGCTTATGGACTCCATGTGTCTCAGGTACTTTGTTAATCACTATTCCCTGCCCATCTTGTGAAATGCTCTTCCTGGTGATCCGTGTCTTGAACATGTCATTAGGGTGTTTTTTATTTTCCCTGTTTTAGCCTTCTCGGTATTGTTCACTGACAACATGCTGCTTTGTTTACTTTTATTGGAGCTTTTAAAAATGGGCAGTGTGTGTGTATGTGTATATATATATATATATATATATATTACGCTTACACACACTGAGGTCTAAAATGGCCAATGTATGTGTATATACAGTATATATTACACACTCACACACACTGAAGTCTAAAATGGCCAGTGTGTGTGTGTATGTGTATATATATATATTAATTACACATACACACTGAGGTCTGAAATGGGCAGTGTGTATATGTGTATATAAATATTACACACACACACTGTGGTCGGAAATGGGCCAGTGTCTGTATATATAACACATACACACACACAGGTCTGAAATGGGCCAGTGTGTGTGTGTGTGTATATATATATATCACACATATACACAAACACACACTGAGGGCATGTGTGTATATACACACTGTGGTCTGGTGTCTGGTAGGTGTACATGTATCTAATGGATGTGTGGTATATTCTATATAAATAATATACCCCACAGGCATCAGATACATGTATACCCAACAGACACCAGACCAGTGTGTGTGTATATATGAATGTATATTTGGTGTCTGTGTGTGGTCAGGGTGTGTGCAGGCAGTGGGTAAATGGGGTGTCTGGTCATACATTGCAATATTAACTTAAACAGGGCAGTCTTTCAGCAAAATCCTAAATTATTTATTGAAAAGCGTCACATGACATTAAATAACAGTATCGGTACTTGAACTCGGTCCTAAAAAAATGGTATCGGTGCATCCCTAGTTAATATAATAATTATTTAATGTTTTTTCGCTTTTTATTCTACATACCTTTTAATGATCATGAATGATTTATGCCATAAATTATCATATTTTAATATTAACTGATTGACATACCAATGAAGGACCACTAGGGGCAGTATGTAGGCTGTTTGCCCTGTGTGGCTAGCTGTGATGTCATTAAGCCAGCCTACATTAGAGAGGTTTTACCTATTAGTAGAGCGGTTTGTCTATTGGTGACTCCCACTGGGAATAAAAGGGATTTGCATCCAAGAGTTAACTCTCTTAAACTGTACCTGGAGATGCTGACCATGTGAGGACTTTTGCCAGCCCCCCAGCCTGGGGCCTAGTAAGCATGCTTTCATTGCTGTATTGTTCATGTAATGTACTGTGTGATATGACTATTACTATTCCATGATTGTGTGTAGGTTAATCTTTTTGTAGTTACTGTAAAGCAAATGTTATAAACTGTTAATATAAATTGCCAAGTAAATTGTCAATTCATTTTGCACCGGTTTTTGTGTGTTTTTCTTATATATATATACTAGGTATAAAGTCTGCCCGGAGGGCAATCTAT
The DNA here is from genome assembly GCA_009667805.1 of Leptobrachium leishanense. Lineage (NCBI taxonomy): Eukaryota > Metazoa > Chordata > Amphibia > Anura > Megophryidae > Leptobrachium > Leptobrachium leishanense. The sequence continues at coordinate 248,608,279 of CM019065.1, forward strand.
TGTTGTAGAGCATATGGCTGCCCAGTGCTCCCAATGATGTGGCTGTTTATCGCACCCAGTTTCTGACCCCCAGCTCACATGGATATATATATTGCCCCCAGCTCACATGGATATATATATTGCCCCCAGCTCACATGGATATATATATTGCCCCAGCGCACATGGGTATCTATATTGCTCCCAGCTCATATGGGTATATTTGCCCCAACTCACATGGGTATATTTTCCCCCAACTCACATGGGTTTATATATATTGCCCACAGCTCACATGTATATATTTGAACCCAGCTCACATGGATATATATTGCCCCAGCTCACATAGGTGTATATTTGCCCCAGCTCACATGGGTGTATATTTGCCCCCAGCTCACATGGGTATATTTGCCCCAAGCTCACATGGGTATATTTGCCCCCAGCTCACATGGGTATATTTGCCCCAGCTCACATGGATATATTTGCCCCCAGCTCACATGGATATATTTGCCCCAGCTCACATGGATATATTTACCCCAGCTCACATGGGTATATACGGCCCCCAGCTCACATGGGTATATATTTCCCCCCCGCTCACATGGGTATATTTGCTCCCGGCTCACAAGGGTATATATGACCCCCAGCTCACAGAAGCTGGATCCGCACGCGGCCTCTACCTGTTGGCCTTGCGCGCATCCTGTAGAGCCAGATGCGCTCGAAGCAGACAGCAATAGGCTGCGTGTGTATATTTGCCACAAGCTCACATGGATATATATATTGCCCCAGCTCACATGGGTATAATTGTCCCCAGCTCACATGGGTATAATTGCCCCCTGCTCACATGTGTATATTTGCCCCAGCTCACATGGGTATATTTGCCCCCAGCTCACATGGTTATAATTGCCCCCAGCTCACATGGTTATAATTGCCCCAGCTCACATGGGTATAATTGCCCCCTGCTCACATGGGTATAATTGCCCCAAACTCACATGGGTATATTTGCCCCCAGCTCACATGGGTATAATTGCCCCCTGCTCACATGGGTATAATTGCCCAATGCTCACATGGGTATATTTGCCCCCAGCTCACATGGGTATATTTGCCCCCAACTCACATGGGTTTATACATATTGCCCCCAGCTCACATGTATATATTTGCCCCCAGGTCACATGGATATATATTGCCCCAGCTCACATATGTGTATATTTGCCCCAGCTCACATGGGTTTATATTTGCCCCAGCTCACATGGGTATATTTGCCCCCAGCTCACATGGGTATATTTGCCCCCAGCTCACATGGATATATTTGCCCCAGCTCACATGGATAAATTTACCCCAGCTCACATGGGTATATACGGCCCCCAGCTCACATGGGTATATATTTCCCCCCCCCACTCACATGGGTATATTTGCTCCCGGCTCACAAGGGTATATATGACCCCCAGCTCACAGAAGCTGGATCCGCGCGCGGCCTCTACCTGTTGGCCTTGCGCGCATCCAGGAGAACAGGATGCGCGCACAGCAGCCGGGTAGAGGCTGCGCGGGCATCCTGTAGAGCCAGATGCGCTCGCAGCAGACAGCAATAGGCTGTGTGTGTATATTTGCCCCCAGCTCACATGGAAATATATATTGCCCCAGCTCACATGGGTATAATTGTCCCCAGCTCACATGGGTATAATTGCCCCCTGCTCACATGTGTATATTTGCCCCCAGCTCACATGTGTATATTTGCCCCCAGCTCACATGTGTATATTTGCCCCCAGCTCACATGGGTATAATTGCCCCAAACTCACATGGGTATAATTGCCCCCAGCTCACATGGGTATAATTGCCCCCAGCTCACATGGGTATATTTGCCCCCAGCTCACATGTGTATATTTGCCCCCAGCTCACATGGGTATAATTGCCCCAAACTCACATGGGTATAATTGCCCCAAACTCACATGGGTATAATTGCCCCCAGCTCACATGGGTATATTTGCCCCCAGCTCACATGGGTATATTTGCCCCCAGCTCACATGGGTATAATTGTCCCCAGCTCACATGGGTATAATTGCCCCAAACTCACATGTGTATATTTACCCCCCAGCTCACAGGGGTATATTTGCCCCAGCTCACATGGGTATATTTGCCACAGCTCACATGGGTATATACTGCCCCCAGCTCACATGGGTATATTTGCTCCCGGCTCATATGACCCCAGCTCACAGAAGCAGGATCCACCCACGGCCTCTACCCGTTGGCCTTGCGCGCTTCCAGGAGAACAGGATGCGCGCACAGCAGCCGGGTAGAGGCTGCGCGGGCATCCTGTAGAGCCAGATGCGCTCGCAGCAGACAGCAATAGGCTGCGTGTGTATATTTGCCCCCAGCTCACATGGATATATATATTGCCCCAGCTCACATGTGTATATTTGCCCCCTGCTCACATGGGTATAATTGCCCCCTGCTCACATGGGTATAATTGCCCCAAACTCACATGGGTATAATTGCCCCAAACTCACATGGGTATAATTGCCCCCAGCTCACATGGGTATATTTGCCCCCTGCTCACATGGGTAGAATTGCCCAATGCTCACATGGGTATAATTGCCCCCAGCTCACATGGGTATATTTGCCCCCAGCTCACATGGGTATATTTGCCCCCAGCTCACATGGGTATAATTTCCCCCTGCTCACATGGGTATAATTGCCCCCTGCTCACATGGGTATAATTGCCCAATGCTCACATGGGTATAATTGCCCCCAGCTCACATGTGTATATTTGCCCCCAGCTCACATGGGTATATTTGCCCCAGCTCACATGGGTATATACTGCCCCCAGCTCACATGGGTATATTTGCTCCCGGCTCATATGACCCCAGCTCACAGAAGCTGGATCCGCCCGCGGCCTCTACCCGTTGGCCGCACGCGCATCCAGGAGAACAGGATGCGCGCACAGCAGCCGGGTAGAGGCTGCGCGGGCATCCTGTAGAGCCAGATGCGCTCGCAGCAGACAGCAATAGGCTGCGTGTGTATATTTGCCCCCAGCTCACATGGATATATATATTGCCCCAGCTCACATGTGTATATTTGCCCCCTGCTCACATGGGTATAATTGCCCCCTGCTCACATGGGTATAATTGCCCCAAACTCACATGGGTATAATTGCCCCAAACTCACATGGGTATAATTGCCCCCAGCTCACATGGGTATATTTGCCCCCTGCTCACATGGGTAGAATTGCCCAATGCTCACATGGGTATAATTGCCCCCAGCTCACATGGGTATATTTGCCCCCAGCTCACATGGTATATTTGCCCCAGCTCACATGGGTATAATTTCCCCCTGCTCACATGGGTATAATTGCCCCCTGCTCACATGGGTATAATTGCCCAATGCTCACATGGGTATAATTGCCCCCAGCTCACATGTGTATATTTGCCCCCCAGCTCACATGGGTATATTTGCCCCAGCTCACATGGGTATATACTGCCCCCAGCTCACATGGGTATATTTGCTCCCGGCTCATATGACCCCAGCTCACAGAAGCTGGATCCGCCCGCGGCCTCTACCCGTTGGCCGCACGCGCATCCAGGAGAACAGGATGCGCGTGCGCAACAGCCGGGTAGACTCTGCACGCGCATCCTGTAGAGCCAGATGCGCTCACAGCAGACGGCCATAGGCTGCGTGTGTATATTTGCCCCAGCTCACATGGATATATTTGCCCCCAGCTCACATGGATATATCATTTGCCCCCAGCTCACATGGGTGTATATTTGAAACCCAGCTCACATGGGTATATTTGCCCCCAGCTCACATGGGTGTATATTTGCCCCAGCTCACATGGGTATTGTTAAGTTCTAATTTCCATTATAATTACCATAAACCTTTTTCAAGTTTCTTCTTATATATCAAAAATGAAGTAAGGCGCTGCGCGACTCTGATCAGAGGAGACAATATACACAACCACACCAAGATATGGCAGATTATCATCTGATCAGTCCGTGGTCTGTCAGATTGGTTTATTGTTTCAACATCCAATAGAAATGTTCGTTATATATAAAAACTTCCTGCAGTTTTCACTCCCAACATAGGAATGTGATACAACAACCAATCAGAGCAGATACATTTCTACGTCAGAGTTTAACCAACAGTGAGACAAATTTACTACATTTGATTCGGAGATGACTTTTTCTAGCTTATGGTCTGTTCACACACCCTTTCCTGCACACAAAGGAAATGGCTACATTCCACAGGCTTACATCCTATGCAAGTAAAAGACTTGCAGGGTTTGACACTTATAATGGTGGGGGGGGTGGATTTCACACTAATACAAAAATAAAAAACTACCTATCATATTAAAATACCTTTCAATCGTCTCATTGATCACATATACAATCGTGATCACAAAAATGGATGAAACAAACTAGACAATTAAACTAATTATACCTGGGCCATAGTATCCTCGCCTAATACCTGTACGATATACGAAAAGGATTCCCCAAGGAGGCCCTTTATGAGCATAAAATATACTTATCTATCTAGATTCACTCTACCAGCGAACCACACCTGGAGTTTGGGCCAAAATACCTAATCTAGATATTGAATAACTATTTATTCCCGTTTCCCAAAATGTACTTCACCGAACAAGAAAAATATAATAACTTGAATGTAAAAGGTTATTTATCTAATAATCAACATGAGTCAGATCTATATCTGTGTGTTTTCCTATGTTCAGCTTCACTCCACAGACCGCATACACACCTGCATTCATACACACTCTCAAGAAATACATTCTCATTTTCCCAAATCCATTCCTTTCTCACACTTATTTTTTTTTTTTATTTAATCCCCTAGATAAGATTCCATAATCTAATACCGTAGTCCACAGTGCGAGATCAAGGTCTGGTCTTTTTCAACATCCCAGCTTGAGACGCATAATCATTAAATGTCATCAGAGCTCCCAACATAGGGACTCCTGAACAAGCTGTCTCTTTGCGCTGGTTGCTTATTACCTGTGACCTTTGACCTTGACACAAAATGTCCATGATTCGTTCCATATGCAGTCATTGTGACTGTCAGGTTTCTTGATGATGCGATACGGTTGTAGCAACAATAAAGAAAATAAAAAAGAAAATATGGTATACCCCGCTAATCATATACATCCATCCATTCATTCATTGTCACTCTCAAATGCACGAAAACAATAAAAATGTTAATTTACACAAGAAGAGACACAGATAATACATTTTAAAATTTCCCCGCAAAGCCTATCGGCCTCACGCAACGAGAAAAAAATTATACTACTTCTGACTCATTGTTAGAGAAAAATATATATACGCAACTTTGGCTCAAAAGGGAAATAGCCGAAGTGCATATTAGTGCATATTCCACCCATTTTAAATATCAAAAAAATATTTAATTACTATCCTATTCAGTCTTGTTCGGTGTTTTGAAACAAACCTGGTGTTTATAAAACACACCAATCCTCAAATGAAATAAAAATAATAAAAAAATAAATAAAACAGCATTAATTTTACCGAATCAGAACTTCCATTTACCACTATATATGTCATGAAACGTATTTATGCAAATGCATTAAATTATATGTTCCTAAATACATTAATTAACTCTAATTTTAATTGGATGTGATCTTCAATAATCCTAAATGTGTCAGGGAATTTTGAACAATATTGATTGTAACCAAACAACAATAATAATAAAATAATAAAAGACACAAAATAATTATCACTTAGACGACATCAGCATATAAAAATACATTATCTTCTTTCTTTGTCTTCTGTCTTATTGGTTGAAAATAACAGTTTTGTAAAACTGACATGTCTTAAGTTTTATTTCCAAATCAATGATCTTCTTTAATCGCATGATTTATTGACGAGTTGTCGATAAACTAGAATGTTTTATTGCCTGGTGTCTGATAATTCCTTATTATCCGGTTGATGTAACATTGCAATGTGAAATGATAATGTGTTGGAGTAAATTTCCTTCAATTCCAACAGCTTTATCAATATTGGTATCACATAATCTTCCATCTAGCTTGATCAAAGTTGGCATGCATGGGTAATTTTCACCTAAAGTAAAAACTTGGGAAAAAAATGTATTATTAACCTGTCAAAAACTTTAAAATTCATATGGTTAAAATACTTTTAAAATGGAGAAAAAAAATGCAACACATTTTTTGGACACAAAGAAAAAGAGTGGTCATGAGAGAGAAAAAATGGAGGAGAGGAGGGGTCATGAGTGAGACAACACGGAGGAGAGGAGGGGTCATGAGTGAGACAAAATGGAGGAGACTAGGAAAGAATGTGAACTTCAATTCAAATAAAAAACACAACAAAAATATCATGAACTGGGAAAGAAAGTATAGAAGGGCATGTTTAAAACTTGACGCGTTAATTAGCACAAAGTTCTCAGAGGAAACTCAGAGAAAAAGATTCTTAATAAACATCAATAGTCTTTATTAAGAATATTGGTTAAAAACAAACATTCAAATGTGAGGTGTTTGTGCAGCTATTTTACAACCTGTTTTATTCCCTCCAAGAATATTCAATGGGGGCACAGTTATACGCTATTGCCCTTCACACCAAAAGACAAAAACAGACAGCAAAAAAAATAAAACTAGACATCTGGCTACCACTGCAGAAAAAGAAAACAATCAAACAATACTCAGATACCAAACTACAACCTTCCATCTCCCTTAGTCAACTAAAATAAAACCAAAAAACCACCTTCTCTCATTTGAAATCTGCCTAAATTCCTTTGTACAGCGCTACTAAACCTGTAGGCGCTTTCCTTTAAACCACGGGTGTCAAACACAAATCCGGCCCGCCAGACCTCGCCATGTGGCCCGCGCAGCTGCCAGCCTGCGCAGCATTCGCGCCCCTAAAACTGGCCCAGGGGTTGAGGCACGGTCCTGAACAGTCCGTCCTGTTAAAGGGGAGGCGGCTGCGTGCAGGCGCAGCCAGTCACGTGGTCCGGCTAATCAGGTGGTACTGAGTCTCTGTACCACCTGACTGGCCGGACCGCGTGACCTGCGCACGCACGCAGCCGCATCCCCTTCAACAGGACAGACTGTTCAGGACCGGGCAGGCACTCCCGCTGCCCGGCATCTGGGTCCCCTCAACCTGGGGCAAGTATCCATGTGAGAGCTGGCTGCCTCTGGGGCATATCCAGGTGAGCTGGGGCAAATCCATGTGTAAGCTGGGGCAAATCCATGAGTTGGGGCAAATCCATGAGCTGGGGCAAATCCATGAGTTTGGGCAAATCCATGAGCTGGGGCAAATCCATGAGTTGGGGCAAATCCATGAGTTGGGGCAAATCCATGAGCTGGGGCAAATCCATGAGCTGGGGCAAATCCATGAGTTGGGGCAAATCCATGAGTTGGGGCAAATCCATGAGTTGGGGCAAATCCACGAGTTGGGGCAAATCCATGAGCTGGGGGCAAATCCATGTGTGAACAAAAAACAGTAATAATTGAATGCAGTGACAATAATTTATGATAATAAAGAGTGGACACATAGTCCTACAGATACAACTGGCCCTTTGAGGGTGACCAAACTGCTGATGCGGCCCCGATGACATTTGAGTTTGACACCCCTGCTTTAAACTTTCACTCAAATCCTTCAGCTTTATATCACTTCATCCTCTTAGATTCCAAACAACTAAACATGAACCTACATATATATTCCATTATACAAGTTACAAACACTGTAAATGATCTCAGTCAGCCATTTTGGCAAAACATATAACCTATATTAAGGTGCGGTCAATCCCTTAGTGCTGGACTCAAACAAAGACCAGAGGAAAATAACCGACCACGCCTCTCTTGGGAAAATGTACAACTTTGAGCCCATCACCTTGATACACTAATTTTTTTAGATATATATCATACATCAATTTACAATCCATTTACAGTAAATCCAGCTCCCATAATTACTTTCTTTTGTTCCACTACTGTACGCACGCCGAAGCACTCAAACCGTGCCCAATTCCACAACAGTTACAGTTTTATAAAGCACTAACAGCTCCAGAATTCAACTGCTACTACAGTCATTCAAGGCATTAGACACATGTCATTTGTATATCCTGTTCAATTATCCCAAATAGATACTCACAGAACAACAAAAATAACTACATATTCCATTATCCAACTTGCACTGCTAAAAGACTACTAGCATTCAAAGAAAAAAAATCCTTATACAAACACATTACACATTAATTATACATTACAAATAAAGAGTTTTTTAATTAAATAAAAAAAGAACAAAGAGAGAAAAAATGAATGTATGAGAAGGAGAAAAAAATTAGCAGGCGCTTTTGAAAGTCACTGTAAAAGTAAAGCCCTATTGTCTCCATTTCCTGTTCCTTTTTTTTTTTTTACACGAGGCAAGGCAGTAAAGACTGAAACAAAGCAACCTGTTTTAAGAGCAGTCCCTATACATAAATTACATATAAAAAACATATCAAAACTACGAAATACAAAACATCAAAGATAAACACATATATTAATAGTTAGTAAAGACAAACATTTAAACAAAACAGACGCAATCAATGGCAAGAAACAAAATAAAATCTAAAACAAAAACAAACATGCAATCTGAAAAAAAACAGTTAGCAAATCCTTTAGAATCAGTGCGTAAACACATGCCGCAAAAAAATAAAGAAAAAATGGCAGCAGCGCGCAAGAAAATAAAAAATTAAGAGGAAAAAGAAAAAACTGTCTCTCAATGGGAGATAAAATTATTCGATATACAAGAAGAAATCATATATTATGTATAAAAGTAACATCAGAAAGCATTATTTTGCTGAGAGGGTGGTGGATACATGGAACAGTCTTCCAGTTGAAGTGGTAGAGGCCAAAACAGTAATTGAATTTAAGCAAGCATGGGATAGGCATAAGGCTATCCTAAACAAAAGATAAATCCAGGTAAAGTATCCATGTAATTGGGCAGACTAGATGGGCCGAAAGGTTCTTATCTGCCGACATTTTTCTATGTTTCTAAATCATAATCTAATCAATTAAAATAAAATGCTATGAGCCAGAACTCCAGAACACAATAGAGCTACACTATGGACACAAAGACACACACATTTACTCAACGCTAGAAACATCTTTCAGTTTCCCGGGTGAGTGACATAACGAATACTCAGCACCAGAACTTCATCAGGGTACATCAACATAACGAGTGAGTCACCGCTCATTAACAGTTCTCTATCAGGCGAGTTAAGATAAACAAACAACAAAGAAAAACAAACAGAGCGTCCTACAACAACACAGTGGCTCTCACAGACAGCCTCCCCATGGAAGCAAAGATTCTTTTATCTATATAGGCAATTGTTTAACATGAAATAAAGCATATTAGACAATTGAATTATTAAATCCCACTTATTTTTTTTTTTTTTTTTTTTTTGAAAGGGGTAAAACATTGCCAGGAAGATAATCCTGTGTTTTTTTTTTTTTTTTTTTTTTTTTGAAAGGGGTAAAACATTGCCAGGAAGATAATCCTGTGTTTTTTTTTTTTTTGTTTTTTTTTTTGAAAGGGGTAAAACATTGCCAGGAAGATAATCCTGTGTTTTTTTTTTTTTTTTTTTTTTTTTTTTTTATTTATATTTCAAATTTTTATTTTGCAACAAGTCATCAATGTAATAGACATAGAAAGCATAGAACATAGAATAACGCCAATGATACAAAGGCCATGCAGGGCCATGGCAAGGAAAAAAAAGAAAATAAAAATTGTGCAAGGAATTAAGTCATCAAGTAGGGTCAACAAAACACAATAAAAAGATATAAGCAAGTGCATCCGATATGAACAAGACACATAACATCAAAAATCGTAGATGATCGCAAGACTTAAAAGGGGAAGGGTAGAAGAGGGGGACAGTAGTGGGAGGAAGAGAGAAGTGTTATAAAGAGGGAGAGAGGACAGGTAGGGGAGATAAAAGGGAAGAGGAAGAAAGAAAGAAAAAAAAAAAAAAAAAAAAAAAAAAAGGACTTAATAAAATTCCCCGATTTAGACAGGGAGGTCGGGAAAGGTAGCCCAAAATAAAGTGGTAATCAGCAGCACGCCCCTGAGACCCCGCAGGGTAACAGAGGGCCACCGAGGGAACCACAGGGCATAGGTCACCGAAGGGCCGAGGGGACAGAGAGAGCCTAGGTGACTGTCCCACGGCTCACCCTCAGCGAAACCATACCTAAAATCCCCAAAAAAAAAAAAAAAAAAAAACCAATTTGAGGAGGGGAATAAAGAGGGGGAAAAGCGGGGCAAAGAGAAAAAAATAGAGGGGGGGAGAGAGAGAGAGGGGCATGAGGACGCAATACAGCCGATCCAAGGAAGTCAAGGGTAAAAATGCGTAAAAACTTTCGACGTAGGCTGGATGGAAATGGAGAACAGTCCAGTTTCAGAGATTAGTCCGGTGCAGAAGGCAGCTCGTCAGGTGGAGACAGCGGTGGGTCCCCGTTAGCACCACTCAGGTGGCGCTGCAGGTCCAAAGCCGACAAGTGGGTCCGGGCCTCCTCCAGCGTCGAGGCTACCAGGACATCAGATCCCAGATGTATAAGTAGGGAGCCCGATACTCCCCAGCGGTAGCGGACCCCTCTGGCCCGTAGTATGGCCGTAACGGTTCCAAATCGTCGCCTGGCAGCTAGTGCTAGGAACGGGATATCCCGGTAGACCGTGACATCCAATCCCTCAAATCTGAGAGGGGGAGCTCGGATCGTCGCCCCCAGAAAGCGTTCTCTGATAAGGACATCTCCCAGTACTATAATGACGTCCCTCGTGGCATTCTGAGGGGCCGCCGCCGCCTTACGGACTCTAAGCGCAGAGAGCACCGGATCTGGGGCTGCTTCGGGGAGAGAAATGACGGCCCTTACCATCCTGTTGGCCAGTGAGTGGAGGTCCGAGGCAGGTAGAGCGTCCGGTATCCCCCTCAACCTCAGGTTCCGCCGTCTGTGTCGGGCCTCCATGGCCAGCAAGGCGGACTGCAATCCAGCAACCTGGACACGAAGAGCCGCAACACCGGTGCAGGCCTCCGCTTGTGACGTCTCCAGAGAGCAGGTCCTGGTATCAAGCACCACCACCTCCGCACGGAGGGAGGAGAGGCTGGAGCGTACCTCCTCAATCTCCCCGGCCCAGGAAGCGCGGGCGTCTGCCAAGAGGGCTCGGATGTCCCGCCTCGTCGCCGGAAGGTCCTCTGAGTCCGGCGGGGTAAGTTGGGAGACTCGCAGGGTGTCGGCAGGGTCCACAGCACAAGGTGTCACAATTGCTGGGGAGCGAGGAAGTGTGTTTGCATCCCTTAGGCCCGCAAGTGAGACCCGAATGTCAGGAAGACGGGAGCAATCCTCCGCCGCTCCAACCTTCCTATCCCGTTTGCCCATTATCTGGTGGTACGCAGGAATGAAGGAGAGAGAGCACGAGGCAGCACGAGGCAGGAAAATGGCGGTCAGTGCCCTTTCACACCAGGCCCGAGGACAGTGCGGACGATTGCAAGTCCGGTTGGCAAAATTTAAACGCACAACCTGTCCTGGGGGCAGCTCTGTAGGAAAATAAAGCAGGGATATTCGATATGCAGCGAAAAGAAATGTAAAATCGGGGTAATTCTGCAGGAGCTGCTCAAACATGCGACCGCTCTCTTCAGGCACCAAGCCACGCCCCTTAAATCCCACTTTTGACACCAACTGTTAAGTTCTAATTTCCATTATAATTACCATAAACCTTTTTCAAGTTTCTTCTTATATATCAAAAATGAAGTAAGGCGCTGCGCGACTCTGATCAGAGGAGACGATATACACAACCACACCGAGATATGGCAGATTATCATCTGATCAGTCCGTGGTCTGTCAGATTGGTTTATTGTTTCAACATCCAATAGAAATGTTCGTTATATATAAAAACTCCCTGCAGTTTTCACTCCCAACATAGGAATGTGATACAACAACCAATAAGAGCAGATACATTTCTACGTCAGAGTTTAACCAACAGTGAGACAAATTTACTACATTTGATTCGGAGATGACTTTTTCTAGCTTATGGTCTGTTCACACACCCTTTCCTGCACACAAAGGAAATGGCTAAATTCCACAGGCTTACATCCTATGCAAGTAAAAGACTTGCAGGGTTTGACACTTATAATGGTGGGGGGGTGGATTTCACACTAATACAAAAATAAAAAACTACCTATCATATTAAAATACCTTTCAGGTATATTTGCCCCCAGCTCACATGGGTATAATTGTCCCCAGCTCACATGGGTATAATTGCCCCCAGCTCACATGGGTATAATTGCCCCCAGCTCACATGGGTATAATTACCCCCAGCTTACATGGGTATAATTACCCCCAGCTCACATGGGTATAATTACCCCCAGCTCACATGGGTATATTTGCCCCAGCTCACATGGGTATATTTGCCCCCAGCTCACATGGGTATAATTGCCCCCAGCTCACATGGGTATAATTGCCCCCAGCTCACATGGGTATAATTGCCCCCAGCTCACATGGGTATAATTGCCCCAAACTCACATGGGTATATTTGCCCCCTGCTCACATGGGTATAATTGCCCCAAACTCCCAAACTCACATGGGTATTTCCCCCCCCGGTCACATGGGTATATTTGCCCCCCAACTCACAGAAGTTAGATCCGCGCGCAGTCTCTACCCGTTGGCCGCATGCGCATCCAGGAGAACAGGATGCGCACGCAGCAGCCAGCTGCGAGCGCATCCGGCTCTACAGGATGCGCGCACAGCCTCTACCCGGCTGCTGCGTGCGCATCCTGTTCTCCTGGATGCGCGCGCGCGGCCGACGGGTAGAGGCTGCGCGCGCATCCAGCGTCTGTCTGACGCTGCACATCGGGTTTCTGTTGGATGCGCGCACAGCCAACAGAAACCGGATGTGCGGCGATGGACGTTCGGTTTTATAGTTATAGATATACACACACAGTATATTCGACCATAATATCCCAAAAGAAATAAATATTATTGTTGCAACTTAGGGACTTAATTATTGCATATTAATTCAATAATTAATGATGGATGAAATGCCTAAAACGAAACAATACCCTTTTTCCCACTGTATATGTTTTTTTATATATATATCTATCTTTTTTAGAGAGATTCATAAAGGATAAGTTTTCAGGATTTAAGATTCAATCTTCCTGTGAGGTCCGGAATCCAAGGTGTTGATGGTGCTTGAAAGTGAAACTATCAGGGTTATTCAGAGCGTGAAAAGCAGGAGAATGACTGGAGAATGAAAAATTCTAGGTCAAAATAGCCAAACCAGAAAAATTCTCCCATTTAGCTCAATTTCCAAATCGGCTATTTTGACCTAGAATTTTTCATTCTCCAGTCATTCTCCTGCTTTTCACGCTCTCTATATGTGGAGGATATACGTCATCCAGAGAAACCTTATGGATAGGGATGCACCGATACCATTTTTTTAGGACCAAGTACAAGTACTGATACTTTTACTCACCGATACCGAGTACAGATACTTTTATTTAAAGTCATGTGACCGCTTTCCAATAAAAAAAATAGGATTTTGCTGAAAGTCTGTCCAGTTTACGTTAATACTACATGGCCAGACACCCCATCTACCCAGTGCCTGCACACACCCCGACACCACACACACACACCATACATACTACATATACACACTCTGTGGTCTGGTGGGTATACCTGTATCTGCTGCCTGTAGGGTATATTATTCATATATAATATACCCTACAGGCATCAGATACATGTATACCCAACAGACACCAGACCACAGAAAGAGTGCATGTATGTAGGCACACACACACCAGCCCTCAGTGTGTGTGCGAGTATATCTATATATAAAAAAGCGAAATGCCTCTCGCGCCTAATCACAATATCTCCAGAACCGTAAAGCCTACAAACTTGAAATTCGGCACGTATATTCCTCTCGGCTTCTAGGTGCTTACTAAGAAAGGATTTTTAGAAATGACCATCAGAGCATCAGATATTAACACGCTCTGATGCTAAGGAGTTATACTCCCCCCTCCCCACCTGAAAATAAATCTGTTCCAACTGCCACTTGCCTCACATGCCATTATATCCGTTCAAACTGGCAGACATACAGTCAGGTCCAGAAATATTGGGACATCGACACAATTCTAACATCTTTGGCTCTATACACAATGGAGTTGGAATGAAACACAATGTGCTTTAACTGCAGACTGTCAGCTTTAATTTGAGGGTATGTACATACAAATCAGGTGAACGGTGTAGGACTTACAGCAGTTTGCAGATGTGCCTCCCACTTGTTAAGGGACCAAAGGTAATGGGACAGAATAATAATCATGAATCAAACTTTCCCTTCTTAATACTTGGTTGCAAATCCTTTGCAGTCAATCACAGCCTGAAGTCTGGAACGCATAGACCTCACCAGACGCTGGGTTTCATCCCTGGTGGTGCTCTGCCAGGCCTCTACTGAAGGAGGAATGGGCTGGTGAAAAATAGTTTGTATTAAAAGATTACGTGTCCTTAAAATATAATAACCAGATAACTGATACAATTTAATTAAGTTCACAAAGTGTTAATCTGAGCCGTGTGCAAAGCTCGTGTGCTGAGTGCAAAAGAAGTTTGTCCAGTTGTCCAGCAAGCAAGACCCCCCCAGGGCATGAGCCGATACCTCCATTCCTGAATAGATCTAAGGGAACTGTCGCTAATGAGATTTTGGTCTTTTGTTATCAGTTATCTGTAAATCTATACTACCAACATGAAAGGTTTCACTCGTCATCACTGTGGGTCTATAAAATGTATATGTAAAAGTGCATCGGGGCTCAGTGCTTGTCGTCCTGACTTCCTGAAGAATCTCTGTCTGGGTATTATTTCTCCGCCGCGGCACAAAATCCCTAAAAATCGGATTCCTATTTCACTACTGCAACAGTCTTCAGTTCCTGCTTGTTCTTAGGGCATTTTCCCTTCAGTTTTGTCTTCAGCCAGTGAAATGCATGCTCAATGGGATTCAGGTCAGATGATTGACTTTTCCATTGTATAACATTCCACTTCTGTCCCTTCAAAAACTCTTTGGTTGCTTTTGGTCATTGTCCATCTGCACTGTGAAGCGCCGTCCAATGAGTTCTGCAGCATTTGGCTGAATGTGAGCAGATAATATTGCCCGAAACACTTCAGAATTCATCCTGCTGCTTTTGTCAGCAGTCACATCATCAATAAATACAAGAGAACCAGTTCCATTGGCAGCCATACATGCCCACGCCATGTCACTACCACCAACATGCTTCACTGATGAGGTGGTATGCTTAGGATCATGAGCAGTTCCTTTCCTTCTCCATACTCTTCTCTTCCCATCACTCTGGTACAAGTTGATCTTGGTCTCTTCTGTCCATAGAATCTTGTTCCAGAACTGTGAGGGCTTTGCTAGGTGTTGTTTGGCAAACTCTAATCTGGCCTTCCTGTTTTTGAGGCTCACCAATGGTTTACATCTTGTGGTGAACCCTCTGTATTAACTCTGGTGAAGTCTTCTCTTGATTGTTGACTTTGACACACATACACCTACCTCCTGGAGAGTGTTCTTGATCTTCGGACCTCTCCCCCTCCCCATCCATGCAGGCCATCGGGTAAAGACAGGTACCACTTGGAAGGGCACAGCCTGCCCTTCCAAGCAGCGGCTGTCTTTAACCCCTGGGGGCTGGATCGCGATATGGCGCTAACATGCGCCGTATCGCGGTCCCCTCCCGGAGCTGGCCGACATCTTGGATGTTGGCCAAGCTTCTGGGATATCCCCCTAATGATAGCATAGCGCGATGGCGCCAGTTTCGCAATTAACCCCTTGCTGCCACCTATGGTGGAGATAGGGGGTTCCAATGAACCCCTATCTCCCGATCCGTGACAGCTAGGGGTCAATGTTTGATATTGGAACGGCCAGAGCGTGACCATGTATAATGTGTAAAAAAATAAAATAAAAAAAATAAAAATTAAAAAAACTTTTTTTTGTTTTTGTTTTATTAGTGCAGCAATATTGTTCCCATTTCAATTATAATGTGAACAATGATGCTGCACTAACGATTTTTTCTATGGGGGGCGTTTGTTAAAAAACACTTAATTTTTCCCAAAAAACGTAACAATTCCCCGTTTCTAATTTTTTTAACAAGCACAACCCATAGAAAATATAACCGCAAACGCTCGCATGTTAAAATGTGAAAAAAAACACTTTACACATTGTAAATTATTGAAAATTCTAATTTTATTGGATTTTTTTGTTATAATATACAGACAGGACATAACGTATACATATAATAATGATATATTATGAATCTGCCGAGTCTCCTGGAAAGAACGATATATATAATATGTCTGGGTTGTATGATAAAATGTGACTTCAAATCGCATTTAAACATGATGAGCAAAACCGGTAAAAATGAGCTCAGCACAGAGGTGTGAAAAGGCTCAGCAGCGAAAGGGTTAAAGGGCTTTAGCCCATCTATTACCACCACTAAAACAACAGATTGTGAACCTAATATCTCCTGCATAGCCCGACGTTTCGTGTGTGTGTGTAATATATATATATATATATATATATATATATTCACAGAGGACCCTGCGCTCAAAGAAATATTACCACAGCCCCCCTTACTGGCAGTCAAGCAATCAAGCAACCCCCAAACCTGAGGCAAAAAACTGGTCCGCAGCAAACTCACCCAGGAACAGAACAACATGCAGAATGGGACCAAACGCTGCAACAAATCCCGCTGCAAACTGTGCCAACACATATGTGACAGCAGCATTGCACGGCACAACAACGCCACACATAACATCAAGGGGTACCTTTGCACGTCTGCCAATGTGGTATACATGATCCAGTGCACGGCGTGTGATAAGGGCTGCTATATTGGTGAAACTAGCCTTAAACTAAATCTCAGGATAAACCAGCACAGACACTCCATCAAGAACCACCAGGAAAATACATATTGTACCCCGGTGGGACATCACTTCAATCTCCATCCAAAACCTCAAAATTAAAATCCTCAAAGGACATTTTAAAGACCACCGTGAACGCAAAACATCTGAAATGAAAATGATCACATATTTTAACAATATAAATGCTGGGCTCAATGTGTATTCTGGGTTTTTAAACCATTACCATAACGTCACATAACATTCAAAATTCTGGCTGATGCTTTGTTTCTTCTTGGGTTTCGTTTTTTTTTTTCCACGTCTCTTTCAGCCTTCACTGTTTTGTGTTTTTGGTTTAATTCTTTTTCCCTTTTTTTATCCCATTCAAATTGTATGATCTTATCTCTGTTGTTATTATGGGCCCAAGATCCCTCATGCGTTTATTTTCCCATTTTGAACATACCATTTGACTCTCACTTTTTACGACAACTAAATCCCCCCACCCATGTGCCCCTTAATGTCCTAATGTTCAATTCTAGGAACTGATCAGTATAGGCTGGAGTGAGCCAACCGTGAATCCAATCAGTGTGATATTATTGGATGTGTTGCTGAAAGCTGTCCTGCCCTTTAAAAACACACACCAGTTTTGGGTTTACTGGTTTCAAGAAGCACTGCCTGATGTGAACCATGCCTCGCAGAAAAGAGCTCTCAGAAGACCTACGATCAAGAATTGTTAACTTGCAAGAAGCTGGAAAGGGTTACAAAAGTATCTCCAAAAGCCTTGATGTTCATGTGTCCACGGTAAGACAGACTGTCTACAAATGGAGAAAGTTCAGCACTGTTGCTACTCTCCCTAGGCGTGGTCGTCCTGTAAAGATGACTGCAAGAGCACAGCGCAGAATGCTTAATGAGGTAAAGAAGAATCCTAGAGTGTCAGCTAAAGACTTACAGAAATCTCTGGCACATGCTAACATTTTTGTTGACACATCTACAATAAGGAAATCATTAAACAAGAATGGAGTACTTGGGAGGACACCACGGAGGAAGTCATTGCTGTCCAAAAAGAATATTGCAGCACGTTTAAAGTTTGCAAAAGAGCACCTGGATGTTCCACAGCACTACTGGCAAAATATTCTGTGGACAGATGAAACCAAAATTGAGTTGTTTGGAAAAAACACACAACACTATGTGTGGAGAAAAAAAGGCACAGCACACCAACATCAAAACCTCATCCCCACTGTAAAACATGACGGAGGGAGCATCATGGTTTGGGGCTGCTTTGCTGCCTCAGGGCCTGGACGGATTGTTGTCATTGATGAAAAAATGAATTGCAGAGTTTATCAAGACGTTTTGCAGGAAAACAGAAGACCATCTGTCCGCCAACTGAAGCTCCACAGAGGATGGGTGATGCAACAGGACAATGACCCAAAGCATACAAGTAATTCAACAAAAGAATGGCTTCAACAAAACAAAATACGCCTTCTGGAGTGGCCCAGTCAGAGTCCTGACCTCAACCCGATTGAAATGCTGTGGCATGACCTTAAGAGAGCGATTCACACCAGATATCCCAAGAATATTGCTACACTGAAACAGTTTTGTGAAGAGGAGTGGTCAAAAATTACTCCAGATCGTTGTGCAGGTCTGATCTGCAACTACAAGAAACGTTTGGTTGAGGTTATTGGTGACAAAGGAGGGTCAACCAGTTATAAAGTCCAAAGGTTCACATACTTTTTCCACCCTGCACTGTGAATGTTTACATGTTCTGTTCAATAAAAACATGAAAACATATAATGTTTGTGTTGTATTATTTTAAGCAGACTGTGTTTTTGAAATTGTTGTGACTTAGATGAAGATCAGAGCAAATTTTATGACCAATTCATGCAAAATTCCACGTAATCCCAAAGGCGTTCACATACTTTTCTTGCAACTGTATATTGTGTTTATTATTGCAGAAGCCATTTGCACATCACAGCAATTCCATGAATTGCATCCCAGAGCTCCTGTGCCACATTCCCCATATGCAGCAAAGAATTCTGGGTAGGACATGCAAATGACATCTGTCTCACTTTTATGCATCCTGGGTCTGTTATTACGCAGAACCCTTAAATCAATGCCAAGCCATACTAGATGGCTTTTTTTTTTTAGCAGAGATAAGGATATATTACATATACACACACACATACAATGAGGTCTGAAAGGTTGGGGTGTGTATATTATATATATATATACACACACCAATCTTCCAGACCTGTGTGTGTGTGCGCGCGCATATATATGCTAAAAAAAAAAGCCATAGTATGGCATGGCATTGATTTATGGGTTCTGTGTAAAAACAGACACAGGATGCAATAAAAGTGATACAGAGGTCATTTGCATATCCTACCCAGAGTTCCTTGCTGCATATGGGGAATGGGGCACAGGGGCTCTGGGATGCAGTTCTTTGAATTGCTGTGATGTGCAGCTGGATTCTGCAATAATAAACATATACCTGTGTATATATATATATATATAGCGAACGTGGTAGGAGCCGCACACGTGTAAATAAAAATAACAAATTTGTTGAATCAAAAAGTTTAAAATATGACCCTTTCGGCTCATGTATGAGCCATTCTCAAGGTTGTTATTTTTTTATTTACACGTGTGTGACTCCTACCACGTTCGCTATCTATTTTCCTGAGCCAGCACCGTGGCTTTCTTGTGCCCACCGGAGCCAACCTACAAGGTAGTTGCTGGGACCCTGTCTCATATATAGTGTCTATAAGGGTTGTGGTGGAGGACTAAAAGGGAGATAAAAAGCCTCCACACTATAATTCGTTGTGTTTATTATTGCAGAAGCCACCTGCACATCATAGCAATTCAAAGAATTGCATCCCAGAGCTCCTGTGCCACATTCCCCATATGCAGCAAGGAATTCTGGGTAGGATATGCAAATGACCTCTGTCGCACTTTTATGCATCCTGGATCTGTTATTACACAGAACCCTAAAATCAATGCTATGCCAAACCATGGCTTTCTAGCAGAGATAATGTTATGCAACTGGTCAAAGCCACTCCTAGGACAGCATACACACACACACACACACTCAAATACCAGCAGCTCCTTCCAAAAAATATAAAAGTGCAAAACCAATGCAAAATGTGGTGCAAGGCCAGAGAGAATATACAAAAAGCCAAGGAGTGGCCGCAATCAAAAATATAAAAATACTAAATTTATTATTAACCAGAATTAAAACATACAGGGCTATTCAGAAAGAGGTGAAAACCTTGAGAATGACTGGAGAATTGAAAATTTTAGGTCAAAGTAGTCAAACCAGAAAAATTCTCCCATTTATCTCACTTTCCAAATTGGCTATTTGGTCTACATTTTTCTCTTCTCCCGCCAATTCTGAAGGTTTTCACCTCTCTCTGAATAGCCCTGATAGGAGGCATTTTCTTACACGTACACACACTCGCACGCACTCGAGTCTGGAAGCTGTGTGTGTGTAGTACTTACAAGGGTTGTGGTGGAGGATAAAAAGCCTTCACGCTATAATTAGTCCCAGAGCTCCTGTGCTACATTCCCCCATAGCAAGGAACTCTGGGTAGGACATGCAAATGACATCTGTCTCACTTTTTTGCGTCCTGGGTCTGTTTATGCACAGAACCCTTAAGGCTAGGGTCAAACTAACGCATTTTTCGCATTGACCGCCGAAAAGTGCGTCCGAACGCATTGACGTATTTATTTTATGGTGGACGTGAAAGCGGTCAAACGATGCACATTTACGTGCATGTTTTTTTTTGCGGATCGTCAATAAAACACTTTTTGCGTCTGGACGTTTTGTAGGCTGGACATTAGCGTCGTCTGACGTCTCCTAATCACGCACACACGCCGCTATGCCGACGCAGTGCACTCTGTACGTCAGTACTAGCGGTTCTAAGTTCTCGAAAAAATGCGTACGTTTGCCTCTTGTGTTGCGCGGCCGGGCTTTCGTGCGACCGTACTTCGAATATTGTCCATCATTGCCCGTCATTTGCTGCTACTACGGCCGTGATTAAGTATGCCTAAACGCACGTTAAAAATGCATTAGTCTGACCCCAGCCTAAATCAACGCCATCCATATTAAATGGCTTTCTTTTTTTTAGCAGAGCTCAGGTTTATGCGACTGGTCAAAGTCACATATATACAGGGCTTTTTTCAGGGGGTACACGCCAGTACCTCATCATTTAGTACCGGCACCTCACCACCAGCCAAACTAACAGGAGAGAGCATGATGCAGTGGCAGGCAGAGAATCAGAAGCGCTCCTGTTGCTCCTGAACGCTTCCGATTGTCAGGAGTATATGTAGGGACCAATAACCCCCCTCTTCTCCCAGTAAGTGACAAGGAAGGGCTGGTTAAATAAAATCTCCCCTCTGTTTCTTCAGTGCCCCAGCTCTGGCAGACGTGTGTAAACATGCTGCACCCCCCTCTCTCTGCAGCCGCTGAAACTTTGAACAGCACGGGGAGGGGGGTGCAGCATATTTACACACATCTGCCGGAGCTGCAGATTGTCAGGCAAGTGGTGTGATCAGAGGAGCTGGCACTGTAAGGCGGTACAGGTGGCCGCCTAAAAGCGCAAGACCAGGAGGGGGTGCAAAATAAATTTGAATCCCTGGTCACTTGCCTTGACAGGGATCCAAATTTTTAAACTATCTGCTTAGCACTGTGTCCCTGCTGCTCCTCCTCTAAGATGCAGCGGTGCCCAGCGAGCTGCATTGTATCTGTCAGGTCAGAGAGCAGACTCCCCCGCGGTGCTGGATACGGAAGCCTGCGCTCTCTCTCTCTCCTCCTGGTCCCTTCCTCCTTGCTGGTGCTGGCCCCCTCTAAAGATGTCAAGAGGAGAGCATGCCAAAAGACATCTAAACTGCCGCTTACCCCCAGCCTCCCCAGCAGTTCCAGTGTGTGGTGCACACTGGAAGCTGAGAAGGTGGGAATTTAAGTCCTGGCAGCATTGCTCTGCAGGGACTCAGTGACAAGTCGGCCGCAGAACAAAGAAAAAAACTGCTGCTGCTTCCAAATACACTTCAAAACATCATTTAAAAATATCAGCTCTGGCAAAACAGGTATGTTACATAGTTACATAGTTATATAGGCTGAAAAAAGACATGCGTCCATCGGGTTCAGCCTCTCCCACATAACCTACTGCTGTTGATCCAAAAGAAGGCAAAAAACCCAGTCTGAATGCTTGCCAATATGCAACATACTGGGAAAAAATTCCTTCTTGACCCCAGAATGGCAGTCAGATTTCTCCTTGGATCAAGAAGCTTTTACCCACATATTAAATATTATAACCCTTAATATTCTGTGTCTGCAGGAAGTCATCCAGTCGTTTTTTAAAAGTCTGTACAGACTCTGACCCAACCACCTCAACAGGCAGAGAATTCCACAGCTTTATTGTTCTCACCGTAAAATAACCCTTCCTATGCTTTAAGCTAAATTTTCTTTCTTCCAGTCTAAATGGATGACCCCGTGTCCTGTGTATAGTCCTGTTAATGAACCTGGTCCTGCTGTTACCACCATGTGGGGGTGTTCACAAGGTCAAACACCCTCTCATTGGAGTCCCCCAATATTATTCAAACAGTACTTGGAGGATAGTGGAGTTTGATTGCTGTGGAGCTCATACACACTGTGCATTACTGTGAGTTTCATTGCTGTGGAGCTCATACACACTGTACATTACTGTGAGTTTTATTGCTGTGGAGCTCATATACATTGCACATTACTGTGAGTTCCATTGCTGTGGAGCTCATACACAGTGCATTATCCTGCAAGTTTCATTGCTGTAGAGCTCATACACACTGCGCGTTTCATTGCAGTGGAGCTCATACACACTGCGCTTTACTGTGAGTTTCATTGCTGTGGAGCTCATACACACTGTACATTACTGTGAGTTTTATTGCTGTGGAGCTCATATACACTGCACATTACTGTGAGTTCCATTGCTGTGGAGCTCATACACACTGTACATTACTGTGAGTTTTATTGCTGTGGAGCTCATACACACTGCGCATTACTGTGAGTTTCATTGCTGTGGAGCTCATACACAGTGCATTATCCTGCAAGTTTCATTGCTGTGGAGCTCATACACACTGCGCGTTTCATTGCAGTGGAGCTCATACACACTGCGCATTACTGTGAGTTTCATTGCTGTGGTGCTCACAAATGCTAGGGGATTATCCAGTCAGTGCCAGCATTGCAAAGAAAAACAAAATAGCTAAATGCACTGCAATACAGACTTTTCTTGCAACAGAGGCACTTCGTGGGTAACCCCCATAGGGTTACAACAATAGTTGTAGTTCATTTAAAGGAACAAAGCATTAAAAAATATGGTTCCCTTTTAATAGTGTCTTCCTGTAAGTGAGCTACAACTATTGTTTATTAGGACACGAAAATAGTCAAAATAATCAGTTTTTCCCCCGGATGTGAGAGTACCCCCACCTATTTTTCCAGAAAAAAAGCAATATATATATACATACACACACACTCAGGTGTGGAAGATTGGTGTGTGTGTGTATATATATATATATATTATATATACACACATCAATCTTCCAACCTGAGTGAGTATATATATATATATATACACACACACCAATCTTTCAGACCTGAGTGAGTGTATAGATTAGGGATGCACGGTCATAGAACGGACATAGCACTCCCCGCGTCAAACCACAAGACTTTTATTTCCCATGGCAAAAAATCCCAAAATACATAGACCTTTGCTTTGGAAAAGACTTTAATGTTCATTTATATTGTGTGGTGTGATTTTAAATGTATTGTTGTCGCGGAACCCCTTGCACAGAGACTGTGGACTGTATTAAACCCTCGCTCCTCCGCTATTCCCCCTCCGTTAAGCTATTTGTCTGTTTATGTGACTTTTTTCCCCCCTATCAGCACGTAATCAAAATGCCTTTAAGCCTGTCCCTTATGCAAATCAAATCAAATCAAATCAAAATAAGCTTTATTGGCAGGACCAAATATATTTTAGCATTGCCAAAGCATATGGGGAGGAGGGGGGTAGTGGGACATATATATGGGGGGGAATGGGCAAGTCCATGGACATTATCAGGGGTAAGGGATAATGTGAAGGGGGATGGGGGCGAGTCCGTGTTGGGGATTTATAAGTCCAGGATCTCTCATGTTCCTCTCAGTCTGTGACATTCTGCGACGTATTGGGCAGATATTTTCACCGCCGGCTCCTCTTCTCCCAATATGATGTGGAGTTTCCTCGTCTCTTCTATAGAGGTGAAGTCCGGGATGAGAGCGGAGAGTCTCTGGAAGTGAGTTTCCCTCAGTGCTGAGTACTTGGGCACTGTAGGAGGAAGTGGACCTCATCTTCCAGGGCCTCCCGGTCACAATGCTGGCACAGTCTATTCTCCCTGGACTTGTAGGTCTGTCTATGCCGCCCTGATTCAATTTCCAGGCTGTGGGCGCTCAGTCTGTACCGGCTCAGGATCTGTCTGTCCTTGGGGTCTTGTAGTACCTCCAGGTATGGGGCCAGTTTGTATTCCCTCTGTAAGGATTGGTAAATGGTGAGTTTCTTGGAGTTTGCTATATCATGTCTCCATTCTCTGATATAGTTTTCCCTGGAATCGTTAATTAGGGCCTTTATTTGATATTTTGTCAGGTTGCCTTCATGGGGGTTTTGGATGATCAGGGTGGATATGAGTTGTTGCAGCCCACATGGTTTTGGATGGTCCTTGTTGGCCAGTAGGGCTTTATGGTGGTATGAGTTGAGGCTGCTGATGTTTAGATGGTCCCAGTATGATAGCGCCCTCTTCTGTACTGCAAGAAGTAAGGGGAGTCTGCCCAGCTCGGCCCGGCAAGCATTGTTAGAGGTGCTCCGATGGACTTGGAGGAGGTGCTTGCAGAATTCCAGATGGAATATTTCTGTTGGGCTGGTGTCCCATTTGGGTTGGTCAGGGTAGGTGATGGGGCCCCATACTTCACTGCCATAAAGGAGGATTGGAGTGATGACACTATCAAAGATTTTAAGCCAGACTCTTACAGGCGGTTTTAGTTTGTAGAGGTTTCTCCTGATGGCATAGAAGGTTCTACGCGCCTTGTCTCTTAGGGCCTCTATGGCTGGTTTGAAACTTCCTGATCGGTTTGTTTCTAGGCCGAGGTGTGTAGCTGTTGGCTTCATCAAGAGTGCAGTCATTAAGTGTGAAACAGGAACTCTTGGTTTTTGCGTTCTTCCTTTGGAAAACCATGACCTTTGTTTTCTTTTGGTTGATGGGTAGTGCCCATGCCGCACTGTATTTTTCCAGCACTTCCAGGCTGTCTTGTAGACCTCTCTCTGTTGGTGACAGTAATAGGAGGTCATCTGCATACAACAGGAACTTCACCTCGGTGTCATGTAGAGTTAGTCCTGGTGCTGAGGAGCATTCTAGAGCTTCAGCCAGTCCATTGATGTAGATGTTAAAGAGGGTTGGACTTAGGCTGCAGCCTTGTCTGACTCCACGAGCCTGCCGGAAGTACTCTGTTCTCTTCCCATTCACCTTTATGCTGCAGAAGTTCTCATTATATGAGCTCTTGATGACGTCATATGTTTTCCCTCCTATTCCACTCTCCAGTAGTTTGAGGAAAAGGCCTGGGTGCCACACTGAGTCAAAGGCTTCTTAAAGTCCACAAAGCAAGCAAATATTTTCCCATGTTTTGTATTGTGGACATGGTCCTTGATGAGACTGTGCAGGGTGTAGATGTGATCTGTAGTGCGATGGTTTGGCAGGAATCCTGCTTGGCTTCTGTTGAGGACGTTAGCTGTGTCAGGAAGCTGAGGATTCTTTTGTTCTGGATGCTATTGAACAGTTTTCCCAGTGTGCTGCTGACACATATCCCTCTGTAGTTGGCTGGATCATATTGGTCTCCACTCTTATGGATAGGTGTTATGAGGCCTTGGTTCCATACTTGAGGGTAGAATCCAACGCTCAGGACCAGGTTGAAAACTTTACATATTGCGGTGTGTACTTCTGGAGAGCCGTGTTTAATCATCTCTGGAAGAATTCCATCCATCCCGCTGGCTTTTTTACTTCGCAGATCTTGAATTTTTTCTGCTACTTCTTGGGGTGTAATGGTGTATCTAACGGGTTTTGGAAATCCTTGATTTTTTCCACCAGTTCATGTAGTCTTCTGATGATGTGTTCCTGTTCCCCAGTTAGCTCCTCTTTGGGAATGTCTTTGTACAGGCTCTTGAAGTAGTTGAGCCAGATGTTGCCATTTTGGATGTGGAGGTGTTTTTTCTTGGATCCTGAGCCGATTTGACTCCAGGTTTCCCAGAAAGAGTTATCCTGAAGAGCCTCTTCCAGTTGTTGAAGGTTTTGGGAGATGAGGTTTTGTTTTTTCTTTTTGAGGATTTGTTTATAGTTTTTCTGCAGGACACCATGTGTGATCCTCAGGTCAATGTTGTCGGGGTCTCTGTGTTTTTTATTTGAGACTGTTCGTAGGTTGTTTCTTAGTGTTCTGCATTCTTTGTCAAACCATTTATTGGGTTGTTTATTGGATGATTTCTTGAAGTTGACTTTTCTAATGTTGGAGGTCTCTGCGATGGTGTGTAGTATGCTGTGGAGGTCCTTTGCTGCTTGGTTCACCTCCTCAGCACCAGGACTAACTCTACATGACACCGAGGTGAAGTTCCTGTTGTATGCAGATGACCTCCTATTACTGTCACCAACAGAGAGAGGTCAACAAGACAGCCTGGAAGTGCTGGAAAAATAGTGTGACATGGGCACTACCCATCAACTAAAAGAAATGCCATGATTTTCCAAAGGAAGAATGCAAAAACCAAGAGTTCCTCTTTCACACTTAATGACTGCACTCTTGATGAAGCCAATAGCTACACATACCTCGGCCTAGAAACAAACCGATCGGGAAGTTTCAAACCAGCCATAGAGGCCCTAAGAGACAAGGCGTGTAGAACCTTCTATGCCATAAGGAGAAACCTCTACAAACTAAAACCGCCTGTAACAGTCTGGCTTAAAATCTTTGATAGCGTCATCACTCCAATCCTCCTTTATGGCAGTGAAGTATGGGGCCCCATCACCTACCCTGACCAACCCAAATGGGACACCAGCCCATCAGAAATATTCCATCTGGAATTTTGCAAGCACCATCCTCCAAGTCCATCGGAGCACCCCTAATTAACGATTCCAGGGAAAACTATATCAGAGAATGGAGACATGATATAGCAAACTCTCAGAAACTCACCATTTACCAATCCTTACAGACGGAATCCAAACTGGCCCCATACCTGGAGGTACTACAAGACCCCAAGGACAGACAGATCCTGAGCCGGTACAGACTAACCCCCCCAGCCTGGAAAATTGAATCAGTGCGGCATAGACAGACCTACAAGCCCAGGGAGAATAGACTGTGCCAGCAATCAAAAGAGGCTCCAAGGCATCCCTTCCCGTACAGCCTCAAGGAGTCTGTAGGTGGGTTGCCTTCAGGGTTTCTGCCCGGGGGTTTCCACCTTGTGTACTGCCTCACGAGTGTACCCCGGGATGGTTGAAAACATCTCCAGTCTGTCCTGGAGTACCTTCCTGACTTGTGCCCTTTCCCGGGAGCCCAAACCCTCCCCTAACTGGATGTCTTCCACCCCCCCATTGGGATTATGTGTTCCGGGAAGCTCTAGCAGTAGAATAGGTTCTGCTTCCTCTGTAGCAGGGGCACATATGGCAGTCACAGCCTCAGCCCGTTCATGGTACGCCTTGATCATGTTCACATGGAACGTCCAACAGACCCTGGTGTCGGCACAACTGACAACCACGTAGGTGTTAGGGGCTCTGCCAAGCCGCCTGCATTTTGTTTCGCCTCTGTGGTTTCAGTACCAAGACCTTCTGGCCGACACAAAGGGAGCGACTCCTGGCGGACTTGTCATACCAGGCCTTCTGCTGGGTCTGGGCTGCCTGCATGTTCACCTGAACTAGGTCCGTCAGTTCTCGCAGGCGCTCACGCAGCTCCAGGACGTAACTTAGGACCGGGAGTCCCTCCTGATCATCGCTTCCCTCCCAGTGGGCTCTTACCAAATCTAAGGGTCCCCTAACCCTGCGCCCATAAAGTAACTCAAAGGGGGAAAACCCTGTGGACTCTTGGGGTACCTCTCGATAGGCAAATAATAGGTGGGGTAGATACTTCTCCCAATCCTTCCAGTCTTGGGTGAAGGCTCGGAGTAACTGTTTTAGGGTCCCATTGAGCCTCTCACACAGCCCATTGGTCTGGGGGTGCTACGGGGCACTGTGGAGGGCCTTGATGCCGCAGAGGCGCCAGAGATGCTGCGTCAGCTCAGCGGTGAACTGGGACCCTTGGTCAGACAGTATCCCCTTGGGGAACCCTACTCTGCTGAAGACGCGTAGCAGGGCATCGCAATGGTGTCAGCCTGGGTATTGGCCGGAGGGTGGCTTCGGAGTACCGGGTGGCATAGTCCACCACCGTATGTATTTCTTCCCTGTGGCGCTGGGACAGGCATGGGGCCCTATGATATCCACTGCTATTCGGCTAAAGGGCTCCCAATAATGGGAAGGGGTTGAAGGGGGGCCTTTGGGTGATCCCCGGTCTTCCCCATCTTTTGGCAGACCTCACTCTCGTACGTCGACATGGAACCGGGGCCAGAAGAAGGAGCGATATAACCGCTTTGTGGTTTTGGATGTCCCCAGGTGCCCGGTGAGTGGAATGTTGTGAGCCAGCCTCAGGAGCCCTAGTCGGTGTTTCTGGGGTACGATCAGCTGCTTGTGGGGCCCCGGGGTGTCTTAGCCCCCTCCCCTCATTATATCGATACAGGAGTCCCCCTTCCCACTCTATCCTGTCTCCCTCTACCCCCCCGGGATCCTTCCCTGCCCGGTCTCGGTAGCCCTCTAGCGTGGGGTCACTCAGGGTCTGCTGTCTTAGGTCGGTAGGGGAATCTCATGTCATGGGAGGGTCAGGTCGGGGTGTCAGGGAAGCTTGTGGTCTTACCTGGGTCCCCGCAGGAGTGGCGTTGGTTGGTCTCTGGCTCTGCTGCCGGGTGGTTACAGGAAAGACAGCCTCGGAGGTGTAGGATGAGGTCAAGTGACCCAACTTCGGCGGGTAGTCCCTGCAACAAGCCCACTTGAACGTCTCGTTGCCCAGTGCCCAATTGAGGTGGACGCGTGCAGCGGCTAGCTGTAGCACCCTGCCTCCAGCTACACGGACCGCAATGGTCTGGCCGGTCCGGGCGGTTTGGGGAGCTAGGTGGGGTTGGATGAGGGTGATGGTGGCTCCCGAGTCCCTCGGCTGCCTGCCCATTCACACAGACGGCCTGTCGGTGCTGTTGTCGGTTGTCCCCAGCTGCAGCTTGGCAGGATCGGCCTCATATAGCTGTTCCCACTCTGCTTGGATGTCCCGGGGCTGTGGCTCGTTTCGGTAGCAGTGGGCTACCGGTAGGGTGGATGAGTTGGTCTTCTGGAGGAACGGTTGGGACAATTCCGGCTGAGGTGCCCAGTCTGGTTGCAAGTGTAACACCGGGATCCGGATGTTGAGCTTGCTTGGGACGGTTGTCGTGGCGCTGGCCATCGTGGTGGGGTTGCTGCGTGGTGGGGTGGCAGGCTGGGCCGAGGAAATGGCTACTGGCCCTCTGTGAGTCTACGTACTCATCCGCCAGGGTGGCGGCTTGCTGCACTGTTCGGGGTTTTTTGTCCCGTACCCAGTCCTGAATTGGCGAGGGGGTGTGATCCAGGAATTGTTCGAGTAATATCAGCTGTGTGACCTCCTCGACGGTATGGGCCTATCTCCCTTGGAACCAGCCCTTAAGGTCCCGCTGTAGTCGGTGGGCCCACTCAACAGGAGTGGTCTTGGTTTGCTTGCGGGAGTTTCTAATTTTGTGCGGCTGGCCTCTGGGGTGATGGCAAACCCGGCTAGTAGGGTTTGTTTCACCTGGGAATAATCTGTAGCGTCCTGGTCTGAGACAGTGTGATATGCCTCGGCGGCCCACCCGGCCAGCTTGCTAAAATGCCTGCCCAGGCTGAGTGTGGTACTTCGTCCACCTGGAATAAACACTCAAAGTCTTGGAGGAAGCCTTCGATCTCCTCCTCTGATTCGTTAAAAGTCTTAAATACCTGAAACGGTATCTTCTTGGTGCGTGCGTGTTCTCGGTGTGGGGGCTCCATCTGCCTGGCCTCCGCTTGACGATCGCTCATCCGGAGCTCGTGTTGCCGTTCCAACTCTCTTTCTTTCCGCTCCAACTCTCTTTCTTTCTGGGCATCCTGCTGCTTAATGTTACTTATGGCTTGTTGTATGAAAGCTTCTGATGGATTGGCCCCATACAGGGCAATGCTGGACCGGACCCTCTGCTGGAACAGGTCCTCAGCTGACCGGGGTCTAGTGTCGCCGTTCCTTTGGTCCATTTCGATCAGCTCACTAATTAGGGCATCCTTGCCCTTGGATCTCGGCTCTCCAGCAGGTCCCTCAGGGTGTCCCGCTTGCAGGCTGCGTAGTTTGTCATCTCGGGGTATCTTAGTGTTGGAGAGCCTCTATCCCACCACTGCCACAAATGTGACGGAAAACTCTTTCTCTTCTGCCTGCCCTGACTCGCCAGACACCCCCTTGTTGCCCGGCTACTGGGAGCACTGTCCTCAGCGCCCCGAGTAGCTTCAACTGCCTGCTTCTGATTCTCTGCCTTGGAGCCTCTTTTGATTTCCAGAGAGTCACTCTGTGACTTCTGAGAGTGATAGTGGGTACCCTGAATGAGACACCAGACAAGCTGTATGTTCAAATGGGATTCTCTCTCTGGCCATTTCACATGGCCTGCTTTTATTTAACATTCCCGCCCCTAGACATTTCGGCACCGCCATTCAGCCTGTTCCCCATCTGGTCCTCTCAGAGTGCAAGCTCTTAAGCAGGGGCTTCTCTGGTACTGTTCTATGTGTTTAACTTGCATGTATATTGGTTATCCTGTCTTTCCCATTGTACAGTGCTACGGTATTTGGTGGCGCCTTATAGATAACTGTAACTGCAGTCATACAGAGCACAAGTCCTTGTTTGGGGGGGATTTCAGGGGAGCAGCGGCAGTCCAGGGGTACCGTTTGACAGCTTGCGCCCCTAGGGGGTCACAGTCCAAAAAGCGCCTAGATCTGGGGGCAGGGGCATGGATGGCAGCATATAGTAGTTATCCCCAGCTGATGCCGCATGGTCCCTGCTGCCTGAGCTCCTG
Organism: Leptobrachium leishanense; assembly: GCA_009667805.1. NCBI lineage: Eukaryota > Metazoa > Chordata > Amphibia > Anura > Megophryidae > Leptobrachium > Leptobrachium leishanense. Next base: position 248,639,299 of record CM019065.1, read on the forward strand.
GGGTCAAGCAAGGCTCAGCAAAGTGGGTTCCCAATGGAGCTCCCTCCTGAAAATCACCCCAATGGTAGCTCGCATGAGATCACCCCACTTTTGAAAAAGCACCCCGCTGGAGCAATTAGTTTTCCGGGCACCAACGTTTAAAGTTTCTACAGATGTCTCTGTTACAGTCAATGAGGTGCATTCCTGGAATGGGATTGGTTGGTCCTTCTAGCTCCTTGGATGGTGATTGGCTGGGGTTTCAAACCCAGCTCATGCTTTCAATCCCAGGCTAACCCTGGTGTCGGATAACACAGTGAGCATAAGGGACAGGCTTAAAGGCATTTTGATTACGTGCTGATAGGGGGGGAAAAGTCACAAAAACAGGGGGAATAGCGGAGGAGCGAGGGTTTAATACAGTCCACAGTCTCTGAGCAAGGGGTTCCGTGACAATAATACATTTAAAATCACACCACACAATATAAATGAACAAAGTCTTTCCCAAAGCAAAGGTCTATTATGTGTTTTGGGGGTTTTGCCATGGGAAATAAAAGTCTTGGGGTTTGACGCGGGGAGCGCTATGTCAGTTCTATGACATGCACCGATACCAATACTAGTATCGGTATCGATGCCGAGACCGGGACCTGCACGAGTACTTGGTACTCGTGCAGGGGCATCCGATACCTAAAACGATACCGGAAGCCAGAGCTGGGCTGGCTTGCCGGCTGATTTTGTTGGCACGCTGCCAGGCACCTCCGGCGTCTTCTCTCTTCGAGCGGCCGCACGCAGAGGTTGTAGCCCGGCCGCTCGTTGAGAACCTTGTGCACAGCCTCGATGTCGCAGAATTCACGTGACTGCGGCTGTGCAGGTGGTTCCCAACGAGTGGCCATGCTACCACCTCTGCATGCTGCTGTTTGAAGAGAGAAGACGCCAGAGGAGCCTGGCCGTTGCTGGAAGAGCCTGGCTGGGTGAGCGCGGGTCCAATATGAGCTGTGGGCAATAAGAGCTCGGGGCCAATATGAGCTGGGGCAATATGAGCTGGGGGCCAATATGAGCTAGGGGCCAATATGAGCTGGGGCCCAATATGGGCGGGGGGCAATAAGGGCGGGGGGCCAATCGCTGGCTGGGTGGAGTAGAGGTAACGTCACTGCTCTGCGTGCAGTCATGGGTTCGATCCTGACGAGCACCTCTCCAGTAAGTGTCCTTGGGCAAGACACCTAAACGGTACATACTCGCCACCCATGACATACTTGAAAACGAGAGAAATCTCAATGTATCCTTCCTGGTAAAATCCTTTCTCAAAACAAATAAAATATATGGGCAGGGGGTCAATATGAGCTGGGGGCCAATATGAGCTGGGGGCAATAAGGGCTGGGGAAATAAGAGCTGGGGCAATATGAGATGGGGCAATAAGAGGTGGGGGCCAATAAGAGCTCAGGGGCCAATATGAGCTGGGGGCCAATATGAGCTGGGAACACTATGAGCTGAGGGAAATATGAGCTGGGGAAATATGAGCTGGGGGCAATATGTGAGCTGGGGCATTTTATATGAGGTCTGTTCCTATTGAAATGCGGTCACATGACATTAAATAAAAGTATCGTCACTCAGTATCGGTGAATACTTTTAAAAAGTATCGGTACTTGTACTCGGCCTTAAAAAAATGGTATCTGTGTATCCCTAATATATATATATTTAAGCAGGGCTTGACAAAGCCAGGAGCCTGGTAGCCACTGGCTCCTAGAATTTTACTCCTGGCTCCTAAATTTCCAGTTTATTTTACACCAATCTAAAAGCAGTCTTTAGCATCTAAGAACAAATAGTTGGCTTCAAGGTTTTCTTCCGGTCTCCTACATTTAATGTAAATCTATCCAGCCCTGGTGTATGTATTTATAAACGAGGTCTGTTGTGTGTGTGTGTGGGTCTGTGTCTGCAGTGGGAAAACAGGTAAACAAATAAAACAATATCGCTATGTCACAATGTACAGATGTTAACACAAATAATATAATAAGATATATATATATATATATATATATACACACACCAGGTAGTAATCAGCACTCGCGGGTTCTCGGTTTCATGCCGGTGCAACGCCAAGCTTTATGTAAAGTCCAAAATACCAGTGGCACTCTGGGTCTTTTCCAAAAATAGCAAAACATTGTTTAAAAAGTAGAGGTGCACCGAAATGGAAATTTTCAGCCGATACCAAAACTTCGGGATCGGTTCGGCTGATAACCGATACTGAAACCAAAAATCAGACATGAGAACCTGGGCCTGGAGGCTGGCCCGGGGACTCACCTGATCCCGAAGGCTGGCCGTGCAAGCCCTTCAAGGCCCAGCCGGGGGCTCACGTGAGCCTCCAGGCTCAGGTTCACATGGCTGACTGGTTTCACCTACATACTCACCTACATCCTCCTACTTCGGCCCTGAGCTCCAGCGGTGACAGTCCTCCGGCTGCCGCAGGCTGCACGGCCGGCCTCCAGGATCAGGCGAGCCTCAGGCTCGGCTGGGCCTGTCACCGCTGGAGCTCAGGGCCGAAGTAGGACGATGTAGATGAGTAGGTAGGTGCAACCAGAGCTCCAGCGGTGACAGTCCTCCGGCTGTCGCAGGTTGCTCAGCCGGCCTCCTGGCTCAGGCGAGCCCAGGAGCTCAGGGCCGAAGTAGGAGGATGTAGGGGAGTATGTTGCCTACACATACTCACCTGCATCGGCTCCGAGTCCTCCGGCGGTGGCAGTCTTGTGTCCACTTTCTGTGTCGGTCGCAGGGATGGCGTCACATACCGGCGACCAACGGAAAGAGAGGACACTGGATGCAGGACTGCCACCACTGGAGGACTCGCTCGGAGCCGATGTAGGTGAGTATGTGCAACTCTCTCCACCCCCCCAAACAAAATCTGTCACCTGGGCCTGGAGGCCTGCCCGAGCCCCCTGCCCAGCCTGCCTTCAGACTCAGGTGAGCCCCATGCTCGGCAGGACTTCCAGGCCGAGCCAGGGACTCACCTGAGCCTGGAGGCTGGCCGAGCAGGCAACTTGGCCGGCCTCCAAACTCAGGCGAGCCCCAGGCTTGGCTGGGCCTCTAGGTTCACGCCAAGCCAGGGGCTCACCTGAGCTTGGACGACACTCGAGCAGGCAGCTTGGCTGGTCTCCAGGCTCAGGTGAGCCCCTGGCTCGGCCGGGCTTCCAGGCCCTAATTGGAAAGGAACATTGTCGGCCGATTTTTTTTGGCTGAATTTTCTATTTCGGCCGAAAGCACCATTTTCAGCCGATAATTTCGGTGGCTGAAATTTCGGTGCATCCCTATTAAAAAGTCAACGTTTCAGCCGGAAGATGTACCAATGTATAAATCTACACCCATGCAGTCTGCACAGACCCAACTTCGGCTGATGCGACCAACTGTGGTCCTACACACTAGGCATTTAAAGCAGCCGTTGTTGGGTCTGTGCAGACTGCATGTGTGTAGATTTGTAGATTTGCACATAGGTATATCTGTCAATCCATCTGGGCACCTTCATTGTATTAAGCATTAATAGGACCACAGTTGGTCGCATCAGCCGAAGTTGGGTCTGTGCAGAATGCATGTGTGTAGATTTGTAAATTTATACATAGGTATACAGTGGGGCAAAAAAGTATTTAGTCAGCCACAAATTGTGCAGGTTCTCCCACTTAAAAAGATGAGAGAGGACTGTAATTGTCATCATGGGTACACTTCAACTATGAGAGACAAAATGGGGGGGGGGAAATCCTGAAAAATGACATTGTCTAATTTTTAAAGAATTTATTTGCAAATTATGGTGGAAAATAAGTATTTGGTCAATATCAAAAGTCCATCTCAATACTTTGTCATTGCCAACAAAGGATATATAACAGAGGTCAAACGTTTTCTGTAAGTCTTCACAAGGTTTTCACACACTGTTGCTGGTATTTATGCCCATTCCTCCATGCAGATCTCCTCTAGAGCAGTGATGTTTTGGGGCTGTCGCTGGGCAACACGGACCTTCAACTCCCTCCAAAGGTTTTCTATGGAGTTGAGATCTGGAGACTGGCTAGGCCACTCCAGGACCTTGATATGCTTCTTACGAAGCCACTCCTTTATTGCCCGGGTGGTGTGTTTGGGATCATTGTCCTGCTGAAAGACCCAGCCACGTTTCATCTTCAATGCCCTTGCTGATGGAAGGAGGTTTTCACTCAAAATCTCACGATACATGGCCCCATTCATTCTTCCCTTTACACAGATCAGTCGTCTTGGTCCCTTTGCAGAAAAACAGCCCCAAAGCATGAGGTTTCTGCCACCATGCTTCACAGTAGGTATGGTGTTCTTTGGATGCAATTCAGCATTCTCTCTCCTCCAAACAAGACGAGTTGAGTTTTTACCAAAAAGTTCTACTTTGGTTTCATCTGACCATAGGACATTATCCCAAATCCTCTTCTGGACCATCCAAATACTCTCTAGCAAACTTCAGATGGGCCTGGACATGTACTGGCTTAAGCAGGGGACATGTCTGACACTGCAGGATTTGAGTCCCTTGCGGCGTAGTGTGTTACTAATTGTAGCCTTTGTTACTTTGGTCCCAGGTCTCTGCAGGACATTCACTAGGTCCCCCCGTGTGGTTCTGGGATTTTTGCTCACCGTTCTTGTGATCATTTTGACCCCACGGGGTGAGATCTTGCGTGGAGCCCCAGATCGATGGAGATGATCAGTGGTCTTGTATGTCTTCCATTTTCTAATGATTGCTCCCACAGTTGATTTCTTCACACCAAGCTGCTTGCCTATTGCAGATTCAGTCTTCCCAGCCTGGTGCAGGTCTACAATTTTGTTTCTGGTGTCCTTCGACAGCTCTTTGGTCTTGACCATAGTGGAGTTTGGAGTGTGTCTGTTTGAGGTTGTGGACAGGTGTCTTTTATACTGATAACAGGTGCCATTCATACAGGTAACGAGTGGAGGACAGAGGAGCCTCTTAAAGAAGACGTTACAGGTCTGTGAGAGCCAGAAATCTTGCTTGTTTGTACTGTACTGTAGGTGACCAAATACTTATTTTCCACTATAATTTGCAAATAAATGCTTTAAAAATCAGACAATGTGATTTTCTGGATTTTTTTTCACATTTTGTCTCGCATAGTTGACGTGTACTCATGATGACAATTACAGGCCTCTCTCATCTTTTTAAGTGGGAGAACCTGCACAATTTGTGGCTGACTAAATACTTTTTTGCCCCACTGTATCGGTCAATCCATCTGGGCACCTTCATTATATTAGGGATGCACCGATACCACTTTTTTAAGACTGAGTACGAGTACCGATACTTTTTTTCAAGTACTCACCGATACCGAGTACCAATACTTTTTTTTATGTCATGTGACCGCTTTCCAATAAGAACAGACCTCATATAAAAATGCCCCCAGTTCATGGATATGCCCCCAGCTTTCATGGATTATGCCCCAGCTCTCATGGATATGCCCCCAGCTCTCACGGATATTGCCCCAGCTCATGGATTATGCCCCCAGCTCATGGATTATGCCCCCAGCTCATGGATATGCCCCCAGCTCATGGATACTGCCCCCAGCTCATGGATACTGCCCCCAGCTCATGGATACTGCCCCAGCTCATGGATATGCCCCAGCTCATGGACACAATTCTAACATCTTTGGCTCTATACACCACCACAATGGAGTTGGAATGAAACAAACACAATGTGCTTTAACTGCAGACTGTCAGCTTTAATTTGAGGGTATGTACATCCAACTCATCCAGGTGAACGGTGTAGGACTTACAGCAGTTTGCAGATGTGCCTCCCACTTGTTAAGGGTCCAAAGGTAATGGGACAGAATAATAATCATAAATCAAACTTTCCCTTCTTAATACTTGGTTGCAAATCCTTTGCAGTCAATCACAGCCTGAAGTCTGAAACGCATAGACCTCACAAGATGCTGGGTTTCATCCCTGGTGATGCTCTGCCAGGCCTCTACTACAAAGGTCTTCAGTTCCTGCTTGTTCTTGGGGCATTTTCCCTTCAGTTTTGTCTTCAGCAAGTGAAATTCATGCTCAATGGGATTCAGGTCAGGTGATTGACTTGGCCATTGCATAACATTCCACTTCTGTTCCTTCAAAAACTCTTTGGTTGCTTTTGCAGTATGCTTTGGGTCATTGTCCATCTGCACTGTGAAGCGCCGTCCAATGAGTTCTGCAGCATTTGGCTGAATGTGAGCAGATAATATTGCCCGAAACACTTCAGAATTCATCCTGCTGCTTTTGTCAGCAGTCACATCATCAAAAAATACAAGAGAACCAGTTCCATTGGCAGCCATACATGCCCACGCCATGACACTACCACCACCATGCTTCACTGATGAGGTGGTATGCTTAGGATCATGAGCAGTTCCTTTCCTTCTCCATACTCTTCTCTTCCCATCACTCTGGTACAAGTTGATCTTGGTCTCATCTGTCCATAGGATCTTGTTCCAGAACGGTGAAGGCTTTGTTAGGTGTTGTATGGCAAACTCTAATCTGACCTTCCTGTTTTTGAGGCTCACCAATGGTTTACATGTTGTGGTGAACCCTCTGTATTCACTCTGGTGAAGTCTTCTCTTGATTGTTGACTTTGACACACATACACCTACCTCCTGGAGGTGTTCTTGATCTGGCCAACTGTTGTGAAGGGTGTTTTCTTCACCAGGGAAAGAATTCTTCGGTCATCCACCACAGTTGTTTTCCGTGGTCTCCCGGGTCTTCTGGTGTTGCTGAGCTCACTGGTGCGTTCCTTCTTTTTGAGAATGTTCCAAACAGTTGTTTTGGCCACACCTAATGTTCTTGCTATCTCTCTGATGGGATTGTTTTGTTTCTTCAGCCTAATGATGGCTTGCTTCACTGATAGTGACAGCTCTTTGTATCTCATCTTGAGAGTTGACAGCAACAGATTCCAAATGCAAATAGCACACTTGAAATTAACTCTGGGCCTTTTATCTGCATATTGTAATTGGGGTAATGAGGGAATATCACACACCTGGCCATGGAACAGCTGAGAAGCCAATTGTCCCATTACCTTTGGTCCCTTAACAAGTGGGAGGCACATCTGCAAACTGCTGTAAGTCCTACACCGTTCACCTGAGTTGGATGTACATACCCTCAAATTAAAGCTGACAGTCTGCAGTTAAAGCACATTGTGTTGGTTTCATTCCAACTCCATTGTGGTGGTGTATAGAGCCAAAGATGTTAGAATTGTGTCGATGTCCCAATATTTCTGGACCTGACTGTATATTGTTATTTTAAGAAAATATTTGAGGAATGGTTCTTCTAACCATTCATTGCTCAAAGCCAAGGTTATCAACTTGTAAAAGAAAAACCTCTTTTATACCATGATCTCTTCTTTCCATTGGATCAACACCCTCGACCTGGTGCCAAGTTATATAAATATTTGGCTGCAACATTTCTCCTACACTCATGCTGGTAGCACTGGACAATCAGTGGTGTGTACATTCATCAGGGACACAGATTCCATTTGCACTTGGAAACAAAGTGAGAAGTCCAAATGTACGCAGTGACAGAAACATCTGCTGGATGAGCGATGACGGCCAGTGTTTGCTCAATTGTTCCTTGGCTCCAGACTTCCTGGATTTATATTTCGTTATATGGTAACTGGGAAACAAAAAATAAAAAGCTACAAATTGTTAAAAACACATCATATGGGAGGGATGTGTTGCTTGGTAAACTGTGCTATGGCTGCTGCCAGAGCAGGTTAAAGACAAATACTAAACGATGCCTGCAAATGTGTTTCAGGTAGAAAATGTACCTCGAGAAGCCAGGCAAACCCTAAACAATTATATACTTTTGTTTAATTTAGGGACCAGACAGTTGTAATGAGAAGCAGGTGGATTATCTCTTCTCCGGAGAAGAAACTAAAAAAGATACTAGTTGCATTGCAACTTTTTAATGTGCTATAGAATCATTTAATCAGGGGTGCTCAAGCTTGGCCCCTTAGATGTAGTTTGAAATATATTTCCCACATAACACTGTCAGGCCAAAATTGAGATTATTATTATTATTATTCTTTATTTATAAAGCGCCAGCATATTCCGCAGCGCTGTACAATAAACACAGTATAGACAGGGTTACAATACATTGAACAACATTTGACAAACAGTAAAGGAGGAGATGAGGGCCCTATTCCCGTAGGAACTCATAATCTGGGAGGGTTGGGGTTGGAAACAGGAGGAGAGGACTGTAAGGTGAGAGTGATTGATGGTTGCGTCAGTGAGTTGGGTGGTAGGCTTCCCTAAATAGGAATGTTTTCAGGGAGCGTTTGAAGGAAGAGAAGTTAGGGGAAAGTCTGACAGTACGAGGGAGAGCGTTCCAGAGAGTGGGGGCTGCACGTGAGAAATCCTGCAGTCTATCATGGGAAGAGGTGATGCGGGGAGAAGCTAGGCGCAGTTCACTGTTTGACCTTAGGGAGCGGGCTGGGGTGTATTTGGTGATTAGTGAGGACAGGTAGTGGGGAGCTGAGTTAGTGAGGGTTTTTGTAGGTAAGGATAAGGATTTTGAACTTAATTCTGCAGTGGATGGAGAGCCAGTGAAGGGACTCGCAGAGGGGAGCGGCAGAGACAGAGCGGCGGGTGAGGTGAATTAGCCTGGCGGAGGCATTCAGGATGGATTGTAGGGGAGAGAGGTGGGACAGAGGGAGGCCAGATAAGAGATTATTGCAATAGTCGAGTCGGGAGATTACCAGGGCGTGTATGAGTTGTTTTGTGGGGACAGCGGTAAGAAATGGCCGAATTCTGGAAATATTACGCAGTTGGTATTGGCAGGAGGAGGAAAGAGACTTGATGTGGGGGGTGAAGGAAAGAGCAGAGTCAAGTGTAACTCCAAGGCAGCGAACTTGGTTTGATGGGGAGATGGTGATACCCTCCACCGTGATAGAGAAGTCAGGAGGTGGGGAGGCATTGGAGGGAGGAATAAGTAGGAGTTCAGTCTTTGACATGTTGATCTTTAGGTGGTGGGAGGCCATCCAGGAGGAGATGCCAGATAAACAGTCACTGACTTTTGAGAGGACAGGGGGAGAGAGATCAGGGGTAGAGAGGTAGATCTGAGTGTCATCAGCGTAGAGGTGTAATTAAAGCCAAAGCTGTTGATGATTTTGCCCAGGGAGGTGTAGATGGAAAAGAGCAGAGGACCAAGGACAGAGCCTTGAGGTACACAAACAGATAGAGGCAATGAGGAGGAGGAGTTACCAGCAAAGGACACACAGAAGGACCTGTTGGATAAATAGGAGTCAACCCAAGCAAGTGCAGTGTCACCGAGACCCAGAGAGTTGAGGGTCTGTAGAAGGAGGGGGTGGTCAACAGTGTCAAAAGCAGCCGAGAGGTCAAGCAGGATGAGAATAGAATAGTGGCCGTGTTTTTTAGCAGTTAGGAGGTCGTTGGTGACTTTGGTGAGGGCAGTTTCAGTTGAGTGTAGGGGACGGAAGCCAGATTGCAGGGGGTCAAGTAGGGAATTGGAGGACAGGAAGAGGGAGAGGCGATTCACCATTATAAAATAAATAGATAACATTATCCACAATGCTGGTAAAACATTCCATCCCACAGATTTTAGTCTTATAACTTACGAACACTGTACACCCTATATTTAATACAACTGGAAAGGTTAATATACATGGAATCCAGTTATTTTTCCTCAGATCATAGGTTGGTGAATTTGTCAAATGAAAGGGTTTGTTATAAACAGCAGGCCATAATAGCCAAGATATATGCAGCATCACTCATTACCTTGAAATAAATTATAGACAAAACCAGCCTAACACATTTGAACGTTACTCCATGTATTTAAGGAAAATGTAAAAACATTCACATGAATGTGAACTGTCACGTGGGGATCAGTACCGTGGATGGGTATCCACGTGCATAAAATAAAGGCTCCCTCTTGCAGTCAGTATCCCACAGGAGTACGGATTCTGGCCAAAACCCACCCAGTCAGTAGCTCCTTGGTGAAAACAAAACTGGGAATGACTTTCTTTAGAGTTTACAATTAGAGAAAACACACAAGGGGGAAAGTACAGAATATAATGGTAAAACACATCCTAGCATTTCCATACTGAATAGCCTTCCCAGTAGCTCCCCCCTCCCACGTACATGCCCTTGTGTAACAAGCCTGCAGAAGTGGCAGATGTGGTGTATGCCAGATCCTGTGAGGTTGGATGGAAGCATGGACAAACAACGGAATCAATTACTGTACTTACAGTGTATACAATATGACACTACAATAAACAAATTAGGAAATAATAATGTAACACATACATCGGGGGATGGGACATAGAAGACACAACCACCCTGTACTTATAATTTTAGGTTCAAGGTGACTTTAACATAAGAGAGGGTTGGAAAACAATAGAACACATCAGGCCCACACCTCTCAAATGCATCTCTAGATCCATGTACACCAAGTCTCAAGTGACTACCGTCATATCGACCTTTAAATATAGTAACTTACAGATGCTCCTTTGGCTGTGACAGCCTTTTCCAGGTGTTCGAGGAAAGGCAACTTTCTTTTAAAGTCTGAATTTCGCCATTTCTTATTTGTGACATTAAATTTCGGCTCAAGTGAAAGAAAAAAAATAAATAAATAACCATAACAAACCTCCATGATAAAAGGTGTTGAAGTCAACTATCACATAAAAAATGTAAAGGGATGGAGGGTCTGATGTAGGGGTGGAGAAAAGAAGTCATTCAACTAGGATCCATAGATGGTGGTAAGGTAATTGAATGTACTCGTCACACTATCAATATAGTCCATTCAAGTTCCAGAAAGAACAGCGCCATGTTTTGATACTACTAAGGAGCCAGCTTTCTCACCATTTGTATCACACCTTATGGTCACCTAGGAAGGAGTAAACTTCCTAACTCTACACTGTACCACTAGGGTGAGAAACAGTAAGTTGCAATTCACTGAGACTAATTGATTTTGAAAATAATGGAGGGAGAGGTTACTTCCGCTGACAAAATTTTAGGATGTGCCAATAGGTCTCTGAGGCACATCTGCTAAAGATTTAATTCTCAATACAGATAAGATCCAGTGATCTTCCCAAAGTATAAAAGGAGAAAGTCTTTATTCCTGTGTAGAGTTATCAGGGGTCCTTTCTCAACTTCTTCACAAGTGCCCATTGTGCTCTTATAGGGACAACTGCAGGAAGCCCACGCCTAGGGAAAGTAGCATCAGTCCCGAATTTTTTCTAGTTCTTGGCAATTTATATTCACATCGGTTGATAACACCCTGGACAAAATCAATGATTTTGTAATCATCTCAAGCTTTGTATACGCGTATTCTAAGGTCCTGAAAAAGTTGTTGGGATTAACGCATGGGTCACACTAACCAACCATTCAGAGAGGAGAAGAACATATAGGTCTGTCTTTATTTAAATGACAGGACACTTTTGGAACTCACAATTGCAATCTAACGTTCTGAAACCCAATCACTTTAACCAGCCTGCAATGTGAACGATTAGTCAACCTCTCCAATAAAAGTTGGAAAAGTACAACATACACAATTCCAAAGGGTTTCCAATCTTTTTCTTGAGCACACACACTATGGGGTTTATTCACTAACCCCCATTTATGAAAGAACAGTGGTTTAAGTTTGGCAAACGTTTCGGAGCTACGAAAATCTGTGGCCACTAGAGTTAGTCATAGTTCATTTAAATGGCCTTTCTACTTGTGTTTCCATCACAGTTGCAGCCCTACATAAATTGCACAACTTTAACCATTGTTTCCAGCGTTGTTCTTAACCTTCTTGTCATTGTAATTTGCTTGGGAGGTCTTTGGAGATTGCCACCTTAAACTCATTATCTACTGCTGTTTCAGACAACTGAAACAACGGTAAGGGGAGAATAATTGCAGCTAATAGAAAAATAACACTGCCCCCGTTGATCAGGGTTCTTGTGATTTGGGGAAACTTCACTTGTCATTATGTAGGGTTCTCTCTCCCTCAGGATTGCCATTAATTGTAGTTGCAACATGGGTGATTTTCATCATTGTTTGCAACAAAAATAGTTTGTGTGCTGTATCATTGTCACTGTAAATGGTTTAGGCACGTTATAACTCACAGCTAATTTGAAGACAAACGTTGTAGACTCTGCTGGCAAAGTTACAAAAAACAATAGAAAAAGAGGTCATGTAACAAAAACCTTGAGCTGGCATTTGTGTTCTTACAATTGTTTGAGGTGAATTCACAAAGCATGGTTCAATGTGAGGAACATTATTAAAATAATTGGCAATTATTATTAATTTTTTTTAAATCACCTTTTCTCCCATGCCACAAGCAGCTCCTCCGGCTTCAGGCACCCTGAACCCAGATGTCTCTGAAACTATCTAATGCAATCTGCGCCCCTATGAAACTTGCGTAGCGTAGGTGCCACATATTGAGCACCACAACGGGAGTTGAGCACTTTGTGTACGCAAGTTCAGTAGTTCCTTAGTAGGATGTTCAGTATGTCATCTCTCTCGCGATTGGTCTCAGAGAGAGGGATGTCCGCACATTCTCTGTATGACAATGTCACTGGTGACTGATCCAGTAACTAGCAACTGAAAAATTCAAAAATCCTGGCTGCTGGTGTAGTTGGGTGGGGTGGAGGAAACTCCTCCACTTCACCTAGTGTCTTCACTGGAGTGGTGGAGCTGGAAGGGGCACTCCTCACACCTTACCAGTGATGTGATCAGTGATCTGAGAACTGTAAAGTGGTCAGGATGAGTAGAGTGTTCTTTTAACCATAGTTGCAAACAGTAAAAATTATCGTTGTTGCAACTATGTTGAATTTCAGCTACCCTGCATCTCAGGTCTGGCTGCTTCACTTCTCCAGTTTTCGCCTGTGGGAGCTGCCCTGTTTGCTTCTGCATTGGCCAATGACTCTACAGAGGTTGCACACTACAGCAGTGTTTCCCAAACCTGAGTCAGGACCCTCAAACCAGGCCAGATTTTGCATATCACATTGAGGAAATTAAGGCTGAATACTGCAATCACTGACAAGAAAATTCTATCAGATGTGCTTCAGATATATGTCAAACCTGGCATGTCAGCGGGTCCCGAGGACAGGTTTGGGAAACACTGCTCTACAAGAATCTGGGTGTGCCTCGGGAATTGAAGGCAATTTACTGGTATTCTGCATTCCCATGGTGTCCATTACAGATGGGGTGTCTCCGGCTCCCTGCTGATTACAAAGAACGGTCAGCTCTGTACTGTAGCCACAGTCTGGGAGGCCTGGATCATCCTGCAAAATATGGGTATTGACCCCGATCTTGACCTGCTTGCGACTGGAGCCCTAGATGACACAATCCCACAGGACCCTGTTGCCATTTTTCTTTTTTTTACACCTCCCCCAACACTTGTTGATTGTTCCCTGCTATTGTTTGTGTCTGGAACAATGCCCTGCAATGAACTGCTTATTTTTTCCCTTACCTACATAGTTGTTACGGTGATCTTATTTTCTTAATGTTCATAGTTTAATTGATCCTACTATCATGTCACTACAGACACTACACAGATAAGATAATATTTTTGAGAAACTGAGAATCTATCACTGTTCCCTGTTCACTGTTGCTGGTTTGGAGTTATATTTCTTTGTATATACTGTCCACTTGGGAGAGGGATGGAGAGGGAGCAATGGATCATCCTCAGGTGTGTTATATTGAACTAGTATGTAGGCTCTATGTACCAGTCTTGACCCTGGGGTAGATATGACCATAGGGCAATCTAATTAGCCTCCAGTGGCACTCAGGGAAGGCGTGTAAAGAGGGGCAGAAAAATCACACACCACTTTTTCTCAACCAACCCCTTCATCTGCATTATTTGTGCTGCGTGATTCCCCTTCTCAGTTTTTTTTCTGCAATTTATAACATACCCATCTTATATGACATGTTCATTTAGATCTTTGTACATATTTTTGTTTCAGTTTTATTTCCAACTTGCCTATAATGCTACCGCTCTCTTTGATGTCAAAAAAAGTATACTAAAAAAACAAGATCACAAACTGCAAAGTGTGCAGCAACATCAATGTAAGTGGGTTGATCATTGGAAAAGGACCTGCCAAGATAGAAACATAGAAACATAGAAAAATGTCGGCAGATAAGAACCTTTCGGCCCATCTAGTCTGCCCAATTACATGGATACTTTACCTGGATTTATCTTTTGTTTAGGATAGCCTTATGCCTATCCCATGCTTGCTTAAATTCAATTACTGTTTTGGCCTCTACCACTTCTACTGGAAGACTGTTCCATGTATCCACCACCCTCTCAGTAAAATAATGCTTCCTGATGTTACTTTTAAACCTTTGCCCCTCTAATCTAAGACTATGTCCTCTTGTTTTGCTATTTTGTTTCCTTTTAAATATACTCCCTTCCTCTACGAAGGGAGTATACTCCCTTCCATCTAAGATGGAGATTCATTAACGGGGGCAGTCGAAATGTTTACAAAATCTACTTGTCCAATGGACTAAACCAGTATCCCAAACTACTTGCACCTAAAAACAATGCACAGGTCGCGACATGCAAAATTATTTCAATAAAATACTATTTTAATAAGGCCCTCCCCACAGTGAAAACAAAAACCTACTGTTAGTTACTCCACTAAACACTGGGCCCTATTACATTCTTAACGCTAACGATAGCGCTCAGCTGTGTGAGCGTTAACATAAGGTTAAAAGGCCCTAGCGTTTTCAGCCCAAATTACATTCCAAAACACTGACGCTTTAAAAAAAACTGATAGCGATTCGGAGTTTGTGCTTCTCAGCACAAGCTTACTGTACTTTGCACTCCCTATGCTTAACATGGGGAGCGCAGAGAGTTAGTTAGCGTTAGGAAGATTACAAAGTCCGAATTACGTCCCACTGCGGTTTACTGAAAAGTTAACTGCAGCTAGGAGCTGGTGTTGATTACGCTTCTGCAGAATCAGTCAGCACCAGCTATCAAAAACAAAAAAAATCAAATACTCACCTCTCATCCCGAGGCAAGAATGGCTGCTCGATCTGCTTCTTCTTGCCGGCGGGAGCAGAGGGAGACTGGGCAGAAAAAAGTCCTCCAGTCTCCCTCTGCCGACTTGCCGGATCTCGCAAGTAGCGAGATCCTGCAGGTCATGTGACTGGCAGTGGAAGCCTCAGTGGAGTCCTATGGACTTTATGGAGGGAATGCTCGCGAAGGCGCTTAGCACTGCCTCGAGCATCCTGTGGCTTAGCGCTGCATTACAAGGAGGCTGCTGGTTTAGCGCATGCCCCGTAATATCACGCTAAAACAGGGATGCTAAGGAGAAACCTGCAGGTGCAGGTTTTCCTTCTTAATGTCCCCGTTTAGGGTGAAGAACGTAATATGGCCCACTGTGGGGGACAAACACCGCTACACAATCACTCGTGAATGCACACACCCAGGGTTATATAGCGACACACCAGCATTTCACAAAACTAAAATTTTAAGAGCGACAGAAGCTTTTCCGTGCATATAGTGATAGTGCTCCTGTGCAGCTCTTTCAATTTTCCTTTTGTGACATGCTGGTGTTTATTGGTGTTTCACTGGAAAATGCCAGCAGTTAGTGAATTACCTAAAACTAGTATTTAGTTTGATAAATACGCTTCTCTGCATACATGCTGTGACAGGAATGGCTCAGAAATTAACTGCCATATCGTATACTGGCAGCCATCTTGAGCAGAGCTATGGCACAAGTAATTGTACATAGAGAATATTAACAAACTTTAGAAGAGTTTACATAGATACTAACATTCCAGAGGTTTCTGGTGTAGCAATTAGAAGAAGAATCCGGCCTGAATAAACAAAGGTGCCAAGGAACTGATTTATTTGAGCCAAGGCCATAAAGGTCTCAGGCCTGGATAGAGCAAGAACAAAGGATTCCCTTAGCGCAGATGGGGCCTTATCAGTTTTGAGAGGAACAGGCCTGCTGAGGGATGACATTGGCAGGGTCTAGCAAGCTTCTAAATCAACGAAATGTCCTAATTGTATAAGAAAAGGCAAATTGTGGGATGTTCCTGTGATGTACCTTTTTAGAAATCAATGTATAAGAATTGTATCTCTGTCTTGAAGACTTCACTCGAGCTTTGCGATTCAATCCATAGCAATACAAGGGTATTCATGCTCTAGAAAGGACAGAGCTAAGAGAGGAGGGGGAATTGTTATCTATGTTGACAACTCCATAAAGTTCACCCCATTGCAGAATCCTAGCTCCCCGGCCACATTTGATTTCCTTTCTGGTACTATTGAGATCCCATTCAGTAAAACAATTATTGTTGCTGGATTCTACCGCCCACCAAGTTCTCCAGTGCAATCCCTTTCTGACATAACCCAAATTCTTAGTAAATTAGTCGCTCAAAACCAAAAAAGCGAACTGCTAGTCCTCGGCGACTTTAATGTTGATTGGCTGAATCCTAAAAACAATAAACACTGCTCACGGTTTAAGGCTTTGCAGCTAACACAATTAATCTCCTCCCCCACTCGCATTAATATGAAAAGCCCTAACCACACCTTGCTGGACTGGATTCTCTCATGTCCTGATCGAATACAGGAGGCAGGCGTTCTCGCTAACAATTTCAGTGATCACTGCCTAGTGTACTGTGTGCGCAAAATAAGGGCCACAAAATGTCCACCAAAGGTAATAATCACCAGGCCTTTCAAGAAATTTAATCTTGAATCCTTCCTAAATGATCTCAAACTGCTCCCATGGTACAGACTAAACCTAATCCCAGACCTGGACTGTGCAATTGAATACTTTCAAGCCGAGCTCCTGAAAGTCTGGAACACCCATACCCCACTGCGCAAAGTGCGAGTAAAAGGGGCCCATCTCCCCTGGGTTACAGCTGACCTCACGCATATGTACCAGTTTAGAGACTCCCTGTGGTCAAAGTTCAAGAGTACTGGATCCATGAACGATCACTGTGAATACCAAAAATGCCGGAATGATTGCACAAAACAAACAAAAATGGCTAAAGCCCAATACTTCAATGAAAATTTAAACAATAACATATCAAACCCCAGAAATTTTTGGAAAATCATAAGTAACATACAAGCACCCCCCGTCCACTCCCAACCGGCTGCTTTAAAAGTAAACAACCAAACTGTACAACACCCCCTAGATGTAGCAAATGCTTTTAATAATTATTTTGTTGGATGCGCCACCACCCTGATTGCTAAGCTAGGAAATGAAACGCAATCAGAAAGGCCGCACGCAGGTCAGGCCCACCAACAGTGCAAAGACCCGGTAACCCAGAGAAATTCAGTTTTAGACCAGTGCCTGTCAGTGCCATCACTAAACTTCTCCATAACCAAAAAATGAAATACCAGTCTGGACCCGATCAAATCCCAGCAATGCTGCTGAAAATCAGTGCACCAGCAATTGCAAAACCTGTCGCAACCCTGATTAATGAATCACTGGCAACTGGATACATACCCAAACTCTGGAAGACTGCAAGGGTGGTACCTATCCATAAAAGTGGAGACAATACTTTGGTATCCAACTACCGCCCTATATCACTGCTCCCTGTAATGTCAAAAATTCTGGAAAAATGTGTCTACACTCAATTACGTGATTATTATCAGTATCAGAACTATTTAACCCCAGATCAATCAGGCTTTCGTCCAAACCATTCAACTACAACCGCCCTTTTAAAAGTTTGTAATGATATCCAAGCGGGCATGGAACAAGGAAATCTAACTGGAGCCATCTTCCTTGATTTTGCCAAGGCTTTTGACACAGTAGACCATGGCATCCTATTACAAAAACTTAAAAACTCTGGTATTGGTGATAGCATGTTAACCTGGTACCAATCATATGTGTCTGATAGCACTTCCCTTCCCCTCCCAGTCACATGCGGTATACCCCAAGGCTCGATACTTGGCCCACTGCTATTCACAATATTCATAAACGATCTGCCCAATGTCTGCAAAGCTTCAACTATACACATGTACGCAGACGACACTGTAATCTATACCAGCAAACCAAATCTCCCACAGCTGGAGGCAGTGCTGCAAGAACAATTCACAGGGGTAGAAAAGTGGATCGCAGATAACAAACTTTTTCTAAATACTGACAAAACTGTTACAATGCTCTTTGGAACTGCACCTAAACTACACAAATTGCAAACACCCCATCTATGTGTTGGGACAAAATCAAATGGCACGCTGACCACAGTCACTTGGTATGTGGTTAGACCCAAATCTATCTTTTGGCCCCCACATCGAAAAACTCTCATCTAAACTTTACCCCAAACTAGGTGCCCTGTACAGAAACAAATCCTGCCTGAGCCCTGCGGTAAGAAAGCAGATTGTACAACAAATGCTTATGCCAGCCATTGAATACGGAGATTTAGTGTATGCAGCAGCCCCGCAAACACACCTCCAGAAACTTACTACATTGTACAACTCATTCTGTCGCTTTGTGCTACAATGTAACTACATGACACACCATTGTGACATGTTAAAAGAACTAAACTGGCCATCACTGGACTCTAGACGCACCCTTCACCTTTCCAACCTGGTGTTTAAGAGCTTTTCTGGGAAGCTACCACCCTACCTGAATATGCTGCTTCCCCCGGCAGTTCCCTCATCCTATAACCTCAGATCCAGGACCAGCACCTTACTTGCAATACCGCAATACAAAAAGAAAGTGGCTCGATCCTCATTTTCCTACAGAGCACCGCAAATATGGAATAACCTCCCAGACACCGTCAAATCTTCCCCAGTCTAAAGTCCCTTAAGACTTCCCTATTAACATACCTCAATACGAAATGCACCTGTAAACATGTAACATAATGACTTTATTTCCTACATATTTATTTTTCTGTTAATCTGTATATTTGGTTTTGTGTTAATATCTTGCATTTTACTATTTTGTATTTCTGTAACCACTCGATGTTCTCGAACCCAGGACATACTTGAAAACGAGAGAAATCTCAATGTATCCTTCCTGGTAAAATCCTTTATAAATAAATAAATATATCCAGCTAGAGTCTGACGTCACCAAATACACCCCAGCCTCACCAAATACTGTCAGGTATTTTCAGAGATACACAAAATGGATGCCTGTAGCCATCTTGTTTAATATATTTTTATATGTAAAGTCTTTCTCAATTTTAACCTAGTTTTAGAATGAACTCAGAGATTTTTTTTTCCAGAGGCAAGTTCATTCCAAGGTAAACTAACTCATTAGAGAGGAATGTGTGTTTAAAACTATAATTGCTAGACTATGATGCTATAGACGATATAAAATGTCTTTATATGATATATGCCGAGCCTAAGTGCCAGACATGTTATAGACAAAATTTATTGGTCTGTTTTCTTTGAATTAAAAGATATTTTTCTTTTCTGGTATAAATATAAGTTAAAATATATGCAACAATATATATATATAGCTATGCACAAATATATACAAAGTATATATATATATATATATATATATATATAAAATCAATATATTCTAAAATAGTAGCACAGAAAATAATATTTAGAAATATTATATTATAACAGTAGTTACTGAAGAATAGAAATAAGCGGTTTTAATTGATCTGCCGATTAATGAAAAAGGAATGTCTAACTGATAAGAGTAGCTCAGAAAACCTTGAAATGGATTGAAATGAATAAATATTAAATCAAATATGACAGTTCCAGACACCAGTCTGTAAGACAGTGATAAGACAAATTGACCTGTGAACCATGTCATATGATTCAAATGAATAGTAATATAATATTCGGGAATTTTTATTTGAAAATCAACACTGCCATCTTGTGGTGTAAGTAAAGGTTAACAGTTTTGAAGTCCTCATATAGACATTTAAGCAGGGAGGTACGTAACAAGTGACGTGAATCTTCCTATAATTGTGAAGACAGAACACGTAGAGAGTTATTCAGGCATTGGGCAACTTCATTCCACCACTTCATTGAGATCCCGCTCTTCATTCCAACTCAGATTACACTTCACTCTCCCTCTCGGGACTTCACTTATGCATTGACTCATCTCTATCACTTCTCAAAAGAGCATACTCCAGGAGATGCTAGAAGAAACATAGAAACTAAGATATAATATATTTAAAATACTCTCACATACTCCAAAATACATTATATACAAAGAATTTATTGCGGCTGGAAGAAGACTGCAGAAACATTTCCAGATTTTGGACAGGTAATGTATGGAAAACAAATAGTGGCATTAATGTAAATATATATATATACATATAGGTGTGTATCTTGCAATGGATATAGACTGAGATTTATCTCAGATTACCGCTAGATCAGATTCTTGGAAATATTTCTAATCTGCAGTATAGAAATATTATGAGAAATCTGATACACATATAAGGATAAATTGTCCTTAAGTATTTGTTGCAATGAAATACAAATATATATATTGAATTTGGAAGAGCTACTGTGATTGAGTAATTAAGCAAAGAAGTTATATAACCTACAATATAAAAAGCAGAAGATTAGAAGCTAAATTCTCGTTATTAGGGGAGGATTCGCTAAATAAGTTTTTATTACTTATCTAGAAATAGAATAAGTGATAGCTCATCTTTTGTTGATCCAGGGAGTACAAGGATATACATATACAGTGGCAAGAAAAAGTATGTGAACCCTTTGGGATTACGTGGAGTTTTGCATGAATTGGTCATAAAATGTGCTCTGATCATCTAAGTCACAACAATTTGAAAAACACAGTCTGCTTAAAATAATACAACACAAACATTATATGTTTTCATGTGTTTATTCAACAGAACATGTAAACCTTCACAGTGCAGGGTGGAAAAAGTATGTGAACCCCTAGCCTAATGACTTCTCCAAGAGCTAATTGGAGCCAGGAGTGAGACAACCTGGAGTCCAATCAGTGTAATATTATTGGATGTGTCGCTGAAAGCTGTCCTGCCCTTTAAAAACCACACACCAGTTTTGGGTTTACTGGTTTCAAGAAGCACTGCCTGATGTGAACCATGCCTCGCAGAAAAGAGCTCTCAGAAGACCTACGATCAAGAATTGTTGACTTGCATGAAGCTGGAAAGGGTTACAAAAGTATCTCCAAAAGCCTTGATGTTCATGTGTCCACAGTAAGACAGACTGTCTACAAATGGAGAAAGTTCAGCACTGTTGCTACTCTCCCTAGGCGTGGTCGTCCTGTAAAGATGACTGCAGGAGCACAGCGCAGAATGCTTAATGAGGTAAAGAAGAATCCTAGAGTGTCAGCTAAAGACTTACAGAAATCTCTGGCACATGCTAACATTTTTGTTGACACATCTACAATAAGGAAAACATTAAACAAGAATGGAGTACATGGGAGGACACCATGGAGGAAGCCATTGCTGTCCAAAAAGAATATTGCAGCACGTTTGAAGTTTGCAAAAGAGCACCTGGATGTTCCACAACACTACTGGCAAAATATTCTGTGGACAGATGAAACCAAAATTGAGTTGTTTGGAAAAAACATACAACACTATGTGTGGAGAAAAAAGGCACAGCACACCAACATCAAAACCTCATCCCCACTGTAAAACATGGCGGCACTGTAAAACATGGCGGAGGAAGCATCATGGTTTGGGGCTGCTTTGCTGCCTCAGGGTCTGGACGGATTGTTGTCATTGATGGAAAAATTAGTTCCAGAGTTTATCAAGACATTTTGCAGGAAAACATAAGACCATCTGTCCGCCAACTGAAGCTCCGCAGAGGATGAGTGATGCAACAGGACAATGACCCAAAGCATACAAGTAATTCAACAAAAGAATGGCTTCAACAAAACAAAATACGCCTTCTGGAGTGGCCTAGTCAGAGTCCTGACCTTAACCCGATTGAAATGCTGTGGCATGACCTTAAGAGAGCGATTCACACCAGACATCCCAAGAATATTGCTACACTGAAACAGTTTTGTGAAGAGGAGTGGTCCAAAATTACTCCAGATCATTGTGCAGGTCTGATCTGCAACTACAGGAAACGTCTGGTTGAGGTTATTGCTGCCAAAGGAGGGTCAACCAGTTATTAAGTCCAAAGGTTCACATACTTTTTCCACCCTGCACTGTCAATCTTTACATGTTCTGTTCAATAAAAACATTTAAAGTTTGTGATGTATTATTTTAAGCAGACTGTGTTTTTGAAATTGTTGTGACTTAGATGAAGATCAGAGCACATTTTATGACCAATTCATGCAAAACTCCACGTAATCCCAAAGGGTTCACATACTTTTTCTTGCCACTGTATATCTACAAGATACTAGCTTGTTTTAAATATTGGTTTGCTGGGAATAAATGTAAATTGTTTTCTTTAAACAGGAAGTAAACTAACCATCTGTGTATTAGTTACTAACTGATGAAAGTAAATGGTATTAATCATATATATACAGTTACTAACAGAAATACTATTAGAGATCTGTGTGCTGATGGATGTTGTGTTTTATAAATCTTCGATTATGTGGTGAGATTAAAATCTTTTTGTATATGTAATAAATAATATATATATATTTTTATCTAAGCTGGTTGGTTGGTTCTATTTTTTAAAAATAAAACACGTACAATGAAAAGAATTTAGGAGAATTTCTGAGAAATACAAACGAGATAAATTTGTTGTTGTTTATATCTTGTATAAGTTTCTTACCTGATTAATATCTCCGACAATACACCCCAGCCCGCTCCCTAAGGTCAAACAGCGACCTGCGCTAGCATCACCTCTTCCCATGATAGACTACAGGACTTCTCACGCACAGCCCCCATTCTCTGGAACGCTCTCCCTCGAACGGTCAGTCTTTCCCCTAACTTCTCTTCCTTCAAACGCTCCCTTAAAACGTTCCTATTTAGGGAAGCCTACCACCTAACTCACTGACGCAACCATCAATCACTCTCACCTTGCAGTCCTCTCCTCCTGTTTCCAACCCCAACCCTTCTAGATTGTGAGTTCCTACGGGAATAGGGCCCTCATCTCCTCCTGTACTGTTTGTCAAATGTTGTTCAATGTATTGTAACCCTGTCTATACTGTGCATATTGTACAGCGCTACGGAATATGCTGGCCCCTTTATAAATGAAGAATAATAATAATAATAATGAACGGTTTTTCCTGCCATTGACTCATGTCATTGTCCATACAGTGCCGACCTTCTCCCTAACAAACCAGCTTATTGACAGTAACATATCTGGGGGCTCATCCGGGATCGGACGGCAGCAGACCGGAGGTGGCTACCGGACAGTAGCGTTTGACTGCAAGCCCGAGTGGTCCCGGAGGCTGGGCGTCCGTTGAAGGTGAGCTCACATCTACAGGCACCAAGTGGAACTTCCTGCTAAGTGGAGCTCGACTCGTCCCTAACGGACTCCCGGCCCGGGAACTGGGACATCACAAGTCTCGGGAAACGGCATCCAGCGCAGCTTTTGAAAAGGTAACCTATTTGTTTGTTTGACCCCTGGCCGAAGTTGTGGAAGGGAACTGTGTACGAGTTCCATTGGTATTCCGGGACTGGCCAACATGAGCACCAGGGCTGATCAATAGTGTGGCACTGATTGATAGTCACTGGGGCTGTACCTGGCAGACTGGATACCAATTTGGCAGTTTGTGATTAAGATAGTTAAGGACTGAGTATATCGCGGTGGGAAGTTGCCCCCGGTCTTGTGATAATGTACGAGTATATGGTGATGTTAGTTTAGAGTGGGCTGATAGCCCCGAGTAGTGATTGCTTCGAGTTCTAGATTAAGGGTGTTTTAGCGGACCATTGGTAGCTGCAGATTAAGGGCGTCCTGGAGGGCTCTTAGCCCCGGACAATTGATATTTGCAGATGTGTTGCTAGCCACATAATACGTAGTGATTTCTATCTGATAGGATACTCGCAAGGTTGTTATGTGCTGAATGTATCTGGTATAGTGTGTGCTGAGCATGCTGTGAGTGAACGTGCGCCTACCTGGCAACGGGGAAGCAAATCTGTGAGTGGACTCTGAGTACGTGCATTTCCGTTCTCAGGTGAATGAGCCGGCCACTAAAAGAGGAAGCAAGACTGACACGAGAGCATTGTTGATTGAAATACCAGACTGTGAATTATAACGGTTTCTGTTTTGTGGGAAAACCTCTGAAAAGAATTGATAATGGAAAACGGAGCATCACGCCCTAAGAAGGGAAGGGAGGGGGCGACTCCCTTAAAATATATGTTGTCAGACCTTTTCAGATATGAAATTTCTATATTTCGCAGGACTATTTAAAGTTGGGGACAGGAATTACTTCACCCAGGCAATTCGTCTGCGTGGTTAATATATAACAAAAATATGCGTTCTAAAGACAATGGATAAGCTAAACTCGTTATTGTTACGCATACAAGGGAAGACATTTCCAATGATCAAAGACGGTCTAATGGACTCTGGTTGTAAAAAATAAACAAGCAGATGCTAGATCAAATTGTTTAAAAGTAAGGTAACACAATGACAACTGATCTTACCCTAGGATAGGTATCTCAGTATTGTGTTTATTTTGTCAGATCGAAACTCTGAAAGCCACGTAAACATTGAACAATGGGTTGCCCAATAAAAAAAAAACCCCAGAGAAGGTTAAATGGCTTGGATAAACCAGCTTCTAATGCTATGCTATTCGGCGATATGATCTAACACTATATGGTATTTGAATATTTAATTTATGTGGTCAGTTAGAATAGATAATCTTGGCGTTTTATAAAAAAAACAGAGGCCATACCACATTCAGTTATTACAAATGTCTAGTGTACTAACATGCATAAAACAGATTAAGTCTGGTAATTGTGAATGTTAAAGACGATATGACAAATGAATGAATTAATGTATGTCTGCAGAATCCTCTCATATACACATAAGTGTGGATTTAAGTAAAGGGGGTATGAAATGCACACACGCCGTGGCGAAGTATGCCGGCGATGCCACAATAGAAATAAATTTTGATTTGTTAATAAAATCTATGGAGTCCCGAGATATAGAAATAAAACGACCCCAAACCAGTAAGATTGGCCAAATAAATAAATTAATTCCTGCAGAAGGTTGATGATTGATCTGAGAGCGCCATCTGCTGGCCAGGTAATAGAACACCTGGACAGACCCCTGGAGTTGATGAATATATATATCCTCCAATCAAATGAGGCCACATAGTGATGGGCTAGATCTAAAACTGGACGGAAGACCACTATATAGAGGGGACAATCCAGAGCAGAAGGATCACACTGAGAAAAGCTTGGGGAGAGACCTGAGGGACGCTTGGAGGGGAGAAAGGGCAAATATCATCAGCCCCCCAATAAGACGTGACCACACCCTAATCTTCCACCACTCTATATTCACTAACCGGATGGTAAAGTATACCTGAATAACTTGATATCTATTTTCTAATTGCATAGTCCTTACTTTAGATGTCCATCACAAATTAAAGGACTATAAATGAATTATTTTGCTGTTGAAGCCTAATCAGTAGACTAGTAATCAGCCTTTCCACTCCACTGCAGAGGAGTGCTAAGGAAGAGACTATTACCGGCTAAATACTTGAGCCATAATTTAGTGAAATTATTTATATTCCAAGAATACTGGTTGTGGACATCTAAAGATCAATTGTATACCCATAGTGACATACGCTGGAACCGTGAAATAGTTTTTATATGTCAAGTGCCGTCAGCCCCATTCGTAAAACTAGCATAACTCCTTCCATATCCATCTTGCAGCCCTTTCGATTGAATGCATTTAGTCAATAAGAAGCTTTGGGTTAACGTATATTGAATGAAGTGCTGTGATTGATCTGTGGAAGAGATAGTCTACCTATCGAGTGTGTTATGTATCTCCCTGAAGGAAGTTGCATTTAGTGAATAGGCCCCCACAATAATAAATTGTGCTGCAGGTGATGCCCAGTAACTGAGTGTTTATTTTAGCCAGGTGGAGGATTGGTTTATAATGGGAAAGGTCTAAGTGAATAGAATAGAGCTTGGTGTTTAAGAACTGAGGCGTGTATATCTGTGGTGCGGTCTATAAACCTACAATATTTGTCCATTAGATTATTGCGTATCGCAGTATCGCTACTAATCACGATCTATAATCACTTGTGAAATTGTATTTTGCTAATCCGTTGATAACATATGATTGTATGAACCTTGACGTGTGAATAAATTTTGGTTTGAATTGTTTTACCGTTACGCAGTCTCATATCATCTTTATTGATTTTATTGTGTCTAAAAATATCTAGATAGTATCAAAAGAACTCGGGATAACGCGCCATATATTTGTTAAGACGTATATTCATTGATTGGTTATTAATCCCTATCTTAAGGGTTAAATACTAATTTATACCACTGGTATTGGAGGCACTGTCAATAATATATATGTATATATCTGCAATAAAAAAAATATACGTCATAATTAATATATCCCTCACCTATTAAAGAAGTCAATAATCTCTACAATGTTCCGTAACTTTAAGGTTTTGTACAAGGTGCACCAATGTGGTATTGAATTAAGTATAGAAAGATTACAAACCCAGTGCACTTTAGAATGGCCCGCCCTAGTCCCTGACTGGCCGAGGGAGGGGTCCATGGATCCCGTGTTAATACAGAAGGTTCATTCCAGGGTTACGGGGAATCCTGAACACCCAGATCAGTACCCGTATATAGATATCTGGAGGTACTGTGTGAAGGATAAGAGTCACCATGTTATGCTAGCCGTGCAAAAGAAAGACGGCTGCGCCTCGCAAAAGCCCGTAACCCCCCCATTCTGACAGGACACCCCGATGATGTTGATCTCCCTCCACCACCTTACTTGTCCCATTATGCAACTGCACACCAGGCTCTTAATGCCATGGCCGTACAGCCGGGAGCAGTGTCCTTGGGAGCTGCCAATTCCCTACCTGTGGACCCTTTAGCTCCGTCCGCCCCCCATAAAGAAGCAGCAGCGGTGGATGCGTGAGTAATTGCCACTCCCGGAAAGAGAGACTCCCCGGAGAGGGCGGCATATGATATAGAAAGCCCCAGATTGGCTCCTCAGTTTGTGTCCCCCACTCAAATTGTACCTCTGGAGCTTAAGGCTGCAACCCGGGCTGACAATAATATTACGAGACCTCACGACGTTTACCAATACCCCGGTAAATTCCAACTGCCCCTACGTAACACACCTGGGCCGATTACAGATGGTGGCCCAGGACCAGATGTGTTAACCTATGTCCCTTTCACGACCACAGAGCTGTTTAACTGGAAAGCCCAAACCCCTCCCTACTCCAGAGAAGCCTGCATGTGTAACGAGTCTGGTGGAGTCTATTATGGCAACACACAATCCCACGTGGGCTGACTGTCAGCAGCTCATGTTAACTCTGTTTACTACCGAGGAAAGGATCAGCACCAATTTCCCCCTAAATATTTGGAAACCGTGGCGGTAGAGGAGGGTCACGCTAATCCAGAGGTGTGGATGGCAGAACACTACCCGAATATAGATCCACAGTGGCCATACACCGAGGCGGGGATGTCCCATCTCCGATATTATTGTGCTGCGGTACTGACTGGCATAAAGACAGGGGCTAAGAAGCCCGTGAAAATGGGGAAGATAGCTGAAGTAATGCAGGGAGCAAAAGAAACCCCCAGTGCATACTTAGAGAGACTGATTGAGGCATATCGCATATATAGCCCGCTAGACCCTGAGGTGCTAGAGAATCGCTGCATGATAAGTTCCTCGTCGTTTGTCAGCCAAGCACAGAGGGATATACGAAATAAACTACAGAGGCAAGAAGGGTTCATGGCATGAATATCAGTCAATTAGTTGAGATCGCAAATAAGGTATTCCATAATCGGGATTTAAAGGAGAAAAGGGAGGAGGGGCAGAAGCTGAGAGCAAGCGCTAGTATGCTAGCCGTCGCTTTGGTGGAGAGGAAGGGAACAGGAGAAGCGAGAGAGAGTGGTTCCCAACCTTTTTTCACCTGAGTACCCCCTGGCAGACTATTTCCATAAATTGTACCCCTTCTATTAAAAAAACTTTAAAATTGAATATAATTTACTTTAAGTATCTTTCGTCTCCATTTGCCTCACAACATCTCTCCTTTTTCTCACGTCTTCTACCCAGCTTTTCCTCTTAACCCCTCCCCTGCTTCTGCCCATCTTCACCCCTGCTTCTTCTCTGCATCTCCTCATCCTTCTCCCCTGCTTCTCGTCTTCTCATCCTTCTCTGCTTTTCCTCGTCCATCTTCTCCTCATCCTCCTTCTCCTCATGAAAAAACAATAAGGTGGAAAAAATGGCGCAGATAATGTGTAGATGGTCGGTCTTGGGTAGCAGCAAGGGCACAAACGCACACTCCCAAGTGCGAATAGTCAATGGATAAAATAATGGGTAGAGTCCTCGCGCTTACGCCAAGTGTCCAGTGAGTAATACTTCAAGATAATCTAGAAAACATAATAGGAGACATACATTGCGCAGTACATCCTTATGATACCTGGTTTCCAGAGAGAAAGTATTCAACTCACTTTTTTCTGAGCCCCATAAAGTCGGCTCTGGAGTATATAGGCATAAATCTGTGGATATGATCTCACCAGCCCATCCTACCAGCAACCATCCGTGGTGATAACCTGGTCCATAGATGAAATATTGGATCCCCGGGATATGTCACAGACGAAAAGTCAGCAGGATAAAATGAAGTAAAATTTATTGCAGCACTAACGCGTTTCGACCTAATTGGTCTTTATCAAAGTGCAAAAAAATAAACATGATGTATATTTTTTTGCACTTTGATAAAGACAAATTAGGTCGAAACGCGTTAGTGCTGCAATAAAATTTACTTCATTTTATCCTGCTGACTTTTCGTCTGTGACATATCCCGGGGATCCAATATTTCATCTATGGACCAGGTTATCACCACGGATGGTTGCTGGTAGGATGGGCTGGTGAGATCATATCCACAGATTTATGCCTATATAGTCCAGAGCCGACTTTATGGGGCTCAGAAAAAAGTGAGTTGAATACTTTCTTTCTGGAAACCAGGTGTCATAAGGATGTACTGCGCAATGTATGTCTCCTATTATGTTTTCTAGATTATCTTGAAGTATTACTCACTGGACACTTGGCGTAAGCGCGAGGACTCTACCCATTATTTTATCCTTCTCCTCATCCTCCTTCTCCTCATCCTCCTTCTCCTCATCGTCTTCTCCTCATCCTCCTTCTCGTCATCCTCCTCATCCTCCTTCTCGTCTTCTCCTCATCCTCCTTCTCGTCTTCTCCTCATCCTCCTTCTCGTCTTCTCCTCATCCTCCTTCTCGTCTTCTCCTCATCCTCCTTCTCGTCTTCTCCTCATCCTCCTTCTCGTCTTCTCCTCATCCTCCTTCTCCTCATCCTCCTTCTCCTCATCCTCTTCTCCTCATCCTCATCCTCCTTCTCGTCTTCTCCTCATCCTCCTTCTCGTCTTCTCCTCATCCTCCTTCTCCTCATCCTCCTTCTCCTCATCCTCCTTCTCGTCTTCTCCTCATTCTCCTTCTCCTCCTCCTCCTTCTCGTCTTCTCCTCATCCTCCTTCTCGTTTTCTCCTCCTCCTTCTCTTCTCCCCTGCTTCTACCTGTCTCACTAGCTTTCCCACATCTCCACCCCAGCTTCTTGTCTCTTCCATAGCTTCTCATTATCTCCTTCCAGAAGCCCCACATCTCCTCATCTCCACTCCGTCTCCTTATCTCCAACCCTGCACCTCCCCAGCACCTCCTTACCTGCTCCCCAGCTTCTCATTATCTCTTCCCATCTACTCACACTTATTAGATATATTTACCGCTGTTACTCACCTCGTTTCCCACGCTGCCAGCAAGCTCAGTGTTTTATACAGAATTCTAATATTCAAAAAACAAAATGCGCCAAAATACAAGCAAAAAAATTTGCTTTTCTTCCGTTCTAGTTAAACACTGCATTTCTCTGAGAAAATATGCAATTAATAGGTAAATCCTTTATAAATAAATAAATAAATAAATATAAAAGCACAAGGTCTGAATGATAGAATGTGGAAAAATAATTTTACAGACTGCAAATGACTGACATGTGAATAGAAATGTACATTTTTTTCTACTATAGCACTGATATACCCAAAAATGCTGTCATACACATGGATTTGTGACTGTGTGGTGGGATATGTGGAGCACTGTGATACAGTCATACACACTGCACATTACTGTGAGCTTTATTGCTGTGTAGCTCTGTGATACAGCAATATGCAGGGTGTATGAACGTATCCCAGAGCTTCACAGCAATAAAACTCACTCTCATACACACTGTATATTACTGTGAGTTTTATTGCTGTGCAACTTTGTTATAGGCTCATACACACCGCAAATTACTGTATCACAGAGCTGCACAGCAATAAAACTCACAGTAACGTGTGCGTGTTTCAGAGCATCACCGTAACATACGTATCAGAGCTCCACAGCAACGTGCGTATCACAGAGCCCCACAGCAACGTGCGTATCACAGAGCCCCACAGCAACGTGCGTATCACAGAGCCCCACAGCAATGTGCATATCACAGAGCCCCACAGTAGAGTGTGTGTGTGTACCAGAGCCCCACAGCACCGTGCATATCAGAGCCCCACAGTAGTGTGTGCGTATCACAGAGCTCCACAGTAGGGTTTGTGAATCAGTGCTCCACAGTAGTGTGTGTGTGTGTGTGTGTATCACAGAGCCCCACAGTAGTGTGTGTGAATCAGAGCTCCACAATAGTGTGTGTGTGTGTGTGTATTACAGAGCCCCACAGTAGTGTGTATGTATCACAGAGCTCCACAATAGTGTGTGTATCACAGAGCCCCACAGTAGTGTGTGCCTATCAGAGCCCCACAGTAGTGTGTTTGTATTACAGAGCCACACAGTAGTGTGTTCGTATCACAGAGCTCCACAGTAGTGTGTGTGCATTACAGATCCCCACAGTAGTGTGCGTATCACAGAGCCCCACAGTAGTGTGTGTGTGTGTGATTGACCAGGGTCTCCAGCGGTGGCTGCTCGGGGGCTCACTGGGAGGCAGAGTGACGCTGGGGGGGGTCCAGGCCCTGCATGGTGGGGTCTGGATTGCCGCCCGGTGGGTGAGGAACTCTGCCCGCCAGTGCTGGTGAAACTTCTGTTGAGCCTGGCTGGGATAGAGTAGTGCTGCGGCGAGTCATCTGCTAAAAAGCGGTGTGCACCTCTCTGAGGATGCACAAGCTTCCCGTGCCAGGCATTCAGTTCCCCCTCCCCATGATGCCACTGTCAGGTGGGGACAGGAGGCGTCATCTTTCATTGACTCCGGCGTGTGCATGGCAGGTGGGAAAAAAAATTGTAATGGCAGTAGGGTTGCCACCTTTTCTTCAAGCCAAACTTGAACACTCTAGTGTTGTGTTCCGGCACCATTTTTTATGGCGTATACATTATGCATGGCACACTGGCATTATGACTGGCACACTGGTATTATGACTGGCACACTGGAATTATGGCCGGCACTGGCAGACTGGTATTATAGCTGTCACACTGGTATTATACATGGCACATTGGTATTATGGCTGACAGACTGGTATTATGGCTGCACAGCAATAAAACTCACAGCAATGTGAGCGTATCACAGAGCTGCACTGCCCTCTGTGTGTACCATCCACCCAGCTCCTGCAACACAGAGGGCAGTGCAGGTTTTTGGGCGTGCATTCTGTACAGGGGGCGGGTTTGTGAACAGAGGCAGGGTTTGTCTTCTGACACTGCGCAGGGGGTGTGAGATTGGGAGGCGCTGATGTACAGGAGCATGGGGAGGTGGAGTCTTTTTGCCGAAGCCTGCTTCAGCAATAAAACTCACAGTAATGTGTGGTGTATATTAGGGATGCATCTAAATTTCAGCCACCGAAAATTATCGGCCGAAAATGGTGTTTTTGGTTTCGGCCGAAATGGAAATTGAGCTGAAAATTTCCATTTCCCGGCCGAGCTGGGGGCTCGCCTGAGCCTGGAGGCCGGCCAAACTAACAAAAGCCTTTCTCAAATTAAAGACTCTGTTGATGGAGGCCCCAGCCTTGGGCCTACCTGACCACAGTAAGCCCTTCCACCTCTATGTGCATGAACATAACCATACCGCAACTGGAGTCCTGATTCAGTACTTAGGCACAGGCCTTGGCCAAAAGCCTATCTGTCAAAACAATTGGATACTGTGGCCTACCACCTTGTCTCAGAGCTGTAGCTGCCGCTGCCATGCTGATATCGGAAACTGACAAATTAACGTTGGGACAAGTCATCTACGCCAAGGTCCCCCATGCGGTTAAAGCCCTGCTGGATTTCAAAGGAAGCTACTGGTTCAGCAATAGCCGTATGACAAAGGACCAAGCCATGATGTGTGAAAATCCATATGTTCATTTGGACCTCATCTCTACATTGAATCCTGCCACATTGCTTCCTGACTCCACAGAAGACCCAAGTCTAGAGTGCCTTCAAGTGATGGACGAAGTGTTCAGTAGCAGGCCTGGTTTGCGAGACATGCCCCTAGAAAACTACAACCTGCAACTCTTTACTGATGGCAGTAGCTATGTGGAAGATGGCAGGAGACTAGCCGGCTATGCTGTATTTACAATGGAAGAAGTCTTAGAAGCAAAGTCTTTACCGTCTGGCACATCAGCACAACTAGCAGAAATTGTGGCTCTGACAAGAGGCCTAGAACTGTCTAAAGACAAGAGAGTGAACATCTTCACAGATTCTAAATATGCATTTATGACTGTCCATGTTCATGGTGCTCTGTACAAAAAGAGGCCTTCTGACAGGAAGAAAAGTGAAATACTCTACTGAAATTACTAGATGCTGTCTGGATGCCTAGTGCTGTCAGTATCATGCATTGCCGAGGACATCAGAAGGGTAATGAAGAAATACCCAGAGGAAATAGGATGGCTGACCGAGCTGCCAAAAAGGATGCAAGAACTGCCTTTCCTACTGACAATGTCAATGACGGTCATCCTCCAAGCAAGATGCTACCCTGCGTGACTATGAGAGAGCTAGTAGATTTCTCTAACAGACATGTCAATATGCCAAACTATGAATTCTATATGAACAGACGAAGATTTGAACCCAATGGAGAATTCATTGAAGTACTTCTACATAAATGGGACTCGGATTATGACTTACTAGAACAGAACCATAATTATATCCAGTGGCTGTTTCCGCTTCCAGAGCAAGGACGCAACAAATGGGCATATGCACTAACGTTACTTGAAAAAGAACTCATGAAGAACACTGCAGAAGTTCAGCAGCGGGTCCTTCGGGCCTACAAGATGATGCTGAAATTCTTCGGCGTAAAAGTAGTGGGGGGTGAAGAGGGTCAAGAAGAAGTCAAAGTTCAACGAGCTGACAATTTCTCAGACAGGTTTGACAACCTGAACGCCAACAGCCACAACAATCTGCGAATTACACAAATCCTGAAGTGTCTAGGAGAATTAGGAGCCGAACAGTACCAGGCTCCGCTGGTGAAATTCTACCTGAAAGAGACACTTATTGAAAAATGCCTACCAAACGTGAAAGATAGTGTGCTGAATTACTTCAGGTTCACTGTGAAGGACGAACACGAAAGGCAAGACTTGATCTACTCCGCATGGCAGAATTATGACCCAGAGAGTGAGTTCAGCTGGGGACCCAGAGAAGAACTCGAAAACTACAAGAAGCCGTATTCTGTAATGGCCCCCTTACTACCAACTCCGTTGGATCAATGGACACCTGCCTACTCTGAGAAAGAGAAGGAAAGGCTATCCGAGGAACCAGGTGGATATGGAGAAGATGGATGGTTACAGTTGACCAACAAGAAAATAGTCTTGCCTGCTGTACTAGCGCCTGAAGTTGTCAGAGCCTTTCATGCCAGCACTCATGGAGGAAGAGACACCATGGAGCAACAGCTGGAACTGCATTTCTATGTTCCTGGGCTCTCTGTTATCTGCAGGACAATAGCTCAACAGTGCATCACCAGTGCAGAGAACAATCCAAGACAAGGCCCATCGCAACCCTGAGGAATGCAACCTATTGGATTATCCCCAATGGCTTCCCTCCAAATTGACTTTACTATGCTCCCACCCTGTAAAGGATACAAGTATCCTCTTGTGATGGTGTGTACACTAACTGAATGGGTTGAGGCCTTCCCAACCAGAACTGAGAAGACAGATGAAGTAGTAAGGTGTCAGAGAAATTATCCCTCGATATGGACTACTACTCAAGATTGGGTCAGATAATGGCCCGGCTTTCATCCAAACCAGTCTGCAGCAGCTTGCCCGTCAGCTGGGCATAACCTGGAAGCTACACACAGCCTACAGGCCTCAGAGTTCTGGAAAAGTAGAGCGAATGAACAGGACATTAAAGACTTTGGGCCCCATTACATTCTTCACGCAAAAACACACGCGCAACCCGTGAATTTTTGCATGATGCGTTAAACATTAACGCACGTAGATCAAAACTTGTATTACAATCCGCACGCATTTTTCATCCGTCGAGCAATAACACGTGGAAAACGGACACACACAAATGCGCGCGTAGCAACGTTGGGCGCAGAAATCCGTGTGTGGACTGTTTTTTTCAAGTGATTCAAGTGAGCCAATCCGAATTAAGAACCACAATTGTCTCACGTTAAGTTTTTGCGCCTGTCAAAGTCAATCTGCGCATATATGCTGTATCAATAAAAAATGCAGACACAACTTCTCAAATTTATTGGTTTGGTAGGTTTAGAATGTGTAACTATACTTTGTTAAATTTTTTTGGGCTGGTGTATTTGGTTTCGGTCAGGTTGATAGAATCTTCCATTAACACCAGCTTTTAGGAGTTGCTAAAATAATGCGCGCAAAGTCTGTGCGTTACAAACTGTGCATAGATTGTAATATCATCCGCGTACCAGCGCACAAAAGCATTTGCGCTCACAATGTTAAGTATAGGACGCGCGCAGAACAGTACGCGCGCAAAGGGATCGCGCAGGTTCACCCGCGGTAGATGATTACGTGCTTTTGTTGCGCTGACATTGTAATAAGACGTTCAGCACAAAGGGTTTAGCCCCTTGCGTTAATGCGTTTTTGCGCGCTCACAAACGTTTGCGTGAAGATTGTAATAGGGCCCTTTGATGGCCAAGATGTGTCAGGAGACATCACTGGGATGGCTGGATATGCTGCCGATAGTCCTCTTGCATATTAGATGCAGGCCAACCCAACGTTTGAAATTGAGCCCCTACGAACTCCTGTTCTGGTGACCCACCCCTCTTATTAGTGGGCCAAGGGGGGACCTTCGGGCATTAGGGGAATCTAAGTTAAGCGAGCAGGTACTATTGTTAGGCCAGACAATGCAAAAACTGAATACCTGGGTTAGTGATAATCTACCTCACTTGTATCCACCCTTGCATTAATACTGTCCAGGTGATTCAGTTTGGGTAAAAGAGTGGAAGGCCGACCCACTAGGCCCTAAATGAAGGGGTCCTTACCTTGTTCTATTACCACTCCTACAGCAGTAAAGGTGGCCGAGGTGCTTCAGTGTATACACCACTCGAGATTGAAACCAGCTGCAACTGTGCCTGAGTTCTTGTGGAAAGTGATCCCCAACGAGTCCAGTCCACTTAAGATGAAGTTGACTAGGGTTGCTCCCAAGCCCGCGTAGATCAGCAAGTAGGTGTTTTGACAGCCACAATAACGCCTGACGACCTACTGGCGATGGAAAGCCGGGAAGCCCAAAGGGAAGCCTGTGAATACATGTTGTCTCCTGCTGTTCAGCAGCGAGAGGAGAGACTCGTAGCACCCATAAGGAGAGCTTTTCAGGTTACTATTGCTCTGGGTGCCATTACTTTGATGATACTGTTTATAATGACTTCTGCGACTATGCTTTTCCCAAAAAGGCTTTAAACAAAAGTGGATTTGAGACTGAACTTCTCTTCCCTTCTGAACGAAACTGGTGGGAGAGACCAGCGCGATTTAGGACCTGTTTCAGCACCAAAGAACCATCTGTTGATGAAGTTTAAATATGCTTATGCTCAGAAGTCGGGCAGACCTCCTGCTGGGTGTGCAGCAGATTGCACCCAGTGACAATATATATCCCATTTGCTGCAGTCCCGGTTAATTTGACAGTTTTCTCGACCAGGAACATCAATGTCCAGGCGTTAAATGAGACCCAAATGAAGTATGCTGTAGGGATGCACCGATACCACTTTTTAAGACTGAGTACGAGTACCGATACTGTTTTTCAAGTACTCACCGATACCGCATACCGATACTTTTGTTTTATGTCATGTGAACGCTTTTCAATAAGAACAGACCTCATATAAAAATGCCCCCAGCTCACATGTATATATCCCCCAGAGATATATATATATACACACACACACACACACACAGAATGCCCCCAGCTCACATGTAGCTTGCCCCCAGCTCACATAGATATGTAGCTTGTCCCCAGCTCACATGGAGATTGCCCCCAGCTCTCATGGATATGCCCCCAAGCTCTCATGGATATGCCCCCAAGCTCTCATGGATATTTCCCCCAGCTCTCATGGATATTGCCCCCAGCTCTCATGGATATTGCCCCAGCTCACATGGATATGTCCCCAGCTCTCACAGACCTGGGGAAGCCGGCCGCGTGCATGAAAAGCACTCGGCCAGCGTTCCCCTCTGGCAGCCGCAATACTCACCCTCCAAAGGTCCCGTCGCACGGCTGTGACGCGATCACGCGGCCGCCGGGTGCCTCTGTGACGCTGCCTCCAGCCGAGAGGCAGCGTCACAGAGGCGCCCGGTGGCCACGTGAACGCATCACAGCTGTGCGACCGGACCTTCGGAGGGTGGGAATTGTGGCTGCCGGAGGGGAACGCTGGTTGAGTGCTTTTCATGCATGCGACCAGCTTCCCCAGCCCCACGGATACCGGCAAGCCGGCCCAGCGCTGGCTTCCGGTATCGGGGGGGGGGTGTAGGGCCATTTACACGAGTACTAAGTACTCGTGCAAACGGCAGTATCGGTACAGATACTAGTATTGGTGCGTCCCTAGTATGCAGGCACCTTACCTGCGTATCCAATTACTGGCCCTGTATACCTTCCTGATTGGTGCTTTCAGATAGGGCCAATCAATCTTAGTCTAGAAACTCTGTGCCAGTCCAATCGCTTCAAACTGTCAATTAATACCACTTTGTCAGGAACAGGGACGGGAAGGCTTCTTGTTAAACCAGTTAATTTGACTCGGGGACCAATCCTATGAATTACTAATCTTACCCCAACCCGACAGACTGGAAAGTATCTTCTCAATCATTTAGTGAAGATATTGGTGGAGCTCCAAAAGGGAATGCATTATATGCCTCCATTCCTACTAACTGGGGGATTACATATCTGTTGTGGAAAGACGTGTTACACTTGGACACCACCTACCCTAACTGGACTGTGCTATGTCGCTAGACTAATCCCGATACAGAGAGTGCAGGGAGACGAAATCCTACCTGGCACTGCACTACACCCTAGGTACCCACTGGTTTTTAACAAACAGAAACAAGAGTTATTCTCTAAGGCAGATCAGGCCTGGGCCTGGTTTCCGGCATGGACTGGCAGGGGAATTGAGTTAATGAGAAGGTTGAATAACTATTCTGTGTTGATGGATGAAATACTAAACTTAACCAGTAAGGAGATCCAATTGTTGAATCTTGAATTACGGGAGATTCAAAAGTTACAGATGATACATGACATGGCGCTTGAACAGATTAGTGCTGCGTTAAATGGGCTATGTGAAATGACTATGCATTATGAATGTTGTACTTTTATCCGAAACTCAACAGAGGCGGTCCCAGGGACAGGAATGGCTCAGAAATTAGCCGCCATATTGTATACCGGCAGCCATCTTGAGCAGAGCTATGGCACAAGTAATTGTACATAGAGAATATTAACGGACTTTAGAAGAGTTTACATAGATACTAACATTCCAGAGGTTTCTGGTGTAGCAATTAGAAGAAGAATCCGGCCTGAATAAACAAAGGTGCCAAGGAACGGATTTAGTTGAGCCAAGGCCATAAAAGTCTCAGGCCAGGATAGAGCGAGAACAAAGGATTCCCTTAGCGCAGATGGGGCCTTATCAGTTTTGGGAGGAACAGGCCTGCTGGGGAATGACATTGGCAGGGTCTAGCAAGCTTCTAAATCAACTACATGTCTTAGTTGTATAAGAAAAGGCAAATTGTGGAATGTTCTTTGTGTCCAAGATAGAGGGAGGGCACATTTGCCCAGGGGATGTACCTGGGATGTACCTTTTTAGGAATCAATGTATAAGAATTGTATCTCTGTCTTGAAGACTTAACTCAAGCTTTGCGATTCAATCCAGCTAGAGTCTGACGTCATAATAAAGAACACTTTTTCCTGCCATTGACTCGTGTCCGGCCTGTCATTGTCCGCACTGTGCCGACCTCCTACTGAACAAGCCAGCTGATTGCCGGTAACAATGCCAATAGCCATGGTTTCTGTGGGACAGTCCTGATTTTTCAGACCTGCACGAGGGAGATTCAACATCTGCTCTGAACGTTAACCTAGGACAGACAGGTGCTCATCACCTCACAAATATCCAGATTGATTTATGGTGCTAAATTTTAATGTTGGTGGTAAAGGACAAGTGTGTCCTTATCTTCATCTTTATGATCATAGTGAGGGAGGAATGGCCTGGTGAAATATAGTTTGTATTGATGATTACAAGTCCTTATGTGCCCTCAATCATAACCAGATATAGCTTAACCAAGATCACAAAAGGTTAATGTGTGCCGGGTGGAAAAGACAAAGCTGAGTGCAGAAGGCCCATGTGTCGGGTGCAAAAGACGTTAGTCCTGTTGTCCAGGATTAGGGTGAAACCAATAAAAGCTAAACCCCCCCAGGTCATGAGCCGATACCACCATTACTTGATAGATCAAAGAGAACTGCCGCTAATGAGATTTTGGGTCTTTTGTTATCTGTAAATCTATACCACCAACGTGAGAGGTTTCATTCGTCATCACTGTGAATCCAAAATGTATAGCTAAAAGTGCATCATTACTCAGTGTTTGTCGTTCTGCCATGATGCCACTGAGTCTCGGTGAATAAAATCTGACTTCCTGAAGAAGCTCTGTCCTGGTATTATTTCTCTGCAGCAGCATGACATCCCTCGAACAGAATCCTATTTCAATAGAAATTAGGGACAAGGGTTCTTTGCATTTTTTCTTAATATCATATTGGACTTTGTAATGAAGAAAATATTCTTTTCATATATAACTATTGGGAACATAATATTGAGAGGTTTCACCTTCCAGTTCCCACACCTAATGACGAATTCCTGGTTTAAAAAAAAAGCTCTGTAGGTCTAACACCTAGACCTAAACAAAGGGCTTGACAAATTTGCATTGAATCTACAGGGGTTATTAGAGTCATTGAGACTGTTCAATGGGCAGATCTTACTTCCTGTTTGCAAGAGATGTTCGCAGCCCTACTCCCAGCGACAGAACAGGATAAATTTGTCATGATTGTGCACATCGTTTTCCTAATTCGCAATCCCTCCTGGACACTGCTCGTAGGGATATCGTATCAAGTCTTCACTACTACACTGTGAAAGAAGCAATTATAGTAGTGAATAGGGCTCTCCTTCTTTGCTGCCTCCCTACGCTGAGTTTTCTATATAGCTGGACATCTCGTGACTACCATGGCCAGGAAATAATTCATCAATATTACAAACTCGCTGAGCACCCAGTTAGGCTGGGGTCAGACGAGTATCATTGGAGAGCGGAAGGAACGTCCGTGAGAGTGGACGTTCCTTCCACCACTCGACGCCCGTCTGGCCACCTCGCTGAACGCAGTTAGTGCGCCCAGCGTTGCAAGGCTCGATCCTCCAATCAGGGCCGTCTTTAATATTGACTGGGCCCTGGGCAATCATTTTCTTGGGCCCCTCCATGCAATTTTGCTCTCAACAACATCCTAAAAAATAAATAAATAGAAACCGTATGGAGGCTTGTCTCAAAAAAAAAACAAAATCATTTTTTTTTATTTTTTTTTACAATTACACATCATATATTAACGTACTGTAAAAAATATATAACACTATATCTCTCTGCACACACACATACTATATACACATATACATCTTATATAAAATCATACACACATTTCATTATATATAAATTGTGAAAATATGTGTATCAGGTTTTTTGAAACTTTGAAACTAGAAACTCTTTCACGGGAAAAACACTGAGGATAAGTGGAATATCTTTAAACTAACACTAGAAAAGTACACGTCACAATATATTCCACTGGTTAATAAATATAAAAGAAACAGACTGAAACCAATGTGGCTTAGTAGGAAGGTAACTAAGGAAATGAAAAATAAAAAGAAGGCATTTAAAGCTTTTAAATTTGATAAATCTGAGGCATCCTATAAAGCATATAGGGCAGCCAATAAAGCATGTAAAAATGCGATTAGATGGGCTAAACTAGAAAATGAAAAAGAAATAGCCAAAGAGAGCAAGACCAACCCTAAAAGATTCTTTAGGTACATAAATTCTAAAAAACCCAAGAGTGAAAATGTAGGTTCACTAAAATCTGAGTCAGGGTTATTGTTAACTGAAGATCAGGATAAAGCAGAAATTTTAAATGATTATTTTAGTTCTTCAGTATTTATCAAAGAGAAACCTATAACAGGAGACATGAAATTCATTAATAAAAACTTACTAATACAAAGTGACTGGTTGACTCAGGACAAGGTTTTACACAAATTAAACAATGTGAATGTTAATAAAGCCCCAGGGCCAGATGGAATTCACCCGCGAGTACTAAGAGAGCTATGTGTTGAAATATGTAAACCTCTGTTCTTAATCTTTCAAGATTCTTTTCTTTCAGGAATAGTACCAGAGGATTGGAGAAAAGCTGACGTGGTCCCTATATTTAAGAAAGGTTTAAAATTTGTGCCTGGGAATTATAGACCTGTGAGCTTAACATCTGTGGCTGGGAAAGTATTTGAGGGGTTACTAAGGGATAATATTCAGGAATTTATTGGGAGGTATAATGTAATTGGCAAAAATCAGCATGGTTTCATGAAACACAGATCATGTCAGACTAACCTAATTACGTTCTATGAGGAAGTAAGTAGAAGTATAGATCAGGGGGTCGCAGTGGATGTGATTTACTTAGATTTTGCCAAAGCTTTCGACACAGTTCCACACAAAAGGTTACTACTTAAATTAAGAAAAAATGGTCTAGATGAAAATACTTGTTCTTGGATAGAAAACTGGCTAAAAGATAGGGTACAGAGAGTGGTCATAAATGGTACATTTTCAAGATGGACACCAGTGGTAAGTGGTGTCCCTCAGGGGTCTGTTATAGGACCAATACTATTCAATTTATTTATAAATGACCTTGAGATAGGCATTGAAAGTCATGTATCAGTGTTTGCAGATGACACAAAGCTAGGAAAAGTAATACAATGTGAGCAGGATGTTACTTCGCTGCAGAGGGATTTAGATAGATTGGGGGACTGGGCACTTAAATGGCAGATGAGATTTAATCTAGATAAATGTAAAGTTATGCATTTTGGAGTGAAGAACACACAAGCAATTTATACCCTAAATGGTACGGAGTTAGGGAAATCCAAGCAGGAGAAGGATTTGGG
Organism: Leptobrachium leishanense; assembly: GCA_009667805.1. NCBI lineage: Eukaryota > Metazoa > Chordata > Amphibia > Anura > Megophryidae > Leptobrachium > Leptobrachium leishanense. Next base: position 248,680,791 of record CM019065.1, read on the forward strand.
AATAATCATAGACTTCAAACTAAGTAACAATGTGCAATGTCAAACAGCAGCCACCAAGGCCAGCAAAGTACTGGCATGCATTAAAAGGGGAGTTCACTCACGGGATGAAAACATAATTTTGCCTCTGTATAAATCAATGGTCAGGCCGCACCTTGAATATGCCGTGCAATTTTGGGCACCTGTCTTAAAAAAAGATATTATATCGTTAGAAAAAGTGCAGAGACGGGCAACTAAATTAATAAGGGGGATGGAAGGGTTAAGTTATGAGGAAAGACTAACAAGCTTAAACCTGTTTAGTTTAGAGAAAAGGCGCCTTAGAGGGGATCTGATAACCTTATATAAATATATACGGGGCCATTATCAACCATTGTCTGATAACCTATTCACTAACAGGACTATACATAGGACAAGGGGTCATCCATTTAGACTGGAAGAAAGAAAATTTAGCTTAAAGCATAGGAAGGGTTATTTTACGGTGAGAACAATAAAGCTGTGGAATTCTCTGCCTGTTGAGGTGGTTGGGTCAGAGTCTGTACAGACTTTTAAAAAACGACTGGATGACTTCCTGCAGACACAGAATATTAAGGGTTATAATATTTAATATGTGGGTAAAAGCTTCTTGATCCAAGGAGAAATCTGACTGCCATTCTGGGGTCAAGAAGGAATTTTTTCCCAGTATGTTGCATATTGGCAAGCATTCAGACTGGGTTTTTTGCCTTCTTTTGGATCAACAGCAGTAGGTTATGTGGGAGAGGCTGAACCCGATGGACGCATGTCTTTTTTCAGCCTATATAACTATGTAACTATGTAACTATCATACATAACTTAATTTATCACAATTAAATTTTGTTAATTAAGGTGAGCTGGAGGAAAATGGAGGGAGGGGGTGGGAGCTGGGGGTCCTATAAACTATGACCTGTTTATGGCCCTGCATCTTACCAGCATAATACTGTATTTAAAACAATACAAACTTGAGGCTTGTGGAGGGAGCGCAAGTAGGAAGGAAATAGAATTCTTTCTCTCTCAAATTTTTCTAGCGATTTCTATAATACAGAATTGAAAGACACCTTCATAGCGTAGCATGTATAACAATATAAAGGAAACAGTAAGGATGATGAATGTGAACTCACAAGCGTGGAGCCTCAAGGCTCGTAATGTTCGCTTCTGAGCCTCTATGGGGGGCTCCACCCGTCAGGATGGTAATTCGGGAGATGGTTCGGGTCTCCGGGAATACCTCGATGAATAAGAAAATGAATGGCACAATACCAGAGCCAAATGACAATAAATGGAATGGATAGTATACACTCACGTGTTCCTGAGCCTCCCGTTTGAGTGGCTCAGTACCTTGGCCTGTGGACCACTTGCAAGATGCGGGGGGGTCCCACCCCTGTGGTGATAAACGCTGGAAAATGGACCGGTGAATAGATGTAATGGATAGCAGGATCAGGTCCAAAAAATAAAAAGATTTTTTCTTAAAAGAAAATTTATTGGATGGTGCAAAATAAAATAGAAATAAAATGGTAAAACTTTAACAAAATGTTAAAAACCGAAACGCGTTTCTCTCGCTAACCCTGCGAGCTTCATCAGTCGGATAATTTTTCAAGTGTGAGCTGGCGTCTTTTATTTATTTCCAATTAGTCGTGATGAATGTCCTTAACGTGTATTACAATCAGCTGTTCAATTGTGATTGAAGGTAGAGGTGTTATTTCCTTCTGCGTTCCACTCATATAGATCCCGCCGTTGGATTGCGGTCCAAAATGTCCCCAGATGGCTTCCGTTGCGGTATTTTCCGGTTCAGCTTTATCTCCATGGGGATCAGGTTGATCGTTCGTTCTCAATTGTACAAGCAGATTAAACCAAAGTTGTTTTGGATGCATGTAGCCGAAAATGGCAAACGAGGAAACGAAAACATGAAAAAATAAAGAGATGTTTGAAGCATACAAATTTTTGTTTAAATATCAAATAACAGGTTTGGTCAAGAAGTGGATCTCTCTCACTCCAAGGGGCATCAGTGATGATGTAATTATGATCACATATTGGGGTTCCATAACGGAAATATAATCTAAAAGACAGCTTTATGATATCTAAATGAAGGCGAAAGCATCTAAAAGGTTAGCAAATATTGATATGGGCAAATGCGTACTATGTTGTCCCAATATTGGGTTAATATGACTTGGAAGTGCCACGGAACTAAGAGGAAAAAGTGAGAAAGAGAAAAGGAGTCGTGGTGTTAAATACTGTCTATATTTATAAGAAGTGGCAGACCTCAAAATCCACATTTAATCCGTTGGGAACTAAAGTATTTAAATAATAAATCCATCTCATCTCACTTTTGATGAGTTTCTCACGGATATCTTCTCCTCTCCAATTACAACGTACTTTTTCTATCCCAATGAACTCTAAACTTTTTGGATCACAGTTGTGATGTTCTTTATAATGAAGTGATACATTGTGCTTGTCATAACCCCTAGTTATATTGCATAGGTGCTCATTGATCCTAACGGTAAGTGGGCGAGACGTCTGTCCCACATATCGTTTATTACAGGGGCATCTGAGTGCATATACAACATTTTTGGTGTGACATGTAACCAAATCTTTTATTTTACAATTAGTTCCTTTTATTCCTGCATCAAAATGTCTTATAGTTCTTTTTTTACTGTTGGTTTTGCGACATGAGATGCACTGGCCGCAATTATAGAATCCTGGGGTTAAACCATATGGATGTGTAAATTGGTTATTGGTGGTCCTGATATGGTTAGTGACCAGATTTTTATTAAGGTTTTTGCCTCCTCTGAAAATTATTTTAGGTTTTTCTGTCAAGGTGCCATTTAATATCGGATCATTCATTAAGATTGGCCAATATTTTTCTACTGACTTTTTGATTATTTTATTGTTTATATTATAATCCATAATGAATGAAACATTATCAGATTGATCTGTACATTTGGATTTGTATTGTAATAGTCCATCCCTGCTGGTACTTAAAATTTCTTGTGTAGTATCGTCCAGGAATTTTTTGTCATAACCTTTTTGTCTAAAATTATTTGACAATTTGTCAGCCTGGATTAGATATTGTTCATCATCTGTACAATTTCTGCGTATTCTCAAAAGTTCACCTTTGGGAACGGCTCTAAGCCAGGGAGGGTAATGGCCGCTGGCAATGGGTATATATCCGTTTACCTGAACGGGTTTAAAAAATGTTTTAGTTTTTATCATCCCGTGCTCTATATATATGTCGAGATCCAGGAAATTTACCTGGACAGTGCTAATGTTTATATCTAATTTGATTCCTATGACGTTATGATTCAAATGGTCCAAGAATCGTTCCAATTCGCTTCTCTCCCCCTTCCAGACAATGAATATGTCATCAATATATCTTTTGTATAGGACGAGGTTGGGCCCCCAGCCATGCCCTGTCCATACCACACCATTTTCCCAGGGCCATGAACAGATTGGCATAGCTGGGGGCGAACCTCGTCCCCATTGCTGTCCCATTGCATTGTAGATATAGTATTCTCCCCCATACCAGAAGTAATTGTTATGAAGTATTAATTTAATGCCCTCGAGTATATATTGTGTCTGTTCTGCTCGAAATCTGCCAGAATCTGTCAAGAAAAATTCAACTGCCTTACATCCAATGTCGTGTGGTATTATTGTATAGAGTGAGTTAACGTCACAGGTGGCAAGTAAATAATCTGGTTCCCATTTGATATCTTTGATTATTTGTAAAGTTGTAATGGTGTCCTTTAGGTATGCTAAGGTGTTTTGAACTAAGGGTTGGAGCAAATAATCAATATGTTCTGATATCCTGCAAGATATTGAATTAATGCCGGATACGATAGGGCGCCCAGGTGGGTGATTGATATCTTTATGCACCTTAGGTAGGTGATACAGAACTGGTATCCTGGGAAAATCTATTTTGAGGTATCGATATTCTTCGTCATTGATGACTCCGATATCTTTACCTCTTTGTAAATATTCATGGAATTTTTGTTTGATGGATTCAGTAGGATTTCCTTCTAATTTCTTGTATGTCACAGGATCATTCAATAGTCTACATGTTTCTAGATGGTATTGTTCTCTATTTAATACAACAACCCCCCCCCCCCTTATCCGCTGGTTTAATAACCAGATTAGTGTCTTTCTTTATCTGTTTTAATCCTTCATATTCTTCCTTTGTTAAATTGGAGGGTTTGGTATGTCGAATGGTGTTTTCTAATTTTCTAATGTCTCTTTGAATCATTTGATCGAAGGTTTCGATCTCTTTGGAGATCATAAATCTTGGATAGAAATGAGATTTCTCTTTTAATGTGGTGTGTACATATTGATTGTTTGATGTTGTTATCCTTTCTAGAGGTTTTTTAGCAAAAAAACGTTTTAAACATAGTTTCCTCTTAAATTTCTGTAGATCTACAAATGTATTAAAAGTATCTCCCTGTTGTTTGGGGACATATTAATCCCTTGCTCAAAACTCCTATTTGACCTTGCGTTAAATTCTGGCCACTTAAATTGATTATACCTGTTAATCTCTTATCCTGCCTCTTTTTTCTTTCCTGGACCAATTTACCTCCTCTACATCCTCTTCCCTTTGTGTCCTTTTCCCAGTACTTCTGAGTCTTGATTTCGTCTCTACTGAACCTTGGAAAGGTTCTCTGTATTTTTCTCTGAGGGGAGTGGCTTGTTGATCCAAGGAGAAATCTGACTGCCATTCTGGGGTCAAGAAGGAATTTTTTCCCAGTATGTTGCATATTGGCAAGCATTCAGACTGGGTTTTTTGCCTTCTTTTGGATCAACAGCAGTAGGTTATGTGGGAGAGGCTGAACCCGATGGACGCATGTCTTTTTTCAGCCTATTATATAACTATGTAACTATGTAACTATCATACATAACTTAATTTATCACAATTAAATTTTGTTAATTAAGTGGGAGCTGGAGGGAAATGGAGGGAGGGGGTGGGGGAGCTGGGGGTCCTATAAACTATGACCTGTTTATGGCCCTGCATCTTACCAGCATAATACTGTATTTTCAGGCAGGCAAGGCAGAGCACTGCCTGTTGCCTGTCTTCTCTGCTGGGTGGGCACAGCATGCGAGGAGGAGGGGAGGAGCCAATCACATCTCACATGGGGCCTCAAGGAGAGCTCCAGACCAGTAGCAGCGTGCTGGTGGTACACCTGCAGCTCGGTGTCTCACATTGGGATGATGTCACTTCCTCTCTGTGGTCACCTGTCACCACGGAGAGGAGGCAGCCTGCGAGATCATGGTTTCAGAGGGCTCAAGGCAGTGGAACAGCTTAGCTGCCGAATTGGGTCCCTCAACAATGGCTGGGCCTGGGGCAGCTGCCCCTCCTTAAAGACGGCCCTGTCTCCAATGGAGGATCGTGCTTGACAGCTCCGTCAACGTGAGTCCTAGCACTTTGACGGAGGGGCTTTCTAGACGTCCACAGCACGGCCATTGTTGCACGCGCAATTTGTGCGAGCGCAACAGCTTGTGGCCGATGCCGGAAGACACGTCAGTACGGGCGCATCTAGTGCGCTTGTCTGACATCAGCCTTACAGTTACGGTTATATGTTTTTATGAAGCGCTAACAAGTTCTGTAGCGCTGTACAATGGGAGGCAGAACAACAAATATACATACAGCTTCAACACACAGTACAGTAGGAGAGAGGACCCTGCTCAAGAGATTACAGTCTACAGCAATAGGGCTGGCACACTAGGTGAGAGTTAATAGTAGGGATGCACCGATACCACTTTTTTAAGACCGAGTACGAGTACCGATACTTTTCTTCAAGTACTCACCGATACCAAGTACCGATACTTTTTTATGTCATGTGACGCTTTCCAATAAGAACAGACCTCATATAAAAATGCCCACAGCTCATGGATACTGCCCCCCAGCTCATGGATATTGCCCCAGCTTATTGATTATACCCCAGCTCATGGGATATGCCCCAGCTCATGGGATATGCCCCAGCTCATGGGATATGCCCCAGCTCACGGGATATGCCCCAGCTCACGGATTCCCCCCCCCAGCTCACCTGGAGCTCTCCGCGATACTTACCTTCCTGGGCGACGCCGGGAAAGTCTTCGCGCGTTGTGCTCGTTGGAAGGACCCCAGCCGCGACCACGTGGGACCATGTGATCGCAGCTGGGGTCCTTCCAACGAGCGCAACGCGGGAAGACTTTTCCGGCGTCGCCCAGGAAGGTAAGTATCGCGGAGAGCTCCAGGTGCCTGTCCGAATGCTCTATCAGCATTCTGACAGGCCCTGCAGCTGCTCACCGCGTTCATACTTACCTTCCTGGGTGACGCCAGGAAAGCTTCTGCGCGTGCACTCGTTGGAAGGCCCCAGCCGCGATCACATGGTCCCACGTGATCGCGGCTGGGGTCCTTCCAACGAGCGCAACGCGCAAAGACTTTTCCGGCGTCGCCCAGGAAGGTAAGTATCGCGGAGAGCTCCAGGTGCCTGTCCGAATGCTCTATCAGCATTCTGACAGGCCCTGCAGCTGCTCACCGCGTTCATACTTACCTTCCTGGGTGACGCCAGGAAAGCTTCTGCGCGTGCACTCGTTGGAAGGCCCCAGCCGCGATCACATGGTCCCACGTGATCGCGGCTGGGGTCCTTCCAACGAGCGCAACGCGCAAAGACTTTCTCGGCGTCGCCCAGGAAGGCAAGTATCGTGGAGAGCAGCTGCAGGGCCTGTTCGAATGCTGATAGAGCATTCGGACAGCCGCACCAGCCCCTCGGATGCCGGCAAGCCGGCTCAATGCCGGCTTCCGGTATCGGGAAAAATATCAGGGGGTACTGCCGGAGTACCAAGTACTCCTGCAGTACCCGGTATCGGCACCGATACCGATACTAGTATCGGTGCAACCCTAGTTAATAGAGAATGTGAAATAGAGGAGTGCATGTGGGCTGAGGCAGTAGGAAATGAACAGAGGGGGATTAGGGAGTGAGATGTGTTTTCAGAGACTTCTTGAAGGACTGGAGAGACAGGGAGAGTCTGATGTTGCGGGGGAGGGAGTTCCAAATAAAGGGGGCAGCTCGGGAGAAGTCTTGAAGGTGGGAGTTGGTGGTGCGGGTACCACTTGGCCTTCCCCATTAAACTCCTGGTCTGAAGAAATGGAGTGCTGCAGGTGATGCTCAGGTGAACTCCAGCAGAGGACTCTTCTCGTATGACAGAATGGGGCATCAAGAAGGCTGCCTTTCTGTCTTACCCCCCTACGCCGTCGAAAGTCTCTCCTGAATGCAGGGGTGTGGAAATTTTAAAAAAAAATCGACTTGTGCAACGGACTAAGTAGTAGTCCAATCTACTTGTCCCTCAGGACGATCAACTTGTCCTGATAATTTCAACAAAATAGTGTTTAAATAGAAGTCTTTATTCATAACAGCCTATAGAGGAAGCGTCAGATACATGTGATGAATAAAGACCTTTATTTAAACACTATTTTGTTGTGTGTATGTATATATTAGGGATGCACCGATACCACTTTTTTTAAGACCGAGTACGAGTACCGATACTTTTGTCATGTGACCACTTTCCAATAAGAACAGACCTCATAAAAATGCCCCCAGCTCACATGTATATATCCCCCCCCCCGAGAAATATGGATATTGCCCCAGCTCATGGATGCTGCCCCCAGCTCATGGATATTGCCCCAGCACATGGATATATGCCCCAGCTCATGGATATATGCCCCAGCTCATGGATATATGCCCCTGTCAGGTATATTGGAAGGGAAAAAAGGTAAAATGGATGCCCTGTAGCCATTTTGTTTTTAAAGACAGTCTTTTTATTTCTCCAAATTTCTCTAGTTAGAAATGAACGAGATTTTTTTTTACAGAGTTCATGGCTGGGTGAAAGTGCCAGACATGAAGGAACCTAGAATGTCTTTGTGTGATAATGCTAGAGCTAATTGCTAAGACCTGTCATAATTAAATTTATTGGTCTGTTTTAAGTCTTTAAAACAAAAAGATATTCTGTCTTTTGGGTATAGGAATATAAGAGTTAATATCTCTGTAATATAGATTTATATTCACAAAATATATGTGTCACGGAAGGGACATAGGGGCTCTGCGCAGCGAGACCCAGGACTCAAACCCAAGACATTTTTAAAAGGACCTTGTTTTCCTTTGAACGTTTGCAGTGTGCGTTTCAATGTATGAACAGTTTATTTTCCTTGCTAGATGTGGTTTTACTTGATGTGCTGTATTAAGATGTACCCTGTGTGATTTTAAATATGTTTTACATCGTTTGGTTTTAGTTTAATTTAGTTTAGTGATAAATGACATAGCTTTGTTTTAAAATACTATATTCCTGTAGGTAAATGTGTCTTTGTATATACAGTAAACAAGCTTTGCTGCTGTGTAAATTATGCGTCAGGGATTTTCCCCATTATCTAGGTACATGTTTAATTTAAGGATCTCTGATAGAGTGTGTGTTTAATCTGATGTGCTGGAACAATAGATGTACAAATGTTATGTGGACTGAAGGCTAAGAGAATGTGAAGAATGTTGATTGTAAATAACTGCCATACCTCATTTTATGGATAGGCTCCTAATTAGTATGGGTATGCAAATTATGACTGTTGTACTTGAGCATAAATAGTGGCGTTGTTCATTAAAGGATTCAGTTCATCTGAGTGTTTGAAACATACAGCTCTGCCTGGTGTTGTCATTCACGTCGGCTACATATCACCACCACCCAGGAACGGGTCACCCTAACTCCGCGGCAGAACATCAATTCGCCGCGCCGTTGCGCCACCTTGAATCGGTATCTTGGGATACCGCAACCTCCCCGAATCGGGACCTCGGCTGAGCGCCGTGCGCTGCATCTGCAAGGAGACTCTACCGAACCGCGGTTCGCCACGCAGACCGTCTCCAGCCCTTCAATGGTCAGTAGATCCGCTGCTCGTGACGCCGAGTGCCGTGCCACTCGGTAGTCGGGCGGATTTCCACCGTGGGTGCCCCATCTACTCTACAGATCTCCACCGCCACGCAGTCCTCTACCCAAGCCGCTCGAGACGCCGGGTGCCGTGCCACTCGGTAGTCGGGCTTGGCAACACCAACGAGGGGGTCAGATAGAGCAGGACCGCAGGCGGATACTCCCATTCCGTCATACTGGTGGCAGCGGTGGGATCAGCTCTCTGCAGCCCCTAGGAGACCTACGCCATGGTGGTGTACACCCACTACAACCGGGACACCCTGCGTGGGATGTTGGAGAACCGGGGAGGAACGCCAGGTAATAAGAACCGGAAAACCCTGATTAAGGAGCTGACCAGGATGGATCGGCACAGGGCGACGACACCCGTCCCCAGCCCTGTCCACGCAGAGGTGGAGGAAGATGCTGGCCTCAGAGAGGTGCGGCGTCGGATTGCCCTGCTCAGAGATGCCCCAGCGGCGGCGGACAGATACGAAGTGATTCGGGAGGTTTACCGTGAAGTCGAGCAAGAAAAGGACCGCCAGCACGAGCTGCGGTTGGCAGAGCTCCGCGGAGCAGAGCCGGAATATTTTAACCCCGAACCCTACCCCGTGGAACCCTGGGTCGAGGCTTACAGCTCGACTGGAGCTTCACCCTGGGAATCTGCAACCCCCAGTGATTACCCTTTCGGGACTTACAGCTCGCCTGGAGCCTGTATTGGGGACATCACACATCCCAGCGACCCTCGGATGGAGACTTACAGCTCGCCTGGAGCTGCATCTGAGGACGCCACATTCCCCGTCGAGGAGCGGTGCCCCTGTGCCGGCACCTTCGCTGACATAAAGGTTGTGTTTGCAAGAAGGCTGCAGGAGGGCCTAGATCGGGACAAGAGGTCCACAGAGGAACTTTGGTACGAGGCCCTGAACCATGAGAGGGACTGCCATGGTGTGTACGTTCCCTCTGACGCTGTCATTCACCGGGTGCAGTACGATGTGCGAGCAGCGTTCCTGCAAGGTCGGGCCCCAGAGGAGTGGGAGGCCGAGCTCCAGAGTCTGGTGCAACAGGAGATCGCACTGGACGCCGCCTACCGCGCGCTCCGGTGGCTAACTGCCCCTCCGACAACGCGCCCTATTGATGGCACCTCCACCGCAGGGCCCCACTACGGAGGCACGGGGCTGCTCTACGAGAGCATGGCTGCAGACCCCGAGTTCGGAGAAGAGACCGAAGAGCGATTGGAGGAGATTCTGGAGCGACGAGAACTGGAGCTCCCGTCCGACATCAGGGACTCGGTGTTTGAGGAACTGGAGTTCCTAGCAGAGCGAGAGTGGGAGCTCGAGGTGGCCTACCGAAGATTGTTGGACGGCGTTCCGCAGTCGAGCCTGAGCTCCCCGTGCTGGGACGGGTCGGCGGAAGAAGTCGACAGTCCCCAGGTCTGGGACTTATGGGAGGCCGAGGTGGTCCCATGGGTACCCGTGGGGGTCCCAGCAGAGGAAGTTATTCCCTTCACCCCGCAAGCGGACAGGGTGGCCGAGGCCACGGGTCCAGCGGGGGAGATGGCAACGGGGCAGAGCGCTGCTGGCCTCTGCCCACCCCCAGTCGCAACGAGGGTCGTCCCCCAACCAGCAGAAGAGCTGGCCACGGGGCAGAGCACCGCTGGCCTCTGCCCACTGCCCACGGTCTGCCAGGAGGAGCGGACGGATGGTTCCCCCGGGCGGGGCTGTGAGCAGCCCTTGATGGTCCCGGGGGGTGAAGAAACCATCCTCTTGCAAGGGGATCCTCACTCGGCAGAAACGATTACCCCTTTCACCCCGCAAGCGGACAGGGTGGCCGAGGCCACGGGTCCAGCGGAGGAGCTGGCAACGGGGCCGAGTGCCGATGGCCCCTGCCCACTGCCCACAGTCTGCCAGGAGGAGCAGACAGATGGTTCCCCCGGGCTGGGTTGTTCGCAGCCATTGACCGCCCTGGGGATGGAAGAAGCCACCCTCCCGCAAGGAGACCCCCACCCAGCCGAAGAGCTGGCCACGGGGCAGAGTGCCGCTGGCCTCTGCCCATCTCCCACCCTCTGCCCCGAGGAGCAGAAAGGGGATACCCTCGCGCTGCTGATCCCGCAGCCCTTGACCCCATCTAACCCCCTGGACTTTGTTCCGGTACCCACCTCCCCAGCAGAAGAGCTGGCAACGGGAGAGAGGGCCGCTGGCCTCTGCCCATCTCCACAACCCTTTGGCCCGGAGGCCCCATGCAGCCACTGTTTTCCCCAACGGCTGACCAGGACACTCGGGGCGCGTGCACTTGGCACCCGTTTTTCCCGGGTGCACGGTACCACTGGAGACGGCACAGGTGGTACCTCTCCCCAACCACGGGACACTTATTCTGGAGGGGGTACCCCAAAGGACTTACAACCTGCCAGGCACGGCCGCGAGCACCACTGGAGAAGCCTGGCGGCTCGCCTCTTGCCCACGGACTATGGGCCGCAGAGACTGCACCGACTCCCCCTATACGACCCGTGTGGGTCCAACCGGGCTCGTCGGACTTTGGAAAGGGGAGGAGTGTCACGGAAGGGACATAGGGGCTCTGCGCAGCGAGACCCAGGACTCAAACCCAAGACATTTTTAAAAGGACCTTGTTTTCCTTTGAACGTTTGCAGTGTGCGTTTCAATGTATGAACAGTTTATTTTCCTTGCTAGATGTGGTTTTACTTGATGTGCTGTATTAAGATGTACCCTGTGTGATTTTAAATATGTTTTACATCGTTTGGTTTTAGTTTAATTTAGTTTAGTGATAAATGACATAGCTTTGGTTTTAAAATACTATATTCCTGTAGGTAAATGTGTCTTTGTATATACAGTAAACAAGCTTTGCTGCTGTGTAAATTATGCGTCAGGGATTTTCCCCATTATCTAGGTACATGTTTAATTTAAGGGATCTCTGATAGAGTGTGTGTTTAATCTGATGTGCTGGAACAATAGATGTACAAATGTTATGTGGACTGAAGGCTAAGAGAATGTGAAGAATGTTGATTGTAAATAACTGCCGTACCTCATTGTATGGATAGGCTCCTAATTAGTATGGGTATGCAAATTGTGACTGTTGTACTTGAGCATAAATAGTGGCGTTGTTCATTAAAGGATTCAGTTCATCTGAGTGTTTGAAACATACAGCTCTGCCTGGTGTTGTCATTCACGTCGGCTACATATCACCACCACCCAGGAACGGGTTACCCTAACTCCGCGGCAGAACATCAATTCGCCGCGCCGTTGCGCCACCTTGAATCGGTATCTTGGGATACCGCAACCTCCCCGAATCGGGACCTCGGCTGAGCGCCGTGCGCTGCATCTGCAAGGAGACTCTACCGAACCGCGGTTCGCCACGCAGACCGTCTCCAGCCCTTCAATGGTCAGTAGATCCGCTGCTCGTGACGCCGAGTGCCGTGCCACTCGGTAGTCGGGCGGATTTCCACCGTGGGTGCCCCATCTACTCTACAGATCTCCACCGCCACGCAGTCCTCTACCCAAGCCGCTCGAGACGCCGGGTGCCGTGCCACTCGGTAGTCGGGCTTGGCAACACCAACGAGGGGGTCAGATAGAGCAGGACCGCAGGCGGATACTCCCATTCCGTCATAATATGTTTATAATCAAGGTATATTTTATTATATTTATAGTAGGAAATATATACTCCAATAAATATTGTATAAATATATAATTGGTAATAGTAAAATTACTGAAGAAAGATACTGTTGACTTTAGCCAGAGAAAAGAATTCAGCTGATAGGACTCAGTAAGTAACCAAAACGGAGTGTGGATATAAATCTAATTTTAATAGGTAGAGACACAGTGTCTATACTGGAGAGAGAGGTTCTTTGTTACATCAGATTGAACTTTGACCCGAGATAAGAATATTAAAAAGAAATGGTGGAATTAAATAAGAAGTGCAATGCTGCCCTCTACAGGATAGTAAATATTATAATTGATATTATAAGGATATTGCTAGTGACGTCAAATTGACTATAATAAGCAGCAATGTTGGTTGCAAATCACTCTGAGATTCCGAGACTCCCAAGATGCTGAGATTCCGAGACTCCGAGACACACCCCGCAATGCATTCAGACGTCCAGTACACATAGCAGTCTGAGATTCCAACATTCAGAGACTCACACCATGATGCAGGCAGATCCCAGGACATGAGGCAAGCAAGACTCTCACCAAAACTCTGACTCTCACCAAATCTCTAACTCACATGCATTGATTATCTGATATCGATAATCTTCACATATTCCAAAACAAAGCATCACATAGAAAATTCCAAGACTTATCAAAATCCAGATTGGAGAGGTAATGTATGAAATTAAGGAATTAATGTAATTATATATATATATTTGTAGATATTCTTGCAACATAGACTGAGATTTCTCAGATACTGTATCCAGAATCTAAATATCTTTATTCTGCAGATAAAGATGTGAAGAAGTGGACATAAGGATTTATTCTAAAGAAATATTGTAAGAGTGATACCAATATATATATTGAATCTGGAAATTACTGTGATTAAAATTAATATAGCAAGGAATTATATAACTACAAAATAAAAAGCAAAAGATTAAAAGTTTAATTCTCGAGATTAGGGGAGGATTCACTAAATAAATTTTGTTACTTATCCTTTTAGATTAGCTCATTTTTTGTTGATCCATGTAGCATAGAGAGATATATATATATCTATAAGAGCTGGCTGGTTATACATTGTTTGCTGGGAAATGCATGTTGTATTAAGCAGAAATGTTTATTAACCATTTGTGTATTAGTTACTAACTGATAAGGTAAATGATATTAATCATATATGCAGTTACTAACCGGAGATACATATATTGTGAAGCTAGTTTTTATATGCTGATGGATTGTGGTTTATAAATTTTTGTTTATGATATGAGATTTGAAACTTTTTTGTATATGTAATAAATATATATATGTTTTTATCCGATTATTGATTATTGTATTTTTAAAAAGAAAAACACAGACAATTAAAAGAATTTAGGAGAATTTCTAAGAAATATAAACGATTGATATTTGTCTCGTATGGGTTTCTTATGAACTAATAATCCCTGATATATTGGAGGCAAGTCCAATATATATAACATGTTGTATTCACGTGCAGAGATTATATCCGACAAATTGGAGGCACTGTACCGAGATTGTAGTTTTTGTTTGGAATATAATTGTCAGTATTGTCTGATTAGACAGAGATAAAATATATATATATATATATTTTGACTCCCTGTTGTATTTTGACTTGTGGTTTTACGGTTGTCTACTAAACAGTATAAAAATGTCAGAGTCAGAATCTGAGACTCCGGAAGATGTAGAAATACATGCTAATCAAATAGTATTGATAGATGTTATGTCTTATCTAAAGGACAAGTTACACGTCACAGACGATTTATTTGATTGGATAAAAGAATTGCAAGCAAATGCATCTAATTATGTTGATTCAATCTGGTCAGATCACTCAAATTTTCTTGAATGTTTGCGAAAGATAAGTGCAGCCACAAATAAAAAAGACAAAGAGATTTTTGTTTTAAAAATTGTGCCTGAATGCATATACTTGATCGCAGAAATGAACAAGAGATTGAATGATGACAAAGAAACCAGAGACAGCTTATAAAATGAAAATTGTGACTTGCATGATACCGTAAATAAATTAAAAGATGAGTCAGAACGAATGATAATGGAGTTGAAAGTGTGTGCAAAAGAGATCAATGGCAAGATGAGAGTGATGAATTATCCAAATTAAATAAGGAGCTGAATGAAAAATTGGCGAGAATGAAACGCGAACATGAGAAATTCGCTGATGAGCTACGTCAGGTTGAAACTGATGTTCGAAGGGTTAAAACTCCTTCCTTTGAAGCTGATGTTCGAAGGGATAAAAATCCTTCTTCAGAGAAGTTCCCTTTGAAAGCTTTGAGTCATAACTCATCACTGATTAGGCTCGGTGACAGATCGCTGCAGAGCGAGAGTGAGCAGAGCGAATGCGAAACTGAAAGTAAATCTCATGATGAAAAAAGAACGAAGCCTCTTACACAGGAGTATTTCAAATCACATCACTCTAGCCAGCCACAGCCTATTAAGAAATCTCATAAAGTTCAGGATTTAACGAAAATTGTCCATTTCTTAAAAAACTCAGTAGGTATCTTTGACCTAAAGGGATCGCCAAAAATAATAAATCATTTAGCGATGTTTGAAGAAGCACTGTCAATATTAGGGATTAATTCAGATGCTCAGAAAATTGAGTTTATCCCATGGGTCTTTGAAGGCAAACATAGGTATTTTTTTCAGTCTTTGAAAGAATCTGGTATACGTAACTGGAGTAAAATAGTCTCCGAGGTCAAATCTGAATTTGGGCCACACCGTACCAGTCTAGCTGCGAAAAGAGCAATTTTAACTCTAAAATGCAGACCTAATCAAAGCCCCCGTGAATTTCTTTCAGTCCTTAAAAATGCGTACAGCTTGGCTGAAAGAAACCCAGATTTTGAAAACCCTGAATTTATCCAATTATTTTATGACGCATTGCCAAATAAAATAAAGGTTATTTTGGCAAGCGATTATGACCCGAGAAATGGTTTGGATTGGGTACTAAAAGAAAGTATGACCCTATTTACTGTATTTGAATATAGTGAAGAAACTCAGGGGAAAAGAGTGAAAAACTCACCTGAGGAAATTGCGGAAACTCACGTTAAAAAGGGTGATATTAAATTTGAGTCCCACAAAAAGAGTTATGCGGAAATATTGCGTGACTCCATACCTCAAAGGGAAAAATCCAAGCCAGATCAGGAAAGAGGGTTTGCCAGAGAAAATTCAGGAAGTAACTTTCAATCTAGAAAGCAATGGGTACCTAGAAGTCAGTGGGTTAAATCAAGGGAAAATGTACCTAGACAGGAAGCAACCAGAGGTAAGACTGAATCTGATGCGTCTGATAATGCGCAAGCTTCGTCCCCAAGGACGAATAGAAAGCGGAGATATAATGTACACCAGCGTATTGGTCAAAGGCAGGAAAATTTCCGTGTGCTGACAGAAAAACTGGATCAGATCACTCAGTTAATCACTGGAAATAACCCTGGTCAGGTTGTAAGCGATGCAACACCTGCAGCCCCACCCAACCAGTGACTAGATGATGTTTCTGATGAAGTAACCAGTATCCATGACAATTTACCAGAAAGTGATGATGAAATGATTAATACAAATGTTTGTATGGTTGATGATTTAAACCCTTCCCTGCAAAGAGAAGGAAAATGTATTTTATCTCCCCAGACTAAGTGCGAGCAAGCTGAGAAGACTGGATCCGAAATGGAAAGAACAGCTGCCAAAAGCACGTTTGAGAGAGCAAAATCAGTCGGTAAAATCTGTACAAAACCTAATTTCATATCTCACTCTAAATTTCTCTGTAAATTGCATAGCATTGAAGACCGATCTTATGTGAATGTAGAATTACAAGATAATTTACCACATATTCCGTCACTGCTAGACAGTGGAAGCCAGGTTACGTTAATATCAGCCCATTATTTTGAACAGGTCCAAGAACTGTCCTCCAGGAAGCCTAGATTAGATAAATCTAATGCTAATCTAGTGAGTGGCACATCTCTGAAAGTTCTGGGCACGGCTAAATTGGATTTTAAATTGGGGAATAAAGTAATTCGGCATCCAACGCTTGTTGTGGATCTGCCCCAAAATCGCCTAATTATTGGAATGGACCTTCTTAAAAGGTTGAATCCAATCATAGATTTTATCAATGAGGTCATTTGGTCCCAAGTAAATGTTCCAATTAGCTACGATAGATCCTAATACCATCACGCTCAGCGTAACTGCCACGTGATTGAGGAAAGGCCGGAATCTATTGAAGTCCATTTCAGAAATAGCCAGACACCTGATATCTCTTTCTTAAGGCCAAAGCCCCTGACTCCAGGAGAGCAGGAGGATAACACCATATGTGTTCCCCCCGAGAGAATTCGAGATATATGTCTGGAAAATGACGTGCTAATTATTCACCTCCACAAAAGGGAAACCGAACCTGTCACGGTCCACGTCGCCGTCGCCGGAAGAAGGGCCAGGCTGGCACCATTCCCTCCTGATCTGCACCTGGGCAGCACAGGAAAAGTGCTTCCTCTCCTCAGCACTAGAACCACAGGTTCTTTCACAGTTAATGCACAGCTAACACACCACACCTTTCCCCATCTCAAATAAAGTTCCCTCCCTCTTTCCCTTCTGTGCTTCAGTATTGTTTATCCCTTCCTAGCAGAGAGACCTGTTTGAGCTCTGCTGTGTCCTGTATCAAGAGAACCCCTTTGTGTTTACCAGGATTCCCGCCGTGTTACTTCAGTGTTCTTCCAGTATCCAGTCTGCAATCTTCGGTTATTTCATCAATATCTGGTCAGTCTCCTCCATCTCACCCTCCTCCACCCTCTACCCTGTGGTAGTAACCGCATATTGGGCCATATTTCCCCTACCAGGTTCCACCCCGGAACCCCCCGTGACAGAACCAAATGGGCATAGTGACCATTCTCAGTTCTTAACTGAAATAGAGAAAATAAATGAAGAGGTAATTTTCCCTATACGTGTAAATAGTTTAGCTGGAGAAAACATGGCTAAGCTAGATTTGCGCCAGGAATATAGCTATATTAGCAAGAAGATGCTAAATAAAATAGCTGACCTTAAAGTGATCAGATACCCAAATCCTCAAGATGAGTGGATAACAGATCTAGATAATGACAGAGACAGTCATAATGTTATTGGAAAAAGTTATGTTATGTATTTCTAGAAGAAATAAAACTGCCAAGCTCAATTGCATGATTGTCATCCTAGATCACCTCAGAATGTGAAGATGGACCAACAGAAGACACTTAACTGGTATCATGTGAAGTGATGTTTTAATTAACATGTGACTCTTCTTCCCAGCATTCAGATGTTTAACTCAGACTAGATTCGTACGGTTAATTAAATTTAATCAGAGATCAGAG
Source organism: Leptobrachium leishanense (assembly GCA_009667805.1). Taxonomy (NCBI): domain Eukaryota; kingdom Metazoa; phylum Chordata; class Amphibia; order Anura; family Megophryidae; genus Leptobrachium; species Leptobrachium leishanense. The sequence goes on from CM019065.1 coordinate 248,698,705, forward strand.
TATCTATAGGGAATGTGAGTGAAATCGCTAATCTATGAATGGTTATTTATACTCTTTCTTTCAATAGAAATAGAGAAAAGTGGTTAATCCGAACTGCGACGCTAATCCGCAAAGATGAATCGGACCACCAAGGAGACTGCGACTATCTGGAAATTCTACGGTTTTCCGCACAATTCCAAGCAGAGAATGCTAAAGTCCCATGCGAATCAAGCTCATGCAAGCCTGAAAGACATGCGGGATAAAGCCAGGATACTGTTGATTGCTATGTACAAGAACCACCGAAGGAAAAGATTTGCCGCATATTTTATTGCAACCGCTGTTTCACTACAGAAAGAGAAGCAAATTTTTACCGGAAGGATCTGGTACAAAACAGAGAATGTTCATACCTACACCAGTGATTCTCGTGAAAGTTTCTAAAGAATCAAGAGTTGTTATCGAGAAGTTCCTTTTTATAAATTAAGTCTGGTATGACGAGATGCAAATTGTTGACGCATTCCAAGGACGAGAGATACCTATGAATCCGGATTTGAGATTTCTACTAGAGAACAAGCCCGATCATACCATTGAAGTTCTAATAAAGAAAGATAATCTAACAATTTATGCTCCAATGTATTCACAGCTTGATCATCAATTGCTATCTGCTTATAACGGGCCAAAGATTACAGAGATTGTGATTTGTATAGTAATTATGTTTCTGTCTGGATGATTGTACTAACAAAGAAAGTACGTACATTGAAGTTTAAAAACACTGCATCTTCAATTATTAAATGGATGAAAGAAGAAAAACGTGTTGCGAAAGGTGGAAACCTAGCCTAATTGGTAAAAGGGGGGGTATATTGTATGTTTTCCTCAATTTTATTTGATCAATGAATAGATGAAACCAAAGGGGGGGTTATGTCAGGTATATTGGAAGGGAAAAAAGGTAAAATGGATGCCCTGTAGCCATTTTGTTTTTAAAGACAGTCTTTTTATTTCTCCAAATTTCTCTAGTTAGAAATGAACGAGATTTTTTTTTACAGAGTTCATGGCTGGGTGAAAGTGCCAGACATGAAGGAACCTAGAATGTCTTTGTGTGATAATGCTAGAGCTAATTGCTAAGACCTGTCATAATTTAATTTATTGGTCGGTTTTAAGTCTTTAAAACAAAAAGATATTCTGTCTTTTGGGTATAGGAATATAAGAGTTAATATCTCTGTAATATAGATTTATATTCACAAAATATATGTTTATAATCAAGGTATATTTTATTATATTTATAGTAGGAAATATATACTCCAATAAATATTGTATAAATATATAATTGGTAATAGTAAAATTACTGAAGAAAGATTCTGTTGACTTTAGCTGGAGAAAATAATTCAGCTGATAGGACTCAGTAAGTAACCAAAAGGGAGTGTGGATATAAATCTAATTTTAATAGGTAGAGACACAGTGTCTATACTGGAGAGAGAGGTTCTTTGTTACGTCAGATTGAACTTTGACCCGAGATAAGAATATTAAAAAGAAATGGTGGAATTAAATAAGAAGTGCAATACTGCCCTCTAGAGGATAGTAAATATTATAATTGCTATTATAAGGATATTGCTAGTGACGTCAAATTGACTATAATAAGCGGCCATGTTGGTTGCAAATCACTCTGAGATTCCGAGATGCTGAGATTCCGAGACTTCGAGACACACACTGCAATGCATTCAGACGTCCAGTACACATAGCAGTCCGAGATTCCAACATTCAGAGACTCACACCACGATGCAGGCAAATCCCAGGACATGAGGCAATCAAGACTCTCACCAAATCTCTAACTCACATGCATATAAATCTAATTTTGATAGGTAGAGACACAGTGTCTATACTGGAGAGGGAGGTTCTTTGTTACGTCAGATTGAACTTTGACCCGAGATAAGAATATTAAAAAGAAATGGTGGAATTAAATAAGAAGTGCAATGCTGCCCTCTAGAGGATAGTAAATATTATAATTGATATCTGATATCGATAATCTTCACAAACGCTCCTTAAAACGTTCCTATTTAGGGAAGCCTACCACCCAACTCACTGACGCAACCATCAATCACTCTCACCTTACAGTCCTCACCTCCTGTTTCCAACCCCAACCCCTCTAGATTGTGAGTTCCTACGGGAATAGGGCCCTCATCTCCTCCTGTACTGTTTGTCAAATGTTGTTCAATGTATTGTAACCCTGTCTATACTGTGCAGCGCTGCGGAATATGCTGGCGCTTTATAAATAAAGAATAATAATAATAATGCAAGGACAGTCTGGAGACCACCATCTGGTACTTATGTAGATGGAGTCTTGACCCCGCCAAAAATATTCCTACTGTTGGGGACATTCCCCACTCTGTGATATGGCCCTGCTAGAGACTGGGGAATTCTCGGGTCTACGAGAGGATGGAGGTAACGGCAGTGTCGTGTGTTGTTGCCAATTATCCTGATCCATTTGTTGTTATACAGGTTGGTCTTTGTTATTCAATTCGCTTATTTCTCTGTTGCTTATGGTTTGCCGGAGGGGATTCACACTACCAACAGTGGGGCACAGGAGGAAAGGTAATCTCCCCAGCTTTGGAACGCAATCCTTGCCCCCCCCTATGGCTTCCTCTGCAAGACGAGCTTTGTTTGCATCTAGGGCTCTTTTTTGCTTTGTTTTCTTTATCGTCATGTTTTACCCCAGTTTTTCAGGGTTTCCCCCGTCGATTTCACATGCATCTAGGGTTCATGTGGTCGTTGTGCTTTATTCCCCCCGTGATGCCATTGGGTATTTTATGTGGTCTCCTGCCCATGAGCAATTCCTTGACCGGGTCATCTGCTGTTATGCCTTAGCCTACCTCGCACTTTGCACCCCATGAGAGTATATTCACATAATGTTAAGGGTCCGAATGTCCCTTTTAAAAACGGCTGATGGAATTTACCTATCACGATCAGGCAGCTATGAAAATACTTAACCTGAATAAAATGCTTATAGGTCTTTAGTTGAACTTTGCTCTATTAGTATTCTATGACAGAATTGACAGGTTAGATATACAAAACATTCATTGCTTACTCAAGATCTGTGGTCATGTGTAATTGTCTTAAGCTCACCCAAGACAAGGGGAAGTGGCTAGAAAAGAGGAAGTAAAAGGTCCAGTAGGAAACAGATGTTCTTTCTTGCTAAAGAATGAACGTTAGGAACACTAAGGCTGGGGTCAGACGAGCGTAGTGTTCACGTCCGTGATTGCGCCTAAAAGTACGTCCGTGATAGCGCCTAAAAGTACGTCCGTGATAGCATGACAGAAAGCCCATAGGAGCCCGACACACGAAGTACGTCCGCACTGAACTGCGGACGCACAAAGACCGTGGCCCACGGACGCAAGGCAGGCAAGAGCGTACAACCCCTAGAACGGCTGCACAGAGTGTGCTGCATCCGCAACGTCTGCATAGCTGTGTGTGTGAGTGATGGGACGTGGTCAGACGGAGTGGATTTATACATCCAGCATTTTTCACGGACAAAATGGTTTTGCTTTTTATTTTATTTTCCCTGCTACATCCGTCAAAATATACGTCAGTGAATAAAGGACTCTGTGGCCACTACTGCATCTTCCGTACGGACGTACAGTCCGTAGAAATCACGCTCGTCTGACCCTAGCCTTATGTAACTGTAAAATGTTTTATCATGTAGTAATCGTATGTTACACTTTTGATATAGTATTGTATGTTGGCGTGTCCCTCGGTTATAGGATAAGCCAAAAATCATGTAAACGTCATGTAATGCATATAAGCCCATGTAACCAAAATAAGACAGAGAAAGAAGCGAAAGAAACTTGCAGGGTTATTCAAAGAGATCCGAATTGGGGCCAAAACGTAACCGAACGCTGAAATTCAGCGTACGGTTACCTTTCCTGGCCATTCGACTATCCAGAGAGCAGGCAGTTCGCCAAATGTACCCACTGGGTGGAGTAGAGGTAATGTCACTGCTCTGCATGGAGAGAGCCTGTGGAGTCATGGGTTCGATCCCAGCGAGCAACCTCTCCAGTAAGTGTCCATGGCAAGACACCTAACGGTACATACTCGCCACCCAGGACATACTTGAAAACGAGAGAAATCTCAATGTATCCTTCCTGGTAAAATCCTTTCACATACGATGGCTATTCGTTACCTGTACGAGGGCAGTGAAATCCCCATAGAGAAGCAATGCTTCGTCTATTCCGAGAACACAAAACAGCTTCTTCAGGAGAACCCCATAGACTTCAATGTTAAAAATATTCCCATTTTAATCCAATATCTAATAAACCACTTATTATTTTATTCTGCAGTAAAAAGTCTCTTTATTTTTAGATTTTTCAGGTTCTTTTAGGCATTTTTCGGGATTTTCTTGGGAAATCATTTTTTTTTGTAACAGCCCTTTTTATTATCATTCATTGGACCTTATATGTAAAGTACTCCAGGGGTGTAAACCAGATGTTTTTGCGGGTTTTGGTGTGCATTCGTCAGGTTTTGCGGTGAGTGTTCAGCAGGTTTGTGGCAGCTTTTCCCTGCACTACGACGGCCCTGTGGTGCTTGCTGAATACACCGCAGGGTCGCCGACATGGGATCGCCAAATCGCACGGAATTGAAGAGAACGAAAAGTCACTGAACATGTGGTGGCTTTTCGATTCTCTTTGAATAACCCTGTTGGCGTCATGTGTGATTATTTCCAGCTACTTCCTTCTCTCTGGTCGACCAAGATTTATTTGTCACGGAGAGATAGTTATCAGCTAGAGAATAGAAGATTACAGACACACATCATGCTGAGGCAGAATTTTCCTGCTATCAATTTGGGGGCATCGATTCCAGGATATCGTCACACAGGAAGGTACTTCGAAAATAAAAGTTCTATGTTGTATCTGCGCCTTCCTGTTTGACGATAGGAACTTTTACGTTTTTTGTGATTGTGTCATGTAGAAAACAGGCCTGTGTCTAGCTGGATGGGAAGATGGTCTTTCCTTGATACTGATCAGAATGGTTCTGACAGCCAGTTTTTGGGATTGGATCCCAACGTATATATAATATGTATATATACATAGCAGAATTGGATTCTGCAGTTATGTGTTTTATTGTTTTGGGGATTTGGATAGTTAGTATTTTATTGTTTCATATACCTCTCCCTGGCAAAATAAGTCAATAATATGTACTGTATACTGTGTATGTATATAAATATATTGTACAATGTGCTGTAACTGTGTGGCTGAGCATTGTTTGAGTGGTCACCCTGGATCCTTTACGGTGAAAAGAGGATAAGAAAAAAAAAACTGAAACTAAAGGGGCATGAGGTTAATTCGATATGTGCCCCTTGCCAGCTGCTAGGTGTAAGCTGTTGACCACCTGAAATAAGATTGCCAGCATCGATTAACGCAGTGAATGAGAAATTGTATAACTCAATCGGATGTGTGTTTGTCACTATGAGCCAATTGCTATAGGCACTTGGAGTAGGCCATCACAAAAATACAGACACATTGACTGGATTACTGGTCTCAAGTGAAAAACACCACATCTACAAACATTTACTGCCCTTGATAATTTGATAAATATAAGATCATAATAATGTTTAATTTGCTTGACTTTGCTTTTGCTACAGGATGGAGATCCCAGCTCAAAACTTACTAACCAAAATACTTTATGAGCACAAAATCAACTATAAAAATTTGTTGAAATTTAAAAATGTAGTAAACAAATCACCTGTAATACCTGGGCAAGAGGTTGTCCAGATCCTGTGGTACACTTTATTGGGGCAGTGGCATAGCTCAAGAGATGTACCCACGACCAAATGTTTTTGTCAGGAGACTAGAATATGTTATTAGAAATGGTTACAAAATATGATTAATTTTTTAAGTGGGATGAAATTGATTTAAGGCAGAGCATGATCATCCATAGGATGCGGATGATAATTTATGAGTCAATGTGAGAAGAGGTTAGGAATGTGTATGGAGAGGCATGGTGAAAGAAAATGGCATGTAAACAAATTAATGGAGAAACAGTGCAGAGTTTTGTGAAAAGATTTAAAGATTGTTGTTTGGAAGAAGGATGTGAGACAATGGAAGATGTTGTTTTATTCATACAGAGGCTAATGGATAACGTGTTCCCCGCTTGCAGCCAGCTCATTAAGCAGGCTGTGACAGGATGGTACGGGATGAGGCCAAAAGAGTTACAAAAGACTATCCTAGATATGGCAGCTGCAGGTTGCTTTCCAGTAGAGCGCATTAAGAAGGACATGAAGGTTATTAGCAGTGTGCATGCAGAAGGTGATGTGAAGGAGATTAGCAGTGTGTATGCAGAAGGTGATGTGACGTGATTAGCAGTATGTATGCAGAAGATGATGTGAATGAGAGCACAAGACAGAGGAGAAGGTCAGAGATTTTAGGCAGACAAGCAAAGAAGAATGTGGAATTTAGGTAAATTTCAGGATTATCCAAGGCAAGGTAGACAGAGGAGTCAGGACACCTGCTTGGTTTGTGGTTTACCAGCTCATTGGGCTCGACATTGTATGGCTAAATGCAGTGGCGTAGCGTGGGTTGTCAGCGCCCGGGACCAGCCAAGAATTGTGCGCCCCCCAACCTGTGGACACGTTAGCATGCCCCGATTCCCTTCCACCATTAGGGCATTGAACCCCTTAACTGTGATACAATGTAATGTGCAGAGTGTATGACCATATCACAGAGCTCCACAGCAATAAAACCCACAGTAATGTGCAGCTCACACATGGATATATATTGCCCCCAGCAGCTCAAACATGAATATATTGCCCCAGCAGCTCAAACATGAATATATTTGCCCCCAGTAGCTCAAACATGAATATATTTGCCCCAGTAGCTCAAACATGGATATATATTGCCCCCAGTAGCTCAAACATGAATATATTTGCCCCAGTAGCTCAAACATGGATATTGCCCCCAGTAGCTCAAACATGGATATATTTGCCCCAGTAGCTCACACATGAATATATTTGCCCCCAGTAGCTCAAACATGAATATATTTGCCCCCAGCACCTCAAACATGAATATATTTGCCCCCTGCACCTCAAACATGAATATATTTGCCCCCAGTAGCTCAAACATGAATATATTTGCCCCCAGTAGCTCAAACATGAATACATTTGCCCCCAGCACCTCAAACATGAATATATTTGCCCCCCAGCAACTCAAACATAAATATATTTGCCCCCACTAGCTTAAACATGAATATATTTTCCCCCAGCACCTCAAACATGGATATATATTGCCCCCCCTCCCCACCAGCTCTGAGGGCCCGTGGGTCGGTAGGGGGGCCCGGTTTGGGGCATCATAGTGGGCCCCCGCCAGTTTCCCGGTGATGGTCATCAGTGCTCTTAACAAGCAGCCAGCGGCGTACTATGTAACTGCCGCGGTGGCGCCTGCAGCGTGCCTGCATCCCAGTCTAAAACTGGAGCAGGCACGTTGCACTGGCGCTGCACGTCACGTGAGGGGGGGCGCCGCAGGCAGCCACCGCAGCGTTTCCAGAGTGCGCCGCTGGCTGCCTGTGTGCACTGATGACCATCATAGGGCAGGAAAACCAGCGGGGGCCCACTATGGCGCCCCTAAAAAAATTGCGCCTGTGGCCACCGTCCCCACCAGCCCCTCCACGCTACGCCACTGGCTAAATGCTGGTACATCCATTTCATTATTTGGCACAAGGGTCACCAGGTGACCCCAATTTAAGTGCACTGTCCTTGTGGGGAGGAACAGATGACAGCTTACATTTTACTGTTGAGACTAAGGGTCTGTTGCAGGCAGTGTGGAATTCTGTGCAGGAGCATCATAACAATGTTACTCTTGAGATAAATCTCCCTGAGTGTACAACATGACAGATCACATTTTTGGCTTTGGTCCCTGTAAATTTGAGATAATACAAACATTTTTGTCATGTTCTAAGGGACTTATTATTCATGACTCAAGTTGTTTTTTTTGTGTACACCTCATGGTATTTTCAGATGGTTGTATGATTGTGACATGATTCCATTGGTAAGTGCTTCTTTTATTCCCCCAGACGTCTTGCAGGCTAAATTGATATTTTTAAGTGTTTTGTTATCTATATTAGAACATTTAGCTGACCTACCTGACCGTTTATGGGCCACTTCCTCTACTGACCCTGATTGACTGTACACCATACCAGGTCACACTCAAACCAAATGCCCAGCCTGGGTAACAGCAAACAGTATCCACTTGCACAAGAGTAACAGATCGGGATCGCACTAGCTATTTAGGAACTTTTACAGAAAATTATCTTTACACCCACTGTGTCACCCTATAAAAGTCCAATCCACCTGTTTCAAGTCTGGTAAGCAAGAGTATAGATCCACCCAGGATCTCTGAGCAGTATATGCCCTGATACAGCCCTTTGCGCCTTTTGGTGCCAGACATATATGGTCTAAATGCTGCAATTCCCCATGATTCTCAGTGTTTTTCAGTCTGAGATCTATGTTTTGCCTTCTTTTGCATTCCGTTACACCCTGACCCAAGACCACTGATTGTGTCCTCGTATAGAGGTAGTTAATTTACATAGACAAGATTACCTCAGGGTTTTAGTGATATACCAGCGGTTTTCAGTGCCGTGGTCAAGCAAACTCTTGAGAATTTAAAGTTTTTTATTTTGTACGAAAGGTCACAAACTGACCAGCATAAATGGCCTTGCAGGACCTAAAAGAAAAACAGACTTGAATAACGACATAGGAAATAAAGGGGGGAAGGGTGTCTGTAAGGAAAACTGTAAGATACACAGAATCGGGGGGGGGGGGTATGCCACCAATAAATCAATATGTCTCAGCAGGTTGGGGGAAAATAAAATATATCACATATTACGGCTCAATGAAGTCATAAGTTCAGCAAATAGGGAAAAAGAGTCCTCAGAAAATGTCTCAAAATTTGGAATGAAATAGGGGGGTGTAGAGGGGTAGAAAAGAGTCCTCAGAAAACGGAGCTAAATAAAAGTGAAACAAAGTAAAAAAAGAGGGGGCTGTCGACGGGCGATCGGAAAAAGGAAAGTAAAATTACAAAAGAAAACGACTTCGCAAGAGTCCATTCAGCCCGCGTCCCGGAATGTTACCTCTCGTAATACAGGCAATGCAAGGGCCCCGCCAGTCACGTGGATGGCGCATCGGGAAGGACACAGATCACAGTGTGTGTGCTCTGCCTCCAGGGCTCTCCCGGAGCCGCACAAACCAACCACTGGGACCCAGGCCAACACATCCACCCTCGACATCTAGGCCTCCACGTCTCATTGCCACCAGCACAGACGCGGCCACCGCCGCTCTCTTGGTGACTGCCACCCTCACAGGGTCCCCGCAGGCATTTTTCACAATGTCTCCTCGTGAGTCAGGGAGCTCCTCGGTCATCTGGCATCTCAAGCCCAAACTAAGAAGCCGGCCGCTCCGGATCAGCTTCTCGCGGTACGTTCTCCCCGATATCATCCTTATGCACAGAGCGCCCAACAAACATCCCGGCCCTCTCCTCTTCATCCTCCGGGTCCGCAGTCACATGGCCAGCTGTCAATGTGGTCAGAAGCCGATGCCAAGAGCCACACAGATAGCGGGTCTCCCTCTTCCTCAAAGTCCACAGCAAGCACTGCTCCATGGCTGCAAACATAGCCTCCATTCCGCTCCCCGGAAGGATGGGCGCTCTGACGGAAGCCCCTCCACCATTTAAGAGACTATTGGGGAATTGATGGGCCTTTCAAAATTATTTTGCTTTTCATGGTTTTAAACATCCATCCGCAAACACAAGAGTACTGATGTCTGTGTGTTATTCCCTTGTGCATTTATTGTATAGTCTCTTGCGTACATTCCCTCAATTATCTAGCCCTTCCCTGTATAGTGTGACCTCTCTATTGTGTAAATTCTCTCTATAAGAAATCCCTCCTCTACTCTGCCTTTTCCCTCCCCCATTCTCCTGGGAAATTCCATTGTCCATTGTTTGAAGGTCCTGTGAATAAACTGGCATTCTGCTGTCTGACTTCAAACGGTGAGCCTCATTCTTTCGGCTGCGGTCAAAGCTTTGAGGGAACTGTTGGAAATATTGCTCAGGCGACTGTTGTATGGAAGAGAGCCCACAGACGGAGGTACTCAGGGTACAGTCGCTCCGTCACATCTGGTTGGCAGTGGTGGGATTTGGCTCTCTTCCACACATTGGAGCTGCTGCATGGAGCGGCAATACGGACTGTTAAAAAGATCATCGCTGAAAGATCTGCTGGAGACCAGAGGGATTGTGGCAAGTAACAAATCCAAAGCAACCCTTATTGCAGAGCTGATGGAATCTGACCGATCCAATGCGGCCTCGGCCGAGAGCGAGGAATGCAGCCCCTTCCAAAAAGACTAAGTGGCGATTGTCGCTGCTAGGGCCAAACCCAGCCCCGGAATTAGTGGTCCAGATCCTGGCTCAAGCCACGGAGGCCATGAAAGTGCAGAGCAGCACCTCAACCGGAGGCCACGCTTCTCTCCAAGGACAAGGTGAGTAAAGCAGAAAGAAAGTGCTGTACGCAGCTTTTAAAACTTTTGTGGATGGTGAGGACGATATTGACGATTTTCTGGAGGACTTTGAACGGCAGTGCATCATCCAGGGACTCGAGGTTATGAACTGGCCCATGATCCTGAGTAGCAAGCTCAGTGGTAGAGCAGCGGCCGCATTCAGGGCAATCCATGAGGAAGACCTTCTCACCTACGAGTGGGTGAAAGAAAGGATTTTGGCCCGATTCGCGGTGACATCAGAGGCATACCGACAAAAATTCAGGGGTCTCAGGAAGGGTCCAAAGGACTCACACGCAGAGTGGGTGTATCGTATGCAGTGCTCCGCTCAGAACTGGATGCAGAGCTGCCAAGCTCAGAACCTGAAGGACTCCCTCCAGGTATTATTACTTGAACAATTTTATGATCATGCCCAACCGGAGGTGTGAGACTGGGTCCGGGACCGAAAGCCTCTCACCGTTGACCGGGCAGCACAACTTGCCGACAAGTACCAGGACGGGCGGAGGAGCGAACCCCATGGTACTAGATCTACTCTTCCACCCCAGAGTGCCCCCACCACAATAGCCAGCCCCCTTCCAGACCGCACGAGGTTCACACCCAGCCGATCAGCCCATCATCCAGCCACCTGAGTGACCTGCTTCGGATGAAACAAAACCGGGCACTACAAATACCAGGGCCCACAGCGGGACCAGACACCAGCACCCAGAGCGGCAGTACATTGTGTCCACCCGGAGTATCCTGGAGCTGCCGAAGAGCTATGGCCAGTGTTGTACGAGGCCAACCCCTTACAAGCAGCAGTAGACAACCGGCAAAATCATCGACAAGTGGTCCGGGTGAATGGACAACCGGCGCAGGGGCTACAGGACACAGGAGCCACCCTTACCCTCATTCAACCGCACCGGGTAAGAGACTTTGATCGCACCGGGAAAACCATTGCGGTCCAGGTAGCAGGGGGAGCTGTCCACAAGATCCCCACCGCCCAGATCCATCTCGACTGGGGAGCTGACTCCGGGTACACCATCGTCGGAGTGATGCCAGATTTGCCAGCGGAGGTCCTTTTAGGAAATGACCTCAGAGGCCTCACCTCCCGATTCGCAGAATCCAATGAGGAGAACGTCCACCCAGTGACAACGAGACAACAAGCTCGGCACATCAATCCACCTCGCATGGAGGAGTCCCAGGAGGAATTGACCCCCTCCCCTCCCTGACTGACCCCGCGGCCCTATTCTGGGGTACTCCTAACTTTGGAAAGGATCAGGTAGAAGACCTGACCCTAGCAGGCTAACGCAAGAAGGCGGAGGCCCCAGAGGATTCAGACAACCCCGACCAATTTGCATGGCAGCAGGGCCTCTTGCATAGATTGACTAAGGGGGGAGGGCGACGACCCAGGTCCCCAAGCATCAGTTAGTGGTTCCCCAGAAATTCCTCAAGTTAGGGCATGATATCCCTTTAGCCGGCCACCTGGGTCTCCGGAAAACCGGGCACAGGCTAACTCAGAACTTTTTCTGGCCCGGTATATCTGCTGATGTCCGGGATTACTGCAGAACCTGCGATGTGTGCCAAAAGGTAGGGAAACGAGGAGACCAGGGCAAAGCCAAATTAAGATCCCTGCCCATAGTGGGGGAGCCGTTCTACAGAGTTGCTGTAGACCTTATTGGGCCCCTCAGTAGACCGAGCCCCTCCGGTAAAAAGTATATCCTCACAATCGTAGATTATGCCACCCGCTACCCCGAGGCCATCGTCCTCACCAACATCTCGGCTGAGACAGTGGTGGATGCCCTGGTCGGGGTGTTCACCCGAGTTGGTTTTCCTTGGGAGATCCTATACGACCAGGGTACCCAATTTACAGCCGAGGTGACCCAACAGCTGTGGCGCAGCTGTGGGGTGAAACACATTTTTAGCTCCCCCTACCATCCCCAGACCAATGGACTCTGAAAGGTTCAACGGCACCCTCAAACAGATGTTGAAGACTTTCACGGACTCCTATCGGAATTGGGAACGGTTTCTACCCCATCTACTCTTCGCCTACCGCAAAGTTCCCCAGGAGTCAACAGGCTTCACTCCATTCGAGCTCATGTACAGCCGCTGGGTCCGAGGTCCACTTGACCTGATCTGGGAACATTGGGAGGGCAACATCGGGGAGGAAGAGTTACCCATTGTGCCCTATGTGCTGGAGTTGCGGGACCGGCTGCAGTATCTCACTGCGAAAGTGCGGGAGAACATGCAGGCGGCACAGCGGCGCCAACAACTATGGTACGACCAGGGCACCAGAGACCGAGTATTTCAGTCAGGCCAAAAGGTTCTAGTCCTGAAACCCACCCGACAAGCTGCAGGAAGCCTGGCAGGGCCCCTATAGGGTGGTGGAGAGCCTTAGTGACACCACTTATGTGGTGGCTCGATGTCCAGACGAGAGGGTTTGACGAACCTTCCACGTCAACATGTTAGAAGAATATAGGGAAAGACCCATGGAGGTAGCCGCCGTGTGTGCCCCTGCCTCAGAGGACAGTGAGAATCTGGCTTTCCCTGACCGGTTAGACCCCAAGCCCACCTCCCTTGCCCAAATTGTCCTGGGTGCAGACCTCACCTCCCTGATGAGAGAGCAGGTGTTTCAGCTCATCGAGGACCGAAGGGACATGTTCTCGGCCTCCCCGGGACACACAACTCTGGCGGTCCACACAGTGGAAACCCCAGGTCAGACCCCTCTTCGACAAACCCCTTATCAGATCCCTGAATCCGTACGGGAGCACATGCGCTCCGAGTTACAAGATAGGGGTAATAGAACCCTCCCAGAGCCCGTGGGCCTCTCCGGTAGTCCTCATTCCAAAGAGGGATGGTACGACCCGCTTCTGCATGGACTACCGGCGGCTCAACGATTGTACCATCACCGATGTGTATCCCATGCCCAGGATCGATGAATTGTTAGATAGTTACCGCTGGCGATCCTATCTCTCAACCATCAATCTGTGCAAGGGATACTGGCAAATTCCTCTGGACCCGGCTGCCATCCCCAAGTCAGCCTTCGTTACCCCTTTCGGCCTGTACCAGTTTAAGGTCATGCACTTTGGGATGAAGAACGCCCCGGGTACATTTCAGCGGATGGTGGACCGGCTTCTGGAGGGTCTGCAGGACTTCTCAGGAGCCTACTTGGATGACATTGCCAACTACAGTACGACCTGGGAAGATCACCTCTTCCATCTCTCAGTGGTCCTGGATCGAGTCCGGGATGCTGGACTTACGCTCCGACCGGACAAATGTCATGTATGAATGGCGGAGGTACAATAACTTGGCCATCGTGTAGGCTCAGGCAAACAGCACCCAGAGCCGGCAAAGGTAGAGGCAGTCGCCAACTGGCCTCATCCTTGTACCAAGACTCAGGTTATGGCCTTCCTAGGGACCGCAAGGTATTACCAGAGGTTTGTCCCCAACTATAGTGTAAATGCCAAACCCCTCACTGACCTGACCCGCAAAAACCTACCCAGACAGGTCCTGTGGACTCCCGAGTGCGAGGAAGCCTTCACCCAGCTAAAGCGGATCCTCACCGACAAACCAGTGCTAGCCACCCCACCAAACGCTTTGTTGTCCACACCGACGCATCTATGTTTGTCCTCGGGGCTGTGTTGAGTCAGGCTGGGGACGATGGACAAGAACACCCAGTAGCGTATATTAGTAGAAAACTTCTACCCCGGGAAATTAGCTACGCTGCCGTGGAGAAAGAGTGCCTGGTCCTGGTCTGGACATTAAAAAAACTGCAACCCTACCTGTATGGGAGACCCTTCACGCTACTTACTGATCATAACCCCCTTGTTTGGCTTAACAGGGTCGTCGGGAGACAATCCCCGACTACGTCGCTGGAGCTTGGCATTACAGACGTATAATTTCACCATACAATATCAGCCCGGCAAGGACAACAACAATGCTGATGGATTGTCCCGACAGACGGAGATGGAGGTGCAACCCCAGGGATGGGCAATTTGCATAGCCCGATGCCCTGGACAAGAGGATTTCTAAGCCGGGCAACCAGTTGTTAGAGAGCAGTCAGCACGGTGGGCAAGTAGCAGGAGCTGTGCCGATCACATGCATTTAAACAGAGCTCGCTCGTATCTGTCTCGCACTGTGCTGGTGGGAGCTGCAAGTCCACGCCCCCAACACTGGATGGTTATCAGGGTTAATGGAGATCGGGCTGTGAGCTTGGAGCACATGCTGCTTCTCGAGCGGGACTTTTAAAAGCTTGCCGGTTGCTGATTGTTATACAGCCTGGCAACTTAAATTCTGCAATGAAAGTCTCCAGGTGAGAGGGCAGCCACATATTAGAGATAAAGGGATGGCTTACTGAAAAAGCTGAAAATTTCACCCTGCAGCTACCGCACCCCCCTCTGTCGGGCAGGCAGATGAGCCGATTGATCTTTCTGCCGATGGATCTCCGTGTTCTCCCTTTCAGCTGGTGAGATTTACAGCCCTTTCTTAGGGGCACTGGGCTTCTCTGCCTTCACCTCATCGGACAGGGTTCCCGGTCCGTGCTGACGTCGCCCCTCCCCCTGTTTTAGTGAAGCAAACCCATCATTCCCTAGATCACATTAAATGTGTTTTTTAAAAAATAAAAAATTATGGCTTTTATGTTGTATGTAAGAGAGCACAGCATCGAGTTAAAGTTTGCTGTGTTCTCATACGGTATAACTATGCTGTATATATTTTATCAGTAAAATTAATGCCGATAGGGATTAAAAGTAAAGTCACGAGATCTTCACTTCTACATTAAAGTAATGGTGGAATTTCTAATCTACAGCTGTGATGTTGGCTCTTTGTCCTATTTTATTTGTGTACATTATTAATATCATTTTTATTTTATTCAGCCGTTTATTCATTTCATTCTCAGCAGACCGTCTTTTTAGTTCTCTTTTTGGAACTTTTTTGGCAAAATTTTTGATTCCCATTTTATTTTTTATTTTCTGTAACAGACCATTTTTATTAAACACATTTTAATGCATTTTTTTAACCTTTAAACACCTATTAGAAGAATAACAGAGTTCCTTCTTTCTTTGAAGTTGGCAGTCTTCTGTCGGTCAGTTCGGTGACTGTGTGGTGAATAGTGAATTCAACGCAGGTTCAGTGAAAAGCAATCGCTGAACGAGAAAGCACCGAAATTTCGGTGCTTTCTGAATAATCCATCATACTTTTTTAATCAACAATAAAAGCTACGTTTTATATACTACGAGATATATATACAGTATATTCCTTTCTTAGAAATATTTCTATTTTTAATGTTACTTAAGACTGTTCCACAGAAGCCAGGGCTGACCGCAGGAATGCAGTGAAGCACAGTTAACCAACTAAAGAATGTGAGTTATTCACTGGGTTCTGGTATTTTGCAGTGTTAAAACCCCGACAAATACTGGTATTACACAAAAGTAACATCGAAGAGCAACAGGATAAGCGGCGTTACAGTGTCACTGCATACAGAGATAGCGTCTCAGTGCTGTAACATTGGATTACACCGGCATTCCGTGAATAACCATCTAATCTGTGTTCAGCTATGTATGATTGGTGTTGTGTCTGTCCCTGGCAGTGTCTTTAGCAGGATATTCCTTGTTTTTATTGTGAGGGAGTTATTTAAATGCTATTTTATTGAAATTATTTTGCTCGTCAGGACAAGTAGATTGTCATTAGGGGCAAGTAGATCGGGCTCCCAGTTTAGTCCATTGGACAAGTAGATTTTTTTTAAATTTCCACACCCCTGAACCCAATACCACCGGTCAAGCCCACGCATACCCGACAGGGTAAGACAGGGTCTGCCGCTCTTTGAGACAAAAGGGGGAGCTGTGTGACGAAAGCCCCTCCACCATTTAAGGACTATTGGGGAATTGATGGACCTTTCAAAATTATTTTGCTTTTCATGGTTTTAAACATCGATCCGCAAACACAAGAGTACTGATGTCTGTGTGTTATTCTCTTGTGCATTTATTGTATATCTCTTGCGTACATTCCCTCAATTATCTAACCCTTCCCTGTATACTGTGACCTCTCTATTGTGTAAGTTCTCTCTATAAGAAATCCCTCCTCTACTCCGCCTTTTCCCTCCCCCATTCTCCTGGGAAATTCCATTGTCCATTGTTTGAAGGTCCTGTGCAGTTATCTGCTTTATTGTATGTAAATGAGGGTGGGGGGGTTGACTGTATCTGTGTGTCTGTGAATAAACTGGCATTCTGCTGTCTGACTTCAAACGGTGAGCCTCATTCTTTTGGCTGCGGTCAAAGCTTTGAGGGAACTGTTGGAAATATTGCTCAGGCGACGCTTGTATGGAAGAGAGCCCACAGACGGAGGTACTCAGGGTACAGTTGCTCCGTCACAGGCGCTCCCGGTCCAGCCATGCCGTACACTCCTGTATCCCTTCCATCAAGGGGATCCAGGGCGCAGCCGGGAGATGGGGGCCCTCCATCCTCACTGCTCGCAATCAGCAAGTACCTGACACCGGGGGAAGCTGGAGACCCGGCAGGCAATTCAGGGTAGACTGCAAAATGGCCGACAGCTGACCAGGCCTAAAAGCAAAACCGCAAAAATTCTCAGCTGTGCTCAGGGGGGGGGGGACAGAAACGGGCCCCGGAGCAATCCACTTAGTAGCCAGCCCCACAGGAACTCCAATAGTGGATTTTCTAGGTGGAGACTCCAGTAGAAATCGCTGGAATCAGAAGTGTCTTGCAGAGCTCCACCAAAGCACGTCTGCTTCCATGCGGTGTCGCCCACGCCCCCCCACAGTATGGCTCTACGTCGCTCCAAAACGTGGATAACCTATTGCTGTGCCGCCCAGACGAGGAGAGTAGTTTCAGAGTCTCTAAACGTTTGCTATTGCACTTATTTCAAGCAGGCCACAAGTAGTCGCTCAAGAAAATGTCCTACCCGTTGTCAAATACATGGGATTCACCCTTTCTCCAAGTCAGAGACAGTTGTCCTCAGAGCGAGTGCAGGCGCTCATGAAATTGCCACGGTCGCATGATAAAGCTTCCACGATGTCCTTTCTAGGCATGATAAACTGTTGCAGACATCGGCTATCAGACTGTTCATTTTAGGATTCTATTCTTCGTTCTCGCACCAAACAAGCCCAGACACCATTCAATGGACTGATGAACTGTTACAGGCTTACAAAACTCTCCAGCAGTCCTTGTGTACAGCGCCAGCACTCGGATTGCCCAATTACAGCTCACCGTTACACCTCGATTGCAAAGAGGATGGAAGGATAGCTGCGGGCATTCTGACTCAGCAATTTTCATTCAAAAGTTTTACATACAGTAGTTCGGAGGATGCTGGCATGCATAGGATCAGTTGCAGCATGTGCCACCATGGTAGAAACTTGTGAAGAGCTAGTGTTGTCACACTCACTCATTTTATATACTACACATTAAATTTTAAATGTCCTTAAACAATGCACAACACAACATATGACAGTGCAAAAGCGATAAAACTATGAGAAGATATTTACTGACACTCACAATCTTACTGACAATATCCACAAACGCTGCAATCACATTACATTGGGAGCCCTCCACACCGGCGTAAAGTTACCACTCAAAGGGGGCGCCGAAGGACCCCTACAATACCGCAAAGAAACGGGGCAGGATTTCAAACAGCCAGGTGTATAATTCCTTCTTTATTCATGGGAGAATCACTAGCCCATAAGTGACGTTTCGGCCATGACAGCCTTAATTATACAATGCACAACACAACATATGACAGCGCAAAAGCGATAAAACTATTAGAAGATATTTACTGACACAATCTTACTGTCATATACGCTGTGCCATTCGTAGGTCCTGCTGTGTTAGTCCTTAACCCCTTAATGACCGGTGACGTACCATGTACGTCCTGCCCACGGGTCTCCCTTAGACCTGCAGGCGTACATAGTACGTCAGCGGCTCCTAACCTCCCTCCCGTCCGATACTTACCTCCCTCGCTGGCTCCAACAGAGTTCTGGCAGGGAGGAAGCCTGCCCCTCTGCTTTAGGGGGGCTGGCGAGCACGATGACGTCACCACGCTGCATGGTGACATCACCGGCAGGCCCCCCCGGCGCCTGCATTGAAAACCAGGAAGTGATGGGGGGCTCCTTTGGAGCCCTCTATCTTTCCATCCATGGCAGCTAAAAACTTACTTTTTACACCGCTGTAAAGGGGTGTAAACAGTTTCGCTGTCGGATCGCAACTCTGCGCAAATCGGTGCGGAGTCGCAATTTAAACATTGAGGTGGCTGACATCTTGGATGTCAGCCAGGCCTCCTGGTCACCCCCCACCCACTTACATCCCCACCATATGTGTGAGGATATCAGTGGGCCAGTTAACCCCCTAGCTGCCAAGGGGAGATCCTAGAGGGTCATATTGGACATCATTGGAAAGGCCTGATCATTGAAACTATTTAACTGGGTTCTTTTTTGGCGGTTGTAGATTTTGGGGATTAAATTACGAAAAAAGTGTGGTTTTACCATTTTTTCATCATATTTCATATTTTTTTTATAGTAAATTATAAGATATGATGGAAATAATGGTATTTTTAGAAAGTCCATTTAATGGCGGGAAAAACAGTGTATAATATGTGTGGGTTGCATAAACGAGTTGAAGGAAATTTTGACCTAAAAAAGAACAGAACAGAAACGTAAAAAAAGTAGCAGTCACTAAAGGACGGATTGGTGTAAAACCGCCCGGTCACTAAAGGGTTAAAATGCTACAACACACAATCCACCCCCACCAGACATGGATGACGACTCCAATGACTGTGTAACACAACTGCAGCAAGACACCACACCTGGAGGGGACTTGCAGTATACTCCTATAGCAGACAGTGAGATAGTCTTTGTAGATGGTTTGTTTCTTCCAGGCTTTGCAGATGCAGACAAGTTGCTTATAGCACATTCTATTCCTTGTGTTTCAGCTCAAGCAGCTGAAATAATTGCTCTGATGCAGACATGGAAGTTGTTTAAAGGGAAAGATATATATATATATATATCACTGGGAATAGCACTCCTCCAAAAATAGCTGCAGGTGCCCGGTGCTACAAATCTCTCAAAAAATAATACAGAAAATACCACGAAGAGAGGCAGTCAAGGTCTTGAAAAGAAAAAAAAAGACTTTATTGATTAAAAATACATCATCCCGACGTTTCGGCTCTGGCTGAGGCTTTATCAAGGTAAGATGTACATACAATGTTATCACTTTTATACAAACATTAAAACATTGAACTCACCACATCCCATACGTGTGAATGCCCAAAACAGAACGCATATCCGGAAGTGGACACTCAATGGCTTAATTAGCAAACATCTTTTGCTTGCAAAAAAATTAACCTCTTAATGACTAATCATCCATTGCTCCATATTAAACCTCCTTCTAGCCGAGTGTGCACCAAAATAATAAAAACATCATTAAAACAAATATGGACAAATTGATGACATTTCTATTGGATAATGCTGAAAAAATGCAGAATAGATAATGTTAATCAACACCAGATACAATAGATGTAATTGACTACAAGAGTTAAGATCTAGGAGATATGTAAGAGGTAAATGACACATTCATTTAAGCCATGTGCAGAAACGGTGTTAAGTTTAAACATCCAAAAAGCCTCCTTTTGTAGCAGTATCTGAGAACGGTTGCCTCCTCTCCGAAGAGAAGGAACATGATCAATCGCTTTGAACTTTAGTGTAGGTAGTCTATGCCGAAAAGCTAAAAAATGTTTAGCTACTGGTTTTTCAGTAAAGCCATCGCTTAGGCTAGGGTCAGATGAGCGCGTTTTGTACGGACTGTGCGTCCTTGCAGTACGGACGTACTTACTGACTGACAACAAGGTAGTGGCCACACAGTCCGTTTTATTCACGGACGTATTTTTTGACTGATGTAGAAGGGAAAATAAATTAAAATGAAAATACATTCTGTCCGTCAAAAATGCTGGACGTATAAATGCAGTCCATCTGACCTCGTTTCATCACTCACACACAAAGCTACACGGACGTTGCAGACGTGGCGCACTCCGCACGTCTGTTCTAGCAGTATTACGTTCTTGCCTAACCTGCGTCCGTTTGTCGCGTCCGCCATGCATCCGCACTTCCGTGCGGACATACTTCGTGTGTGGGGCTCCATTGGTCAGAATGCTATGCTGCCACGGACGTACAAATGTGCGGCAACACGGACGTGATAACTGCGCTCGTCTGACCCCAGCCTAAAGGCAGTAGTAATGGCCGATCTATGGCCTCTAATTCTGTCTCGCAATGTCCTATCAGTTTTGCCTACATAGGCAAGCCCGCAGGGACATGTAATTAGATACACCACGAATTCTGTCTGGCAAGTAATATGGTGTCTAATTGAAAAAAATTTACCAGTCGAAGGATGTACAAAGGTCGGTCCTTGGAGCATAGGACTGCACATAACACAATTCGTGCACCTGAAACATCCATCTTTCAAAAGGTTAATGTTCCTGTTTTATATACCATCCCAAAAATTCACAAAGATCCACTCAGACCACATGGACGTCCAATTGTTTCTGCCCGAGGGGGCCCACTTGAACCAGTGAGTAAGTTCATTGACTTTCATTGTAAGTCTTCCATACTCTCGTTACCTACAGGTTTAAAAGATATGGGACATTTTCTGGAGAAGATCAGTAGCGTATTACTCCCTGTCAATCCTGTAATTTTAGCAACTGTTGATGTTAAAAATCTATACACGTGTATTCCTAATACTGAGGGTGTTAGTGCAATGGTGTAAGGTTTTGACTGATTCATTGGTGAATGAGGGACATCCAATTGAAAACCTTTTGGAATTACTATCACTGGCTCTAAGCAACAATTATTTTCATTTTAAAAAACAAAAATTATATACAGGTTGAGGGGAGCGCTATGGGGGCACCTATGGCCCCAGCCTACGCCAATGCCTTTATGTAAGTTTTTGAGACTCAAAATATTTTGGAGCCATTTTCGGAACAACTGCTGTTTTATACAAGATTTGTCGATGACATATTCTTGATTTGGAACGATACGGAACTTTCATTAAATCGAATGGTGGATCAATTGAACGCAGTTTCTACCACCATCAAATTAACATTATCGATGAACACACAAGAAATGTTTTTTCTTTATGTAAAAGTGTTTCGGAATGGAAATCAACTTGGCTTTACTCTCCATCTTAAAGGGATACTCTAGTAGGGCTGCCAAAAATAATCGGCTAATCGATGCATCGTGAATCAGCCTTGAACGATGCTGCATCGATTAATTTGGGCTGAAAAATCGATTCTGCCCGACCTCAGACTGAGCAGTCGGGCAGATCGAACCTGCAGCGGCTCGAGGCAGCCTGCGGGAGCTGTGTAACACGCTGGAGCTGCACTTCCGGGTCCCCAGACCTGCCTGTGCGAGTGAGGCTGGACGGGAGATGGAGCCCCAGCAGTGCACAAGCTGCTCAGCCGAGCCTGCCTGTCACCTCATCGCCTACCTGCCTCTGCTGCACGTTGGAACCCCGATGTGGCCACTCGCTTTCTCCGCCGGCTGCTCCAGCACAGACCCGACAGAGCAGGGGAACCCAGTCCACGTGCAAGGAGCTTCTGCTGCACATGGCCTTGGCTCCACCCCCTTCTCCTTCCACGAGAGGCTGATCAGCGTGAGGGAGCAGCTCCAGCGCCACCTGCTGGACATTCGTTCAAGGTACACAGGCACTCCTCAGTGCTCTGTGAATCCTTTTTTTTTTTACATATTCAATGCTCTGTATCTTCTGTAAGTATGTGCCCCTAATGATCTATGTATGTGCACATGCGCAGATCACGGGGGGGCACATGTATGCGCAGATCACTGGGGGGCACATGTATGCACAGATCACTGGGGGGCACATGTATGCGCAGATCACGGGGGGCACATGTATGCGCAGATCACGGGGGCACATGTATGCGCAGATCACGGGGGGCACATGTATAAGCACATACATATACATGTGCCCCCCAGTTATCTATGTATGTGCACATACATGTGCCACCGAATTATGTACGTGCACATACATGTGCCCCAATTATCTATGTATGTGCACATACATGTGCCCCCCAGTGATCTATGTATGTGCCCATATATGTGCCACCGAATTATGTATGTGCACATACATGTACCCCCAATTATCTATGTATGTGCACATACATGTGCCCCCAATTATCTATGTATGTGCGCATACATGTGCCCCCCAGTGACCTGCGCATACATGTGCCCCCCAGTGACCTGCATGTACTGGGGGGACACATACATACACGGATCATTGGGGGGGGTCACATACATACCCGGATCACTGGGGGGGGGTCAGTGTGTGTATGTGACCCCCCAGTGATCTGTGTGTGTATGTGACGCCCCAGTGTTCTGTGTGTGTATGTGAGCCCCCAGTGATCTGTGTGCACCCCCTTCAGTGTTGTGTTTTTGTGTGACCACACCACCTCAGTGCTGTGCGTGACCACGTGTGTGATAGTGCCCCGTTAGAGCGCTATAGCAAAAATAAAAATATGTCCATTTCTATTCAGCCATCATTCATTTCCCATGTGCAATATAATTTTTCCACATTTTATCATCCAGACCTTGTGGTTTTAGATCGCACGGGGAAATCTGTTACTGCATTTTTTCGATGAAAATATACAATTTTAATCTAAATTGAAAAAACTAAATGTTTGCATGTATTTTGGCCATTACATTTAATCAATAATATGACTGTGTATAAAACACTGAACTTGCTGCCAGCGTGGGAAACGAGAAGGTGAGTAACTGCAGTGCTATTGTTCACTATATATGGGAAAAATGTACAATGCTGCTGCCTTAGAAGAAAAAGAAAAAAAACATTTTTGGTTTTATTTATCTTTTTTTTGTGAAATTTAACATTGTCATGTTTGGTATCAATAGAAAGGCCAGACTCTGCCCCATCCAATGACACCTATCACTAATCGTGATGCATCGCGGAATCAAATCGCATCGAATCGTGAGACCAGTGAAGATGCGCAGCTCTATACTCTAGGCAACATGACCACCTAAGCTTTTTTAGGTGGTCAGGATGCCCTGAGTATTCCCCTTCCTGTCTCCCCTCCCTCCGCTCAGCAGATCAGCTGAAAACAGCTGAGAGAGGCGGAGGACTTTACTCTGCCCTCCCAGCTGTCAGTCAGCAGAGCGGGATTCATATTTCCCGCTTCTGCCGACTTTTGCCGAGTAGGAGACGTCATCGTGCTTTCAGCGCGATGACGTCTCCAACTCGCCACAGTAGCTGGCGGCAGCGAGCCGCCAGCATAGCCTATGGCTCGGATTAGTGTTCCTCTTAGTGCATCCTCTTGCTTGCAACACTAATCCTCAGCAGATGGAGCCGGGAGGAAGCCTGCCGATTGGCTGGCTTACGTGAGAGGCGCGCATGCGCGCTTCTCACGTAAACCATTAGCCAAGTGAAAGGAACAAGGACGGGAGCGGAAGAGGAGGGATGGGAGTATATAAAAAAAAAACGCCCTTGGAAAGAAGTGGATTTTAGGGTATTACAGTTTAAAAAAAAAAAGAAATCCCTACCTATTTATTAAGGTAATAGGGATAAATGTAAAAAGACGGGGGGATTTTTTATTAGAGTGTTCCTTTAAGGAGACAGTCAAGAATACTTTGTTGCAATCAGAAAGCTTCCATCCCCCGCATTTAATTCGCTCCCTACCGGTTTCCCAATTTCTGCGAGTTCTGCACAATAACAGCAATATTGAATTACGACAGCAACAAGTCAGAAACCTTCATTAGGTTTCAACAGAGAGGTTATGCTAAAAGAATCTTACAACAGGCCTTGGATAAGGCTTATCATAAATTCACTTTTGGTCCTCTTATTAAAGATAAACCTTTAGAGAGGATTTATTTACCGTTGACATATCATTCCCACAGTAAAAAAAATGCGCAGCAAATACATCAGCAGTGGGATTTGTTTAAATATGATTCAACCCTACCCAAGCAATTTCATTGTCCACCTATGATCAGCTATAAGAGATCAAAAAATCTCAGTGACATTTTTTTTTTTTTTTTTATAAGGCAAATCACAGAATGTTGGGGTTTTCTTAGGCCGTGCAGGCAGGGAGTCTTGATGATAGTGTAAATAGAGAACACGAGTGAGCAGTGCTTATGGCGCTCCAGGAGACCCATCCAACAGCGTCAGCGCAGCACCCCACTCTCCAGATAAGGCACGAAAGTCCGCAGTCACCAAGGTAGTATCCCAATAAAACCACGTGTAGCGCTGTGGTAAAATCTTGCTGTGGCAGTACCTATTTTTGGCCACAAGATGGAGACTATCGCGATCAGAGATACTGGATATTGGGACTACAATGCCCGGCATGCTTTGCAAGAAGACAGGAAGTGGGTGGGGACTGGAGACTTACATCCTCTGCCTCGTGGAGAAAGTTCCAGAGCGCGCCAGGAAAGGAAAGAGAGCAGACGCATCGAAGAAATTACGAGAGGGCCTAGGCCAGAGACCAAGAGAGACCTGTTAGTCCAGAGAAGATCACCCAAGCTGAGGAGAAGAAGACCCGCCGGGATCCAGGCATTGCTGCAGACCGGAGGAATCGAACGGAGAGCAGGCGGTGAGCTGGAAAAGCTGTGTGGAGTCAGACAACGGATCTGGCCGCTAGTATCCCCAGTCAAAATCGGGTGGAGAGACGTCCTGGGTCAGCGGAGCCCAAAGAAATCGTCGGATGGGTGAGAGGCCTCCAAGGCTGTTTTATGATTAAAGGACGCTCTGCTGTTTTCTCTTTAAAGTCCACAGGGCCCCAACTGACTAGTCGAAGACCTTCCTTTAATAAACTCACTGGCCAGTTGAACAGTACCCGGGTATCACACATACACAGATACACTTTTCGCATTCTGGGACTTAACCTGTGCAGGACTCATTTCCTTTTGCGAATCGGAACGGGGGTTAAAGACAAAGATACGTTCCGAATACATTTTTCTCTTTTTCCGCTGCGCGTTTGCCGTAATACGAAGGGATTGTATGTTTGGGGTTTTGCTACGTGTCCCTTTTTCTGAACTATCGGGAGATTGCATTGCTTTTATGTTCGGTTGCGAATATTTTATTTTCCGAAATACGAAGCCTCGTGTTTCGTTTCTTTTCCGCTACGCGTTTTACCGGGATACGAAAATACTGTAAAAATACTTGTGAATACCGTGTCTTAACATCTGCTCAAATATTTTAGTAAACTATATAAATATAAAAACTCACAACTGTGTTGGAGTATATTTATTCCCTAGTGCGGGGAGACTGACCCGTGGTTCATTTTCAGCGGCTCCTCCGGGAGTGAGCGCTACACACGTATCAGAGAAAGCCTGTCTGGCTTTATCAGTAAGAATTAGGGTTTTCTCAGCAAGCTGTAGTTCTTGGACTTTTGCAACCAGTTCCGAGATGGAAGGCAGCGTGGGTGAACACCAATGTCGCGGAATGCCCTGGCACATAGCAGCACTCTCAATAATATAGAACGTTTCAGTCCACTTATCGATCCTTCAACATGTAATAGGAGATAAACCTCCGGGCCGAATTGAGGAGTATGATCTGTGAGCTTTGTCAATAAGGAAGAAATCAACTTCTCAGGGACATTCTTGTTAAAACTGATCCGGTCTTTTCCTACACCAAAAACATTAACCCTTTGAAAAATGGATGTTTCAGGTGCACGAATTGTGTTACGTGCAGTCATATGCTCCCAGGACCGACCTTTGTACATCCTTCGACTGGAATTTTTTTTTCAATTAGACACCATATTACTTGCCAGACAGAATTCGTGGTGTATCTAATTATATGTCCCTGCGGGCTTGCCTATGTAGGCAAAACTGATAGGACATTGCAAGACAGAATTAGAGGCCATAGATCGGCCATTACTACCGCTGTTAGAGATGGCTTTACTGAAAAAACAGTAGCTAAACATTTTTTAGCTTTTCAGCATAGACTACCTACACTAAAGTTCAAAGCGATTGATCATGTTCCTTCTCTTCGGAGAGGAGGCAACCGTTCTCAGATACTGCTACAAAAGGAGGCTTTTTGGACGTTTAAACTTAACACCGTTTCTCCACATGGCTTAAATGAATATGTGTCATATACCTCTTACATATCTCCTAGATCTTAATTCTTAACTCTTGTAGTCAATTACATCTATTGTATCTGGTGTTAACATTATCTATTCTGCATTTGTTCAGCATTATCCAATAGAAAGGTCATCAATTTGTCCATATTTGTTTTTAATGACGTTTTTTATTATTTTGGTGCACACGCAGCTAGAAGGAGGTTTAGTATGGAGCAATGGATGATTAGTCATTAAGAGGTTAATTTATTTTGCAAGCAAAAGATATTTGCTAATTAAGCCATTGAGTGTTCACTTCCGGATATGCGTTCTGTTTAGGGATGCACCGAAATTTCGGCCACCGAAAATTATCGGCCGAAATGGAAATTCAGCCGAAAAAAACGTCCAAAAATCTCCATTTCCCGGCCGAGCCGGGGGCTTGCCTGAGCATGGAGGCCGGTCGAGCTGCTTGCTCGGCCGGCCTCCAGGCTCAGGCGAGCCACCGGCTTGGCCTGGGCCTTGAGGCCCAGCTGAGGGCTCACCTGAACATGGAGGCCGGGCGAGCTGCCTGCTTGGCCGTCTTCCAAGCTCAGGCGAGCCCCCGGCTTGGGCTGGACCTAGAGGCCCAGCCGAGCCGGGGGCTCACCTGAGCATGGAGGCCGGCCAAGTTGCCATCCTCCAGGCTCAGGCGAGTCCCTGGCTCGGCTGGGCCTCTAGGCCCAGGCCAAGCCGGGGGGCTCCCCTGAGCCTGGATGCCGGCCGAGCAAGCAGGGGGGTGTTGGGGGGGCGAGGTGTCATACTCCCCTAAGTCGAGTCCTCCACCGGTTGCAAACATACTCCCCTACAATGCCCCGGAGCTCCTCCAGCGATGGCAATCCTGCATCCAGTGCCCGCTGTGTCGGTCGATTGCCATCGCTGGAGGAGCTCCGGGTCAATGTAGGTGAGTATGTGTACTTCGGCCCTGAGCTCCAGCGGTGACCGTTCAACGGCTGTCTCAGGCTGCTCGGCCGTCGTCCAGGCTCAGGCGAGCCCCCGGCTCGGCTGGGCCTTCAAGGCCCAGCCGAGGAGGGGGCTCGCCTGAGTCTGGACGACGGCCGAACAGCCTGCGACAACCGTTGGACGGTCCTTCGACTGTGTGCAGGCTGCTCGGCTGTCGTCCAGGCTCAGGCGAGCCCCCGGCTCGGCTGGGCATTTAAGGCCCAGCCGAACCGGGGGCTCGCCTGAGTCTGGACGACGGCCGAGCAGCCTGCGACAGCCGTTGGACGGTCACCGCTGGAGCGCAGGCCGAAGTAGGAGGATGTAGGGGACTATGTGTACTTCAAGGGGCTCGTCTGAGCCTGGAGGACGGCCGAGCAGCCTGCGACAGCCGGAAGACTGTCACCGCTGGAGCGCAGGACCGAAGTAGGAGGATGTATTCGAGTATGGTGCAACCAATCAGCCATGCGAACCTGGGCCTGGAGGCCCGGCCGAGCAAGCTGCTCCGCCGGCCTCCAGGCTCAGGCGAGCCCCCGACTCGGCTGGGCCTTCAAGGCCCAGCCAAGGCAGGGGCTCGCCTGAGCCTGGACGACGGTCGAACAGCCTGTGACAGCCATTGGATGGTCCTCCGACTGTGTGCAGGCTGCTCAGCTGTCGTCCAGGCTCAGGCGAGCCCCCGGCTCGGCTGGGCCTTTAAGGCCCAGCCAAACCGGGGGCTCGTCTGAGCCTGGACGACGGCCGAGCAGCCTGCGATAGCCGTTGGACGGTCACTGCTGGAGCGCAGGCCGAACTAGGAGGATGTAGGGGACTATGTGTCCTTCAAGGGGCTCGCCTGAGCCTGGAGGACAGCCGAGCAGCCTGCGACAGCCGGAAGACTGTCACCGCTTTAGCGCAGGACCGAAGTAGGAGGATGTATTTGAGCATGGTGCAAATACCTAATATGGGTTATCTCCATAGCTGCAATTTAAAAATCCTTCTCCCATTCGATTTTGTTTTTCTATTTTAGTAATATTTTGTGTTCCCACTCTTGGAGAAGAGGCCTGCATGGTCATGGTGTCTCCCCAGGTCATTCTTCTGTCGGTTTAAGTCCTGCGTCCGGCTAAGAGTGACCCGGCCTCTGAAGTACTGGGCGGGCATGGCAACGTGACAGTGTTGCTTTATTATTTATAGTTTTGTTTTAGTTTATTGATCACGATGTGATTAAAATGATGGATTGAAGAAATTTACCTATCACGATCAGGCAGCTATG
This sequence comes from Leptobrachium leishanense, assembly GCA_009667805.1. NCBI lineage: Eukaryota > Metazoa > Chordata > Amphibia > Anura > Megophryidae > Leptobrachium > Leptobrachium leishanense. Next base: position 248,727,468 of record CM019065.1, read on the forward strand.
AAAATATTTGACCTGAATAAAATGCTTATAGACCTTGAGTTGAACTTTGCTCTAATTAGTAATCTATGACAGAATTGACAGGTTACATATACAAAACATTCATTGCTTGCTCAAGATCTGTGGTCATGTATAAATGTCTTAAGTTCACCCAAGACCAGGGGAAGTGGCTAGAAAAGAGGAAGTAAAAGGTCCAGTAGGAAGCAGATATTCTTTCTTGCTAAAGAATGAACGTTAGGAACACTTATGTAACTGTAAAATGTTTTATCATGTATTAATCGTATGTTACACTTTTGATATAGTATTGTATGTGGGCGTGTCCCTCTGTTATAGGATAAGCCAAAAAGCATGTAAACGTTATGTAATGCATATAAGCCCATGTAACCAAAATAAGACAGAGAAAGAAGCGAAGGAAACTTGGTGTCATGTGTGATTATTTCCAGCTACTTCCTTTTCTCTGGTCGACCAAGATTTGTCACCCGAGAGATAGTTCTCAGAGAATAGAAGATTACGGGGACACATAATGCAGAGGCAGAATTTTTCTGCTATCAACGTCATTCTTTATATACAGACCTTCTCAAACTGTCCCTCGACATGTTTTTTTTGCAGTAGACCCATTTATGGTGCAGCAGTCACCCTGCCCCTTATCTCTATTACTACCCTGTCTAACATCATGCAGTTTTGCCTGCCAAGTCCAGGGGATTCTCTGTGTTGGTGCATAGACATCTTTCCTTTGAACTCCACTGTAAATTGTCAGACCCACAAGACAGGTTCCTATACTTTCGTGCTCCATTAATAGTATCTACTATACCACCGCCAATGTATACGCCCCTAATACAGGTTATGGCCCTTTTTTGAGACCTCACGAATAAGTTGTCGAAGATTCTCATTGCCGCTACTACGGCCGTGATAAAGTGCGGCTGCACGCGCGTTCGCACTGCGTTCGTCTGACCCTAGCCTTATAGTTTCAGAAGACATTTACACATCCCAACAATTCAGAATTCTAAATTGCTGGGATGTGTAAAGGTCTTCTGCAACTACCGGCTAGGTGGAGTAGAGGTAACATCACTGCTCTGCGTGGAGAGAGCCTGTGGAGACATGGGTTCGATCCCGGGAAGAGCACCTCTCCAGTAACTGCCTTTGGGCAAGACACCTAACGGTACATACTCGCCACCCAGGACATACTTGAAAACGAGAGAAATCTCAATGTATCCTTCCTGATAAAATCCTTTCTCAAAAAATAACAAAAAACTTTAAAGTCTATTATTTGTTGTGTGGAGGCTTCTAATCTAATTTTTTTGGCCTCCAACACAACTTAAATAAGTAGCTATACATCTATAATGGCTCAGATGGAGCCTAAACATCAGTCGGTTTCTCTTTATTATTTTTTTTAAAGTGCATAAAAACGTTCCATTAACTTTTTGGAGGCATGGATGTAAGCTCCCACATTCACCCCCCCCCCTCTTGTCCTCGGAGCAGACACCGCTGGCAGGAGGTCAGTGATTAATCACTTGTTCCTTGTCACAGAGGCCAGAGGTCACAGTTGCGACCGGGCCCTGGCATTCCGCCACTGGAGGGGGGCCCAGCGCCGCCCGCCAGATTCCGGCAATCAGCGCCGGAATCTGGGAGCCGCGCGCTGGCCGTCCCTCTCCCTGCGAGCGGCTGCTGACATGCAGCTTGGCCGCTCACGTGGGATAGGAACCACCTGACCAGCGCACGAGATCCTCTCGCGAGACCTCTGCGCTGATCAGGTGGTTTCTGGCGAGTGGCCAAGACGCATGCTTCCAGCGGCCGCTCGCCTCGGAGAAGAACGGGACGCCGGCGGAGCCTGCCCTGGGGCCAGCAGAGGTGAGAGCTGGGGGACCTATATACCCATGAGAGCTGGGGGCCCTATATACCCATGAGAGCTGGGGGACCTATATACCCATGAGAGCTGGGGGACCTATATACCCATGAGAGCTGGGGGCCCTATATACCCATGAGAGCTGGGGGCCCTATATACCCATGAGAGCTGGGGGACCTATATACCCATGAGAGCTGGGGGCCCTATATACCCATGAGAGCTGGGGGCCCTATATACCCATGAGAGCTGGGGGCCCTATATACCCATGAGAGCTGGGGGCAATATATACCCATGAGAGCTGGGGGCAATATATACCCATGAGAGCTGGGGGCCTATATACCCATGAGAGCTGGGGGCAATATATACCCATAAGAGCTGGGGGCCATATATACACCCATGTGAGTGGGGGCAATATATATCCATGTGAGCTGGGGGCAATATATATCCATGTGAGCTGGGGGGCAATATATATCCATGTGAGCTGGGGGGCAATATATATCCATGTGAGCTGGGGGGCAATATATATCCATGTGTGCTGGGGGCATTATATATCCATGTGAGCTGGGGGGCAATATATATCCATGTGTGCTGGGGCAATATATATCCATGTGAGCTGGGGGCAATATATATCCATGCGAGCTGGGGGCAATACTATCTTTGTTTCATTTTGCAGTGAAAAATAAGTAAAAATATAGAGCTTTTTTTGGGGGGGGGCCTTCGTGGATTCTTGCACCGGGGCCCTCAGGTTTCTAGTTACGCCACTGGCGTGCACGGATACTGTGGATCAAGCAGTTAACCCTTTGTGTGCAGAAATAAATGTGTAGCAGCTCCTGCCTCTCTCCAATTACAATTATCTCCAGCTAAGCAGCATTGAAAGAGTGCTCACACAGTGTCAGCTGGGATCATCAATTTTCGGCTGGCCTTTTTGGCTGGTGTTTTGCTTTCGGGCCGAAACCGATAACCCCATTATCGGCAGAATCTATCGGTGGCCGAAATTCCGGTGCACCCCTGGTTAGAGCAAATCAGGAAGGCTGCACATCTGGATAGCACTTTAATTATCTGAGATTTTAATTACCCAGACATTAAATGGGATTATGGGACTAGTCATTCAGCGTAGGGAATCCAGTTTCTGAACCTCTTAAATGATACCTCCATGTCACAACTGGTAGAAGTACCAACTAGAAAGGATACCGGTCTGGATCTGGTTATAAAAAAACAATGTGGATCTTTTCTAATACATTTAAGTAGGGGAGCAGTTGGGAGACAGTGACCACAATATGGTGTCTTTTGAAATAAACTAAAAAAAAAGCAGAGTCATAGGGGGCATGCTAAAACATGTCATTTAAAAAGGGACAACTTCATTAAAATAAGGGAAGTTCTCAATCACATTGATTTAAGGGTTCTATGTAAAAACAGACCCAGGATGCATAATGTAAGACAGATCTCATTTGCATGTCCTACCCAGAATTGCTTGCTGCATATGGGGAATGTAGCATAGCAGCTCTAGGATGCAGTTTGTTGAATTGCTGTGATGTGCAAATGGCTTCTGCAATAATAAACACAAATCTATATATTATTTTTTGATGGTAACATACATGCTTCTATGTATCCTTATGAAGTGGTTTTCTTCCCTTCATCACCTTTTTCTTTCTGTAACCCGATTTATGCTCAAAATTAATAAACATAAATAAATAAGGACTTAATAGATTACAATTTGCCCATACATACTCCCTACAAAGAAAACCTAAAATACTTAAACACATTTAATCAAAGAGCAGGAAATAATGAATGCATTGAGCTTTGACAGGTGCTTTTTGACCCTGAACTGAAAGAGATTACACAAATCTTAGGCCAAAAAGTCTCTAAGGATGCCCCCATTTGCTGCTTTCAAACTGGATTTGGAGTTCCAGACAGCAATTCTTGGCTTGACAGAATGAAGAATTTATTTTAACCTCTTTAAAATGAGAGGCTGTATCAGGACAACTGGTGGCAAGTTACAGAGAGCAGAACTTCTCCTGATTATATGAAGTGGGCAGATGACAGCTGGGATATGTCAATCTTCCTACAGGTCACAATCTGTAAAACTACAATGGACCAGAGGAAGCTGCTCCAAACACTCAAAATATTACCAACAAGGGGTTGGATAAAGCAAGAGGCTTGAAAGAGCTCGTTAGAGCACAGACCACTTCAACACGGGGATGATCTAGGTTGTCTGGTAATTTGTGGATCTCTATTTTTTCCTCAAGCAAAAAATTACCTACAGTCTAATTTTCGTCTCCCTTGGAGAATTCTGCTGCTGACAAAGATGTTCCATACCATTATCCGCAATGCGACAGGAGCCTATCGGCCATTGCCCAAGAACATGGCTCAAAGACCCAGCTTGAGCATCAAGGGCAACATGATATCAGAAACAGAACTTGGATATGTGCATATCCCACCCGGCGGTAAGTGTCCTCTTTCTATGCATTGAGTGGGCTTACTGGGCCATGAAGCTAAACCTACAGTCTTATTGGTAGAATCCTGGGTGTGTATGACTGTCAAGCAATTTACTATGTTAGCTCAAACGGTTATTTCAAATCAATTTGTTAACCAAAGGCTAGCGTTTAGGCCATCTATGAAGTTAGTAATTTTATAACAGCTCTAGTTAAGTTTACATCCAACTTGGAATCCACGCCCAAATACAGAGGGGCCCAAAATATACACACATCAACATTAAAAATCTATGCATCAAAAAATTACTAGATTTATATAAACAAAGGGCACCTGTAAGTCATGTTTGAATTATGCGATCACATTAGGTGCTCAAAGTGGTCACCATTAGCAATCAGACACTTTTGATTTTGGCACACTACTGCATGAACAACATTGACTAGAGTGTCCACAGGAATTTCTCGGCACAGTATTTCAATTCCTTCCCGTAGTGCAGCCAGGGTAGGTGGTTTTTTACTGTAAACCATATTCTTTAGTGTTCCCAGATAGAAATTGGGGGGGGGGGGTTGTTGTTAAGTCTGAGGAATGTGGAGGGAAGTCAACAGCACTTCGGCGTCCTATCCAATGTCCTGGCAGAATGTCATTGAGATGGCTAGAGAGGCTCTTACGTCTCGGTGGTAGTGAGGAGGTGTGCCTTGCCTGAGGTAGTGCGCCATCTTGCTGGAAGTAAAATTGTTCATCCGTAAAAAGAGCATGAATGGCTGGTAAAATGGATATGCGAAGCATGTCAAGGTACATTGGACCAGTGACCGTGCCTTCAAAAAAGAATGGTCCACTTAAACCCTTGGATGACAGCCTGCACCAGATTCTGTACAGAGTCCTAATATTCATGTACCATTTGTCGAAACCATTCACTGTACTCCATTCTCCAATCAGGGTCAACTTCCATCATGGTAAGTTTCGGGATGTAAAATTGCAAACCTGCTCTCTTCAGAATACATTGAATGCTTGATCTGCTAACTCATGTCTCACATACACATTGTTTGACAGACTTTTGCGGTGAGCGTGTAAACTGTCGCAACACTGTATCCAAAGAATCAGGACTTGTTGCTGTGTGACGCCTCCCAGATCTTTGCTTGTGCACATCACACACAGTGCCATCGGATTCTAACTTATCACAAATCCATGCGATTGTTAATCATGTAGGTGGTTCTGTTCCAAACTCAAGTCACCATTGTCGTTCTAGCTTCACAGACTTCAAAATGGTCTTGCATCGCTCGAATGTCAAGCGTGCCTACGCCATTTTCTATGACTTTCTCCTGACAGTCACATGACGATATCAACAATGGTGCGACTACTGATATCTTTAAATAAACACAATACTACACAATGCTGCCATAATTCAGCACGAGTTTTTTTTTAAATAAAGGGTACAGATAACTGTTGAAGTGTGTATACATTTTTTGGGGCCCCCTGTATGTATACCCATGGACACATACATATAGGAAATTAAGAAGCCAGGTCATGTCTACATTTCTTTGGGTACACACAGAAAAGCTCAGGGTTCACATTTTTATACAAATATGTGCAACAGAAGTTATATATTGTAAGCACAAATAACCAAATATATTATCCATGCACATATATGACAATTAAGACCGCATGGCTTCTCAACTTTTGATCCACTAAAATCTTATAGAACCAAGCTGTAACTTAATTCCAATTATTACGTTTGATTAGAAAATGTGTATACGAATATACACTATACAGTGTGGGCGCTTGTTGGTTTAAGGAATTGATTAAAGTGCTATGTGGATTACTAATAAATAGTTAAGTGCAGCCTAAAGTATGGTAAAAAACACATAAAAAACAACCAAAATATGTGTCAAGACTAAGACAAAGAGATAAACAACACCATACGGCGCATAAATTAGTATAGCAATAGTGAACAGTTGATTAATAGACAACTGGTTAATATTGAATAAAATGTAAAGTTATGAATGAATAAAAGTGTCCTTTAAAATGCCAAATAGAAAAAGAGTAAAAATGTGCAAAAAATATGGGTATGAAGATGAGTCAATTAGTGCAAATGAGTGTTCAAAAGTGCAGCAATTCAATACTCAAAGGAGTGTTGTTGATTGAAGACAAGTGTATCAATCTTCTCTGTGGTATGTATACCAGATCTTCTCTTTAAGGTGTCCCTCAAAAAGGAATAAAACATAAAGGCAATAATAGTGCAGATGGTCGTACTAAAATGGAGCAATTCAATAGAATCGATGTATGTACCACTCACATTTACTGGAGCCTAAGGGAAATCCAGGCTCAAGGAAGATAGCTTGCGGCCAGATATAGGGTGGCACGTCCCTCCTTTCGTCTATGGTGGTTACTAGATAAAGCAGAGAGAATCGGGAGACGGCACTCCCATGGCGTAACTCTGTGCGTATATGTGGAAAATTAAAATAAAATTGGTCACACTCACCGATTATAGAGCCTCTCAATACCAGGCTCAAGGGATACCGCCTTGGGCTCTCTTAAGGTGGAGGCCCAAACCCCTTTGGTGTAGCAGCAGTTGATCCAGATGTCCAAAAAAGTAGGGAGATGGAGAAAAAGTGGCGAATGCAAGATATAAATTAATAAATTTATTGGAAATGATAAAATCCTGGACAAGTTATACCGAGACGCGTTTCGGCTGAAAAGCCTTCCTCAGTCGGTGTATTTAGTGTCCATAAAGTGCAATAAAAAAGTTTTTTTTTTATTGCACTTTATGGACACTAAATACACCGACTGAGGAAGGCTTTTCAGCCGAAACGCGTCTCGGTATAACTTGTCCAGGATTTTATCATTTCCAATAAATTTATATCTTGCATTCGCCACTTTTTCTCCATCTCCCTACTTTTTTGGACATCTGGATCAACTGCTGCTACACCAAAGGGGTTTGGGCCTCCACCTTAAGAGAGCCCAAGGCGGTATCCCTTGAGCCTGGTATTGAGAGGCTCTATAATCGGTGAGTGTGACCAATTTTATTTTAATTTTCCACATATACGCACAGAGTTACGCCATGGGAGTGCCGTCTCCCGATTCTCTCTGCTTTATCTAGTAACCACCATAGACGAAAGGAGGGACGTGCCACCCTATATCTGGCCGCAAGCTATCTTCCTTGAGCCTGGATTTCCCTTAGGCTCCAGTAAATGTGAGTGGTACATACATCGATTCTATTGAATTGCTCCATTTTAGTACGACCATCTGCACTATTATTGCCTTTATGTTTTATTCCTTTTTGAGGGACACCTTAAAGAGAAGATCTGGTATACAATTATTACGTTTGCCTAAACAAACAGTTATGAAAGAAAGGCTCCAATTAGATTGCGAGGCTATTTCATTGTTTTTGCTTGGTCTATTCAGCACAAAGTCAAAATCCTTCAATATTAAAGAACGGTCTATTAAGGTCTAATGAATGTATTTGTATAAGCCCAACTTAAACCACAGCATTAATGATTTTTAAAAGTAATTTTCAGGCACTATCTGCATCCATGTTCGTTCAATAAATTAAACTTTTGGTCAAGTAATCTGCATATCATATCAAAATATCACTCGCAGGACATCCAACATTTATTTCTGTAGGAAAGGAAAGTTCTGCATTTTTCAGCAATTACACCTTTGACAGGGACATCTCAAGCACGAGAACCCCTAATCTAGAACCTGTGGGGATTTGTCAAGGTATAAATTAATAGGAGTTATTTTGCAAGTAGGAAAATTTGTCCTAGATCTGCGCATGCGTTGCCTCACTGCTTTGTGGCAGCCGCAACCTGCTGGCAGCTTTGCTGTCAATGGAGGGGATAATTACATGCAAATAAAGGAAAAGTAGCAATTGTTTATGAAGGTTTTCTGCTCCCAACAACAGTTGTACTTGGTGGGAGGGAGTCCGTTGAGTTAAGTGGCATAATGCTGTCTGCTACTAGTGCAGTGCAAGGGGTTAACTCAACATGTCACTTTCTTTAGAAGAAAAAAAAAATACCAGTTGTGCAAAGCAGTAGATATTTCCGGTTTTGGCTGCACCTTAGAGACCTACACATTCCAAAGTTCCATCTATCCGGACACCCATATACGGCATTCAGACCGTATGCAATATGTGGAGGATTCAGGGATAATAGTTGCGGTTTTAAGTCCACTTGTCATGATGAAGTTTGGGGGGGGGACTAGCTTTTACTTTCTATATCACAAGTTCAATCTTTTGCATGCTGTATCTGCTGCTAAAATTCATAAGTAAACACTCAAATGTCAAAAGAAAAATGTAAAAAAAATAATCATTGATGAGATCAAATAGTAACCTAAAATTTCCTTCTCAATACATGTACTATAATTACAGAAACCAGAAAACACAATGACAGTTCCTCAAAATATAGGCTTCTCCATTTTACCGCATATACCAAATGAAAAGTGCTCCCTGGAAAAAGTTATTTCATGTGAAAAATAAGACTGGGATTCTGCGTATAAAATACTTCATTCACAGTCTTAGATTATGTGCCATTTAACAACACTGTCTTAAAGGAGCGTGGGGCAGGTGGCATGGTATGCTCCCTGCATTTAATGCCTGTCCTCAATAATTATAGTTGTTCAGCCACAAGGCAGCTGGTGTTTCCTTGTCTTTGGGAGGTTCGGATTCTGACAGAGGGTGTTTGTCTCTGGAGGATTGTTCCACACGGAGTCCCTTAAACCTAGCACAAAATTACTCAAAGCGGCACTTAACAGACAATTGTATTTTTTTGTTAAATTCCTTACGGTATAAAAACAATGGTTTATTTCTCATAAAACCTAAATGTGCCCTCAGATGCTGTGTTTAGGAACAGACTTACCTAAAATATTTTGTTATTTCTTAATTATTTTTAATACATTTTTTTGCCGAACAAAATATTCATCAGTTTAAGCAAACATAAAAATAAACAAAAATAAAGTAGTAAAAAATTGCCTGAATGAACAGGCAAGGAGGGAAAGGTCAAAAAACTTTAAAAATATCTATTCATACGTTGCACCTGATTGCCCCATTGGAAGACTTGTCGACTTTCACAAGCTTTCGGCAAGCTGAGCTGTACCAAGGGAATGTTTCCAGCCCGGTAGGCCTAGTGTTCAAGATTTGGTCAGTGGGATCATGAGGAGCACCAGTCATGGTTATGTGGCGACGAATTTAAAAATAAAATTAAAATAAATATATCAATTTGAACCTGGTGCGGAGTTGGCGACTTTGCCTTGGTCAAGTATAAGCAGACAGACGTAAACAATCAGAAAATCAACTAAACAGTTACTGACCCCTGACGGGGTGAGCAATAATTGGAGAGAGTCTCCGGACTCAAGAGGATTGAACCTCAATGTTTACTAGGAAGGTAAAGAAAAATAAAGGAATGAGGAAAACCTCAGACCCTTATAGAGTCATGGAGAATAAAAACACAATTTTATTAATAGTCAAAAAAATATATGTCAATATACAAACGAGAACATAAAGTGTATATAGACCGATAAATGGTGAAATTTACCACCAGGAAGAATAAACACAGCCCTAAGAGGTTGCTGTGCTGCCAGTAGCTCTAGATAAATTATTGGGTAACCTTCAGTAATAACCTTACAATTGTATGTCTTATGGTGTCAGTAGTAGCACATTGGCACTTAATTGAAACATTGGAGCTCAAATAAGCCAATGTTATGTATAATCTCGATTGACCTGACTAATCAATTAGCCTGAATAAGGCCAAAGAAGGCCCCAATGGATATGACATACAAACTGGCACCTCACGAGAGGACAGTGCAACACTTTATAGTGATAGATAAATTCAGTAGCTCCTCATAATATAGAGCACATAAGTCGCAAAATACAGAAGCAAATGAAATAAGGTATAGAGATATTGATACAGGGGAAAAGGGAGGTAGCCAAAACAAAATTCGATGACTATTCCCTATAGTGAACCCTGTTCAGAATGATTTCTAATCTGTCCCTAGTATGTCCCTACAGAGTAAGGAAAGCCAGAGTAAGAGAAGAGGTAGACCCAAAGAAAATAATAATGTCTCTGCAGCTCAGCAACAGCATGATGATAAATGCAAGTGGAAAAATTAGAATAGAACTGGTTCAACTGAGAGGCGGTAGTGTTGACAGCTAAAAAGGGTAAAGACCCATAACGATACGCTCAACGTACGTGTCGACGCTTAGGGAACGCGGCTTCGTCAGGAGCGCTCCAGCGGGAGGTGAGTATCGGGAGGGAGGGTAGGAGACCCTGACGTACCATGTATGTCTGCGGGTCTAAGGGAGACTCCCCGATCGGACGTACATGGTACGTCAGCGGTCGGGAAGGGGTTAATGCTATGGTAATAAGTAGAGATGGGAAGGCCTGGAAAAAAAAAAATAGAAAAATTGGGGGGGGATTACGTTTTTTTCCAAAGCCATTTTTTGTTTTTTTTCCGGAAAAATTAAAACAAAAAAAAAAAAAAAAAGTGTGTAATATGTTCCTTTACAAATGATATATAATATGTCTAATATAGATTTAATACCATATCATAACATTAGGACCTTAATGAAAGACGTTTGAGAGTTCTCAAGTGACAAGCATTTCAGCCTCTAGGGGGTGCTACAGGGAAAAGGCTTCAGTTTAGCTTGATTGGGAGCTCCATCTTGTACCTCCTTACAGTGCTTGTTGGGATACAGTTGAAGATATTTTCTGTCTTCTCATGCCTTAATTGACAGGTAAGAGGTTAAATTTGTCCAGATTTGATTCCTGTTAATGTTCTCTCCAGCACAGTCTGAGATTCTGCAAATCATACCCCTCCTGCAACATGGTCTCTGCACAACACGACCTCTGACACCTCTTGCATCTCACTTCCTGCAGATTCCTGCATCTTCTGCTGCTGCTGTGAAAGAATCTGCTCTATGTTTGCTAATATTCAAACCAAATCAAGAGATTAACTAACCCGTGAAAGGGAAGAAACGCTTGTTTCAATCCGTGCAAACCTTACGTTTTTAGAAGTCAATGAGAAAAATGACAAATATGGAGAGGAAGAAGAAACCAGAAAATGATATATCAGAAAATGAGATTAAATTGCATGTATTGTATATGTTGTGTCTTTTGTTTCCTTTTCTCTATTTTTTTAAAGCACCGCTCGAAAGTTAAACCTTAACATGGAGCTCAAATATTGATGTAGCACAATCCTACAGGCACAAATAATGCAGTTACTTACTTTTGCTATTGGTGCTAAGGGGCAAATTTGATATAGAAATATATATGTTTTTTATGTTGATGGTTTCTTGCTTTTATTGTTGCTCTTTAGGAAACAGAGGGCTGGTTACTGGTTCTCATACTATCATATACAGTCTTTGCTTTGAAACAAAAAAAAATTATTATAAAAAGCAAATTCAAGTTACTAAATAAACTGTACTTTTATTTCAAGTTAAACAATATTAATTTAATTTGTAAACCTACTCCATGGTGCATATTTTTAATTTTTCCAAACATTTTCAATTTTTCTGGAAAACAGGGGGGAAAAAGGTTTTTTTTCCATGGCTTCAAAATTTCCAGAAATTTTACATCTCTAGTAATAAGTGAGTGATAGTCTCCAGTCTCTGCCCATTCCTCACTGCTTTTACAGTTTTAAATGCACAAAGTTCTTCAGGATCCTAAGACAGTTAAACAGGCAAAAGCTTAGAGGCATAACTGTGAGTAAACCTCTAGCGTGCATCTGTAAAGATATATATCACGGCTACGTAAAGGAAGGGGTGCTGTGCTTTTAAAGAAAAAAAGAATTATATAAAAAATGAAAAATTTTAATACACAAGCAATTACTCTGGATCAGCCTGAATGTATCACAGGAAAGCATGGAGGTTTCTGTGAAGAGTATAAAATGGATAATAAAAGAAGAGCTACAAATTACTTATAATTGCCCACATTATGGAACCGGCAGGGTAAGTAGAAGTAATTTATTTAAAAGTTAGACAGCTGTCTCAGTCACTTACAATAATACTGAATGAGACAGCTTTCTCTCTAGGTAATTTCAAGGGATGCATGTCCCTTTAAAACTGTGAAGATTTAACAGTTGAAGTTGTTTGGGCTAAAACTGTGTGTGTGGTGGGTGTGTGGGTTTAAACTCTGCTCACCTCCCTGCTTGTTTCCATGACCACACACGGGGTCGAGCAGAGGTGAACTTAGGGTATTTGGCACCCGGGGCAGATACTCCCTTTTGCACCCCTTCTTTAAGGACCAGAACCCATTCAGAATAAAACCTGTAACTCCATATTTTCTGTCTGATATGACACTTGTGGCACACTGCCTACAACGCCTATCACTCTCAGGCAGGCCTCCATATACTCTAATAAGAGTTGTAGATAGTGTGCTGCAAGTGTCAGACAATAGTATGGCTGCTTTGAAGCTCCAGAGAATTAAAACTCTTAGCAATGTGCGGTGTGAATGAGCGTATCACAGAGTTCCGCAGCAATAAAACTCACACTCATACCCACCTTACATTACTGAGAGTTTTATTGCTGCGGAGCTGTGATATGCTCATACACCTATTACTGTATCACAGAGCTCCACAGCAATATAACTAATACTGTGCTATTTGTCTGAGTGTTTCACAGAATCCACAGCACTGAAACTCATACTGTCCCCAATACAGACACACACAAACATACTGCCAGCCTCCTCCCTGTCCACACACACACACATATATATATATATATATACACACACACACTGCCATATATCTCTCTCATATACAGTTGTGTTCAAAATTATTCAACCCCCAATGCTGTAAAGGGTTTTAGGGAATTTAGTGTACATTTGTGATTGTTTTCAGAATGAAATCCTACAAGGACTTTTTAAAGAACCATATGCAACTAAAATGACATCAATTGGTTTTGTAATACAGTAGTAAATGTTTATTTTGTGAATTCTTCATTGACACAATTATTCAACCCCTTAAAGACTACCACTCTGAAGAACAGAGGTTCATTCAAGTGTTTTCAATCAGGTATTGAAAACACCTGTGGATGTCACGGAGCAGCAATAAAGCATAGTCTCCTGGTAGCGCCTCCATGCTCTGGACACTACGCTGACAGACACAGCAAACCTTCTTGCCACAGCTCGCATTGATGTGCCATCCTGGATGAGCTGCACTACCTGAGCCACTTGTGTGGGTTCTAGACTCCGTCTCATGCTACCACTAGAGTGACCGCACCACCAGCATTCAAAAGTGACCAAACCATCAGCCAGAAAGCATAGGAACTGAGAAGCAGTCTGTGGTCACCACCTGCAGAACCACTCCTTTATTGGGTATGTCTTGCTACCTGCCTATGCTTCCCTCCTTTTGGCTATTGTGGACTGGATTGTCAATCAGTGTTGCTACCTAAGTGGGCAGTTTGATTTCACAGACGTGTGAATGACTTGGAGTTACATTGTGTTGTTTAAGTGTTCCATTTATTTTTTTGAGCGGTGTGTGTGTGTGTGTGTACATATACAGTTGTGTTCAAAATTATTCAACCCCCAATGCTGTAAAGGGTTTTAGGGAATTTAGTGTACATTTGTAATTGTATTCAGAATGAAATCCTACAAGGACTTTTTAAAGAACCATAAGCAACTAAAATGACATCAATTGGTTTTGTAATACAGTAGTAAATGTTTCTTTTGTGAATTCTTCATTGACACAATTATTCAACCTCTTAAAGACTACCACTCTGAAGAACAGAGGTTCATTCATGTGTTTTCAATCAGGTATTGAAAACACCTGTGGATGTCACGGAGCAGCAATAAAGCATAATAAAGCACCAATTAGGCAGCTTTAAAATGACTGTGATACTCCTAGACATTTACTGGTGTGGTTACAAACATGGTGAAGTCAAGAGAATGGTCCAGGAAGACAAGAGAAGAGGTGATTACTCTTCACAGGAAGGGCAATGGCTATAAGAAGATTGCAAAGATGTTAAACATACCAAGAGAGACCATAGGAAGCATCATTCGCAAATTCAAGGCAAAGGGCACTGTTGAAACGCTACCTGGTCGTGGCAGAAAGAAGATGCTGACTTCGACTGCTGTGCGCTACCTGAAGCGTAGAGTGGAGAAAAGTCCCTGTGTGACTGCTGAGGAACTGAGAAAAGATTTGTCAGATGTGGGTACTGAAGTTTCAGCTCAGACAATACGGCGCACACTGCGTAATGAAGGCCTCCATGCCAAAACTCCCAGGCGCACCCCCTTGCTGTCTCCAAAGAATAAGAAGAGTCAACTGCAGTATGCCAAAAGTCATTTGGACAAACCACAGAGGTTTGGGGATAGTGTTCTGTGGACTGATGAAACAAAATTAGAACTGTTTGGGCCCATGGATCAACGCTATGTTTGGAGGAGGAAGAACAAGGCCTATGAAGAAAAGAACACCTTGCCTACTGTGAAGCATGGCGGGGGGTCAATCATGCTTTGGGGCTGTTTTACTTCTGCAGGTACAGGGAAGCTTCAGCGTGTGCAAGGTACCATGAATTCTCTTCAGTACCAGGAGATATTGGATGACAATGTGATGCAGTCCGTCACAAACCTGAGGCTTGGGAGACGTTGGACCTTTCAACAGGACAATGATCCCAAGCATACCTCCAAGTCCACTAGAGCATGGTTGCAGATTAAAGGCTGGAACATTTTGGAGTGGCCATCGCAGTCACCTGACTTAAATCCGATTGAGAACCTCTGGTGGGACTTAAAGAAAGCAGTTGCAGTGCGCAAGCCTAAGAATGTGACTGAACTGGAGACTTTTGCCCATGACGAATGGGCGAAGATACCCGTAGATCGCTGCAAGACACTTGTGTCAAGCTATGCTTCACGTTTAAAAGCTGTTATAACTGTAAAAGGATGTTGTACTAAGTACTAAGATTGAATGTCACTTGGGGGTTGAATAAAACTGATAATGATGCGAGTACAGAAAAGACATTTGTGGTTATTTCATTATAAATGTTATGTTATATTTGTCTGACCTACACGTGCCTCTTTGATTTAATTGTAAGCAAGATGACTGAATGATCAAAATCAATGTAAAACTGGCCAAAACACTCAATTTCAGTGGGGGTTGAATAATTTTGAACACAACTGATATATATATAGTGTCTATAAGGGTTGTGGTGAAGGACTAAAAGTGAGACAAAAAGCCTCCACACTATAATAAGTGTGTTTAATATTGCAGAAGCCACCCGCACATCATAGCAATTCAAAGAATTGCATCCCAGAGCTCCTGTGCCACATTCCCCATATGCAGCAAGGAATTCTGGGTAAGATATGCAAATGACCTCTATAGTGTGGAGGCTTTTTGTCTCACTTTTAGTCCTTCACCACAACCCTTATAGACACTTACTTACCTATGGTCCAAACATCCACTGCAACTGGTCATGCCTGTCTCCTAGCTGATGAGGGTTCAACAAACCTGAAACAGCGCTGTCCTAGGAGTGGCTTTGACCAGTTGCATAACCTTATCTTTGCTACAAAGCCACAGTGTGGCATAGCATTGATTTTAGGGTTCTGTGTAATAACAGATCCAGGATGTGTAAAAGTGAGACAGAGGTCATTTGCATATCTTACCCAGAATTCCTTGCTGCATATGGGGAATGTGGCACAGGAGCTCTGGGATGCAATTCTTTGAATTGCTATGATGTGCGGGTGGCTTCTGCAATATTAAACACTAATATATATATATATATATATATACTTTACTTGAGGGGCACCCACACTGAGTGCTTAGTTAAGGTTGAGTGCTGCCCCATGTATTTTGTGTATATATATATTTTACAAACACACACTCAAACTGGCAGCCTCCTGTCTCCCCTCTTCCTGCCGAGCATCTGATCAGAGGATCATACACAAGGCTGCAGGGGGAGAAGCGGCCTGCCTTCACTGCCGCCAGATGATTGGCAGTGAAGGTGGCCTATCCAGCTCATGTGTGCTCACAGAGACACAAAGAGTGCGCACAGGACAGAGAGCCCACCCAACAGATTGGCTGATGCTGAAGGAAAGGCAAGTGTGGGAGAGACTTTCCGCACAGCACCAGTGGATCTACTGGGGAAGGGGCAGAGAATACATGGAGGTGCCGGTAGTAGAAGAATATGGGGAAAAAACAACACCAAGGGCTATATTACGATCGCAACGCTAAAACAGGGACACAAAGATGAAAAACCTGCGCCTGCAGGTTTCACCTTAGCGTCCCCATTTTAGCGTGATACTATGATGCAAGCACTAAAAAAGCAGCCTGCATTGTAACCCGACGCTAAGCCTCGGGATGCATACGGCAGCACTAAGCACCGCCACAAGAATCCCCTCCATGGAGTCCATAGGACTCCATTGAGGCTGATGCTGCCTGTCACATCAGCGTAGTGATCCCCAGTCTCTCCCTGCTCCTGGCGGCCAGAAGAGGCTGCTGGAGCCACCATTCTCGCCGCGGGATTAAAAGGTGAGTATGTGATTTTGGGGGGGGGGGATTTTTGTGTGCTGCTGACGAATTCCGCAGAAGCGGAATCCGTTAAGCACCAGGTCCTGGCTGTGGTTAACGTTCAGGTTAATTGCAGCCGGACGGTAATTAGCGTTAGTACTTTGTAATCCTAACGCTAAATAAGCCTTTGCGCTCCCCATGTTAAGCATAGGGAGCGCAACGTACAAGTAAAATAATAATATCTACATGAGCAGATATCCCTCATCCCTGTTACAGAGCCTATTCCAACTCAGTCACTGTATTAGCAGATTGAGTTGGAATAATTGGGAGCTGCAAACAGACATAGGCAGTAGGGCTGTTAAAAATATTTTTTTTTGTGATGGAGCCTTGAATGATGCTGCATCAATGCATTGAAGACGAGCATCGTTTATGTCTTGCCATCACGAGACCTGCCACACCTCCCCCATCATTTGGGAGGGGCAGGACCCACCCTTCCTTCCAGACAGTCCCCACTAACTCCATGGCAGCGCTGGGAGGAAGTGAGCATAAAGAGTCACTTCCCCCCAGCGCTCTACGCAAAGGGGGGAATTGAACATGATAAGGGGGGGGCGGCCATAAAAAAGGAGGGGGGAAAGAGACAGCCATGAAATAGGAGATGGCCATGAAACATGAAAAAAAGAGGGGGGAGATGAACATGAAAAAAAGAGGGGGTGAACATGAAACAAAGAGGGGGTGAACATGAAAAAAGAGGGGGGATGAACATGAAATGGGGGGATGAACATGAAAAAAGAGGGGGGAGAAATGAACATGAAAAAAAGAGGGTGGAGAAATGAACATGAAAAAAAGAGGGTGGAGCAATGAACATGAAAAAAAGAGGGTGGAGAAATGAACATGAAAAAAAGAGGGAGGAGAAATGAACATGAAAAAAAGAGGGAGGAGAAATGACCATAAAAAAGGAAAGACAGGATAAAGGGTGGGGTGGCCATGAAAAGGATGGAGAAAGTGGACATGAAAAAAGGGGGAATGTACATGGAAAGAAGGGAGGGGGAGAAAATAGACATGAGAAGAGGAGAAAGAGAGGAAGAGGATGAAAGGGGGTAGAGAGGAGGACAATGGAAAAGAGGGAAATAAGGTGCACAGAAGGTGAGAACAGAGCATGAGTATTAATAATCTGTGAGTGTTTGTGAGTGAATCCGAGCTTATGTTGTGTGTATCTGTGAGTGCATATGTTTGAATCTGTGTGTGTTTGTATCAGGGAGTGTGAATCTGCAAGTCTAAAACCAGGGATGCATCGGAATTTCGGCCACAAATAGATTCTGCCGATAATGAGGTTATCGGTTTCGGCCCAAAAGCAAAACACCAGCTGAAAATGCATGATCCCAGCTGACACTGAGCGAGCACTCTTTCAATGCTGTTTAGCTGGAGATAATTGTAATTGGAAAGAGGCAGGAGCTGCTACACATTACGTTCGGTGACTTTTCGTTCTCTTGAATTCAGTTCCTTTTGCTGATCCCATTTCGGTGACCCTGCGGTGTATTCAGCAAACACCACAGGGTCCCCAAATTGCAGGGAAAAGCTGCCGCAAACCTGACGAAAACTAACCGCAAAACCCAGCGAATGCACGCCGAAAACCCACAAAAACATCTGGATTAACCTGCCGAAAACCACAGAAAAACCCGAGCAGGAGCCGATCACCCGCAGCAAAGCCTCTGGAAAAATCCGAGAAAGCCGACACCGCAGACGAGTTTAGTGAATAAATTAGGAAAACAGTTTGTATGAATGTTTGAAAAGTGAAACACTGTTTGCAAAGAAACTACTGAGCGAAAATGTCTGAAATTTACATATGAGGACCAGGGAATGATAATAAAGAGGGCTGTTACAGAAAAAAATAAGTAAAATAAAAAAAAATCAGAAAAATGCTTAAAATATCCTAAAAAATCTATAAATAAAGAGACTTTACTGCATAATTTTATAATGGTTTATTGGATATTTAATTAAAACGGGAATATTTTTAACATTGAAGCCTATGGGATTCTCCTGAATAAATTTGCCGAATTAAACCACCGAATGGCAGGGCATTAGGGGAACCTTTCACTGCTGGTTTGTGTTCTCTGAATAGCTGAAGCAGTGCTTTTTGCATGGGGTTTTCACTGCCACCGAACAGGCACCGTATGTTCAGGCAATTCGCCAGGATTTGGCGAATTGCCTGCTCTCTGGAAAGCCGAATGGCCAAGAAAGGTAACCGAACGCCGATTTTCAGCGTTCGGTTACCTTTCTCAAACAATTCGGATCTCTTTGAATGACCCTGAAAGGGTTAACTGCATGATTCACACTATCAGTAACCTCTGGCCTCTCAGTGACAAGGAACAAGTGATTTATCACTGACCTCCTGCCAGCGTTGTCTGCTCGGAGGGGGGGGGGGTTAATGTGGGAGCTTACGTCCATGCCTCCAAAAAGTTAATGGAACGTATACACATTAATTTTGCAATCGTTTGTCTTTTCCTGAGCCATTGTAGATTATAGATGTATAACTACTCATTTAAGTTGTGTTGGAGGGCAAAAAAATTAGATTAAAAGCCTCAAAAACAACAACTAATAAACTTTATAGTTGCAGAGTTCTCTAAATTGCTGGGATGTCTTCTGCAACTATAAAATGTGTGTGTGTCCAAAAATGTTACACATGAATGTATGCACTAGATGCAAAATAACCCCACCAAAATATCTTAAACATTTTAATGTGGATTAATTTAAATTCATGATATTAATTTAATAAAGTCTAGTATTAATACAATTATACAAAAAACTATCTTAAAGTAAATTGATGGGGGAAAAAAGTGATTTTCGGTTTCATTCCAAAATTTTAATTTCGGAGGAGCATCACTAACATATATATATTACACACACCAGACACATGTATACACATTATGTGTATATATAGAAAGTTATTTTCGGTATCGGTTTTCATCCAAGCTCATCGTGCATTTTCGGTATCGGTTTCGGTCCCAAATTTTCATTTCGGTGCATCCCTATCTAAAACAATGGGCGCATTTTGTAATCATCGTGTTGCATCGCGGAATCAAATCGAATACAGTATAATAGCATTCGAATCGTGAGACCAGTGAAGATACGCAGTCCTAGGGCAGTGACACTAACGGTCGAAGCTCGAGTCCATAGGACACCATGGAGACCAGCATGACCCTCAAGTGAGCTCTACGTGGGAGTCACGCAGGAGCCGCAGAGAGGCACTGTGAATGATTTGCGTACAGGAGAGAGGAAGTGACGTCCTCTTCACTGTGAGATCAGAATAGGTTTGGGGTTTCCCCCATGGGATTTATCCTAGCGTGTTCATGTTAAGTGACTTTGTAAAAGCAAAATATTACAAGAACATATGAAAAACACTGGCTCCAGAGAGGAAGGATAAACTGATGCTGGTATAGCTCTTTCTCCTCATTCTGGCCGCAATTTAATGGCTCCTATATAATGTATAGGATCTGTTTATATACAGCAGGCAGCTGCAAATTCTGAGCTGTAAGCTAAGCTCACAGAAAGGTCTGAATAGCAACTGCAGTTGTCTTAATGGCAAGATTGGGATAAGGCACCATAGTGGTTCATTCACTAATCGCTGTTGTTGCAACCATGAAAACTTCAGAGATCCAGAGAGGGAAATTCAAACAATGGCAGATGAAGCTTCAATAAAGCTTTTCTTGATGTTCTTTCATTACCCCAATGTGGATTGCAGTCCGTGGTTGCAACAAGAGTGATTTTCACAGTCGTTTTCAACAATGTGATTAGTGAATAACCCCATTAGAGTAAAACTTAAGGACAGCTTATCAGCACCTAGCCTTCTTGTGTTTTCCCCCTTGAATTCAAAACTCAGCAGCAGCATTATGCCATTAGCCATTCATAAATACCACCATGGTACCAGTGATCAAATGAGACAATCAAGTTCACACTGGACAAGTGTTTGTATTTCAGTCCCACATTACAACATTAAACAGAGCATCTTTCATTCATATTTTCATTATTCCTAGGTGTCAAATTCATTCCATACTTTTGGTAGATGCAAAGGAGTCAAGTTTCATACAAATTAATAATAAAACTTCAGCTAAAGACCGGGAAATGAACATGTACAGAACTCCCATGAAAAAGTTCAGCACAAGTAACTCAATACATGGTTTTAAGGTACGGACTCAGATTTTGCAGTTTAACCCTTTCGCTGCTGAGGCATTTCACCGCTGTGTGCTGAGCTCATTTTTACCGCTTTTGCTCATCATGTTTAAACGCGATTTGAAGCCACATTTTATTATATTGCCCAGACATGTTCTATATCGTTCTTTCCGGCAGATTCATAATATATCATTTTTATATGTATACATCATGTCCTGCCTGTATATTATAACAAAAAATGCAATAAAATTTGAATTTTTAATCATCTGCCGCATGTAAAGTGAGTTTTTTTTTCACATTTTATCACATGAACATTTGCGGTTATGTTTTCTATAGGGTGCGCTTGAACAAAAATTTGAAATGGGGACTTGTTAAATTTTTTGGGGGAATTACGTGCTTTTTAGCAAACGCACCCCATAGAAAAAAAACATCAGTGCAGCATCATTGTTCACATTAGAATTGAAATGTGAATAATATTGCTGCATTAATAAAACAACACACAAAAAAAAATGTTTTTATTATTTTTATTATTATTTATTTATTATTTTTTTAAAACTTTATACCTACTCAGGCCTTTCGAATGACACCCTCCATGACTCCCTAGCTGCCACGGTTCTGGAGATATCGGGGTTCAAACGAGCCCCCTATCTCCACCAGGGGATTTCCTTGGGAAATCCCCGGCCAGCTGGTGTTCCCCGGCTATCTGACGTAATCACGCTATGCGCGATGACGTTGGGCAGCAAGGGGGGACCCGGTGGTGGAGCCACCATCCCCCAGATGGCGACCCCCACCGGAGCTAGGCCGCATTGCCGGAGGGTCGCCTGGAAATGACGTCATTTACGTCGGGAGGGGCTTAACTTCAGCATCTGAGGGTGCTGAAGTCAGACCGCCGCGGGACCTCGGACAGAGAGGTGAGTATCTCCGCCGGGGCTCCCGTAAAGCGAATGACGTGTGGGGCACATCCTCCGCATATAGCGGGAGTCGATGAGGACGTGCCCCACACGTCCTCCGCAGCGAAGGGGTTAAAGGAACACTACCACACACTACACCAGCTAACATTATTCGATTACATGTACATTACAAATAAAGCCACCTTATAAAACACATGCTACTGCGAAATGCATATAAAAAAAGGAAAAAATTAAATAAATTGGGTTTTTAATCTCCCGTTTCCATTTTGTGGATTTTTCAAATGAATCAACATTTACCAAAATCTGTGCAGAAGTTTCACTTTACAACTGTGGTTTAGCTTCTACAGTAGTGAAAAGGCAACAGAGTGGAGGAGTGACTGTTTAGACAAAGCTGCAAGGGGACTATTGTGTGATGTATGCTACCCGAGATAAGAGATGACAGCTGAATGAGAGACCACAATGAGCGTAAAAGACTTATTATCTACACGCAGTTATGTCCTTTGCATACATCCCACACAATACAATGTAGGGATGCACCGATACCAATACTAGTATCGGTGCCGATACCTGCACAAGTACTTGGTACTCGTGCCGGGGCCCCCGATACCTAAACCGATACCGGAAGCCAGTGCTGGGCTGGCTTGCCTGCCGGTTTCGTTGGCACGCTGCCAGGTTCCTCTGGCATCTTCTGTCTTCGAGCGGCCGCACGCAGAGGTTGTAGCCCGGCCGCTCGTAGAGAACCATGTGCACAGCCGCGATCTCGCGAGACTGCGGCTGTGCACGTGGTTCCCAACGATAGGCCGGGCTACAACCTCTGCCAGCGGCCGCTCGAAGACTGAAGAAGCCGGCGGAGCCGAGCAGCACCGAGAACTGGGGGCACAGAGAGCTGGGGGCACTGAGAGCTGGGGGCACTGAGAGCTGGGGGCGCTCTGAGAGCTGGGGGGCACTATGTGAGCTGGGGGGCACTATGTGAGCTGGGGGGCACTATGTGAGCTGGAGGCACTGAGAGCTGGGGGCACTTTATATGAGGTCTGTCATTGAAAAGTGGTCACATGACATAAAATAAAAGTATCGGTACTCGGTATCAGTGAGTACTTTTTAAAAGTATCGGTACTTGTACTCGGTCTTAAAAAAATGATATTGGTGCATCCCTAATACAATGCTAGGCTTTTAGACCAGTTTACTCCATTCCTCACAGTGAGAAACAGGTGCTGTAAGTATTCTACAGGGGTGGGGGGGCGTTTACAACACAAAAGATCACAAAATGTATGCACACAGTGACAGAGTAAAATATTTTCTTAACTAAACAAACATTAGAAGAACTAAACAAACATAAAATATGGAAGAGATCAGCAACTTAAAATAAACAAAATAAGAACATTTCCTTTTTTGGTGGTATTGGCCCTTTAAAGATCGAAGGTAAAATACACTGTGTGCAGTATCTGTAGATAAACCAGAACGCATAATCTGAATAGATTACATTTCACTTTTAAAAAGGTCCAGTGGTGAGGAAATACAACCTTTTACTCCCATAAACAGCTTACATATGGCAATTCTCAACTATGCCCCTTGCTAGTAACATATGCTTAACGGATATTACAAGTATGGATGCACTGGGACACCAGGAGCTGGCAGCATACAGTGAGGAGGTCTAGATTTGTCCTGACCCCCCTTCTCACCAGAATTTAACACGTTTATAACTAAATTTAGCAGGAGCTTGTTTCCATAGCAGCAGCAGGGGAAAAAATACTTCTTGAAGGGTTTTGTATGTTTAAATCACATGAAAAAGGGATACAACTGACAGCTGAATTTAAGATCATCTGTGAAAAAGTTAGGTCTACACAAAACATTGTAGAGGTTGGCAAGGCTGAGTACTGGATGGGCGATATGCATCACCCCTATTCGGGTTGTAGTCCCATTAAGGACAACTGCAGGGTTAACTTTCCTGTCCAGGAAGGGTTTTAAAAGGATATGGCAACTCCCAGAGAGGAGTGTGGAAGTTGAGGAGGAAGTGTGTGTGCATGTGTGTGTGTGTGTATGTGTATAAACAGGAGACCTGCTGTGCCTTGCTGGAAGGACTTCTATATTTCTGGGAAAGGGTTCCACCAGGTTTTGGGACTCTAACAAGTCGGTGAGCTACCCTTATTTTCTGTTATTTGTGCTCAAGATTTGGACTTTACTTTGATTACGCTTAAGATAAGCGTGTATTTTATGTTTATCACTTTGGCTGCCCTGAACGAGAAAATAAAGCCATTTTGGTTCATTCAAGACTTTGTGCAAGCGCTCTGTGGGCTCCCCAACATCTTAAAACCAAGATCGCCGTATTGTCATAGCATTTTTCTTATAAAAATGGGCCAAGTAAACCATAGTCTTTAACCCCTTCGCTGCTAAGAACGCGCTCAGCGCGTCCAACCGCATGTGTCGTTCCATGCGGTGGACGCGCTGAGCGCGTCCTCTCTTTGGGGTCAGCGTTCGGCCGGGTTCCGGCCGATCACTGGCCCCCCCGGTGCGGGCTGACATCCTCGATGTCAGCCCAGCATCCGGAACCGCCGCCGGAGTAATTCGGTGTCATCGCGGGGGCGCGATGACACCTAATTCAGGCGCCCCCCCCGCATGTGCGGAGGAGGCCCCTGAAAGGGAGGGGGGGGAGGTCCTTCGGACCTCCCTCCCGATCGGCGGCGTTGCGGGGGTTAACCCAGGCACCGTTTGGAAGGGCAAAGCCTGCCCTTCCAAATGGTACCTGGCATTAACCCCATGGGGGCCGGATCACGAATCGGCGCTGAACAGCGCCGGTTCGTGATCCTTTCCCGGAGCTGGCCGACATCTTGGATGTCGGCCAAGCTTCCGGGAATGCCCCCTGAGGACTGGCGTCATCGTGCATAGCACGATGACGCCAGTCCTGGAGTAAAGGAGTTAACCCCTAACTGCCACCAATGGTGGAGATAGAGGGTTCATTGGAACCCCCTATCACCCGATCCGTGGCAGTTAGGGGTTAATGTTTGGTATTGTTGGATCGGCCAGAGCATTGCCGTTCCAACGATACCAAACATGAGTATAAAAAAAGTTTGTAAAAAAAATAAAAATAAAAAAAATTATAAAAAAAAAATAAACAAGTTTTTTTTCGTTTTTTTGGTTTGTTAATGCAGCAATATTGTTCCCATTTCAATTATAATGTGAACAATGATGCTGCACTAACGATTTTTGTATGCGGTGCGTTTGTTAAAAATCGTGTAATTTTCCCCAAAAAAAAATGTAACGAGACCCCATCTCTAATTTTTTTAGCAAGCGCACCCCATACAAAATATAACCGCAATTGCTCGCATGTTAACCCTTTCGCTGCTGAGGCTTTTCCCGCCTCTGTGCTGAGGTCATTTTTACCGGTTTTGCTCATCATGTTTAAACGCGTTTTGAAGGCTTATTTTAGTATATGACCCAGACATATTATATATCGTTCTTTCCGTCAGACTCGGCAGATTAATAATATGTCATTATTATATGTATACGTCATGACCTGTCTGTATATTATAACAAAAAATGCAATAAAATATGATTTTTCAATAATTTACAGCGTGTAAAGTGTTTTTTTTCCACATTTTAACATGCGAGCAATTGCGGTTATATTTTGTATGGGGTGCGCTTGTTAAAAAAATTAGAGATGGGGTCTCGTTACATTTTTTTTTGGGGAAAATTACACGATTTTTAACAAACGCACCGCATACAAAAATCGTTAGTGCAGCATCATTGTTCACATTATAATTGAAATGGGAACAATATTGCTGCATTAACAAACCAAAAAAAAGTGTTTATTTTTTTTTTTATAATTTTTTTTTTAAATATTTTTTTTTTTTTTTTTTTTTTTCTACAAACTTTTTTCACATTCGAGTTTGGTATCGTTGGAACGGCCATGCTCTGGCCGATCCAACAATACCAAACGTTAACCCCTAGCTGCCACGGATCGGGAGATAGGGGATTCATTGGAATCCCCTATCTCCACCGTTGGTGGCAGTTAGGGGTTAACTCTAGGACTGGCGTCATCGTGCTATGCACGATGACGCCAGTCCTCAGGGGGAGTTCCCGGAGGCTTGGCCAACATCCAAGATGTCGGCCAGCTCCGGGAAAGGATCACGAACCGGCGCTTTTCAGCGCCGATTCGTGATCCAGCTCCCCAGGGGTTAATGCCAGGTACCATTTGGAAGGGCAGGCTGTGCCCTTCCAAATGGTGCCTGGGTTAACCCCCGCAACGCCGCCGATCGGGAGGGAGAGAGGTCCGAAGGACCTCCCCCCCTCCCTATCAGGCGCCTCCTCCGCACATGCAGGGGGGGGCGCCTGAATTAGGTGTCATCGCGCTGCCACGATGACACCTAATTTCACCGGCGGCGGTTCCGGATGCTGGGCTGACATCGAGGATGTCAGCCCGCACCGGGGGGGCCAGCGATCGGCCAGAACCCGGCCGAACGCTGACCCCAAAGAGAGGACGCGCTCAGCGCGTCCTCAGCACAGCAGGAGCCATGCGGAGGACGCGCTCAGCGCGTCCTCCGCATCGAAGTGGTTAGAATGTGAAAAAAAAACACTTTACACGTTGTAAATTATTGAAAATTCATATTTTATTGCATTTTTTGTTATAATATACAGACAGGTCATGACGTATACATATAATAATGACATATTATGAATCTGCCGAGTCTGACGGAAAGAACGATATATAATATGTCTGGGTCATATACTAAAATAAGCCTTCAAAACACGTTTAAACATGATGAGCAAAATCCGTAAAAATGACCTCAGCCCAGAGGCGGGAAAAGCCTCAGCAGCGAAAAGGTTAAGGCTGTAATTAATGTGGTGAAGGGGTGGGTCCACATGATCAAACTCCTCAAATTATATTTGCAGTAGTTCAGAACAAATATTAGGTTAAATCATACAACTCACGTCATTGGAAAGCCCAATTATTTTTAAATCATATGGTGTGTTTTACTTTACAGTTGTGGTTTAGCTTCTACAGTATTTGTCAATTGGGTGGCGTAGTGATCGTTTAGATAAAGCAGCAGGGGGCCAATGTGTACTGTATGCTACCCAAGATAAGAGACAGCAGCTGAATGATATAAAACAGGGATTTTAAAAGACTCCTAATCTGCCCCAGTGATGTCCTTTGCATTAGGGATGCACCGATACCACATTTTTAGGACCGAGTACAAGTACCGATACTTTTTTAAACTACTCACCAATACCGAGTACCAATACTTTTATTTAAGGTCATGTGACGCTTTCCAATAAATAATTTAAGATTTTGCCGAAAGCCTGTCCAGTTTATTGAACATATTGAAATGTATGGCCAGAAACCCCATTTACCCCTTGCACACACCTCCACTCAGATACATGTACCCACTCAGATACATGTACATACATACAAATGTGATGAATTCTAGCGCTTCCCTCTGTAAAATACGGATGTCTTTCAAGTAGGGCAAAGTTCTTATTCTTGTTCTTCAGTTCACTTTCACAAGTTATGTTCTTCAACCCTCAAAGAAAGCAGAAGACATGGAGACATAGTGTAACTTGCTTACCAGCAGAGCCCCCCACAAGCATATAGAGATTGAGCTCACTAGATGTATTAAGCCACCAGTATGTTATGGAGGTACCGGACTCCCCTCTGATGTGTTTATCCAAGGTGTTTCTTCAGGAAATAAAGTAAAGCAGCAGGACCATTGATAAAGATTTATTCAATAAAAACAATTAAGAACAAATAAAATGACGCCAAGACGCGTTTCGCGATAAAATTGCTTCCTCAGTCGGCAAAATTGAATTTTGAATTTGAAAATTGAATTTTGCAGACTGAGGAAGCGATTTTATCGCGAAACGCGTCTTGGCGTCATTTTGTTCTTAATTCTTTTTATTGAATAAATCTTTATCAATGGTCCTGCTGCTGCACTTTATTTCCTGAAGAAACACCTTGGATAAAAACATCAGAGGCAAGTCCGGTACCTCCATAACATACTGGTGGCTTAATAACTGGAGAGACACCAACACGTGAGTTGAATCTCTATATGCTTGTGGGGGGCTCTGCTGGTAAGCAAGTTACACTATGTCTCCATGTCTTCTGCTTTCTTTGAGGGTTGAAGAACATAAGTTCACTTTCACAAGTTAAGAACAAGAATAAGAACTTTGCCCTACTTGAAAGACATCCGTATTTTACAGAGGGAATCGGCTTCATTCGCTAGGTGGCGCCAGATACTCATTTTGTTCACATGTACATACATTGCACAGACCTCAGACCAGACAGACAGACATATATATATATATATATATATAGACACACACACACGTATGTATATACATATATATATTACAGACCTCAGACCAGACATATATATATATATATATATACACACACACACATATATTACACAAACCTCATACCAGACATACATACTGTGACAGAACCGTTCTCTTCCGCCTGTCCTGACTCTCCAGATACCCCCTTTCCAAGATCAGCCCAGCCTCTGAGTTGCTTGGAACTCAGTGCCTCGAGCAGCCTGATCTGCAGCTCCAGATCTGCTTGATCTGAACCTCTGCCTTGGAGCCTCTTTGCATTTCAAGAAGCCCACTCTGTGCCTTCTGAGGTTGACTGTAGTGTAGCGTAGTTGAAGGACACCAGGCGAGCTGTATGTTCCAACAGGATTCTCTCTTTATGGAAGATTTCACCGGATATTTATACAAAATACAGCAATGCACATTCAAACTTCCCACCCATCCCAACAGTTCTGATTGGTGGGTTCCAAGACCACTGCATGTTTCCTTCAGGTCCTCTTCAGTTATAATTTGCATACCAAATGGTGAACATGTACCTAAAGTCTCTAATTACATTATGTCAGTTAGATATTTACAATAAACATTCTTTAGCCTTTAGCTCACACAACATTTACATAATCTATTGTTGTAACACATCAGATTAAAGACAAACACTATCCCAGACTTCTAAGAATCAAACATGCAGCCAGATAAGGGGAAAATCCCTTTTGCATAAATCACACACTACTCAAGCTTGTTTACATTAACCTACAGAAATAGAAGTATATTTAAAACTAAAGCTACGCAATTTACACTAAACTAATTTAAACTAAAACCAAACAATGCAAAATATATTTAAAATCACACGATATAATTGAACATAAAGTCTCTTGGAGTTTGAAGCGTGGAGCGCTACGTCAGTTCCATGACACATACATACATACATATATACGTGGATGTATATAAATACACACATATATATTACACAGACCTCAGACCAAACATACGGACCTCAGACCAGAGAGATTATATATATATATATACACAGTTGTGTTCAAAATTATTCAACCCCCACTGAAATTGAGTGTTTTGGCCAGTTTGACATCGATTTTGATCATTCAGTCATCTTGCTTACAATTAAATCAAAGAGGCACGTGTAGGTCAGACAAATATAACATAACATTTATAATGAAATAACCACAAATGTCTTTTCTGTGCTCACATCATTATCAGTTTTATTCAACCCCCAAGTGACATTCAATCTTAGTACTTAGTACAACATCCTTTTACAGTTATAACAGCTTTTAAACGTGAAGCATAGCTTGACACAAGTGTCTTGCAGCGATCTACGGGTATCTTCGCCCATTCGTCATGGGCAAAAGCCATTCTTAGGCTTGCGCACTGCAACTGCTTTCTTTAAGTCCCACCAGAGGTTCTCAATCGGATTTAAGTCAGGTGACTGCGATGGCCACTCCAAAATGTTCCAGCCTTTAATCTGCAACCATGCTCTAGTGGACTTGGAGGTATGCTTGGGATGATTGTCCTGTTGAAAGGTCCAACATCTCCCAAGCCTCAGGTTTGTGACGGACTGCATCACATTGTCATCCAATATCTCCTGGTACTGAAGAGAATTCATGGTACCTTGCACACGCTGAAGCTTCCCTGTACCTGCAGAAGTAAAACAGCCCCAAAGCATGATTGACCCCCCGCCATGCTTCACAGTAGGCAAGGTGTTCTTTTCTTCATAGGCCTTGTTCGTCTTCCTCCAAACATAGCGTTGATCCATGGGCCCAAACAGTTCTAATTTTGTTTCATCAGTCCACAGAACACTATCCCCAAACCTCTGTGGTTTGTCCACATGACTTTTGGCATACTGCAGTTGCCTCTTCTTATTCTTTGGAGACAGCAAGGGGGTGCGCCTAGGAGTTTTGGCATGGAGGCCTTCATTACGCAGTGTGCGCCGTATTGTCTGAGCTGAAACTTCAGTACCCACATCTGACAAATCTTTTCTCAGTTCCTCAGCAGTCACACAGGGACTTTTCTCCACTCTACGCTTCAGGTAGCGCACAGCAGTCGAAGTCAGCATCTTCTTTCTGCCACGACCAGGTAGCGTTTCAACAGTGCCCTTTGCCTTGAATTTGCAATTGATGCTTCCTATGGTCTCTCTTGGTATGTTTAACAGCTTTGCAATCTTCTTATAGCCATTGCCCTTCCTGTGAAGAGTAATCACCTCTTCTCTCGTCTTCCTGGACCATTCTCTTGACTTCACCATGTTTGTAACCACACCAGTAAATGTCTAGAAGGAGCTGAGTATCACAGTCATTTTAAAGCTGCCTAATTGGTGCTTATTATGCTTTATTGCTGCTCCGTGACATCCACAGGTGTTTTCAATACCTGATTGAAAACACTTGAATGAACCTCTGTTCTTCAGAGTGGTAGTCTTTAAGTGGTTGAATAATTGTGTCAATGAAGAATTCACAAAAGAAACATTTACTACTGTATTACAAAACCAATTGATGTCATTTTAGTTGCATATGGTTCTTTAAAAAGTCCTTGTAGGATTTCATTCTGAATACAATTACAAATGTACACTAAATTCCCTAAAACCCTTTACAGCATTGGGGGTTGAATAATTTTGAACACAACTGTATATGTACACACACACACACACACACACACACACACCGCTCAAAAAAATAAATGGAACACTTAAACAACACAATGTAACTCCAAGACATTCACACGTCTGTGAAATCAAACTGCCCACTTAGGTAGCAACACTGATTGACAATCCAGTCCACAATAGCCAAAAGGAGGGAAGCATAGGCAGGTAGCAAGACATACCCAATAAAGGAGTGGTTCTGCAGGTGGTGACCACAGACTGCTTCTCAGTTCCTATGCTTTCTGGCTGATGGTTTGGTCACTTTTGAATGCTGGCGGTGCGGTCACTCTAGTGGTAGCATGAGACGGAGTCTAGAACCCACACAAGTGGCTCAGGTAGTGCAGCTCATCCAGGATGGCACATCAATGCGAGCTGTGGCAAGAAGGTTTGCTGTGTCTGTCAGCGTAGTGTCCAGAGCATGGAGGCGCTACCAGGAGACAGGCCAGTACATCAGGAGACATAGAGGAGGCCGTAGGAGGGCACCAACCCAGCAGCAGGACCGCTACCGCCACCTTTGTGCAAGGAGGGGCACTGCCAGAGCCCTGCAAAATTACCTCCAGCGGGTCACAAATGTGCATGTGGCTGCTCAAGCGGTCAGAAACAGACTCCATGAGGGGTGGTATGAGGGCCCGACGTCCACAGATGGGGGTTGTGCTTACAGCCCAACTCCGTGCAGGACGTTTGTCATTTGCCAGAAAACACCAAGATTGGCAGCTTCGCCACTGGCACCCTGTGCTCTTTACAGATGAAAGCAGGTTCACACTGAGCACATGTGACAAACGTGACAGGGTCTGGAGAAGCCGTGGAGAACGTTCTGCTGCCTGCAACATCCTGCAGCATGACCGGTTTGGCAGTGGGTCAGTAATGATGTGGAGTGGCATTTCTTTAGGGGGCCGCACAGCCCTCCATGTGCTCGCCAGAGGTAGCCCGACTGCCATTAGGTACCGAGATGAGATCCTCAGACCCCTTGTGAGACCATATGCTGGGGCGGTTGGCCATGGGTTCCTCCTAATGCAAGACAATGCTAGACCTCATGTGGCTGAAGTGTGTCAGCAGTTTCTGCAAGATGAAGGCATTGATGCTATGGACTGGCCTGCCCGTTCCCCAGACCTGAATCCAATTGAGCACATCTGGGACATCAGGTCTCGCTCCATCCACCAACAGACTGTCCAAGAGTTGGGGGATGCTTTAGTCCAGGTGTGGGAGGAGATTCCTCAGGAGAACATCCACCACCTCATCAGGAGCATGCCCAGGCATTGTAGGGGGGTCATACAGGCATGTGGAGGCCACACACACTACTGAGCCTCATTTTGACTTGTTTGAAGGACATTACATCAAAGTTGGATCAGCCTGTAGTGTGGTTTTCCACTTTAATTTTGAGTGTAACTCCAAATCCAGACCTCCATCGGTTGCCCAATTTGATTTCCATTGATAATGTTTGTGTGATTTTGTTGTCAGCACATTCAACTATGTAATGACCACAGTATTTAATAAGAATATTTCATTCATTCATTCAGATCTAGGATGTCTTAGGTTTGTGTTCCCTTTATTTTTTTTGAGCAGTGTCGTCTTGAGAAAAGTCCGGCGGGACTGAAACATTGACGCCTAATAAAAGTTTACTTTGAAGAATTATTAAGACGTTATGAAGTGGCGGAACATCGCAGCGTGTTATGTGATTTGTACCAGGTTCCTGCACCGGTGCTAATTAACCATGATACAGGGAGTGCGGGGATCGAGGTTGTTATATACATTATATATATATATATGTATATATACTGTATATGTATCGGACATACCAGACCTCAGACCAAACGCTGGGGAAGCTGGCCGCATGCATGAAAAGCACTTGGCCAGCATTCCCCTCCGGTGGGCCGCATTACTTACCCAGCTGTGGGTCCGGTCGCAGGGCTGTGACGCAATCACACGGCCGCTGGGCGCCTCTGTGACGCTGCCTGCCTGCCTCCAGCCGAGATCTCACGGTGGTAACAGTTAAATTACAGTATGTGCCTGAATATTTCTTTTGAGTGAGGCTTGTGAGGCACTCTATTGTTTATGTATTCTATTCATCTGTTCCCTCTAAATTTTATTTATATTATCTTTATATAAACCTGATTATATTGATTATGCTTTGGCTTTTGCAAAGATACCTCACATATCTTTTATGGCTCTGGAAATACGGGGTCTAAAAGGACTCCCAGATCACCTACATAGGGATTTCCCTGCCGGGGAGGGGGGGGATCCCGTTTCTGATGACATTGTCCACATGTGATGATGTCAGTGGGCGGGGCTAGGTCCCCACTGGCAAGGCAGCGAGCAAAGAAGTCAGCAGTTTGCAAATAAAAATGCGGAGAAGCTTGTAATCGTGTTCTCTTAAACTATATACAATATGTGATTTTCTTGCATCTTTCTATATACTTTAAGATAATACAATAATAAAAAAGTGCTGTATATTTTTTTAGCATACTACAGACTTGTATGTAGTATGCTTTGCTCACATGGCCTTGTTTTTCAGTACTTTGTATCTCATAATTTAGTGTGTATACATATACAATCAAAAATGTGCCAGCACTCTGGGATTTCCAAATACTGCACACTTTATTTATCCATACATAAGGGTCTATTCAAAGAATGGTGAAACTCGGAAGAATGACTGGAGAAGTGAAAATTCTAGGTCAAAATAGCCAAACCAGAAAAATTCTCTGATTTATCCAACTTTCCAAATCAGCTATTTGGTCTAAATTGTAGGGATGCACCGATACCATTTTTTTAAGACCTAGTACTGAAGGAGATTCAGGCAAGAAGATGGTCGCCATTCTGAGCCAGGCGGCCATCTTGGTCAGAATATTGGTTCACTTGAATATAACTAGGTAGATATTAGTTGAAATTAGGAGGAGGTTTACATAGAATTTTAGGAATGTGTTAGACTAGCAAACAAACAATAAACAAGCCTAAGGGAGGTGGGCACAG
The DNA here is from genome assembly GCA_009667805.1 of Leptobrachium leishanense. NCBI lineage: Eukaryota > Metazoa > Chordata > Amphibia > Anura > Megophryidae > Leptobrachium > Leptobrachium leishanense. The sequence goes on from CM019065.1 coordinate 248,761,156, forward strand.
GCAGGATCCAGAGTAGTAGCAAATCATTTTCTGTCAAACTAACATGAAGCTTGCCAATTTATGACCAATGTATGGAATGTCTTTGTATTCGATTAAGGGTGGTACGGACCCACGTGGGGTGGGATAGTGTCACCGGGAGGTGGGCTAATTGGGATGTACCTAATTATGTATTCGGGGTATAAAACATCATGTCACTGTGAAATCGGGGCTCATTCTTCGCAATTGAATCCTGTTTGAGCATCTGTTGTGATATCACAATAAAGTTTGCCTTTCCTGAAGAGACTCGTGTTCAGTCAATCCTTGTCCGTGCCGGCCCGGCCTCATCCCGATTGAACCAGGTGGATTCCGGTAACAGTACGAGTACCGATACTTTTTTCAAGTACTCACCGATACTTTTTAAACTATTTAAAGTCATGTGACCGCTTTCCAATAAATAATTTAGGATTTTGCTGAAAGCCTGTCCTGTTTGTTAATATTGCAATGTATGGCCAGACACCCCATTTACATTCTAATATATATATATACATAACCTTATCTCTGCTAGAAAGCCATAGTATGGCATAGCATTGATTTTAGGGTTCTGTGTAATAATAGATCCAGGATGCATAAAAGTGAGACAGAGGTCATTTGCATATCCTACCCAGTTCCTTGCTGCATATGGGAAATGTGGCACAGGAACTCTGGGATGCAATTTTTTGAATTGCTATGATGTGCAGGTGGCTTCTGCAATAATAAACACAACCAATTATAGTGTGGAGGTTTTTTATCTCACTTTTAGTCCTCCACCACAACCCTTGTAGACTATATATATATATTATGGTTGCACCGATACCGATACTAGTATCGATATCGGTGCCGATACCGGGTACTGCAGGAGTACTTGGTACTCGTGCAGTACCCCCAATATTTTTTTACGATACTGGAAGCCGGCTTGCCGGCATCCTAGGGGCTGGGGCGGCCTGTCCGAATGCTCTATCGGCATTCGGACAGGCCCTGCAGCTGCTCACCCCACTTTGTTTATACTTACCTTCCTTTAGCGACGCCGGGAAAGTCTTCGCGTGCGCGCGCTCCTTGGAAGGTCCCCAGCCGCGACCACGTGGGACCATGTGATCGCGGCTGGGGTCCTTCCAACGAACGCACGCGCGGAAACTTTCCCGGCGTCGCTAAAGGAAGGTAAGTATAAACAAAGTGAGCAGCTGCAGGGCCTGTCCAAATGCCGATAGAGCATTCATACAGGCCCTGCAGCTGCTCTCCGCTCATACTTACCTTCCTTTAGCGACGCCGGGAAAGTTTCCCCGCGTGCGCTCGTTGGAAGGACCCCAGCCGCGATCACATGGTCCCACGTGATCGCGGCTGGGGACCTTGCAAGGAGCGCGCGCGCGCAAAGACTTTCCCGGCGTCGCTAAAGGAAGGTAAGTATGATCGGAGAGCTCCAGGTGAGCTGGGGGGGCATTATCCATGAGCTGGGGCATTTCCATGAGCTGGGGGGCATTTCCATGTGCTGGGGGGCATTTCCATGTGCTGGGGCATTTCTATGAGCTGGGGCATTTCCATGAGCTGGGGCATTTCCATGTGCTGGGGCATTTCCATGTGCTGGGGGGCAAATCCATGAGCTGGGGGGCATATCCATGAGCTGGGGGGCATATCCATGAGCTGGGGGGCATATCCATGAGCTGGGGCAATATCCATGAGCTGGGGACATTATCCATGAGCTGGGGACATTATCCATGAGCTGGGGACATTATCCATGAGCTGGGGCAAATCCATGAGCTGGGGCAATATCCATGAGCTGGGGGCATTATCCATGAGCTGGGGCAATATCCATGAGCTGGGGGCATTATCCATGAGCTGGAGCAATATCCATGAGCTGGGGGCATTATCCATGAGCTGGGGCAATATCCATGAGCTGGGGGGCAAATCCATGAGCTGGGGCAGTGTCCATGAGCTGCGGGGCATTATCCATGAGCTGGGGGGCATTATCCATGAGCTGGGGGGCAAATCCATGAGACCTGGGGGCTTTATATGAGGTCTGTTCTTATTGGAAAGCGGTCACATGACATAAGATAAAAGTATCGTACTCGGTATCGGTGAGTACTTGAACAAAAGTATCGGTACTCGGTCTTAAAGTGGTATCGGTGCATCCCTAATATATATATATATATATACATACATATATATACATACACACACTATGTGGTCCGATGCCTGTTGGGTACACATGTATATGATGTCTGTGGGGTATATTGTATATAAATAATATACCCCACCGGCATCAGATACATGTATACCCAACAGACACCAGACCACAGTGTGTGGGTGTATAATTATATTATATATATATATATATATACACACACAAAACACCAAGAAAGAGCACCAATTATATATATATATATATATATAGATTAGGTAGGCCGTGTTAGTCCAGATGCCAAAATCACGAGTATAGCAGTCTGTAGTGATACCTTTTTTATTGGACTAACGTTACATTTAAAGTACAAGCTTTCGAGAGGATTCCTCCCTTCGTCAGGTATAGAAGCTTACTGATCAGAATAGTAGAATTAAACATTGAGACATTCATAGGGCTCACAGTTGGGGGTGTTAGATGTTGTACATCGCCAAATGGCATGGTCAGAGGGGAAAAAAAGAAAAGGAAACATTTAATTGTCTCAGGCAAGATGCAATCATGTCCACTTCAAAGGGAATGTTAAAGGACAGAATGGAAAAAGGAAAAAAAAAAACACAAAACAGTGAGTTTGGGGAAGACACAGAAAAATAGGAATTATGAATATTATGTGACGTTATTATAGTGGGTTAGAAAACCAGAATCTACATTAAGTCCTTGTTTTATACTGTTGAAATATGTGATCATTTTCATTTCATAGGTTTTGCGTTCCCGGTGATCTTTAAAAGGTCCTTTGAGGATTTTAATTCTGAGGTTTTGGATGGAGTGGCCTGCTAGATTGAAGTGATGTCCCACTGGGGTACAATATGTGTTTTCCTGGTGGTTCCTGATGGAGTGTCTGTGCTGGTTCATCCTGAGATTTAGTTTAAGGCTGGTTTCACCAATATAGCAGCCCTTATCACACGCCGTGCACTGGATCATATATACCACATTTGCTGACGTGCACAGGTATGATCCCTTGATGTTGTGAGTGGCGTTGTTCTGCCGCGCAGTGCCGCTTTCACATATATGTTGGCACAGTTTGCAGCGGGGTTTGTTACAGCGTTTGGTCCCATTCTGTATGTCATCCTGTTCCTGAGCGAGTTTGTTGCGGACCAGTTTTTGCCTCAGGTTTGGGGGTTGCTTGAATGCCAGTAAGGGGGGCTGTGGGAATATTTCTTTGAGTGCAGGGTCCTCTGTGACCAGTGGCTGCAGATCTTTGATGATTTTGCAAATTCCCTCTAGAGTTGGGTTGTAGGAAACAACTAGAGGGATCCGTGTGGTGTTTTTCTTTTCTTTGTAGCGCAACAGCTGTTCGCGCAGTGTTTTCAGGGCAGATTTGATTTTTTCAGAGGTTGTCCTTTCCTTGTAGCCCTTCTGCTGGAATGATGCAGACAGTTTGCTCGGGTGTTTATCCCTGTCCCCAGTGTCCAAGCAGATTCGGTGGTACCTGATGGCCTCGCTATATATGATGCCTTGTTTGGTGTGGTTGGGATGAAAGCTGGTGTTGTGGAGGTAGCTGGGCCTGTCTGTGTGTTTCCTGTACACAGATGAGTGCAGCGTGCCATTGGCAGCTGATATGGTACAGTCCAAGCTCACACTGTGCTTGGAAAAATCCATCTGGAGTTTGATCGATGGGTGGAACGTATTAAATGCCTTGTGAAAGTCTAGAAGGCGTTCCTCTCCTTCTGTCCATATGATGAAAATATCATCAATGTATCGTAGATATTTGTGTGGTTTGTGAAGGTGAGTGTTCAGGAACCTCTGTTCTAGATCTGCCATGAAAAGATTGGCGTATTGTGGTGACATTTTACTACCCATAGCGGTCCCAGTCATTTGTAGGTAGCAGTTGTTGATGAAGCTGAAGCAGTTGTGTGTGAGAATAAATTCAATCAGCTTGGTAATAATGTCACCGCTATATTTATATGGAGTATTGTGGGAGGAGAGAGATTGGAGACAGGTATTGATTCCATCTTTGTGTGGGATGTTACTGTATAGGGATTCTACATCCATAGTAACTAATATAGTGTCGGCTGGTAGTATCTGGATATAGTTTGTTGAGAAAGTCTGTGGTGTCCTGTATATAACTGGCAGTGTTGGTTACTAAGGGTTTCAGGATACCCTCTATAAGGCCAGAAATAGGTTCGGTAAGTGTGTCCATCCCATGGGATAATGGGCTTGTGGATTTTGGGCAGCATGTAGAAGGTGCCCATGCGAGGATTGGAAGGCACCAGATTCTCCAATTCTTGCTGTAGGTGTTTGTGGAACGACCTGATAAGTATGGCAAGTTGGGTTTTGTATTCTTTTGTTGGGTCTTCATTCAATTTACGATAATATTTCACATCTGACAGTTGTCTATCACCTTCTGCCATGTAGTCTTGGATGTTCATGACCACTACTGATCCCCCTTTGTCAGCTGGCTTGATGATGATGTTGTTGTTGCTGGATAGATTTTTTAGGGCCATCCTTTCTGCAGGTGATAGGTTCGGTGGTATTTTTTTCTGCTGCTGTGTGGTAACCAGGGATGTCACTCTCATGCGGAATTTTTCAATATAGTTGTCTAATTTGTCATTGCGTCCTGCTGCAGGTGTGAAATATTGGTTCCTAGCTTTCCCTCTGTTGTTCATGGTAGAAATATTGTCATTTTTGTCAAAGAAGAACTCTAAGTCTCAGTCTTCTAAAGAACTCCTCCAAGTCTGAGTATAGTTGGATGTGGTCCAGTTTGGTGCTGGGACAAAAAGTTAGTCCTTTGGACAGGACTGCTTTTTCGGGTATGGACAGTTCATGATCGGAGAGGTTAACAATCTCAGAATAGTCTGTGGGGGGGGTTCACTGATGTCAGCAATGTCAATCTTACCAGAGATTGCGGTATGAGTAGTGGCGATCTGATCAGTGTCATTATCGGTGTCATCAATGGATCTTTTGTGCTGGACGTCTTTGTGCATAAAATTGCCATCTCTATGTGCTAAGAGTCCTGCAAGTTTCTTCTTTTTCTTGTTGATTAGCTTTTGTTGTTCCTTTTTGTAGAGGCATTCCATTGCAGTTTCCATATCTTTGGCTCTTAATGGGATTTGTTGTAGGTTGAGCAGTAAAGATATTTTCCGCCCAATTATTTTTTGCTTTTTGTCATAAAGTAAGTGAATTAAGTGGTTCCGCAGTTTGTCGCTGGTGCGTTTGCAGAGGTTTTCAGCATGCTGAGAGTTGTGCGTGGTTGAAAGTGGATTCCAGATGCGGAGTCCCTTGGGGACAAGATTCATCTTTTTACATTGAGTAAGAAAAAATATGTGGCTGTTGATCTGTGTTTCTCTTCTAGTCAGTTTGATCAGTTGCTTCTCAATGCGGCCAAATGCAGTATCATTCATGGTAATGTAGATTAGGTAGGCCGTGTTAGTCCAGATGCCAAAATCACGAGTATAGCAGTCTGTAAAGATACCTTTTTTATTGGACTAACGTTACATTTAAAGTACAAGCTTTCGAGAGGATTCCTCCCTTCGTCAGGTATAGAAGCTTACTGATCAGAATAGTAGAATTACTATGCAGGACCCTGACTCAGCAAACAGGCATTGGGGTGGGGGGTGCTTAATGCTGATAAAGAAAAAAAGAAGACATTAATCTCACAAGTGAAAGCGCTACAGTGAGTAGCACTGCGGTTAGCGCTGTGTTCCGGGGTGAGGTACTGAGACAGCACCTGCCCCGGAATATCACTCTAAAATGGGGAGTCTGTGGGAAAACCTGCAGGTTTTGCCAGTTAGCATCCCCATTTTAGCGTGAAGCATGGACTAGGGCCTTTTGGGTTTAAGTTATGTGAAACGCCAGCAAATGCAGAAGTCGCAATGACCGAGATTTTCACCAGAATCTGCAGCACCGGCACCGTCTGGAAAAAAATGTTACGCACTAAAGCAAGGGTTTTGTTTGCTTTATTTGTTTTGTTTACATTTTATTGCCAAACCCAAATAATAAAGGGAATGTTTTGTGTAAACAACATTGTGTGGGGTTTCCAACTCTATGACTGTGTGGTTATATGGTCCCAGCTCAGTAATGAGAGTGTATAAACTGGTTGTAGAATGTTTTAGTCTTTAATTTACTCATAAGTTGTAATGCACAGGACTGACTTTATTCTTAATGTCTCAAATAATAACCAACCTCACACTTTTGCCACATCGCTAACTAAGTCCAGGGTAAGAAGCTTGTTAGGTTCGCCCGTACTGACGTGGCTTCCGGTGTCTGTCGCAGCATTGTGACGGGGCCGGCCAGACGCAGTTGCGCGCGCACGAATTGCGTGCGCAACAGCAGCTGTGCAGCGTCCATGCAACATGCCTCTCCGTCAAAGCGCTATGACGCGCATTGACGGAGCTGCAAAGCACGATCCTCCATAGGAGGTTCGAGCCTTGCAGCGCTGAGCGCACTAACTGCGCTAAGCGAGGTGGCCAGACGGGTGTCGAGTGAAAGGAAGTCCACTCTCACGGACGTTCCTTCCGCTCTTCAAAATGCTCGTCTGACACTGGCCTAATGCAACAGTCATGTACACCCCCTCCCCGATGTCTCGTTATAAGATAATTTCTGTAATGACTTTGCCATCGAAGTGTGTAGTCCCTGCACAAATCTGTACAGGAATTACTGTATCTTTTAAGTAGTGTTTTCTTAGACTATCACTCGTAGCAGGTCTGCAAACAAGTAAGCGAAGAGAATAGTTTTTGTATATTTAGTATCTACTCACATCTGGCATTCCTGTAGAGCAGGAACGGGTCTTGAAGCTGAAAGTCGAGATCTTTAGTGATGGGCTCAGTCCGATTATCCATGCTAAGACGATTCATAATCGTGAAGCCATGTTTAGGAGAAGCAGATCTAGGTTGCCAAGAAAAAAACAAAAAATAATTATAATACAGAGACTTGGATACTTGCATCTCTTTCAGTATTTATTAACCCTTATTATTTATTAATAGCTGCTGAGCCATTTCACGCCTGTGTGCTGAGCTAATTTATACCGCTTTTGCTCATGTTTAAACCCGTTTTGAAGCCACGTTTTATTATGCCACCCAAACAAATTATATATCGTTCTTTCCGGCAGGCTCGGCAGATTCATAATGTATCATTATTATATGTACATGTCATGTCCTGCCTGTATAAGGAAAAATGCAATAAAATTAGAATTTTCAATAATTTACAGCGTGTAAAGTGTTTTTTTTCTCTTTTTATCATGTGAGCGTTTGTGATTATATTTTCCATGGGTTGCGCTTGTTAAAAAAATTTGAAATGGGGACTGTCACGTACGCGCGCCGTGGCGAAGGAAGCACAGGGTTAAACAAATCACTATCTGTCTACACTAGACCCAAAATAATGACTACGTGGCCCACAATCCCCCGCACGCGTCTGCCTAACTGTCACGGCAACGCCTTCACTCCAGTAGGGCACGCAATGTGATGAAGTGGCCACAGGGTTGCACCGCAGTATCCATCTATACTCGACCTGGAGTACGGACTACATTGCCCACAATCGCTGTACCCACTTTCCTTATACTGTTCGTCACACTGCAACCACAAACCAACTTTTTAGCCAAGATGCTTACTGTCTGAACAAGAGCCGGTTTGAGACTCTGGTTATGCACCCCAAAATAGAAAACAGTCCAGACGACTGACTGCACCCCAACTCACTGTTTGGTATATCGACTCGAGCTTAAACAAAGGCAAATCTCTATGATAATCCAGTCCTTCAGTTAGCGTGGATCGAATATCAGGCAGAAGCAGATCTTAAGTTTTAGATTTATTAAGATAAACAAAAAAATGATATATCACAGTGCATTTGGTTACAGAAAAAATAGATATGATAATTAACAATTACCCACACAAGCAGAAAAAATAAAAAGGATTAAAACACAGACCCTTACTCACACATCAGCAAGCAAGAAGGACATCTGTGACCCCCTGGGGCTGGAGATTGGAAAAACTGGCAAATTCCCACTTTCTTGAGTGACCCCAAAGAAAATAAGCCAAAGCACATGGCGCGCTTCAGAATATATATAAATTGTACCAGTTCTCCCCAGGTACAGCCCCTAGATAGTACAGCCCGCCCATTACATTTCCCAGAATCCCCCCTCCTGTTAATTCGTGGGCATGCTCAGATCACTTCTTATTTAATTTAAAGGGATACTCTAGGCAACATGACCACCTAAGCTTTTTTAGGTGGTCATGATGCCCTGAGTATTCCCCTATCGGTCTCCCCTCCCTCCGCTCAGCAGATCAGCTGAAAAAGCTGAAAACAGCTGAGAGAGGCGGAGGACTTTACTCCGCCCTCCCAGCTGTCAGTCAGCAGAGCGGGATTCATATTTCCCGCTTCTGCCGACTTTTGCCGAGTAGGAGACGTCATCGCGCTTTCAGCGCGATGACGTCTCCAACTCGCCGCAGTAGCTGGTAGACATGTGCACAGCACAAAATTTCGTTTTGAACTAATGGATTAGTCCTAAAATGCAATTTATTTAGTTACTAAAAGAAATTCGTTTTCAGTTCTTTAGTATGAAAACTAATTTCATTCATCCGAAATCCAATGGATACAATTACTAATGTAGTGGCTCCTCAGAGGGCTGAGATCGCTGCTTGTTACATTATATCTCACTCTCAGCACAATGTGGGCTAGATTACATAGTTGGTGCTAACTTAACCAGAGCTGTTGTAAACTTCCCAGAGCCATTATAGCCTATGGAGGTTTTCAGTTTACAACAGCTCTGGTTAAGTTAGCACCAACATTGTAATACTGCCCCATGTCAGGCAAAGCTGTTACAGTAACTGACTGCTGCTCATCACAGCGCTCAGAGTTTCAGTAAAACTAGTAAATAATATTTTTAGATATAAGAGGTTAGAACAATAATATTTCCTTGTTTTACTGAAACTCTGAGCACTGTTACAGTCAGTTACTGTAACAACTGAGCCTGATACATTGTACTGAGAGATAATGTAACAAGCAGCCGATCTCAGCGCTCACAGCCACTGCATTTAAAGGGCTGAAAAAAAGTATCCTCTCTGTATAATGTTTAGAACATCCTCCTGCATTAATTAATACCCCTCTCTGTATAATGTATACAACATCCACCTGCATTAATTAATACCCCTTTCTGTATAATATATAGAACATCCTCCTGAATTAATTAATGTCCCTCTCTGTATAGAACATCCTCCTCAATTTATACCTTTCTCTGTATAATGTATATAACATCCTCCTGCATTAATACCCCTCTCTGTATAATGTATAGAACATCCTCCTGCATTAATTAATGCCCCTCTCTGTATAGAACATCCTACTGCATTGGCATGTGGAGGGTGCAGATCTTCGGATGTTGCGATGTTGCACTCTTCATTGCTGGTCTCCTTCACTCATCAATGTAATATCACAAAAAAGACTGAAGCTAAAATGTAGTGCATTTTATTTTAGTTTTTTATCGTTTTTTGTACTGAGCAGTTTCGTTTCTCTTGAGTCATACTAAAACTAAATTATCCCAAAATTGTGACTAAATCGTTTTAGTACTAAAACGAATGCACATGTCTAGTAGCTGGCGGCAGCGAGCCGCCAGCATAGCCTGCGGCTCAGATTAGTGTTGCGCGCATCCTCTTGCGCGCAACACTAATCCTCAGCAGATGGAGCCGGGAGGAAGCCATAGAAAAAATAATTAGTGCAGCATTCTTGTTCATATTATAATTGAAATGGGAACAATATTGCTGCATTAACAAAACAAAAAAAATAATTTTTTTTTAAAAAAAATTTACACTTAACATGGTCATGTTTGGTATCATTGGAAAGGCCATGCGTTGGCCGTTCCAGCCATACCAAATATTAATCGCTAGCTGCCACGGATCGGGAGATTGTAACCCCCTATCCTACCATAGGTGGCAGCTAAAGGTTAACTCCAGAACTGACGTCATTGCGCTATGCGCGATGATGCCAGTTGTCAGGGGGAGATCCCAGAATCTTGGCCGACATCCAAGATGTCGGCCAGCTCTGGGAGGGGACGGTGATACGGCACCCTAAGGGTTCAAGACAGCTGCAGCTTGGAAGGGCAGGCTGTGCCCTTCCAAGCAGAGCCGGCCTTTTCCCGGGGCCCGCTTGGTTGAGGAGGGAGAGAATTCCAAAAGGACTTTCCCCCTCCTCCCCTTCAGGCCCGGGGGGGTGCCTGCAATAGACTTTGCAATAGACATTGCTAGCACAATGACATCTATTGTGCCTGCCAGGGTCCCGGATGCTGGGCTGACATCCAAGAGGTCAGCCCGCACCGGGGGGCCGTAGCGATCAGCCAGAAAAAACCCTGCCGATCGTTGCCCCCCGCTCAGCACGTCCTCCACACAGGGGAACCACTTCGCTGGACGCGCTGAGCACATCCTTAGCAGCCAAGTGGTTAAACAGCAGCAAAGAATAACAAACAGTTTTTATTTTGAACAAAAAAAAAAAAAAAGCGGGAAAATCCCCCTTGTATGACACTTTATCCTAGCATCCTTCCATGGGCATAAAACCCCCAGTTCCCAGAAATAAGTCCCCTTTCTTTGCTGCTGTGCAGGCAAGCGAAGCATTTCCCTCTCTCTGCCGCTGTCCTTGTGGTCACGTTTTTTGGAAACCATAGGGACAGAGCAGCAGTGGGGTTTGCACTGTTTATTTACCTATTAGTGGTTCTTATGTGTGCGCTTGCAGGCCCCGCCAGATCGGTGCGGTGTTCACAAGCTTCCTTCCGTTGCGGCCGGATCTTCTTTCGGACGCAGAGGAATCTCATCACGTGCCTGCACTCCCATTAGGTCCCGATCGTTGCATGCTTCACTCGCTCGGCCGACACGCTCCGCAGACATGCCTGCCGAATCTAAATAGAGAAGTAGGTCTCCCTGCCCATCCGAGACCACCGCATCAGAGGCCAGCTCCATGCACCTGGCAGAATCATTCGAGAGGGCCCAGCTTTCCAACAGCCCTGATCCTCCAGAGAGTTCCCCTGGGTGCCCACCTCCCAGGCTTGTCCCCCACCTACAAGCCTCCATATCCACCGCAATTCAATCGGAGGTATCTTTTTTAGCCACTACCTTGCATGCCTCCCTGCAAGACCGGCTGGGTGGAGTAGAGGTAATGTCACTGCTCTGCATGGAGAGAGCCGGTGGAGTCATGGGTTCGATCCCAGCGAGCAACCTCTCCAGTAAGTGTCCTTGGCAAGACACCTAACGGTACATACTCGCCACCCAGGACATACTTGAAAACGAGAGAAATCTCAATGTATCCTTCCTGGTAAAATCCTTTCTCAAAAACAAAAAAAAAAAAGACGCACTTTCGGCTGTTCAGGCCCCAACGCCAACTCCGCTGTCCGCAGACCTGAACCCTGACTCTCAGGCCGGGACCCAGATGCAATCTGTGGCTGATAAACCACCCACCATGGTGCACAAAAAGTCTGAGTGAAAACTTAAGCACCAGACTCGAGAGCCTGGCATCCCTGGATTTCTGCCAAAGCCCAAACACAGACGGCCTCTTAAGAGGGCCCCTGTCTCCAGGGCTGAGAAGTAGAAATGTGCATTCGTTTTAGTACTAAAACGATTTAGTCAGAATTTTGGGATAATTTAGTTTTAGTATGACTCAAGAGATACGAAAGTGCTCAGTACAAAAAAACGAAAGAAACTAAAATAAAAATGCCCTACATTTTAGTTTCAGTCCTTTTTGTGATATTACATTGATGAGTGAAGGAGACCAGCAATGAAGAGCGCAACATCGCAAAGCTACAGAAAAGGTTTGTATGCATAATCCTTCCCGACCCGTACCTGAAACTCAGACAGTGATAAAGCTCCAGAATCCTCACTCGCAGCACAGACAGCCAGCACAGGAGAGGAAACCTTTACTTCAGATGATAAAAGCAGCTGGAAAAGGAAAACATTCAAATAAATCACACTGAAAGCCAATGAGGAGGGCTGGATAGTTAAACCCCTTTATAACAAGCAGCGCTGGGAGAAAAGAGAGACTTTATAAAACGTGTGTTATCTCCCCTCCCGCTCTGCATAATAGGGGCTTAGGTCTGATACATTTTATATTATCCAGGAGCACTATCCCCCTTTCCTCATCTATAATACACATTTTATATAAAGTCCCTCTCCTCTCCCAGTGCTGCTTATTATAAAGGTTTTTTTTTTACGTCTGATACATTTAGTATCCAGCTCTCAGTTACTTTGTCATTATGAGCCTTCAGTGTGATTTGAATGTTTTCCCTGGATTTAAAGTGCTTTATTTTATTATAAAAATAAATTTGCACCAGTCATCTCTTCTCTGAGCTTTGAGACTGATTTACGTTAATATTTTCCCTCTCCCTTGCTTTTATATTCCTGTGTCTCCCCCACAGAGATACAAAGTTTAAGTAAAAGTTCTCACTACTGTGCTGGATAAGCATTGCAATCCGAAGTTCTGCACCCTCCACATGCCAATGCAGTAGGATGTTCTATACAGAGAGGGGCATTAATTAATGCAGGAGGAGGTTCTATACATTATACAGAGAGGGTTATTAATGCAGGAGGATGTTATATACATTATACAGAGAAATAGGGCCTGAAGCACCTAAGGCGTAGGGCCCTTAAGTTGCCTCTGATGCCAGGATGCAGGGAGGATTTTTCTGGAAGGTTTTGCAGCACGTGAGATTGAGCGGGATTGGTGTGGGAGGAGTCGCCAGGAGGGTACTTAAGGCGCGTTTGGAGAGGCTCTGCGTGCCTTTTTCTCCTGAGGTAGAGCGGTTAAAATCACCACCCTCCCACCCTGTTTTATTTAATTCCAGGTTGGGTTGTTTTTTTCGTTAGTAAAGTAATTTTGTTGGGCTCCTTTGTCACGACGGGGGCTTGTAGGCAGTGCTGGCTAGGGGTTCCTTTTTAGTTAGGATAACTTTGGTCAGATGGTTGGTGTCATGCCTGCTGGCGCTCCTGCATTGCGGCCTTCCCAACAGAGAGGGCGCCAGTCTCTGAATCAGGCCACTTTGAATGCCGCACCTGGTCAGGGATCTAGGCCTTTAAATATCAGTCACTGACTGTGCTCTGGGCCCTGACGTGGTTATTTCTAGCCCTCAGCGCGTGTCTATAGCATCTGCATATTGGTTTTCTGGTTTGACTTCTGGCTTGTATATTGACTGTTTTTTTCTGTTATTATCCCTTGGCATATGTTTATCTCATGTACCGACCTCTGGCTTGTTATTACTATGATATCTCTCCTGTCCCTGATCTGTACTTCTATGTATTTTAGATTAGTACCTGGCCATTCTAAGGACCAGCTTCTCAGTTTAGGGTTTTTTCTTGCCTTTCTAGGTTTTGTCTGCGTGCTGCGTGACTCTATATCCTTACAGTTGGGAGTTGGGAAGTTTTTTGGTGGTTGGTTGGTTGGTTTGGAGGCGTGTGGTGGTTGTGGGGAGTCCTCTTTCAGCACTGGGTTATTGTTTTAATTTTGTTATGGGAATGGTTATGTCATGGTGGTGGTTTATTGTGTGGAGTTTTAGCTGTGGCCTATATATATAATAAATATATATATTATTCCACAATTATGTGTTTGTGTATTTTTTGAGTATTTTTTGTCTCCCTGCGTCCGAACCGGTCATCAGTAGGCAACTTAAGGTATAAATTGAGGAGGATGTTCTATACAGGGAGGGACATTAATTAATTCAGGAGGATGTTCTATACATTATACAGAGAGGGGTATTAATTAATATAGGTGGATGTTGTATACATTATACAGAGAGGGGTATTAATTAATGCAGGAGGATGTTATCTACATTATACAGAGGAGCCTTTTTTTTAGCCCTTTAAATCCAGTGGCTGTGAGCGCTGAGATCGGCAGCTTGTTATATTATCTCTCGGTACAATGTATTAGGCTCAGCTGTTACAGTAACTGACTGTAACAGCGCTCAGAGTTTCAGTAAAACAAGGAAATGATATTGTTCTAACCTCTTATATATAAAAATATTATTTACTAGTTTTACGGAAACTGAGCGCTGTGATGAGCAGCAGTCAGTTACTGTAACAGCTTTGCCTGACACATTGTGCTGCGAGTGAGCGATACTGTAACAAGCAGCAATCTCAGCCCTCTGAGGAGCCACTACAATAGTGATTGTATCCACTGATTTTCGGATGAATGAAATTAGTTTTCATACTAAAGAACTGAAAACGAATTTCTTTAGCAACTAAATAAATTGCATTTTAGGACTAATCCATTAGTTCAAAACGAAATTTTGTGCTGTGCACATGTCTACTGAAAAGTCCCCTCCTCAGGAGGCGCATGGTGTTGAGAGCGATACCGCCGTTCTAAACCAAGACGGTTTTGTGGTCACGGGAGACGAGGTGGTCTTGCACGCACCCACTGCCGACCTCTTTGATCTGGATTATCCTGTGTCTGTCTCTGAACCCGGGGCTGATGGTGTCATCTGCGACCCTCAGGGGGAACCGCTTTTCTACCCCGAAGACCTTACGCATCCACGGTTTACCGTGTGGTCCCAGCACCCCATGTTGAAAAAATGGCTAGACGCCAGATTGAGACGTCCTTTGGAGAAAGATACACGCACTAAACTGCGTGATGATACTGTTCCGCATAGAAGGCTTATCAATAAATTGCAATCTTTGAGCTTGGATTCCAATATTGTTGAATGGATTAGGCAGTGGCTGAGTGACAGGCAACAGAAGGTTGTGGTAAATGGCGTTTATTCGGCGCAAGGTCTTGTTACCAGTGGGGTACCTCAGGGGTCAGTACTTGGACCCATTCTCTTTAATATTTTTATTAGTGATATTGCAGAAGGTATTAATGGAAAAGTATGTCTTTTTGCTGATGACACAAAGATTTGCAACAGGGTTGACGTTCCTGGAGGGATCAGCCAAATGACAAATGATTTAGGTAAACTAAAAAAATGGTCGGAGCTGTGGCAAATGAGTTTTAATGTGGATAAGTGCAAGATAATGCACCTGGGGCGTAAAAACCCAAGGGCTGAATATAGAATATTTGATACAGTCCTGACCTCAACATCTGAAGAAAGGGATTTAGGGGTTATTATTTCAGAGGATCTGAGGGTAAGTAGTCAATGTAATAGAGCAGCAGGAAATGCTAGCAGAATGCTTGGTTGTGTAGGGAGAGGTATTAGCAGTAGGAAAAGGGAAGTGCTCATGCCACTGTACAGAGCACTGGTGAGACCTCACTTGTGTGCAGTACTGGAGACCGTATCTCCAGAAGGATATAGACATCTTAGAGAGAGAGTTCAGAGAAGGGCTACTAAAATGGTGTACGGCTTGAAGGAGAAAAGTTACCAGGAAAGGCTTAATGATCTTAACATGTACAGCTTGGAAAAAAGACGAGACAGAGGAGATATGATAGAAACATTTAAATACGTAAAGGGAATCCACAAGGTAGAGGAAGGGAGTATATTTAAACGGAAACAAAGTAGCAAAACAAGAGGACATAGTCTTAGATTAGAGGGGCAAAGGTTTAAAAGTAACATCAGGAAGCATTATTTTACTGAGAGGGTGGTGGATACATGGAACAGCCTTCCAGTTGAAGTGGTAGAGGCCAAAACAGTAATTGAATTTAAGCAAGCATGGAATAGGCATAAGGCTATCCTAAACAAAAGATAAATCCAGGTAAAGTATCCATGTAATTGGGCAGACTAGATGGGCCGAAAGGTTCTTCTCTGCTGACATTTTTCTATGGTTCTATGAGTGACCACACCTGCCTTACACCTACCGTGGACCTCTCCATTCAAAAATTTGCCACTACGCACGGGTGGTATGCCAAATCGGGCATTGATAACGCCTTTAAAACCTGTCAAGATAAAACTCCTTGACTCCATGGGCCCACTCATAAAATTATTTGACATTGCGGAGGACACCAAGTCTAAACGGGTGACCCCCCCTTAATCCTGGCATGGACAGAGGCTAGCTCCAGAGGGCCATTAGTTTTGTCAGTAATGCCAATGCCGCGCTCTCGGCTGAGACGCCGCTCGATTCTCATGAAAATAGATAACTGACGGAACTGGCGGAATCCGATCTAAGTGCTACTTCACAGGGTCTCCCATTTGTAGAAGGATACGTAAAAAACATTGGTGCCTACGCCAGCAATTTCCCTGCCATGGAGAAAGTCTCGACTTCCCTGAAAAGATTTTTTTTTTTTTTTTTTTAAAAAAAGGGTTTTTGGCCGGACCAGTGGAGGGCGCTCTCCCGGTCGTGCAGGACAAAACTCCCAATGGCCCTCTGTCTCCTCCTCTCAAATCCAACCCTCCTACCAGGGTGATGACTCCAGTTATTCAGGCTCAATCTTCCCGTCCCGAACCCGTGCATGGCGAGGACGTGGCTACCGTAGCTCCCGATACTCGTTTGGCAGACGACCTTCAGGTTCTTTTCCTTCCCCCCCACCCCACCCGTTCCTTGGTGTGGGGGGGCGAATTCAATGGTTTGCTCACCCCTAACCCCTGACAAACGACCCTTGGGTCTTGACCACCGTACGGGGCTTCACGATCAAATTTGTCTCTCCTCCAGTACAATCTCACCCACCCCCCTTTTCGACTCTCCGGGTCGGGAGTGGGATTGGTGGATCACGAGATTCAGGAAGTCATTTTAAAAAGGTGCTGTAGAACTGGCTCCCTCTCACACAGGAGGTTTTGTAAGCAACTGTCACGGAATGGCCCAGCACCCTCAGCCAGGGGCGGTGCACAAGAACAGTGATGGCCATGGACAATTAGGTGCGGTGGCACGCACGGAGTTTTAAAGTACTTTTTATTAGATGTGGTGATGTGTGGTGTGATACAGTGTTCCCCGTTGATTGTGAAATGTGTTTCCCTTTGTCTGCCTTGCCCGCCGCCATTTTCCGATCACCTTGTGGCGCAGTTCAGATTCTTCGATTCGGAAAATGGCCGATTCGAACCATCCGGTTCGAATCGTAAAATGGCCGATTCGGACCATCCGGTCCGAATCGGCGACTCCCCGATCGGTAATGGCCAATGGGTCCTGGGAGGGCGGGCAGGGATTCCCATTGTATTGTAATTTGTGAGAAGTTAATAAATGCCTGAGCTGTAAATAATAAAGCCAGATTTAGCAGTGCATCCAGCCTCGTCTGATGTGGTTATTTCTCCGCCGTGCTTCATCTTCTGAGAATCCCTCGCGGTCTCAGGGTACGGTGTCCCAGACGATCCGAACCGAACCGAGCGCTCTGTACCTGCATCGAGCATCAAGGCAGAGGCGCAGCGTATGAGGTTCGGTTCCCAGAATATTTGACAGAGATCCGATCCGAAGGGCGCGGCCGTGTACCGCGCTTCGGTATTGCAGTAAGATCCGAATCCTTTGCAGATCCCGCAAGATCCGAAGCTTCATCCATCCCCGATCCGAAAAGTCCTCCACTTGAGATCCGAAGATTCACCCGCACCTGGATCGGAAACGTTTCCCGCATAAGATCCGAAGATTCCTCCGCGGCTGGCAGATCCGATCTCCACAGACGTCCCACACCCACAAGGTCAGTGAACCAGCTGCTCGGGACGCTGAGTGCCGTATGGCTCAGTGGTCGGGCTGGTTCTAGGCAGGGGTCCCCTCCACCGCCCGCTAACCCTTCGCCAGGGCCACGCCAGGCCGCACGAGACGCCGAGTGTGCGTCACTCGGTAGTCGGGCCAGCGGTAAGCGACGGGGCCACGCAGATAGAGCACACCCGCAGGCGGAACAACATCCCATTCCGTCATAGCAACATCTTCAAAAAGAGGGGTGGTTCCCACCCCATCATCAATCTAAAAGAATTACATACACACATTGTTTATCGCCATTTCAAAATGGAAGGTATTAATTGTCTCAAAGATTTAATTTTCCACGGCGACGGGTTAGGAAAAATAGACCTCAAAGACGCGTATCTCTCAATCCCCGTGGTGCACAAATGCAGGGACTTCTTGCGGTTCAGGTGGAGAGGTCGCATTTGGCGCGAAGCGTTTTCAGGACCTACTGGTTTTACCAGAGGATGCCGGAAAGACCTCTGTTGGTGGATCACGGACCTCCACTCCTACAACGGGAGGGATGTTATTCTCCCACCTCCATCTCTCGAGATAGACTCCAATGCTTGCCGCTCCGGCTGGGGCGCCCATTGCGGCCCCTTGGAGTCAGGAGACCGGTGGTCCCTAATGGAACAGTCCCTCCATATAAATTGTAACTGCTGGCAGGTTTGTTTGTAGTGCAATGCTTCGCAAGGTCCCTGCCTCCAGGTGTGATTGTTCTCCGCCTGGACAACTTTGCTGCTGTGCGCTGTATCAACAGCATGGGCTGCCCATGATCCTTAATGCTCACACATCTGGCCTCTCAGTTCTGGGATCATTGTCTCGAACGGGGTCTGTTTGTCCAAGTGGTGTTTCTCCCCAGTCTCGCCAATGTGGTGGCGGAATGGAACTCTAGACATACCCTGGACTCCAGCAATTGGTGTCTACGGTCGACGGTCTTTGCAAGGTTGTTACCTCTTTGGGGTCCTTTGCATGCGGACATGTTCGCCTCAACACACAACTGCCAGTGTTCTACAGTTGGAGTACCGACCTGGATGCGAGGGCAACGGACGCCTTCCTGCAGAACTGGGCAAGGAATCGCAACTATGCTTTTCCCCCTTTCTCAATGATCACATGCACTCTCGCCCACATACGTACACAACAGGCCACGGTTGTAATGATCACCCTCCCTGTGGCGGGGTCAGCCATGGTTCCCGGTTCTCCTGGAGTTAATCGATAGATAGCCCTTGAATACTCCCAGATCCACCGGACTTATTGCTAAATCCGGATGCCGAACCTCATCCTCACATACGTCTCGCTGTCGGTTAGTTGCATGGTTGGTGGTGGGGGTCCCGCCTTTTGTCGCAGGCGTGTCGCAACGCACTAACAACTTAAAGCTCCAGGCCTAGGCCCCCAGTAACAGATCCAGCCCCTGTGACAGCCATTCTAAACTTCCTTACAGGTCTCTTTGATGAAGGGAAGGTGTACCGTACTGTAAACACTAGACATGTGTACAGCACAAAATTTCATTTTGAACTAATGGATTAGTCCTAAAATGCAATTTATTTAGTTGCTAAAGAAATTCGTTTTCAGTTCTTTAGTATGAAAACTAATTTCATTCATCCGCAAACCAGTGGATACAATTACTATTGTAGTGGCTCCTCAGAGGGCTGAGATCGCTGCTTGTTACAGTATCTCTCACTCTCAGCACAATGTGGGCCATATTACATAGTTGGTGCTAACTTAACCAGAGCTGTTGTAAACTTCCCAGAGCCATTATAGCCTATGGAGGTTTTCAGTTTACAACAGCTCTCGTTAAGTTAGCACCAACATTGTAATACTGCCCCGTGTCAGGCAAAGCTGTTACAGTAACCGACTGCTGCACATCACAGCGCTCAGAGTTTCAGTAAAGCTAGCAAATAATATTTTTATATCTAAGAGGTTAGAACAATATTATTTCCTTGTTTTACTGAAACTCTGTGCGCTGTTACAGTCAGTTACTGTAACAGCTGAGCCTGATACATTGTACTGAGAGATAATATAACAAGCAGCCGATCTCAGCGCTCACAGCCACTGTATTTAAAGGGCTAAAAAAAAAGGTTCCTCTCTGTATAATGCTTAGAACATCCTCCTGCATTAATGTATACCCCTCTCTGTATAATTTATACAACATCCACCTGCATTAATTAATACAACTCTCTGTATAATGTATAGAACATCCTCCTGAATTATTTTTTTTTCCATATAAAAGTTTTTATTGGAGTTCACACATGAATATTTACAGAGATACAAAAAGAAAAGAAATTTGCAGAATTTGACAGTAAACAATTCAAAGTGAAGTATCATTGTAGACTGAAAGGGGGTAATTTGTGCGGACTCCATTTTCCAATAACATTTATAAATTCCTAAACAAACATAAAACATGGCAGCACTACAGTGTTACACATTGAAGCATCTTATATCAAGGTTCCAGACTCGACAAACACCCTCCATCCCTCCCACGTGTCCGAAAATTGGCTCATTGAGTTATTCGCGGTGTGGAACATTTCCTCGTATTTAAAGACATTTTCGAGGGCAACCATAACTTCTTTCATAGAGGGGCATATTGAGGAACGCCAATGTCTCGCTATAATTATTTTTGCTGTCCCAAGTACTATAGAGATAAACCTCCTATGACGGGTCTGAATGTTAATGGGTATAAGATGTAAGAGATACATTTTCAGGCAAAATGGGAGTGTGAGTGAAGTACAATGGAAAAAGCAGTCTGCTTATCTTTCCCCAATATCCCCCCCAATATGGGACATAGCCAAAATGTATGAAGGAGAGAGCCAAGACCAGTAAGGCATCTCCAACATCAACCTGAATTCCCTGAAATATGGGCCAACCAGTTTGGTGTTAAATACCATCTACACAACAGTTTCATATGGGCCTCACGTAAGTTGGTGCTTCTAGAATATTTGTATATTGTTTCCATGGCATATGACCAATCATCTATGGAAAGTGATAAACCTAAATCTTTTTCCCATTTAACCATATAAGGTAATTTTTTAGGTGGGGTCGGAGTTAGTAGGCTGTGGTAACAAAGAGATAACGGTTTCATTTGACATTTCCTTCCCATACATAGTTTATGAAAAGCTGAAAGGTTCGTAGTTGTGAAAGAGGTCAGGCCCTTCTGGGTTAAAGCATGTTTCACACAAAGATATGTGAAACAGTCACGCGGTGGGATGGCAAACTCCTGTACCAAGTCGGGGAAGGATTTCAAGGATCGGGGGTGTAAGGAGCTGCCACACATGGGTCAAGCCGCGTAAAAACCAGGAGTCTAAACCTAGGTCAGGGATAATACGACACAAAACTCTTAAGGGGGCGAGACAGAGTAAATCATAAGGCCATAACAAAGGACGACCCCACTGGCGCCAGGACATGAGGGAGAGCATTGATGCGGGTAACAGACCCATGGTGCTATTCCTGGGTAAGAATGTAAGCCACATCAGATCATGAAGTCGGTATGGGAAAATCATGGCATTCTCCAACTGCAACCAGAGTGGTGGGTCTTTCAGGTGCATTGAAGACAACAGTTGGGCTAGTAAGGCTGCTTTATAGTAAGACTGTATATCCAGAAAACCCAACCCTCCATTACGTCGCGGCGCTGTGACCGTAGAGGCTGACACCCGAGGGGGTTTCCCCTTCCAAATATGCACGTGGAGTAATTTTTGCAGACGAAGCAATAAATGTGTCGGGATAAAAACAGGGATATTTCTAAAATAATATAACACTTGGGGAAGGATACACATCTTTATAGCCGCCATACGACCCAACCAAGATGAATCATTTGTGCTCCAGGAGGAGAGATGTTTCTCTATGGAGTTCAATAGTGGCGTAACGTTTTCCTTAAGGATGGTGCCTCGCGATTTAGAGAGGGAAATACCTAAGTATTTTAAAGAATTAGAGCGCCAATCGAAAGGGTACATACTTCGCAGAGAGCTGAGGGAGGAAGCAGCAATATTTATGGGGAGAGCTTGTGTTTTACTCACATTATTTTTATAATAAGATAACGTGCCAAATCTATCAAGTAAGAGAAACAGGGAAGGAAGCGAACTCTCCGGTGTGGTCAGAAAAAGCAGTATATCCCCAAAAAGTGCCAGCCTGTGCTCCCCATTCGGGGGTCGACAGGCCTTTAATTATCGGGGAAGCTTTAATCTGCAGCGCCAAGGGTTCTAAAGCCAGGATAAATATTAACGGGGATAATGGGCAACACCTGCCAGGTACCATTGGTTATTTGGAAAGAAGAGGATAAAAACCCCGAAGCCAATACTTTTGCCGACGGAGCAGAGTAGAGGGCCATAATACTGTTGACAAATTGTGCTGGGAAACCAAACGTTATTAACACCGTCCTCATATACCCCCAGTGCAGGCGATCAAACCCCTTTTCAGCGTCTAATGCCAGCAGGAGTCCGGAGGTATTAGTCCTATGTGTCAGGTCGATTATGTCATAAAAACGTCAGGTGTTGTCACACGAATTGGCGGCCAGGGACAAAGCCAGTTTGTTCAGTCGCAATCAAGGATGGAAGTAAAGGAGCTAATCTATTAGCTAGCAATTTAGCGTACAGTTTTGCATCTACATTAAATAGAGAAATGGGGCGGAAGTTGGCAGAATGTGTCGGGGGTTTGCCAGGTTTAGGCAAGGTCACCACTGTTGCTTGCAGCATTTCCGGAGGAATGATGCCAGTATTCGTAATGTCATTGAAAAACAGGGTAAGAGTTGGGACTAGAAATTGAGCAAATACCTGGTAATACAGATTCGTAAAGCCGTCAGGGCCTGGGGCTTTATTTTTTGGAAGTGCATTAATAGCTTTAAGTACTTCCTCCTCCGTAAATGCAGCAAGCAGGTTTTTAGCCTGAGAGGGAGAGAGGGAAGGGAGCCTAGCCGTCTGCAGAAATAAATCTATTTCGTCCGGTTCAGGGGTCGGCACGGTGGGGTCCAATCCTAAATTGTACAGGGAGGCATAATAGCGTGCAAATTCGTCGGTAATAAGGGCTGGATTATAAATCTTTACGTTATTAGCATCCAAGAGGTACGGTATGCTGGTCTGCATTCTTTTCGCTTTCAATTTAGACACCAGCAATCTCCCCGGTTTATTACCTTGGGTATAGTGAGCATAGTTAAGCCGTCTAATTGATCGTGCAGTAGTTTGGAGCATGAGGTGTTCCAATTCGCAGCGCAGAGAAATCAACTGTGCGGTAACAGGAGCGGCAGGGGAGGTCTTGTTCTGGGTTTCTAATACAGTAATACGTCGTATAAGGGCAGTCGTCTGAGCTGTACGCTGCACTCCTTTCGGAATGAAATGACCTCGCAGTACAGCTTTGTGGGCCAACCATACTGACGATGTTGCAACATCATCAGTTGTATTCGCGGTGAAATACTCCTGTAGGAGTTGTAGCGTAGTTGTCACGTCATCTTTATCTACAATAAGCGAGTCATTGAGTCTCCCATACCCCTTGGTGGAAAAGCAGCCTCAAAAGTAAGCGTAAGTGGAGCATGGTCAGACCACGTAATGATGCCTATGGTCGCCTCCATGAGGCCAGACAAAGCAGAGCTATGTATCAAACACAAGTCAATTCTACTATATGAGGAATGAACAGGAGAAAAAAAAGTGTAATCACGAGTATTAGGGTGACATAACCTCCAAGCATCAAATAGTTCGAACGAATGCATAAATTCCCGCTGTTGTTTACTAGAGGATGGGGGGGAGTGGGTGTGGGAATGGGGTTGGCTCGTCTGGGTGTCAACGTCAGGGTCAGGAGTACAATTAAAATCCCCACATAGAAACAGCGTACCACTAACCATCTTTTTCACTCTACCATAAGCTTTTCGAAGATAAGAAACTGGGTTATCATTAGGAAGATATAGGTTGGCTATAGGGATTGGTAATTCATTCAACGTGCCCACAAGAAGCACAAGGCGGCCCAATGGATCAATATACGGAGCCGAACACACAAAGGTCCAGTCTCTGTGGAACAGGATCGAGACTCCCTTGGACTTCGTCTGAGCAGTGGAATAATATGCATCAGTGTACATGCGCGATTTCAAAAATGGCTGACGCCTCTTACAAAAATGAGTCTCTTGCAAGTATACAATAGCTGGTTTAGACTTATGCAGGTCGCGAAATAAAGCATGGCGTTTGTACG
Source organism: Leptobrachium leishanense (assembly GCA_009667805.1). Taxonomy (NCBI): domain Eukaryota; kingdom Metazoa; phylum Chordata; class Amphibia; order Anura; family Megophryidae; genus Leptobrachium; species Leptobrachium leishanense. The sequence goes on from CM019065.1 coordinate 248,784,970, forward strand.
GGGTGTTCAAGCCACGAACATTTAAGGAATAAATCTGGAAATGAGGTTTACTCATCATTGATTATGCCCATCCCTCGAGATTTCACAACGGTCATGTCAGACAGCCTCTGCGGGAATCCCGTGCTTACAACATTGCCTGGAACTATATACCATAGTGCATGCCAAACAAACAGGTCTAACTAGAAAAAAACAGGAATAAAAAGAAAAGAAAAAAGAATATAAAAACAGAACAGACACCAAAAAAAAAGTGGAGTCAATCAACACAATAGATTGGTATGAGTAGGAAAAACAAAAAGTTCAAGAAAGATCAGGGAAAATTTGCAAAACTCCCTCCAGGCATAACAAGATCTTTGTTGGAAATCCCCATCAATATGCCATGTTGTGATCACGCAGAATTTTGGTGAAGGACGAAAATTCCCTTCTTTTAGACATGGTAGCTGTTGACAGGTCTGCAAAAAAGGAGACGTCGGCATACGGAGAGGGCAGAGGCATAGCTTTCCTCGACGCTCTCATTAGCGCTTCTTTAACGTGGAAAAAGTGCACCCGGACTAGAACATCTCTAGAAGCTGAGGGCGGCAGGTTCTTGGCACGCGGCAGTTTGTGTGCCCAATCCATCAGGAAATCTTGTGGTAAGTTTGTTGGTACAAAGATTTGGAAAAGTTCCATAATATACGGCTGGAGGTCTGCAGGGACTATTGCCTCCGGAATGCCACGATTCTTAGATTATTACGCCGTGAGCGGTCTTCCATATCGGCTAATTTAGTTGCCATGGTGTCATGTGCTGTTTGCAAAGCTATGTGGCGATCCACCAAGTCATTGTGGGCTAAACATAAGTCGTCTGTCTTAGACTCCAAAGAGTCAGTCCTCTCACCCAGGTCTTGTACATCGCGCCTCAGCTCCTGCAGCGCCTCTTTAAGATCCGTTTGTATGGTATATCAAGAGTTCCTGTAGCATGGCATGAAGTCTACTTTCTGATGGTGGGGAGGTGTCAGACATGCAGGGTGGGCCCGCGGCAGCTGCCTCCATGATAAGAGAGGAAACAGATGAGGGAGATCCGCCATCTTGGGCCTCACAAACCCGGTCTTTTTTTGCTGATTTCACCGGTTCTAGTGGTCGTTGCGCCTTTGGGGGCACCGTTTGGGGACCGGGAGATGTCACCCACCTGTGGGTAAAGTTTCAGCCCCAGGGTTGCTAATATTTTGCAGGAATTAGAATTTCAGCTGCCGGTCACAGGAGCTCTCCTTACATGCGACCGCGCGCTTAACGTCCGGCCACGCCCCCTCCTGAATTAATTAATGTCCCTCTCTGTATAGAACATCCTCCGCAATTTATACCTTTCTCTGTATAATGTATATGACATCCTCCTGCATTAATACCCCTCTCTGTATAATGTATAGAACATCCTCCTGCATTAATTAATGCTCCTCTCTGTATAGAACATCCTACTGCATTGGCATGTGGAGGGTGCAGAACATCGGATGTTGCGCTCTTCATTGCTGGTCTTCTTCACTCAATGTAATATCACAAAAAGGACTGAAACTAAAATGTAATGCATTTTATTTTAGTTTCTTTCGTTTTTTGGACTGAGCAGTTTCGTATCTCTTGAGTCATACGAAAACAAAATTATCCCAAAATTCGGACTAAATCGTTTTAGTACTAAAACGAATGCACATGTCTAGTAAACACCTTCCCTTCAGCGATTTGCTCGGGTCATGTAGGTTTCTTGGGTGTCCCCGTGGGTCGTAACCCGATGGTTTGCCGCCTTCCAAAGGCAGCACGGGTCTCACGTCACCGACACCGATATTCTACCACCTTTGATGTGTCGTTGGTGTTCCGATTCTTATCTGCGTGGCCTGCCAACCATTTACTCTCATCATTGCGGCAGCTATCCACTAAGCTTCTTCTTTTTCTTATTATTATTTATTAAACACCAACACATTCCGCAGCACTGTACAAGATGCAATGGGTAAAGACAGGGCAATTCTACAATACACACAGGAGACAGGTCAGTATTCCTGCCAGCAGATACAGGAGAATATGATGACCCAATTACAGTGGGAATTTACAATCTAGATGGGTGAGGGCATTAGAAACAGGAGGGGGGACTGCAGTGATGGGTTAGTGCAGGGAGAGGTGAGGACTATTTTTGGGACAGTCGGATGTCTTGTTACAGAGTCGGGTGGTAGGCTTCCCTAAATAGAAGGTTCTTTAGGGAGAGTTTAAATGAACCGAAAAAGTACATATAAAATGTATATTATAGGGAGCGCACACCCAAAAGGGATAAATAACAACAATGGGGATATATAGAACAATTTATCTTGTACTTGTCAGCAAGGGATGGTAGATTCACACGCAGAAATGTTGTCATACACGTGTCCTATAAAAGACAAATAACCTAATCGCGTAGTACAGTAAGACATACAAAATTAATACTATAAAACAAATGATCAAACTCACAAAGATGGAGCCTCAAATGGCTCGTAGTAATTCGCCTGCAGGTCTCTTTAAAGGGGGACCTCGCCCAACGTATGGATATCCTTAGGTATTCTTTCAGCGGTGAGAAAACACCTCAAAGTAAAAGATATGCTGCTATGGTGCATTAACGTTAAACCATATAAGTATCAATATCGGCGGTGTTACACTCATGTGGTTTAGAGCCTCCTAGATTGGTGGCTCTGTACCTCTTCACTTCTTAGAGGGGGTCCTTCCTCAGTCGTACAGTGGAGATAGTTAGCCAAAGATGATGTGTTCCCATTAATTCGGGGTCATGGTGGGTATAAAAATAATTTATTTCAATATAAAAATTGTTCTGCAAGCCTCCTCAGTCAAAATAAATTCTTTACCGCTCTTGACACGCTGCCCCATGGAGCGATTATTTTGGGAGGGGACATGAACGCGACGCCTTGCCCTGCCATTGACAGAAGCGATCGCCCGGTTTTGTCAGGCCTCCCTTCTGTGAGCGCGCAGGATAAGGCATTCGCTCGATTTCTGCAACAGGTGGGCTTGATTGATGTTTGGTGCATTACTAACCCGAGTGTGAGGGATTACACTTTTTATTCGGCCCCCCCATGGTTCCTATTCCCGCATTGACCTTTTCCTTCTTAACGGAACGGCCATGTCTCATGTGATCCGAGCAGACATCAATTCTATCTCGTGGTCTGATCACGTGGACATTGCTCTATACCTACATAACCCGCGGGTGGCGGCTCCCTGGTCGTGGCGCCTGAATTCCTCCCTGGTGAAAGATCCTGTAGTTGTTCAACAATTGCGCGACCTGTTACTACAGTATATTGCTGAAAATCCTGCGGAGGATGTCTCACCGTCCACAGTGTGGACCGCACATAAGGCGGTCTTAAGGGGTCACTTAATTAAGATCGCTACTCATTGTAAACGTCTTAAGCTTAACAACTGCTTTCCCTCCAATCCTCTCTCCGCAGTCTGGAACAGAAACATAAAACCTCCCCCTCGTCTAAAATTTTGGAAGAGCTAGTACGCACTCGGACATCCATTAAGAAATTGTTATTGGATGATGTCACTAAACAATTACTCTGGTCCAGGCACCTCTATGAAAAGGCTAATAAAATGGATACATTACTGGCCCGTTCTCTAAAACCTAAAGGGAGGCATCCTCCTATATCGACCATACCGCTAATGGGACGTTGGTGACCTCTCCTGCTTTTACCGCTTATTTCTCAGCACTTTACCAGCATTCCCCCAAACACGTCCCTACCGACACAACTTATGTGTCCACTATTGATTCCTTTTTGTCTTCTGTTCCCCTGCGGAGACTGGATTTGGATCAGGTTAGTGACTTACAAAACTGTATTACTGAGGATGAAGTTCACTGCGCTATTTCGGTATTAGGGGGTAATAAAGTCCCAGGCCCTGACGGGTTCTCGGGAGGTTATTCTAAGACTTTTCGTGAGGAATCGGTCCCCACTCTCACTAAACTGTTTAATGATTGCGCTGATGGAGAGGCCCTCCACCCGGACATGTTACTAGCAGATATTGCCTTAATCCCTAAAGAAGGGAAGGACTTGACGGATGTAGGGAACTATCGCCCAATATCGCTTTTGAATTTTGATATCAAAATATTGGCCAAGGTTTTGGCGAATAGGCTGGGTCCCCTCTTGCAGCATTTGATACAACCGGATCAGGTGGGCTTTGTCCCCGGCCAACAGCTTTATGATAATACCAGAAGAGGCGCTGATTTGCTTTGGTGGATGTCGGAACATGCTGATCCTTCTCTTGTGCGGTCTCTTGATGCCGAGAAGGCTTTCAACAGGGTGGAATGGCCGTACCTCTTTGCTACTCTGGAGCGGGCGGGTCTCCCTGACAAATTTCTTCATTCGGTGCGTGCACTTTATACCAATGTGTCTGCTCAGGTTCGGATACCGGGCTGTTATCCCACGTGGTTTCCCATTCCGAATGGTACGCGCCAGGGCTGTCCCCTCTCCCCATTGCTATTCCTACTTTCCCTTAACATCTGGGTGACCCCTAAGTGTAGCTAAAAGAGGTTCTAGGGAGTTGAGGTGGGTAGAGAGTTTTTCACTGTATCGGCCTACGCAGAGGACATTCTTCTTACGTTGGCTGAACACCGCTCTTCACTTGCTTGTTCGCGGGATGTGTTGGAGGAGTATGGCGCATTGACGGGTTTTAGAGTCAACTATGACAAATCTTGTGCCATGCCTTTCCACATGTCACACGCTGCGATAACTGTGGTGGAGACAGAATATAAATTCCGGATAACACACACTGACATCTCCTATTTGGGAATTTCTCTAACTAGGGATCCCGTGGACTTGTTCTCCCGTAATCTCTCCTCTTTGATCCAACGACTTAAACCTATATCGTGGCTGGGAAGAATTCACAGTGTCAAAATGAATGTTTTCCCTCGCATTCTATTTGTTTTTCAGGCTCTCCCTCTAATGATCTCACGTAGAGATCTGGCGGGACTTCAACAGGCAATAGACTCTTTTGTATGGCAACACAAGAGACACAGTGGCCAGGCGGCTGCTTTATCGTCCTAAAATCAGAGGGGGCTTAGGACTTCCAAACATTTACTACTGCGCTGCACAACTGGCCCAGGTAGTAGCGTGGCATTCTCCGACAGAATCTAGGAGATGGGTAGCACTGGAGTCTGCTTTTATGTCACCGAACTCCCCGGCCCTTTATATTTGGATCCCTAAACGTTTTAGACCCCTTTTGCGAACGGTATGCCCGTCTATACTTTCCTCTTTACGCTTGTTTGCTGCCGCTAGGAAGACAAATCGCTCTTACGGGCGATTCCTCCCCCCTTACACCATACCTACGTAACCGCGCTTTTCGTCCAGGTCTTCGTGAGAAAAAGACTTTGCTGGCTTGTCTAGAGTTGGGTTGCAACGTTACCGCGACTTGTTTGTACAGGGTTTCAATTGCTGCAAGAGCGGACGAGTCTGACCCCGTTTGACTTTTTTTAGATATATGTAGAACATAACAAAGAAAAAAATGTCATCTGCGCAACTCCCACCAGTCTACCTCATGTTTGACAAGCAGCATGAGCAGTTATGGTTTGCTATGTAGCAGCCTGTGGTTTCATTTTGGTTAGGACTCGCCCTTATAGAGGTGCCGTGACGTTGGCGGGCGAGCTAGTCTTATAATGGCCATTAATAAGAAACCAAACCTCTAATTGTGTTTAGTTTCACACGGTATAATTGGAGTAAGCGCAGATGAAAATTTTTTTCTTTGTTATGTTCTACACATGTTGTTGGGCTGGATGCATTTGATGGTTGCAGCCAACCCTTCAGGGAATAGGCGCGACCCCACCCCTCCTGCACTTTTTTAGATATATGCAACTTTGACACGGTTTTATCTTCAGAAATAAAGACGGTCTCGACTGCACCCTCACGACTTTTGAACGTCTCTGATGTAGGTGGTTCTCCTAAAGGTCTTATTTCACAACTTTCCTTTTTACTCTGCTCTAGACCTGGGGAATGGGGCCCTCTTACCTATTGTAGTAAATGGGAAACAGCCTTACATGACCCCCTACCGGGTGATGAATGGGAGGATATCTGGGAACACACGGCCCCATCATCTGTGTGACACACTAAGAACAGGCATACAAAATATTAATGCGATGGTACGTAACCCCAGTGTCCTTGCACCGTATGGGATTATCTCCCAGTGATTTTTGCTGGCGTGACTGTGGTGAGAAAGGTACATACATACACATGTGGTGGGAATGCCCAGTTGTGCAACATTTTGAGGCTGGTACACAGTAAATTTCAGGATATTTTTCAACGCCCACTGCCCTGGGATCCTTGGGTTCTTCTCCTCTCTCGCCCTCTCCCTAATATGTCCTCCGTGGAGCAGCGACTGTTTAATAGAATGGCTTTAGCGGCCAGGTGAGCCTTGGCGACTGTATGGCGCCAGAGCTCTTTGCCGTCCTGGGATGTCGTAGCTGACAAAATTGATGACGCCGGTCTCATGGACGACCTTACTGCCAAGGTTAGGGACACGGCACGCTCCTTTTCTAAGACGTGGTCGTTATGGACCGAGTACCGGCCTCCTTGATTTAAACGTGATTTTGGCTGTTCCCTTCCTCTATGGTGACCCCTCTCTTGCCGATTGTCTTCGCTTAACACTCCAACACCTCACCCCAGTATTGGATGGCTTTATGTTTTGTTATTTTTATTTTTTGTTTTCCTTTCGTAGTCATGTTTTTTATTTTTTCTGCTTTTTGTGTATTTTTTTTTAAATTTCCTTTTCCCGATATTGTTGGGTTATTGTTACTATTCTGAAAAAGTATGGAGTTGCACCTTCGTGATTTGTATACGCTGCTGTGTGTATTCTGCATATGTCTTTCTCTGATTATTTTGATAATTGCACAAAGAATTTAAAAAAAAAAAAGAAATGGATGAATTTTGGCGATATTACGGAGGTGATTGCTGCAAGATGATGAGAGTGATTGGATGTAGGGGCTGAAGGAAAGACTGGAGTCAAGAGTCACTCCGAGGCAACGGACTTGTGCAGAAGCAAGGATAGTGATACCGGCAACAATTATGGAGAAGTCAGAAACTGGAGTAGAGTTAGAGGGAGGAATTAAAAGGAGCTCAATCTTGGACATGATAGAAAGTGAAGTAGGTGGGAGAACAGCGCTCCTCCTCAAGGTAGGGTTACTTCTCCCCAGTCGTAAACACCTCAGTGTATATAATAAAACAAACAACCACTATCTTACGTTTATACAGTACAGGTGAAATTACTCTTTTCCAGTAATCGATTTTCTTTGATTTGGAGAACCAAAATTGACCTCAGAAATAAGAGAAAAAAACAACAATGGTGCAGACCAGTATGGCAGTGTATGGGTATATTCAATACTATAACGCACTCACAATTTATGAGAGCTCTCTAGCTCTATACTGGACGTATCACGGACTGTTGTGGGCCAGCCCGTCAGCCAGACTTTTGTTTAGCAAGGATTTCTCCCCTTCTCTCATTGCTCCAAGGAAAAGAGAGTTTTCATGGCACAGTATCATCTTGATTTTATCGGTACCAAATGAGGAAAAGGAGAAAATCTCTTTTATTTGAAGCGCGAAACGCGTCTGGTAGTTCCTTTTATGTTTGTTTATAGTGATATAAAAATATAAGATTTATTTCCAATATCATCTCCGCTGATCTGCATAATATCTGGTCAGAAAGAGGCTTTTCTAATAGTGCCGAACAATTTGGATACGCTGAACACCTAGAGCTGGGTCAAGCTCCTAAAAGGGTGAGTGTGTTCTCCTTTTTCCTCATTTGGTACCGATAAAATCAAGAGGATACTGTGCCATGAAAACTCTCTTTTCCTTTGAGCGGTGAGAGAAGGGGAGAAATCCTTGGTAAATAAAAGTCTGGCTGACGGGCAGGCCCACAACAGTCCGTGATACGTCCAGTATAGAGCTAGAGAGCTCTCATAAATTGTGAGTGCGTTGTAGTATTGAATATACCCATACACTGCCATACTGGTCTGCACCATTGTTGTTTTTTTCGCTCTTATTTCTGAGGTCAATTTTGGTTCTCCAAATCAAAGAAAAATCGATTACTGGAAGAGAGTAATTTCACCTGTACTGTATAAACGTAAGATAGTGGTTGTTTGTTTTATTATATACACTGAGGTGTTTACGACTGGGGAGAGGTAACCCTACCTTGAGGAGGAGCGCTGTTCTCCCACCTACTTCACTTTCTATCTTGTCTTATTTGTGGTGAAGGGAACACCATATTTGGGAGAACGTGTAGCGATCCGTCCAATAGTTTTGAGCGCCTTTTCTTACAACCTATCGTCCGCACTTCAATCTTGGACAGGTTGATCTTCAGGTAGTGAGCAGCCATCCAGGCAGAGATCCCAGAAAGACAATCACTGGCCTGAGAGAGAACAGAGGGGGAGAGATCGGGAGTGGAGAGCTAGATCTGAGGGTCATCAGCGTATAGGTGATACTTTACCCAGTGAGGAGGTATAGATGGAGAAGAGCAGAGAACCTAGGACTGAGCCTTGAGGTACGCCGACTGACATAGGCATTGAAGAGGAGGAATTGCCAGCAAGGGATACCGAAAAGGATCTATTGGAGATTTTAGCCAGGAGAGGGGGGTATCACAGAGAACTAGAGAGAAGAGGGTCTCTGAGGAGGGGATGGTAGACTGTATCAAAGGCAGCAGAGAGGTCAAGTAGGATCAGTATGGAGTAGTGGCCATTGCATTTAGCAGAAAGGAGGTCCTTAGTAACCTTTGTGAGAGCAGTTTCTGTTGAATGTTGGGCGCGAAAGCCATATTGCAGTGTGTCAAGCAAGGAGATACAGGATAGGAAGAGGGTTAAGCGGCCGTAGACTAGTCTTTCTGGCAATTTTGATGCTAGTGGAATTAGTGAAACTGGACGGTAGTTTTCAGGAGAATGTGGGTCGAGGGAGGGTTTCTTGAGAATGGGTGTGATAGTGGCATTCTTGAAAGGAGAGGGGAAGGAGCCAGAAGAGAGGTTGAAAATGTGTGTAAGAGCAGGAGTGATAGATGTGGACAGAGAAGATAGTAGGTGTGAAGGGATAGGGTCTAGTGGGCAGGTAGTGAGGCGTGAAGAAGACAGAGAATGGACCTCATCCTCTTTGGTTGGGACAAAGAGGCTGAGAGTCGAGGTGGGGTTGGCTGGGGGAGGAGAAGTGCTGTATGTTTGTGCTGGGATATTGTTACGGATTGTGAGTGTTTTCATTATGAAGTAGTCTGCAAGATCTTGAGCGCTGAGGTCAGATGGGGGAGGTGGCACAGGTGGGTAAAGGAGCGAGTTGAAGGTTGAAAACAGTCTTTTGGGGTTGGAAGAAAGTGAAGACATAAGCGAGGAGAAGTAAGTTTGGCAAGGTGAAGGGCAGTTGTGTATGAGCGGAGAAGGAACTTCTAGTTGATGAAGTCAGCTTCAGAGTGAGATTTCTTCCAAGCACGCTCAGCAGCGCAGGAGCATCTCTGCAAGTAGCGCGTCTGCTTAGAGTGCCAGGGCTGAAACTGGCGACGTGTAATTTTGTGCAGTTGTTTAGGAGCAAGAGAGTCTAGAGTAGAGGAGAGTGTATTATTATAGTGGGATGTTGCACGGTCGGGACAGGTTATGGTTTTAGTGTGGGACAGGTGACTTTGTATGAGATTTGAGAATTGCAGAGGATCCAAGGCCTGGAGATTCCTCCGGGTGCAGGGATGGGATGGAGGAGACGAAGTTGGTTCCGTTGATGGGTTGATATTAAAGGAGACCAGATGGTGGTCAGAAATGGGGAATGGCTGATTGGTGAAGTCTGAAATGGTGCAGAGGTAAGAAAACACTAATTCGATAGAGTGTCCATCACGGTGAGTAGAGGAAACGGTGGACTGTAAGAGGCCATAAAGAGGATGTAATAGAAAGAAGTTTAGCGGCAGCAGGGGCAGAAGGGTTATCGATGGGAATATTGTGGTCGCCTAGAATTAGTGTTGGTACATTAGAAGACAGGAAGTGAGATGTCCAGGCTGCGAAATCCCAACACCACCTCCTTGCTTCTCACCCGGCCTAGGAGTGTGACTAAAGTGGAGACCGCCTTGTTTGAGGGCAGCAATAGAGGCAGTGACAGAGGAGGAGAGCCAGGTTTCAGTTACTGCTAGAACATTGAAAGAGTTTGAGAGGAACATGGACGGTAGTGAGCTTATTGCAAAGTGATTGAGAGCTATGGGTTAATATAAATACGATTATGCGAGCAATGAGATCTGGGGCTTTTGCTGAGAGAAATTATGCGAGGCCTTGAGGGTTTGGGGATTGTTATAGGGCCAGGATTAGGGTTGATGTCACCGGCAGCAACCAGTAATATAAGTGTAAGGAAGCATAGATGAGACTGGTAGTTATAGGAGCGTGAGTTTGGGATACGAGAGTTAGATAGGTTCAGATTCCTCAGGAAATGAAGCAGTTCATGGGAGGCCAGCATTGGGGATGAGAGGGAGGGAGAGATAAATGGTGTGGGGGTTGTTGCTACATTTACTGTAGGAGTATGCTGAGAGTTTTAGGAAAAGGGCAGATAGAGAACGTGGTGCAAAAGGTTGTTTAGAGCAGGTTACCAGTTAGTGAGTTGATATCCGTGTGTTTGTAGTTTCTCCCTCCAGTTTCGAAGTCCAGTTATTAAGTCCTGTTGCCACTTGAAAACAGGGCCACTTGGGAGCCTGGCTCTGAGGGAGCCCCCCCACTGGTGTTATAAGCTGTGCTGGAAATCAGGCTATCAGGCAATTTCAGTTGATACACCTGGAGACTTAGAGTCCCTAGATTCTCCTATACGTTTGACAGGGAATCTAGATTATAAATAAAGACATGGAGGCGAATATAATGTTTAACTCTTTACTGTACCATAGCAGCAAAGAAATATACAATAAAGTTTTCGAATTTGGTTCAAAGAAAAGTTTTTGTATACACAACAGAAACCAATCATAATAGGACAGTCCAATTTGCAGCCAATCAGCAGTCCACAAAGGGCATAAATCCTAAAACTGCTTCACCAACTTCCTCTTTTCTTGGATGCAGCCGTCTCGAAAAAAAAATTCAGAACAGAAGAAAGGAGACCCAGCAGAGGAGACTGAAGGTGAACCGGACCTTTACATTATTATACCTGGAACAGAAGGAACATGAATCTGAAGACAAAGATCATGAATGAATCAGAAATTCATTCTGAAGTCAGGAGACACAGAACGTAAATACGATTAAACATAACCATAAACCTGAAATATATCTTATCCTGGGTAGGGTAAATATTTGTGGTGTAACACCCAAGATATGGGTGGGATAATATTCGCATCCGTGTCTTTATTTATAATCTAGATTCCCCGTCAAACGTATAGGAGAACTAGGGATTATACACCAAGACATGGAGGCTTCATATTATGCTTTTTGAAAGCTAGTTAATAAAAGAATGTGCAAAATTAACAATGGGTTTAAAATAAAATTCTTTAAATGTTGAGTCTTTAGACCAATTAGCCGTTTTAATGAGGTCTTCTAATCTACAACCTTGAGCCTTTGCACTCCAAGAGGAATGGGCCCCAAACACAGAGACATCAATACCAGCTTCTGTCATAATCCACTTAACCCATTTAGCCAAGGTAGTGGATGAAACGGTTTAGTCCTAGTCAGAAATAAACGATCAAAAGACGGAAGACGATATGGGGCTGTATTCATGTAAAAATGACACTGGACATAAATTTGGTCTTTGAGGAAAAGCAGGATAAAAAAACATGAGAAATGGCAGTTTTTGTGCATCTAGAAATGGAAAATCCCACCCCTGATGGGGTAAAAGAACCGCCCTGACAGATCCAGAGCACGGTCGTCAGAGACCCTTTTACATGAAATTAGGCATAAGAGCATGGCTAATTTATCTGACAATTGCTTAAATGATAATTCTGTGTTGGGAGGCCATTGATCCATAAAAGCCAACATTATATTCACATCCCATGTGAAAGTGTAACGTAAACAAGGAGGACGTTTTAAGCGAATACCCTTAAGTAACCTGCAAACCAATCTATGTTGACCCACTGGGGTACCATCAATACTGGGATGATAAGCTGAGATAGCAGACCTGAAATTAGGCCCTGCCTTCCTCAAACAACGGAGGTGAGAAACTGAAGGATGTCCTCTATAGGAGCTGAAAAAGGCCAGACACCAAGCGACCCAACAGTTCCAATAGTAACGGTATCGTTTTCTAGTGCCTGGTGCCCAATCGCTGGAGAGTAAATCGGAAGTAGCTTCCGAAATTCGAGGGCAAGCGTTAGGTTGCCCGAGACTTTCCACACGATGAGGCGAAACGAGGGAATGGACAGAACGTTCTGCAACGTGTTCTCCGGATCCTGCAGAGGCACAGGGTTCGACCGGAGGATCCAAGGAACATCTAATCGACAATTCCAACAACTGGGGAAACCATGGTTGCGTCGTCCACCATGGGGTGATCAGAACCAAAGTTGACTGATTGGATCACATTGTCTGAACTACCCTGGAAATCAGGAGGAATGGAAGAAATAGTAACCTGTGTGTTTTTTTGCCCCTGTTGAAGACAGCATGAAGGCTGTCGATACACGTTGGGCTAGTTGTCTAATGGTGTGGTGCCAAGCATTTTTTGCTTTTTTTATCTGTTGGGGTGCATTTGTCAAATCCCAATATCCGATCTGGTTTTGTGGTGCTATGTGGGTGAATAACACTGATGATTGATGTACAGCGTACTGAATATTCCTGTTTTGGTCAGGATTCAATTCTCAATATTATAGTTGAAACCTTCATGTCTACAATGACTGCTAGTATATGAATTGTTTCTAGGTACTCCTATAATTTACCACATTGCACCTGTGTGTTTCCATATGCAATCTGTGTTGCTTTTAAATTTTATGTTGTTGATTTTTTTTCTAAATATCCACATGCTGATGCTTATTGGGTAGTTATAACTCGTTGTCTATATATCTGTTATTGGTGGATTAGGCCCATTGTTTTTGGGTGCCTGGCACCGTGTTTAGGTATCCCCCTGTGGGAATCACCTACTGTTGTTGGAATGGAGGAAATGCATAAAGAATTCCTTGAGGCCAGGTTTGACAGAACGAGTCTCTACCTAACGCGTCTGGATCTGGCCTCCAACTGAAGTAGCGTGGGAGCTGTGTGTTCAAATGAGAAGCAAAAAGGTCTAATGCAAAAGGGCCCCATAGAGACGATAAAGATCGGAATATTGTCCTGTCTAACCTCCAGTCGCTGAGGTCTAATAAATGCCTGGAATTCCAGTCTGCTACAACGTTGCATAACCCCGGAATGAATTGGGCCTTCAATGTAATGTTGTTGGAAAGACAAACTCCCCAAAACCGTTTGAATACCTCCGACAATTGTTTTGACCTGGGACCCCCCCCCCCCAAGCGATTTATGTGCGTTGCTGCAGAGAAATTGTCCATGCGGAGCAACACTGAGTGGATTGTTCTGTCTTTGAGAAAACTTTGTATAGCAAACAAGCCAGCTAGGAGTTCGGGAACATTTATGTGTAAGGAGGTCTCTGCAGAAGCCCATCTGCCTCCTGTGGATAACGAACCTAGCCACGTGCCCCAAATAAAATTGCTGGCGTCGGAATCTATAACTACTTCTGGTTGAGGAGGGAAAAAGGAATGACCGTTCCATGTACTGATGTGATCCCTCCACCATTGTAGCTCTATTCGCGAATCCTCGTCTAAGGAAATCAGATCTGAATAAAGCAAACCTTGGTCGCAGACATGATGCTTTGAGCCTTTGCAGGGCTCGATAATAGAGGGGTCCTGGAAACACTGCTTGAATTGATGCTGACAGCATTCCCAGCAGGTGAGCCAGAGCCCTCAGAGGAAAGATCGGTCATGTAGACAACTTTCTTACCTCTCTTCAAATTTGGAGGACTTTCATGGCCGGGAGACTGCGTGACATTTGAACTGAATACACTAAAAATCCCAGAAACTATGTTCCTGGTTGGTTCCAGGCTGGACTTTGTCCAGTTGATCATGAAGCCTAGGTTCGTCAATAAAGTGATCGTCAAATTGTGGTGAGTTATAATCACGGAAATATCCTGAGCCATAAGAAGTATATCGTCCAGATATACAATCAAACGAACTCCTTTGGTCCTTAACAACGAAACCACCAGTTTCATGATCTTGGTGAAACACCTGGGGGCCGAGGAGAGGCCGAATGGAAGGGACTTAAAGCGCCATAGATGGCTGTCCCAGAGGAACGTGAGATAATTCCTGCGGTGTTCCACCATTGGTATCATCAAGTAGGCATTGTTGAGGTCTATCTTGACCATCCAATCGCCCGGACACAGACTGTCCTTCAACCCTCCATCTTGAAGTGGTAATAAGAAACGTACTCGTTTGGCTCTTTAAATTTATTACTGGGCGACAGTCGCCACCCTTCTTTTGCACCAGAAAAATATCGCTTACGAACACTGGGTCTGGTGGATTCACCTTTTCTATAGCATTTTTTTGGGGATAAATCCAGAATTTCTTGGTTTATCAAGTGACTGTGATCTGGAGTCATAAACAGTGGTAGAGGCAGAGGTGTCTGAACTGGCAGAACATCGAATTCTATGGTGTGACCCATAATCGTAATTAGCACCCACGGGTCTGAAGTGATCTGGCGCCAATTGGGGGGGGGGGAGGGACTCTGGAAAAAATGTTGGTTGTTTACCATACTCACCGGTATAAGTTGGTCTACGAGAGCCTCGAGACCTGGTCTGGCTCGTTGTGGGAAGAAATTCCCCTGTCCAGCTGGTCCTTGCTGATTCTGGTTGTTGGTGTACTGAAAGAAGCCTCGGTTATGAGATTGCGGGTTCTGGTCGGGAAAACGGCCTCTAATTTTCCCAGCCCGGTCAAAAATTTTGTGGAGGAAAACCCGTTTCATAGAAGATTGGACCTTATTTATGGTCGAAAAAGAATTGGCTTTTGAACTTATCTGCTTAATGAAGTCCTCTGCAAAAAGGCAACCATTAGCCTCCAGACCAGGTTCCTTATTAGCCATGGATACCAATTTTGGTTCTATCCGTAGAATAATGGAACGTCTACGCTCCGTAGAGATAGACCATTCATTGCACCCAACCTCGATACACGGAGAGATCAGGTCTATTATTTTCCAATAGGTCATGCTCAATAGTATTAAATAGTTTAGGTCAAAGGACCTAAAATGTCCAGCAGTTTGTCCTGACACATTTTCAATGTCGCTTTCAGACCTTTTTTGGGGTTCCAACCAGTCTTTTAGGAGGAACTCTACTATCTCCTCATTAACCTCCGGTGCCGAAGCAGCGTCAGAGGCCAGAGTTGGTCTTGGGCATTCATCCTTAGTCTTGTTGCGGGTTTTCGTGTCAAAAGGTTTACGGATACGACCTTCAATATAGTTCGCAACATGCTACAGTGGAGCCCATTCAGATGACCGTGGACGTGTGAGCAATTCCGGGACAAACATTGCTCGCCCCAGAGCATCGAATGGGGCTGCCTCGTCCTGAGGCGAAATAGATAGTCACTAGAGTCTGAAAATTCATCGTTTTCTTCAGCCTCTGATCTAGAAACTTCAGAGCTGCTTGAGCTAGTATCAGCTCGTTTTGCCCGTTTCCCCCTGCATTTTTTGGCCTCGCGGGTAGGCCTCCGCTTGCGTGACTTGTCACTCTTGCAAGTGTATTTTTTTGATTTCTGGGATTTTCCAGGTTTTTATATAACTGTTTTTTTTTGGGAGATGGTTAACTCACTCATATGGAGTAAAGGGTACTCGACCCTCATGGGCCGACCAGTACCTGTCTGAGGTGCTTGGTCTTGCAGCGTCTGGGTTTGAATTTTGCTTATCACCATTATGAGCAGTTAGTACCTTCAAAAGTGTATTTTCCAAATAAGAGGACATAAGGGCAATAGTGGACATCACCTGCGCAGAAGCGGAGTTCTGTTTGGAAGTCATAGGGTTCTCTTTATCTGACTTTGCAAAAGAAAGGCACAAACTGTTACAGTGTACAAGCGCTGAAATATTGTAGCTAGTTCCCTCAGCGCGAGCCCGCGGTCTGAGGGAAAGACGTGAGGTGAAATTAAACGCCCCTTCACAAAATGGCGCAGGCCGCATTGTTAACAGATAATGTGAAAGCACACAAAGCCGGGGACGTGGAGACGTAAGGAGCAGCCCCCAATGAACGCAGCCAGGAAGCGTCTCACTCCCTAGCAACGCGCCCACCAGCCCGCGGCAGCCCCCCCCCCCCCCCGAAATAACCGAGGATATTATGCGGTACCGAGGGGACACAAAACTGGCGATAAAGTGCGCCACAAAGTAGAAATAACAAAGAAATAGATTACTAAAGGCAAATATTCAGTAGCAATAAGAAAAGTACTTAGCTGAACAGTAACAGCAAAGAAAAGAGGAAGTTGGTGATGCAGTTTTAGGATTTATGCCCTTTATGGACTGCTGATTGGTTTCTGTAAATATTTCTGTTGTGTATACAAAAACTTTTTTCTTTGAACCAAATTCAAAAACGTTATTGTATATTTCTTTGCTGCTATGGTACAGTAAAGAAGAGTTAAGCATAATATGAAGCCTCCGTGTCTTGGTGTATATGGACAACACAGCTGCTTCACACATGTAAATTAGTTCTCAAAGGGCAGGAAGGATGGGAATCAGTTGTCAATACAGGCAGGCATTGGGGATTAAGTCCAAATTGTCACGAATATGGCTGAACAGGAATAAAAATAAATAAAAACAATCACAGGATGAGGAATGATGTGGCTGGGATTGCTGCAGGGTTGGTCAATAGCATGGATTCTATTGAGATGAGATGAAAGATGGCTGTGGTTATGTTGCTTGATTGATGTTAGCGAGGCATACAGGCATGCAGAAGGATGGAAGTAGTACTTCTGCTGTCGTGCAAGCGGGTGGAAGACATGCGAGG
Source organism: Leptobrachium leishanense (assembly GCA_009667805.1). Taxonomy (NCBI): domain Eukaryota; kingdom Metazoa; phylum Chordata; class Amphibia; order Anura; family Megophryidae; genus Leptobrachium; species Leptobrachium leishanense. Next base: position 248,801,868 of record CM019065.1, read on the forward strand.
CTTAGACTTTCAGGTGTGCTCGTTCCTGCCTGACGGGGTGCGTTTCGGCGTCTCCTGCCGTACGAAAACCTCTATCACCTCTGTTTTCTATCCACTGCTGCCGGATCTTGCGCAGCTTTGCCCTGTGGCTTACCTACGGGAGTAGGAGGCTTGTACGGTGGCGTGCCGCCCTGACGGTGTGTCCCCATTGTTTGTCTCGTATGTGGCTCCACACGGTCCCGTGTCTTCTACGACGCTCGCCCGCTGGTTGAAGTCCTTGGCTGGGGTTGATGTGTCTATCTTCAACGTCCACTCAATCCGTAGTGCAATGGCGTCTTCTTTTTTAGACTTGGAAACTTTTATACAAGATGGTATCTTTCATACAAAGACACATTTTAAATGTGTCAATGTTAATAGTTATATTGACATTGATAGTTGTCATTATGCCCCCGGTCAAAAAATATCCCAAAGGGTCAATATTTAAAGACTTTGGCGTAACTGTACTCTTTTTGACGATTTTGTAGATCAAGCTAATGTTTTGAAAGATCAATTCACATCAATTATATAATAGTAGGAAGTGAGGTGTCTCAAATACCATTCATTACCAATTATTCAGTGGATGGCAAGTTAATGAAAAAGATACTCAGCAAACATTGGCATATTTTGGCACAAAATAAAGAGTTGCGCAATTTTATTGGCGATAAACCGAGGGTAGTGTATAGAGCACAAAAAAATTAAAATGGTCCTGTGGATCAAGTGAGGGCGGATGTTGTTATACGGCAAACAGGAACCGGAAGTGCATCCCAGCCGGCAGTCACACATGACCAATTAAGACAGAATGCTGTCAGGTGCGTGGAAACAAGGCGTGGACGCTAATTACCGGTATGCCATCTATATAGACTCTGTGATAAAACATGTATGTAAGCACTTTGAAAAAGACTACGGTCGAAATGTGTTGTGCAAGCTTTTATTCATTAAATCTGGCCGGTTTATGGTCTTCTATACATATGTTTACCGAGCCTTCTTCCACAAGGATCTAACTTCCTCCTTTGATGGCAGGTGTCCACTGCGGATGGAATAAGGGGAGATCAAACGTGGGAGTGGTGAGACAAGAAACTGTTTACACATATGTGCTCATGCGGTTATAGTTCAGAGCCGACTGCTAATTGGCTCTTAAAAAAGTGAGCAATTTTCTTGGCTGGGATACTGGAGGGTCCATTATACAGGATATACTACGTTATGTGCGATTTATTTCTTGTATTTCAGGATCGGTTAATGTGAGAAATATTTGAGAAGCACTCACCAACGTGCTGGGATCTGCATGCGCGAGGACTTTTCTCTTTTTTTACTTTATGTTTTATAGTATAACCAAATGATTACATACTGGGACTTGCAGCAGCTGTTTACGATCCCTTTAATTTTGTGAATTCAACCTGCGCTACTGTTACAGGTTTCCACTCCAATGGCGTCTTCTGCCCTGGGTTCTGAATGCCTCTTGGAGGACATCTTGAGAGCGGCAGACTGGTCACACAAATCCATCTTCTGCACATTCTACCACAAGCCGATTTCACACTGGTCAGCTCCTGTCCTGGAGGGTCTTTGAACTTGCAAATATATGAGCCTCCAAGTCACTGTATTAGAATCGCTGAATTTTTCTAGTGTGTGACGGAAAGATCGAATTATAATAAGACTCTGAGGTGAGTATTTCCCTCCACTTCCCACCCAGTTAAGGTTTACAATAATTCAGGTGTTGTTCAGTTTCTGTTGCGTGCCTTTCCTCGGTGCGCCCTACTTGACCTGTGTTTCGCGTGTCTTTCCTCCCGTTTTCCGCTGATTCAGCGTTTTCCTGGTTCTGATGTTCTCTTTATGTCGTTGATGTTTTGGAAAGGGGACTTATTTCCGGGAACTGTGGTTTTTATGCCCATGGAAGGATGCTGGGATAAAGGGGCGTAGAAGGGGGATTTTCCCACTATTTTGTTCAAAATAAACACGTTTTTTCTTTGCTGCTGTTTAATAAATACTGAAAGAGATGCAAATACTCGCCTCTGAGTCTTTTTATAATAATTCAAACTTTCCATCACACACTAGGAAAATTCAACAATTAACGATTTTGATAGCCTTTCTATAGTGTATGGCAGAGTTGCTCTAACAGAAGCTGTATGTAGTAGAGCGAGCTTCTACTTTGAACAGAATCAAGAAAACATAAATTTTGTTAGGTTTCTGTTTACCGAAATCAATTAAGATCTACCATATCTTTCATAAAATAGTTCCCATATCATCTATGATATTTTTTTTATTTTATTTTTTATCTGCACAGGATATCACATTCATCAGTTGATTTATGTAACAGAAAGAAAATTAGTCAAGGTCACATAACTGAAAAAAAATGCACAATGACAAAATGACATTACCAATGTGCTTCAAACCTGCATGGTCATAGGTTGGATAAGAGTTGCTTCTGTCCAATGAGGGCGCAGCCCATTCACTGCCAAATAACTTTCCATAAATTCACTGTCAGGAATCAGTGGTTTTGTGAAAAACAAAAAATGAACACTGGTGCTCATGTTCAAAGCTCTCCATATCCGTGTCCCCGACTAAATTTCCTCCCTTATTAGCAGGTACATCCTGTCCCAACCACTTCACTCAATAATCTGACGCTATCAGTTCCCCGCACCCCCAACTCCTGCCTTCAAGACGTCTCCCGAGCTGCCCCTTCTATGGAACTCCTTCCCCGCAACAATCAGACTCTCCCCATCTCTCCAGTCCTTCAAAAAAGTCTCTGAAAACAAATACTTTACAGACGTCTATCGGCTCACTCCGTAATCCCTCATTGTCCATCTCTTGCTCCTTCTTTCACACAGCCCACATGCGCCCCGCTACTTCTTGTACTCTTAACCCTCACCTAACGTGTCACCCCACTCCTCTTAATAAGCTCGAGCAGGGTCCTCTCTCCTACTGTTCTGTGTGTGTAATGTGTATGCATATTTGTTATACGGTCTCTCCCTTTGTACAGCGCTACGGGACTAGTTGGCACTTTATAAAAGCTTAGATCTACAAAATAAAAGTAAAAACACATGGTATACCACAAAATTAGCCCTTACCTTGCGTAAACAAAGAGAGTCCCTTCCACATCAGTCTTTTCCTGAAACAATAAGAATATATGTTTGGTTATAGTAGCCTAGCACAGTGAATTTCAGCCCATTCTCTTGTTGGCACATAGATAAGGAGAGGGAAGAAAGAAAAAATAAATAAATAAAAACACTCAGTCTGATAGATCCAGTAAGCTCGAGCAGTTTTAACATTAGCTCTTACATAATTATTGAGAGAAGGTCTTGAATGTAGGAGCTTGCTCCCTCTCCCACATCAAAATTTTTGGCAAAAGATCATTCAGGCTGATGGGGACAAACGATAATTCAGCGTCTTATATCACTCTGCCATGTGAGCTCTCAAGTAAAGACAAAAAAAACTGTTGAAGGGTTATTCACAACGTGGTAAACTTGCCACCGTATGGTGCAATTTTGGAGCAGCTCGTCTATTCAATAAACGTCAGTTCACCAAATACTGGTGAGTTGACAGCAAAATATGGTGCAGTTCGCCACAGATCCGCGATCTTCAGCGGCAGTGAAATTGACCCATATAAAAGTAATGGTTAATCTATTCAGAGAATGCCGTACTGCACGTTGGCCAAATACCCTGATTTTCAGTGATTCAGTTCGACAGGTTTAAACAGGCCGTTAGGTTTCAATGTAATAAAATATAGGTTTTTAAATTTGGTTTAAAAATAGTTTATGCTTTTCATTTTCAGCAAAAAGACTTAGGCTGGGGTCAGACGAGCGTGATTTCTACGGACTGTACGTCCGTGCAGTACGGACATCGTCAGTACGGATGACGCAGTAGTGGTCACACAGTCCGTTTTTTCACTGAAGTTATTTTTGACGGATGTAGGAGGGAAAAATAAATTACAATGAAAAAACATTCTGTCCGTCAAAAATGCTGGACGTATAAATGCAGACCATCTGACCTCGCTCCATCACTCACACACAAAGCTATGCAGACGTTGCAGACGTGGCGCACTCCGCACGTCCGTTCTAGCAGTATTACGTTCTTGCCTAACCTGCGTCCGTTTGCAGCATCCGTCATGCGTCCGCAGTTCAGTGCGGACGTACTTCATGTGTCGGGCTCCAATGGACTTTCTTTCATGCTATCACGGACGTACTTTTAGGCGCAATCACGGACGTGAACACTACGCTCGTCTGACAGCAGCCTTACAGGGTTATTCAGAGAAAGGTGAAAACCAGGAAATTGGCAGGAGAAGAGAACAATGCAGACCAAATAGCCGATTTGGATAGTGAGATAAATGGGAGAATTTTTGAGAATATTTTGACCTCGAATTTTCACTTCTCTAGTCATTCTCCGGAGTTTCACCTTTCTTTGAATAGACCTGTTAATTTTTATAAACGCCTTTTTAGTATTTTTTTCTTTAAATTCTTGTTTCCCAATTTTTTTAAAAGGTTTTATTTATTCTGTAACAGACCTTTTTTTTTAATTATTATTATTCAGACACATTTTAAGACATTTTCAAAAATCGGTTTAAACACCTATAAGGCTGGCTGTCCACTGGATCTGTATTTGTGCGACGGTGCGATCATGCGATATCGTCGTCCGACCGATCCTACAACATGCAGGTGAATGGACCAACGTCCACTGCGTCCGACGCCAGACTTCCAGCAACGGTGAAAGATGCCATCAGATGTGCGATGCCTTCCATTTGAGAGGAAAATCGCAGACATCTGACAGATCCCTGGAGAGAAGATGGATGTGGACAAGCTGATGAGGGGAGTGATTTGGATTGATTTTGATCTGGAAAGGTCAAAGGAAGTGGCAGATGGAGGCTGCAGGTTATTTTAACAAAATATATAAATAGGGTTGCACCGATACCGATACTAGTATCGGTATCGGGGCCGATACTGGGTACTGCAGGAGTACTTGGTACTCGTGCAGTACCCCCCGATATTTTTACCGATACCGGAAGCCGGCTTGCCGGCATCCGAGGGGCTGCGGCTGCTGTCCGAATGCTCCATCGGCATTTGGACAGCCGCCCCTGGAGCTGCTCACACAATACTTACCTTCCTGGGCGCCGCCGAGAATGTCTCCGCGTGTGCGCTCGTTGGAAGGACCCCAGCCGCAACCACGTGGGACCATGTGATCGCGGCTGGGGTCCTTCCAACGAGCGCGCGCGCGGAAACTTTACCGGCGGCGCCCAGGAAGGCAAGTATGAACACAGTGAGCAGCTGCAGGGCCTGTCCGAATGCAGATAGAGCATTCGGACAGGCCCTGCAGCTGCTCTCCGTGACGATACTTACCTTCCTGGGCGACGCTGGGAAAGTTTCCCCGCGTGCGCTCGTTGGAAGGCCCCCAGCCGCGATCACATGGTCCCGCGTGGTCGCAGCTGGGGTCCTTTCAACGAGCGCACGCGCGGAGACATTCCCGGCGGCGCCCAGGAAGGTAAGTATCGTCGTGGGGGGGGGGGGGATCCATGAGCTGGGGGGCAATATCCATGTGTGAGCTGTGAGGGCATATCCATAAGCTGGGGGGCAATATCCATGTGTGAGCTGTGGGGGCATATCCATAAGCTGGGGGCAATATCCATGTGTGAGCTGGGGCAAATCCATGAGCTGGGGGGCATATCCATGAGTGAGCTGGGGCAAATCCATGAGCTGGGGCATATCCATGAGCTGGAGCATATCCATGTGTGAGCTGGGGCATATCCATGTGTGAGCTGGGGCATATCCATGTGTGAGCTGGGGCATATCCATGTGTGAGCTGGGGCATATCCATGAGCTGGGGGATATATACATGTGAGCTGGGGGCATTTTTATATGGTCTGTTCTTATTGGAAAGCGTCACATGACATTAAAGAAAAGTATCGGTACTCGTATCGGTGAGTACTTTTAACCCCTTAGTGACCGGGCGGTTTTACACAAATCCGTCCTTTAGTGACCGCTGCTGTTTTTACGTTTCTGCGCTGCTCGTGTTTAGATCAAATTTTCTTCTTACTCGTTTATTCAACCCACACATATTATACACCCTTTTTCCCGCCATTAAATGGACTTTCTAGAAATACCATTATTTCCATCATATCCAATAATTTAATATAAAAAAAATATGAAATATGATGAAAAAAAAATGGTAAAAACACACTTTTTCGTAATTTAATCCCCTAAAGCTATAACCACCAATAAAGACCCCGGCTAAATAGTTTCCAAATTTTATCCCGAGAATAGAAATACCCAATTTTTACATGTTTTTACCTTTTAACCCTTTCACTGCTGAGCCAGTTCACCTATGTGCGCTGCGCTCATTCTGACCATTTTGTGCTAATTATTTTTAGATGACAGCCTAGGTCCTATTTAATTAAACTCCCCCCAGACAAAAAAACTTTAAAAAAAAAACATTTTTTTATTTTATTTAATTTTTTTATTATTTTTTTTTTTATTTAACCCTTTCGCTGCTGAGGCTTTTCCCGCCCCTGTGCTGAGGTCATTTTTACCTGTTTTGCGCATCATGTTTAAACGTGTTTTGAAGGCTTATTTTAGTATATGACCAGACATATTATATATCGTTCTTTCCGTCAGACTCAGTAGATTCATAACATGTCATTATTATATGTATACGTTATGTCATGTCTGTATATTATAACAAAAAATGCAATAAAATATGTATTTTCAATAATTTACAACGTGTAAAGTGTTTTTTTCACATTTTAACATGCGAGCAATTGCGGTTATATTTTGTATGGGGTGCGCTTGTTAAAAAAATTAGAGATGGGGTCTCGTTACATTTTTTTTTGGGGAAAATGACACTATTTTTAACAAACGCACCGCATACAAAAATCGTTAGTGCAGCATCATTGTTCACATTATAATTGAAATGGGAACAATATTGCTGCATTAACAAACCCAAAAAAATAAGAAAAAAAAGTGTTTATTTATTTATTTTTTTTAATTTTTATTTTTCTTTTTTTTTTTTTTACAAAATTTTACACTTTCATGTTTGGTATCGTTGGAACGGCCATGCTCTGGCCGATCCAACCATACCAAAATTTAACCCCTAACTGCCACGGATCGGGAGATAGGGAGTTCATTGGAACTCCCTATCTCCACAGTTGGTGGCAGTTAGGGGTTAAGTCTAGGACTGGCGTCATCGTGCTACGCACGATGACGCCAGTCCTCTGGGGGAGTTCCCGGAGGCTTGGCCGACATCCAAGATGTCGGCCAGCTCCGGGAAAGGATCGCGAACCGGCGCTTTTCAGCGCCGATTCGCGATCCAGCTCCCCAGGGGTTAATGCCAGGCATCATTTGGAAGGGCAGGCTGTGCCCTTCCAAATGATGCCTGGGTTAAGCCCCTGTGCGCCGCCGATCGGGAGGGAGAGAGGTCCGAAGGACCTCCCCCCCCTCCCTTTCAGGCGCCTCCTCCGCACATGCGGGGGGGGCGCCTGAATTAGGTGTCATCGCGCCCCCGCGATGACACCTAATTCTGGCGGCTGGTGGTCCGGATGCCGGGCTGACATCCAGGATGTCAGCCCGCACCGGAGGGGCCAGCGATCGGCCGGTTCCGGCCGAACGCTGACCCCAATGTGAGGACGCGCTCAGCGCGTCCTCAGCACACCAGCGGGAATGCTGAGGACGCGCTGAGCGCGTCCTTAGCATTCAAGTGGTTAATTTCTTTTTTACATTTTTTTTTAAAACCAAACCTGGTCATGTTTAGTATCATTTGAAAGGCCATAATCAGGCCTTTCACATGATGGCAAATATGACCATCTAGCTGCCATGGATCGGGAGATAAAGGGATCCTTAGGATCCCCTTATCTCTACATGGCAGCTAGAGGGTTAACTGGCCCACTGACATCCTCACACATATGGTGAGGTTGTCAGTGGGTGGGGGGGGACCTGGAGGCTTGGCTGACATCCAAGAGGTCAGCCCCCCTCCAGGTTTGAATCGCGTTTTGGCGCCGCAACGTGATCCGGCGGCGAAATGGTTAATGCCATACAGAGGCTCTCCCCTCTCCAGCGGTGCAAACGGCATCTCCCTAGCTTCAATGGTTGGGGAGATAGAGGGCTCCGAAGGAGCCCCCCCCCCTCACCTCCATTGAAACACATGGGGGCACCTTCTGATGACGTCACCACGCAGCGTGGCGACGTCATCAGCCTCGCCTGCCCATGTAAATCACATGGGCAGGCTTCCTCCCTGTCAGATCGGCGTGGGATCCGACGAGGGAGGTGAGTATCGGGCGGGAGGGGGATTTGGCGCCGCTGACGTACCCTGTACGTCATCGGGTCTAAGGGAGACCCGAACACAGGACGTACAGGGTACGTCAGCGGTCGGGAAGGGGTTAAAAAGTATCGGTACTCGTTCTTAAAAAAGTGGTATCGGTGCATCCCTATATATAAATATGCAGACAATAGGATTACGAAGTTGGCCATGTTTCACTTATACAAGCTGATGGGCATTGCATGAAAAGTGCCACCCTGCAACATGTAGAATCCATACACTGCAGGTAAATAAAAAAGGAATACCAGGTGACCAATCACTACTATGAAACTGCATATCCCTTAGTTTTTAAAAGTAATTTTTTTTTTAAAACCATATTTTTTCTTCTGAACAAATTTTATAATTTTTTTTTTTTTTAAAAGTACTGAGTGTTTCAAAAAGCAGGATGTGCTGGTTTTATATACAAAACCAGTTCATTCTGGTTTTGGCAGCCTCTGCACTCCCCCTCTGATTTTTGATCTGGATCGTCTGTGGTCGCACGACAGATCGCACGCAGTGGACAACCCTAGTCGGATCCAGTGGACGGCCAGCCTAAGGAGAATGGGAGAGGTCCCAAACAGTTACGCTCAGGTGTGAACCCAGCCTCTCTCATATGCGCGTTTTACGAGTGTTTTTGTCAGGCGTTTTATGAGCGTTTTTGCCAATTAGAAACGCACGTCGTACGTGTGTTTTTTGAAGTCTATGGCCGCAAACGCGCTGTAATACGCCCCAAAGAAGCTCCTGTACTTCTTTGGGCATAGGGTGTTTTACAGCGTGTTCCTACGTGCTGTAAAATGCCCAGGTGTGAACCAGGCCTTAGGTGACTCCATCTTCAGTGTACTACGTTGACCCTGCGGTGAAGAGTGCGGGTCAACTAAATGGAATCGCCGAAGCGCACCGAAGTGCAAAGCAACAAAATTAGCTGAAATGTCAGCGCTTTGTGAATAACACCTTTGATCTTTATGGATATAACAAAGTTCTATCAGGCAAAATGAATTTTGCCTGACATTTTGATGTGTAGGGACCAGCCTGCTCTCATTGATTTTGTGTGAGTCCCAGTCAGATTCACAGTCTCATTTCCAGCTTGGATGAAATGCTTGGCTTAGTTTATTTAAAATATCAATTACTGTAGATACTCAAGTATACCGCTAGATTTTGGTGCCAAACATTTACCTTAAAATTGGAGGGGGTCGCGTTATATTCGAGACATCTGCAACGAGTGTAATTTAAAAAAAAAAAAAAAACTTGCCTTGCTCTGGATCCCAAGTCTCATGAAAGTTCCGGTAGTCTCAAGGAAGTGAATGCAGGCTCCCAGGAACTCCCAGATTCGGGAGAGGTGGGATCCATCACGGCCAGAGGGCACGCTCGGTTTAAGCCAATTTTTCACCTTGCTCGCCTCCGCCGGCCGTCTAAACGCTAGTGTGAAAGAAAGGTGGCCGGCGTCTTCATACTTCGTAACAACTGCAGTCATTCTAGAGCAGAGCACCCTGGCCCGAGGGGTAGCCTGACTGTGTTAAGAGAACCTGGAAGGATTTTAATGGTTTACCGGTACAGTAAAATTTTGCTCCTCGCGTTATATTCGAGTCTTGAGTATTCTCTCATTTCCATAATAAATCTATATCCATTGCGTTATATTCGGGTCGCGCTATACTCGAGTATCTACGGTAATATGCTCCCGTCCCAACAAGCTGGATTCAGGGCTGTGAGGGAGGTACATAATTGTGGAGCAGGCCAGGAGAGTTATCTTAATGCTGGAAGAGCTCAGCAATGATTGCATCTACCTTGGAACTCCAACCGGGCAACAGTAAAACTCAAGCCTCCGGATTCAGCTTTGCGCTAGGCCACAATTCCAAAATGCCTCCCAACACAGAGAATTTTTATTTTACCCATTTTGCAGTACAAAACAGCATGTTTAATCAAATTTTTTTAAATAAATTCTACAATCAATATCTCTGTGGTTGTATCTTGTTCCTAAATAACCATTTTAAAACCATCTGAATTTGAATATTTAATACCCCATACCTCTTTAACCTTTTGCTGCTGCAGGGCATACTATGCTATCCCCGTAGCGGATGGGCCTTGAAGCCGTGGGGCGGCATAGTACGCCCCACTGGCTTCAAATGGGCCTCTGTGATCCCGCCCACCAGCTGGTGCATGCACCATTGGCTGCCTCAGGACGGTCTGAACTCAAGCCGTCCCTCTGCAGCCAAGCAGCTGGCCAGTGGGGCGTTCTAGTAGGTCCCGTTGTAGTTAACGCCCCACTAGGCACGACCCCCAGCGGTAAGAGGTTAATTATGGGAGATCTAATGTAACAATTACTTGATTTTACAGGATCTACCAAAGATCAGGCTGAGTGGGTTTTTTTCTTTCTTCCTTCAAGAGATTTGATGTTGTAAGGCCAGCCACCATGCAGATTCATTTCCTTTTAATGTTAGATCTGGTAAGATCAAGTGGTTTTAATGGAGATCTATCAGCCTAAGTTGTTTTCTGCCAGAAATTTTGATGTTGGGCTGCCAGCCCGCTCTCTTTCCGGACCTTAGATATCGGCCAGCGCATGGCCTTTCCAACGATGCCAAACATGACCATGTTAAAAGTTTAAAAAAAAAGAAGGGTTTTTTTTTTTTTTCCTTTTGTTAATGCAGCAATAGTGTTCCCATTTTGAATTATAACGTGAACAATGATGCTGCACTAATGATTTTTGGATGGGGTGCGTTTGTTAAAAATTGTGTAATTTTCCAACCAAAAAATGTAATAAGTCCCCATTTCTAATTTTTTTAACAAGCGCAACTCAGAAAATATAACTGCAAACACTCGCATGTTAAAATGTGAAAAAAAAAACTTTACACGTTGAAAATTATAATTTTATTGCATTTTTTGTTATAACATACACACACAGGACATGACGTATACATATAATAATGATATAGTATGAATTTGCGGAAAGAACGATATATAATAGGTCTGGGTCATATGATAAAATAAGGCTTCAAAACGCATTTAAACATGATGAGCGAAAGAGGTAAAAATGGGCTCAGCACAGAGGCGTGAAATGGCTCAGCAGCGAAAGGGTCAAACAGTACTGATTGGGTTTTTCCCTAGAAAATCTAACAGGGTTATTCAGAGAGAGTGGTGCACACCAAGAAAATGACTGGAGAAGCGAAAACTCTAGGTCAAAATAGCCAAACCATTAAGGCTGGAGTCAGAAGAGCGTCATCGGAGAGCGGAAGGGACGTCTGTGACAGTGGACGTTCCTTCCACTCAAAACCAGTCTGGCCACCTCGCTGAGTGCAGTTAGTGTGCTCAGCGCTGCAAGTTTCGATCCTCCTATGGAGGATGGCGCTTTACAGCTCCGTCAACGCGCGTACTATCGCTTTGACGGAGAGGCCTGCTGCACAGACGCAGCACAGCCGCTGTTGCGCGCGCAATTTGTGCGTGCGCAACAGCGTCTGGCCGGCCCCACCGCAGCATCGCAACAGACGCCACGTCAGTATGGACGCACCTAGTGCGCTCGTCTAACACTGGCCTTATCTCACTTTCCAAATCGGCTATTTGGTCTAGATTGTGCTCTTCTCCTGCCATTCTCCTGGTTTTCACCTTTCTCTGAATAATCATGTAAAGAAGTTCTTCAATTCTGATAAAAAGAAATACCCTGTGCAATGTATACAAAGATTTTGGGGTTAACATGTGGAAAGGGCGTTTAAACACGATATGCTAAAAAAAAAATGGTCTGTTACAGTTACTTACAAGTGCTTATACAGCGCCAACAGATTCCGTAGCGCTTTACAAAAGGGGAAGCACAAACAGGAGACGTACATGATACAAGAGGAAAGACAACCCTGCTCGTAGGATGACCTCAGCACATGGGGTGAAATGGTTCAGTAGCCAAGCACAGAAAAATAAACTGGAAAACTATTGTAATACTTTAGAAAGTTGTCAAATTATTTTACAAACTGCTTAAAACAGTAAACAAAGATCTATGAGCAAATTTTAACAAAATATATTTATGTATAAAATCCCAAAACATGAGGACTCTAGTCTTAGTGAACAAAAAAAATAATCATGCAGCAAATAAGAGCTTATTCCATGTTTCAACCTCTAACAGCTTTTCCTTGAGCAGGTACTTCCTGTGCGTTTGAAGTCGGGTGTGACACAATATACCATGACGCTCAGCCAGCTCAACGTAAGCCCTGTACCTCAGCACAGCAGAGTCCCTAGCTGGACCATAGTGATAGGAAAGAGAAGAATGGAGCTGGGTATCCTATCACCTTAGGATAAGGCCTCCCCTTGCACTCTGATCATCCGGGTCACTCACCCACTCGTTGGCCTTGTGGCTGAAGGTATACAGAGCCACCTGGCTGGCCACGTCCACGATACCACAAATGTACGGATCCTGCTGTTGTAAAGCAGCTAAACTAATGTCTAGGCCGCGGCCCAGCAGGCCGTTCCCGGGCGCCGTCATCTCGCTTTCCTACCAGACCAGGCGCGATGCAGGGATGGCAGATAGAACAGCCCAAGCAATCGAGCGCCGAGCTCTGTCCCCAGTAACAGCGGGGATTATGGGTCGGAATACGAGGACAGAAAGAAATTAAATGCATATATTTGTACAGGAAGAGGCTGAAAGCTAGTGAAAGGCAGCCACAACACGAAATGCATGCTTGCATACCTACATATTGGAGTTTTAGTTATTTTCAGATCTATAACATTGGAACCTAGACATTAATGGCATAAATTAAGGCAGGAGTAACAGCAACATTAGCCGTCAAGATATTTTAGAACTACATGCCCTTCAAGGCTCAGGTAACCTGGCGAGTAACGTTGCATCATGGGACGTGTAGTTCCAAAACACTTGGGGAGTGTGGGGCAAGGATGCCGAGTCTTAATAACATCAGCTCCATAGCCTGTGTTTTTATGGGGCTATTAAAATTGTATATTGCATAGCTATTTACTTTTTTGTAAACTGGTATTTATTATTTTTGTCCATGACATAAAATATGGGGTATATAGAGTGGGGAAAGAGGAGCATAGAACATGTACAGTATATTAACCCTTTGCGGCCCAATAAACTTTCGGTAAGTGCAACAGCTGATCTTATTTAATCCCCCCCCCCCAAAAAAACCCCACTCTTTAGTAATGGTAACTGTTATATAAAACTTTTCTAAAACCTTATATTATGTTAGTCTTCATGTGTTCTCATTGTGTGAAACATTTTAACCTCTTCACTGCTGAGCCATTTTACCTTTTGTGCTGAGCTCATTTTTACTGTTTGTGCTCATCATGTTTAAACGCGATTTGAGTTATGTTTTATTATATGACCCAGACAAATTATATCCCTTTTTACGGCTCACTCGGCAGATTCTGAATATATCATTATTCTATCAGGGTTATTCAAAGAGAATCGAAAAGTCACCGCACGTTCGGTGACTTCTCGTTCTCTTCAATTCGGTGCGATTTGGCAATCCCATTTCGGTGACACTGCGGTGTATTCAGCAAGCACCAGAGGGCCGTCGTAGTGCAGGGCAAAGCCACCGCAAACCCGACAAACACTCACCGCAAAACCCGGCGAATGTACACCAAAACCGGCAAAAACATCTGGATTTAACACGCCGGAGAAACCCGAGCAGCCGCCGATCACAGCGCAGAGCAGCTGCCGGAAAAACCCGAAACCGCAGATGAATGGAGTGAAAAAAAAAACAGTACGCTTGAATGTTTGACAAGTGAAACGCTGTTTGCAAAGAAACTACAGGACGAAAATGCCTGGAATTTACATATAAGGTCCAATGAATGATAATAAAAAGGGCTGTTACAGAAAAAAGAAAAAACGATTTAAAAAAATAAACGGAAGAAAATCCCGATAAATGCCTAAAAGATCCTAAAAAATCTATAAATGAAGAGTCTTTTTACTGCAGAATATCATAATCAACGGTTTATTAGATATTGAATTAAAACGGGAATATTTTTAACATTGAAGCCTATGCGATTCGCCTGAATAAACCTGTCGAATGAAACCACCGAACGGCAGGGAAATTCGGCAACTTTTCCCTGCTGGTTTGTGTTCTCTGAATAGACGAAGCATTGCTTCTCCATGGGGATTTCACTGCCCCGAATAGGCACCGTATGTGCAGGCAATTCGCTAGGATTTGGTAAACTGCCTGCTCTCTGAATAGCCGAATGGCCAGGAAAGGTAACTGAACGCTGAATTTCACTGTTCGGTTACCTTTCGGCCACAATTCGGATCTCTTTGAATAACCCTGTATGTATATGTTACAGTTACAAGTATTCATAAAGCAGTAACAAGTTCTGTAGAGCTGTACAAAGGGTGAGACAGAATAACAAATATACATGTAAGTTAAACACACAGAACAGTAGGAGAGAGGACCCTGCACAAGCGCTTAAAATCTAAGAGGAGAGGGGTGGCACACTAGGTGAGGGTAAATAGAGGACCTCAAGCAGTGGGGTGCATGTGGGCTGGGTGGGAAGCTGGAGTAAGAAATGTACAGTGAGGGAATCATGGAGTGAGCCCATAAGCTTTTCAAAAGTAAAGTAAAATGTGTTTTAAGAGACTTCTTGAATGACTGGAGAGATGGGGAGAGTCTGATGTTGCGGGGAGGGAGTTTCATAGAAAGGGCGCAGCTCGGGCGAAGTCTTGAAGGCGGGAGTTGGGAGTGCGGGTACGTGGAACTGATAGCGCCAGATCATTGGATCATTATTGGATGAGCCTAGCACATGCATTCATAACAGATTGCAGAGAGTGTATCTGGGACCGCTTAAGGCCAGAGAGAAGGAGGTTATAATAGTCAAGGCGGGAGATAATAAGAGCTTGGATGAGCATTTTAGCAGAGTCCTGATTAAGACAGGGACGGATGCGTTCTACGTTTTTTAGGTGAAAGTAGCAAGATTTGGTTAGTGACTGAATGTGATGGAGTGAAGGAGAGATCAGAGTTGAAGAGGACCCGGAGGCAATGTGCCTGAGATGTAGAAGTAATGGTGGCACCATTCACCTGAACGGAAATGGGTGCAGGAATGTTGGTTTTAAAGGGAGGGAAGACAAGAAGTTCAGTTTTGGAGAGGTTAAGCTTCAGGAAATGGAAAGTCATCCAGGCCGATAGGCAGGCTGTAATACGGTTACAGTTACAGGTATTTATAAAGCGCTAGCAAGTTCCGTAGTGCTGTACAATGGGTGAGACAGAAAAACAAATATACATACAAGTTAACTCCCCTGACAATTTTCCCGAGTGTGGCTCGGAGTTAACTTTTTGCACCGAAAGCGTTATCCCCATGCCACACTTGTATCCCGGGCTGATACTTACATGTCCTGCGCTCCCTCGCTGACCTCCGCATTCTCCTCCAGCCGATCGCGACATCACACTACCTGGTTCCCTTCTCGCGAGGAGTGAACCAGGAAGTGTTACGTCATGATCGGCTGGAGTGTGTTTGCGGGGGACAGTGAGGGAGCGCAGGGACATGCAAGTATCAGCCCGGGATACCGCTTTCAGCATTGAAAGTTAACCCCGAGCCACACTAATACCGCTAGGGGGCCAGATTAATTGTACTGATTCTGACATATAAAATACACTATATTGCTAAAAGTCTCACCTGCCTTGACTCGCATATGAACTTAAGTGACACGCCATAGCTAATCCATAGGGTTCAATATGACGTCGGTCCACCCTTTGCAGCTATAACAGCTTCAACTCTTCTGGTAAGGCTGTCCACAAGTTTTAGGAGTGTATTTGTGGGAATTTTTGACCATTCTTCCAGAAGCGCATTTGTGAGGTCACACACTGATGTTGGAAGAGAAGGCCTGGCTCTCAGTCTCCGCTCTAATTCATCCCAAAGGTGTTCTATCGGGTTGAGGTCAGGACTCGGTGCAGGCCAGTCAAGTTCATCCACACCAGACTCTGTCATCCATGTCTTTATGGATCTTGCTTTGTGCACTGGTGCACAGTCATGTTGGAAGAGGAAGGGGCCAGCTCCAAACTGTTCCCACTAAGTTGGGATCATGGAATTGTCCAAAATGTCTTGGTATGCTGAAGCATTCAGAGTTCCTTTCACTGGAGCTAAGGGGCCAAGCCCAGCTCCTGGAAAAACAATCCCACACCATAATCCCCCCTCCACCAAACTTTACACTTGGCACAATGCAGTCAGACAAGTACCGTTCTCCTGGCAACTGCCAAACCCAGACTCGTCCATCAGATTGCCAGATGGAGAAGCGCGATTCGTCACTCCAGAGAACGCATCTCCACTGCTCTAGAGTCCAGTGGCGGCGTGCTTTACACCACTGCATCCGACGCTTTGTATTGCACTTGGTAAAGTATGGCTTGGATGCAGCTGATCGGTCATGGAAACCCATTCCATGAAGCTCTCTGCGCACTGTTCTTGAGCTAATCTGAAGGCCACATGAAGTTTGGAGGTCTGTAGCTATTGACTCTGCAGAAAGTTGGCGACCTCTTCGCACTATGCGCCTCAGCATCCGCTGACCCCACTCTGTCAGTTTACGTGGCCTACCACTTCGTAGCTCAGTTGCTGTTGTTCCCAAACACTTCCACATTCTTATAATACAGCTGACAGTTGACTGTGGAATATTTAGGAGCGAGGAAATTTCACGACTGGATTTGTTGCACAGGTAGCATCATATCACAGTTCCACGCTGGAATTCACTGAGCTCCTGAGAGCGACCCATTCTTTCACAAATGTTTGTAAAAGCAGTCTGAATGCCTAGGTGCTTGATTTTATATACCTGTGGCCATGGAAGTGATTGGAACACCTGATTCTGATTATTTGGTTTCTCGCGCATACGCAAAAATGCATTAATGCGAGGGGCAAAACCCTTTGCGCAGAATGTCATATTACAATCTCAGCGCAACAAACACGCGTTTACGTCTACCGCAGGTGAACCTGCGCGAACGCTGCCCGAGCTTACTGTACTTTGCGCGTCCTATTCTTAATATTGTGAGTGCAAATGCTTTTGTGCGCTGGTATGCAGATGGTATTACAATCTATGCGCGCTTTGTAACGCACAGCCTTTGCGCACATAATTTTAGCAACTCCTAAAAGCTGGTGTTAATAGCAAATTCTATCAACCTGGCCGAAACCAAATACACCAGCCCAAAAAAAAATATGCAGCAAAGTATAGTTACACATTCTACACATACCAAACCAATAACTTTGAGAAGTTGTACGTGTTTTTTTATTGATGCAGCATATATGCGCAGATTGACTTTGACAGGCGCAAAAACATAACGTGAGACAATTGTGGTTCTTAATTTTGATTGGCTGAATCGCGTGAAAAAACAGTCCACACACTGATTTCTGCCCGCAACATTGCTGCGCGCGTTTTTTGCACGTCCATTTTACGCGCGTTATTTTTGACGGATGAAAATATGCACGAGGATTGTAATACCAGCGTTGATTTACGCACGTTAACGTTTAAAGCTTCGAGCAAAAATTCACGTGTTTACTGTGCGTTTTTGCATGAAGAATGTAATAGTGTATGTCAAAATCAATCCTCCAGGGAGGTTAAACACACAGAACAGTAGGAGAAAGGACTCTGCTCGAGAGTTTACAATCTAAGAAGAGAGTGGTGGCACATTAGGTGAAGGTAAATATAGGACCCAGGTCCAGATTTATAACTAGATAGAGTAGGCCTGTGCCTACAGGCACCTGCCACAAGATGGCACCTTGCTCTGTATAAAAAATGATTATTATTTGTTTTTTACAAATTACAATCATTTGGACCAGTGTATCTCTGTAGCCATGAGGGCTAGAGGGACATATGAGGTATCATTGGAAACACAAGATTATGGCCTTTCCAGTGATATCAAATATAACGAGGTTAGAATTATGTAAAAATAAAATAATAAAATATTATTTTTCTCTTTTTTTCTAATGCAGCACTATTATTCAGTTTACAATTATAAAGTGAACAGTGATACCGCGCTAATTAAGCCGCATCAAAGCAGACACAGAAATATACTTAAAAAACAAAAAAAAGAGTTATATCAATACAGTTAAGGGAAGTGTGCCGTATAACTTACGTCATATAACAGTGATGTTCTGTAAATACTAGAGCACTGTGACAACATGCAGGTGTTAAAGAGAACACCATTATCTGTAAGACATCGCATTGTATGCCTTCAGGTTTACTCCTTCCACTCAAGGCTGGAATATGTCAAGATTTATATTCAATAAGAAACTTATACGAGACACAAATATCATTCGTTTAGATTTCCTAGAAATTCTCCTAAATTCTTTTAATTGTCTGTGTTTTGCTTTGAAGAATACACTAATCAATAATCGGATAAAATTATATATATTTATTACGTATACAAAAAAGTTTCAAATCTCATATCATAAACAAAGATTTATAAACTACCACAACATCCATCAGCACATAGACACTAGCTTCTCAATATATGTATCTCCTGTTAGTAACTGCATATATGATTAATATCATTTACTTTATCAGTTAGTAACTATACACAAATGGTTAATAAACATTTCTGCTTAACGAAAACAATTAACATGTATTTCCCAGCAAACCAATGTTTAACAAGCTAGATCTAGTAGATATATATATATCTCTCTATGCTACGTGGATCAACAAAAGATGAGCTATCACTTATTCTATTTCTAGAATGATAAGTAATAAAAACTTATTTAGTGAATCCTCCCCTAATATCGAGAATTAAGCTTCTAATCTTCTGCTTCTTATAGTGTAGTTATATAATTCCTTGCTTAATAATTTCAATCACAGTAATTTCCAAATTCAATATATATATATATATATATATATATCTTTGTAATTCACTTTGCAACAGTTTCTTTAGGATAAATCCTTATATCCGATTCTTCTTCATATCTCTATCTGCAGATTTAGAAATATTTTGAAGACTCTGGATCTAACAGTAATCTGAGATATCTCAGTCTATCTGTTGCAAGAAATACTCCAGACATATATATAATTACATTAATTACTTAATTTTGCTTTCTCATACATTACCTGTCCAATCTGGATTCAATGAGTTACAGCCTTTGAATATTCTTTATGTAATATATTGTTTTTGGAAAGTGTGAAAATTATCAATGTCAGATAATCAATGCATGTGAGTTAGAGGTGTGGACCTGATTAAGTGATATGAAATATGGTGTTGGAATGATCTGCAATCTGAATCAATACATAATCGTGTCTTGGGATGATCTGAAGTGCATTGTCCTGGGATGGTCTGAATGCCTATTTCCTGTGATGGTCTGAATGCCTTGGGACGAACAGTACAGCTCCAATTATAGTCAATTTGACGTCACTGACAATCTACCCTTTTCATTTAAATATTACATTCTCTATATTAATATAATATTTACTATGCCTCAAGAGGGCAGTGTTGCTCTTCAAATTAATTCCACAATTTCATTTTTATATATCTTTTCTCAGGTCAAAAGATCAATCTGTCTTAACAAAGACCCTATTAGGGATGTGCGTTTCGGGTTTCGGAATTTTCACGAAATTTCCCGATTCGTGCATTCAGATTCGGCCGATTTTCCGAAAATTTTCAGATCCGAAAACGGCAGATCCGAACAAATTTCCAAACCGAAACGAAAACTTTTCGGAATTTTCGAATGGACTAGAAATGTGTAAAATCGAAAATCATTTTCGTTCCATTCGTGATTTCGGCTCCATTCCTGATTTCGGTTCCATTTCAGTAATTTCGGACAACGTATTTTTCGGTTATATCGCTGATTCTTCCTGGAAAACCAGAGAAATCTCAATGTATCCTTCTTGTAAAACGTGAGAAATCTCAATGTATCCTTCTTGTAAAATCAGAGAAATCTCAATGTATCCTTCTTGTAAAACCAGAGAAATCTCAATGTATCCTTCCTGGAAAACCAGAGAAATCTCAATGTATCCTTGTAAAACCAGAGAAATCTCAATGTATCCTTCCCGGGAAACCAGAGAAATCTCAATGTATCCTTCTTGTAAAACATGCAAAATCTCAATGTATCCTTCCTGGGAAACCAGAGAAATCTCAATGTATCCTTCTTGTAAAACGTGAGAAATCTCAATGTATCCTTCTTGTAAAACCAGAAAAATCTCAATGTATCCTTCCTGGAAAACCAGAGAAATCTCAATGTATCCTTCCCGGGAAACCAGAGAAATCTCAATGTATCTATTATGTATTGTGCTGCAGTAATCACAGACACCAAGGATACAACCATTTTATTGACTCAACTGACAAATAACTGCCACTGAAAACAGGGCTTCACACAACTTTATATATACAATACATAACACCAAAATAACTGCCACTGAAAACAGGGCTTAACACAACTTTATATATACACCATCTCATAACACCCCTCCCCCCTATGATAGATCTTATCCTCAGTCTGTTCAACACTCCTAGTCTTCAAGATAGGCTGGGGGCCCACGGACTCTGGTGGACCTCCGCAATGGTACTGGAGAGTCTTGCCGAAACGGAGAACCATCCATCTCCAACTGGACCGTGTCCCGAAGATCGCCCGTGGGTGGCAACGGCTCTACGGCCCTTCGGAAGTGGACATGGGTGGTGTAGGCAAACCTGTAGGAACACAGTTCTCCAGTGGGCCCGAGAACACCCTGGGATTCCCATCCGGCACTGGTCCGGTCAGCCAGCGCCGCAGCTGATCAATGTGGCGTCTGATTGTACAATCATTTCCCAGAGTAACCTCGTATGAAAACGAGCCCGTTACCTTAGTTACCCTGGCTGCAACCCAAGGTGCCCCATTCCCATAGTTCCTGGCCCATACCAATTCACCTGGCTGTAAGTTCCTGGTGGGTTTGGGCTGAGCCGTCTCTGCCTCTACTCTGTCTGGGTGAAGTCGGTCAAGTTTCGTTGTGAGCCGGCGGCCCCACCTCAGCTCTGCTGGGCTGCGACCGGTTGCTGTAGTAGGAGTTGTGTGTTGACACAGGAGGAAATTTGCCAGGCGGTGATTCCAGTCCCCATTCGTCATCTGCTTGAGCGCCTCCTTTGTGGTCCTGACCATTCGTTCCGCCTGACCGTTGGTTGCGGGGTGGAAAGGAGCGGATTTATGTGCCGAATCATGTTGGCGTTGAGGAATGATTGAAACTCTGCTGCCGTGAATTGTGCCCCATTGTCGGAAACTATTACATCTGGCAGACCATGTGTGGCAAACTGCCGGTGCAACTCTCGGATGACCCTGGTCGTTGTCATCGATGAGACCGGTACCACTTCCCACCACTTGGAATAACTGTCCACTACTATCAGGAATACCTGCCCCTGGAAGGGGCCCGCAAAGTCAATGTGCACGCGAGACCATGGGGCATGCGTGGTCTCCCAATGGTGCACTGGTGCCTGAGGCATCTCCGGTCGACTTTCCTGGCAACTCCTTACTTGCTTCTCTATGTCTTTGTCCAAGCCCGGCCACCACAAGTAGCTCCTGGCTAGAGCCTTCATCCGAACAATTCCTGGGTGCCCCTCGTGTAGGGAATCCAGCACCTTGGAGCGAAGACTGGGTGGAATGATGACCCTGCTGCCCCACAGTACACATCCCTTGTGGGCCGACAGTTCATTTTTTCGAGAAAAGAAGTGTTGGAACTCAGACCTGGCCGGGCCACTGGCCATCCCCTTAACACCCAGTTGAGAACTCAGCTAAGCGTTCTATCCGTGGTGGTTTCAGCTGCAACATCCCCTGCATGTAGGGGTATGTCAGGCAGGTCCTGGATCGCCAGAATATGACAAGCTGGGGCCGGATCAGGCTCAGTCTGTGGTAGAGGCAGACGGCTGAGAGCATCGGCATGGCCCATTTCCTTGCTCGGCCTGTGTACTAGCTGGTACGAGTAGGCGGCCATGAAAATGGACCATCGTAGCATTCGCAGAGACAGGATCTGTGGTGTCTGTTTGTCAGCTGTGAAGAGACCAAGCAGTGGTTTGTGGTCTGTAAAGATGGTGAAAGGTACGTCCATATAAGAAGTCATGGAGCTTCTTAATGCCAGCCACTATGGCGAGTGCTTCCTTGTCTATCTGGGCGTAGTTCCTTTCAGCCGGAGATAACGTCCTAGAATAGTATGTGATGGGAGCCTCTCTACCATCTGGCATCCTGTGGCTTAGTACTGCCCCAATGCCGTATGGCGAAGCATCACAGGCTAGTGTTACTGGTAGTGTTTCGTTGAAATGAACTAGGACGGAGTCCGAGGACAGCAATGATTTTACCGCACTGAATGCTTTGTATTGAGTGCTCGACCAGACCCAGGGTGCTTGTTTGTCCAGGAGGCGGTGTAGCGGTTCTGCCAGGGCAGCCTTATGCGGTAAGAAGGAATGGTAAAAATTGAGCAAACCCAGGAATGCTTGAAGCTCCCCCTTGGATTTTGGAGTGGGGGCTTGCTGAATTGCTTGTAGCTTTACTTCAGATGGGTGGATGCCGGCAGCGTCGATGCGGAACCCCAGGAAGTCGGTGGATTCTACGTCGATCTGGCACTTTTCCCTCTTGAGTTTAAGGCCGGCCTCACGGAAACGTTGGAGTACTGCGCGGAGACGTTCGGCCAGGACTGATGCCGATTCTCCCGCGATCAGGACGTCGTCAAAGTATGGGCAGACGCCGGGAATGTTCTTCAGTGTCCGTTCCATAATACTTTGGAACAACCCTGGTGCTACGCTTACCCCCAACTGCAATCGGCGCACTCGGAATGCACCTCTGTGTGTAACTATTGTTTGTGCTTCTGCGGTATCGTCGTCTACCGGTAGCTGCTGGTAGGCCTGAGCGAGGTCTAGCTTAGCGAATATTCGGCCTCCTTGGAGCGAGGCGAGGATGTGGCTTACCACTGCCACAGGATAAGCATACTGCTGTAGTGCCTTACTTATGGTGCACTTGTAGTCTGCGCAAATACGAACGTCCCCATTAGGCTTAACTGGGGTCACTATGGGAGTCTCCCACTGGTTACTGTCCACGGGTTGGAGCACTCCCTGCTGTACCAGCTTGTCTAGTTCTGCATCAATTTTATGCTTCAATGCAAAAGGAACCCTACGTGGTTTTAATCGGATTGGAGTTACTGCTGGATCAAGGTTGAGTGCAATGGGTGCCCCTTTGTATTGTCCCAGTTCAGTGCTGAATACGTCAGCGTATTCTTGGCATACCGCTTCGAGATCGGTTATTTGGGTTCGATGGATGCCCGTTACCCTGATGCCCAGGGCCTCAAACCAGTGCAGTCCTAGGAGGCTGGTGCGCGGCCCCTCTATGACCACCACACTGAGGGCACCCTCGAACTCTCTGAATTGTACCCTAATGGTGGCTTCGCCTCTTACGGGAACACGGCGATTCTGGAAGTCTGTTAGCACTAAGTCCGATGATTTGAGCGGAATTTGCCGTTGGCTACGGTTGCGAATATGGTCAAAAGTGGTAGAGGAAATAATGGACAGAGCCGATCCAGTATCTAACTCCATGGAGCATGGGACCCCTTGAAGTTTTAGGTGGAGTCTTATCTTCTCATTGATGGGACGTTGGGCCCCTGTGCGTTGGATGCTACGCCTCCCCGAGCAGTATTCAACTCTTTTCTGTCCAGGGGGCCTTTTTCCCTGACGACTTCTGCAATGTGCCCTTGCTTTCCACAGGCACGACATACTGCTGTGCGAAATCTGCACTCTGATTTTTCATGCTGTCCCCCGCAACTTGCGCAGCTCTGTGGGGGAGTTGTTTTCTCTATGGAGCGTGGCCGTCTGAGTGGCTCTCTCCACAAGCGATCGATTTCTTCAATCTCCCTGCCCATTTCCGAGCCTTCTGCAGCCCCTTGGTGGATCGCTGGGGGGCTGGTGTGCGTTGATTGTGGCCGGAGAGTCTTCATGGCCCCCCCGACAGCCTCATCCGCCATGACTTCCTTCAATGCCGGCTGGGTGGAGTAGAGGTATTGTCACTGCTCTGCATGGAGAGAGCCTGTGGAGTCATGGGTTCGATCCCAGCGAGCAACCTCTCCAGTAAGTGTCCTTGGCAAGACACCTAACGGTACATACTCGCCACCGGTGTTCACAAGCTTCCTTCCGTTGCGGCCGGATCTTCTTTCGGACGCAGAGGAATCTCATCACGTGCCTGCACTCCCATTAGGTCCCGATCGTTGCATGCTTCACTCGCTCGGCCGACACGCTCCGCAGACATGCCTGCCGAATCTAAATAGAGAAGTAGGTCTCCCTGCCCATCCGAGACCACCGCATCAGAGGCCAGCTCCATGCACCTGGCAGAATCATTCGAGAGGGCCCAGCTTTCCAACAGCCCTGATCCTCCAGAGAGTTCCCCTGGGTGCCCACCTCCCAGGCTTGTCCCCCACCTACAAGCCTCCATATCCACCGCAATTCAATCGGAGGTATCTTTTTTAGCCACTACCTTGCATGCCTCCCTGCAAGACCGGCTGGGTGGAGTAGAGGTAATGTCACTGCTCTGCATGGAGAGAGCCGGTGGAGTCATGGGTTCGATCCCAGCGAGCAACCTCTCCAGTAAGTGTCCTTGGCAAGACACCTAACGGTACATACTCGCCACCCAGGACATACTTGAAAACAAGAGAAATCTCAATGTATCCTTCCTGGTAAAAATCCTTTCTCAAAAAAAAAATGCGTCTTGAAAAGTCAGTTTCTCCATGGCGAATAGGCGCCGCCATAATTCTCTATTATGCAGGCCGCAAACGAGCCTGTCTCTGAGACGGTCTTCCAGATCAGTAAACTCACATTTGCGTGAAGCTTGGCGAAGAGCAGCCACAAACTCTGCTGCAGATTCCCCGGATCTCTGTGCACGTTGCTCGAATGCATGGCGCCGGGCGATGACCGAGAGTTTAGGCTCAAAATGTTCGCTTAATATTTTCTTGAGGTCTGCGTAGGCCATAGACTCTATGCTTGCCGGTGCTATCAAGTTTTCAGCAATATCAAATGTGGCTTGTCCACCGACACATAGTAGGGTTGTTGCCTTCAAGCCATCGTCCGTGACCTGGTTAGCCCTGAGGTAGTTGTCTACTCGGGAGATATATGAGATCCACTGTTCCGGGTGAGTAATATCGAACACGTTGAGTCTTCCCAGATTGGCCATTTTGAGAAGGCCCCTGTGGTGCTGGTTAATGCCTGTACTACTGCGATTGGAGCTGGGCTGCACTTAGTCCAGTGGACGGATTCCTCAGGTCCATCTGTGCCTCCAGTGTGTCTTACTTGCAGGCAGGGTGGGGAGAGTGGTCTGACCAGAGCTCTCTACTCGATATGACATCCAATGATTTCAGTCTCTAGGTTAGCAGCAGCTCTCTCCTATGATAGATCCCATCCTCGTCGCCACTATTATGTATTGTGCTGCAGTAATCACAGACAGCAAGGATTCAACCATTTTATTGACTCAACTGACAAATAACTGCCACTAAAAACAGGGCTTCACACAACTTTATATATACAATACATAACACCAAAATAACTGCCACTGAAAACAGGGCTTAACACAACTTTATATATACACAATACATAACAGTATTCTTGCCGGGAAACCAGAGAAATCTCAATGTATCCTTCCCGGGAAACCAGAGAAATCTCAATGTATCCTTCTTGTAAAACATGAGAAATCTCAATGGCAGAATTATCGTATCGACAGAAATATCGGATCCGAAAAACCATTAGTTTACGTCAAAACGAATAGACACTTTGAAACGAGGAGAACAGATGTTCTGAAAAACACAAAAATTTGCAAAATCACGAAAAAAAAGTCGATCCGAAAAACTAACTGAAAACGAACCGAAACGGAAATCGGCCGAAACGAGCCGAAACGAAAATTTACAAAATCCGAACGAACCGAACCGAAAAAAAAAAAAACGGTGCACAAGTCTAGACCCTATATTCAATCCTAGACTTTGGGTGTCTCCTGTCAAAATTAAATTAATATCTCTACTCCTCTCAAAGTTTTTACTAAGTAAATTCCTTTCTAGTTAAAATCAACAGAATCTATTCTTCAGTAATTATACTGATACCAGTTCTACACTCTACAAAATATATATTGGAGCATCTATTTTTACTGTGAATATATTGATTATAAAAATATATTTCGTGAATATTTACCTAGAGATTTTAAATTTGTTCCTATACCCAGAAAGAAAATAGCTTTTTATTTTTAAGGACTTGTTAAAACAAACCAATAAATTTAAATATAACATGTCTGGCACTTAGTTCAGCATTATATCACATAAAGACATTTTATCGTTTATAACATCATGTCTGGCATTTATAAAAAAAAAACTATAACTCTTAAGGTTCACCTGGCCATGAACTATTTAAAAAAAATCTCTGTCCATTTCTAAAACTAGGGAGAATTGAAAAAGAAAGACTTTACATTAAAACAAGATGGCTACAAGCATCCATTTTAATTTTTCCATTAATATACCCGACAAATAACACAGGGGCTATTGGAGCTCTAGTTCCGGGCCTATGCCCCATATTAGGCCCAGAAAAAGGATAAATACAGTATGTCTGCACTGATGGTCATTTCAACCCCTGTATTTCCAGAACCGTAACTACAGGTGTTAAGGATCCTGGTACCCCAGACACCCCTTTCCACTGAAACACAGGAGATATTTGTATCCACACACAGAATAGCCGACACATAAAGTGTGGAGTTGTTGCTGATTCAAAGTCCAAATGGAGAATGCTTTATTACAGGTTTTCAGGTACAGAAACAAGGGACACACACGCAGCTGTGGAACAATGGCTGGAGTCAAATAACAATCTCACTGGGGGAAGGTGTGGGTTGTTGGGAGTATGTGAAGACAAAGGAATCCATACTTACAGGGGGGTGTATACTATACAAAGACTGGATCGCAATACAGAGGTTAAGCTGTACAGACAGAATAAATCGTAAGCAAAATAAATGAAAATAAACATTGCAGTAGCCGTTTTGTCACAATGCAACTTCTTTAGGGCCCACACAACAGTGAGACATTCCTTTTCGAAGGCCGCATAACCAACCTCCTGTGGCAGTAACTTTCGGTTCAAAAAGGCCACAGGGTGCTCTTGTCCATCCTCGCCAACTTGGCTTTGTACTGCCCCCAGTCCAAATGTAGAAGCGTCTGTATGAATGAGAAAATGTTTAGATGGATCAGGACCTGATAGTAGTGGGGCATCAGGGAGAGCCCGCTTTAGCTGTTTGAAGGTTTCCTCGCACTCTGAGGCCGAGGCCACCTGACGGGGTAGGCTCCTTTTTGTCAGATCAGTGAGGGGCTTCGCTATACTGCTGTAGTTGGGGACAAATTTCCTATAGTTGCCTGCCGTCCTGAGAAAAGCCATCACTTGGGTCTTCGTACGGGGTGTGGGCCAGTTGATTATTGCCACAACTTTTGCTGGCTTGAGCTGCTGTTTTCCCTCACCCACCCGGTGGCCCAAGTATTGTACCTCGGCCATACTGATATGACACTTTTCTGGTCTTAAAGTTAGCCCAACTTGATGGATCCTGTCTAGTACAGTTTCTATGTGAGGAGATGCTCCTCCCATGTCGTGCTGTAGATGGCGATGTCATCTAAGTAGGCCCCGACAAAGCGTTGGAGGCCATTGAGTATCGGTCCACCTTCCTCTGAAAGGTGGCAGGGGCATTCTTCATCCCGAAATGCATTACCTTAAATTGGTACAGGCCAAACGGGGTGATGAACACCGATTTGGGGATGGCATCGGCAGCCAGGAGTTGCATCCACACTATCAGCTGGGATACCCCAACATCAGGACCCCTAATCATCGGCCTGCCTCTTAATGGTATCTCCTCTCTTCACAGGTTTGAGACTCCACAGCACATCATCCCCTGACACCCCCTCATTCTGATCTGCTGCATTGATTTTTGGTATGAGACTCCACGGCACATCATCCCTGGACCCTTCATTGTGACAGACTCTGCTTCCCTGTATTATTTTTCTGTATGATTTGTACCTTTTGCTGGTGATTTCCTGTCTTTGGCCACCTAACCTAATTGGCAAGTGTGAAACTCCTGATAGCCAGACGGGATATCTCCAGGTGTGTGGGCTTAATTCCCTGATTGCCAGCTACCAGGGCTCATTCCAAACCAGTTACAGGCTATTTAACACCAGCACTGGCTCTGTGGCATGGCCCAAGTGGAATTCGAATTATCAACTGGAGTTAGGAAAGTGGAGGGAGGAACTGCAAGGTCCAAATACTGGTAATCTCACCGCTGCAAAATGCTTTCTCTAGCTCTTCTACACGTTTACTCTGCATTCTTCCTTAAATGGAACTCATGCCCCTGTACCTGCAACACCTCCACCATCTACATCTCTCCCTCTCTTCTCTCTTCCCACATGAGCTTCTTTGTTTCCTCAGAAACTGGTCTCCATCTAATTCTCGTGCTTCTAATCACTCCCACTCACACAAATCACATTCCCACCTTCTCTTTCTCACTCTCCTGCTGCTACATTATACAGGTGACATCTCTCCTAACCCTGGCCCCTACTTCCCTCTCATCCTATCTCCCACACAAGTAATACAACTCCCTGTAATCCCAGCCACCTCATCTCACCACGTGCCCGCTTGACCCCATTCCCTCACATCTAATACCTCCACTCTCCTCCTTTCTCACCCCTGCTCTCACACACATCTTCAACCTATCGCTCTCCACCGGCTCCTTCCCATCCGCCTTCAAACACGCACAGGTTACCCCTATACTAAAGAAACCCTCCCTCGATCCCAACTCTCTATCCAACTACCGTCCTGTATCCCTGCTTCTATTCACCTCCAAGATCTTGGAAAAACTAGTTTACAACCACCTCTCCCTCTTCCTATCCTCTAAGTCCCTACTCGACCCCCTGCAATCAGGCTTCCGTCTCCTACACTCAACTGAAACTGCCCTCAGCAAAGTCACCAACGACCTCCTAACCGCTAAA
Organism: Leptobrachium leishanense; assembly: GCA_009667805.1. Classification (NCBI taxonomy): domain Eukaryota; kingdom Metazoa; phylum Chordata; class Amphibia; order Anura; family Megophryidae; genus Leptobrachium; species Leptobrachium leishanense. The sequence goes on from CM019065.1 coordinate 248,831,032, forward strand.
ACCCACGGCCACTATTCTATTCTCCTCCTTCTTGACCTCTCGGCTGCATTTGACACTGTTGATCACCCCCTCCTTCTACAGGTTCTCGGCTCTCTTGGCCTCTGTGACACTGCGCTCTCTTGGATTCACTCTTATCTGACTAACAGGTTGTAATGCTGGGTGGGATAACACACACACAGACAGTAGCATAGTAGGATCTTGTTGGGCAGATATGTCATAAACAGAACGCTGGGATCATGAAGTGAAACAAAACACATGGAGTCGTGACAAGCTCTGCTGATTTCGAGACCAGTAGACAGCTTGAGATACCTGGAACAAAATGATAAAGTAACTGTCAGGTGGTACAAAATATCAAAGAGCACAGAAGGTAACTAGTAGAGGTTAGACCTCTGGTATGGGAACTAGACACACCCTGAGAGAATGCCTAGTGATTAGGCCTATTACACTATATGGATGGACCAGGAGGAAATTCAGGGATACAAATACCAGAGGGAAATATAAGGACCCAAACGGCCACGCAGCGGTACTGGAAAACAGCGGGGTATGTCAACGAGGTGTACGTTTAGCAAGCCGGGGTTTGAACCAGTAGTTCCATGCAAGGTCTCAGTATGAGCGCGATACAGATAAAGGGAAATAGCGGAAAGAATCGTCAGTCACTAGCCTAGGTCAGATACACAATATGAGGTCCTCAGAAAACGCCAAACTCAAATACCATAATATACAGAGTAACAATATGAAGCTCAGAGTGGATACCACGTCAGGGCACTTGAGCAACCTCTCGCGCCCTCTTTTAAACCCGGTGACCTATCATGTTCCTGCTATGCCCCACGCCCTCAGATGCTGGCCGGCCATTAACACTTGAGGTCCTGGAATCAGCTGGAGAGCCAGGACGCAAACCAGATCCCTCAGGCAACACTGCTGGGGCGGAGGACGTCACACAGGTCCTTCTCTGTGTCATTTGCTGGTAGCTCCAACTCTTCAATGCCTTTATCAGTGAGTATACCCCAAGGCTCTGTCCTAAGTCCTCTGCTCTTCTCTATCTACACCTCCTCCCTGGGAAGAATCATTAACAGCTTTGGTTTCAATTACCACCTCTATGCTGATGATACTGAACTCCTACTAATTCCCCCCTCTAACGCCTCCCCACCTCCTGACTTCTCCATCATGGTTGATGGTATCACTATCTCCCCATCTAACCAGGTTCGCTGTCTAGGAGTTACACTTGACTCAACTCTTTCCTTCATCCCCCAAATCCAGTCTCTCTCCTCCTCCTGCCGCTACCAATTACGTAATATTTCCAGAATTCGACCATTTCTTACCGCTGACACCACAAAACAACTCATCCATGCCCTTGTAATCTCCCAATTTGACTATTGTTATAATCTTCTTGCTGGCCTCCCTCTCTCTCGCCTCGCCCCCCTACAATCCATTCTGAATGCCTCTGCCAGGCTCATCCACCTCACCCGCTGCTCGGTCTCTGCTGCTCCTCTCTGCAAGTCCCTTCACTGGCTCCCCATCCACTGCAGAATTAAATTCAAACTCCTTACCCTGACCTACAAAGTTCTCACTAACTCAGCTCCAAACTACCTGTCCTCACTAATCACTAAATACATTCCTGCCCGCTCCCTAAGGTGACCTACGCCTAGCTTCTCCCCGCATCACCTCTTCCCATTATAGACTGTAAGATTTCTCCCGCGCAGCCCCATCCTCTGGAACGCTCTCCCTCCTACGGTCAGACTTTCCCCTACTTTCCCTTCCTTCAAATGCTCGCTTAAGACATTCCTGTTCAGGGAAACCTACCACCCGACTCACTGACGCAGCCAGTCCATCGCTCTCACTTTGCAGTCCATCATTCCCACCTTGCAGTCCTCTCCTCCTGTTTCCACCCTCTACCCTTCTAGATTGTGATTTCCCACTGGAATAGGGCCCTCGTTTACTGTTGCAAATTGTTGTCCAATGTATTGTAACCCTGTATAGCTTGTGTCCATTGTACAGTGCTGCGGAATATGCTGGCGCTATATAAATAAAGAATAATAATAATAATAATCTGCCAGTATCCCTTACATAGGTCGATAGTGGTCAGATAATTCCCCCTAGCTATACGGTCCAACAGCTCATCTACTTGAGGCATGGGGTAGGCATCAGTTACAGTCTTCTCTTTGTGTCTCCTGTAATCCACACAAAACCGAAGAGTCCCATCCCACTTGGGTACTAGGACTACAGGAGAGGCCAGGGGCTGTCTGACCCCTCAATGACTCCCAGACAGAGCATCTCCTGCAGCTCCTTGCGCATCCCGTCTCTAACCGACTCAGATGCGAAAAGGAGGTTGCCTAAGGGGGGTCTGGCCCTGTGTTTCTACCTTGTGCAGGGCTAGCTCTGTGTAGCCTGGCTCCCCAGGCAGGTCTCTTTGGTTCCTGGCTAGCAGAGCCCAGGCTTGCTCTTTTACCAGGTCGCTAAGCGCTTCTCCTAGCTTTACAGATTCCACCTTGTCTCAGGGGGTTCGCTTCCCCAGGAGGTCAGGTAAGGGAAGCCCTTCTAGATCTTCAGAGGCGGGAGCGCAGATGGCCGCCACCTCCTCAGGCTGCTCGTGGTTTCAGCACGTTCACATGGAACATGCGTCGGACCGTTTCATCAGTGCCCGGAACCACAATGTATGTCGTGACGTTCTTTTGTTCTATGATATCAACGGCGACCCGGCTAAAGGTCTCCTCCACAATGGGGAGTGGGTGTAGCTTCGCTCTGGTGCGGTCTCCTCTCTTCCCCACGCGCTGGCAGCTGTCGCACGTCTGGCAGTACTGTCGGAGGCACTATGAGCTGCTGGGTGACAGTGGGACTGGAACCTGAACCTCATCTCTCTGGTACCCGATATAACAGCCCCTTTTCCAAAATAAAACATTCCCCCTCTAACCCCCCTCATCCCTCCTCTGCCCTACTCCTACAAACCTCTAAGGAGGGGTCCTCTCTCACCTCCCTCTCGAAGTCAGTGGGGGGATCCCAGGGAAGGGAACTAGCGACTCGGGTGGGCGTATGGCTATTGCTCCTTACCTGAGCCTCGTTGGTGTGCGAGTCGACCCCTGCAGCGTGGCTCTGCCCTCTTGTGGTCACTGGGCAGGTTTCCTCGGCAGGACAAAGGGAAAAAGCCGATGTGAGCTGGCCCAAATTGTTGCCCAGTAGCACATCCGCTGGTAGGTCTCATCAGACCAACATCCACCATGCCTGCCCCTGCACCCCAGTTCAGGTGGACCCGGGCTGTGGGTAGTCTGTGCACTGATCCTCCAGCCACCCGGACTGCGACTGCCCCATTGGTTCTGTCAGCATCCCGAACCAGATGGTGTTTTACCAGAGTGATGGTGACTCCGGTGTCTCGAAGACCATGGGCTGGTTTCCTTTTATTCCACACCGGTTGTCGGTGGTGTTAGCGGTTGTCCTTTGCGGCGGCCTGCACAGGGTTCACTTCGTGTAGGGTGGCCCAAGTTTCTTCAGCCCCTGTAGATACTTCAAAAGTGGGGTTGTATTCGGGCACTTTGTGGTAACAATGAACTGCGGCCCGAGGCTTTGGAGGGGGGCCGGGTTGAGCCCCGAGAGGACGCTGGTTACCCCTGGTACATTGTCTCCTCACATGTCCCAGTTAGTTGCAAGCATAGCATCGAACCCCTGATCTGGGATCCGAATGGGACCCCAATGAGAGTGACTCACCCTCCATTCTCGGTTGTTTGGTGGCCCCACTGGGCATGGGAGGCAGATGGGGTTGGAGCTTCGGGGTCTGGCATTGGTGCCTCCTGGCATCCTGGTGCTCATCCGCTAGGAGGGCAGCCTCCAAGATTGTGAGGGGCCGTCAGTCTCGGACCCATTCCTGGGTTTCTGCTGGGATGCCGTTGTAAAATTGTTCCAGCAACATTAACTGTATTACATCCTCCCCTGAGTCAGCCTGGCACCTTTGTATCCATTGTGATGCCGCTCGGTGCAGTTTGCAAGCCCATTCCGCATGGGTATCTTTCTCAGTCTTTTTTAAGTCTCGGAAACGCCTGCGATATGCCTCTGGCGTAAGTGCATACCTGGCCAGTAGGACTTGACTCGGTCGTAGTTGCGGGCATCCGCATCCAAAACAGTTCTGTAGGCATCCGCTGCGTGACCACCAGAGAGTTTGCTGGCCAGTATGGGAACCCAGTCTCTCGGATCAATCTCTTGCAGATTACATTGCCTTTCAAAATCCTGCAGGTACCCATCAATGTCGTCGTCGGCCTCCACAAACGGCCGAAAAGCCTGATATGGGACTTTACAGGCTACGGGCACCTGGGAAGTTGGCGCTGCTCCCCCAGGTAGTCGCATCCCTGCCTGGCGACCTCTGCGTTCTCTTTCTGAAAGCAAATAAGTGTTGACGTCATCTATGATGGCTCGAATGACCTCCGCAGACGGGTTAGGGCCGAAGTATGCCATCCTCATCCGCTTCTCGTTTTGAAACTCCGTCTCTTCTATGGAGGCTTGGGACGCGGTTGACCTAACGCGGTCGTCCTCCATTAGGGCAGCAATGAGGGCAGCTTTTGGTTTGCTGCTTGTTGTCAGTCCTCGAACCTCTGCCAATTCTTTAAGCATTCTCCGTTTCAGGTGCAGGTAAACGCTCTCCATTCAGCATTTCAGGGTCCATAAGCGCCCCTCCAGCTGAAAAGGGCAATGCCACAGCGCTGCCAACCAGTGTTAAGGATCCTGGTACCCCAGGCGCCCCTTTCGGCTGAAACACAGGAGATATTTGTATCCACACACAGAATAGCCGACACATAAACTGTGGACTTGTTCTTGATTCAAAATCCTAATAGAGAATGCTTTATTACAGGTTTTCAGGTACAGAAACAAGGGACACACGCCCAGCCGTGGAACAATGGCTGGAGTCAGGTAACAATCTGACTGGGGAAGGTGTGGGTTGTTGGGAGTATGTGAAGACAAAATAATCCATTACTTACAGGGGGGTGTATACTATACAAAGGCTGGATCGTAATACAGAGGTTAAGCTATACACAGGGCATAAAACGTAAGGAAAAATAAATGAAAATAAACATTGCAGCAGCCGTTTCGGCACATCAGGGTCATGTTACGTAAGGTGTTATGTAAAAGTAAAAATATATATATATTCTTTTTTTTCTAGCACAGCACGATTGTTTACTTTTCAGTTATAGTAAACAATGATGCTGCACTAACTCACCATCTAATTTCTCATGTCGCCAGCAAGTGTGGAGGTGATGGCACAGTGTGTTATTACGCATTGTCCCATCAAAAACCTAAACTGCCGCACTGCAGCGTGGAACCTGGGCGACCTCTGGTTCACTGCGTGTCTAATCTTTATACCACACAAGGTCAAGTGAGGTGTCATTTGAAAGGTCAGTCTGCACTATGGGCCTCTGGGTTGTACTTGCCACCTAGGCCAAAAGTTGCCAGTCAGTGAATCCCTGGTAATGGCACTTTGAGGGTAGGTGATGTATTGTCGTACCCATTCTTATCCTCAGCTTTTAGCGGGGCACTTGACAAAGCTCCTCAGATATTTAAAACATTCACACCCGATTTAACATCACGCATAATGCTAGTGGTAGCTTTATGGTTTATTTGCAGGTATATGTTAGCTTATCCTACTTAAAACATAGATAAAAGTTGTTCTCTGCAACAATACAAGAATAATTTATCAGAATAATTAATTATTATACTTCATCAATTGAGCCATGTTCTTCATCCTTGACACACAGCTGAGGGAATCCGGCATGGGAGACCTCTTTTCGGGAACTGCTGCTGCACATGCGTTCTCATACAACTGATAGTGACTCCCTGACAAGAGGCTCAATCTTGGCCTTTTTCTACCCTTTCTGCGTGGCCCACCCAGGTTCCCTGTGTGCAATCATATCAGGGAAGGGTGATCAGGTCGTCCCCGATAAGAGATCAGGAGGTGCACTGAGGGTCTTATCTGTTTCCAAGAAACTCATGTGAGTCCTCTATGACTCCTCTATGACATTTTTTTATGTTCCAAGGGTCCTTATAACCCCTTTTCGTCTGGGATATTGTATGTGAGAGATAAGAAATCTCCCTGCAAAAGTCCAGGCTTGTTGTTTTGAGTACTTTAAAATGAAAACTTTTATCCTGGATTCTTTATCCCTTTCCCTGTGGAGGACGTGTGGGGAACGTCCTCATTGACTCCCGGTATATGTGGGGTACTCACCTCTCTGTCCAGGGTCCCATGGCGTTCTGACTTCATGGAAGTCAGATTCCGAATTTATACCCCTCCCGACGTAAATGACGTCATCGTGTCATGCTCGATGACGTCATTTTCAGGCGAACCCCTGGCAATGCCGGGAGATCGTCTGAAAGGGAGGGGGGATCCTTTTGGATCCCTCTCCCTCCCGATCGGGAGGGTCTACAAAAAAACCAGGCATTGCTTTGAAGGGCAGTGTCTGCCTTTTACAGCGATGCTTGTTTTTAACCCCTTAAGTGCCGGGTCGCGATCTAGCTCCGGTGGTGGACTCCATCATGGATGGTGGCTCCACCTCTGGGTCCATCCTCTCTACCTGACGTCACCGCGCATGGCGCGATGATGTCAATTAGTCGGGGAACCCCTAGCTGCCCAGGGATTTCCTAAGGAAATCCCCTGGTGGAGATAGGGGATTCCTTTGAACCCCCTTATCTCCCAAAGTTTAAAGTATAGGGAAAAAATAGAAATAATAAAATAAAAACGTGTTTTTTTTTGTGTGTGTTTTTATTAATGCAGCAATATTGTTCACATTTCAATTATAATGTGAACAATGATGCTGCAATAATGATTTTTCTCTATGGGGTGCATTTGAAAAAAATCATCTAATTCCCCACAGAAAAATATAACGGGTCCCCATTTCTAATTTTTTTTAAAAACCTTTACACGCTGTAGAGGAGTAAAAATTCTAATTTTATTGCATTTTTTGTTCTAATATACAGGCAGGACATGATGTATACATATAATAATGATATATTATGAATCTGCGGAGTCTGCCGGAAAGAACGATATATAATATGTCTGGGTCGTATAATAAAATGTGGCTTCAAATTGCGTTTAAACATGATGAGCAAAAGCGGTAAAAATGAGATCCGCACACAGCCCTGAAATGGCTCAGCAGTGAAGGGGTTAATCTAGTGTAGCGCTGGTTTAAAACACTGTTGCTGTAGTACTTATTTTTGGCCACCAGAGGGAGACAAGCGCAATGTAAGAGACACTGGACAATGGGACTACGTTTTCCAGCATGCTTTGCGTCGGGAACAGGAAGTGGGTGGGGAGAAGAGACTTACATCCGCATCCTCGTGCAGAGGAAACCCAGAGCGCGCCGAGGAGTGAAGAGAGCAAGACGCACGTGAGACAGACAACGATCGTGACCAGGCCGGAGCGCAGGTGCGGCCTTGCGGAGCTAGAGATTGGTTCACACTACTTGCCAGAGACCTAGTAATCCACTGCTGCAAAGTATACAAAGATACAGAGTTGCTGAAGGACCCCCAGTGAGGAGACCGTGATGATCTAGTGGGAGTGCAGGCGGTGAGCTGAGCATCTTGTGACAGAAACGGACAAGCAAGACAAGCGGATCCGGTGGCACAGAGTCCCAGTCGGGTCGAGTGGAGAGACGACCTGGGTCGGACAGAGCGCAGAGTATCTGGCGGATGGGTGAGAGGCCTTCCCGGCCACAGTAAAATAATAAAGCACGCTGCAAGTTTGTCTAAACCTACAGGGCCCCAACGTGACTAGTCGAAGACGCAACTAAATCGTTCACTGGCCAGTTGAATCTTGTACCCGGGTACCAACACACGCATACACGTACACCTTTTTGGGACACAACCTGTACGGGACTCACATTCCAACAACGTAGGGGTTAATATTAATTTTTCTTTTCCGCTGCGCGTTTCTCGCATTACGAACTTCTGTAAATATATATGTATACCGTGCTGCTTTATATATGCCAGTTTATTTGAGATCAGTAAACTATATAACGTATAAAATCCACAACAGTGCTGGTGTATATTTATTCCCTAGTGCGGGGAGACTGACCCGAGGTTTAAATTCAGCGGCTCCTCCGGGAGTGAGCGCTACACTAGTATCAGTGGGGCACTTGATTAGTCAATAAAACAGGCCTTCCCTTATAGGTGGGGGCAGAAGGGGGCAGAGGCACACCCAACTCTTCTGATCCAGACCCATGAAGGCCTTAAGGCTAGGGTCAGACGAACGCATTTTCACGTTGTCTGTGAAAAAGTGCGTTCGAACGAATGGACGCATTTTTTCACGGAGTACGCGATAGCGGTCATACGATGCGCATTTGCGTCCGTGATTTTGTACGGATCATCAATAAAACACTTTGTACATCTGGACGTTATGTTGGCCGGACATTAGCAGTGTCTGACATCTCCAAATCACGCACACACGCCGCTAGCGGACGCAGCGCACTCTGTACAACCGTACTAGCGGTTTTACGTTCTCGACAAAATGCGTTCGTTTTCCACTTGCGTTGCGCAGCCGGACTTTTGTGCGGCCGTACTTCGTATATTGGCCGTCATTGCCCGTCATTTGCTGCTACTACGGCCGTGATTAAGTGCGCCTGCACGCGCGTTCGCACTGCCTCAGTCTGACCCTAGCCTAATCCAGCACTGCTTCCACTGACTAACCAAGGATGAGAGACAATACCAAAAGAAAATTTAAAAAATGTACTGAAGGATAAATGTAGCCTATAATAAAACAATAAATTTCAAAGTGCAGACTGTAAGCAAAATATGGCAAAAGAGACACGAAAATAAATGAAAATCAGGCATATCTGTGCTTCAGAAATTAGACAGGTAAGGTTTGGCCCAGCTACTCCATGTCTTCCAGCATGTAGGGATGATCGTTGACTAAAAATAACCACAAAGGAGTCCGGAAGGATGAAAGTAATCAGTACATTTATTAAATTATCAATAAGAACAAAACGTATTGGTAAAAATACCGACATATTTCAATAAAATAAATAAAAGGAAGAAAGCTCCATTACATCTGAAAATCAGAATGAGTTTTTTGAAGAAGTTGCACTGCACAGTGTCAAAGCACAATGGTATTTCCTATACATATTCTTCTTAACCCTTTCGCCTTTTCCCACCTCTGTGCTGAGCTCATTTTAACCGGTTTCGCTCATCATGTTTAACCACGTTTTGAAGCCTTATTTTAATATATGACCCAGACATATTATATATCGTTCTTTCCGGCAGACTGTGCAGATTCATAATATGTCATTATTATATGTATACGTTATGTCATGTCTGTATATTATAACAAAAAATGCAATAAAATTTGAATTTTCAATAATTTACAATGTGTAAAGTGTTTTTTTTCACATTTTAAAATGCGATCGTTTGCGGTTATATTTTCTAAGGGGTGCGCTTGTTAACCACTTGGCTGCTATGGACGCGCTCAGCGCGTCCAGCCAAGTGGTTCTCCTGTGCTACGGACGCGCTCAGCGCGTCCGAGCACAGGAGGCAGCAATCCGCCGGATTCCGGCGGATTGCTGCGCCCCCCCGGTGCGGGCTGACATCTTGGATGTCAGCCCAGCACTCGGGAGCCCGGCGGGGATATTAGATGTCATCGCGGCGACGCGATGACATCTAATTCAGGCGCCCCCCCTGCATGTGCGGAGGAGGCGCCTGAAAGGGAGGGGGGGGAGGTCCTTCGGACCTCTCTCCCTCCCGATCGGCGGTGTTGCGGGGGTTAACCCAGGCACCATTTGGAAGGGCACAGCCTGCCCTTCCAAATGGTACCTGGCATTAACCCCTGGGGTGCCGGATCACGAATCGGCGTTGAAAAGCGCCGGTTCGTGATCCTTTCCCGGAGCTGGCCGACATCTTGGATGTCGGCCAAGCCTCCGGGAACTCCCCCTGAGGACTGGCGTCATCGTGCATAGCACGATGACGTCAGTCCTGGAGTTAACCCCTAGCTGCCACCAACGGTGGAGATAGGGGGTTCCAATGAACTCCCTATCTCCCGATCCGTGGCAGCTAGGGGTTAAAGTTTGGTACTGTTGGATCGGCCAGAGCATGGCCGTTCCAACGATACCAAACACGACTGTGAAAATTTTTGTAAAAAAATAAAATGAAAAAATTTTTTTAAAAAAATTAACCCCTTAGTGACCGGGCGGTTTTACACAAATCCGTCCTTTAGGGACCGCTGCTGTTTTTACGTTTCTGCGCTGTTAGTGTATAGGACAAATTTTCCTCTTACTCGTTTATGCAACCTACACATATTTTACACTGTTTTTCTCGTCATTAAATGGACTTTATAAAGATACCATTTTTTTCATCATTTCATATAATTTACTATAAAAAACATTGTGAAATATGACAAAAAAAATTGAAAAAACACCACTTTTTCGAACTTTGACCCCCAAAATTTCTTATGTATCAACAACCGTCAAAAAAATTTAATTCCTTAGTAGTTTCTAAATTTAGTTCTGAGTTTAGCAATACCCAATGTTTACATATTCCTCGCTTTTTTTCTTATTTTATGCAACAATAAGTGCAAGTAGCACTTTGCCATTTCCAAAGAGTTTATTTTCAAAACTAGTGCTAGTGACATTGTAACACTGATATCTGTCACTAATTGCTGAATAACCCTCCACATATACATATTTTTTTAAAGTACACAAATCAAGGTATTAAACTTGGGGTATTTTGACTCTTTCCATGCAAACCATTTCACCACAAATCTATGCCAAAGTTTGAGAAAAAAAAAAGTTTTGGTGATTTTATTTTTTTGAACGCAATTTAAGAATACATGTACTGTGAACTTTAAGGTTTACTGCCAAAAAGCACCCCAAAATATGTTCAGCAACATCTTCTGAGTAAATTGATACCACCCATGTATAGGTATGTCGGGTCATTTGGGGGCTAATAGGCCTTATTTGGGGGGTGCGCATTTCAGTTTTCCAACTTGGAATTTTCACATTTCGTCATCATGCACCCATGTCCTATTTGGGACATTTTTGAAGCCGGCCAAAGTAATTTACCCCCATCAAACCATATATTTTTAGAAAGGGCACGCCCTAGGGTGCTTCAAAGAGTTGTATTTTAACACTTTCCATGCACTAGCTCTATGTCAAACTTTCAGGTAGTCACTTTTTGTGTTATTTTTTCACACACATTGTACTTTAGGCGTGAATTGTCAAATCCAGTTATGGGTTACTGCCAAAAAACACCCCAAAATATGTTCAGCAACATCTTCTGAGTAAATTGATACCACCCATGTATAGGTATGTCGGGTCATTTGGGGGCTAATAGGCCTTATTTGGGGGGTGCGCATTTCAGTTTTCCAACTTGGAATTTTCACATTTCGTCATCATGCACCCATGTCCTATTTGGGACATTTTTGAAGCCGGCCAAAGTAATTTACCCCCATCAAACCATATATTTTTAGAAAGGGCACACCCTAGGGTGCTTCAAAGAGTTGTATTTTAACACTTTCCATGCACTAGCTCTATGTCAAACTTTCAGGTAGTCACTTTTTGTGTTATTTTTTCACACACATTGTACTTTAGGCGTGAATTGTCAAATCCAGTTATGGGTTACTGCAAAAAACACCCCAAAATATGTTCAGCAACATCTTCTGAGTAAATTGATACCACCCATGTATAGGTATGTCGGGTCATTTGGGGGCTAATAGGCCTTATTTAGGGGGTGCGCATTTCAGTTTTCCAACTTGGAATTTTCACATTTCGTCATCATGCACCCATGTCCTATTTGGGACATTTTTGAAGCCGGCCAAAGTAATTTACCCCCATCAAACCATATATTTTTAGAAAGGGCACACCCTAGGGTGCTTCAAAGAGTTGTATTTTAACACTTTCCATGCACTAGCTCTATGTCAAACTTTCAGGTAGTCACTTTTTGTGTTATTTTTTCACACACATTGTACTTTAGGCGTGAATTGTCAAATCCAGTTATGGTTACTGCCAAAAAACACCCCAAAATATGTTCAGCAACATCTTCTGAGTAAATTGATACCACCCATGTATAGGTATGTCGGGTCATTTGGGGGCTAATAGGCCTTATTTGGGGGGTGCGCATTTCAGTTTTCAACTTGGAATTTTCACATTTCGTCATCATGCACCCATGTCCTATTTGGGAAATTTTTGAAGCCGGCCAAAGTAATTTACCCCCATCAAACCATATATTTTTAGAAAGGGCACACCCTAGGGTGCTTCAAAGAGTTGTATTTTAACACTTCCATGCACTAGCTCTATGTCAAACTTTCAGGTAGTCACTTTTTGTGTTATTTTTTCACACACATTGTACTTTAGGCGTGAATTGTCAAATCCAGTTATGGGTTACTGCCAAAAAACACCCCAAAATATGTTCAGCAACATCTTCTGAGTAAATTGATACCACCCATGTATAGGTATGTCGGGTCATTTGGGGGCTAATAGGCCTTATTTAGGGGGTGCGCATTTCAGTTTTCCAACTTGGAATTTTCACATTTCGTCATCATGCACCCATGTCCTATTTGGGACATTTTTGAAGCCGGCCAAAGTAATTTACCCCCATCAAACCATATATTTTTAGAAAGGGCACACCCTAGGGTGCTTCAAAGAGTTGTATTTTTAACTTTCCATGCACTAGCTCTATGTCAAACTTTCAGGTAGTCACTTTTTGTGTTATTTTTTCACACACATTGTACTTTAGGCGTGAATTGTCAAATCCAGTTATGGGTTACTGCCAAAAAACACCCCAAAATATGTTCAGCAACATCTTCTGAGTAAATTGATACCACCCATATATAGATTTTTCTGTTGTTTTTGGGGTGCTATGCCAATCTTTTGACATGTGCTTGTCAATTTTCTAATTTGACATACAGTATCTTCTTTGCTTATCTTCTTTTTAGGGGCCTTTTTACATACCCCAATTTTATTAACGTGCATATATTTGGTAATCTAACACCCCAAGTATTGTAATGGAGTGTTTTTATGCCATGGATGCAACCGTTTGCTCCAAACAAATTGGATACTGTTTGGTCGTCATTTTTCATTTTCACACCCACATCAGTTTTGGACTGTGATTTAGGAGACACTGTTGTTTGTTACTGCATGAAAGCTCTCCAGGTTGTTTTCTGCAAGGTCTCCTGAGTACACCCATGCCCCCCATGCATAGGTTTGCCAGGATTTTGGGAAGGTTCAAATACAATTTTTATGACTTTGTCATTGGAGTTGAAATTGAGATTATTTCTTCAGATAGGCCTAGCTTTGGTTTTGGGTCTACCGCATACCCCAGTTTGAATTATTGCCAGAAAATTGTTTATATTTGTTATGTTGACACCCCAAGTTATTGCATATGGAGTGCTTTGATGCCATGGATGCAACGGTTTTAGCCCAAAACATTTGAGAAGGTGTGTGGCGGTAATTTTTCAATTTTCAGATTTTTACGCCCACATTAGATTTGGACTGTGATTTAGGAGACACTGTTGTTTGTTACTGCATGAAAACTCTCCAGGTTGTTTTCTGCAAGGTCTCCTGAGTACACCCATGCCCCCCATGCATAGGTTTGCCAGGATTTTGGGAAGGTTCAAATACAATTTTTATGACTTTGTCATTGGAGTTGAAATTGAGATTATTTCTTCAGCTAGGCCTAGCTTTGGTTTTTGGTCTACCGCATACCCCAGTTTGAATTATTGCCAGAAAATTGTTTATATTTGTTATGTTGACACCCCAAGGTATTGCATATGGAGTGCTTTGATGCCATGGATGCAACGGTTTTAGCCCAAAACATTTGAGAAGGTGTGTGGCGGTAATTTTTCAATTTTCAGATTTTTACGCCCACATTAGATTTGGACTGTGATTTAGGAGACACTGTTGTTTGTTACTGCATGAAAACTCTCCAGGTTGTTTTCTGCAAGGTCTCCTGAGTACACCCATGCCCCCCATGCATAGGTGTGCAAAGATTTTGGAAAAATACAGCACCAATTGTAGAACATAAAAATGTACGAATAAAATGTAAAAGTCTGGTGCAGTAAAAAAAAAAAAACTAAACTGAACTAACTAACTGGAGTGTGAGAAAAAATAGAAAGGAAAAAAAAAATCACAGATCACGCACAGTGTGATATAGCTTGAAACAGTCCCCAAGACACAGACCGGGTTGTCCAGGGCATTCTGGGCAGTAAAAGATTGTGTCTCTCCTCTGCCCCCTCTTGAAACACACCCTGCACCTTTTTTGGGGTTTCTGTTTGCCCTTAGTAGGGGAGATTTTATAAATAAAATGTGCAGCCCCCAACTCTGTCCCCCATCACCGCCCGGGGAGCATGTGCATCCTGGTACAAAAACCCCGAAATGACCTGGAGCTGAAACTGTAAAAAGGACAGCGTCACTCCGGGGTTTGCCTTTTTGCAGAGCAAAAAGGCATTGTGGGTTGCAATTTGCATTAGGTAAATTGCAACCTTTTTGTACCAGGCCCTTGACTTCCGCATAATCTGGTAGGGCTGGAGCAGCTGATCTGCCAGATCAACCCCACCCATATGCCGGTTATAGTCTTTGATGCACACTGGCTTCCTTATGCGCTCAGCTCTGCCACGTACAGAGACCTCCACAGACCTCTCAGTGTGGATGGTGGATAGAAGGTATACATCCAGGGATCAAGTCCTAAAAAAAGAAGTGTGGGAACTCACCAGGATTTCTGTCTCCCAATAAGCAATTATAACGTTGCACGTAACACAAACACACTCAGCTCTGATAAATTTTATGTATAGATGTCAATAAGAAAGCAGATTGTACAACAAATGCTTATGCCGGCTATTGAATACGGAGATGTAGTGTATGCAGCTGCCCCTCAAACACACCTTCATAAACTTACTACATTGTAGAACTCATTCTGCCGCTTTGTGCTACAATGTAACTACATGACCCACCATTGTGACATGTTAAAAGAACTAAACTGGCCGTCGCTGGAATCTAGATGCATCTTTCACCTTTCAAACCTGGTGTTTAAGAGCTTTTCTGGGAAGCTACCACCCTATCTAAATAGGCTGCTTCCCTCAACAGCTCCCTCATCCTATACCTCGATCCAGGACCAGCACCTTACTTGCAATACCACAATACAAAAAGACAGTGGCTCAATCCTCATTTTCCTACAGAGCACCACAATTATGGAATAACCTCCCAGACACCATCAAATCTTCCCCAGTCTAAAGTCACTTAAGAGATCTCTATTACTATACCTCAATAAGGAAAGCACTTGTAAACATGTAACATAGTGACATATTTATTTTCTGTGTTAATCTGTATATTTGGGGTTTTTAATATCTTGCATTTTATTACTTTGTATTTCTGTACCTACTGTAAAACTTCAATGCTCTTGAACCCAGGACATACTTGAAAATGAAAGAAATCTCAATGTATCCTTCCTGGTAAAATACTTTATAAATAAATATGAAATGAAGCAAAAATATATGATAAATCCTATATTTATTGTGACTTAATAGCGAAATATGTGATTGAACACCTGACTACCAGCTTTATAGAGTATGGGACCAAAGGGAACTCCGTTCCCTCTGCAAAATTAGTGCAGGAACTCCGTTCCCACGCGTTCCCCCTCGACTTGACCCCTGTATACATCCTTCTTGTCTCTGTACTTGACCGCCAACAGCTCCTCTTGGCGCAGAGCTGAGGTCTCCCCCCTTTTTAGCCGGGTGCGGACAAGCTGTGCTGGGAAACCTACGCGGTTCTTGCGAACAGTACCACATGCTGCTGTATCAAAACAATACAGCAGCTTGAACAAAGGGACACTCGTATAAAAATTATCAAGATACAAGTGGTACCCTTTGTTCATCAGGGGAAAAAGTAGGTCCCACACAATCTTGCCACTGGTTCCCATGTGTTCTGGGCAACCTGGAGGGTCAAGGCTACTATCCTTTCCCTCGTACACCCGGAAGGCCTGAGTATACCCACTCTCACTGTCACAGAGCTTATACACCTTCACTCCATACCTGGAGCGTTTGGAAGGAATATACTGCTTGAATCCCAGCCTTCCCTTGTATTTCATTAGGGATTCATCCACGCAGATATTCCTTCCAGGTGTATAAGCCTCTGCAAACCTGGCGGCGAAGTGGGTAATCAGGGGGTGGATTTTATACAGCCTGTCAAAGTGGGGATGCTCTCTAGGAGGGCACAGGCTGTTGTCACTGAAGTGCATGAAACGCAAAATGTTTTCATACCTTCTACGTGACATTGATTGGGGTAAATGGGGGTAGAGCAGATGGGGCTACTGCTCCAGTAGGAGCGAATTGAGGGCTTCTTTATGATGCCCATCAGCATAGTAAGTGCCCAGAATTTCAGAAATTCTGGCACATCTAGCGGGGTCCATTGCTGCCTTGCCAAGTAGGAGTCTGGCTTCGCAGCACAATGCTGATGGGCATACAGATTTGATTGGGCCACGATGTGGCCCAACAAATCATCCCCCATAAACACCTGCAAAAACTGTGTGGCGGTAAATCCTGCAACATCAATATTGATGCCAGGATTTGCCGTGAAAGGAGGGATATCTGGCCTCTGGCGATGAGGCACTACCCACTCCTCAGCTGGAGCTGTGCGTCTCCTGCTGGCAGGTGGTGACCCAGGATCTGCATCAGAAACATCACTAGATACATCAGCCAGCGTAGATGATGTATCTAGCAACGTCTCTGAGCAGTTGGCGGGGTCAAAATCAGGGTCTGAGTCTGACGCAGATGCCTCAGATTCTGACGCCAGGATGGCATATGCCTCCTCGGCGCTGTACACCCTCTCAGACATTATATATAATAGATTATAAAATTTTATAATTATTATATATATAAACGGATTATTGGTTCTTAGAAGAACCGTTGGGTTTCACAAGAAAATACAAATAAACACCTAAATCTCTCTAAATCACTCTAAACCTGCCTCAATTCTTCTAAATCTCCCTAAATTCTCTCTAAATCTGCCTCAATTTTTCTAATCTCACTCAATCTACCTAAAATCTCTAACCTGTCAAATCTGATCTCTCTCTCTCGCTCACCAAAACACAAGTGAGGAGAGGGAGGGAGAATCACAGAGGTCAGAGCCAATATTTACAAAATATTGACCTGACCTGACAAATTAGAAATTTTATTTTGACTTTTTCTAACTTCTGATTGGATGTTGCTAGCCTGCCTCTCTGATGAGGCAGGCTAGGAACATCCCACTCAGCCCCAAGATGACCCTGCCCTTAGAAGGGCAGCGCCATCTTGGCTGTCAGTTTATTTTATTTTATACCTTTTTATTTATTTTTATTTAACTTTTTTTTCTTTTTTTACACTTTTTTTACTCTGCTGGGTGCCTTGATCCCTCGAGGCACCCAGCAGAGCACCTGATCACTCATGTGATCTTTTTTGTACTGAGTGCCACGACCTCGTGGCACTCAGTACTTCCTGCCGCTACCGGAAGTGATCGCTCGGGGGGAGCGATCACTGAGCGGACCGGCGGCAGGTAAGCATATTGCAGGGATGCCTCGATGTCGAGGCATCCCTGCAATATACACAGAGCAGCTGGAAGCGATACCGATCGCTTCCAGCGCTCTCTAGAAGTGCCGGGCACCTCTCCGGTAAAACCGGATGTTGATCGCTCCCGGGGAGCGATCACAAGGTGCCCCGGCACTTGTAACCGCCATTGCATGGATGCCTGGACTCCCAGGCATCCTGCAGTGGCGTTTGAGCTGCTGGAAGCGATCCGATCGCTTCCAGCGCTCAAAACACCGCAGGACGTACCATGTACGTCAGCGGGTCTAAAAGAGACCCGCTGCCATGACGTACATGGTACGTCCAAGGTCCCTAAGGGGTTAAAAAACAAACTTATAAAAAAAATATACATTTTTTTTTCTTTTTTTTGATTTGCTAGTGTAGCAATATTGTTCCCATTTCAATTATAATGTGAACAATGATGCTGCACTAACGCTTTTTGTATGCGGTGCGTTTGTTAAAAATCGTGTAATTTTCCCCCAAAAAAAATGTAACGAGACCCCATCTCTAATTTTTTTAACAAGCGCACCCCATACAAAATATAACCGCAATTGCTCGCATGTTAAAATGTGAAAAAAAAACACTTTACACATTGTAAATTATTGAAAATACATATTTTATTGAATTTTTTGTTATAATATACAGACAGGTCATGATGTATACATATAATAATGACATATTATGAATCTACCGAGTCTGACGGAAAGAACGATATATAATATGTCTGGGTCATATACTAAAATAAGCCTTCAAAACACGTTTAAACATGATGAGCAAAACCGGTAAAAATGACCTCAGCACAGAGGTGTGAAAAGCCTCAGCAGCGAAAGGGTTAAAAAAATTAGAAATGAGGAATCGTTACTTTTTTTTGGGGAAAATTACGTGTTTTTTAGCAAACGCCCCCCATAGAAAAAATCGTTAGTGCAGCATCATTGTTCACATTATAATTGAAATGGGAACAATATTGTTGCACTAATAAATCTAAAAAAAAAAACTAAAAAAAATTTTTTCTTTTTTTTTAATTTTCTTTTATTTTTAATTTTTTTAATTTAATTTTTTTTTATTTTTTTTTTACATTTTACATGGTCATGTTTGGTATCATTGGAAAGGCCATGCTCTGGCCGTTCCAATGATAGCAAACATTAACCCCTAGCTGTCACGGATCAGGAGATAGGGGGTTCATTGGAACCCCCTATCTCCACTATAGGTGGCAGCAAGCGGTTAATTTCAAAACTGGCGCCATCGCGCTCTCTCCAAGATGTCGGCCAGCTCCGGGAGGGGACCGCGATACGGCGCATGTTGGCGCCATATCGCGATCCAGCCCCCTAGGGGATAAAGACAGCCGCCGCTTGGAAGGGCAGGCTGTGCCCTTCCAGGCGGTGCCTGCCTTTAATCGCTGGCCAGCGGGGAAGGGGAGGGGGAGAGGTCCGAAGGACCTTCCCCCCTCCCCTTCAGGCACCTTCCCTGCAATGGCGGGGGGGTTCCTGAAATAGACGTCATCGCGCATGCGCGCTGATGCCTATCATGCCCGCCGGGGCCCCAGAGGCTGGGCTGACATCGATGATGTCAGCCCGCACCGGGGGGCCGAGCGGTCAGCCGGAATACCGGCTGACCGCGGCTGCAAAGCTCAGCGCGTCCTCCGCAGCGTCCTCCGCAGCGAAGTACCAATGCGGTTGGACGTGCTGAGCGCGTCCACCGCAATGAAGTGGTTAATGTTAATTCACCTGACAGGTGAGCTCAGGAGAGCTGACCTATATGAGACAGAAGGAAGCAACATTCAGCAGGTATGACAGGTGCAAATTCGTAGAGCCCACAATTACACATGTTTAGAAACATAGAAACATAGAAAAATGTCGGCAGATAAGAACCTTTCGGCCCATCTAGTCTGCCCAATTACATGGATACTTTTCCTGGATTTATCTTTTGTTTAGGATAGCCTTATGCCTATCCCATGCTTGCTTAAATTCAATTACTGTTTTGGCCTCTACCACTTAACTGGAAGGCTGTTCCATGTATCCACCACCCTCTCAGTAAAATAATGCTTCCTGATGTTACTTTTAAACCTTTGCCCCTCTAATCTAAGACTTTGTCCTCTTGTTTTGCTACTTTGTTTCCGTTTAAATATACTCCCTTCCTCTACCTTGTGGATTCCCTTTATGTATTTAAATGTTTCTATCATATCTCCTCTGTCTCGTCTTTTTTCCAAGCTGTACATGTTAAGATCATTAAGCCTTTCCTGGTAACTTTTCTCCTTCAAGCCGTACACCATTTTAGTAGCCCTTCTCTGAACTCTCTCTAAGATGTCTATATCCTTCTGGAGATACAGTCTCCAGTACTGCACACAGTACTCCAAGTGAGGTCTCACCAGTGCTCTGTACAGTGGCATGAGCACTTCACTTTTCCTACTGCTAATACCTCTCCCTACACAACCAAGCATTCTGCTAGCATTTCCTGCTGCTCTATTACATTGACTACTTACCCTTAGATCCTCTGAAATAATGACCCCTAAATCCCTTTCCTCAGATGTTGAGGTTAGGACTGTATCAAATATTCTATATTCAGCCCTTGGGTTTTTACGTCCCAGGTGCATTATCTTGCACTTATCCACATTAAAACTCAATTGCCACAGCTACGACCATTTTTTTAGTTTACCTAAATCATTTGTCATTTGGCTGATCCCTCCAGGAACGTCAACCCTGTTGCAAATCTTTGTGTCATCAGCAAAAAGACATACTTTTCCATTAATACCTTCTGCAATATCACTAATAAAAATATTAAAGAGAATGGGTCCAAGTACTGACCCCTGAGGTACCCCACTGGTAACAAGACCTTGCGCCGAATAAACTCCATTTACCACAACCCTCTGTTGCCTGTCACTCAGCCACTGCCTAATCCATTCAACAATATTGGAATCCAAGCTCAAAGATTGCAATTTATTGATAAGCCTTCTATGCGGAACAGTATCAAAAGCCTTACTGAAATCTAAATAAGCAATGTCTACTGCACCACCTGTGTCTATTATTTTTGTTACCCAATCAAAAAAATCAATAAGATTAGTTTGGCATGATCTCCATGTTGTTTCTGGTCCTGTAATCTCTGTGTTGTTAGATGTTCAACAATCCTTTCCTTTAACATGGTTTCCATTAATTTCCCCACTACTGACGTAAGACTAACTGGCCTATAGTTCCCCGATTCCTCCCTACTACCCTTCTTGTAAATGGGCACAACATTTGCTAATTTCCAGTCTTCTGGGACGACTCCCGTTAGCAAGGATTGGTTAAATAAATCTGTTAACGGTTTTGCTATTACATCACTGAGCTCTTTTAATAATTTAGGGTGGATCCCATCAGGCCCCATTGACTTATTTGTCTTTACTTTAGACAGCTGCTGTAGAACCTCCTCCTCTGTAAACTCATATGTAAATGTCTCGTTAGTGTTTCCTCCTAACTGAGGTCCCTTTCCTTCCTTTTCTTCTGCAAAGACTGAACAAAAATATTCATTGAGGCAGTCAGCGAGACTTTTATCCTCTTCTACATACCTTCCTTCCTTTGTTTTTAATCTAACTAATCCTTGTTTTACTTTTCTTTTCTCGTTTATGTATCTAAAAAATGTTTTGTCCCCCTTTTTTACTGACTGAGCTATTTTCTCTTCTGCGTGTGCTTTGGAAGCTCTTATAAATTGCTTTGCCTCTTTCTGCCTAATCTTATAGGTTTGCCTATCTTCTTCACTCTGAGTTTTTTTTATAATTATTGAATACTGTCTTTTTGTTCTTCACTATTTTGGCCACTTCTGCAGAGTACCACAGTGGTTTCTTCCCTTTTTTGTTTTTGCTAACAAGCCGAATGCAATTGCCTGTGGCCTTCAATAATGCTTCCTTTAAATAATCCCTATTCTCCTGGACTCCCTTTAAACTCCTCCAGTCTGATAATGACTCCTTCACACAAAAATTAATTTTAGAAAAATCTTTGAGACGGGCCTTGCTAAATCTTCTATTCACAAGGCACTGACATACTGTGCAATTTGAGTGCTTTGTGTTTCGCCGCAATTCGGTACACTTCGTCGATTCCATTTCGCTGAAAATAGGATGAATTCACTATTTAGTGAATGGTCACCGTACTTTACCAAAATTGGAGTCGATGAAGCAGTTATCAGATGTTGGTGAAAACCACCGAATTGTGCCAATAACTGCGAATTTGTGCTGATGTGATTTGGTATTGGCAAATTCCACCAAACTGTAAAAAAAAAAAAAAAGGCAGTCTCATATTCTCCTAATAGGAATAGGAGTTTAAATCAATAAAAACGTTTCTAAATAATAAAAAAGGTCCTTTAAAAATCTAATATAAAGGTTTACAAAATAAAAATAAAAAGTATTTTAAAAAATAAAGATGTCTTACTGGAGTTCCTGAGTTCCGTCTCTGAGTGATGTAAGGTACTTATTCATGTTGCCTTCTGTGTTTGCGGCAGCAGCTGTCGTGGCTGCTGTTATTGTTTGACAATTGTATTCTTGCTTTGTTGCCTGAATCTATATAAATAAAGTTTATAAAAAAAATAAAAATGTCATCTACATATTACAAAAAATAATAAAAAGGGGTTTTGCAAAAAATTAAAAAGAATAAACGGTCTTTAAAATCGAAAGAATTAAAATAGATATTACTTTTTTACATTGAAACCTATGGGATTCGCCTGTTTAAACTTGTCGAATTGAAACACCGAAAATCAGGGCATTTTACAGAAATTTTGGTGCGATTATGCATTCTGTGAATAGAAAACGCAATAGTTTTCTTTGGGACAATTTCGGTGCTGCCAAATTGCAATGTATTCACTATCAGTTCGCCTGTATTTGGCAAATTGACAGATTTGTGAATAGATGAATTGCACCGAACAGTGAAATTCACCGTTCAGTGCAACTTGTGGCCAATTCTGATATAAGTGAATAACCCCTTAAATCTTCACAAAATCTTGAGGACATCCTCTCTGATTCTGCAGAAATCTCCCTTATTCTCTGATAGATTTGCTTCTATTTTATAGCCCTGTGGATGACTAATTAGATTTGAATTTTATACATTGCACCTTCAAACTCCTTTCTCATTTAGCAACTGCTAGTTATATAGAGGAGGGTGTAATTAATGATATGTTTTTTAGAAAGATATTTAAACTATTTTTAGTAATGAAATCATTTTCAAGTTTACCTTAAAAAAATCTTAACATCATAATGCTCATTTTCTATTGTTGCTTATAGCAGAACTCTGCTTTCTCATGCCTGTTCTTAAATCTCTGCGTTTCAATTGATAAGACTGGGTAATGTTTTACATCAGTATCGTATTAATCATCAATTCAAACTCATTAATAAAAACATCTCAACGTTTCTTCACAGAAAAAAAAAATCCAATTATTGTAGTTTAATACCCAGAAATTTGGCCTATTTTGGTGTGTGGAGATTGACATGCCTGCAGAGAGACTGTGTCTTTAATCTGTCACATTCCTCGTTCTTCTACAGGCGAAAGGCAGAGACTTAACTATTGCCAAGAGACTGACTGATTTTTCCAGAAATTCACTGAGCGCTGCCAGCTGTATCTTTAGTCAATAAGATCATAGAAATGCAGCAAAAATATACATGTCTTGCTACAACTCCTAAAGAATGGGATTCCATAATTAAAGAAAAATAAAAATTTTTTAGTCATAACGTTCCTTTTGTTGTTGCCCCCTGTATTACATTAAATTCTAGTTAATGGGATGTAATCATAGCTGAAAAGACACAAATGGAATGCTTCAGAAGTCTTCACTCTTATACCTTTTTGCAAGCTCCTGCAGACCGATGTAGCCTCACAATAAAACAGAAAACATATCCTGTACAGCTTCATTGTGTAATCGCATAAAAGCCAAGAAAACAAGACGTTGAGCGCTGATTGTGGATCTTTGCAGTACAGATGTTTACAGACTAACATTCACATGCAGGGTTATACAAAGAGCTCCAAATTGGGGCCGAAAGGTAACCGAACGCTGAAATTCAGCATACAGTTACCTTTCCTGGCCATTCGGCTATTCAGAGAGCAGGCAGTTCGCCAAATGTTGGCGAATTGCCTGCACATACGGTGCCTGTTCGAGGGCAGTGAAATCCCCATAGAGAAGCAATGCTTCATTTATTCAGAGAACAAAAAACAGCAGTGAAAGGTTGCCGAAATGCCCTGCCATTCGGTGGTTTTATTCGACAGGTTTATTCAGGCGAATCCCATAGGCTTCAATGTTAAAAATATTCCCGTTTTAATACAATATCTAATAAACCGTTTATTATAATATTCTGCAGTAAAAAGTTTCTTTATTTTTAGATTTTTTAGGATCTTTTAGGCATTTTTCGGTATTTGTTTGCGAAAAATAATTTCCTTTTTTTTTTAAATCGTTTTCTTTTTTCTGTAACATTCTTTGGATCTTATATGTAAATTTCAGACATTTTCGTTCTGTAGTTTCTTTGCAAACAGCGTTTCACTTTTCAAACATTCAATCGTACTGTTTTTTTTTTTACTCTATTCGTCTGCGGTGTCGGGTTTTCTCCGGCGGCTGCTCTGCGCCCTGATCGGCTCCTGCTCGGGTTTCTCCGGCGTGTTCGGCGGGGTTAATCCAGATGTTTTTGCGGGTTTTGGGGAGCGTCCATCTGGTTTTGCGGTGAGTGTTCGGTGGGTTTGCGGCAGCTTTTCCCTGCGGTGCTTGCTTTATACACCGCAGGGTCGCCGAAAAGGGATCGCCAAATCGCACCGAATTGAAGAGAACAAAAAGTCACTGAACGTGCGGTGACTTTTCGATTCTCTTTGAATAACCCTGATGATGTACAGCCAGGTGTTAAGTTTGCCATGAACATCTACCATAGGAAAATTAGCAATCGTTGCTACAGACTTCACAAGTTGGTGTTGCTTGGTGTCAGAATGAGGATGAAATCCTACATTGAGAAATGATATTAGTTCCTCTGCCTTAAAAGGTTGTTTTTATTGTTTTGGTAGATAAGAAATTAGGGCAGACAATACAAAAGAATGATTTATTTTTGTATTTGGAAAGTTCTGTTTCCATAGGGTCAAGATGTGAAAAATGTGTGTTGTCAGCTTGTTGATCCAATGAGAAATATGATTGCCATTGTAGAGTAATGTGGAAGAGGGTGAGGAATAAAGAAAGGATTGAAAAATTAAATTTTTTTGTAGATTTTCTACTTGCGCAAGGAAAAAATGTTATATAGTATGGGCCATCAGTTTTTATTTGTTCTCCATCAGAGTAAGAAGATATATTCCAACTATGCTACCTATGAATGGAAAGTCTCAATTATGGGTAGCCCTGCTGTCTTTCATTGCTTCACTAATGTTCAATCTGTGGAATTCCATGAATAAGTACAGCTTGAGTGCTGATTATTATTATTTTTTTAATTTATACAGCGCCAACCAATGGTGTGCACAGCCCATTTCATTAGGGAGTGCGCCCATGGAACATTTATTAATTACATATCTATGCTTGGATACTTTTGGACAGAACAATTATTTTTAGTTAGGAATAACCAATGTTTATGCAGTGATACCGTCAATGTTCATGTTATTTGTCATGAACTAGATCAGAAAAAGCCAAAATAACCACGAAGGGGGTCAAAGATGAACCCTTATCTCAACATTAGGGTGTGCCTGGGCAGGGCAGCCACCAGAAATGATGGGGCCCCCCCCGGCACTCCCTCAACCTCTAACAGCTTTCCCCCCCCCTTCCAAAAAAAAAATAAAAGGACATAACATAGCACCACAGGTATAAAACTCACAGTAATGTGCAGTGTGTATGAGTGTATCACAGAGTTGCACAGCAATAAAACTCACAGTAACGTGTGGGGTGTATGAGTGTATCACAGAGCTCCACAGCAATAAAACTCACAGTAACGGGCTGTATATGATGGCCTTTGGGTCTGGGTCTGGGTCTGGTCTGGGGTTTGGGCCTGGTTCCTAGGCTGGGCCCTGGGTCTGGTTTGGGCCTTGGTCTAGGCTCTGAGTCTGGTCTGGTCCCTGGGTCTGGGCTCTGGGCCTTGGGGTCTGGGCTGGACCTGGTCCCTTGGTCTGGGCCCTGGGGTCTGGGCCTTGGGGTCTGGTCTGGGCTCTGGGTCTGGGCCTGGGCCCTGGGGTCTGGTCTGGGCTGGGCCTGGTCCCTGGGGTCTGGTCTGGGCCATGGGGTCTGGGCTGGGCTGGGCTGGGCCTGGTCCCAAGTCTGGGCCTTGAGGTCTGGTCCCTGGGCCTTGTGGTCTGGTCCCTGGTGTGGGCCCTGGGTCTGGGCTTTGGGGTCTGTGCCTTGAGGTCTGGGCTCTGGGTCTTGGGGTCTGGACCCTGAGCCTTGGGGTCTGGTCTGGGCCTGGTCTGTGGGCCTTGGGGTCTGGTCTGGGCCCTGGATCTTGGGGTCTGGGCTGGGCCCTGGATCTTGGGGTCTGGGCTGGGCCCTGGATCTTGGGGTCTGGGCTGGGCCTGGTCCCTGGGTCTTGGGGTCTGGGCCTGGTCCTTGGGTCTTGGGGTCTGGGCTGGGCCTGGTCCCTGGGATGCGTGAAAGCTAATTATACTCAGCAACCAGCAGGGCAGGACTCAAATAGATCTAAGTCAAGAGACCTAGGGGCAGTAGGTGAGTTTTACAAACAGGAGGGCAGACCTCAACAGAGTGTCATGCGCTGATTCCGGGGCGGTAGGTGCGAGCCAATATGCAATGAATACTAGTAAACCAGATATATTTATATATAAGGATTTATTGAAAAAAGGCACAAAAAGGAATAGGCCGGAGGCAACAACAGAATCTAGGAGGGGTGAATGAGAGAAGTAGGAGAAAGTTAAGGAATAGGGGAGGAGAGATTGTATATATGTATACACAGGTTACAGGTCTAGAGACAGAACTAAAGCAGAATACTATATAAGGATAAAGGAGGAAGGGAGAGATCATATATATGTATACACAGGGTACAGGGCTAGAGCAGAATACTATATATGGATAAGGAGAAAGGGAGAGAATGTATACACAGGTTACAGGGAACTAGAGCAGAACATATATATGTATACACAGGGTACAGGGCTAGAGGGAACTAGAGCAGACTAAATATAGGGGGGAACTGCAGATAACAAAATGGGAAAACAGAAACAGTATACTCAAGGTTATATATATGAATATATCAGTACTAGAGATGTGGGCAAGTCCTTGTGATCCAGGTAAGGAAAACTTGGGAGATCCAGGAAGATGCCAAGTCCAGAGGTCTGTAGTAAACAGGAGGTCCAGAAAGTTTGTAAATAATAAGTCCAGGGGGGAACTGTAACAGTGGTAGTCTTGAGAGGGTAGGATCCAGCAGAGTATGGGTCATAGGTTTCTTGGAGGAGGAATCGCAGGTAGCTCCTAACAGCTTGGATATTTCCAAGGCAATGTGGAAGTGTTGGGTTTCAGGTGTGGCCTGGTTTTATGCAGGAGTAGGTGGTGATCTGGGCAACACCTGAGCATTACACAGTCAGAGGCGACTAGTGGAACTGCATGTGAAAGTCTCACTACTATGAGCCAGCACTGGGTTTAGGCTTTTTATTACGCTGGCGGCGATGATCCTGACACAGAGCAACATAAACGGTACAGACAAGGATAATCCAGATAGGAGTCAGAGAGAAAGCCAGAAGTCAGAAACCAAAATGTTTTCCTTACACAGAATGTGGGGATACACAACCAGAATCTCAGTCAGCCAGGCCAGAGGGTCAATACCATGAAATCAGTCAGAACATTTAATCAGACAGAGGAAAAACACTTGACATGAACTAGAAACTGAACTGACTAAAGAAACAACAGACAGACCAAAGAAAAAAGGGAAAACATGAAAACATAAACTAGACCAGAATGAATAGCAGGGAGCTCTCAGGAACATCTATACAGCAGGAAACCAGGAACTGAAAATGAACCAATGCAAGAGCAATGGGATATGGACCCATTGCTTAATATACCGTGGTGATCAGCCCAGATCACCAGCAGGAAAGCTTAATGAGCATCCAAACTTAACCCCTGAGCTGCATCCCAGGGAAAGCAACACACAGGGAAGCACATAGGAACCATAGACATAAGGAATACAGAGGGCGGGGGGACAGGGCTGGAACATGGAACCATGACAGTAGCCCCCTCCAAAAAAGGTGACCTCAGGGCACCTAGAAACACACTCAGTAATCTGAGTCCTCAGAATCCTTTTCAAAATTTCTCAAGACATTAGGGTGTCGCTGAAGCACTGCCAAGTGCGCCTCATGGACCAATAACCCAGAAGGAGTCCTCACATATCCCTTAGGAACAGTCCTCCATTTGGGAAACTTTTCACCCATCAGACTACCTGATCGTTGAGATTCCTCAAGGCAAGCAAGGAGTACGGCCTTATCAGACTCAGATTTGAGTGTGGCGTCCTCGGACCCTGGGCAGAGAGTGGCATCCACGGGCCCAACGAGACTAGAGCGTGTCACCCTCTTTCGTCTCCTCTTAGAGCGAGACTTAACAGGGGTGACCATATCACAGGATATGACACTAGTGGAACCATTGTGGGACTGTCATGTCCTCAGCCCCTGCGGCGCAGACTGGGGGGTGTGGGCAAGGTTCTGTGCCAGGTGCTGGCCGGCTGCCAGCACTGGGGAATGTCCGAGCGGCGTCCGAGGGGACGGGGCCTAGCATGGTCACGAGGAGCCGCCGGGTTTAAAACAGGGTGCCAAGTGTTGCCTCGTCGCCCTGTCGGGGAGTCTGATTCCAGCATCAATACCTATTCGTTGATATTGCCTCTCTGTTGCCAACCCGTTTTTTGTATACGATCCCTGCTCCTGTTATTTGACCCTGCCTGATTTTTGACTATTCTCTGCTGATTGATTACGATCTCCTGTGTGGTGTTTTGGTGGTTTAACCCCATGCTTGCCGCTAGGGTGTTTACACGCTACTGGGGAAGTGTTCCTTCTCATCGGTGGGTCCTATCAGTGGCTTCTCTAAGTGCCTATACCCAACCAAGGATTCACGTTCTCCAGCCACATATATTGTTTATATCCGCAATCGCAAAGTCCTGCTTATTTAATGCTCATGATCAGTGTGCGCTTACCAGCAACAATACTCGTTACTGGTTGTACGACAGACCCCGAAGTGTACATGTTGTTTCTTACCATCTGAAGGTACCGCTGATCTGGTCGCGTTTACCAGCAACCGTTAAAGCTTATTTCCTGACTGCCCTGCAGCCCGCGCAATTCACAAACTGTCTGGTTTATCTGTGTTTCTCTGTTTGTGCTCTAAGTAGGCTATCGGTCTCGAAACCTTTAGTGCTTAGTAGCGACTCAGTCTATTGTTCCAACTTGTTGCCACAACTGTCTGATTCTGTGAATTATAATCGGTGTGTAAACGTCAAAAAGGTTTCTCAGCCCTTAAGGATCCCAACTCCTCGACTATCTAGTGGGCGCTACATTCCCTGTTACATCACGACAGGGCCTGATATGGATCCGGCTGATTTATCTGTTTTAATGTCTAAGCTGGGTGACATCGTGACTAAGCAGGAGGAGCAAGATCATCGCATGGATCAATTTGCTCAGGCTTTGGGCCTAGTCATGAAACACTTGGGTCAAGGCTCTCCGCCTTCTTCCTCTGGGGTAGGCCTGTCTACTCAAGCAGTATCAGTATCCTCTATGGTTGCTACTGGTGTATCTCATGTCAGTTTAAAGACTCCTACATGCTTCAATGGGAGTTCAGGGTCATGCAGGGGGTTTATAACCCAAATCCAGATTATGTTTGATTTGAATCCTGGTATGTGTCCCACAGATAAAGCCAAGGTGGGTTACGTTATTTATTTATTTATTTTTTTCAATTCTTTATTTTTGAAAGTAACAAAGACAAATAGGGTTATGAAAAGATAAGACATGGCCTCACAGGGCCACAATCAAACACCATATGCGCACAGTAGTGGATAAAGGAGCCAGGATAAAAACGCCATAGCAAACAGAAATATAGCGGTAAAGGAGCAAAACAACCAAAGTAGTTGCAAATGTCCCAGACAAGGGGGGGTGTGCTCTTTCATTAGGTAGTTTCTCAAAAAGGCCTCAAAGGGTACCCAAAAAATTTCTAACAACTAGGGGGAAAAAACATGTCAGCTAAAGGGCGCAAAAAATAGCAAGAAATACAGGGAGAAGGACCGCACAGAGAGGGGGGGGCAGCCAGTTCAGCCCGGATCAGATGCTCCAGAACGGTCACCAGGACATAGCTCGGTAGCGGGTGCCAGACCCAGTGAGCGCAGTAAGCGCCACACCTCTTCGGGAGAGGTTACCGTGTGAGTCAAGTTTTCATGAGAGATGGTCATCGAACCCGCCACCCCCCATCGGTAACGGATCCCACCAACATGCATAAAAGAGGCCACCTCCCGAAAGCGTCTCCGGGCCAGTAATGTCACAAAGGGCAAGTCATTAAAAAGTTGTAGGGTGAGGTTTTCAAAAATCAAGGGCGCCCGGGCAGGAGGGGAGGACATGAGGCGCCGCTTGCCAGCCTCTGTGCCAGCAACGGCCAAAACGTTGCGAGGGGCATCCGCAGGGGCCGTAGCGGCCTTTCGAAGACGGGTGACAGAACAAATAATGGGGGAGGCCTCGGAAGGGGAGCCCAGCACATGAAGAGCAAGTCTGTTCACGTAGGCCAGCAGAGCATCCGGAGAGACCGTTTCCTGTACTCCACGGATCCGAACATTACGCCGATGGTGGTGCGCTTCAGCAGCCTCAACTGCGCCAGTGAGTAAGTCCACCTGAGTTTGCAGAGTGTCCACCCGAGGACCGAGAAGGGCCTGTGTCAACGCAGTATCTTCCGCCCGCGACTCTACCTCCTCCAGGCGACTCTGAACCGCCGACACCTCGGCCCGCATTGCCGAAAAATCGGCGTGCCAAATTGCCCGCATTTCTCCCAACATGTCCTCCATCATGCCGCGAATATCACCTTTTGTAGAGGGGAGAAGGCTGTCCTCACCATCCCGCCCAGGTCGGGTCCGCCGGGCAACCGAAAACCCATGCGCAGCTAGCTTCCCCTCCAGAGCAGGGCCAGCCGTCTTCTTCCTCGACTGTCTCGTTGTCCTAGAGGACCCCAGTGAGGCCGATTCATCTTCCGACCAGGAGAGGCCGTCCTCCTCCAAGGAACCCATCGCTGGGGTCGGGAACTCCAGGGGGTCGCCCTGGCGGCGGCGCCGGTCTATGCCCAGGGATTCTCTTATGTCCTGCTGCCTGGACCCCTCCGGCAGGCCAGGCCTCTTCCCCGACTTCTTCCCCATCACTAGTCTGGCAGCAAAACAGCACGTGCAGCCGGGAGCAGGCGTAGATGCCGGATGTCAGGCTCCAAGATGGCTGCTGCGTGAAGGCCGCAATGGTAGGCCGCGGGCATGAAACCTCACCAATCGGTGCCGGAAAAACTGTAGAATCTGCCGGGTGTAGATGGGTAGGGCTAGAGAAGTGTCTCCCAACTGCCAGGGTAAAGTCACTGGGGGTAAGTTACAAAAATCCACAGACTCAGCCGAAGCAGACAGAGAGCTCTCCAAAGTGCGACTTCACCTGCCGGCAGTCAGCTCCGCCCCCTAGCTATTGTGGGTTACGTTATTAACCACTTAACCGAGAAAGCTCTGCTATGGGCAACCCCCCTGTGGGAGCTACAGAAACCTGTGGTACTCAATTATGCTGAGTTTATGGCTTCCTTGCTATGCACATTTGACCCTGCTAGAAGGGCAACAGGGGCAGCTAGGGCACTATGGCGTATATCCCAGGGCAACCGCCGAGTTGCAGAATACGCAATAGAATTTAAAACAATAGCAGCAGAACTGTCTTGGCCAAATGATGTGCTTGTTACCGCGTTTCTTGAGGGCATTTCAGAGAGTCTTATGCATGAACTAGGCTTGTGCACCGATTTTTTTTTCGGTTCGATTTGTTCGGATGTTTAAACTTTTCGATTCGGCTCGTTTCGACCGATTTCCGTTTCGATTCGGTTCGGATCGTTTTTCGTGTACATCTTTTTTTCGGGAATATTGACCATTTTTCGTATTTTCGTGTCACTTTGCTCGTTTTTTGTATCGACTTTTCGGAAATGTCAGAAATTTTTGTTTTTTCGGAACGTCTGTTCTCCTCGTTTCAAAGTGTCTACGATAATTCTGGCGATTCTATCATGTTTTTTTTATTAAATAAAGATCCTTTTTCTTATGAATAATTGAATATACATTTCACAACTTTATTTAATCATATTAAAATGGTATGAAAGCCAAGGAACAAAAAAAATGAACAAAATCATTTAAAAAACGCTAAACTGACCCGAATGCCGCAAGAAACAAGTGATACGCATTTACAAATACAAAATTTACAGAATCAGCGATATAACCGATAATAGTTAAATATACGATGTCCAGAATTACCAAAATGGAACCGAAATCACGAATGGAACCGAAATCATGAATAGAGCAAAAATAAATTTCGATTTGACACATTTCAAGTCCATTCGAAAATTCCGAAATTTTTTCGTTTCGGCTTGGAAAACTTTTCGGATCTATCGGTTTTCGGGTCCGATCCGATTCGGAAATTCGGCGAATCCGAAGACACGAATCGGGAAATTTCGTGAACATTCCGAAATTCCAAAACCCGAAACGCACATCCCTAGCATGAACTAGCATCTATGGTAATACCTGAGGAGTTAGAGGATCTGGTGGATTATTGCTTTGCTCTAGATGATCAGATGCGTGACAGGAGGACCGGTCGTAGCAAGGTTCATAAAACATCTCAGGGAGCCTGTTCTACGCATAGGTATGCTCACGCTGTCTCTCCTCCCAGGCCTGTACCCTATGATATTAGGACGCTCTGGTATAACAGGAGAGGAGAGACAATATCGCCTCCGAGAGGGGCTATGCCTATATTGTGCGGACAGAGGGCATTTCCGTTTACAATGCCTCAAGTGACCAAAAAAATCTAATGTGCCTCTCTGTTGCCAACCCGTTTTTTGTATACGATCCCTGCTCCTGTTATTTGACCCGGCCTGATTTTTGACTATTCTCTGCTGATTGATTACGATCGCCTGTGTGGTGTTTTGGTGGTTTAACCCCATGCTTGCCGCTGGGGTGTTTACACGCTACTGGGGAAGTGTTCCTTCTCATCGGTGGGTCCTATCAGTGGCTTCTCTAAGTGCCTATACCCAACCAAGGATTCACGTTCTCCAGCCACATATATTGTTTATATCCGCAATCGCAAAGTCCTGCTTATTTAATGCTCATGATCAGTGTGCGCTTATCAGCAACAATACTCGTTACTGTTTGTACGACAGACCCCTAAGTGTACATGTTGTTTCTTACCATCTGAAGGTACCGCTGACCTGGTCGCGTTTATCAGCAACCATTAAAGCAACTTATTTCCTGACTGCCCTGCAGCCCGCGCAATTCACAAACTGTCTGGTTTATCTGTGTTTCTCTGTTTGTGCTCTAAGTAGGCTATCGGTCTCGAAACCTTTAGTGCTTAGTAGCGACTCAGTCTATTGTTCCAACTTGTTGCCACAAGTGTCTGATTCTGTGAATTATAATTGGTGTGTAAACATAAAAAAGATTTCTCAGCCCTTAAGGATCCCTACTCCGCGACTATCTAGTGGGCGCTACGTTCCCCGTTACAGGGACTTGGGCACAGTGGTTTTGCAGTGTGGCTCTGGTACCGCTGACACACAGCTTGACTCAG
This sequence comes from Leptobrachium leishanense, assembly GCA_009667805.1. Taxonomy (NCBI): domain Eukaryota; kingdom Metazoa; phylum Chordata; class Amphibia; order Anura; family Megophryidae; genus Leptobrachium; species Leptobrachium leishanense. The sequence continues at coordinate 248,864,236 of CM019065.1, forward strand.
TTTCCATTACCGCTGACACACAGCTTGACTCGGTTTCCGTTACCGCTGACACACAGCTTGATTCGGTTTTGACTGGAAGCTTACCAGCAATGGGCATGAGGGGCTCATTGCCCAAAACAGACATGAGGGGCATGGCTGCCTTGCAGCTCAGCACAGTTAGCACCTTGACAGGATTAGGCAGCATCGCTGGCACCGCGCCAGATTCAGGCATAGTGGGTGGCACATTGCCAGCATCGAACGTCACTGGTATATATCCAGGACCAGACATGGTGGCAGGTAGCCAGCAACAGACATGGGTGGCTCGTAGCCAACAACAGACGGAACAGCTTCACTGTCAGACAAAGGCAACCTGATTTCGCCAATGGACATAGACATTTCGGCCTCGCCACCAGACTCCATGATTACGGCCTCACCGCCTGGCACTAAGAGTGCGGTGGGTGATGCAGATAGGTGTACAGCACCGCAGGTAATACAGCCTGTAACAATCTTATGCCCTGGACCACCATTAGGGTGTCTGGCCGTTTGGAGAGGCCACATACGGGAAGCCAACAACCATCATGGTAGAGACCTCTTTGGCTTCATCCTTTGATCCCATGGCCGAGTAGGAGTCATACTCCATGTACTCCTCAAGCTCATGGACAGGAGACTAGGGATGGGCTGGCCGTTCGATCCGAAACATGAGTTCGAATCGAACATTGCCCGTTCGGCAAACATCGAACATTTCCGCGTGTTCGCCCACAATGCACCACAATGGACCACAATGCACAGGCAGACGCTCCCAGACACAGATAAGAGGGCAAGCAGCCTCTGTGTCGGAAGGCTGTGCCCCTGGTCGTCGTGGATGTGGTGAATCCTCTGCAGGGGCACGCTTGTCCTTGTTTCTAACTGGTGCTGGCCGCCTTAAGCAGCAGCAACATACAGAGGATTTGCAGGATTGGCTAACCAGGCCATCCTCATCCTCCGAGTCCTCTGCCAGCCAGGCTTGTAGTGGTTTACAGTCCACCTCAGCTGCCAAAACATCTAATTCAGCCTCCATGTCCACAGCTACTCCTGCCGTAGCCTCACTATCATACACGGAGGAGTCAGCTGAATTGTTTGACTACAGTGACAGTGACATGCTGCTTGAGGATGCGCAGCAACTCCAGTGCTCTGATTCAAACTCTGAGGTTGAGGAAGGGAGTATAATCAGCCTAGAGCGAGGAGGTGCCAGTGACACACAAAGAACTGGCACTCATGTTCCCCCCAGCAGCTGCAGCACACTGCCAATTGGCTCCAGTGATGAGGAGATAGGGGTGATGACGATGATGAGGTCACTGACTCCACCTGGGTGCCTGATCGAACAGAGGAGCCAAGGGAGGAGGAGGAGGCACAACAAAAACGAGGCAGAACGTCCTCTATGAGCAACCGTAGCCAGTCCAAGGCATCAGATGTCAGAGCTGCTCAGGTGCAGAGCGCTGTTGTCTCGCAGCACACGTCCAGGATCTCTGCTGTCTGGGAGTTCTTCATGACATGTGCAGCAGACTACAGCATTGCTATTTGTAAGCTATGTCGGAAGAGGATCAAGTGTGGGAAAGACATCAGACACTTGGGTACCACGTGCTTGAGGCGACATATGACCACCTGCCACTCATGCCGTTGGCACAACACTTTGCATAGGTCCTCCTCCTCATCTGTCTCTACCCCCACTATATGTCCTGCCATGTCATTGCCTACAACCTCCACTGACAGGGATGATGCTACAGTAATGGGTGTACCACATCCTTCCTCTGAATCTACCAGCATCCCATCAGCTGCAGATTTATACAGTCAGATTTCATTGCCCCAGCTGCTGCAGCGGAAGAAAAAATATTGTCCCAACCATCCACATGCACAACGTCTAAATGCCAGCTTGGCAAATTTACTCGCATTACAGCTGCTGCCTTTCCAGCTGGTGGACTCTGCTTCCTTCCGTGAATTTGCCAAATGTGCTGTACCACAGTGGCAGGTTCCAAAACGCCATTTCTTTTCACGGAAGGCCATTCCAGCACTATACCAGCACGTGGAAGACATGTTATGAAGTCATTGTGAAAGGCAGTCAGCAGCAAGGTGCATATTACTTTAGACACATGGTCCAGCAAGCATGGACAGGGCCGTTACATTTACTTCACGGCACACTGGGTAACTCTGCTTGCAGCTGGGAGGGATCCAGGACGGGGCTCTGTGCTGGAGCTTGCTCATCCACCACGCCTCCAGAAAGCTGCTTATATGTCTGTCTGCTCCACCACCTCTTCCTCTTCCTCCTGCTTCAATGTCTCTGGCGAAGTGGCAGTTAAACCAATGCGTGGCAGGGGCTACGCAATGGCTCTAGCAAAAAGATGCCATACTGTGCTTGAGCTGGTTTGTTTAGGGTACAGGAGCCACACCGGGCCAGAAATTCTGTCAGCTCTGCAGGGGCAGGCACAGAGATGGTTAACACCACGCCAGCTTGAGCTGGGAATGGTTGTCTGTGATAATGGCAGCAATCTTGTCTCCGCCCTACGCCTGGGTAAGTTGACGCATGTACCATGCCTAGCACACATCCTAAATCTGGTGGTACAGTGATTCCTAACCAGGTACCAAGGGCTGGCAGAACTTCTCAGCCAGACCAGAAAAGTCTGCAGTCACTTCAGACAGTCATTCCCAGCAAGCGTTCGCCTGGCAGAAATTCAAAGAGAATTCCACCTTCCCACAAACCGTCTGATCTGTGACATGCCCACCAGGTGGAACTCGACATTGGTAATGCTGCAGCATCTGCACAAGCAGCAGAGGGCCATCACTGAGTACCTGTGTGAGTATGGCACAAGGACAGGTTCAGGTCAACTTGGTTTCCCCCCCCCGCTGTGGCTGATGATCATGAATGCATGCACTGTACTGTCACCATTTGAGGAGGCATCGAGGATGGTGAGCAGGGACAGTGCATGCATCAGTGACACAATTCCTTTAGTGTTCCTGCTGGGGCACACTCTGCAGGGAATTATAGATGTGGCACTAGAGGCAGAGCAGCGGGAGGAAGAGGAGGATTTCCCTAGCTCTCAAGGCCCCAGTCTTTACGCAGACAGCATTCCTGTGGATCCTCAGATCAGACAGCAGGAGGATGAGGAGGAGGAATATTTAAGTTGTGGGGGCATTGAAGGTGGGGTTTCTTCAAGGTAGGGTTTTGTGTCCCCAGAAACCCAAGGACTAGTACGTGGCTGGGAGGAGGTAGTACACGATACAGTCATCCTCAGCGACCAGGAACACTCTGAAGCTACTGCCACCTCCAACCTATGCTGCATAGGCTCCCTTATCCTGCAAAGCCTGGTAAAGGACCCCAGGATTCGTGCTATAAAGGAGAGGGATCATTACTGGTTGGCAACCCTTCTTGATCCACGATACAAGGGTAAGGTTGCAGAGCTCATCCTGCCCTCACAGATGGAGCACAGGATGAAACAACTTGAGGACGCTCTAAAGCGACACTTGTGTAACACCTTTCCAGACACTGGTAGGTTACCAACTGATGACACAGGTGCTTCTGAGGCTGCTGTTTACCAGAGGAAGAGCGGTGAAGCGGGCCACTTGACTGATGCCTTTTCCAATTTTTTTAGTCCACGATGGCCAGGGACGTCAAATGTAGGCACCCATTGCCAGCGTCTTCACCATATGGTGCAGGACTATCTAGGGGCAAGGGCAGACCTGGATACCTTTACAGCAGATGATCCACTGGCTTACTGGGTGTTGAGATTGGATCACTGGCCAGAACGTAGCCAATATGCTATGGAGCTACTAGGTTGTCCTTCATCCAGCGTGCTTTCTGAAAGGACGTTCAGTGCCGCTGGAGATTTTGTCACAGACAAAAGAGTGCGTCTGTCCACCGACTCTGTAGACCGGCTGACATTTATAAAAACGAATCAGTCCTGGATCAGCAGCTACCACTCCCCTGATGCTGATGTAACTGAATAGATGGGGGATCTCTTCTGCATTCCCAAAACCTTCACCATTGCACTCTTCCACAATACCTCAGAGGGGTTACGGTGTGAAGGCACTAGCTGGCACCAAAGGCCCAATATTTGGGTGCACTGACGCGTGTACCAGATTCCAATCATTTTAATATTTGAATGTAGAGTCCACCCCTGCACTCTTCCACAATACCTCAGAGGGGTTACGGTGTGAAGGCACTAGCTGGCACCAAAGGCCCAATATTTGGGTGCACTGACACTGACGCGTGTACCAGATTCCAATCATTTTAATATTTGAATGCAGAGTCCACCCCTGCACTCTTCAACAATACCTCAGAGGGGTTACGTTGTGAAGGCACTATCTGGCACCAAAGGCCCAATTTTAATGCACCTGTTGTTACTTTAAACCAAAGCCTGCATATGTTTCACCATAATTTAGCCAAAAAATCACTAAACTTGTTCTGCGTGTCCTAAACCGTCTCCTCTTTTCATACAGGCTGCCGCCCCATGCAGTTGTTTATGATTATCATTTGAAATGTCATTTTTTTCTTTTTAAATGTTTCTATACATCCGACAAATCCGCCACTTCACAGGCAGGTTATGGGGACCTCCTAGGCACGATATTTGAAGGAATTTTTCATTTTTATTCTTAACCTTTATTTCATGGAAAAATCACTGTTCCTTTAAAAACGTCTTTTTTAAAACTTTTTTTTACTTGTTTCCTGTCCCCCAGGGCACTACCTGGACCCCCATACACTTTTTATGGCAAATATCTTGCATATATGCCCTCTTGCAGGGCACTCTAAAAATCGAATGTTCGAGTCCCATTGACTTGCATTGAGTTCGGATCGTGTTCGCGTCCGAACTCAAACTTTTGAAATTGTTCGAGTTCGAATGCGAATGCGAACCGAACACGGGGGTGTTCGGCTCATCCCTACAGGAGACCCGACAAATACAGGAGTGTCAGTTGCCCACTCCACAGGCCTGGTTATTATTATTATTATTATTCTTTATTTATAAAGTGCCGGCATATTCCACAGCGCTGTAAAATAGGCACAGTATAGACAGGGTTACAATACATTGAACAACATTTGACAAACAGTACAGGAGGAAACGAGGGCCCTATTCCCGTAGGAACTCACAATCTAGAAGGGTTGGGGTTGGAAACAGGAGGAGAGGACTGCAAGGTGAGAGTGATTGATGGTCGCCTGGGAATTAGAAGCCTGGGACTAGTAAGAGTAATTAGAGAAAGAAGTGTAGACAGCTGGAAAGGATGCCTGAAAAAAGAGGCGGGTCCTGGGTGGGACTGCTAAGTGTGTGAATGGATCCTGGCTATGTGTGTCCCTGTTACCCTAGAACGGGTTCTCCTAGACCTGGACGGTACAGGGGGTCTGACATCGTCAGAATCATAACGGGGTCTGGCACCATCTGAACCATAATCAGACAACTCAACAGGGTCTGAAGCATCAGTTACCCCCCCCCCCACAAGCCTGGTTACCCTAGGAAGGGTTCTCCTAGACCTGGGCGGCACAGGGGGTCTGACAACAGTAGATTCTCAACGGGGCCTGGCACCATCTGACCCATAACATGGTCTGGCTTTAGTGACCTTACTGTGGGATTTAGGCACAGTGGGCACCTTGCCAGTCTCTTGACACACTGGCTTAAGGTGGCACCATGAAATGAAATGTGACGAACTGGCACAATAAAAACAGATTTTGCCAGTTCACCTTCTATTCTTTTCCTCAGGAGAAAGTGGACCACAAACCCTGCTTTCTAGAATAGCTTGATCATCAGAAGGTAGAAAAACTGTGTTCATTAACCTCTTCCACTTGGACATCAGTTCATCAAACAGTCGCAGCATGGACTCTAACAGTCTACGCATCTCTGCAGGCTTTATGGTGTGCTCTTGCATTATGTCACAGTCAGTCACGGTGGCGGTACCAGGCTTGTGCCGAGTAAGGCCCTAGTACTAGTAAAAGCCCCTCTATGCAGAGATACGACACAACAACGATATATGCAAAAATATAAACAACACAGGAGAAACTGGAGACCTCTGCACGGCTATACCATAGCAGCCCTGCACTGATAGAAAATTTACCTTAGTAGCCGTGCAGAGTCCTATGATGAACACAAATGCTTGAAGGCTAATTATACTCAGCAACCAACAGGGCAGGACTCAAATAGATCGAAGTCAAGAGACCTAGGGGCAGTAGGTGAGTTTTACAAACAGGAGGGCAGACCTCAACAGAGCAACATAAACGGTACAGACAAGGATAATCCAGATAGAGGAGTCAGAGAGAAAGCCAGAAGTCAGAAACCAAAACGTTTTCCTAATACAGAATGTGGAGATACACAACCAGAGTCTCAGTCAGCCAGGCCAGAGGGTCAATACCATGAAATCAGTCAGAACATATAACCAGACAGAGGAGAAACACTTGACATGAACTAGAAACTGAACTGACTAAAGAAACAACAGACAGACCAAAGAAATAAGGGAAAACATGAAAACATAAACTAGACCAGAATGAATAGCAGGGAGCTCTCAGGAACATCTATACATCAGGAAAACAGAAACTGAAAATTAACCAATGCAAGAGCAATGGGATAATGACCCATTGCTTAATATAGGGTGGTGATCAGCCCAGTTCACCAGCAAGAAAGCTTAATGAGCATCCAAACTTAACCCCTGAGCTGCATCCCAGGGAAAGCAACACACAGGGAAACACATAGGAATCATAGACATAAGGAATACAGAGGACAGGGGGACACGGCTGGAACTTGGAAATGTGATAGCCTGCTGCTGGATGATGCGGCCCGATCGCTGGCCCGGCCCAAGCGTACCTACTATGAGCTTCGAATAAACCGCACACCGTTCGGGCTGCTAAACTTAGAAACAAAACTAGGTCAAATCACATCACAGGCGCCAGAGATCCCGCAGGCCACTTATATATGACTCCAGCCACAGTTAACAAATTGTTCATTTCATATTTTCAGGCCTATATAACCACTCCCCGACTCACTTTTCAGACTCCACACCACTGGGCCGATCTATAGATCGCTTCCTGTCGATTGCCCCCTCCCCCTTCTCACCCCCTCCCAGAGGCAGATTCTCTGTGACCCCCCAGGAGGAAATTACATTGGTCCTCAAATTGGGTCTGGACAGCTTCTTGGCCTTTTATTATAAAATGTCTGCGATGATTCTGTCTCTCCACCTGCATAAATGCTATCTGTCTCTGGTGCGGGGGGGGGTGCCCTGGCACCTTGAGATTTCCTGCTCTCGGAAATTATACCAATACCCAAGGAGGGGAAGGATTCCTCGTATCCCCAAAACAATAGACCCATCTCCCTCCTGAACGTTGATTAAAAAATATTCACAGATGTTTTGGCTAACAGACTTGACTCTTTCTCGCAGTCATCAGTCACCCTGACCAAGTAGGGATCATCCCTAAAAGACATGCCTTTGCGAATACCAGGAGAGCGGTTGTGCTGATAGAGTATATGGTCCAGACTCGTTTGCTTTCTCTGCTTCTCTCTCTGGATGCAGAGAAGGCATTCGACAGACTGGAGTGGCCTTTTTTGTTTAGACTCTTGAGTACATGGGGTTTCCTATCGTCTTTTATCTCCACTCAGAGGTCCCTGTACGCCTCCCCTCTCTTGACCGTTAGCAGTCCCAGAACAGTTCCTGAGAGCTTTACTATAGGGAATGGGAGACGGCAGAGATGCCCCTTTTCCCCTTTGCTTTTCATCCCTTCTGTTGGCTATTCAACATTCCCCTCACCTCACGGGGGGGTTGTGGACAAGGAAGAATACCAGGTATCCGCTTAAGCGGGACGATACCCTGCTTACGCTCAGCCAACCCTCTACCACGATTCCTTACCTCCTGGCTCTCCTGCGGGACCTTTTTTTAAAGTTTCAGGTTATAAAGTCAACCTGGAGAAATCAATAGCTTTACCCCTCTCACTCTCAGATTCGGCTTGCAAAAGGCTGAAATCGATTACGTGGTTCCATTTTACTCATAACTCCCTGAAACACCTCGGGTGTGGCTGGCACCTGACATGAGTGCGATGTATGCCCTGAATTACGATATGATGTTTAAAGTGCTGGTGACTTGGAGAGGTGGGGAGAGAGGGGGTCTCCTGGATTGGCAGGAATATAAAGCGTTACATATAAAAGTCTGGGGAGCAGATTAATTTTATTTCAAGCCTTGCAGATCTGGGTGTGCCCCTGCTCTCTGTGCCACTTGCAGTCACAGGTTGAAAGTTTTGTTTGGGCAGGGGGAGGAAACGAGTATCTAAATACTTCTTGTACTGGCCCAGGAAACGAGCGGGGTTGGGCCTCCCTGAGCCATATAAATATTTTCAGGCTGCTCAGGTCATGCAATTTATGATGTTTCACATGCCTTGGCATACTCAGAGATGGGCAGACCTAGAATCCAACTTGTTTTTGTTTGTTTTTTTGGAGAAAGAATTTTACCAGGAAGGATACATTGAGTTTTCTCTCATTTTCAAGTATGTCCACTTGTTCTCACCAGAACTTCCGCAGTTTTACTTTTGCTTGCGCAAAGAATTTCACCCTTGATTTGTTTGGCCTGTATAGCGACTCTGACCTCCCTTAGAGTCTGGGACTCGGTCTGGGACATATTCCGTCTATGCTCGCGCTACTCCCCACTCATGCCGTACCTACGCAATAGAGCCTTCGCCCCGGGCTTACGTCCCTCCGTTTATGCGACTTTTGAGAATGTCCAGTTGCAACGAGTGGCTCACTTTTGGACAAAGGATGGCGCATGACTTTCTTTTGCGGACCTGCAGTCTCGGGGTGCATTTGGGATTTCTGATTTCTGCAGATTTTTACAAGTTCAAGACTTCTTATTTCAACACAATATTGCAAAGGTAACAATATTGCTACACAGGTCCCCCCCATCCCTCCAGGGTTCGGACTGCAAACTCTTCCATAAGGTGATCCATGGGACCAGACGCGCTCTGGTTAAGCAGTGGTGGGATATGGATGTCCCACCCATCTCCGTAGCCTGTGCCTACGTTGCTGAGGCTTTCCATATGGATAGACTTTCAGCTGTTGTTCACGACACGCTCCTGGCTTTCTATAAGATGTGGGCCAGATGGGAGGAGCTATACCCGTAGACTGTTAGGTACTGTGGTGTACCTCCCTCTTTATTTCTCTGTCTTCTCTCTTTACTTTTCTTTCTTGGGGTCTTTGTGTTTGTTGTCTGGTATGTCCTGGTCTATGTTGGGCGACCGGTCACGTAGTGGGTCGTTAGCTGAATCCTTCTAGCACGAAATATACTATGTGTGTTTTTATACTGGTTCTGTGTATTTCTTTTGCAATGCCCCTGTTTGTTCTCTTGGCCCTGCGTGGCACTGCCACTGTACTGTGTGTCTTAAATGTGCTTTAAATCTTTTAAAATAAAGAATTATAAAAATAAAAAAAGTCTTTTACAAAATAGAAAAACATAAATGGATTTTAAAAAAGTACGAAAAGGTCTTTTAAATATATAAAATGGGTTTTGTAAAAAATAATAAATGGTCTTTAACTCCTTGGATGCGGATGAGGTGTGGGGAACGTCATGGGGATTCCCCACTATATGTGAAGGACGTTTCCCACACGTCATCTGCTTCAAGGGATATTCCTCCCTATACTCAGTTCTCCCTCTGCGGTCCCATGATGGTCTGACTTCCTTGAAGCCAGACCCCGCTTTTATACCCACTCCTGGCATACTGACGTCATCACAACGGGCACAATGTCGTCAGTTTCAAGCGCCCCCCTCGACAAAGCCAGAAGAGCGCCTGAAAGGAGGGGGTCCTTTGGACCTCTCTCCCTCCCAATTGGGAGGAGATAGAAGTTCAAGAGAGGCAGTGCTGGAAAGATCACAGTGTGGCCCTTTTACGGCACCTTGACTCTGTTTTTCCAGTATATAAAGGGTGTGTGCCAGGGAAAAAAGAAGAGGCCCAAGCTGAGAGCCCAACAGTGCTAAGGGAGAAGCAGAAGGCCCCTGAAATACCAGTAAATCTGCGATGGGACGCCAGGGCTAGAGAAAGGTAGAATGCTAGATCCTCCCGTTGTCTCTTCTAGCTCTGCTTGCAGGGACAAGCTGATTAGAACTGCGGCCCTTCCCACTAGACAGGCCGCTGAGTAGAGTGCGGCATGGCAATCAACAGTGAGGTCTCCCTTCGTGCCTCCAAGATGGTGGACTGCCCAGGTGCATGCGGGTGTTTCTGGGATCTCAGAGGCGGCTGGGCCACTGATGACACCTTTCCCACTGTGGTGGTGCCAATAACAGGGGGTTGTGCACCCACTGGTAAGCACGGGTAAGGTGCGCCTACTTATGGCCTTGGGGCCTCCGGGGCTCAAGTGGGGGTGGGGGCTGCAGCAGTTACAGACTAGGCTGCCAGTTGGTAGAAAGTACCCCTAGATCACTGGGCTGAGGTTTCAGCAGTAAAGCATTGGGTTGTGATGGTGTGGATAAATAGACTGCACAGCGACGTTTCAACATTAAAAGATGCAGCCATCTTGGTAGACCCGCCTCCCGGAAGTGCATTTTGTTAATTTTAAATTACATATTATGTAACAATAATGAAAGGAGCTATTATGCAACAATCATTATCAGCTCAATCTTGCTGCTAGCTTTCTTTGCGACTTGGAGCTAGTGGCTCCTTAAAACATAGAAACATAGAAAAATGTCGGCAGATAAGAACCTTTCGGCCCATCTAGTCTGCCCAATTACATGGATACTTTACCTGGATTTATCTTTTGTTTAGGATAGCCTTATGCCTATCCCATGCTTGCTTAAATTCGATTACTGTTTTGGCCTCTACCACTTCTACTGGAAGACTGTTCCATGTATCCACCACCCTCTCAGTAAAATAATGCTTCCTGATGTTACTTTTAAACCTTTGCCCCTCTAATCTAAGACTATGTCCTCTTGTTTTGCTATTTTGTTTCCTTTTAAATATACTCCCTTCCTCTACCTTGTGGATTCCCTTTACGTATTTAAATGTTTCTATCATATCTCCTCTGTCTCGTCTTTTTTCCAAGCTGTACATGTTAAGATCATTAAGCCTTTCCTGGCAACTTTTCTCCTTCAAGCCGTACACCGTTTTAGTAGCCCTTCTCTGAACTCTCTCTAAGATGTCTATATCCTTCTGGAGATACGGTCTCCAGTACTGCACACAGTACTCCAAGTGAGGTCTCACCAGTGCTCTGTACAGTGTCATGAGCACTTCACTTTTCCTACTGCTAATACCTCTCCCTACACAACCAAGCATTCTGCTAGCATTTCCTGCTGCTCTATTACATTGACTACTTACCCTTAGATCCTCTGAAATAATGACCCCTAAATCCCTTTCCTCAGATGTTGAGGTTAGGACTGTATCAAATATTCTATATTCAGCCCTTGGGTTTTTACGTCACAGGTGCATTATCTTGCACTTATCCACATTAAAACTCAATTGCCACAACTCCGACCATTTTTTTAGTTTACCTAAATCATTTGTCATTTGGCTGATCCCTCCAGGAACGTCAACCCTGTTGCAAATCTTTGTGTCATCAGCCAAAAGACATACTTTACCATTAATACCTTCTGCAATATCACTAATAAAAATATTAAAGAGAATGGGTCCAAGTACTGACCCCTGAGGTACCCCACTGGTAACAAGACCTTGCGCCGAATAAACTCCATTTACCACAACCCTCTGTTGCCTGTCACTCAGCCACTGCCTAATCCATTCAATAATATTGGAATCCAAGCTCAAAGATTGCAATTTATTGATAAGCCTTCTATGCGGAACAGTATCAAAAGCCTTACTGAAATCTAAATAAGCAATGTCTACTGCACCACCTATGTCTATTATTTTTGTTACCCAATCAAAAAAATCAATAAGATTAGTTTGGCATGATCTCCCTGAGGTAAACCCATGTTGTTTCTGGTCCTGTAATCTATGTGTTTTTAGATGTTCAACAATCCTTTCCTTTAACATGGTTTCCATTAATTTCCCCACTACTGACGTAAGACTAACTGGCCTATAGTTCCCCGATTCCTCCCTACTACCCTTCTTGTAAATGGGCACAACAACATTTGCTAATTTCCAGTCTTTTGGGACGACTCCCGTTAACAGATTTATTTAACCAATCCTTGTTAACGGTTTTGCTATTACACACACTGAGCTCTTTTAATAATTTAGGGTGGATCCCATCAGGCCCCATTGACTTATTTGTCTTTACTTTAGACAGCTGCTGTAGAACCTCCTCCTCTGTAAACTCATATGTAAATGTCTCGTTAGTGTTTCCTCCTAACTGAGGTCCCTTTCCTTCCTTTTCTGCAAAGACTGAACAAAAATATTCATTGAGGCAGTCAGCGAGACTTTTATCCTCTTCTACTACATACCTTCCTTCTTTTTTTTTAATCTAACTAATCCTTGTTTTACTTTTCTTTTCTCGTTTATGTATCTAAAAAATGTTTTGTCCCCGTTTTTTACTGACTGAGCTATTTTCTCTTCTGCGTGTGCTTTGGAAGTTCTAATAAATTGCTTTGCCTCTTTCTGCCTAATCTTATAGGTTTGCCTATCTTCTTTACTCTGAGTTTTTTTATAATTATTGAATGCTATCTTTTTGTTCTTCACTATTTTGGCCACTTCTGCAGAGTACCACAGTGGTTTCTTCCCTTTTTTGTTTGTGCTAACAAGCCGAATGCAATTGCCTGTGGCCTTCAATAATGCTTCCTTTAAATAATCCCATTTCTCCTGGACTCCCTTTAAACTCCTCCAGTCTGATAATGACTCATTCACACAAAAACTCATTTTAGAAAAATCAGTTTTTTTAAAGTCTAAAACTTTTGTTTTTATGTGGTGCGGCTCCATCCCTGTTCTTTTATTAAACCACACTGACTGGTGATCACTAGATCCCAAATTTTCACCTACAACAACGTCTGATACCAAACCTCCATTTGTGAGTATTAAATCCAATATGGCCTCTTTACGGGTCGGATCCTCAACTACTTTTGTTAGAGATAATCCTAGTAGGGAGTTTAGAATATTTGTACTCCTGGTGCTCCTTACTTGGAGCTAGAGTCCTAGTCATGTTTCTGTTACATCCTCAGCCCCTGCTGTGCTGCCCGGGGAGTCTGGGCATAGTTCGGTGCCACTAGCTGGTCGAGTGCCAGCACCTTGTAATGGCCGAGCGGCGTCTGAGGGGGCGGGGCCTAGTGTAGTCACGAGGAGCTGCCGGGTTTAAAGCATCGCACGAGGAGTTGCCTCGTCGCCCTGACGTGAAGTTCTATTCCCGCATCGCTTCCTATTGTATTCATTGCTGTTCTGTTGCCGACCCATTTACGTCTACTATTCCTGCTCCTGATTATGACCCGGCTTGTCTCTGACCATTCTCATGTTACATGCTGTAGCAGTTGCTAGTGCTGTGCGTCGTTGGTTTAATCCTATGCAGGCTGCTTGGGGTTTTACTCACTCCCTGGGTATATTCCCATCTCGCTTTGGTGTACTCTGCAGCCTTATCGGGCTTCTGCTCCAAGTCTAAGGTTCATGATATACGATTGTGTACGCTTGTACAATCCGCAATAACAAAATACCGCTGGCTTTCTGTTTATGTTCATCTTGCTCAGTTTGCCAAGTGTACCCGGGTTTATACTATCCTTAAGCCTTTATGTGTGTCAATAGACCCTGGTGATTACAAGGTACAGCATACCCATTTACGTTTCACAGAAAACGCTAAGTCTGTCCGTTCGTTGACTTCCCTACAGTCTGCACAATACATTGACTGTGGAACTAACTACCTTGGTACACCCACTCCAGTCTTGCAGCCTGCTGTATTGTTGTGTGCTCTAAGTTGTCCGTTGGTCTCGAAACCTTTGGAACTTAGTAGCAGTTCAGATGTCCTGTCATACTCTTTGGCTTTGGAGTATACGTCTGATAATACTGTTTATTTTGCTACCATCAAGCAGATATTTCTGTCCAATAAGATCTCAACCTCGATACTCTTGTGTAAGCGCCGCAGCGCCCATTACAGTTTCCTACCTCTTGCTCCGCTGTTCACAGTGTTCCATCATGATGCAACCTGTACACCTGCTGGCATAATTTCCCGACAATTCTTTTGACTGTCTTTCGCTGGATGCTCATCCACATCAATCCTTTATGTCTCTGCATCTTTGCATCATACCAGTCTTTCCATTCCTTGTGCTTCTAGTGGGCTGTGTCATTCACACACATTCTGGAGCACAAAAGCAATGCCAGCCTTTGGGTATGTTTCTGTTTCTATATAACCTCCTGACTCACTGTGCCCTTTTGTGGATCTAATTTAACCCTCAGTATGTCCTATATTTGTTTTACTATTGCTATGTACCAGACTTTGGCTTTCTTTTGACCTTCTGTACTTCTTCGCCCCTTGACCTTAGCTATTTGTATCTATGTTGCCCAAACCTCAGCTTGTTTTCTTTACTATTCTTTATCTAGCTGTAATTTATTTGGCCATTATAAGAAGCAAATCTGGAATAAGGTTTCTGTCTTTTGCTATGCTGTTGTCACGGTGCACGTGCTTAGGTTCAATAGTACACCTTTCTTGGTGATTACTCACACAATGCAGAAGCATTGGAAGGTAGGGCGTGTTTTCCTTTTTAATAGACCTCATTAGGTGGGATGGGTTGCACCAGCAGTCGTCTGGAGTCAGCCAGAACACCAGGGTAGAAGAGGAAATCCCAGTCTGGAACAAGTCCACCAAGGATGGAGGTCCATAATAAGAAGTGCTTCCGGGATTTCAGGATGATGCAGCTCCTGGCCTTTCTTCAGTGGCGCTGGCCTCTGCCCTGACATCTATCTGCTTTCTGGTTGTTGGGTTGTATACTTAAGTGACTCCTATACTTAGGCTTTGAGTGGAAAAGAAAGCTATTCCATGGTAATGTGTTGTACTTGACTCAATCTGGAACTCTTAAATGAATGCTGGCTAGCAGAGCCTGGTTTTAAATGATTTTGCTTTTGCAAATCACTGAACACTCACTTTCAAATAAGTGTACTAAAATGTATTTACCCCTGGTCCAGCACTGCAGGGTGTGCCACTATCCACAATAGCCGCTGTCCGTTTCAAATTGATCATTGGAAATAAATAGCTCCGTTTTAAAAGTGGCCTTGGAAAAGTCTGTCCACAACAGCATCAGTGGAAGGGTGCCCTTAGCATCAACTGGCCACCTTGCTAGGCTGCCCCTACCTGTCATACTTGCGCAGCCAAATAACCAGTTATAAAATGACTTTTTATGACAGCTTGTGGCACGTCAGGACCTCAGCCTCACTAACACCATCCTGGATAAACATTGGATAGAAAAAGTCTACACACCGCTGTAAAAAATGTCAGGTTTCTACAAAGTAAAAAAATGAGACAAAGATAAATAATTTCAGAACTTTTTCCACCTTTAATGTGACCTATAAATTGTACAACCCAATTGAAAAACAAACTGAAATCTTCTAAGTGGAGGGAAATAAAAATAAAAAATAAAATAATATAGTTGCATAAGTTTACACGCCCATTAAACTAATACTTTGTTGAAGCACCTTTTGATTTAATTCCAGTACTCAGTCTTTTGGGGTATGAGTCTATCAGCATGGCACATCTTGTCTTAGCAATATTTGCACACTCTTCATTACAAGAATACTCCAAATCTGTCAGATTGCGCGGGCATCTCCCCATAGATTTTCCATCGGATTTAGGTCTTGACTCTGGCTGGGCCATTCCAAAACTTTAATCTTCTGGTGAAGCCATTCCTTTGTTGAATTGTATGTATGCTTTGGGTCGTTGTTATGCTGAAAGATGACGTTCCACTTCATGTTCAGCTTTCTAGCAGAATCCTGAAAGTTTTGTGCCAATATTGACTGGTATTTGTAACTGTTCATAATTCCCTCTACCTTGACTAAGGAATCAGTTCCAGCTGAAGAAAAACAGACCCAATGCATGATGTTGCCATCACCATGCATCACTGTGGGTATGGTGTTCTTTTCGTGCTGTGCAATGTTGTTTTTGTGCCAAACCAGGGCTGGTGCTAGACCATTTTGCGCCCTAGGCATGATCAGCTACTTCATCCCCCCCCGAAAAAATTGTTAACTGTTGAAATGCGGGGGGGACACACACTGTGTTCGCGGGGTGGGCGGTGACACACACACTGTGCACAAGGACCCACACACTGCGGGACACACACACACACTGTGCATGGGGGCCGCACATGGTCGTTCTGTGCCCATCTTACCCCTCTGCTGGTCGGGCCAGGGATCGGTCTGTGCTTCTTTCTTTCCTCTACCTCTGCGCCAGTGCTGTATCTTGGCCTAGGCCGACAAGGCCAAGGCCTAGGGTGGCAGTTTCCAGTGGGGCGGCAAAAACAGCAGTTGCTGTGTCAGTCCGGCTGGAGCAGAGGAATTCAGCAGTGGATTGTTAACCCTTTAAGGACCTCGGGTCTTTAAAGTCAATCCATTTATGATTTCACAGTTTTGTCATTCCTCCTTAAGGGTTAATACGCAGCAGAGGCCTTGTTATCTTTTGTCTGGCTATCCATCATGAGTCTGACACTTCCTGGTGTCTCATTGCAGTGTCTGGTCAGCTTATTAACCCATTCAGTTAAATGGAGAGAGTTTTTTATTCTTACTAAAAACATTTTCTTAAAACTCCATTAATGAAAAAACTTCTTTATAAAAAGGGTTTTAAAAGAAGGGGGAGAGGGCTATTAAACTAGATCTTAATTAATACTCCACCTTATAACAGTTACAGTTACAATCATTTATAAAGCGCCAACAAATTCCTTGTACAATGGGAGAGACAAAATAACAAATATACATACATGTTACACACACTGAACAGAAGGAGGAAGGACCCTGCTCAAGAGCTTCCAATCTAAGAGGAGAGGGGGACACACTAGATGAGGCAACATAACACAAGAGAAATCTATATGAGGATCCATAACCCGTTCTTTAAAAATACTTCCAAATTGTATGGCCATTTTAAGAGTGCAAAAAATAGCTGTATACGACACGTGTCTCCTGCACTATCCAAAACCTGCTGGTTTCAAAACCTAATAATACTATAACCTATCGCCTAGTATCCTAGTATATTAATATTACCATAGCATTAAATTCCGCAGCTAATCGATATATAATAGGGATACTAGGCGATAGTGCAGGAGACCCGTATTCAGGTATTTTTGCAAAAGTTTTTGTAAAAATGAAAAATTCTCTCGCACGGAGGGGGGGGGGCTGGGGGCACTTCATGGATTCTTGCACCGGGCCCTGAGGTTTCTAGTTATGCCTCTGCTATAAAATCAAGCAGCAGCCAGGCCTTCACTGGCTGCAGGCATACTGCACTACTTGCCCAACGATTGTAAAGCTGCCAGGGGAGAGACAAAGCTTCTCACTGGCCATGCAGCAATTCCAGGGCTCAGTGAGGGCAGGCTGGCTTCAATGAGCAGCAATCACTGTCTGACACCACGCCCCTGTCAGCTGACATCAGCCAGGAAGGAGCTGATAGCCCGCGTGCAGCAATGACAGGCTGTGGACTCGGGAAGCAGGGACCTCAGAGATACTGCTGGCCTCCAGCCCCTCCCAGCATGCCCATCCAGCCCCTATGGCCCATCTATTACACTACCACCAGATGATGCCACCTGACAGGCATTCTGCAGCATCCTGATCTGATAAGAGGTGCCTCCTTTAATGTTTGAGCTGAGGGCATTTCTTCTAAGTGGTGACTAACACACATCACACACACCCTCCATATATACTGTCACCATACTGCTTCCCTCCATATATACTGTCACCATACTGCTTCCGTCCATATATACTGTCACCATACTGCTTCCGTCCATATATACTGTCACCATACTGCCTCTCTATATACTGTGTATCCTTCCTGGTAAAATACTTTCTCAAAAAAAATATATATATATCGATAAATCCCAGACTCCCTGTATTGTGTCCTCTCTGTGTATTATTATATATAATACAGAAGACGTCTGTAAATTTGGAGGGGACCCAAAAGTTTCCTAAACTAGTTGGCAGGCCTCTCCATGCAGCCTGTACTGCACTAAGTGCATTAAAGCAACAGCCATCTTTAAAACCAGAAAGTGTCTGGCTGTTTAAACAGGAGGTGTGGCCTTGAAAGGAAGGAGTGTGTCCAATTTAATTTAGGGGGTGCACGAGTTCAGTCAGGCCTAGGGCAGCACAAAACCTAAATACACCACTGCTCTGTGCCTCTCTTTCTGTGCCTCTTTCTTTTACCTTTTCTTTCATCTGCCTCTTTATTTTCTTTCATCTCCCGCTTTCTTTCATCTGCCCCTTTCTTTTCTTTCATCTGCCTCTTTTTTATATTTCTCCCTTTCTTTCGTGCCTTTCTTTCTCTCTTCTATGCCTTTCTCTCTTTCTTCTGTGCCTTTCTTTCATCTGCCTCTGGTGGCGTCCGCACGTCATATGGTGGCACCTGTGCATCACCATAAGACACCCACCTTCTACGCCACTAGCGGGGTTCCGCGAGCCGATAATGTCTTCTTTGCAAGCCACCTCTGCTGGCTACACGAGCTGCACAATGAGTAATAGGTACAATAATGGAACCCAGGTTGGAGCTGGCTGCGCCCCTACGTGGCAGTGCACCCTAGGCGGTTGCCTAGCTGCCTAGTGGGAGCACCGGCCCTGCGCCAAACAAATCTTTTGGAATTATGGCCAATATGTTCAACCTTGGTTTCATCAGATTATAACACATTTTCCCACATTCTTTTGGGAGACTTCAGATGTGTTATTGCAAAATTTACCGGGGCTTGGATGTTGTCTTCGTAAGAAAAGTCTTCCGTCTTGCCCACTCATAGCCCAGACATATGTAGAATGCAAGATATTGTTGTCCCAGGTACCACACAGCCAGTACTTGCCAGATATTCCTGCAGCTCCTTTAATATTGCTGTAGGCATCTTGGCAGCCTCCTTGACCAATTTTCTTCTGGTCTTTTCATCACATTTGGAGGGACGTCCAGTTCTTGGTAATGTCACTGTTGTACCATATTTTATCCACTTGATGACCGTCTTCACTGTGTTCCAAGGTATATCTGCCTTAGAAATTCTTTTGTGTCCTTCTCCTGTCTGATACCATTTAACAATGAGAGCCTTCTGAAGCTCTCTGCGGACCATGGCTCTTGCTGTAGGATGCAACTAAGAAAATGTCAGGAAAGACCTACTAGAACAGCTGAATGTTATTTGGGGTTAAGCAGAGGCACTTTAAATGATGGCAGGTGTGTACTGACTCCAGGGCTACTAAAATGGTGTACGGCTTGAAGGAGAAAAGTTACCAGGAAAGGCTTAATGATCTTAACATGTACAGCTTGGAAAAAAGACGAGACAGAGGAGATATGATAGAAACATTTAAATACGTAAAGGGAATCCACAAGGTAGAGGAAGGGAGTATATTTAAAAGGAAACAAAATAGCAAAACAAGAGGACATAGTCTTAGATTAGAGGGGCAAAGGTTTAAAAGTAACATCAGGAAGCATTATTTTACTGAGAGGGTGGTGGATACATGGAACAGTCTTCCAGTAGAAGTGGTAGAGGCCAAAACAGTAATTGAATTTAAGCAAGCATGGGATAGGCATAAGGCTATCCTAAACAAAAGATAAATCCAGGTAAAGTATCCATGTAATTGGGCAGACTAGATGGGCCGAAAGGTTCTTATCTGCCGACATTTTTCTATGTTTCTATGTTTGCGGTTCCTGGGGCTACCCGGCACCCGGCAGCGCCATCCTCGCTGCTCGCTGGCCAGGTGCCGAATGATATGCCAGCTGAAAGCAATCACGTGACCAGCCAGGGGGCAGGGCGCGGCATGATGACGCGGAGCTGCTGGGTTTAAAAAACAGTTTGTCACGTTTATTCATTGCCTTGTCGTGGAGGTACTTCCCCAGTTCTTACACTGCTTTCTTTTGACTGTTGCTGACCCAGCCTGTATGAGAACCATTCCAGTTATTGACTCAGCCTGTTTGAGAACCGCTCCTGTTATCGACCTAGCCTGTTTGAGAACCGTTCCTGTTACTTACCCAGCCTGTATGAGAACCACTCTTGTTATTGACCCGGCCTGTCTGAGAACTGCTCCTGTTACTGACCCGGTCTGTCTGAGTACTGTTCCTGTTACTGACCCAGTCTGTCTGAGAACCGCTCCGGTTACTGACCCGGTCTGTCTGAGAAACGCTCCTGTTACTGACCTGGCTTGTCTTAGAACCACGCTTCTGTCTCAGACCCGGTTTGGTGTGAGAGTCACGATTCTGCTATTAACCTTCAGTGTGCATATCAAGTCCCTGAAGGTAGCTAGTATCAATGACCATTCAAGGATCAGAAGGGTAGACAGGGCTCTGTATACAGGGACCGAGATCTGGTTGTCTGGGGGGATTCGTGACACCTATTTAACATGATTTTGAATATGATTGCTTAATTCTGAACACAGCTACATCTCCATTTATAAGATGGTGTGCACACTTATGCAACCATATTATTTTAGTTTTACAAAACAGAAACCTGACATTTTAACAGGGGTGTGTAGACATTTAGACCCTATTACAATCTTTGCGTTAAAACGCTTACGCAATGTGTGAATTTGTGCGCCAAGCGTTAAACATTAACGCGCATAAATCAACGCTGGAATTACATTTCTCGTGCATTTTTTCATCCGTCGGGCAATAACGCGCGTAAAACGGACGTGCACAGCAACGTTGTGTGCAGAAATCAGTGTGCGAACTGTTTTTTTCACGCGATTCAGCCAATCAGAATTAAGGACCACAATTATCTCACTTTAAGTTTTTGCGCCTGCCAAAGTCAATCTGAGTATATATGCTGCAGCAATAATAAATGCACACACAACTTCTCCATTTTATTGGTTTGATATGAGTAGAATGTGTAACTATACTTTGCAGCATTTTTTTTTTGGGCTGGTGTATTTGGGTTCGGCCAGGTCGGTCAGATTTTCCTTTAACACAAGCTTTTAGGAGTTGCTATAGTTATGCGTGCAAAGGCTATGCGTTAAATCCTGCACATAGATTGTAATACCATCCGCGTACCAGCGTTCATTCTCGTTTGCGCTCACAATGTTAAGTATAGGACGCGCGCAGTAAAGTACAGCGTTTGCGCAGGTTCACCCGCGGTAGACGAATACGCACGTTTGTTGCGCTGACATTGTAATACGACGTTCAGCGCAAAGAGTTTTACCCATCGCGTTAATGCGTTTTTGCGCCGGCGCAAACATTTTCGCGAAGATTGTAATAGGGCCCTTTGTATCCACTGTAACTTGTTATGTAAGCCAATGGATCTTGGATTGTGAATCAGCATAATGTATTGTTAGCTTTGAATGGTTCTCCTCTCCCTTCTCGGGTCTCCGTGTGTCCCCCCTTCTCCATTACAGGTCTCTCTGGTCGCTGTACCCAGGCATGGACGAGCACGCACTTGTGCAAAATGAGTGAGACACAGACAACCTACTATGTCCTTCAAATAGAAATTGTATTCATCAACAATCAGGACCTACATACAAAATGGTGAAGCTGATGTCATAACCAATCAGAGACTGCCATGTGTACAAGTGATTGTAGCTTTCCTGGCCATTCGGCTATCCAGAGAGCAGGCAATTCGCCAAATCCTGGCGAATTGCCTGCACATACGGTGCCTGTTCGGTGCCTGTTCGGGGGCAGAGAAATCCCCATGAAAAGCACTGCTTCGGCTATTCAGAGAACGAAAACCAGCAGTGAAAGGTTCCCGAAATGCCCTGCCATTCGGGGGTTTAATTTGGCAAGTTAATTCAGGAGAATCCCATAGGCTTCAATGTTAAAAATATTCCCGTTTTAATTCAATATCTAATAAACCATTCATTATAAAATTCTGTAGTAAAGAGTCTCTTTATTTATAGATTTTTAGGATACTTTAAGCATTTTTTTAGAATTTTTTTTTTTTTAAAAGTCAGATTTTTTTTTAAAGCTTACTTATTTTTTCTATAACAGCCCTTTTTATTATCATTCCCTGGACCTCCTGTGTAAATTTCAGACATTTTCGCTCAGTAGTTTCTTTGCAAACAGCGTTTCATTTTCACAGATTCACACAAACTATTTTGCTAATTTATTCACCTCCCTCGTCTGCGGTGTCGGCTGCTTCGGCTGTGTGTGATCGGCTCCTGCTCGGGCTTTTTCCGTGGTTTTCGGCAGGTTAATCCAGATGTTTTTGGGGGTTTTCGGCGTGCATTCGGTGGATTTTGCGGTTAGTTTTCGTCGGGTTTGCGGCAGCTTTTCCCTGCAATTCGTGGACCCTGTGGTGCTCACTGAATACACCGCAGGGTCACTTAAATGGGATAGGCAAAAGGAACCGAATTGAAGAGAACGAAAAGTCACCGAACGTGCGGTGACTTTTCGAATCTCTTTGAATAACCCTGTATGTCTTTGCAAGCAGGTTTAAGGAATTTGCCTCAGGGGTATAGCCGGGTCGGGTCTCCCATACAGCAGATCAGGCACAGGGGGGGTTGGGATAGATGGCTTATGTGATGAGGAATATAAATTACATATTCCAATTATTTATATTTTGGATAACTTGTAAAATCCTTTACAATCACTTCTTTTGTCACAACAGGTGACAACCAAAAAATACAAAATATAAGGTAAGAATAGTGTCCATGGGATAGTTCACTTGGGGTTCTTCTCACACAAATCATTTGTGGGTCCAAAGGACCATTGGGAAGCCAATGATCAGGATCAGGACCTGTTCCAGGATCAGGACCTGTTCAGGCGTTGCACTATATAGGGGAGGGCAAGCAGGGGTGTAGTATGGGTCAGGGTTGGCAGGAGAGAGTACAGCAACATTTCACTATAACAATATTACCTTGTACATAATTACTAGGAAAAGCAGAAGCATTACTATATTACTATGTGAAGGATTTTCATCCCCAAGGAACTGAACCATGGACCCAGACCAAAAAAATACAGTTAAATCCATCAGACACTTAGGGCCATATTACATACTTGGTGCTAACTTAACCAGAGCTGTTGTAAACTTAAAACCTCCATAGGCTATAATGGCTCTGGTAAGTTTACAACAGCTCTGGTTAAGTTAGCACCAAGTATGTAATATGGCCCTTAGTCCCTGGGCTCTGGTTAAATTCAAATTCCCAAATAAATTCCACTAAACAAGAATAATTGTAACCTTATTTTAGTAAAAAATAAGCATTGATACTAACTGGCATGAGTCAGATCTTTATCTGTGTTTCCTAGTGCTAAGATTCATTCCACAAACTTCATACACACCTGCTCACAGAAGATGCATTCTCAAACTCCTAAATCACCCTCTCAGTCTTATCAAAGGGAGTTATTGTAGCAAAAATGAGACCACAGTCTTTTTGAAGAAAAGAGGGAAAATATTGTTGTTTCCCAGTGTAGACGTTTTTGAGTTTCAGAGTGGAGTCTTTATTGAGGGTGTACTCAGCAGTCAGGAAAATGTAGCATCGACATCAAACCAGCAGTATGTCCTTATCTGTACTGTACAGACAATCGGCTCTCAGTGACATAACATTGTGAATTCATAATCATCACAGTGACCATGTGTGTCATGGAAACGAGAGGACCTGAGCTCCCACTGGAACTTTCTAGGTAGCGGTCTTTGTATGCTGGCTGTGCATCACCTGTGGTCTGTCCACAATCCACTCAGGACTCAGTCAGCGGGTACTTGATGACTGTCAGGCTTTTTGTAAAAATGAGGATGATGATGATGATGAAAACAATGGCAAATGCCAACATAGCAAAAGAAAAAATATTGGACAGGCTGAGAGGGGACAAGTAAACAGATTCATTCATCTTGCACACAAACACACAGCTGCAACAGTGATGAGCATGTTAGTGTAGCAAAAAGAAACACAGATACTATACACTAATAATTTCCCAAGGAGACAAATAGTCCATTCAAAAAATAAAACCCAAACCGTTCCCCTCGGGATATGGACCTCTTGCAAACTCTTTTGTATATAACACACAGGGTCATACTACATCTGAATCAGTTCATTATAGAAAAAGTATATGCGCAACTCTGGGCCAAAGACCAGCCACCGTGCACCCTACACCCATTTAGTAACAAAATATTTCTATACACTTCTGTTCTTGTTTAGTAGTCAATTAAGCAAAACATTTCCAGTAAAAATAAAATTCCATCTAAATATTTGGTAAATAGAATCAGCAACCAAATAATTCTCAATAAAACCAAATAAAATCTTCCCGCAATTCCTTCCTTTACATGTGGTTTATAGAAAGAATTTAGTCATTTTAAGTGTAACATTAAGTTAAAGGTATTTATTCATTATCGCTGAGATTACCATTAGACGTATTAAAACATTTATATTTTATTCACAGTAATGGGACTAGTTTAACCACCTGCTTAATAATATATTATAGTCTATTTAATACTGGATGATAGACATAAGACTATTTTGGACAGCTAAATTAAAAGACCGTTATGATTTCCTGAGTACGTTATTAAAAATACTCTAACTCCAGTTTTAATTGAATAGAACCTGCAGTATTATAAATATATCAGGGCATTTACTTTCTCCTGAAAAGTAAGAATTGTGATCACATAAGAATATACAATACGAAATATTAGAATATACAATACGAAGTATTCATCACTTAGAACAAACATTCAGTTATCTGGCATAGAATATCCTTATGAGAACAGCACAGTGATGATTCTTCCGAATATAAAGATGTAATGGCCTGTGTTTATTTTTTCTTCTTTCATATTAATTTAAGATGAAATACAATTCCTTTTGTTAGAATGTTTTATTGCCTGGCATCTGATAACTTGGTTATTGATCTTGGTATCCAGTAAAGGAAACGTAAAATTGCAATGTGGAATGATGTGTGTTTGAGTAAATTTCCTTCAATTTCAATAGCTATATCGATATTGGTATCAAATGAATGATCTGTATCTAGCTTGATCAGCATCAGCTGCAATGTGCGTTGGCATGCGTTACTCGGGCAATTTTCACCTAAATTAAACAGACTTCAAAAAATGTTAATAACCTGGCAGGGTTTAAAACTTACATGGTTATGGCTGTAAAAAAAACATGGATTTAAACTTGTAATGTTCAGCAAAGGGCACTTCCATAGTGTGCCAATATCTCTCTAAGAATGACATACAATAGACAAAGGAGAAACTAGCAGGGTTATCCAAAGAGATTCGAAAAGTCACCGCACGTTCGGTGACTTTTCGTTCTCTTCAATTCGGTTCGTGTTGCCGATCCCATTTCGGTGACCCTGCGGTGTATTCAGCAAGCACCACAGGGTCCCCGAATTGCAGGGAAAAGCTACCGCAAACCTGATGAAAACTAACCGCAAAACCTGCCGAATGCACGCCGAAAACCCGCAAAAACATCTGGATTAACCCGTCGAAGACGCCGGAAAAACCCGAGCAGGAGCCAATCACACGCAGCGAAGCCGCCGGAAAAAGCCGAGAAAAAGCCGACACTGCAGACAGAGGGAGGTGAATAAATTAGCAAAACAGTTTGTATGAATGTATGAAAGTGAAAAGCTGTTTGCAAAGAAACTACTGAGCGAAAATGTCTGAAATTTTGCATATGAGGTCCAGGGAATGATAATAAAAAGGGCTGTTACAGAAAAAATAAGTAAACTTAAAAAAAAATTAAAAAAATAGGACTTTTAAAAAAAAAATCTGAAAAATGCTTAAAGTATCCTAAAAAAATTATAAATAAAGAAACTCTTTACTGCAGAATTTTATAATGAACAGTTTATTAGATATTGTATTAAAACGGGAATATTTTTAACATTGAAGCCTATGGGATTCTCCTGAATTAACTTGACTGCCGAATTAAACCACTGAATGGCAGGGCAATTCGGGAACCTTTCACTTCTGGTTTTCATTCTCTGAATAGCCGAAGCAGTGCATTTTCATGGGGATTTCACTGCCCTCGAACAGGCACCGAACAGGCACCGTATGTGCAGGCAATACGCCAGGATTTGGCGAATTGCCTGCTCTCTGGATAGCCGAATGGCCAAGAAAGGTAACCAAACGCTGATTTTCAGTGTTCGGTTACCTTTCTCAAGCAATTCGGAGCTCTTTGGATAACCCTG
Source organism: Leptobrachium leishanense (assembly GCA_009667805.1). NCBI lineage: Eukaryota > Metazoa > Chordata > Amphibia > Anura > Megophryidae > Leptobrachium > Leptobrachium leishanense. The sequence continues at coordinate 248,890,314 of CM019065.1, forward strand.
TAGACAAACAGCATGAAACAAAAGTTGAACATAGCAAAAAACGACTTTCTTGACTGATCACTTTCCATTCACCTTCAATCAACATCCATCGCTTTCTACCACTGGCTGCTTTCATGTTCGCCACTAACAGCCAGACACATATCGCCTTCTGTCAACTTTTACAAAAACTTTCACTTTTCAAAACCTTCACAAACCTTAACTGCAAATACAAGGAAGCATAACCCCCCTCCTCCCTTTCTCACAGCAGATGGGGTAAGGGGAAGTTAATACAGCCGATTTCGGTAGGCGCACAATATCCCCCCTTTGGAAAACCCCTTTGGATTTTCTCTTTTCATCCTGTAAAAGAAAGAAAATTAATTAATAAAACAAAAACACACTTCTACGTTTCCATATGTCTCCGAAATCATGCACAACACCAAACGCATATCTAGATAGTATGACTGCGCGATTGTGATACGGATGTCCAGACACCATGAGACGTGCAACCCTAGCACTGTACTCTGTATCTGAGAATCTTATCAGCTTTCAATGCAGGAGCAGGCATGGCACCCGTGCTGGTGATCCAGAGACCTCCTTGGACCCTTACTGATCCCTACAGATTGTCTTTTCCTTATTCTTTGTCCTGTGCTGCCCTAACACAAGGACTATTCTTGACCTGGCCTCAGTTCTGTGCTACCCTAGCACAAAGTCCAACAGAATAAGCTAAATTATATAGAGGGGCAGTAACGTGTGTGAAGGTGTTTTCACTTTATCCAGTTTTATGGCTTATGTTTCAGATGACAAGTTCCATAGCGCTGCAGAATGGGAGAGACAGAATAACAAACAAACATACACTGGTGTATTTTGGCCTAGGCCAACAAGGCCTAGGCCTAGGGCGGCACTCTCCAGGGGGCGGCGGCCCGCCGGGTGGCCCCACCCCTAAAAAAAAAAAAAAGTATTTTTTTTTTTTTTTTTTTACTTTTGCAAACTATTTTACCAGGAAGGAAACAATGAGATGTCACTAATTTTCAAGTATGTCCTGGGTAGGCAACGCCTAGGCTTTCACTTTCCAGGGGGCAACAAAAAACCTCACCACTAATTGGGTTACTCACAGAGCACCGAAATGACGCCAACATTTTGGTGTTCTGTAGTTCCCTGCACTTCGGGGAATAAAATTTCCCCACCCTGTAGTGAATTCACCATTCACCGCAGGGTCCCCAAAGTGCATGGAGTCGGCTGCTGTATGCTGCCACCGCAAACCCATGGCCTGCTGTTTTCAAAAGAACTACTGAATGAAAATGTCTGGAATTTACATATAAGATCCTATGATTGATAATAAAAAGTTCTGTTACAGAAAAAGAAGAACCGATATTAAAAAAAGGGGGGATTTTGCCAAAAAAAATCTGAAAAATTACTAAATGGTACTAAAAAAAAATCAATAAATAAAGACTTTTTACTGCAGATTAAAATAAGTGGTTTATTAGATATTGCATAAAAACGGGAATATTTTTAACATTGAAACCTATGGGGTTTGCCTGAATACCTGAACCTGTTGATTGAAACCACTGAACATCAGGGTATTTCACTGTCATTTCTCTGCTGTTTGGTGTTCTCTGAATAGATTAACCATTACTTCTCTATGGGGATTTGCACTGCCTTCAAACAGCACCGTACTTGCTGGCAGTTCGCCAAACTTGTGTGTGAGCATATCACCAGAGCAGTGGTGTACTTAGAGGAGTGGCGGAGGGCGGGCCGCCCCAGGTACCAGTGATTATTGGGGTGTCATTAGGAGGTACTGGCAGGTGCCACTGTCACTGTGTGTCAGCTTTGAGCTGTGTTCTCAAACAACAAGCAGCGGAGCATGGCGTTTGCATACGGAATAAAATCGAATAGAATAAAAATCCCCCTCTCCTCCCTCCATAGCTCCTCCCCTGCCCCGCAGCAGCTTTAGGAGGGGGAAGTGATTTGTGTCCAGAGAGAGAAGATGACAGTAAACGGCAGGTAAAGGGGGGGTATCAGCAGAATATGAAGCCCTGTCTGCTTACTGCTGTTTAAAGTGGACCTTTCATTAACCAGCACTACAGTGATAGAAATTTGTCATTGAGCCCTCTGGCTCCTGGTGAGGCAGCGTGCGTGCAGGTCACACTCGGTCCGGCCAGTCAGGTGGTACTGAGTCTCAGTACCACCTGACTGGCTGAACCACGTGACACGCACGCAGCTGCCCACCCTTTCGTTAACATGGACTGTCACTCTATTCTGGACTGAACACCCACCAGGAAGGGAATCAAAGCCACGGTGCACCCTCTGGCAGTGGCACCCCACTGCTGACAAGATGGCTCCACGCACAGGCACAGTCGCGATCCTAACATGGCCTGGAGGGACCTCCTGCTGAGTCTGTACATAGTCCCTGCTGACTCTGCACACAGCCCTACCGCGGACGGAGGCCGGTAAATGTAGAATAAATAATTGCTGTGTGCTCATATACACTCGGTTTGCTGGGAGTTTTATTGCAGTGGATTCTGATGCACTCATACACTCCACACATTGCATTGCTGGGAGTTTTATTGCCGTGGATTCTGATACGCTGACACACACCACAAATTGCATTGCTGGGAGTTTTATTGCTGTGGATTCTGATACGCTGACCCGCACATTGCATTACTGGGAGTTTTATTGCTGTGGATTCTAATACACTCATACACACTGCACATTGCATTGCTGGAATTTTTATTGCTGTGGATTCTGATATGCTGACACACACCAAACATTGCATTGCTGGGAGTTTTATTGCTGTGGATTCTGTGATACACACTGCATAGTACTGTGAGTTTTATTGCCTTGGAGCTCTGGGATACACTCATACACACTGCACATTACTGTGAGTTTTATTGCTGTGCAGTTCTGTGATATGCTCATACACAGTGCACATTTCTGTGGGTTTTATTGCTGTGCAGCTCTGTGATACGCTCATATGCAGTGCACGTTTCTGTGGATTTTATTGTTCAACCAATTAGAACGGCTGTGATCCAGTATACTTAACATGCGTGGCTGTTCTTTGTAAAAAAGCTTGCATTTAAACATTTCATAATTTTATTTATCTCAATAGATACATTTGAAATGGTATACAAAATATACAAGTAGGCACTTGGTATCCACTTTTAATATAAAGAGAGGAAAAGGCGTAGCTCTAAGAGGAAAAGGTGGAGCTTAAAGAGGAAGGGTGGGGATTAACCAGGAAGAGGTGTGGCCTTGACAGGAAGGGGTGCCTAAAATTTAAATTAGGGGGTGCACGAGTTTAGTCAGGGCTAGGGCAGCACAAAACCTAAATACACCACTGCATACATGTTACACCCACACCCACACACAAAACAGTAAAGCTTCTGGGATAACTCAATCATACATCTAATAGAGGGCTTGACAAATCCCAGGCACCAGGTCGCCATGGCAACTAGAAATTGCACCTGGCACCTGGGCTTTTGTCATCCCATTTACTTTTGCAATAGGAATTTCAAATGCGTCTGCCCAGCAGCTCTGGGGGTTTCGGCCATATGCTGTCATTACCCCACCCCACTTTTCTCCCTGCACCTTCTTCTGGCTGTACATGTTGATGGGCGGGGCCAGCTTCCCCACTGCTCCCCCACATGCATAACACAGGCAGAGGGACATAGTTGTTCACTGTTCCCTCCTAACCCCAATAGTTCCCCCTGTCCCCCAATAGCTCCTCAACCGGACCCCTAGCAGTTGCACCCTGCCAGGCCCATTGATGAGAGTTGCTGGATCAGCATGCCCACAAGAAGGGAGGGAGGGGCTGTGCTGCCTGCTTCTCTGCAGCCAAATGACACAGGGGTCATTCGGAACAATGCATCTCCATACCTGTGCATTGCACATGATAGATCGAGGGGACATTGGAAAGGGCAGAGTCTGGCTTTTCCAAAGATATCCAACATGACCATATTCATTGTAACATTAAAATAAAAATGTAAACCTTTCTTTTCACAGGGTGCAAATGGCTCAGCAATAAAGGGGTTAACGGTCAGGCTATATATCACATTGTGTATTACTTTCATTTCCCCCTTGGTTTAGTTGTATATATAAAAGGGATAATGGGCAGGCTTCATTCCTTACAGTGTATACATTTCAAGGTTTCCCTTGATGAATGGCACTTTAGGGGTTTATGGGGAAGCTATGTACCGCACTGTGTTTTCCCAAAACATGTGGCATGCTAGGGGTTAATGGCAGTTACACATTTAAAATGGTTAGTTTTTCAATCTGTTTGCATGGCCACTATACCTACCTAAACCTCAGGGCTTACACTCTATTTCACCCTTCACCATTATGCAATGAAATAAAAGTCATAAACCGTGTATAATTGCCGCCTCATGGGACCAGCAGGGTAAGTATATGCAATGTATAGTTTTCATTTAATTCTCCCTTTTATACTTTGAAAAGAAAACTCAATGCTTCCCTGTGAAACATACAGGCTGACCCAGGGTATATATATATATATATATATATATATATATATATATAAATGGAGCAAATGGGAGCACTCACGGACTTGTATAAAATAGAAAATAATTTATTGGGTATACATTAAAAAAGTTCCGACGTCGGAACTTTTTTAATGCATACCCAATAAATTCTTTTCTATTTTATACAAGTCCGTGAGTGCTCCCATTTGCTCCATTTATATATATATATATATATATATTATATATAAATGGAGCAAATGGGAGCACTCACGGACTTGTATAAAATAGAAAATAATTTATTGGGTATACATTAAAAAAGTTCCGACGTCGGAACTTTTTTAATGCATACCCAATAAATTCTTTTCTATTTTATACAAGTCCGTGAGTGCTCCCATTTGCTCAGCGGCGTAGCGTGGGTTGTCAGCGCCCGGGGCAGGTTAAGAATTGTGCGCCCCCCCAACCTGTGGACACGGTAACACACCATGATTCCCTGACACCAGTAGAGTATTGACCCCATTACCCCACAAGCACATGTATTGTATATTATTAACAAAATACTGATATAATAAAAAAATTAAGCACACATGCCCCCCCTCACTACGCCACTGCTACCAGTCACCCTGTCAAAGTATACCCTATCATAGTTCCACTCTCATACTATACCCAGTCACTTTCTCTCAATACCCCAGTCACTCTCCAGGTACCCCCACTTTTTCCCAGTACCCCCAGTCTCTCAAAGTACCCCAGTCACTCCCCCAGTACCTCCAGTCACTCACTCTCTCCCAGTACCCTCAGTCACTCTCTCCAAGTATCCCCACTTTTTCCCCATACCCCAGTCTCTCTCTCCAAGTACCCCGTCACATTCTCCCAGTAACCCAAGTCACTCTCTCCCAATACGTTCAGTCACTCACTCTCTCCCAGTACCCCCAGTCACTCCAAGTACCCCCACTTTCTCCCAGTACCCCAGTCTCTCTCTCTCTCCAAGTACCCCGTCACACTCTCCCAGTAACCCAAGTCACTCTCTCCCAGTACCTTCAGTCACTCACTCCCAGTACCCCAGTCACTCTTTTTCTCTCCAAGTACCCCCTCTTTCTCACAGTACCCCCAGTCACTCTCTCTCTCTATTGAACATCCCCAGTCACTCTCTCCCAGTATACCCAGTCATTCTCTCTCTGAACCTCCAGTCACCCTCTCCCTGTACCCCCTCACTGTGTGTTGGTCATGCTGCTTTGGTGTCCTACAGTGTCGCCTACCTGCATGAAGTTGTTGGTGGCCCGGGGGAGCTGTCCAGGGGGTTTAGTGGAGACTGGATTTTAAATGTACTGCAGGGCAGGCGCCTCCCTCCCTCCTTCCTGTTCAAGGGCTGCCAGCGGTGGGGGGCTGGCACAGGGCTTCAAAGGGGGCTGACAAGAATGGTACAGGGTGTCCCGATGAATAATGCTGCGCTGCTTCGTGTGACTCATGTCAGCGTTAAGGAGGAGTCAGAACAGGACCAGAATTCTGAGTGCTAGGTCACCGCCGGTGTGGCAAAACTGGCCAACACCTTGCTGATTCCTGCTGGAAAATATTAGTGGTTCATATTTCTTTTGAAATTTTGCGCCCCCTAAGAAAATTGCGTCCGGGGCGACCGCCCCGAGGCACCCCCCACGATACGCCACTGCATTTGCTCCATTTATACATAATCTACTGGGATTTGTACAGCACCACGGCACGGGACATCTCTATAGCCAAAGCTTGTGTGCTGGACCTCTGGATCTGTATATGCAGTATATATGTATATATATATAAATCTTTGTTTAAAGCGCAGCACTCCTTTTATGTAGCCCTGATGTTTATCTTTGGACTCCATCGAGTGGATGCTCGCGGCTACGCTCAGCGCTGCCACGAGCATCACGGGACCGTAGTGCGGGCTAACAATGCAGGCAGCTTTTTAAGCGCCTGCATTGTAATTCCACGCTAAAACGGGGGGCGGTAGGGGGAAAACTGCAGGCACAGTTTTTTCTCCCTACCACCCCCGTTTTAGCGTGGAGATTGTAATTTAGCCCTTCATGTGTACAATAAAAACAGGAACGAAAGAAAACACAGACTTGCAAAACCTGTCAGTAAATAACAGCGAGTAAATATGAAAGAATAAAGTGACGCATCAAATCAGTGCAAAACCGCAAGATAATTAAATAAATGAATTTGCAAACTTGCAAACCTGTTGCATGTAGTTCTAAAATGTGAAAAAACGTAAACTCGCTGAAAAAGAGAAATGTGCAAAACTTGCAAACCTGTCCCAGTACTAAATGTGCAAAATTGTATAAATATGCTACAAAGTGTGGGAGTGCACAAAGGTACTGGATAATAAAGCACTTCATGTGTACAGTAGAACAGAAATGTAAGAAAATACCGACTTACAAACCTGTCAGAAAATAGCGGCGAGTCAGGGGCGGACTGACCCATCGGGCACTCGGGCACTGCCCGAGGACCCACGGGTCAGTGGGGGCCTAGTTTTGCCTGGTGCCGTAGACCTCTCCTCTGCCAGGTCCCCCCTGCCTACGAGATTGCGGCTGGCTGGGGAACCCACATGAGCGGCAGGGTTTCAAGCCAGCGGCCGCTCGTAGGAAGCATGTGGCGGCTGGCAATATTTTGTAGGAGGGGCCTGGCAGAGGAGAGGTGAGTTGGGGGCAATATATCCATGTGTGAGCTGGGGGCAATATATATCCATTTTTTGTTGAAAAGTGTGGTGCATCAAAGCGCTTCCTTCAATAGGACACGGATATTCCTTAGGTGGGGCAAAAATCCTGTTTTCAAGTTCATTACAACAAATGATGTTCTTCAACCCTCAAAAGAGATAGAGAAATTGCGGACATAGTGTAATTTGTTTCACAATAAGATTCCCCAAAGTAAGTAGAGGTTCAACTCACGTGTTAGAGTGTCACAAATCTGACACTGGTGAATAAGCCACTGGTATAGTATGGAGATACCGGATCCCCCTGTTGTATCTGGTTCAGGATACTCCTCAAAGAAATAAAGTGCAGCAGCAGGACCTTTGATCACAATTGATTAAAAAAAATCAATTTAAAACATAATAAAATAAAATATTTTTTCTATACACTTTTCAATATATATCCATGTGTGAGCTGGGGCAATATATTCCCATGTGTGAGCTGGGACAATATATATCCCTGTGCGAGCTGGGGGCAATATATATCCATGTGTGAGCTGGGGCAATATATTCCCATGTGTGAGCTGGGGTCAATATATTTCCATGTGTGAGCTGGGGGCAATATATATCCATGTGTGAGCTGGGGGCAATATATTTCCATGTGTGAGCTGGGGGCAAAATATTTCCATATGTGAGCTGGGGCAATATATATATATCCATGTGTGAGCTGGGGGCAATATATTTCCATGTGGCGCTGGTTCATGCTCTTGTCATTTCACGACTTGACTACTGCAACTCGCACCTTATTGGCCTCCCCAACTCCCATATCGCCCCTTTGCAATCTGTAATGAATGCAAGGGCCAGGCTTATTTTTCTCACCAAACGCACCTCGCATACTCCCCCCCCCCTCTGCCGGTCCCTCCATTGGCTTCCTGTACGTTTCAGGATACAGTTTAAAATACTGATGCTCACGTTCAAACCACTCAATAACTCAACCCCTCCCTACATGTCTTCGTTACTCCGCAAGCACGTCCCATCTAGACAACTCCGTTCAGCAGGTGATCTCTACCTGTCATCAGTCTACACACGCACAGCAAACTCTCGCCTCCAAGACTTCTCAAGGTCAGCACCAGTCCTGTGGAATGACTTGCCTCACCCTATCAAACTCTCCCCTGTCCTTCAGGCCTTCAAGAAATCCCTCAAAACCCATCTCTTCAGATTAGCGTACCGCATCACTGATGCAACTCATCTCTCTGCTCACCTACTCACACTTGATTGAAGCCACTTCTATTGACCCACCATTCCCGAACCACTGGCACTAATGATCCTGCTATCTAGTGCAATTCCTCTTTCTTCCTCAACCCCAATCCCTCTAGACTGTAAGCTACTTTGAGCAGGGCCCTCTACACCTCTTGTTTCCATCCTATGTCTGTTTATATGTATTTTGTTCCCTTTGGTTATTGTAAAGCGCTGCGGAAACTGTTGGCGCTATATAAATGATGACAATAATAATAATAATAATAATGTGTGAGCTGGGGACAATATATATCCATGTGTGAGCTGCTGGGGGCACTATATATATCCATGTGTGAGCTGCTGGGGCAATGTACATATCCATGTGTGAGCTGCTGGGGGCAATATATATATCCACGTGTGAGCTGCTGAGGCAATATATATCCAAGTGTGAGCTGCTGGGGGCAATATACAGTACTGTGCAAAGGTTTTAGGCAGGTGTGAAAAAATGCTGTAAACAAAGAATGCTTTCAGAAATATAAATAATGATTGTTTATTTTTGTCAATTTGCAACATGCAAAGTGAGCAAACAAAAGAAAAATCTAAATCAAATCAATATTTGGTGTTACAACCTTTTGCCGTCAAACCAGCATCAATTCTCATAGGTACACTTACACAAAGTCAGGGATTTTGTAGGATTATAGTCAGGTGTCTGATCAACCAATTATATCAAACAGGTGCTAACGATCATCAAGGTCACATGTAGTTTGAAACCCAGTCATGAACTGAAACAGAAACAGCTGTGTAGGGGGCTTAAAACTGGGTGAGGAAAAGCCAAACTCTGCTATGAAGGTGAGGTTATGAAAGACCGTTCCATGTCATGGCAAGATTGAGCACAGCAACAAGACACAAGGTAGTTATACTGCATCAACAAGGTCTCTCCCAGACAAAGATTTCAAAGCAGACTGCGGTTTCAAGATGTGCTGTTCAAGCTCTTTTGAAGAAGCACAAAGAAATGGGCAACATTGAGGATCGTAGCCGTAGTGGTCAGCCAAGGAAACTTAGTGCAGCAGATGAAAGACACATCAAGCTTATTGCCCTTCGAAATCGGAAGATGTCCAGCAGTGCCATCAGCTCAGAACTGTCAGAAACCAGTGGGACCCAGATACACCCATCTACTGTCTGGAGAAGTCTGGCCAGAAGTGGTCTTCATGAAAGAGTTGCAGCCAAAAAGCCCTACCTCCGACGTGGGAACAAGGCCAAGCGACTAAAGTATGCACGAAAACATAGTAACTGGGTGCAGAACAATGGCAGCAGGTGCTCTGGACTGATGAGTCAAAATTTGAAATATTTGGCTGTAGCAGATGGCAGTTTGTTCGTCGAAGGGCTGGAGAGCGGTACAATAATGAGTGTCTGCAGGCAACAGTGAAGCATGGTGGAGGTTGGAGATTTTGTCAAGATTAATGGTGTTCTCAATGCTGAGAAATACTGGCAAATACTTATCCATCATGCAATACCATCAGGGAGGCGTATGATTGGCCCCAAATTTATTCTTCAGCAGGACAACTACCCCAAACATACAACCAAAGTCATTACGAACTATCTTCAGCGTAAAGAAGTACAAGAAGTACTGGAAGTGATGGCATGGCCCCCACAGAGCCCTGATCTCAACATCATTGAGTGTGTCTTACAGAAGGATGTGAGAAAGCCTACATCCACAGAAGATCTATGCTTAGTTCTCCAAGATGTTTGGAACAACCTACCAGCCGAATTCCTTCAAAAACTGTGTGCAAGTGTACCTAGAAGAATTGCGGCTGTTTTGAAGGCAAAGTGTGGTCACACCAAATATTGATTTGATTTAGATTTCTCTTTTGTTCATTCACTGCATTTTGTTCATTTATGAACATAAATGTTTAACACTTCCATTTTTGAAAGCATTCTTTGTTTACAGCATTTTTTCACACCTGCCTAAAACATTTGCACAGTACTATATATCCATGTGTGAGCTGCTGGGGCAATATATATCCATGTGTGAGCTGCTGGGGGCAATATATATCCATGTGTGAGCTGCTGGGGGCAGTATATATTCATGTGTGAGCACAATAATGTACATGTGGGTGTTGTGTTGTAGGGGGTGTTTTTTTTATGTTTGTGGCCTCCTGTGGTTGCGACACAAGGGGCCCCATGATCTCCTATTGCCCAGGGGCCCCATTAGTTGTCAGTCCGCCCCTGCGGCGAGTAAATATGAAACAATCAAGTGAAGCATCAAATCCGTGCAAAACCGCAAGATAAATAAATAAATGTGCAAACTTGCAAACCTGTTGAACGCAATTCTAAAATTTGTAAACTCACAAACTTGCAGAAAAAGAGAAATGTGCAAACTTGCAAACCTGTCCAACACAGTACTAAATGTGTTTAAACACAGTATTTAGGATAAATTATTTCTGGATGTGCTTAAAGTGTGAACATGTGACATATAAAAGTCCAGAGTTTATCAGTGCAATCAGAATACAGCAGCTAGTTATGCTCACGGAAAGTGGTATATCCCAGTCCACTATAATGTCTATGTAAAATGGATAAGTGAGTGAACCAGCGCTTCTTTCTGAAAATTCCTTTGTTGGATTAAGAGGTCAGCTGTTTAATCCTCCGCATAGGTGTACGTCCTGAACGGTTCTTATTGCCTCAAAGATAAAAAGCATGGACAAGGCAGAGAACAGTACAGTTTAAACATGAGTGTCAGTATGAAGGGAAAACAATTGCACTCACATGAGGTGGTGTCTCAAAATCAGACACTAGACGGGATTGCAGCTGGCAACTTGAATTGGGAATGCCAGATTTCCCTTAACTGCATAGAAGAGTGGTCCACCTCGAGGTTTCCAGTAGTCCCAGGATCACAGAGTCCTTATCCTTCCCATGTAGTAGTTAACTGGTTTTCCAGGGTTTAAAAGGCACCTTATTGTAGAGTGCAGACTCAGCAGTCTTAATGTAGAGGACAAAATGCCCACAGAGAGAGTTTGGAGGCATTAAGACTAGATAGAGAAAAAGAGTTTGGAGGCATAGAGTTCGGGATCACCGTACACAGGTAATAGAGCACAAAATAGACTCATCATACCTGAGCAAGTGATCCCACTTCTGACACCATCTGTTAGATTTGAATGGTTCTCCTCTCCCTTCTCGGATCTCTGTGTGTCCCCCCCCCATCTCCATTACAGGTCTCTCTGGTCGCTGTACCCAGGCATGGACGAGCGCGCACTTGTGCAAAATGAATGAGACACAGACATCCTACTTTGGCCTTCAAATCGAAATTGTATTCATCAACAGTCAGGAGTATATATAACCTACATACAAAATGTAGGAGCTGATGTCATAACCAATCAAAAGACTGCCACCTGTACAAGTGATTGTAGCACTTCTTCCATATAAGGTGACAACAATATGTCTTTGCAAGCAGGTTTAAGGAATTTGCCTCAGGGGTATAGCTGGGTGGGGTCTCCCATACAGCAGAGCAGGCACATTGGGGTTTGGATAGATGGCTTATGTGATTAGGAATATAAATTGCATATTCCAATTATTTATATTTTGGATAACTTGTAAAATCCTCTACATGTATCATAACAAAGAATGTGAGACGAGCCTAGCAGACTGTGGCTCAGACAAGAGTCTGGATTGTTTTCATTGGGGGGGGTTCTGTTTGTATGCAAGGAAATGATTTGCTTCCTACTTATACCCAGTCTTTTTATATAGCCTAGTAGATAGATGATGTGTCTTTCAACCAAAGAGAGTTGCCAACAATTGTGCATTCCACTAAGAGGTTAAATTATCTAAATCTATTCCTGTCTAAATATGTTTCCATTTGAGGCTTAAAGTTTAAATGAGCATCTGTAAAACTGGTCCCGTGGCGCCTGTCAGGGTTTATTGATTGCTGAGACTATTGATGTTTCCTGCCTGCCGCTCAAAGGTTTATGAAGCAAACCATCTCACTCAGAATTACACGCTCTTAAACTGTATCAAACTGTCCCAGGAGGATTAGACCGCAAGAGATTAATATATTAGCTGTAGGTTTACCTGGGCCGCAAGTGGAATAACTGTCTGCATATTCAGAAACCTAGGTAAAATGGCAGCAATCTAAATAATCTATATTAGGGATGCACCGATACCGATACTAGTATCGGTATCGGTGCCGATACTGCCGTTTGTACGAGTACTTGGTAATTGTGCAAATGGCCCGATACACACCCCCCCCATACCGGAAGCCAGCGCTGGGCCGGCTTGCCGGTGACCGCGGGGCTGGGGAAGCTGGCCGCATGCATGAAAACCACGCGGCCAGCGTTCCCCTCCGGTGGCAGCGTTACTCACCCGTCTGAAGGTCCGGTCGCACTGCTGTGATGCGTTCACGTGGCCGCTGGGCGCATCTGTGACGCTGCCTCTCGGCTGGAGGCAGCATCACAAATGCGCCCGGCGACCATGTAATCGTATCACAGCAGCGTGACCGGACCCTCAGACGGGTGAGTATCGCTGCCGCCAGAGGGGAACGCTGGTCCCGTGCTTTTCATGCACGCGGCCAGCTTCCCCAGCGTATAGGTGAGCGCTGGGGGCATATCCATACGACCTGGGGCCTATCCATATGAGCTGGGGCATATCCGTACGAGCTGGGGCATATCCATACGAGCTGGGGGCATTTCCATACGAGCTGGGGCAATATCCATACGAGCTGGTGCATATCCATACGTGCTGGGGCATATCCATATGTGCTGGGGCATTTCCATATGAGCTGGGAGCATTTCCATATGAGCTGGGGGCAATATCCATGTGAGGCTGGGGCAATATCCATGTGAGGCTGGGGGCAATATCCATGTGAGACTGGAGGCAATATCCATGAGTGCTGGGGGCATATCCATGAGAGCTGGGGGCAAGCTACATGTGAGCTGGGGGCATTCTGTGTATATATATATCTCGGGGGTATATACATGTGAGCTGGGGACATTTTTATATGAGGTCTGTTCTTATTGGAAAGTGGTCACACATAAAAAAAAGTATCGGTACTCGGTATCGGTGAGTACTTTTGAAAAGTATTGGTACTCGTACTCGGTCTTAAAAAAGTGGTATCGGGGCATCTCTAATCTATATCCCATCATTGAATTGTGTCAAGACAGTCGTCTTAACCAGTGCTAATTATGAAAAAGTTGTTTGCCTGCTTTAAAACAAAGAAAATCACATGTAAGCATGCCTGACTAGAAGGGAAATCAGTGCACACATACAAAATATACAACTCTGGTTTTAAGCATTCTTGGCTGAAGAAGCTGTCTAAATTTCTTTTTTTTGCATAATAATTTTTTTTATTAAACAGATAGAAGACAAATATACAAGCCAATGACAATAAACAGTATGTAGCAATATATACGTCCAACATAAGTATGGTATTACGAACGTGTCATAGACAGATCAAGTGAGTAACAGTTCACATGGTAAGAACGTATTAGCTGGTGAGAAAGACATTCAGGTTGGCTCAGTATTCCAGAATAATCAGACTCAACCATACAACATAGCAGAGGGCTGTCTCCCCAGAGTAACTGAAGAGCGATACACATTGCTCCCTGTTATTAGTGCCAGTAGACATACATAAGAGGAATAAAACAACATAAGAGCAAAGCATATAAAAAGAAATAGAGAATACAGAGGTGATAGAAAAAAAAAGGAAAAAGAGAAGAGGAGAGAGAGAGAAAAGAAAGAAAGGAGGAGGGGGGAAGGTAAGGGAGGCATGACATGACATGACATCCCGGACCAGGAGCGGCCACAGGGTCCCGAGGGGACCGGCCACAGCCCGATCATACAAGCTTTTATTCACTCAGGATCATGTCGGCAGAAGGAGCACCTACTCAATAGTAGGTGGTGTTGGTAATCGTAGTCCGCTGGAAACAAATTCGTCCCAGTAGAACCACAATCTCGTGAACTCTTCAATTTGAGCTCTTTCGAACGCCAACAAGTGGTCTATGTTTTCAATCCAGACTTGTCAGGATGGGATCATTTTCGATCCCCAATATAGCGGAATTAGGAGTTTAGCTGCCATTACAAGTCTCATCGCTACCGATTTACGCATAGATGAAATCGAAGCCAGGAATTGTAAAAGGAGGTAGGTAGCTGGTGCAGTGGCGACTCTAGGAACAATATTTAGGGGGGGCACAGAAGATACCGCAGTCAAAACTGGGGGGGCACTAATAATTTTCACCACTAAATCATACCACTGAATAAAAAAATAAGATAAGAATAAATAAATAAGAAAAAAAGGGCCCTATCACCTGGTGTGAACTAAAACACCATCACTAAAGGAAAAATTACCGCGAGTCGCTAAAACTTAGTGCCTGACGACCTACTAACAGATCACCTTGTCTGCAGTAGTCCATGAACAAGGTCGTTTGGCGCACGCTAGGAAAACTCTAAGACCCGAGCTGAGACCCAACGTTAATGCGGTTGTGTACAGGATAGAACAGTTTTTTTTTCCAGTGCAGAGTGCCGGGCCATACCTATCCCCCGCCCTCACAAGCTTAAATATGAACACATCCAGTGAATAACCTCACACCCCTGCATTATTAAAATCCTCCACGGTGGCTGTATCATCCATGTTTTGATGCACACATATATTGACGCTGATGGACATTGCATGATAAATGCCACCCAGCAGCATGTAGAATCATTACACTGCATTTAATAGATCCAAAAAAGGAAGGCTAGGTGAGCGACACAAATTTCCCTGCTGCAGCATATAAATAATACATGTTTCAGGGCAAGACTTATTCACGTGTCCCTTTAAACATGGTCCACACGGTCACCCTAATAATCAACCACTTCCATACTATGAATAACCCCCTGCATAAAATGTTTAAAATTAGGCAAAATATTAGAATTAGGATATATGTGGATAAAGGATACATTTATAATAGAGCCAAATGCAACAGCAACGACATTGCAGACCAGATCCATTGCTATGTTGTATGGGGTCAAGAGAACACCTGTGCTGCATTCCTTTCAATTGTCTGTTAATTTTGGGCGAGATCTGGGTTTTCTGTTTTTTCGGAGTTAGCACCAGGGTTGAGCAGTAGGTAAAATGTTGCAATTAGCGCCCCTCAAAAAATTAGCGCTGGCACCAAGTGATCTGTTAGCTGCAAAAGCACTACAGATCTCTAGCGCTCCCCGTGTTAAGTATAGGACGCGGAAAGTACAGTACACTTGCGGTACAAATCGCTAATAGCAACGCACTAAGTGATTTTTCCCATTTGTAGCGGGAGGAAAACAATCTGTTGGTCAGGTGCTAGACTCCATTAACCTGGCGCTAACGCAAAACCATGTGAACGCAAGGGTTAACTCACACCAGGTAATAGTGCCCTAAATAAGTGTATATATAAATAAGATTCCAAAACCCCAGAGTAATGTGATGCAATGAGTAATGTGATGCAATGAGTAATGTGATGCAATGATGCCTTTTTATTGTACTAACCTGATACTTTATTTGGCAGTTTTCGCTGAATGTCTGATAGCTGCTTCAGCGACTCCACTTTTATCAAATTACAGTGACCATTTGCTAAATAGGAATTCACTATATTTTCTCCAAAATGAATTCCCCGAAATGTGACGAAAAGCAAAGGATCTAAAGATGATTAGACGCTTTAGATTCTAACTTCCATAATAACCCCTAAAATGCCATAAACTCAGAGAACTACAATAAAAATAATAAACAATGTGGCATTTAGCTACCCCTTAACCCATAATATGCAATTAATCAAGGTAAAACATGAAAAGAATACACTGTGAGGCATGTAGCTACCGATTAACCCCTACAATGCCATTAATCAAGGGGGGGAAAATGTATACCGTGAGGGATGAAACCTACCCATTAACCCTTAATATACAACTAAACCAAGGCAAAAACTAACGTAATGCACAATGTAATGTATAGTCTGAACATTAACCACTTCACTGCTGAGACATTTCAACCCTGTGAAAATGCTTAAGTTTAAGTGCCCGTTATTATTTAATGTTTTATGACTTTTATTTCATATTGAATATGGTCATGTTGGGTATCATTGGAAAGGCCAGAATCTGCCCTTTCCAATGACATCTATATCATCCATATACGATGCACAGGGATGGAGATACAGAGGTCCGAATAAGTGTGGTAAGCTGGATGCTGATTTTTGGTGGGGGGGCACATGGGGGGGCAAGGAATAACCTAGGGGGGGCAATTGCCCCCCCTTGCCCCCCTGTAGAGTCGCCTATGAGCTGGTGTAAATTGGACATCCAGTCCAGAGATTTGAACAACAGCATCATGCACCATCTTCCAGAAGGGAATAAGTAGGGTACACTCCCACCAAACATGGAGGTACGTGCCCGTTGTCAACGAGCATCTCCAGCAAGTAGGGTCTCTTTGAGGCAACATTCGGTGTATCCGGTCCAGCGTCCAGTACCAGAAGGAGAGGACTTTATAAGCGTTCTCTGCACATCGTAACGCAGGTGAACTTCTATGCGTTAAAGTGTAGGTCATGGTCCAAGCTTCATCCATGTTTGGGGTTTCCAGTATTATTTACCATTTACCCTGAAAAGTGGGTGGTTCTTCGGTAGATATTAATAACATATGATAGAGTCGATATGCTCCTGGATAACGGAAGTCCCAATCTAAAAAATTTCTCGAAAGGTGTAAGGGGACGCGTGAGACTAAACCCGCCCTCAGAGATTTAAGAAAAGAGTTGATATGTATATAGGTAAATTGTTCGGGGAATGTGATGGGTGGGTTCATCTCAGATGCCATGAGCGGAGGAGGGTTTCCCTCACGCAGATAGTCAAAGACCGTAAGTCGGTCAGGTAATTCAAATCTGTCCATCAGATCCGGACATACTCCTGGAGTAAAACCCAGGTTGTGCCAGAGCGGCGAAATAGCTGAGGTCAGAGTATGAGAAAAGCGTACCTTTCTCCAGACCCTTAAGGATTCAAGTGGAAGGCTCCAGGGTAGGAGATGATCCGGAAAGGTCTCGTGGGCGAAACCATGGGGCCGACCATAATGGGAGGTTCAGCAGCTTCTCTTCTATTTAGCCAAAATCTTTGTATCTGCGTTCAGCAATAATTCTTACAATCCGCTCGGTCCCGATCCAGTTTAGGTATAACCGTTATTGTAGCCACCAATGTAGCCGGGTGAAAGCAGCCTTTGGGCCCTATCGCCTGAAACGTTCGCAACAAGTTCAGTAACAAAACAACTGAAAAATGCTTATAATATTCCGAAGGGAGCCCATCTGGTCCTGGGCTTTTCCCATTCTTCATCATTTTCAAGGTCGAGGCTAGTTCCAACCCTGTGATGGGACCAGCAAAAGTCTCCCTAGCATCTGGGGTCAAAGTGGTATGTAACTTATCCCTAAGGTACTCTGACAGTGCCTCTGCGGAGGGACCCCTGCCCTCCAATAAAGTCCAAATCGTACAAATTTTGATAGTAAGATGCAAGTGCATTCGTGATCTCGTCTGGGTGAGGAGTACAGTGGCCAAAAGTTAAACTAATTTTAGAGATGTAATCCATTTGTCTCCGTTGTTTCAATAAAGTAGCCAGCCACCTGCCCGGTTTGTTTTCCCAGGGGGCGAATGTACACTTAGCTTTCGCAGCGTCCAGACGTAATCTGACATTCAGAATGTCATTGAGTCGGCGTCTTAATTGCATGGCTTCTGCCAATTCAAGATCGGTAGGGGTGGCATCGGAAAAAGATTCCAATTTGTTCTAGCAAGTCTTTTATCTCTGAAGAATTAGCCTTCTTCAATGCAGTAGCCTTACTAATTAACAGACCGCGAACCACCGCCTTGTGCTCTTCCCAGACAGTTGCGTCTCAGACTCCTTCTGCGTCAAAATTATCTTGGAAATAGTTTGTCAAGTGTTCAGAAATCTCAGTCGTAAAGTCCGGGTCATCAAGTAATGTAACAGTCAAGCGCTACGTTCGTTCTTTAGGGTGATCAAGGGGAGATGTCATCAACATCCAGACCGGTGAATGGTCGGACCACGAGTGAATACCTATATTCGTGTCTGAGACTAAGGGTAGTTGATGTTGCTGGACAAAAAGATAGTCCAGTCTCGAGAATGAGTCATGCACTGTCGAATAGTAGGAAAAATCTCTTGCACCTGCGTTAAAGGTACACCAGACATCCATCAATCTCATGGTGTCCAGAGAACGTCTAATATGTCTCAGGGTACTGGAGGGAATAGACGAGCAACGTCTAGAGGTATCCCATTTGGGATCAAGTCCACCGCCAGGATCAATATACCGGCAGTAAACTGGGAACGTTTCTTAAGAATATGTGCCAGGCATTTATGCTGATTCGTATTTGGTAGGTAGACGGAAGCAAATGTGTATCGTGTGCAAGGGAAGTAAAAGGGGGGGAATATAAGGAAGGAAATGCGTAGAATACAAAGAGAACTAAGAGAAAAGGTTACAAAACAAAAATACAGCAGTGAGGCGAAAACGTCCATCAGGCACACTATCACAGGAGCGAACTCACCGGACAGTGCCCCTGAGGTACGAATGGACATATAAACCTCCGGGGAGAGATGTGTATTTAAAAGTTACCTTTGTGAAACACAAATAACGTTCAAAGAATAATCATATAGCAGATGACCAAAAAACGCTGATCAGCAAGATCAGCCACTTATCCGCAGGTAGCAGTAAGTTATAGCAAAAATTACATAGGCAAAGAAACTGGTTTAAACCACCATATAATATAACAGTCAACAATAAAGCAGTATCCTTACGTGCGGCATTAATAATAACATTTGCCTTTCCGCTGTAATGTGTAGTGTGAGGTATTCTCACACGTCTGAAACCCCTCTATTTACTACCCTCCCCGCCAATCCGACCCTGACCCGTATACCTCTATATCCCGTCCTTGTCACCTATACATTCCATGCACTGTTCAATGCGAATCTAAGCTGAAAACATCAAGCAACCTAGTTACAACCTCATTATTCAAAATGCAGATTTTTTTTTTCATTTTTTTTTTGTTATTGCCCCCTCCCCCTTCCCATTATCGTCCCCCTCCCCCACCTCCCCCAATTATAGCATAGTCCCTCCCCAGTGAAGGACAGCCTGTTTCTTCTCGTAACAGTCCCCCCTCCATCCAGTAGAAAAATAGAAATATCCCACTTACATGCAATATACAACTGACTGATCCATCTTAAAGAATTCCTTCACATACAGTGCCTGTTGTTATTTTTTTGTTGTTGTTGTTGTTTCCCCCTTTTCCTGAGGTCCCCAGGCCCAAGGGGTCATTGCGGGTGGGGCTGGGGTAGGGACGAAGTCTGGCCCTCCAGTTGCAACTGCTCCCAGTCCGATATTACCACTTCTGGTAGCTGAAGGCGTTGAATAAACGACGGGACATCACTCGTGTGGCAATCGAAATCATAGTCCCATTCTGGAGTACCGTCAGAGAAAACGGGTAGCCCCATCGATATGGGATATCTGCTTTCCTCAGCTCCGTAGTGACTGGCCGAAGAGCCCTCCTAGCCGATAACGTAAATTTAGAAAGGTCAGCATAAACCTCAATCGAGTCTCCCTCTAACTCCCAAGCTCTTCTTGCTTGCGCTGCTTTAAACAAACGTTCTTTAAGAACAAGGTTCGGCAAGTGACATATAATGTATCTCGGGGTCGATTGTGATGAGGATCATGTGAATCGGAAAATACAGTGGGCTCTATCGACATCTGAAAGCGTAAACTTCCCGTCCGGGAGTAAAAAAGCGAAACAACCTGATTAAATAATTCCGAGTGTCTGTTTCTTCTTCTTTGACCCCCCTTATTCTTATGTTATGATGGCGTGATCTATTTTCGAGATCATCCACGCAGCGTAAAAGGGTGGTCAGTGCCTGAGGGTTCAGGCCTACTCCAGCGGCCATCGATGGGGGTCTCTCTGTAGATTCGAGGTGTGCAACCCGTTCCTCTAATGCCTGGAGGTCGGATCGCATTTCAGAGACCTCACCTTTCAATGAGTTCCCGAGAGATGTAGCCAGGTCTTGCAGGTCCCGCTTGGTCAGCAGTGCCGCGATCAGGTCCTCCAAGCGCTGCATGTGAGAGTGGTCCTCCATCTCAGAGGCCTCTGATGGTTCCGGCGAAATCTACGACGCCTGACTAGGCCCAGAGGAGCGCGTGGCCGACGCATGCAAGAAAGGCTCCATGGTTCCCGGTAATGGGTTTGGGGGATACCCGGTGTCGAAGTGGTCAGTCTCTTGCCTCTGCCTTTCACCATTCCCCACGTATCAGCAGGATTAGAAGCGTTTTTATCAGCATTATGGCCGGAGCTCTAGGATCATGCAGCCATTATTATTATTATTATTATTATTCTTTATTTATAAAGCGCCAGCATATTCCGCAGCGCTGTACAGTAAGCACAGTATGGACAGGGTTACAATACATTGAACAACATTTGACAAACAGTACAGGAGGAGATGAGGGCCCTATTCCCGTAGGAACTCACAATCTGGGAGGGTTGGGGTTGGAAACAGGAGGAGAGGACTGTAAGGTGAGAGTGATTGATGGTTGCGTCAGTGAGTTGGGTGGTAGGCTTCCCTAAATAGGAATGTTTTCAGGGAGCGTTTGAAGGAAGAGAAGTTAGGGGAAAGTCTGACAGTACGAGGGAGAGCGTTCCAGAGAGTGGGGGCTGCGCGTGAGAAATCCTGCAGTCTATCATGGGAAGAGGTGATGCGGGGAGAAGCTAGGCGCAGGTCACTGTTTGACCTTAGGGAGCGGGCTGGGATGTATTTGGTGATTAGTGAGGACAGGTAGTGGGGAGCTGAGTTAGTGAGGGTTTTGTAGGTAAGGATAAGGATTTTGAACTTAATTCTGCAGTGGATGGGGAGCCAGTGAAGGGACTCGCAGAGGGGAGCGGCAGAGACAGAGCGGCGGGTGAGGTGAATTAGCCTGGTGGAGGCGTTCAGGATGGATTGTAGGGGGGAGAGGCGGGACAGAGGGAGGCCAGATAAGAGATTATTGCAATAGTCGAGTCGGGAGATTACCAGGGTGTGTATGAGTTGTTTTGTGGTGACAGCGGTAAGAAATGGCCGAATTCTGGAAATATTACGCAGTTGGTATCGGCAGGAGGAGGAAAGAGACTTGATGTGGGGGATGAAGGAAAGAGCAGAGTCAAGTGTAACTCCAAGGCAGCGAACTTGGTTTGATGGGGAGATGGTGATACCCTCCACCGTGATAGAGAAGTCAGGAGGTGGGGAGGCATTGGAGGGAGGAATAAGTAGGAGTTCAGTCTTTGACATGTTGATCTTTAGGTGGTGGGAGGCCATCCAGGAGGAGATGCCAGATAAACAATCACTGACTTTTGAGAGGACAGGGGGAGAGAGATCAGGGGTAGAGAGGTAGATCTGAGTGTCATCAGCGTAGAGGTGGTAATTAAAGCCAAAGCTGTTGATGATTTTGCCCAGGGAGGAGGTGTAGATGGAAAAGAGCAGAGGACCAAGGACAGAGCCTTGAGGTACACAAACAGATAGAGGCAATGAGGAGGAGGAGTTACCAGCAAAGGACACACAGAAGGACCTGTTGGATAAATAGGAGTCAACCCAAGCAAGTGCAGTGTCACCGAGACCCAGAGAGTTGAGGGTCTGTAGAAGGAGGGGGTGGTCAACAGTGTCAAAAGCAGCCGAGAGGGGGGCGGAGCTGACTGCCGGCGGAGATGGTTGCACTTTGCTGAGCTCCTGATGACTTGCAGTGTTACCTGCTGCTTATCGCGACCTACCGACGGCTACAGTGACTGGTGTGGAGGGGAATACGTTGGGTGCCCTGCAACCGGATGTTAACGCGGCCCTTTAACTCACTTTGGGGCACTTTCCAGACTCAGGCCTGATATTGCGGCCTACCTCGGGCGTCCATTTTTGGATCCTTTCCTGCGGCAGAATGATGATCCGGCCTCCCTTTGGGAGCAGCGGGGCCGAGATGGCGGACTTAGATGGATGGCTGTCTGAGGAAGAGGATCAGCCGATTACACGGGGAGATGTACGGCACCTCGTGAATGCGTTGCGGGCATGCCAGGAGACGGCCACCCCGTTCGGTGCTGTGCCGGTGGATCCCCTGCCCGGCTCGGTCGCTGGCTCGGATGAGTTGGGCGAGGAGAGGTGGAGTACCGGAGGTGGTGTCCCTGGTCGTGATCTCCTGAGGGCTGACAGTGATGACCTGCTTGAAGTACCCAGGCCAGCCTCTTCTCTGCAATCGATCCCTTTGTCACGGAAGATCTACTTACCCGCTGTCTGTCGGCCCCTAGCTGAGAATTTACGAATGGATTGCAGACTCCTGGTTGTTCCTGCAGACTTCGGGACGGTGGTGGATCCCCCTTGTGCGTTGCTGTCATCGGCCTGGCTGTTTCCTGGGGTGCGGCGGAGATTGGATCTGGGCTGTGGTGCGGTGCCTGGAACTGGAGATGCGGTTGGGAAGCTTTCTAGATGGCAGACCCTTCTTCCTCGGTCTGTCCTCGTGGGGACTATAGGCTCTGTGCCACATATTGACTCTGGCTGAGATGGCTGGCCCCGCTGCTGTATAACCGGCTGAGGGGCTCCCGCAGATCGGATGTCCCTCGCTGACTGTTTTGGCGACCCCACTACGGAATTGGCATTTCTTCTACCCATGTTGAGATGACCCCTGCCTTCCCTATTTTACCTTGCCAGCTTTACCTGAGCAGTGATTCCCCCTCCCCATTTAAAGAGATATGCAGTGTTGTGGTGTTTGTCCCCTTTTTTCTTTATGTCCGGGCGATATCTTTTGTCGAGGACCTTCCCTTGAGGTCTCTGGGGCCTTTGTTTTCTGTATACCTGTAGGGATGTCGGGACTCCCTTCCCCCTATTACCCCCCTTTTTATTTTTTTTTCATTTTTTTTTTGGCGTGCGGGATACTGGGTTGCCTGGGTGAGCCACCGGCGCGGCAACCATGGCTCTGGCCGTGCTTTTGGCCCCAGGTCTCCCGAACTTGGGACCCCTTCCATGGCCCCCGACTTTCCTTCGGGTTGTCGGGGTGAGCCGGGAATGTCCCCCCTTACTCGGGCAGTCCCCCACCCATCCCTCACCCCTTTTCCCTGCCCAGTTTTTTTTTTTTCCTAACGTCCACTGGCAGTCCTTCCCTACCTCTTTTTGTGCACCACCTGGACAGCCCCCTCACCCCCACCTTTTTTGAGATTTTTCCTCGCAGCAGACTTTGATGTACTTTTGAGACACCTTTGACTTACCCGTCACCCCTTCCCCCTTTTTTGTTTTATCTGAGATACTCCTCGCAGCAGACTCTTGTTGTATTTTCCGTTTGAGACTCTATTGATGACTTACTGTGGCCTTGCGTGACCACCTACTGCTGAATATGTTTTCTGTTTTCATGTGCAAATTCTAAAATAAAGAATTATAAAAAAAAAGCATCCGAGAGGTCAAGCAGGATGAGAATAGAATAGTGGCCGTGTTTTTTAGCAGTTAGGAGGTCATTGGTGACTTTGGTGAGGGCAGTTTCAGTTGAGTGTAGTGGACGGAAGCCAGATTGCAGGGGGTCAAGTAGGGAATTGGAGGACAGGAAGAGGGAGAGGCGGTTGAAGACTAGTTTTTCTAAGAGCTTAGAGGTAAAGGGAAGCAGGGATACAGGGCGGTAGTTGGATGGAGAGTTGGGATCTAGGGATGGTTTCTTTAGTAAAGGGGTAACTAGCGCGTGTTTGAAGGCGGATGGAAAGGAGCCAGTGGAGAGAGATAGGTTGAAGATGTGTGTGAGAGCAGGGGTGAGGGAGGAGGAGAGGGGAGGAATTAGATCTGAGGGAATGGGGTCGAGCGGGCACGTGGTGAGATGTGAGGAGGACAATAAGGAATTGACTTCCTCCTCAGTTGCTGGGAGGAAGCGGCAGAGGGTGGCAGAGGGGACCTGTGGGAGTGGAGGTGGCAGATAACTATTTTGTGTTGGGATGTTGCTTCTGATAGTTAAAGTTTTACTGAGTAAGTAGTCTGCCAGGTCTTGAGCGCTGAAGGCAGCTGTGGGGGGAGGTGCAGGTGGGTAGAGGAGGGTGTTGAAGGTGGACCAGAGCCGTTTAGGGTTGGAGGACAGCGTAGATATAAGAGATGAGAAGAAGGATTGTTTGGCCAAGTGGAGGGCAGAGGTGTATGACCGGAGAATAAACTTGAAGTGAACCAAATCAGCTTCAGAGCAGGATTTCCTCCAGGCACGCTCTGCGGTGCGGGAGCATCTTTGCAGGTAGCGAGTCTGGAGGGTGTGCCAGGGCTGAAGCTGGCGGTGTAGGGCCTTACAGAGTCGAAGAGGAGCAAGAGTGTCTAGAGCAGAGATAAGAGTAGTGTTGTAGTGATTAGTGACAGCATCAGGGCAGGTGAAGGATGAGGTGTGAGGGAGGTGGTGTAGTAGGTTGGAGAATTGATGGGGGTCCACAGCATGTAGATTTCTGCGAGTGTGTGTGCGGGGTGGGGGAGCAGGGTGTTTAGGAAGTCCAGATAGGTTGAAAGTGAGAAGGTGGTGGTCAGAGATGGGGAAAGGGCGACATTTGAACTCAGAAATGGAGCAGAGGTTGGAAAAGACAAGGTCAATAGCGTGACCATCGTGGTGGAGTAGGGAGGAGGGAGGATTGTGTGAGTCCAAGGGAGGACGTGAGTGAAAGAAGTTTGGAGGCAGCAGGTGCGGAAGGATCGTCAATGGGAATGTTGAAGTCCCCGAGAATTATGCATGGAAGATTAGAAGACAGGAAGTGAGAAAGCCAGGTAGCAAAGTGGTCAAAGAACTGGGAAGTTGGTCCCGGTGGGCGGTAGATGACTGCCACCCTGAGAGCCAGAGGAGAGAACAGGCGGATGCAGTGTGTCTCGAAGGAGGAGAAGGAGAGGGATGGGGGTGGAGGGAGATGCTGGTAGGTGCAGGTGCGGAGAGAGCAGGAGTCCGACCCCGCCACCATTTCTCTCACCCGGTCTGGGGGTATGGCTCAAGTGTAGACCGCCATGTGAGAGAGCAGCAACGGAGGCCGTGTCAGAGGGAGTTAGCCAGGTTTCAGTTAAAGCTAGGAGGTTGAAGGAGTTTGAAAGGAAGAGGTCATGGATTGCTGTGAGTTTGTTGCACACAGAGCGAGCGTTCCAGAGGGCGCAGGAGAAAGAGGACAGGCGCTGAGGGATTATGGGAATGAGGTTGCTGGGCTTGCAGGGAGGTGATTTATGTGCGATGGAGATAGGATGAGAGGGAAGTATTGGATGTGTTGTGGGGCCAGGGTTAGGGGATATGTCACCTGAATAGAGTAACAGCAGGAGGGTGAGAACATCTAGCTCGGTCAGGCCACTCCCCCAGCTGTCTAAATTTCTGATGTAGGAATTGAAACAAGAATTACTTTTTCCTTCAACCCTATTTATTCAGCAGCCTTCATAATACTGCTGACTAAGGTTTCTTCATTTGCTTATCATAGTTCTTTACAGTAGGGTGTGGGAGTTTCTTCTGTTCTTTGACAGTGGAATATTAATGATATGTGGATTTAAAGTGGAGATACATGAAGACAAAAGGCACTCCTGTAAAACACGAAACATTCACAACTGCTTTATTTTCTTAGATAGAAAGGTAAACAATTACATTATTTACCAAGCCTTTTTAAAGATTTTAAGGCTGGCCGCCCACTGGATCTGTATTTGTGCGATGGTGCGATCAAAAGTATTCAAATAAAAAGCCTCCCATATAAATTTATTCAACCCCTGCATGCACCGGCAGAAAAAATGACCCTGACATATATAAATGTACAGGCTGTCACTCAGGGACGGAATAAGATCTCTATGGGCCTGGAGCTGAAGATTTTGGTGGGCTTTTTTTTGAAATATAGTGAAATGAAAACAGATTTTAGGTTCTTTAATAGTGCAGGTACGGATATATCTAACCAGGCAAACACTGTGAGTAAATTTCCATTTAGATTTCAATCATTTACAGAGTGTAAAATAATTGTTTTACATTTTATCATCCAAACCTTTGTGGTTATATATTCTATAAGGAATTTTTGTTAAGGAATTGAAATGGAAACCTGTTCCTGCATTTTTCTGAGAAAATATCCAATTTTAACCCAAAATTTGTTTTAAAAAAAGGAAATATTTCCCTTGTGTTTTGGAGGATGGTGTTTTATGAATAATATGACTATGTATAAAACACTGTCCTTGAACCCATCGTGGGAATTGAAAAGGTGAGTAATGGCAGTGGTATTGCTCATTTTATACGTGACAAACTTTGGAACTAAAAATAAACAGATTTTTTTGTTTTCTTTTAGATATTCATTGTCACGTTTGGTATCGATGCAAAGGCCAGACTCTGACCTGTCCAATGACACCTCACTTTACCTTGTGAGGTATAAAGATTAGTGATGCAGGGTTCTAAAGTCACCCCCCCCCGTGATCTTCGCTGCAGTACAGCGGTTTGGGTTTTTGATGTACCATTTCGTAACCACGGATTGTGCCATCACATACATACTTGTTGGTAACATGAGAAATGAGATGTTTAGTTAGTGCAGCATCATTGTTCACTTTATAATTGAAAGTGAAAAATATTGCTGTGTTAGAAAGAAAAAAAAAGGAAATTTTTATTTTTACGTAAACCATGGTCATTGGAAAGGCCATGCTCTGGCCTTTCAAGCGATACCTCACATGACTCTGTAGCTGCTGTGGGGTTGGAGATACAGGGGTCCAAATGCCCATAAATGCATACATATTTATCCTTTCACTGGACCAATTCTGGGGCATGGGGCTGGAGCTGCTGCTCCATCAGCCCCTATGTTAATCCGGCCCTGCTGCCACTGTCAAACTCACAGCAGGTGGGCTTGGCGCTTGGGATATAGACGGCACAGGCGATGGATCGTATGGACCGGTTCTGTGTGTCAGGGACTCACTGCTGATCTGTGAGTGCACACACTGGTCCCGCAGCCATGTGGAGCCTCCTGCTGTTTCCAGCCCATGTGACAATAACTGTGGCACCAGCAAACGGCGTCATGTGACCTCTCTTCCGGATTCATCACGGCTGGAAAATATTAGGGGCGCAAAATTTCAAATGAAATTTCCGCCCGTAAGAAATTCGTGCCCGGGGCCACTGCCCCTTTGGCACCCCCCACGCTACGCCACTGTATAGTGGTCGAGTGGTCGTCCCTCTCAGAGAGTCTGTCAAGGCAGGGTGAGGTGCTCATTCACGTCGCGGTGGCACAGCTCGCCTTGTTTTGCTGCTCCTTCCCGCATGACGGAATGATGTCTGCGGCTGTTTGCCGCATCAGTGGGAAGGAGGAGCTGAAGACGAAGTGCGCAAAACAGGGGCATGTGCGTTCTGAGTAGAAACACTGTCAGAGGCGGAGCCCACATCTCACGCAGCCTACACTTTGTTTACAAGCACTCGAGGAGCAGGTTGCATGAGCGACTGCCTGCTCGAGTGTTTGTACACACAGCAGGGTGTGCAAGATGTTTCTATCAGCTGATAGATTTTGATCTGGAAAGGTCAAGGGAAGTGGCAGATGGAGGCTGCAGGTTCGTTTAACATATTCTGCCTTCCCACCTGCTTACTGACTTAACAAATATATGTATATGCAGACACTAGGGTTAATTGAAAAAAAAGTGGATATAGCCAAAGAATACGATAAAACTTAGCTTTTAATCAGAAATGCAGTAAAAGAATGCTTTCAAAGCTGTATTGTGGTAGGCAGACAGACACAGTCACAGTGCTTACCTAGGACAAACATAACATATACATGTCTCAGCGGAGGCGAGAACATGAGAACATAAGTAAAAGCAGGCCACTACAAAAAAGAGGCCATAAAGCAAGTTTGGGAGTGTGCTAGATTGGAAATACTAACACAATGCTGGACCCTCCCTGGAAACTGATATAGGGAATAAAAGGCAGTGTGGAAACATTGCAAGTATCAAATATAATAGATGGGAACAGGCCTTCGAGGGTCTGTGTGGGTATAGGAAAGCATAAGAAAACACACAGCCTATATGAAGAGCCCTATCAGGAACAAACAATACAGGCTTGGAAGGAAACGAAAAAAAGAAAAAAAAACACAAAAACAAACAAACAGCCTAGCTTCAGTGCATTGAAACTGAGCTAGTTGCCTAAATTGGGAGCGCTCCCAGTAGGTAAGGAATATTCCTATCAAGCAGGAAAAAACACAGTATCTAGAGCAAGGATTAAAGGATCCCTAAAACAAAATGAACATCTCTATTGGCTCAACGCGTTTCCCTGGTATAAACCAGCGTCATCAGGAGGAGCAGAGAGTGCAGCCTACTTGTTGCATAGGCTTGAGTGTAAGAAGTCACTTTGTACACTACAGGTACTACTTACTACAGGTAAGAAGTCACTTCTTACACTCAAGCCTATGCAACAAGTAGGCTGCACTCTCTGCTCCTGATGACGCTGGTTTATACCAAGAGCCTTTTTTCTATGTTCAATAGATTGTTTCCCACAACTATCTTGGTACACCCTGCAAGTGTTTTAGACACTAGGGTTACCAGGTTGGCCATGTTTCACTTATTCATGCTGATGGGCACTGTGTGAAAAAAGTGCCACCCTGCAACATGTAGAATCCATATACTGCAGGTAAAGCAAAAAGGATTCAGGCCTCCACAGGTATCCAGTGAACAAGGACTTTGGCTATGTCAGCTAGAGGCGATGTGAGCAAGAATTAAAACCTATGTATCTCACTCTTTGCCACTTTAAGACTGACACCCTGTACCTTTTCATCAAGGAAAAGAAGGAGAAATTACATTTTACCAATATAAACTTTATTGGAGCTCATATTTTGTCTGACAGAGAATATGTGAGATGTCAATAATCTGAAGCTGCACTCCAATTTTTTTGAATTTTGGGAAATACGTGTTTTTTTTTTCTTTTCTTTCCTGTGAACTGTTGTCACTTATACTGTACATTGTTACCCAACAGTATATGAATATTATTGTTATCATCTTAACCCATTACCTCTTGACGGCGCCTGCCCCATTTCTAATTCTAAATCAAAAAGGAATCCCAGGTGACCAATCACTACTATGAAACTGATTTTCCTGAAGCTTATAAGTTATACATGTGCAAGGCAGCACTTTTACCTGTGCTCTTCTTCTGTATGAAATAGTAATGTGTGTCCAGGAAAACATGGCTGCCCTGGCAACCCTAGGCGGCCAGACACGTGCATAGTTTGGCTGAGTGCCCCAGCCTCCTTGTTCCCATCAATTGCCAAAGCTCTGCAAAGGGGTTATCCAAGCACCATACTTGACACTTGAAGTGCACCAAAAGGTGAATTTCCCTTTGTGGTGCAATTTCGGGGCAGCTTGTCTCCTCCTAAATAAAGTGTCAATAAGCTTAATATGGTGCAGTTCCCCGCACAGCGGCGATCTGCGGCGGCAGAGAAATTGTCCCAAGACGTATCAGAGCACCAAACTAAACCGTGTTGGCGAAATGCCCTGATTTTTGTGCATATCTCATAGGCTTTAAATGTAATTTTTTTTCTTTAAACCATTTTTTTTTTCTGAACAATTTTTTTTTTTATATTTAAATTTTTATTGAGAAGAATATCGTACATACATACAGAGGACAGCGAGCCCGCTGTCCACGTTGATAGTGATCATACAGCACACTTCATCAACTTGGTATGAGCAAATTGTACCATATCTTCAATTTTACCTTAAGGGGGAGAGTCTGAATGGGTAACAGGGGGAAGGAGGGTAGGAAGGGTAGGGAGGGAGGGTAGGAAGGGTAGGGAGGGTAGAGGTAGGGAGGGATGGAGGGGGAGTCAGGAAAACATTCACTGTTATCTCTATTACCCGACAAGTGATTCCAACCCGCTCTACTCTCTCCGAGAAACCCCTCAGAGATGGTGTCGATCGGGAGCTAGTACGTCACAAACCGCAGGCTTTGTAAATTTTATGGATGTCCCATATCGCCCATGGGTCTCGCTTTGGGGGTCTGACACCTCTAGCCGCCAATTCCCTAGAGTCAAAGGAGCGATATTGGTCCAACATGGTCACTATCTGCCGTTGCGCCGGGACAATGGTCGATCTCCAGTTGCGAGCTATGAGGAGCATTGATGAGGACACTATGATAAAGAGCATTTTCAAGTGCTGACGTGGAAGGCGTATTATTCCGAGCAACAGGACCTCCGGGGAACAAGGGACATCGCTACCCAGTACCTGTGTAGCAAGCTGAGAAATTTCGGACCCCAGGGGAGCAATCATGGGACAGTGCCACCAGATATGACCCATAGTGCCCACTGCCGAGGAGCATCTCCATCATAGTTCTGAGGTCTGGGGTCAAAGCGGTGTAATTGGTGAGGTGTGAGGTACCAACAGTAATTTTTTTCGTTTCAATCAGTGTGGCGCACCGAGATGCCCTTGTGACGAACATATGTGCCATCGCCCATTGCGATGGTGTGAATGATTTAGAAAGGTCCTTTTCCCACGTAGATTGGAATGACCACCTGGTCGCTTTAGTGGGGGTAGTGAGTATCCGGTACATCAGTGAGGTTGGCTTAATGGTGGAGAGCGGATCCAGCCAGAACAATTCTAGCTCCGAGAGGAGCGGGAGAGTGTACCGTAGAATGTCAAAGACATGACACGATTTTAGATAGGAATACAGTTGTAAATATGATAGGAACATCGTGGGTGGTACCTTGTATTTGAGTTGCACTGAATGGAAGGGCAGGATGGCTGACATTGTGAACAGATGGGTGTGAGTGACCCCCTGGAGTATCCAGGGTGAGGCCCGAAAGTGTGGGAGGAGGTGGGTCAGCAAAGTCTATTGGAGTGGCCATAGACAATGGGGCATGGTGTATGAATAGAGCAGAGTGTTGGTCCCACACCCGGAGTAGCAGGGATGTGGAGGACAGCAGGGACGATAGGTGTGGTCTATACTTTCAGGGTATCCAGAGTAGGTCAGCTAGGTCATGACCATCGGTAAAGGCTGAGACTATTAACAGCCACTGGGGCATAGGGTGATTATGAACAATTTCAGATAGGGATGCGAGGCAGGATGCCCAGTGGTATTTGTGGATATGGGCCACATTAAGGCCCCCATCCTTGTGTCTATAGTACAACAGGCTTCGTTGTACCCAAGGCCTTTTATTCTTCCAGATATAGGTCATTAGGAGGGATTGCAGTTGGTCCAGATAGGTTTTTTTTTGCGTATTTGTGCGATCGTGCGATTGTCCTTCATCGTTCGACCAATCCCAGAACATGAAGGCGGTATAAGTATAACCCCACCCAGGGCCAGCCTTTGGGATGTGTGAGCTGTGCGGTGGCACAGGGCGCCATCGTACAGGGCGCCATGGCAACAGGCCAACACAGCTCAGTTTTGTTGTACTGTCCCTGCAAGTGGATTATTCTGGAGGGAGCAGCCATTAGGTGGCGCTCATCAGCTGCTGAGCATGGCTGCTCCTCCCCATCCTCCTGCAAGTCTTTCTGGTTCCACGGGAATGTTGAAAGGAGGTGAGAAGACAGTGACACAGGAGAGCAGGACCAGCTGAGCAGGAGACAGAGGGACAGGTAAGACAGGCAGCATTTTTTTTTTTACTCAGCAAGCGCCCCCCCCCAGCCCTCACTCTGATTTCACCTCAGCAAAAAGGAGGAGGGGGGCAGCATGCAGGGGGGGCGCACTTCACAGGGAGGACAGAGAGTGGAGACAGACAGAGGAATCACAGAGAGAGAGGGATGAAAGCGAAAGGGATCACAGAGATAGATGTGTGACAGAGAGGGGTGAGAGTACTCAGAAATGTGGAGCTCTGTGATATATTCATACACACCGCACATTACTGTAAGTTTTATTGCTGTAGAGCTCTGTGATACACTCCTACACACCGCACATGAGATTTATTGCTGTGGAGCTCTGTGATATGCTCATCTGTGAATAGATTAACCATTACTTCTCTATAGGACAATTTCGCTGCCGCTGAAGATTGCCAAATTGCGGAAACCTGCACTGTATTTCGCCAGTATTTGGAGACTTGACAGTTTATTAATAGACAAATTGACATGAAATTGCACCATACGGTAATATTCACCATTCGGTGCAATTCAGTGGCAAGTTCGGGGCTTATTGAATAACCCCTCCCATTAACGCACTCACTACTACGTCACTCACACAACCACACACATTCATCAATCTCTGACACACATTCTCCTCACACACATGCTACTCAGCCCCCCATTCACATCACATTCTGTCACTTTCATTCCTATGAATTCATTTTTTTTCCTGTAGCAGATCTTTTTATTTCTTATGGGACCTTTTCTATTATTTAAACACGTTTTAATGCATTGTTTTTGGTTTAAATACCCACTACAAGAATAACATTCCATTTTTTTGTTTTTGTATTTGCAGTCCAGCGGTATTCAGTGGCGTTCGGCTGTCAGTCCGGCGGCATACGGCTGTGTCACTGGGTCGTCCAGTCGCTTGCAGTGGACAACCCAAGAAGACTGCTGTCGTACGACCTAGGTTGTCTGTGCTTGCAGCCTCCCCATTTTAGTGTTAGATTCCGGGGCAGGCGCTACCAGGGCACATTTACTGTAATACTCGCAATAGAGCTTCTGCGCTGCTGTGAGTATCAGCTCCTGGAGTCCATAGGACACCATGGAGGGCTGTGCTGCCTGGCCGTGAGCCCTGCGCTGCCTGGCCGTGAGCCCTGCGCATTCTCGATCTTGAGGACTGTCCCCAGTCTCAATCTGCTGCAGCCAGGACAAGCGGCAGATCGAGGCAACATTCTCGCCGTGGGATGTGAGGTGAGTATTGGTTTTAATGGGGAGGTTTTTAGGGGGTGCTAAATAATTCTGCAAAAGCTGAGTCACTTAGCACCAGCATTTAGGAGTAGCTAAAATTTTCTTTAACCCATTGCTGCGGTAATTAGCGCTAGGACTTTGTAATACCTTACTTAATTTAATGTTAATTACTGATTGCGCATTCTATATATAATCTGGGGAGCGCAAAGTACAGTAAGCCCCTGCAATCTAGCACAATCACTGAAGTGCTACCAGATTTTTAAGGGGTTCAGATTCAGGAATGTAATATGGGGGGGGCATGCATTAAACTCACTTTCCCCAGTGTTAATGCTTACATATCTGAATGCTACAGTTAGCATTCAGTATGTAATCTAGCCCAAAAGTTTAATTTCCTCATACTGCTAATATGGAAATTTGGGGGTTAAGAATGGGAGTTTTAAATAGTGGGAGGTATTGGATGGAGTGTGGTCATGGTAGGATGTGGGGCGCTTTTTTTAAAAAGCCATTTTTTTTTCCTTTACTGCTGAACTGAAAACAATAAAAAAAACACAGCCGAATGCTGACGAAGACCTGAAGGAGGGACTTATTAAGCCCTTTCAGCACCAGGGACAGCAGCCAGAGATTCCTTCATGTGTGCAAATTGCCATTCTGTTACCTTTTACTATGAGTGTAGACATTTCTTATTTGACTCCTGTGACACGGAGTGGTTCAGAGTTAATGGGAATTTGTAATGTATTGATTTGTTTTAGAGTAATCTGTATGACTCCTGTGGTAGTGAGCAGCTATATTGAGGTCTGAGCGGTACAAATCTTTCTTTGCTATCCTGTAACCATGAACCCATGAAGGTTTGGTTCCTACTTTCTCTATTTAGGCTATACTAAGTGGCAAGAAGAATTTTGAGATTTGTTTTGAATTGTTATTGAATAACTTGTATGACTCTTGAGTAAGAGAGCAGCCAAATTGAGACCTGAGAAGTTAAGTTCTTCTTTGCGATCTTATAACCTCCGACCCATGAAGGCTCGGTTCCTACATGTCCATTCTTTTATCTAAAGATTAAAAGTTATGTTTAAATTACCGTGTACCTACTCTTGTATTCTTCTATATACTGTAGAAGGGTTACCCCCGATGTTCTTGACGTAAACTGTGAGGGGTCACTATTTATGCCTATTTATATAAGATACCAACTATACATTAGGATTGTCTTTTTTGATTGCCGAAATACAGTGCATTTTTGGTCACAATTCGGTAATTTTTCAATTTGGGAGATTTAATTAAAGGTATAATGGCATTTCAATTCCTGTAAAAAAATTCAGCACCTGCGATTCAATTCCAATTTAATGTATCGTTAAGTCTACAAAATATCAAGTTCTGAATAGAGTTGATAAATGACTCTTTGTCCATGGGAGGTGGGAAATCACTCTAAATTAACTATAAAGGTTCTGGAACCAGGTGTTACTTTTAGGGTTAGGGCTACTTTTAGTGTTAAGATTATTTTTTTTTTATTTTTTTGATTGAATATGTTAAAAAAAAGGAATATTTCTTAGGGTTAGTGTTGCCAACAGGGGTTAATTAGATAGAATATAATTTTCTTACTTAAGTTCCTACCAGACCATTTATTGGAATTAAACTGTGGACAAATTTTTTGAATCCTATGCTGGGTCATTTATTGTAAGTTAATTACACAGAAAATGCATTAACGACCCATTTAGGTGGTTTAGCATGATCTTTAAAAATCAGAGCATATGTCTTGAGGATTCTTTTGAGAATTGGTCATTTTATAATCCAAACATAATTTTCAATGGTCGATGCCCCTGTCATGAACTTTAGTCGGATTCACATTTCCAGCCTTTACTTGTGCTGGTAATTTAGCCATTCGTGGGGGCATGATATAATTATGGGCTGCCTTGTAATATCAGAGTTCTGCAATCTGGGTCTGTTTTCCCCCTGTTTTTGACCGCTCATGCATAACGCGCACATACACAGCTGCTGTTGTTCAATGTGTAGGAGGGTTATAGAAGACTGAATTTACACCAGAGATCTGCCTGCTTCCTACACGCTACAGTATATCCATGTTAAAGTTTCCTCGCTCTCCATAGCACAGATAATGCAGAATAATACTCGTGATATTCCACTATATAGACAAAATTCCATTTAAAAAATCACTACACACCGGTAGTGTAATGCAACATAAATTGATGACAATTGATGCAAAAAAAAAACATGTAGCAATCGCAGGAGAGTAAGGGGTTAACCCTAAGCGATATAGACAACTAGGTTCACCTAGAGAGCAGGTGGACCACAAATTCTACCTGGATGCAGTAGTGGTAAAGCATAATTTTTATTATAACTCATTAAAATTGTAAACAAACAAAACTAGTCATGATCATAAAAAACAAACAACCACAGAACTTAAAAACCTTTTCACTGTGGGAAATATACCACAAAAAAATATATATATATTTGAATTGTGCACCAAACTTGATGAATTGATTTGTATGCCAACTGATGAAGCGATTTGATCGCGAAACGCGTATTGGCGTCTACCAATTGTTTATTTTATCATTGTTTTAATTGTTTTATGAAATAAATAAGTTTTTAAAAACCTACTCTCAAGATCCTGCAACCTTATTTTTCCTTGGAGGAATATCGTCACAACAGAGGTCAAAGAGGGGAGTCCGATATCTCCTAAAAAATATCGGCTGCACAGTACATCTAGTGTCTGATTTATGACACCTCCAAATGTGAGTTAAATCATTGCTTAATTTTTGGGGGGCTCAGATGTACCATACATATCACACTATGTTTGCCCTGTATCCCTTTATATTCTGAGGGTGATGACTGCATAAGAAAAGGAGACCCAAGTAATAAGAAGATCTCCCATCAGAGAATACTGAATTTTAAAGAGAGAAGCGCAGACTATCACCACATCCCTTTTTTGTCAATTAAAAATAAGAGAAGAATCACTGGAAAGGGCGCAGTCTGCCCTTTTCAGTGATGCCTCTCTTTAACCCCTTAGGTGTCAGATCATGATTTGCATGCCAATTGGTGCCGGATCGCGGTCCTCTCCCAGAGGTGGCTGACATCCTTCCCCCCCCCACTTATGTTGTCGCCACATACGTGATGACATCAGTTGGTCAGTTAACCCCCTACCTTCCAAGAGGAGAATGGGGGTCATTTGGACCACCGTATCTTCCGAACGGTGGTGGCTAGAGGGTCATGTTTGATATCATTGGAAAGGCCAGAGCACGGTCAGGTTTGGTTTACCAAAATAAATAAAAATCAAAAAAGGGTAAGAAAATAAAAACCTAAATTTTTCAAAAAAAATAAAAATATAGGTTTTTAAAAAATAATTTTGCCTGGTCCTATAATAAACTGGGACTTCAAATCACTTTTAAACACGATGAGCACAAAACCGTCAAAATGAGCTCAGCACACAGATGTGAAATGGCTCAGCAGTGAAGGGGCTAAAAAGCAAAAACATGTAAACATTGGGTATTTCTAATCTCGGGATAAAATTTAGAAACTATTTAGCTGGGGTCTTTTTTGGTGGTTGTAGTTTTTGAGGATCAAGGTTCGAAAAAGTGTGTTTTTCTTAATTTTTTTCATCATCTTTCATTTTTTATAGTAAATTATATATGATGAAAATAAAGGTATCTTTAGAAAGTACATTATTGCAGAGAAAATAGGTATATAAAATGTGTGGGTCCATAAACGATTAAGAGGAAAATTAGAGCTAAACACACTTTCGGACTGCCAATGGTAAAACCGCCTAGCCCCCTATGGGGTTAATCGGGGGGTTACGTGATGCTAAATGATTCTGCAAAAGCAGAATAATTTAGCACCAGCTTTCAGAACGTGCTAAAAATTTGTTTAGCCCATTGGTGTGATAATTAGCACTAGGGCCTTGTATTATCTTACTTATACTAACGCTATTAACTGATTGCGCTACCTAAGTATAGGATGCGCAAACTACAGTAAACTCTCACAAGCTAGTGCAATTACCAATGCACTAACAGATTTTTAATAGGTTTAGTGCTAGGAATGTAATATGGGGGGGTGCCACTCACGTACAGACTTCAACCCAGAAGGGCACAGCACTCGGCGAAGTGGACGCAGGGTTAAAAATCACTATCCGTCTGCACTAGACACTGAATAATGACTACGTTGCACACAATCCCAGCACCCACTTCCCTTAATTACCAATACTTACAATGCCACCACCACAGGTCAACGATGGAACCGTTTTCGTGCGATGGTGCGATCATCCGATATCGTCTGTCTTCAAATGTCCGATCCTGTAACATGAATGTGAATTGAACCATCCTCCATTGCAGCAGACGTCCGACTTCTGGCGACGGGTAAAGACCACAGGAGATGGGCGATCACACCTTGCAGGCTGGGAGTTCAGAATGATTGCTGGGCAAGATGGACGTTGACAAACTCATTAGGGGAGTTAAAAAAAAGCATTTATATCGGTTTTGCTGTTTTTTGAACTCTCATTCAAAATAAATGATGCAGATATGATGCAGTTTACCAAAACACTTATTTGCATGTTGGGACTAGCTGTGTAACATGGTGGGACTAGCGGTGCTGCTGCGCAAAGGGGTTTATTTAGTAAGCACTGGCATGCCTCCCGAAGGGCACTGAGTTTTGAATTTCCCCATACGTTTCAATTTTATTGCTGTTTCTAATGTAAAAATTGTGTCGAAATATGGTGCAGTTTGCTGCAAATCGCTGCACTTCGGCAATCTGCGGCGGCAGAGAGAACAAATATCAGAGAGCAGTACTGCACTGAAGTGTTGGCGTTCTGCCCTGATTTAGGAGATAGTTTGACAGGTTTACAGACAAAGCACATAGTAAAAATAATAGTAACAAAAAAAAAAGGACTGCACTGGTTCCAAAAGCAGAATGAACTTGTTTTTGTATGTAAAACCAGTTCATTCTGGTTTTGGCAGTCTCTGCGCTCCACCTCTGATTTTGATTTGGATCGTCTGTGGTCGCACGACAGATCGCACGCAGTGGACAACCCTAGTCTGACCTGGTCGGATGACCGACGTCGTCCATGGTCTGACGAAAAACTTGGTCGTCCGACTACGGATCCAGTGGACGGCCAGCCTAATACCTGAACCAGAGCTGACCTGAGACTCTGATTATGCATCCCAATCCAGAAAACTGACTTCACCTCAACTCACTTACAGTAGATCGTCCCGGGCTCATGCTATCTTGTCTATGTATCAATCCTTCCAAGTGAGGCACTTAGAGATATTCTGGAGATACTCTGGAGGTAGTCTGAGGTTAGACAGGAGGTAGAAAACCTACAAAAAGGTAATATTTGCTTGTTTTAAATCCATTCTTTCATTTTATAATGGCAGGCTTGGTCCAGTGTAATAGCTGTCATGCATTTGTTTTTAGATCCAATTTTTGAAGGTTTGGAGGGTGCCTGATATGTAGTCAGTTCTCTTTATTGCAGCAGGAAATTGCCTGTTTGAAGTCTGAGATTTGTAAATTATCTGTTAGACAAACTCAGGCTATGACTGTTACAAAGCCACTGCCACAGAGGCCTCCTAGGAGCGGCAGATGGACTACTGTAGGATCTGATAGACTTAGAGTTGTGGATAGAAGGCATGTCCCACAGTCTGTGGATCTTCTTAATTCTTTTGAGGCACTTTCAGAGTGTAGTGGTAAGACGGAAGTAGGCGCAGACACCAAAGTTGAGGAACTACCATCCCCTATGCCTAAGGTATGCAAGACTGCAACCAAGGACAAAAAGGAAAAGGTGGGACTTGATAGAAGGCAATTGTTGCTGGTTGATTCTATCATAAGAATGGTTGAGCTGGAGAGTAGTGGTTTGGGGAGATGTCTTCCTGGGGCTACTGCTCGTAGAGACAGGAGACGTATTCTCAATATTGTCAAACAAGCAAAGCAGGAAGGGGAAGTGGACGTTCTAGTCCATCTAGGGACAAATGACTTGGCTAGCAATGTTGTTTCTGAGATTAAGGAAGATTTTTGTGTTCTTGGAGGTGAAATACAGCAGATTGCGTCCACTGTGTCATTCTCTGAAGTTCTGCCTGTGCATAACATTCAGGATAGGCAGATGTACACTAGGGAATTTAATTTGTGGCATTGGGAATGGTGTAAGGAGCAAGGATTTGGCTTTGTGTCCCATGATAGCTCTAATTGGAGCAGAAAGGAACTGTATAAAAAAGATGGTTTGCATCTTACTCATAGGGGAACATATGTTCTCAGTGAGAAGTTCAAAGGTTTCACAAAGGAATATTTAAACTAGGAGGGGGGACAAAAGGATAAAAAACAATCTGCCCGATTGTCCCCCAAAACTAAATCTGAGGGTGCAAGCAACATGCGGGGTAAAAAATGACAAGCTCAGAGTCGTGTCTATAAATGCTTGCAGTTTAGTCAATAAAATCAATGAACTGGAGGCAATGATGGCTGAGAAAAATAACTGGGACATAACAATACCGGGGTACTCCTTATATAGAAAAGACAGAGAACGTAGGAAAGGAGGAGGAGTGGCCCTGTATGTAAAAAACAACATAAAACGAACCAAATAAAAGTGAGCGAGGTGAACATAGAGTCAGTTTGGGTTACGCTAACATTTGGTAATCATACAGTAGCTCGTGTAGGTGTGATCTATAGACCTCCTGGACAAGTAGAAGAGCTAGATAATCTGCTGTTTGAGGAAATAGCCAAAATGACAATGAAGGGGGAAGTTATTATCATGGGGGACTTTAATCTTCCTGATGTGAACTGGAAAACCAAAACAGCTGGGTGCACCAGGAGTACAAATATTCTAAACTCCCTACTAGGATTATCTCCAACACAAGTAGTTGAGGAGCCGACCCGTAAAGAGGCCATATTGGATTTAATACTCACAAATGGAGGTTTGGTATCAGACGTTGTTGTAGGTGAAAATTTGGGATCTAGTGATCACCAGTCAGTGTGGTTTAATATAAGAACAGGACCACACAAAAACAAAAGTTTTAGGCTAGGTTCAGACTAATGAATTTTTAGCGTTGTCCGTGAAAAAGTGCGTTCGAACGAATGGACATATTTTTTCACGGAATACGCGATAGCGGTCATACGATGCGCATTTTCGTCCGTGATTTTGTACGGTTATCAATAAAACACTTTTTGCGTCTGGACGTTATGTTGGCCGGACATTAGCAGCATCTGACGTCTCCTAATCACGCACACATGCCGCTAGCGGACGCAGCGCACTCTGTACGTCAGTACTAGCGGTTTGACGTTCTCGAAAAAATGCGTTTGTTTGCCACTTTCGTTGCGCGGCTGCACTTTCGTGCGGCCGTTCTTCATATGCTACCCAGGATTGGATGCAATTTGCTGCTAGCGCGGCCTTGATT
The DNA here is from genome assembly GCA_009667805.1 of Leptobrachium leishanense. Classification (NCBI taxonomy): domain Eukaryota; kingdom Metazoa; phylum Chordata; class Amphibia; order Anura; family Megophryidae; genus Leptobrachium; species Leptobrachium leishanense. Next base: position 248,930,766 of record CM019065.1, read on the forward strand.
TAGTGCGGCTAAACGCACGTTAATACTGCGTTTGTCTGACCTTGGCCTTAGACTTTAAAAAACAGATTTTTCTAAAATGAGATTTTGTGTGAATGAGACTCAGGCTGGAGGAGTTTAAAGGGAGTCCAGGAAAAAGGGGATTATTTAAAGGAGGCATTATTGAAGGCCACAGGCAATTGCATTCGGCTTGTTAGCAAAAACAAAAAAGGGAAGAAACCACTGTGGGACTCTACAGAAGTGGCCAAAATAGCGAAGAACAAAAAGATAGCATTCAATAATTATAAAAAAACTCAGAGTGAAGAAGATAGGCAAACCTTTAAGATTAGGCAGAAAGAGGCAAAGCAATTTATAAGAGCTTCCAAAGCACACGCAGAAGAGAAAATAGCTCAGTCAGTAAAAAAGGGGCACAAAACATTTTTAGATACATAAATGAGAAAAGAAAAGTAAAACAAGGATTAGTTAGATTAAAAACAAAGGAAGGAAGGTATGTAGAAGAGGATAAAAGCCTCGCTGACTGCCTCAATGAATATTTTTGTTCAGTCTTTGCAGAAGAAAAGGAAGGAAAGGGACCTCAGTTAGGAGGAAACACTAACGAGACATTTACATATGAGTTTACAGAGGAGGAGGTTCTACAGCAGCTGTCTAAAGTAAAGACAAATAAGTCAATGGGGCCTGATGGGATCCACCCTAAATTATTAAAAGAGCTCAGTGATGTAATAGCAAAAGCGTTACCAGATTTATTTAACCAATCCTTGTTAACGGGAGTTGTCCCAGAAGACTGGAAATTAGCAAATGTTGTGCACATTTACAAGAAGGGTAGTAGTAGGGAGGAATCGGGGCACTATAGGCCAGTTAGTTTTACGTCAGTAGTTGGGAAATTAATGGAAACCATGTTAAAGGAAAGGATTGTTGAACATCTAAAAACACATAGATTACAAGATCAGAAATAACATGGGTTTACCTCAGGGAGATCATGCCAAACTAATCTTATTGATTTTTGTGATTGGGTAGAAAAAATAATAGACAAAGGTGGTGCAGTAGACATTGCTTATTTAGATTTCAGTAAGGCTTTTAATACTGTTCCGAATAGAAGGCTTATCAATAAATTGCAATCTTTGAGCTTGGATTCCAATATTGTTGAATGGATTAGGCAGTGTCTGAGTGACAGGCAACAGAGGGTTGTGGTAAATGGCGTTTTTTCGGTGCAAGTGGGGTACCTCAGGGGTCAGTACTTGGACCCATTCTCTTTAATATTTTTATTAGTGATATTGCAGAAGGTATTAATGGTAAAGTATGTCTTTTTGCTGATGACACAAAGATTTGCAACAGGGTTGACGTTCCTGGAGGGATCAGCCAAATGACAAATGATTTAGGTAAACTAAAAAAATGGTCGGAGCTGTGGCAATTGAGTTTTAATGTGGATCAGTGCAAGATAATGCACCTGGGGCGTAAAAACCCAAGGGCTGAATATAGAATATTTGATACAGTCCTAACCTCAACATCTGAGGAAAGGGATTTAGGGGTTATTATTGCAGAGGATCTAAGGGTAAGTAGTCAATGCAATAGAGCAGCAGGAAATGCTAGCAGAATGCTTGGTTGTGTAGGGAGAGGTATTAGCAGTATGAAAAGGGAAGTGCTCATGCCACTGTACAGAGCACTGGTGAGACCTCACTTGGAGTACTGTGTGCAGTACTAGAGACCGTATCTCCAGAAGGATATAGACACCTTAGAGAGAGTTCAGAGAAGGGCTACTAAAATGGTGTACGGCTTGAAGGAGAAAAGTTACCAGGAAATGCTTAATGATCTTAACATGTATAGCTTGGAAAAAAGACGAGACAGAGGAGATATGATAGAAACATTTAAATACGTAAAGGGAATACACAAGGTAGAGGAAGGGAGTACATTTAAAAGGAAACAAAGTAGCAAAACAAGAGGACATAGTCTTAGATTAGAGGGGCAAAGGCAAAGGTAACATCAGGAAGCATTATTTTACTGAGAGGGTGGTGGATACAAGGAACAGCCTTCCAGTAGAAGTGGTAGAGGTCAAAACAGTGATTGAATTTAAGCAGGCATGGGATAGGAATAAGGCTATCCTAAATAGAAGATAAATCCAGGTAAAGTATCCATGCAATTGGGCAGACTAGATGGGCCAAAAGGTTCTTATCTGCCGACATTTTGTATGTTTCTATGTTTCTTCAGTTTAGCAAGGTTCTTATATCAGACACAGGCAGAGCTTAATAAATTTATATTTATTGTAATGGAAAAAATATCAAATACAGAAAATTATATTACAATTAATAGTTACACACACAAGCAGAGAAATTATTATTATTATTGTCATCATTTATATAGCGCCAACAGTTTCTGCAGCGCTTTACAATAACCAAAGGGAACGAAATACAAATAAACGGACGTAAGATGGAAACAAGAGGTGTAGAGGGCCCTGCTCATAGGAGCTTACAGTCTAGAGGGACTGGGGGTTGAGGAAGGCAAGAGGAATTTCACTAGATAGCAGGATCATTAGTGCCAGTGGTTTGGGAATGGTGGGGCCATAAGAGCGGCTTCAATCAAGTGTGAGTAGGTGAGCAGAGGGATGAGTTGCATCAGTGATGTGGTACGCTAATCTGAAGAGGTGGGTTTTGAGGGATTTCTTGAAGGCCTGAAGATCAGGGGAGAGTTTGATAGGGCGAGGCAAGTCATTCCAGAGGACTGGTGCCGCCCTTGAGAAGTCCTGGAGGCGAGAGTTGGCTGTGCGTGTGTAGACCAATGACAGGTTGAGATCACCTGCTGAACGGAGTTGTCTAGATGGGACATTTTGTGGAGTAAAAAAGACATGTTTTACATGTAAAAAAGACATGTAATTTCAGTTTTGGCACGATTGAGTTTAAGGAAGCGGGAAGCCATCCAATTTGAGACAGCAGAGAGACAGTCAGTGACTCGATCCAAGAGACCTGGAGAGAGGTCAGGGAGGAGAGGTAAATTTGGATGTCATCAGCGTATAGGTGGTACTGGAATCCAAAGGAGCTGATCAGTTTGCCTAGAGAGGCTGTGTAGACTGAGAAAAGTAGAGGGCCCAGTACTGAACCTTGGGGCACCCCAACAGAGACAGGCTGCCGGGAGGAGGTACTTCCAGCAAATGAGACACTAAACGATCGTTGGGACACGTAGGAAGCGAACCATGAAAGAACAGCACCTTGAAGACCTATATCACTAAGAGTTTGAAGGAGGATTGAGTGGTCAACTGTATCAAAGGCGGCAGAGATCAAGAAGGATCAGCAGTGAGTAGCAGGATTTAGCAGTTGCAAGGTCATTGGTCAGTTTCACAAGAGCCATTTCTGTTGAGTGCAGTGAGCGAAAGCCAGATTGCAGAGGGTCAAGGAGAGAGTGGGTGTTGAGGTAGTCAATCAGACGGGCGTACACAAGCTTTTCGAGGAGTTTTGAGGCGAAAGGGAGCAGGGAAACGGGGCGGTAGTTGGAGGGAGCAGTCGGATCCAGAGATGTTTTTTTAGGATTGGGAAATAAAAAGAGATTAACACCAGATTCTTTTTATTTACGATAGCAAGCTAAGAAATTGGCCACCTCTGGTGGGAAATGGCAGTTATTTTCCAATTCGATTGACCGCCAAAGAAAATAAGCCCTGAGCAGAGCTATAGTCAGTGATTTTATACACTAATTCTTAGACAGATTTCATGGGCAGAGGCTGTGCGGCCTGCCCACTTCCCAGAATCCACTGTCCTGTTAATTCTCAGGCACACTCAGTCCACGTCTCCATCAATTTTATGATACCCTTTGATTGTTTAATTCAAATTATGTGCCAAGGTGTTGATTTCCAGACCTACTACAATAAGTCATACTTCATATCCTGTCTGAGAGGACCCATTTGCTCTTCTTTGATATTCATTTTAGTTGGACAAACAGGCTTTGAGGTGCCTAAATACCTTTAGCATTTCAAAAGGTGTTAGCTTGCTTTCCCCCCCCCCCTGGGACACAGAACATTCCTCTAGACCAAATGGCAATTTCCCCTTAATGAAAAAAAGTTTACCTCTGTAGGTCTCTTAATTACATTCCACATCACACCTCCACTAGCTTCAAAGGAGCTTGCTGGAGAATAGGGATGAGCCGAACACCCCCGTGTTTCAAAAGTTCGAGTTCGAACGTGAACACGAACTCAATGCAAGTCAATGGGACTCAAAAGTTCTATTTTTAGAGTGCCCTGCAAGAGGGCATATATGCAAGATATTTGCCATAAAAGGTGTATGGGGGTCCGGGTAGTGCCCTGAGGGACAGGAAACAAGGAAAAAAAGTGAAAGAAAAAAGTTTTTAAAGGAACAGTGAGTTTTCCATGAAATGAGGGTTAAAAATAAAGAAGAAAAATTCCTTCAAATATCGGCCTAGGAGGTCCCCATAACCTGCCCGTGAAGTGGCTGATTTGTAGGATGTATAGAAACATTTAAAAACAAAAAATTACGTTTCAAATGACGGTAAACGGTATTCCTTTAATCTATTCCTAAACAACTGCTTGGGGTGGCAGTCTGTATTAAAAAAGGAGACATTTTAGGACATGCAGAACAGGTTTAGTGATTTTTTGGCTAAATTATGGTGAAACTTATGCAGGCTTTGGATGAAAGTAACAATAGGTGCTTTAAAATTGGGCCTTTAGTGTCGGCACCAGTGCCGTCACACCGTAAACCCACGTCGTATTGTGGAAGAGTGCAGGGTTGGACCCTGCGGTCCAATATTAAGGCTAAGGTCAGATGAAAGTAGACATGTGCATTCGTTTTAGTACTAAACGATTTAGTCCGAATTTTGGATATTAGTTTTAGTATGACTCAAGAGAAACGAAAACTGCTCAGTACAAAAAACGAAAGAAACTAAAATAAAATGCACTAGATTTTAGTTTCAGTCCTTTGTGATATTATATTGATGAGTGAAGGAGACCAGCAATGAAGAGCGCAACATCGCAACATCCGAAGTTCTGCACCCTCCACATGCCAATGCAGGAAGATTTCTATACAGAGAGGGACATTAATTCAGGAGGATGTCTATATATTATACAGAGAGGGACATTAATTAATGCAGGTGGATGTTGTATACATTATACAGAGAGGGGTATTAATTAATGCAGGAGGATGTTCTAAACATTATACAGAGAGGAGCCTTTTTTTTTAGCCCTTTAAACCAGTGGCTGTGAGCGCGGAGATCGGTGCTTGTTACATTATCTCTCAGTACAATGTATCAGGCTCAGCTGTTACAGTAACTGACTGCTGCTCATCACAGCGCTCAGAGTTTCAGTAAAACAAGAAAATAATATTGTTCTAACGTCTTATAATAAAAAATATTATTTACTAGTTTTACTGAAACTCTGAGCACTGTGATGAGCAGCAGTCAGTTACTGTAACAGCTTTGCCTGACACGGGGCAGTATTACAATGTTGGTGCTAACTTAACCAGAGCTGTTGTAACTGAAAACCTCCATAGGCTATAATAGCTCTGGGAAGTTTACAACAGCTCTGGTTATGTTAGCACCAGCTATATAATATGGCCCACATTTTTTTTTTTTTCCTTACCAGGAAGGATACATTGAGATTTCTCTCGTTTTCAAGTATGTCCTGGGTGGCGAGTATGTACCGTTAGGTCTTGCCCAAGGACACTTACTGGAGAGTTGCTCGCTGGGATCGAGCCCATGACTCCACAGGCTCTCTCCATGCAGAGCGGTGACATTACCTCTACTCCACCCAGCCGGCCTGTGCTGAGAGAGAGAGATACTGTAACAAGCAGCGATCTCAGCCTCTGAGGAGCCACTACAATAGTAATTGTATCCACTGGTTTTCGGAAATGAATGAAAATAGTTTTCATACTAAAGAACTGAAAACGAATTTCTTTAGCAACTAAATAAATTGCATTTTAGTACTAATGCATTAGTTCAAAACGAAATTTTGTGCTGTGCACATGTCTAGATGAAAGCATTTTTAACGTGCGTTTAACCGCACAAAATCACGGCCGTGCTAGCAGCAAATGACGTCCAATGCCGGGTAACATACGAAGAACAGCCACACGAAAGTTCGTCCGCGCAACGCAAGTGGCAAACGAACGCATTTTTTCTAGAACGTCAAACCGCTACTACTGACGTACAGAGTGCGCTGCGTCCGCATAGCGGCGTGTTTGCGTGATTGGGAGACGTCAGACGCTGCACACGTCCAGACGCAAAAAGGGTTTTATTGATGATCCGTACAAAATCACGGACGAAAATGCGCATCGTATGACCGCTATCGCGTATTCCGTGAAAAAATACGTCCATTCGTTCGAACGCACTTTTTCACGGACAACGCAAAAAATGCGTTAGTCTGACCCTAGCCTTAAATGATATGAATCTGGTAATATAGGCGTCAGTGGCAGTGCACCCAAATATTGTGCCTTTGGTGGCAGCAAGTGCCTTCGCACCGTAACCCTTTTGTGGTATTGTGGAAGAGTGCAGAGATGGACCCTGCGGTCCAATATTAAAATGATATAAATCTGGTAATATAGGCGTCAGTGGCAGTGCAGCCAAATATTGTGCCTTTGGTGGCAGCAAGTGCCTTCACATCGTAACCCCTTTGTGGTATTGTGGAAGAGTGCAGTGGTGGAGGTTTTGTGAATGCAGAAAAGATCCCTGATCTATTCCGTTACATCAGCATCAGGGGATAGATAGCTGCTGATCCAGGACTGATTCATTTTTATAAATGTCAGCCGGTCTACAGAGTCGGTGGACAGACGCACTCTTTTTTTTCTGTGACAAAACCTCCAGCGGCACTGAACGTCATTTCAGAAAGCACGCTGGATGAAGGGCAACCTAGTAGCTGCATAGCATATTGGCTAAGTTCTGGCCAGTGATCCAATCTCAACATCCAGTAAGCCAGTGGATCATCTGCTGGAAAGGTATCCAGGTCGGGCCTTGCCCCTAGGTAGTCCTGCACCATATGGTGAAGACGCTGGCAATGGGTGCCTAAATTTGACGTCCCTGGGCGTCGTGGACTAAAAAAATTGGAAAGGGGGCGTGGCTAGCTGCAGACGGGAGAGGTCGCATCTAGAAGGAGCTCCGTTGTGATCTTATCTCCCCATGGTCTTTTGAGGACTTTCTTGGCAGATATATTTTATATAAGTGGCTTACCAGTGGCCAGCCATCGGGTGTGCAACGACGGAGCCCGTTTGGCCCCTCCTCTGGTCCAGAGAGAAGCTGCTGCCCGCCAACTCTCCAGCCGGAGTATACTGACGGCGGCCATTTTGGGGCCTATCTTTGGGCTTCTGTGGTTCCCCGGCCTCCCTGTCTTGAGACCCCGATCCTGTTGGGACCCACAATGAGGGCCGTGGAGACGGAGGGCCCACGTCTCCCGGCCGTATTGGATGCCTGCTGCTCTTCCTGGAGGACGATGAGCCCCCACTAACGCGCGGTGACATGCGCCGTATGATGGCGATGCTGCGGCCTGATGGGAGAGTGGAGGCCTCAGATGGAGGTGCTTCAGGGGACGATCGACCTGAGGAGGACCCATGTGGCTGTTGGGCAGCAGAGGAGAAGGAGAGCAAGGTGCTGCAAGCTGAAGATGGTGAGGATCCGCCAGCTGGTTGTGAGATCTGGGACTGCGTGGATGTCATTGGGCTGGTTGCCGAGGCTCCCCCCGGGACTGCACCTCGAGGATCGGCCATTGCAGTGGAGCTGTGTACCCCCTGGATTTCTAGAGCTGTCAGGGAGGTTGTGGGGGCTTCTTGGCAGAGAAATGCCCACTATACCTCTAACGAGGTTGGAGGCCCTTGTGCTCCACATTGCCTCCCACACGCTTTGCTGGGGGCCCTGCTACTCCCCCTGTTCCGGGACACTGGTTGAGGCATTTTTTCTGCTTTCAGTTGTGTGGTTTTTCTTTTTGAGACAGACCTGTACCTTTCCTGAGGCACCCCCTCCTGTGGACTTTGTTTGTCCCCATCCCTTGCTGGGACTTTTTATTATACCTTTTGATGACATTTTCGCTGATGTACCCCGGCTGGGGTTGGCCTCTATGCCTCTTAGAGACAAACTTTGCTGACCCTTTCTCCCCTTATTTTATTTTTTTTACTAGGTGTAAAGCCTGCCCAGAGGGCAGTCTATTGATAAGTGTGGTGCGTTGTGCTTCTGTGCTCGGTGCCGTTTATTGTGCTGTGTTTGGCTGTGCTCGGCTCTGTGCCATTTTATTCTGTTGTGCTCGGCTCTGTGCCGTCTATTGTACTGTGCTCGGCTCTGTGGCGTTTATTGTGCTCAGCTCTGTGGCGTTTATTCTGTTTTGCTCGGCTCTGTGCTGGGCTCTGCGCATCGGCTCTGTGCTCTGCTCCGTGCCGTATATTGTGCTCTGCTTTTTATTTTATTTTTTTCAATTTAAGATTTTATTTTGGAAATAAGTCAGCAGATAATCAAACATAGGAAAGCAAGGGCCACGCAGGGCCATTTACCGCAGAATTACCACGTGTGAAAAATAATAAACAGCTCCCGAAAGGGGAGGGTCTCAGCGTATAATAGTAATCAAGAGGGGGGAGGGGAAGGAGGGGTAGGGGGTGGCATGAAAAAGGCAGGCCAGCCAACAAAAATTCAATAGCGTCTTCATACGCAGGGTCAAAACTTTTCAGCGGAAAGACAGCGCGTAGTAAAAAGAAAGGGGGAGGGGGATGTCTCAAACAAGAAAAGTAGGTAGGCATAGGATACATCTGCCATAGAACTTGAGAGTCACAGAAAAGTCATCGAGAGCACTGTGGCTGCAGACACGCAAAATAAAGTCTTCTATGACAAAAAAAAAAAAAAAAAGGGAAAAGAGAAACTCGGCAAAATAACAGTCAAGGCAGTATAGTAATGTCTGCAGTAGATAATGCACAGAGGGTGGATTACATCTCAGCAAGGGGGGGGGGAATAGCAATTGACAGCATGGTGTGGGCATATAAGCAAGGTGTATCTCTTCAGCCCGTATCTAGTAGGAGTGCGGGGCAGAAGTCTTCCTCGGGCCTGTCCAAGCAGCCCTGTGCACTCCAAGCGCCCAGCATCCTGGCCATCCACATAGCCACCGCAGCCGCAGGCCGGGCCAAGGCCAGCACTGCCCCTCTGCAGCGCACAGGCCCACGCCCCAGAAAGCGCCGCCATCGCACACCCCACAGAGTAGGCCGCGACATCCAGACCGGCACGTGCCGTCCCAGCAGAGCCCGTGCCGGCATACTCCCCTTTGGCAACTGGTGGGTCAGGGATATCTCCCGGCTTCGTGAGCGCCGACGCGCATGAGATCCCCCGATCTATCGGACTCCTCCACCACCGCGCAGCTAGGTTTCTCGGGCACCTCCGGGATTCCCCAGGCGTCACTATATCCATGCTCTCCGCACCTCTGAAACTCTTCAGAACTTCAATGAAGCGCCGCATATCACCCCGCGTCAGTGGGCGATCATCCTCTCCCTCCAGCATATCTTCCAGGCGCCGAAACACTGCTTCCGGGCCGATCAATGGGGTAGGCCCCAAGATGGCCGCCGAGAGTGTGCTCTGGCCGCTAAACTGTTGCATCTGGTCCGGGGGGGGACATAACGGGCCCGGACATGTTGTCTCCTGTGGCTAGCCGCTCCAGGGTCCAGAGGATCAATTTGCAGTGAGTTAAGTCGGCTAGGTAACCCAGTGAGAGAGAGACGGGTCGGAGCTCCAGAGACCTGCGTCCTCTCTCATTAGCAGCCAGCCACGCCCTCCGTGCTCTGCTTTTTATTGTGCTCTGCGCCGTTTATTGTGTTGTGCTTGGTTCTGTGCTCGGCGCCGTTTATTGTGCTGTGATTGGCTGTGCCGTTTATTGTGCTGTGCTCTGTGCCGTATATTGTGCTGTGCTCGGCGCTGTGCCGTTTATTGTGCTCGACTCTGTGCCGTCTATTGTGCTGTGCTTGGATCTGTGGCTTTTATTGTGCTTGGCTCTGTGGCGTTTATTGTACTCGGCTCTGTGGCGTTTATTGTGCTCGGCTCTGTGGTGTTTATTCTGTTGTGCTTGGCTCTGTGCCGTTTATTCGTTGTGCCCGGCTCTGTGCCTTTAATGGGTTGTGCTCTGCTCTGTGCCATCTATTGTGCTCTGCTCTGTGCCTTTAATGGGTTGTGCTCTGCTCTGTGCCATCTATTGTGCTCTGCTTGGTGCTCTGCTCAGTTGCTGGCTCTGTGCTGGGCTCGGCGCTGGGCTCGGTGCTGTGCTTGGTTCTGGGCTCTGGGCTCGTGCTGGGCTCTGGGCTGGGCTCTGGGCTCAGGGCTGGGCTCTGGGCTCAGGGCTGGGCTCTGGGCTCGGTTCTGGGCTCGGTGCTGGCTCTGGGCTCGGTGCTGGCGCTGGGCTCGGTGCTGGGCTGGGCTCGGTGCTGGCTCTGGGCTGGGCTCTGGCGCTCAGGCGCTGGGCTCTGGCGCTCAGGTGCTGGGCTCTGGCGCTCAGGCGCTGGCACTCGACTATGGCGCTCAGGCGCTGGGCTCAGGCGCTGGGCTCTGCGCTCAGGCGCTGGGCTCTGTGCTCAGGTGCTGGGCTCGGTGCTGGGCTCTGGGCTCGGTGCTGGGGTCTGGGCTCGGTGCTGGGGTCTGTGCTCAGTGCTGGGCTCGGCGCTGGGCTCGGTGCTGGGCTCTGTGCTGGGCTCTGTGCTGAGCTCTGGGCTCGGTGCTGGGCTCTGGGCTGGGCTCTATGCTGGGTGCTGGGCTCAGTGCTGGGCTTTGGGCTCGGTGCTGGGCTCTGGGCTGGGCTCTGTGCTCAATGCTGGGCTCGGTGCTGGGCTCGGTGCTGGGCGCTGGGCTCGGTGCTGGGCTCAGTGCTGGGCTCTGGGCTCTGTGCTGGGCTCGGGGCTCGGTGCTGGGCTCTGGGCTCGGTGCTGGGCTCGGTGCTGGGCTCTGGGCTGGGCTCGGTGCTGGGCGCTGGGCTCGGTGCTGGGCTCTGGGCTCAGTGCTGGGCTCTGGGCTGGGCTCGGTTCTGGGCTCGGTTCTGGGCTCGGTGCTGGGCTATGGGCTCGGTGCTGGGCTCGGTTCTGGGCTCGGTGCTGGGCTCGGTGCTGGGCACTAGGCTCGGTGCTGGGCTTTGGGCTCGGTGCTGGGCTCTGGGCTCGGTGCTGTGCTTGGTTCTGGGCTCTGGGCTCGGTGCTGGGCTCGGTGCTGGGCTCTGGGCTCGGTTCTGGGCTCGGTGCTGGGCTCTGGGCTCGGTGCTCGGTGCTGGGCTCTGGGCTCTGTGCTGGGCTCGGCGCTGGGCTCTGGCGCTCAGGTGCTGGGCTCTGGGCTCGGTGCTGGGCTCAGGGCTTGGTGCTGGGCTCTGGGCTGGGCTCTGGGCTGGGCTCTGGACTGAGCTCGGTGCTGGGCTCGGTGCTGGGTTCTGGGCTCGGTGCTGGGCTCTGGGCTGGGCTCGGTGCTGGGCTCTGGGCTCGGTGCTGAGCTCTGTTCTGGGCTTGGTGCTGGGCTCTGGGCTCGGTTCTGGGCTTGGTTCTGGGCTCTGGGCTCGGTTCTGGGCTCGGTGCTGGGCTCTGGGCTCGGTGCTGGGCTCTGGGCTGGGCTCTGGGCTCGGTGCTGGGCTCTGGGCTCGGTGCTGGGCTCGGTGCTGGGCTCTGGGCTCGGTTCTGGGCTCGGTGCTGGGCTCTGGGCTCAGTGCTGAGCTCGGTTCTGGGCTCGGTGCTGGGCGCTGGGCTCGGTTCTGGGCTCTGGGCTCTGTGCTGGGCTCGGGCTCGGTGCTGGGCTCTGGGCTCGGTGCTGAGCTCGGTTCTGGGCTTGGTGCTGGGCTCTGGGCTCAGTTCTGGGCTTGGTTCTGGGCTCGGTTCTGGGCTCGGTGCTGGGCTCTGGGCTCAGGGCTGGGCTCTGGGCTCGGTGCTGGGCTCTGGGCTCGGTGCTGGCTCTGGGCTGGGCTCTGGGCTCGGTGCTGGGCTCAGTGCTGGGCTCTGGGCTCGGTTCTGGGCTCGGTGCTGGGCTCTGGGCTCAGTGCTGAGCTCGGTTCTGCGCGCGCATCCAACTGCCACAGCACCCTGTGGGCTGCGCGCATGCGCAGTCCGTTTTTTGGCGACGGACACGCCGAAGCTTATTCAATTATAGGATAGATTATTATTATTATTTTGTTGTCACCCCCCTTTATTTTTGTTTACTTTGGCATATCTGGGTTCACTCGGGGAATGCAGCTGAAGCCTGGCGCCCAGTCTGACCCACGAGTGCCCGGGCCTGGTGCCACTCACTCCCCTCGGCCCCCCCTTGGCCTTTTGACCACACGGGAGTATGCTGGGGACGGCACAGTTCCGGCTTTTGCCATTTTTATCCCCTTCCCTTTTTCTTTTTCTTTTTTTTTCTCCGCAGTACATGTTTTGCTCTCAGATGTCTTTCCTTTCCCACAATTTTCTCTAAGATGACCTTTATTAGATGTGCATACTCTTTTCTCAGATGACTATTGCTGTGGTCCTGCGTGACCACTTTTGGCTGTTTCTGATGTCATGTTTTGGCCCTGCGAGGCCATTATTATCTGTCTGTCTTGCTGACTATCGCTTATAATAAAAAATCTTAATCCCAAAAAAAATTGGAAAAAGCATCAGTCAAGCGGCTCCTTTCACCGCTCTTCCTCTGATCAACCACAGCCTCAGAAGCACCTGTGTCATCACTTGGTAATCTACCAGTGCCTGGAAAGGTGTTACACAAGTGTCGCTGTAGAGCGTCCTCAAGTTTTTTCATCCTGTCCTGTCCCTCTGTGAGGGCAGGATGAGCTCTGCAACTTTACCTTTGTATCGTGGATCAAGAAGGCTTTCCAACCAGTAGTGATCCCTCTCCTTGATAGCACGAATCCTGAGGTCCTTTAGCAGCCTTTGCAGGATAAGGGAGCCCATGCAGCGTAGGTTGGAGGTGGCATTAGCTTCCGAGTCTTCCTGGTCAATGAGGATGACCCCATCGTGCACTTCCTCATCCCAGCTACATACTAGTCCTTGGGTTTCTGGGCACGCAAAACCCTCCCTTGAGGAATCCCCACCTTCAATGCCCCCACTACTTAAATATTCCTCCTCCTCATCCTCCTCCTGTCTGATCTGAGGAGGACCCGCAGGAATGCTGTCTGCGGAAAGACTGGGGCCTTGAGAGCTAGGGAAGGCCTCCTCTTCCTCCCGCTGCTCTGCCTCTAGAGCCACATCTATAATTCCACGCAGAGTGTGCTCCAGCAGGAACACTAAAGGAATTGTGTCACTGATGCATGCACTGTCCCTGGTTCACATCCTCATTGCCTCCTCAAATGGTGACAGTACAGTGCATGCATCCTTGATCATCAGCCACTGCGGGGGGGGAACCAAGTTGACCTGAACCTGTCCTTGTGCCATACTCACACAGGTACTCGTTGATGGCCCTCTGCTGCTTGTGCAGACGCTGCAGCATTGCAAATGTCGAGTTCCACCTGGTGGATTTGTCACATATTAGACGGTTTGTGGGAAGGTGGAATTCTCTTTGAATTTCTGCCAGGCGAACACTTGCTGGGAATAACCGTCTGAAGTAGCTGCAGACTTTTCTGGCCTGGCTGAGAAGCTCTGCCAGCCCTGGGTACCTGGTTAGGAAGCGCTGTACCACCAGATTTAGGACGTGTGCTAGGCATGGTACATGCGTCAACTCACCCTGGCGTAAGGTGGAGAGAAGGTTGCTGCCATTATTACAGACAACCATTCCCAGCTGAAGCTGGCATGGTGTTAACCATCTCTGCACCTGGCCCTGCAGAGCTGACAGAATTTCTGGCCCGGTGTGGCTCATGTCCCCTAAACAAACCAGCTCAAGCACAGTATGGCATCTTTTTGCTTGAGCCATTGCGTAGCCCCTGCCACTTAAACTCAGTTTAACTGCCACTTTGCCAGAGACAGAGAAGGAGGAGGAGGAAGAGGGAGAGGTGGTGGTGGAGCAGACATACCTCATACAAGCAGCTTTCTGGAGGTGTGGTGGATGAACAAGCTCCAGCACAGAGCCCCATCTTGGATCCCTCCCAGCTACAATCAGAGTTACCCAGTATGCCGTGAAGGAAATGTAATGGCCCTGTCCTTGCTTGCTGGACCACGTGTCTAAAGTCACATGCACCTTGCTGCTGACTGCCTTTCCCAATGACTCCATAACATTGTCTTCCACGTGCTGGTATAGTGCTGGAATGGCCTTCCATGAAAAGAAATGGCTTTTTTGAACCTGCCACTGTGGTACAGCACATTCAGCAAATTCACGGAAGGAAGCAGAGTCCACCAGCTGGAAAGGCAACAGCTGTAATGAGAGTAATTTTGCTAAGATGGCATTTAGATGCTGTGCTTGGGGATGGTTGGGACTATATTTTTTCTTACGCTGCAGCAGCTGGGGCAACGTAATCTGACTGCATAAATCTTCAGCTGATGGGATGCTGTCACATTGTGAGGAAGGACCTGGTACATCCATTACTGTAGCATCATCCCTGTCAGTGGAGGTTGGAGTCAATGACATGGCAGGACATATAGTGGGGGTAGAGACAGGTGAGGAGGACCTACGCAAAGTTTTGCGCCAACGGGATGCGTGGCAGGTGGTCATATGTCGCCTCAAGCACGTGGTACCCAAGCATCTGGTGTCTTTCCCACGCTTGACCTCATCTGACATAGATTACAAATAGCAACGGTGCGGTCTGCTGCACATTTCTTAAAGAACTCCCAGACAGCAGAGTTCCTGGATGTGTGCTTTGAGGCAACAGCACTCTGCACCTGAGCACCTCTGACATCTGAAGCCTTGGACTGGCTAGTGCTATGGTTGGTCATAGAGGACGTTGTGCCTCCTCCTCCTCACTTGACTCCTCTGTTCGGTCAGGCACCCAGGTGGAGTCAGTGACCTCATCATCATTGTCATCACCCCCTATCTCCTCGTCACTGGAGCCAACTTGGCAGTATGCTGCAGCAGCTGGGGCAACATGAGTGCCAGTTATTTGTGTGTCATCACTGGCACCCCCTTCCTCTAGGTTGATTATACTCCCTTCCTCAACCTCAGAGATTGAATCAGAGCACTGTAGTTGCTGCGCATCCTCAAGCAGCATGTCACTGTCAATGTAGTCAAACAATTCAGCTGACTCCTTCGTGTGTGATAGTGAGGCTACGGCAGGAGTAGCTGTGGACATGCATTAGATGCTTTGGCAGCTGAGGTGGACTGTAAACCACTACAAGTCTGGCTGGCAGAGGACTCGGAGGATGAGGATGGCCTGGTTAGTCAATCCACCAAATCCTCTGTATATTGCTGCTGCTTAAGATGGCCAGCACCAGTTAGAAAGAACAAGCGTGCCCCTGCAGAGGATGCACCACGTCCACGACGACCAGAGGCACAGCCTCCCGACACAGAGGCTGCTTGCCCTCTTATCTGTGTCTGGGAGCGTCTGCCTGTCCTTTTTGGTCTTTTTGACATGGTGAGTGATATATAGATTAAAGATATACAGAACTCTGACTCAACTCTGTTGTAAAAAATTGGAGATATGCAGAACTCTGATTCAACTGTGTTATCTAGATTAAAGATTTCCAGAACTGTGGTATAACTCAGTGAGACATCCTGATAGCTGGCAGCCAGTGACAAGACACAAATTACAATTCCCAGAAACCACCTATAAATCAGTGAGACCCCCTGATAGGACCCCTGATAGCTGGCAACAGTGAGAAGACACATTACAATTCCCAGAAACCTCCTATAAATCAGTGAGACCCCCTGATGGGTGGCAGTGAGAACACACAGATTAGAACAATTCCCAGATATTTTGTAGAAATGAGACCCCCACAATTGCTGGTGGCAGTGAGAACACAAAGATTAGAACAATTCCCAGATATTTTGTATAAATGACTGACCCCCAAAATAGTTGGTGGCAGTGAGAACACAAAGATTAGAACAATTCCCAGATATTTTGTATAACTGAGACCCCCACAATTGCTGGTGGCAGTGATATCACAAAGATTACAACAATTCCCAGATATTTTGTATAAATGACTGACCCCCAAAATAGTTGGTAGCAGTGAGAACACAAAGATTAGAACAATTCCCAGATATTTTGTATAAATGACTGACCCCAAAGTAGTTGGTGGCAGTTAGAACACAAAGATTAGAACAATTCCCAGATATTTTGTATAAATGAGACCCCCACAATTGCTGGTGGCAGTGAGAACACAAAGATTACAACAATTCACAGATATTTTGTAAAAATGACTGACCCCAAAATAGTTGGTGGCAGTGAGAACACAAAGATTAGAACAATTCCCAGATATTTTGTAGAAATGAGACCCCCAAAATAGTTGGTGGTAGTGATAACACACAGATTACAACGATTCCAAGATATTTTGTAGAAGTGAGACCCCCCCCCCAATAGCTGCTGGCAGACTGGCAGTGAGAACACACACTAACACAACAATCTCCTCTCAAAAAACACGTGCTGGGGCAGCAAGGGATGCCTTATATAGTGTGCTGCGGGACTTAGCTCTGTGAGGCCATGATTGGGCAAAATTTGCCCAATCAGGACTCTGAGCCGTGATTGGCATAGTCTTGCACCTGTCTTGCACCTAAACTGTGGTCAGGGGCAGGCTGTTACAAGCTTCAGGTCAGTGGAAAAGTGCATTGTGGTCCATTGGGGTGCATTGTGGGCTCCCCCTCCCTTTTTAATCTTTTAGTTTCCATTAAAAATTCACCTGAATCCACTGCTGATCTCCCTCTGAGCCCTGCAGTATATGACATGCTTTCAGCTCAGCATGTGATGTGATTGCAGGGGGGGACTGGACTTTCCTGGCAATCTAGGGGCTATCAATGCAGGTAGGCTTTGTTACCATTAGATGGGGCTGTTATCCAACCAGGAAATCAGAGCGAGACTCATGGGCGTCCCCAGCATGGGAATAGGGGCAAGGGGGGCTCTTGCCCCCCCCTGGATCAACAGGCTTAAATTATGATAATTTATTCACTGCACAGCTGCAGTTCCTGGGCTCTCCAATAGGCTGCACAAGCATCACATCCCCACTCAACCTCCAATCCACCACGTGCTCCCATTCACTTTGCAGGCTGGGAGAGGCAGGGCTGAGGTGCAGCTGCTCCTATGGGCCACAGGCTGGGATGCTGGACACAGGAAAAAAGGTAATGAGTGTCTTTATTAAAGAGAGTCCCCTGATCTGAGGTCTAGTTTATCTGTTTGGGGAAGAGGGACACAAAATGATTAATAATAATCTGGTGGGGACCTGTGTTAAACTCACAGAGCTTGCATGAGGTACAGACCAGGGCAATATTGGCAGTATACAGGCACTCTAGGCAGGGTCTTGCCTGGGCAGTGGGGATGAGGACCCTGCTCCAGAGCTTACAATCTAAGAGGAGACCCGGCTCCAGATCTTACAATGTTAGAGGTGAGGGGACCCTGTCCAAGAGTTTACAATCTAAGAGGAGAGGGGACCCTGCTCCAGAGCTTGCAATCTAAGAGTAGAGGGGACCCTGCTCCAGAGTTTACAATCTAAGAGGAGAGGGGACCCTGCTTCAGAGCTTACAATCTGAGAGGAGAGGGTTGAGGAGAGGAGATATGTGTGTGTGTGTGTGTGTATGTAGGGAATGTGAGTGTGTATAAATCTATCATATATATACTGTATAATATATATATTTTATATATATTGTGTGTAGGAAGGGGGGCTGATGTGTGTGTGTATATATATACACTATATTGCTTAAAGTATTCGCTCACCTGCCTTGACTCGCATATGAACTTAAGTGACAGCCCATTCCTAATACATAGGGTTCAATATGACCACCATTTGCAGCTATACCAGCTTCAACTCTTCTGGGAAGGCTGTCCACAAGGTTTAGGAGTGTGTTTATGGGGATTTTTGACCATTCTTCTAGAAGCGCATTTGTGAGGTCACACACTGATGTTGGACGAGAAGGCCTGGCTCTCAGTCTCCGCTCTAATTCATCCCAAAGGTGTTCTTTCGGGTTGAGGTCAGGACTCTGTGCAGGCCAGTCAAGTTCATCCGCGCCAGACTCTGTCTTCCATGTCTTTATGGACCTTGCTTTGTGCACTGGTGCACGGTCATGTTGGAAGAGGAAGGGGCCAGCTCCAAACTGTTCCCACAAAGTTGGGAGCATGGAATTGTCGAAAATGTCTTGGTATGCTGAAGCATTCAGAGTTCCTTTCACTGGAACTAAGGGACCAAGCCCAGCTCCTGAAAAACAACCCCACACCATAATCCCCCCATCACCAAACTTTACACTTGGCACAATGCAGTCAGACAAGTACCGTTCTCCTGGCAACCGCCAAACCCAGACTCGTCCATCAGAATGCCAGATGGAGAAGCGCGATTCGTCACTCCAGAGAACGCGTAACATATGATAGTGTCATGTAGAATGGATAATAAAATATGAAATAAAAAGTGAGTCATATAAAAAGCATAATGATGATTGAATTATAATAGAGCATTAATCTCCATATCAATATTCAAGCCCTCAGGTGTTAGACATCGTATATCAAATATCCATTTGGATTCTAAACGATTTAAATTCTTTTCAATATCGCCCCCTCTCCAATGTTTTTTAACATGTTGAATACCAGCGAAACCAAGGAGTTTAGGGTTACCATTGTGATATTTAGAGAAATGGGCTGATACACTATGTTTATCATACTTCCTTTTGATGTTATATATATGTTCAGCTACTCTAGTTTTCAGCATCCTAGTGGTTCGTCCAATATATTGTACCCCGCAAGGACACCACAATAGATAAATCATATTAGTGAAATTACAGGTCAAGAATGTATGAATGGAGAACACCTGGTTATTAGAATGTGATTTAAAATCTGTTAAACACCTGTTGCTATCTATTGCAGTCCTACAACAGATGCATAGTCCACATTTATGAAAACCTATCTTTTTAAACTTAGAAAGAAAGGTTCCTGGGGCTTTTTCCTTATCCAAAACACTTTTGGTCAATAACATCTTTAGGTTTTTAGTCCCTCTGTAAATAACTTTAGGTTTATCACCTATTGTAAGGAGCTGGGTCCAGGGAGGTAGAATTGAGCCCTGTATGCAAATGATGCTAGCTGAGAAACGTAGATATATAATAAAAGGAGGGTTTATTAGGAAATAAACAAAAGGCAACAGAAGAATATAGAACGGATCACATTAAATAAACAATAATAAGCTTCAACTGAAGGCAGATAGGACAATACTAAACTAAACTATACTAGACTAAAACTAAACTATAGCAAGGGAGAAATATATGGAGGCTGGAAACTGGGCAGTGGATTCTGCGGGATGCAGGGCAGGCAGGTTCTGAGGTTTTCAGTGGATGGAGGCAGGAAACTGGACAGTGGATTCTGCGGGATGCAGGGCAGGCAGGTTCTGAGGCTTTCAGAGGATGGAGGCAGGAAACTGGACAGTGGATTCTGCGGGATGCAGGTTCTGAGGCTTTCAGTGGATGGAGGCTGGAAACTGGGCAGTGGATTCTGCGGGATGCAGGGCAGGCAGGTTCTGAGGTTTTCAGTGGATGGAGGCAGGAAACTGGACAGTGGATTCTGCGGGATGCAGGGCAGGCAGGTTCTGAGGCTTTCAGAGGATGGAGACAGGAAACTGGACAGTGGATTCTGCGAGATGCAGGTTCTGAGGCTTTCAGTGGATGGAGGCAGGAAACTGGACAGTGGATTCTGCGGGATGCAGGGCAGGCAGGTTCTGAGGCTTTCAGAGGATGGAGACAGGAAACTGGACAGTGGATTCTGCGAGATGCAGGTTCTGAGGCTTTCAGTGGATGGAGGCAGGAAACTGGACAGTGGATTCTGTGGGATGCAGGGCAGGCCGGTTCTGAGGCTTTCAGAGGATGGAGGCAGGAAACTGGACAGTGGATTCTGCGGGATGCAGGGCAGGCAGGTTCTGAGGCTTTCAGTGGATGGAGGCAGGAAACTGGACAGTGGATTCTGCGGGATGCAGGGCAGGCAGGTTCTGGGAATCCTGTAGACCATAGGCACAGAGAAAGGAGATGCTGGAGGAAACAAATAGTAAGGAAATGGATGGATGAATAGAGTAACAGGAGGCAGCTCCCTTTCAGCTTGGTGTGCACCAAGATAATGCAGAATCATTGTGCCTTGGGAGTGGTTCCTTTTAGTAGATGGGAAATAAAGATGTATTAGTCAGCACCTGGTTGCTGGATCAGCCTGGTTGTAGAGGAATTACCAGTCTCCTTACAGGAAACTGGCTTGCTTTTAGGTTTCCTGCGGCGCTGGCGTCTCGGGGCATTACACCTATATACTTAATAATGTCTTTATTCTGGTGTAACAAACCCCAATTTTTCTTAAGAATTTTTGATATGCTATTATGGTTTGTGGAGTAATTCGTGATAAAAGGTACTTGTAGATCGAATTTATCCCCATCGTTAGTTATCTTTTTGTAGCTAAGTAGTTGGGACCTATCCATCTTTCTCACTTTCTCATGATCTTTATTTATCTCAGTTTCATCGTAACCTTTTCGTACAAACTGTTTTTTCAAAAGTTCCGCCTGTTCCTCAAAATCACTCAATTTCAAACAGTTACGCCTGATTCTCAAAATTTGTCCTTTCGGGATATTAGTCAGCCATGGGGCATGATGACAGCTTTCTATATGAATGAAACTATTAATATCAACCTGTTTAAAATAGGTTTTGGTAATAAGAGTATTACCCTCCCTTAGAATTTCTAAGTCCAAAAAGTGAACCTTAGCATCACTAATATCTGTAGTGAGTGATATTCCCCATGTATTGGAGTTCAGATGATTCAAAAAAGCATTCAGAGATTTAAGATCCCCCCCTCCAAATGAAAAAAATATCATCTATGTAACGGCGATAGAGGACCAGGCTCGAACCCCAGTCATGTCCAGAATAAACAAACTGGTTTTCCCAGTAGGACATAAATAAATTAGCATAACTGGGGGCGAACCTGGTCCCCATTGTTGTACCTCTACGCTGTAGGTAGAAGTCACCCTCAATCCAGAAAAAGTTGTTGTTTAAAATTAAATTAATTCCATCTATCACATAGTCAATCTGTGTCAGTGGCAAAAGCTTGGTTGACTCCATGTAGTAGCGAACAGCCTCGCATCCTTTCGGATGTTCAATGATGGTATATAAACTACCAACGTCGCAAGTAACCATATATGATCCCTCCATCCAAATCATACCATCCAGAATTTGGAGTAAGCTAATTGAGTCCTTCAAATAAGCTGGTTGTGTGACCACTATTGGCTGTAAAATGTGGTCGATATGCTCCGAAAGGGGGGATAGAATAGATCCTATTCCCGAAACTATTGGTCTGCCTGGTGGACAAATGGGGTCTTTGTGTAATTTAGGCAGCACATAGATAACTGGAATAATAGGACATTTAGGGAGAAGGAAATCGTACTCCTGGCTATTTAGAATACCCAAATCTACTCCCTTAGTCAGATGATTTCTGTATTTATTCGCTATTATAAGGGAGGGATCTGAAGGTAATTTCTCATAAGTATCCACATCTTGCAATTGTCTCTGAATCTCACTTAGATATTGCTGTCTATCGAGGATCACCACTCCACCACCTTTATCGGCAGGTTTTATAACCACTTCATTGTCTTTTATAAGATGGTTTAATGCCAACATTTCAGTATGGGTAAGGTTGTGTTGATATTTATTCAAGGGTTTAATCTTTCTGATATCTTCTACACATGCCTTCTCAAAGGTTTTCATGCTATCACTCTTCAAAAAGAAGGGATAAAAACTCGATTTTTTTCTTTAAGGAAGTGTGGACAAATTCTGATTCATTATTTTGAATATTTATATTCTCTTTATCCAAAAAATATTTTTTCAGGCAGAGTTTCCTGATATATCTATTGATGTCAAGATAAGTTTCAAATTTATTCAAACCCACACTTGGTGCGAATTTGAGTCCCTTCCTAAGGACATTTTTCAGAGGAGGACAGACCAGAACCAAAAGACAGAAGGGAGAAGAGAGAAAAGAGATAACAATCTTTAATCTCTCAAAAAAACCACTGACCCTGACCCAAGAAAATGTCAGTAAAGTTATTTACAGAGGGACTAAAAACCTAAAGATGTTATTGACCAAAAGTGTTTTGGATAAGGAAAAAGCCCCAGGAACCTTTCTTTCTAAGTTTAAAAAGATAGGTTTTCATAAATGTGGACTATGCATCTGTTGTAGGACTGCAATAGATAGCAACAGGTGTTTAACAGATTTTAAATCACATTCTAATAACCAGGTGTTCTCCATTCATACATTCTTGACCTGTAATTTCACTAATATGATTTATCTATTGTGGTGTCCGTGCGTGGTACAATATATTGGACGAACCACTAGGATGCTGAAAACTAGAGTAGCTGAACATATATATAACATCAAAAGGAAGTATGATAAACATAGTGTATCAGCCCATTTCTCTAAATATCACAATGGTAACCCTAAACTCCTTGGCTTCGCTGGTATTCAACATGTTAAAAAACATTGGAGAGGGGGCGATATTGAAAAGAATTTAAATCGTTTAGAATGCAAATGGATATTTGATATAGGATGTCTAACACCTGAGGGCTTGAATATTGATATGGAGATTAATGCTCTATTATAATTCAATCATCATTATGCTTTTTATATGACTCACTTTTTATTTCATATTTTATTATCCATTCTACATGACACTATCATATGTTATGTGGATTAGTATATGCACTATTCTCCAACTGATCAGTGACATATGTATGCTATATGCTTATTGCGTGCTATATGTTGACCGACTGGCGAATTGTGATATTGCGGCATATATGCTGTAATTTTATATTTTTATATATTTCTTTTCCTTTTTGATATATTGCCCGGAGATTGAAGTCCACGTGTGAGCACGCGTGTCGATATGGTCCCCGTGCGTCTGTTGGACGGTGGGGACCTGCTGATTCGCGACTCAGAACGCCCGCAAGCAAGATTGCTAAACGTCCGCTGAAATTGATAAGCTGCGATATTGTGAGGGTAGAATGTATTTTTTACAGCACTTTCCCTCTTTAAAAATGGCGCTCGACGGTTCAGACTGGCGAGGGTCGGAACATGGTGATGTAATCACCATGCGCCTGTCTACATGCCGTACGTCTGCCGCTACTATGCCCATGAACATCTGGGAAAGATATCGCCTCATGGACGGTGGGAGTCCGCTGGTTCGGGACCCCAAGACGTCTGGAAATAAGCTTGCTTCAAATGCTCATCAATGTTGCGAGGGCAAGCTATACTGTGGACACCATTTTCCCTCTTCCGAAATGGCGATCGATGACTCAGAGGGGCGGGGTCGAGATAGATGGACACAATCATTATGTGCCCGTTTGTATGTCGAATGCTCGCCGGTGCTGTGCCTCTAAATGATTGGAAGTAGGGTGTGTTAGTACCAATTAAGTTAATGAGGTTGTGGCTTGACACCGCCTATTTCCCTTATCTTTTTTGTATAAATGAACGTTGTACACTGCATTGTATTATGTATATTTTTTGCACTTTGATAAAGACCAATTAGGTCGAAACGTGATAGTGCTGTAATGAATTTTATTTTATTTTATCCTGCCGACCTTTTTTCTGTGACATATCCCGGGGATCCAATACTTCATCTATGGACCAGGTTATCACCACGGATGGTTGCTGGTAGGACGGGCTGGTGAGATCACATCCACAGATTTATGCCTATAAAGTCCAGAGCCGACTTAATGGGGCTCAGAAATAAGTGCGTTGAATACTTTCTTCCTGGAAATCAGGTGTCATAAGGATGTACTGCGCAATGTATGTCTCCTATTATGTTTTCTAGATCATCTTGAAGTATTACTCATTGGATACTTGGTGCAAGCGCGAGGACTCTACTTACTATTTTATCTATTGACTATTCGCACTTGGGAGTGTGCGTTTGTGCCCTTGCTGCTACCCAAGACCTATCATCTACACAATATCTGCCCCATTTTTATCACCTTATTGTTTTTTCATAATCTGAAGGCCACATGAAGTTTGGAGGTCTGTAGCGATTGACTCTGCAGAAATTTGGCGACCTCTTCGCATTATGTGCCTCAGCATCTGCTGAACCCGCTCCATCAGTTTACGTGGCCTACCACTCCGTGGCTGAGTTGCTGTCATTCCCAAACACTTCCATGTTCTTATGGTACAGCTGACAGTTGACTGTGGAATATTTAGGAGAGAGGAAATTTCACTACTGGATTTGTTGCACAGGTGGCATCCTATCACAGTTCCACGCTGGAATTCACTGAGCTCCTGAGAGCGTCCCATTCTTTCACAAATGTTTGTAAAAACAGTCTGCATGTCTAGGTGCTTGATTTTATACACCTGTGGCCATGGAATGATTGGAACACCTGATTCTGATTATTTGGATGGGTGAGCGAATACTTTTGGCAATATAGTGTATATAAATATTATGGGCCCTATTACATTCTCTGCGCAATTGCACTCTTTTTTTGCCCACGAAAAAAACATTATCACATGAAAATTAACGTGGTATTACGATCAGAGCGCATTTTTTCCTCCAAGATTTTTCGTGCGCAAATCCGATGCACAAAGCCGTTCACAAATGAACGTTGCATGCAGGAATCGATGGGCAGACTGTTTTGTCACGGGATTTGTCACGGGATTCAGCCAACATCAATCACCCATTTCCAATAAAATATTTGCAAACTAAAAGAAAGGAAAAAAAAAAATTGACAACCACCAGCCAAAAAAAAATAAAACTTAACAATGACACAATTTATCTTCCTCCAAGATTTTTCGTGCGCAAATCCGACGCACAAAGCCGTTCACAAATGAACGTTGCATGCAGGAATCGGTGGGCAGACTGTTTTGTCACGGGATTTGTCACGGGATTCAGCCAACATTCACCCATTTCCAATAAAATATTTACAAACTAAAAGAAAGGAAAAAAAAAAATTGACAACCACCAGCCAAAAAAAAATTAAAATTGACAATGACACAATTTATAAATTTTAATGTTTGGGTATGCGTAGAATGTGTAACTGTACTGTGCTGTATTTTTTTTTTTCGTGCTGGTGTATTTCGTTTCACCCAGAACGATCACATTTACAGTTACCACCTGCTTTTCAAAGACGTAACGAAAATGCGTGCAAACTTTCGTTGCGTGAAGATTGTAATACCATCCGCGTACCAGCGCACGAACGCATTTGCGCTGACAATGTTAAGTATAGGATGCGTACAGGAAAATTTGTAATACGACGTTCTACGCAAATGGTTTTGCACTCGCGCAAATGCGCATTTGCGCGCGCACAAAACAAATGCGCGAAGAATGTAATAGGGGCCAATATATTTATATATTTGGAGTGGGGAGCCAGGGGGAGCATTATCTGTGGGGGGGTCATGGTTTGTGTATACAGAGCTGGCTCTGTGTATACAGAGATGGCCTTAAAAAAACACTTCCTTTAGTGCCTTGATCCTGGGTGTACGACTAGTGTGGTGCATTGAATGGCGTTAACAGACTAGAAAATGCAACACTCAGGTCAGATACTTACACCTTTCTTCTTCTGTTAGTGTCTTGCATCATGTTTTGCAGCCTCTGTATTACTACGCTTTATTTTATGACTGTCCCCTTCATGACATTGTCAAAATGGCAGAATATGGATGCCATTAAAATTCCCCCCCCCCATAAATGTTCTGCGGATGCCCGTGACGAGGCTCCCGGCAGGACTAAGACCCTGCATTTGAATGGCCAAATCCACTCTCTGAGGGGGAGAGGGATTAGGAAACTGCATAATCACTCAAATAAGATTAAGGGGTCACACTGTCCTTTTAACTCTACATTAACTAACACTTGATTATCAGATATTACTATTATATCAATCCTATTTAAGAAACTAAGAATACATGGTTGGAAGGTGATGGTGTCTGTTTAATGAGAACAAGTATTGTAAAATGAATTTCTAAAGTGAATATGTGCAATAATGTATATCTTGTAACTAACATAAAACGCATGGCTCTGTAAAAGCACTTTTATGTTACTGTGGTTACTCTGAAATTAGTTGAAGAAAGAAATGCAATCTGTATTTTTGAGGTACATTGTGGCTTCATAGAAATAGCAAAACGTTTCAATTGGTAAAGTCTCTGGAATTTGCCTCATGCATAGTTTTACAGTAAACATAGTATATAAAGCTCTAATAAAGTATGTGAGAGCTGCAAGCCAGACATCTTGGCAAAGGGATAGAGGACAGTCTTGCAACATGTGTCTTTAGTAAAATAACAAGTAGCTTTTTGAAATTTGAGCCGATCAGTGGATCTCTGGCTCAGTCTTATTCACTGATTTATAAACAAGTTGAGCTGAAAGAGACCAACGACAAACCATCCACTTTGTCATATGCAATTAGTCATCCACTGGTTTCCAAAACTGGTTTTGTGTGTTTACTTGTTCTATGAAAGTGAGAAATGTTAGAGAAAGGCCAGACTCCCTTGCACTGATAATACATAAATATATCTGTTAGAGACTTATTATTAATGCAGTTGGGGTAAAAGGGATAACACAATGTCAAATCTATTCAACAATGAAAACATCATGTGACCTTACCATCAAAATCTTAGTCTAAGGGCACTATTTCATACTGAACACTAACTGTAGCATTTTGATATGTAAACGTTAACGCCAGGATAAGTGACTTTAACGCATGTCCCCCATATTACATCCCTAACACTAAACCCGTTAAAAATCTGTTAGCGCTTCGGTGATTGCCCTAGCTTGTGCAAGCTAAACCTATATTTAACATGGGGAGTGCAATCAGTAATTAGCGTTTCGATAAGTATGGTATTGCAAAGTCCTAACACTAAATACTGCAGCGTAAATTAGCTACACCTAAAAGCTGGTGCTAAATATTTCCGCTTTTGCGAAATCATTTAGCACCCCCTAAAACCCCCCAATAAATCCGATATTCACCTCTCATTCCGCGATAAGATCGGTGGCCCGAACCGCCGCTTCTTGTTGTTGAGAGCAGAGTGAGACTGGGAACAAATAGTGTCCTAGGCTCCAGGAGGTAATACTCACGGCGGCGCGGAAGCGCTTTTTGCAAGTATCACTGCAGGTAGCGCTTCATTCCGGGGCAAGGTGCTGAGATGGACTATCGCGATGAAATTGTGCAAGTCTTCCCCGTTAGCATCCCTATTTTAGCGCACAGGGTGGAATAGGGCTGTAAGGCTTTTATATGTTTGTGTAACTAAAAACATGACACTCTTGTAAACAAGTGTAAAGCTTTTGTACAGGTGGTACCTGGTCCCATTCCATCCATCCAAATTCTGCTTTCTCCGTTTCCCCTTTGCCCGAGATGCTTTCAGAGCTTGGTACAGTTCTACATATATAATACAAAAAAACGGTGGCGCTGATAGTATAAATATAGGAATCGGGGGGGCGTGGCTCGGCTGCAGACCGCGATGGCCGCATAGACCGAGTGCTCCGCGCCGACCAGCACTATCCAGCCTCGTAGGGACACCGCAAAAGCTCCGATGGGGAAACAAAATAAAATCCCAGCAACCAAGAAAGCCCAGGAGGGTCCCCGGTGCCCCGGCGCCGCGAACCTGCGCGCCTTTCTCCTCCCCTCGGAGGTTCCTCCGGAGGCCGCAAGTAAGCCGGGGACTGGAGTAAACCCCGCAATAGACGCGGACTCGCCCGCAACGACTCCCACAACACCGCTACCAGACCCACTGACCCTTGGGGTGCCGATGAGCGCCAGGTCGCCGCAGCGATCCCCAACCCGGGAACTGGCAGAAGACCCAGCCACGTGGGGTACTCTGCTGAGAGCTCTCCCCACACGTGCAGACATGAATATGCTCCAAACTTCAATCATGACGGAGCTTCATCTCCTTCGGACGGATGTCCAGGGCCTGCATGACAGGGTGACTTCGGTGGAAGCGGTCTGCGATAAGAACAGGCAAGCCCAGATCTCCATTACTGATACACTGGATTTACGTTCGGCCCAGATGAGAAGCATGGCGCAACACCTCATGGACTTGGATAACAGAGGACGCCGGAACAATCTTCGGATCAGGGGCATGCCGGAATCAGAGGAATCCCCGACAGAACTCAGGTCGGCCTTATCTATGATCTTTAACTCACTCCTGGAACGTCCAGCGGACACGCTAATTGATTTCGTGCGGGCCCACAGAGCTCTGCGTCCGAAAGGTCCCGCAGGAAGCCCACCCCGGGACATTATCTGTTGTCTTGCAGACTTTGGCTTAAAGGAGGACATTCTACGCCGTTCACGGAACTCTACCCAGATTTCTTACGAAGGGACCCCCTTACAGCTGTTTCCTGACCTGTCTCCGGCGACTCTGGCCTATCGACGAGCTTTAAAACCTCTCACCAGTCAATTGATGACCCATAAGATTCGTTATAGATGGAATATACCTATCGGTTTGGTTGTGACAACCCCTACAGGACAGTATCTGGTGGCCACGGAGGCAGACATTCCCCCGCTTTTAGAAGATCTGCACCTCCCGCCCATGCAACTGCAATGGCCGGATCCGCTGGCCCTGTACTCCACACCTCGTGGACGCCCACCGTTGCCCGGTCTCCCCAGAAGGCCCCGAGGGCTGATGCTCAGACCCGAAGGAGATCCGGAGTCGTCGGGTGAGATGGACAACGGTTGCTCGACCTGTTGCTAAGTAGCCCGTGGCCCCTGCTGCAGGCATCCCCCGAGAAAGACATGTTCCCACCGCCCGTGTCGACGTGACTTACGACCTCCCAAGGGTGGATGTGTTTCTGTACTCCTGGACCCTGCGAGTTGGGGGGTGAGGCTCCACACTACATGGCCGGTCATCGCCTTGCCGTCTCGAGGGACGGAGGGGAGACAGTTATCCCAGTTGTACTATGAACGGACTTCCTACCCACCGCGGAGGTGCTAGCCCGCTGGTCCGCTTCCCGACCAGACACGTGGCGGTGGTAATGTTAATGTTAATGCCCGATTTGATTGCGGTGTCCCTTGTTGTTTGTTGTTTTCCGCAAGTTAGTTAATCGCTGGTAATAGTCGTAAATGCTTTGTTTAAACTACATAGGTCGGTGCACTGTCCTACGTACAGAGCCGCTGAAACTAATTTCCTGACCGGTTTGTCTACCTGTTGCTCGGACTTGTTGCTAGGCCGCGACCCCCACGTTTTCCCGAGGTTGAGTGTATTCCTGTCCCCCCTTACCCCCTCGGGTGAGCACCACCCTCGGCTGAGGCGCCAGCCCCGGCGAGTGGATAGTAGCTCCCCCTACACTGGTACCTCTTGCTTGTACATAGTTACTGTTGATTCCCCCTCTTTTATTTTCTCTGTGCTGTAACGCAGCCCTTGACCCCACCGAATTTCTTATAGTTTTACCCCTTTTTGATCACTACTCCCCCTTCTGAGACCCCTTACATGGCATTCAAACAGGCCTCTCTGGTGTTATTTTCTATCAATGCGAAAGGGTTAAATATTCCAGAAAAACGCTCCGCCGCATTAACTGACTTTCGAAAACACAAGGCTTCAATAGTGTTCGTGCAAGAGACTCATTTCCGCGTTGGGTCCAGACCCAGATTAACTGACTCTAATTTCCCGACTGGGCTGTTCAGCGACACCCCAGGCTCTAAATCTAAAGGAACGGCCATCCTCTTCCATAAATCTGTCCCCTATCAAGAGAAAGCCACGCTGACGGACGAGAATGGGAGATATGTATTCACGAAGGGACAGATTGCTGGTCAACTGTTTACCTTCGCCAATGTTTATGTTCCCAATAAAGCGCAGCATCGGTTCCTGGCCAAAACGCTACAGATACTGCACGCCTTCTCGGAAGGCACGCTGATACTGGGGGGCGACTTTAACGTACCACTTCACCCAACCGTGGACACGTCGACGGGACGCTCCTCTATGCCATCTCACGTTCTCCGCTCTATCTCACACACATTACACTCCTCCCGATTGGTAGACTGCTGGAGGGCGCTTCACCCCACTGACAGAGATTTCTCCTTCTACGCACACACTACTGCTTCTTACTCTCGCATTGACTATATCTTCCTCCCCTTCTATCACCTTCATCTCCTCCTTTCCGCGACTATTGGAAATATCACCTGGTCTGACCACGCCCCAGTTATCGCCACTTTCCTGTCCCCTACTTTCCGACCTACTGCTCCCAACTGGCGGTTGAATGATGCCCATCTAGCGGACCCCGTGCTGTTGGCAGACAGCAGGTTGGTTTTGGAACGTTATTTTGAGGAAAATGTGGATCCAGAGATCCCCCCGGCCACGGTGTGGGAGGCTCACAAATGCGTTATGAGGGGGCACTTTGTTAGTGTGGGCTCGGCAATTAAAAAACGCAGGGAGGCTGAAATCCAGGACCTACTCAGTAAAATTGACGAGACGGAGCTCCAACACAAACGCACGGGAGAGGCGACTCTTCTTTCCTCGCTGACGGAATTACGACGCTCCCTAGCTGACATAATGCATACTAAACATCATAGGGACCTGAGAAGATCCCAAGCGTACTTTCATGTAAATGGCAACAAATGCGGACGCCTCCTGGCCAGACAGCTGGCTCAAAGGCGATCTGCTACCTATATCCCTAGTATTAGAAACAAGAAGGGTGATTTACAGCACTTACCCCAACATATCCTGCAATCTATTACAGACTATTATAAATCCCTATATGCCGTCCCGGGCTCCCCATCGGAAGCGGCCCGCTCACAGCTCAGGTTAGACATTGACAGGTATCTCACCCGCTTCCTTACACGGAAGGTCACGCCGTCAGCGGCGGAACTCTTGGACGAGCCCCTCACCAACGAGGAATTACACCTGGCCATCAAATCGACACCTTCGGGTAAATGCCCGGGGCCTGACGGTTTCCCGACTCATTATTATAAACAATTTGCTGACATCCTATCCCCTCATTTTCTCCGTGCATTTAATTCACTCTCGGGTGCGAAGCTGTTGCCTCCGCAATCTCTGATGGCCAACATAGTCCTGATACCCAAAGAGGGGAAAGACAAAGAACATTGCGCGAGTTACAGACCTATATCCCTCTTAAACTGTGACGTCAAATTATTTGCAAAAATTTTAGCGTCCCGCCTAAATGCACATATCCCATCTTTGATACACTTGGACCAAGTGGGATTTGTACCGCACAGAGAGGCGAGAGATAATACGATTCGCGCCCTACATCTTATACATGCTGCACCTAGAGTCTCGGGTGGTCTTTTGCTCCTGTCGACGGACGCGGAGAAAGCGTTTGACAGGGTGGGGTGGGATTTTCTTTTTGCTACGCTCCGCCACCTTGGGTTGGGACCTTCCCTATGTTCCTGGATTGAGGCGCTGTATAAGGGCCCCTCGGCTAGGGTATGTGTAAACGGCATTTTCACAGACAGTTTTCCCATTTGCAATGGTACGCGTCAGGGCTGTCCCCTATCACCCTTGCTCTTTGTATTGTCCCTGGAACCGTTTCTGGAGGCAGTCCGCCAGCACCCGGATATCTCCGGTGTCTCCCTGGGACGAGAACCTCATAAGGTCGCCGCGTATGCAGACGACCTCCTCTTTTTTGTCTCCAACCCGCTAATTTCGCTGCCTAACATCTTAGCAGCATTTGAGGAATATTATACTTTAGCTAACCTTAAAATAAACTTTACGAAGTCTTCCATACTAAATATCTCGGTCCCCTCCCACCGGGTGATTGCTATGCGCCCTACCCTCCCCTTTCAATGGGCGGGCTCCCGACTGAAATACTTGGGGGTTTGGCTGACTGCAGACAGTACCCGGTTATTTGACCTCAATTTCACTCCACTACTGTCGGCTGTCCGCAGAGACCTCAAGGCGTGGGATCTTTCGCACATATCCTGGTTGGGGAGGGTTTCCGTTATTAAAATGAATATTCTGCCGCGATTCTTGTACCTGTTCCAAACACTCCCCATCGCTGTCCCCCGCTCTTTCTTTGCTTCCCTCCGCTCTCTCCTGTCCTCTTACATCTGGAGACGGGCACGCCCGCGCATTAGATTTGACATACTGACACGGGCTAGGAATCAAGGTGGACTGGGTGCCCCAGATTTCTATCGTTATTACGTCTCCTGCCACCTACTGCGGGCTGTCGAGTGGTCGGGGGAGGGGGTGCGGAGGAGATGGAAGTCGGCGGAGCAGGCTCTGCTGGAAGTGCCGCTGGCAATTTTGCCGTGGGTACCCAGATCGGTGGGCCTTCGCCTGACTCGGTCCTCTCCGTACACGCGAATTACTTTGCAATGTTGGTACAGAGTGACAACTCAGTCTAACCTCACGTCTCATCCCTCCCCAATGACACCAATCACATATGGAGAAGGGTTCTTGTCTCACATGGGCCTGAGGGCGTTAATATCACTCATCCCTGTCCCTGTCCCTAGGGTACACCACTTTCTGACCAATACGGGCCCGCTACCCTTACACGCCCTATTAGGAGACAGCCCGCCGACGTTCTTGCACCAACTTAAATTTCGCCAGGTCACTGAATGCCTTCGAAACGCCCCGCGACAGCACATGCTGCGACGCCCCTTCACTCCTCTAGAAAGCAGATGCGCATCACCCACCCACCTGGCTCACGGGGTGTCTTTCATGTACTCCCTGATTAGAGAGGCGGCCGCCACGGTCCCGCCCCCTTTATGGGTAAATGGGAAGCGATGCTAGACTGTACCTTCACTGATGAGCAATGGATGGGCATATGTGAATTGACCCACCGTTGTTCTATAGCCAGCGGAGCCCAAGAAACCGCATATAAATTGCTTTCACTATGGTACTACACTCCTCTCAGATTACATGCTATCTCCCCGGCAGCCTCTCCCGACTGCTGGAGATGCTTTAATGCCCTGGGCTCTGTTTTGCATCTGTGGTGGGAATGTCCCCTGATTCGCCCTTACTGGTCGAGCCTTCATTCCATCGCGAGGGTCCTCCTCGGTTACCCCCCGCCTTTCACACCAGCAACTATGTTGCTACACCATACCTCAATGTCTGTGGCGGCGTACAGGAACTCCCTGTTGCCCCGCATCTTGAATGTCGCTAAGAGCCTGATTCCCTTATACTGGAAACGGAATACCCCACCCACTATTCAAATGTGGTTCATAAAGATGGAGGAGCTGAGAGTCGTGGAACGTCTCCACTTATCTACCACTGACCAACTACCCCGCTACTCACAAATTTGGTCCCACTGGGACACAATCACGACCACCACTGCCTTTCTTAACCGTCTCAGTCCTACCCTTTCTCAGTTGGAACCCTCTACCACCCCTCCCTGAACCTGACCCCCCCCTTATTTCTTATTAGTTCCATTATCCTTTATTTTATAATATTCACTGTTTTTCGGATTAGTCAAGGTAATGTGTGGATCGAACTTGTTCATTCTGAGTCAGTCTTTAGCGAAAAATTGCCTATTTCAGCACTGTGAACACATTTCTTTTGTTGTAGAATGACTATCACTATGCGACCCTGCGTGGTCAAATGACTTATTTACCTGTCTCAAAAACTCAATAAAACATTATTTACAAAAAAAAATATAGGAATCGCTAAAACACACAAAAATGGTCCTTGTCCATAACCATCAAATAGGCCAAAGTAAAAAGAGAGAGGTGTAGCGATGACAATGTCCTTCTTGAGGTGAAGGTGAAAGTTCCAGTGATGTTTCCTAGGAATCTTCCTCGCCCAATATCCTCAAATAAAGCACAGATGGAAATACATCATAGCGCGACCCATAATAGATATATAGCTATATATGGATAAATAAAAGCACTCACGTGGGGTAGAACCTTCCTGGTTCTAGGGAAAATTGCGTCTGGGTAATTACCGGCCACCCAAATGCCCTTCCAGGTCCAAAGGATTTCAGTCTCCACGTCCGTGTATACTCCGTTGCAGAAGGCGATAAAGCTGAAATGGATCACTCCAAAAAAGGCTCCAGCAGTAGATAAAAAGTTCTTTAAATAAAATTACAATAAAAGAAACATAAAATGTGCCAGAACGCGTTTATTAATACATATATTAGAAGCTTCCTCAGCTGGCTGCTGATGTCAAATGACTTGTTCGTTGTTTAAATACTCATTTCAATCTACTGCAGACCAATCTCACCATTCGATTTTGGCGGGAAATCGGCACTGCCACTAGGGTTAAGACTTTCGATTCATTAAACCAATAGGACTGCGCAATCTTAGTTAATACCATGTATTCATAAGAGAAGAAAGCTTATTGGATCATATAGATCTCCACCAGTGCCACATGACTATCTAAAAACCGATTGGATTGACCGATACCATGTGACACTTAAAATCGAAACCAATTTACATAAAGTTTACAGATAGTGTTACTAATATTTTGTCTCTTAAACGACATCTAATTCAGGAAGTCAATACTAAATTAGAAATAGCCACTCTAGAAAAATATCTGAGTGAAAAAATCAGCCCAAGAGGCTTGAGATACGAAAAAATGCCAACACATAATAAAAACAACCACCCATTTATGGATGGATGGTTAAATATGTTGGAGGGTTTTGCAAATAAAACCATTTAGGAAAATTCAACTTCCAGAATTAGATGGAGATATTAATAGATTGGTGGAAGATATCACCGCTCAGATTAGCCTGGATAGTCTTATTACCCTTACTCAAGATCTAGAGGAATTGGTCCTCAAAAAAGAAAAAGAGGTTCTAATTAGTAAAAAAAAGGAAATTCCTCAGAGATCAGGAAGACTATAGAAAAGGTGAGATTCATAATTATGGAGGAGACAAAAGAAAAACTCGTAAACAGTCATCTCATACAGCGATCCTTGAAAACAATATAGTTATCTCAGATAATCAATTTAAAGGAGATCCGTCTAAAAGGGATCAACCAGCTGGATACACTCCTCGATGGAAACAGGTTAAGAAACCGCGATGACCAACTTGGTGTTGTAGAAATTAATCTACTTTTAATTTCTGTGTAGTTTGATCCGCTGCACTTACAAGCAGCTCTCTGCTCTCCCTGCCAAACTTACCTGAATGAGCGCAGTAAAAGAGACCCAGACACACACGCTGCTTTAGCTGGAGTTCATCTGACCAACCGAGCCAGAGCGCCCTGGTCCGCTTAATTTATTAGACAAATAGGACAACCCCCAGTGGCTAACTGGCTTTACAACAGGAACCAGTTAGCCCAGTAATACATTTACATATCAAAAGGACAGGGGAGTGGACTAGAATGACCGACCGGCCACCTGTACATGACTCATCCCTGAGTCATGTCCATGGTCCCCGTCAGCCATGTTCGTCCGACCATCCCCCATCACTGTCAGTATGGACCCCATTCAGATACTGCTCAAAGTGATCAGCATCTAGTGAAGATCAGTCTACTTGTTCTTATAGATTTTGAGACATCTCTGCGGAGACATTACAGTTATTGTCCGTACACGGTATGCGTGTACAGACAAGGCTTAAATGTCTTAAAAGCAGGTATGTCGTCTCCAAACCCAAAAGAAGGTTTTCATACTGACGGTTTTGTCGCTGGTTGGATTAAACCCAAGTACACTCTGCTAGAGCGTTTCTCCATTTAATCCTCACACAGGGAGACAGATGACAATTTATAAAACACACATCCTAGATTATAATGTCCACATAATAAAATTTCCACAACATTGGGGAAAAGATTTATCCACTCGACCACGACGGCTATCATGGAGTTAAGACACTTATCTATCTCCTAGAACAAACTATTCTAATTATGAAGGGCAACAACAAAGATCTCAACGTAAC
Source organism: Leptobrachium leishanense (assembly GCA_009667805.1). Lineage (NCBI taxonomy): Eukaryota > Metazoa > Chordata > Amphibia > Anura > Megophryidae > Leptobrachium > Leptobrachium leishanense. The sequence continues at coordinate 248,966,438 of CM019065.1, forward strand.
TACTATGAACATCCCACTAGAGGAAATGGCCATTTCCAAAATAGAAGAGGTCAATCAACAAGAAACATAAGTAGAAGAGGGATGCCAGCCCAGACCTCTACATCAAATAGATATAATGCCCTGCATGAGGAAGAGGTTTTTTGGCAGGATCCAAAAGATCTACCACTAGATTTAGAAGGACGGATTATTCCCCGAGAGCCGGACATCCAGATAGATTGACGATCAGTAAAAAGAAGAAATCAGGAAGATCGAGAAGAAGCACAAGAGGAGGAAGAAGAGTACTCCAAGGGAAAAAGAGGACGACGATAGATAATGTTGGCATTTTCAACCTAAGTGGAATTCCACTACAGGAGAGTGAGATTCAGGTTCTGAAAAAGGGTTTAAAATTTGCCCCAAATCAAAATCTGAATAAATTCAACATGTATGTGGACATACAGAAATTTAAGCAGAAATTATGCTTAAAAAAGTTTTTCAGTAGAACTCCCCTAGAAAGAACGGTGGATGAAAATAGGCATACTTCCCTTAAAAATGTTTCCACATTTTACCCCAAACATATGTTATCTGATCCAATACGAGCCTTTGAGAATGTGGTGCTATCTGAGATTGATAAGATCTCTACAAAACATGTTAAACCAAATCTAACTGAAAGAGAGAGAGATGCACTTACATCTCTAAGTAAGAATGATAAGATTGTTATAAAGCCAGCGGATAAAGGGGGGGGGTGTATGGTAATTTTATCCGTAGAGAACTATCAGAGGGAGGGTATAAGAATTTTGTCCGATACTGGTACATACCAATTAATCAATCATAACCCGACCCCGAGAGTCCAAGATGAGATTAAAAGTCTATTAGAGGAAGGGACAATATCTGGAGTCATTAACGAAAAAGAAAGAGGTTATATTTCGGTCAATTTTCCTATGACACCTGTATTCTATTGGTTACCTAAACTCCACAAAAATATCGAAAAAAAACCTGGTCGACCTATGATAGCAGGCATTGAATCCGCCACGAGCCATTTATCAAGATATATTGACACCATTCTACAACCCATGGTGAAGTCTGTGCCATCATATTTGAAGGATAGTATTAACGTTCTTCAGACATTACAAAACACGAGTTGGGAAGATGGGTACATCTTGGCTACCTGCGATGTTCAATCTTTATATAGCATAATCCCTCATGACAAAAGTTGTAATACAGTTCAAAAGTTTCTCGAAAGAAATCCCATTATCTCGAAAGAACCGTCAGATTTTGTCTTGAGTGGTATTAAATTTATTCTAAATAATCATTTCTTTAGGTTTGAAGATCACTATTACCTTCAAATCAAGGGTATAGCAATGGGGACCAGGTTCGTGCCCGGCTACGCCAATTTGTTTATGGTGGATTGGGAAGACCAGTTTGTCCATGGGCGGCGTGACTGGGCACAGAGCCTGGTCCTCTATAAGAGGTATATTGATGACATTCTTATTATATGGCAGGGAAATGAGGAGTTTCTTCATTTGTTATTTCAATATCTAAATAATAATGATTGGGGGATTGTACTTGATTACGACATCAGCTCTACATCGATTAATTTTCTGGACCTCAACATTTATGTTGAGAACAGTATTATTAAAACCAGAACTTATTTTAAGCAGGTGGACGTAAATAGCTATATTGAGCAAACCAGCTGTCATGCCACACACTGGCTAAAGGGAGTCCCCAAAGGGCAGTTAAAACGCCTTCACAGAAACTGCACAGAGGAAGAGCAATTCATTCAACAAGCCCATAAATTAAAAATAGATTTTATTGAAATAGGGTATAAAGAAGAAGTGCTTGATTCCACAATTGATGAAATTAGAAGTGTAGATAGATGGGATATTTTGAAATATAAGGCTACAAAGACTACAAATGAAAATGAAATCATGTTTATTTCCGATTACAATATACATACTAAAATTATCCATCATATTATTAGGAAAAATTCGGCGTTATTGAAACGAGACCCAATATTGAAAGATCTCCTAAGCGACACACCGAAGTTGGTCAATAGAGGAGCCACTAACATCAAAAAGCTTTTAGTGAATAGTTACAAAAATCCACAAAAAAGTACGAGCTTGCTCAATTTAAAGGAAGGTTTTTACAGATGTGGGTCGTGCCCGGCATGTACTAATCTAAAATTGAAAAAAAGTACCATTTTCGAATTCATGGGTAAAAACAAGTCTTTATAAGATTAAAGGTATCATAATGTTTAGAACAAAAAACTTTATCTATAGACTTACATGCCCGTGTGGTCTACACTATGTGGGCCACACTACAAGATGGTTGTCCATTAGAATTAGAGAACACATATACAATATTTTGAGGGGATTAGAAACCCATTCGGTTTCGGCGCACTTTAAAAAAGTTCATGGACAGTCGCAAGAGGGTATGCTTTTTATCGCTATTCAAAAAGTAGAACATCACTATAGAGGAGGTGATTTCAATAATAAAATTCACCGTATGGAAATGCAGTGGATATATACCCTTGACACACTGATCCCCCTAGGTTTAAATGCAGATTTTGAATTATGTAATTTTTTATGAATTATTTTCTGTTTAGTTAATCTGGCTTTGCATTATATTTTATCCTGTTTAATATGTATTATATGTTTATATATTAGACAAGGGTTGTCCGCATAGTTATAGACCCATTGGGCACAATTATGGACCTCCTTTATCTAATAATGGGTAGTGATTGCATATATCTATGTGGGCTCCCGTATTTAGGTATAGTCACAGTATTAGCAATGTGAGGATGGTTTTTCCAATCGTCTGTTCACTGTTTTTGGGCAGATATGGGAGACACCTTGGTGCGCATGCGTGGACTCCTAATATGGAATTCACCCATATGCGCCTGCGCGCACTTTCGCTTCCGATAACACAGAAGGCTAGGCGCATCCTGAGAGAACAAACTTCAGTTTACCCATTTGTTTGGTAGAAAATTGAGATGCTATAGCATTTACCCATTGGATATCAATGGATACATCTTTGAGATGGTGAGATCATACGAGATCTCGGAACGAGTTTGGTTTATGTAAATTGGTTTCAATTTTAAGTGTCACATGGTATCGATCAATCCAATCGGTTTTTGGATAGTCATGTGGCACTGGTGGAGATCTATATGATCCAATAAGCTTTCTTCTCTTATGAATACATGCAGGGTTATTCACAGAGCGTGAAAAGCAGGAGAATAACTGAAGAATGACTGGAGAATGAAAAATTCTAGGTCAAAATAACCGATTTGGAAAGTGAGATGAAAGAGCGAATTTTTCTGGTTTGGCTATTTTGACCTAGAATTTTTCATTCTCCAGTCATTCTCCTGCTTAATGAATTGAAAGTCTTAACCCTAGTGGCAGTGCCGATTTCCCGCCAAAATCGAATGGTGAGATTGGTCAGCAGTAGATTGAAATGAGTATTTTAACAACGAACAAGTCATTTGACATCAGCAGCCAGCTGAGGAAGCCTCTAATATATGTATTGATAGGCGGAACGCGTTCTGGCACATTTTATGTTTGTTTTGTTGTAATTTTATTAAAAGAACTTTTTATCTACTGCTGGAGCCTTTTTTGGAGTGATCCATTTCAGCTTTATCGCCTTCTGCAACGCAGTATACACGGACGTGGAGACTGAAATCCTTTGGATCTGGAAGGGCATTTGGCCGGTAATTACCCAGATGCAATTTTCCCTAGATCCAGGAGGGTTCTTCCCCACGTGAGTGCTTTTATTTATCCATATATAGCTATATGTCTATTATGGGTCGCGCTATGATGTATTTCCATCTGTGCTTTATTTGAGGATATTGGGTGAGGAAGATTCCTAGGAAACATCACTGGAACTTTCACCTCCACCTCAAGAAGGACATTGTCATCGCTACACCTCTCCTTTTCTACATATATGGTGGACTAATTCTGGATGAGAGCAGGCTGATTTGCATATGGCGCATTCGTTCCTGTAATGGCACAATCGAGCAAAGACCCTGTGAGACCTGAGCGGGCCCCACCGTAGAGCAGGCCACTAGTGCAGTTGCTCATCCTCAGGACCCTCACAAACCTCTAGTTTTTTTTATTGCTAAGGCCACCGTATTGCGTCCATCTCTGAGTTTGTACATCTGAGCCCTACACTTCCTAAGCGCCCTTGCAAGCAGTCTACCACATTTATTCCAGCTTCATAATACAGTCGTTTAACATAGTGAAAGTATTTCTGGGCTTGTACGTTAAGCAGTGTGTGTAATTGAGCACGTAAGGCCAGCAGGTCACGATAGGCAGCGTCAGATAGGGCAGTCCTATGTGTCATTTCAAGTCGCTTAATCTGTGCAATCAGAGAGTCAGCCTGGGCGGCTCACTCCTTTTTGCATCTAGAAACCGTAGCAATGAGAAAACCACGTACCACACCCTTGTGGGCCTCCCATAGTGTAGTCTTGGACATGTCGGGGGTCGCATTGTCTGAGAAATAGTCAGTCAACAGCGTATTAAGTGAGTGCAGTACAGCGGAATCGTCCAGTAGCGTCTCGTTAAGTCGCCAGTGTCTAGCTTTAGGAGACGTTAATGGGAAGTCAATGTGAACAGAGACCGGGCAATGATCTGACCAGGTGGATACACCCACCTGAGAGGATCGCAGCAGGTGTAAATGATCGAAGGGGAGAAATAAATAGTCCAGACGTGCATAAAATTGAGACGGGACGCTAAAATGTGTCTAGGCCAGTGCCATGCAGCAGGCTTCGAGGTCCGGCTCACTGCTAGTCCCAGTGCCAACCAACAATCCAGGTGGGCGGACGGTTGCAGGAGGACAGAGGCGAGGGGGAATACGGGTAATGAAAAGCCACCAGGTCCATGTCCACTGAGGAGTAGGTGTCCTCCTGTACGCGGTCGGGAGCAAATTGTGGAGGGGGGTTAACATGGAGCGGCACGGAGCAAAGTTTGAGGGGCTAATCCTGTATGTCAAAGCAAGGCAAGTCTAGGATTGGTGACTGGCGCCCCCGGCTCCCGTGGGGCTCCCTGGGCCATAGCGGCAATGGAGGCTCATAATACTCAAGGGGGTCCAGCCAGTTCAGGCAGATGTCCAGTGGTAAGCGAAGCATGAGTAAAAATGCTGGCAGATCTTCCTCAATGCGGAGTATAGCCACCCCATCGGTCGAGCATGCCTGCAGGCCAAAAGGATGCAACCAGCGGTAAAGAATCCCTTCCCGACGCAGTGCAGAGGTGAGAGGACGAACCGCCCTATGGGAATGCAGTGTTAGAGGGGACGGGTCCTGAAATATAGATACCTCGTCAGGGCCGAAAGGAAAAGTCGCTGTGTTCCGTGCGCTCTGCAGCACCTCCTCCTTCACCTCAAAGCGCAAGAAGCAGCAAATGACATCCTGGGGTGGGCTAGAGGGGAGCTGCGAGGACGCAGGGTTCTGTGATAACGCTCAAGCTCAATAGAAGTAGCAGGGTCCCGGTCCAAAAGCTGGTTGAAGAGACGGACCAATGTCGTGCACAAATCTGCTGGCGATTCCTCGGTCTCAGCAAGGCCACGGATCTGGAGATTACATCTATGGCCTCTGTTCTCAAAGTCCTCAAGATGTCCTGGCATGAGGTGCAGGCAGTGTTGCTGGGCAGAAAGCTTAGTCTCCGTGACACATGCAACTTGGTGAGTCTGCAATTCTGTTACGTCCTTCACCCCCGCGGCGCTACCTGGGGGGTCTGGGAGCCTGGCGGCATCACGGGTTGGCTGGGTGCCAGGAATTAGAGATGGCTGATTGGCGTCTGAAGGGGCTTAGCGTGGTGACGGGAGCCGCCGGCCTTAAGTACAGGGCGCGAGTCTTTGCTCGTTGCCCTGACGTGGAGTAATTTTCCTGCGTCGCCAGCTGTCTCTTGAGACTGTTTCAGTGTATCTTGCATTTGTTGCCGATCTTATGCTTGTATGAGGACCTTGCTTTAGTTGATTGACCCAGAATACCCACTGACGATTCTTACGCTTAACCCCAGTGTGTATGTTTGTGTTTTCATGCATATGTTGTACCGTATGGTTTCACTTGGGAGATCTGCCCTGCAGGTTGCTAATTTCATCAACTGCGCGATCTGCCTAATGAGTACCGGGTCTTGCTCTTCATTACCATGTATCGTCTCAGTATGTGGGCCTGTCCTTCATGTTACTAGATCAATCAACAGTTCTAGTTGCTTGTATAACGTCTGGTCTGTTTCTAAAGCATATCGCACAATCTATGATTGTAGGTCTGCCCTGCAAGTTGCTAAATATAACACTTTTACAAGTTATCTGTTTAACACCAAGTCGCAGTACAAAAGCAAAATCTCTGATTGTAGGCCTGCCCTGCAGGTTGCCGAATACAGTGAGTATATACTCTATATGGTTGAGATCAAGTATATGAGTATTACCTCTGTTATCAATCCTGCACGTAACACAACCATTACTGGTACCGATCTGAAACCTACTAATAATCATGCTTTTGTACAAGTCTCAAATCACTGTATGCATTTGAATATAGTTAATGTGTTTTCACTCAGCGGTCTCTTGGTCACGAAACCATTTGAGGCTGAGTGGTATCTAGGGTTTTATATTACCTCCATGGCTTGGGATTATAGGTATTACAGCCTTTTCTGCTTTGAAATTTCGTATCATAGAAAGCTGTCCATAATGATCCTATCAACGCTGATCCGGGGTAAGCGCCATAGGGCACGTTACAGATTCCTCCACGTGATCGAGGCACGTCTTCATCCCTTGCAGGTCTGCCCTCAGGCCTTGAATCTCCCCAGTCAGTGCTGCCTGCATTCGGGCAGTGGCTGCATCCAGGTCCGCACGAGTAGGGAGAAATTGAAGGATTCCAGCAAGGTCCGGCGGTGCTTCCCAGGCGCCATGTGACGACGCTGGGGAGGATGGGGCTGAGTTTTCGCGCTCCGGCGCCATGTTGGAATCCGGCCGTGAGCACGAGGGTGCCTCCGGGGGAGTCAGGTAAGGGCGGATCGACACTGGAAAAGAGCCACGGGTATGCCGGTCAACTCCAGGAGTCTGCATTGACTTACGGGGCTTCCCCATTTCAGATCTGAATGCCTTGATAGCAGTGTTTTCGGGCGGTAAGAGCAGAGCTGATCTACTACGCGTCCATCACTATCTCCGTCTAGGCCACGCCCCCACATCACATTTCTTATCTCACCAACAAGTGTGGAGGAGATGGCACAATCCGTTGTTATGAATTGTTACATCAAAAACCTAAAGAGCACTTGGAGGGACTTTGGACCTCTGCGTCACTAATCTTTACACCTCACAAGGTCAAGTGAGGTGTCATTGGACAGGTCAGAGTCTGGCCTTGGCATTTATACCAAACATGACCATGAAAAATCTAAAGGAGAAAAAAAAAACACTATTTATTTCTAGTTCCAAAGCGATGGCATTGCCCATTTGTCAAGTATAAAATGAGTAATATCACTGCCATTACTCACGTTTTCATTTGCTACGCTGGGAGCAAGGTTTATATACCACCCTCCAAAACACAAGGGAAGTATTTCATTTTTTTGATTAAAATTGTATATTTTTCAGAAAAATGCAGCAACAGGTTCCCATTTCACATTTGTTTAACAAGGATTCTCTATAGATTATGTAACCAAAAAAGTTTGGATGATAAAATGGGAAAAAATTATTTTACACGCTTTAAATGATTGAAATATCATTGAATAATTACTCACGCAGTAGCTACCTCCTTAGATATACCCGTATCTGCACTATTAAATAACCTATGTTTTCAGTTTTCATTTCACTAAATTCCAAAAGAAGCCCAGAAAAATCTTCAGCTCCAGGCCCATAGAGATCTTAATCTGGCCCTGGGTCCTAGCAGTGGTTATATGGAAAAAAATTGACAGTGAAGGCAGTGGCGTCAGAAGGGGGGGCGGGGGGTGCAGCCTGCACCGGGTGACACCACCCCCTAGGGTGACAACTAAAAAAAAATATATACAGTCAGGTCCAGAAATATTGGGACATCGACACAATTCTAACATCTTCGGCTCTATACACCACCACAATGGAGTTGGAATGAAACAAACACAATGTGCTTTAACTGCAGACTGTCAGCTTTAATTTGAGGGTATGTACATCCAACTCAGGTGAACGGTGTAGGACTTACAGCAGTTTGCAGATGTGCCTCCCACTTGTTAAGGGACCAAAGGTAATGGGACAGAATAATAATCATAAATCAAACTTTCCCTTCTTAATACTTGGTTGCAAATCCTTTGCAGTCAATCACAGCCTGAAGTCTGAAACGCATAGACATCACCAGATGCTGGGTTCCATCCCTGGTGTTGCTCTGCCAGGCCTCTACTGCAATTGTCTTCAGTTCCAGCTTGTTCTTGGGGCATTTTCCCTTCAGTTTTGTCTTCAGCAAGTGCAATGCATGCTCAATGGGATTCAGGTCAGGTGATTGACTTGGCCATTGCATAACATTCCACTTCTGTCCCTTCAAAAACTCTTTGTTTGCTTTTGCAGTATGCTTTGGGTCATTGTCCATCTGCACTGTGAAGCGCCGTCCAATGAGTTCTGCAGCATTTGGCTAAATGTGAGCGGATAATATTGCCCGAAACACTTCAGAATTCATCCTGCTGATTTTGTCAGCAGTCACATCATCAATAAATACAAGAGAACCAGTTCCATTGGCAGCTATATATGCCCACGCCATGACACTACCACCACCATGCTTCACTGATGAGGTGGTATGCTTAGAATCATGAGCAGTTCCTTTCCTTCTCCATACTCTTCTCTTCCCATCACTCTGGTACAAGTTGATCTTGGTCTCATCTGTCCATAGGATCTTGTTCCAGAACTGTGAAGGCTTTGTTAGGTGTTGTTTGGCAAACTCTAATCTGGCCTTCCTGTTTTTGAGGCTCACCAATGGTTTAAATCTTGTGGTGAACCCTCTGTATTCACTCTGGTGAAGTCTTCTCTTGATTGTTGACTTTTTACACACATACACCTACCTCCTGGAGAGTGTTCTTGATCTGGCCAACTGTTGTGAAGGGTGTTTTCTTCACCAGGGAAAGAATTCTTCGGTCATCCACCACAGTTGTTTTCCGTGGTCTCCCGGGTCTTTTGGTGTTGCTGAGCTAACCGGTGCGTTCCTTCTTTTTGAGAATGTTCCAAACAGTTGTTTTGGCCACGCCTAATGTTCTTGCTATCTCTCTCGTGGTTTTGTTTTGTTTCTTCAGCCTAATGATGGCTTGCTTCACTGATAGTGACAGCTCTTTGGATCTCATCTTGAGAGTTGACAGCAACAGATTCCAAATGCAAATAGCACACTTGAAATTAACTCTGGGCCTTTTATCTGCAAATTGTAATTGGGGTAATGAGGGAATATCACACACCTGGCTGAGAAGCCAATTGTCCCATTACCTTTGGTCCCTTAACAAGTGGGAGGCACATCTGCAAACTGCTGTAAGTCCTACACCGTTCACCTGAGTTGGATGTACATACCCTCAAATTAAAGCTGACAGTCTGCAGTTAAAGCACATTATGTTTGTTTCATTCCAACTCCATTGTGGTGGTGTATAGAGCCAAAGATGTTAGAATTGTGCCGATGTCCCAATATTTCTGGACCTGACTGTATATATACTGTATATTTTTTTTAATTATTATTATTTACTTATTTATTTTTACACAAAAATATTTTACCAGGAAGGATATATTTAGATTTCTCTCATTATCAAGTATGTCCTGGGTAGGCAAGGCCTAGGCTGGCACTTTCCAGGGGCAGCAAAAAAAAAAAACACCACTAAAGGGGATATTCACAGAGCACCGAAATGACGTAGACATTTCAGTGTTCTGTTGTTCCCCGCACTTTGGGAAATCAAATTTCCCTGGTGAATTCCCCACATGGTCTCTGAAGTGCAGGGAATCAGCCACCGAATGCCGCCGCAAACCCGTCGCCCGCTGTTTTCAAAAAAACTACTGAATGAAAATGTCTGGACTTAACATATAAGATCCTAAGAATGATAATAAAAAGGTCTGTTATAGAAAAAAAAACGCTATTAGAAAGAAAAAACATAAATATTTTTTTTTTAAAATGCCTAATAGATACTAAGGAAAAATAAAATCAATAAATAAAGAGACTTTTTACTACAGATTGAAGGAATATTCCTGCTTTTACCCAATATTTAATAAAACGTTTATTTTTAAAATTGAAACCTATGCAGGGTTATTCAGAGAGAGGTAAAAACCTTGAGAATGACTGGAGAATTGAAAATTCTAGGTCAAAATAGCTCTCTATGAAGAGCCCTGATGGTGTTCACCTGAATAAAGCTGTCGAATGAAACCACTGAACATCAGGGCATATCTCTGCTGTTCGGTGTTCTCTGAACAGATTAACCATTACTTCTCTACAGTGGCGACTCTAGGAACAATATTTAGGGGGGGCACAGTCAAAACTGGGGGGGGGCACTAATAAGTTTCACCACTAAATCATACCACTGAATAAAACTAAGGGCCCTATCACTTGGTGTGAGCTAAAACGCCATTGCTAAAGGAAAAATTTAGCGCGAGTCGCTAAAACTTACTGCCTGATGACCTACTAACAGATCACCTAGTCCGTGTACAAGGTCGTTTGGCACACGCTAGGGAAACGCTAAGACCCAGGCGAAGACCCAGCGCTAATGCGGTTGTGTACAGATTAGAACTGTTTTTTTCCAGTACAGAGTGCCAGTCCATACTTATCCCCCGCCCTCACAAGGTAAACACATCCAGCGAAGAGCCCTCATACCCCTATATTATTAAAATCCTCCAAGGTGGCCGTATTATCCATGTTTATATGCACACATCGATAAAGGAAAAAGTTAGCGCGAGTCATTTAAACGTAGTGCCTGACGACCTACTAACAGATCACCTTGTCCGCGGTAGTCCATGAACAAAGTCGTTTAGCGCACGCTAGAGAAACTAATGCGGTTGTGTACAGGATAGAACATGCCTGTCAGTTATTTTTACATTCACATGCTGTAACATATCAATTCGCTCAATTAATGTTTCAAACTACTTCTAGCTACACCACTTTATTGCACTTTCCCTTTCCCCATTTGAAGAGAATAGTAAAGTAATCCTATGCCAATTAAAATATTTTTTTTCTGTCATAGCTGCCAACAAAAATCTTGCACTCCAATTACCCATTTCATTTCATTACATTTGTTAAAATAAAACATTTCCCCCACTCTTGCTTGTGACGGGATAACGTCATATGAAGCATGACCAGCTATAAATCATTCATGTTTCTTGTATATAAATTGCGATACAATGCTTCTGCCTATGCAGGCCTGATTCTCTCAGGATGACGCTAGGGGGAGCGGAAGAAAGGTATAAGTTGTGGGGCAAAAGCCATGCTCGGGGCTTATTCTTTTTGTGGGGCCACGCAAAGTGGGAATTTGCTGTTTTTTCTAATCCCAGTCTCACGGGGTCACAGATGTCCTTTTAGCTTGCTGACTAGTAAGTAGGTTCTTGTTTTTAATCCTTTTTATTTCTCTGCTTGTGTGTGTAATTATTAATTATCATATCTATTTTTCTGTAAAATGCACTGTGATTTATATTTATTATGAAAAGAAAAATATATACGTTATTAAGATCTGCCTTTGTCTGGTATATGAATCTCGCTAACGAAAAGACTGGATTAACCCAGGGGTTATTTTAGCTCGGATCAATCTACCAAGAGTGAGTTGAGGTGAAGTCAGTCGTTTGAACTGTCTTCTGTTTTGGGGTGCAGAGTCAAACAGAGTCTCAGGCCAGCTCTGGTCCAGGGATTAGGCATCTTGGGTAAAAAGTAATTGGCCTGTGGTGGCAGTGTTGATAAATTACTAAACAAGTGGGTGCAAGGATTGTGTGCAACGTAGTCATTATTCTGGGTCTAGTGCAGATGGATAGTGATTTTTAACCCTGCGTCTACTTCGCCGCGTCACGTATCCTTCAGGAGTGGAGGCGTGTACGTGACATTGCTTACCTTATTTTACATAGTTGCATAGCTACACAGGCTGAAAAAAAGGCATGCGTTCATCGAGTTCAGCCTTTAATACATCACCTATTGCTGTGGAATGAAAAGAAGGCAAAAAACCCAGTCTGAAGAGCTTGCCAAATATACACCATACTGTAAAAAAATCTTTTTGACCCCAGATGGCTTCAAATTTATCCTTGGAACAAGTAGCTTTTACCCACATATTAAGGGCTAAATTACAATCTTCATGCAAACGTTTGCGCCGGCGCAAAAAAAGTTAACACGAGGGGTAAAACCCTTTGCGCCGGATGCCGTATTACATAGCGCAACCACCGCGTGCAATCGTCTACTGTGGGTGAACTTGCGCGAACCCTGCACGAGCTTACTGTACTGTGCGAGTCCTATACTTAACATTGTGAGCGCAAATGCGAATGTGCACTGGTACGCGGATGGTATTACAATCTATTTGCAGTAATTACCGCATAGCCTTTGCGTGCATAATTTTAGCAACTCCTAAAAGCTGGTGCTAACGGCATATCTGAACAACCTGGCTAACCCCGAAAAAAAAAAACAGCACATAAAAAGTAATGCAGCAACAATATAATGGATGATGGCAGGTGTGTGTGTATTATTACTGTAGCATATGTGCTCATTTTGCATCATAGACACAGAACCCGTCTCCGATGCCTCTGGCAGACGCAACTCAGTTGCGTTTGATAGGTGTGTTTCTTCATTCTGATTGTCTGAATGGGTGCCAAAAACTGCGCGTACAGATAAACGCCATCACACCGCCATCTTCAGAATCCCTGGCACACCCTCTACAATACCTTCAGTTGAGGGCATTTGCCTCTAGCCCTCACCTCAAGGTGGCAGTGCTCTCTCATCCCTCCCGGTTTGAATGCTTGTGCCTCGCAGGGTCATACCCCAAAGGTTTGATCTCCATACTATACTCCATGCTTACTACATTGCTCGACTATAAGGAATTGCGATACATAGCGGCTTGGGAAACTGATATTGGCGAATCATTGGAAGCTGAGGAGTGGGCTGACATGTGGGAGACAATGAAGTCGATTTCAGTCTGCACTACTCATCAGGAGCAGTTGATTAAAACAATTTTCCGATGGTATGAGACTCCGGTCCAGATCTCCCGCATGCAACCGATCACCCCGGACATATGCTGGAAGGGCTGTGGCGCAAAGGGCACTTACTTTCACATGTGGTGGGCCTGCCCCCAGGTCCAGGCATTCTGGGAGGAAGCCCACACTTTGATTTCAGCAGTCTTTGATAGAGACATTTCCAAGGATCCCTGGACTTTCTTGTTATCAAGGCCTCTTTCTGACCTCTCTAGACTGGAGAACAAATTATTGGCGAAAATCAAGCTAGCAGCCCGGAGGGTCCTGGCCAAGAAATGGAATTGTCCCACTGTCCCAGCATTTAACCGCATCTAAGCTAAGATACAGGATGTTCAATTGATGGACGAACTCACAGCGGTTTCAAACCACACATTACCTAATTATTATAAGGTCTGGTCCCCGTGGCTAGAGCAGATGGGATCCTCGGAATTGGCCGCCGACCGGCCTTCAATACTATGTGTCTGATTTACATTGAATACGGAATTGTGTTAATAATTCATATGTGAGATATCTCAGGTTCTCAAACAAGCGTTTCCCCCCCTCTTTTTCTTTCTTCTTTTTATTCCCATCTTTTTTCCGACTTTCTTCTTGGGGCTCGGGCAAGCCCCCTTCCTCTTTTTTCTTGTTTGTTTGTGTACTTTTGTTTGATGAATGTTATTCACTCACTCTTTATATTATTTATTTTTACTCTCGTTTAAAACTGAAAAGCATATGGCGCTAGTATTACCAATTGTATGTTGCAAACTGCTTTTCAATAAAATTTTATTTACAAAAAAAAAAATCTAGAGGGCTAAGGTTGCTGATCCTTGGCATAAAGCCTTCTTTCTAGGGGCCAATTGCACATTTACTAAATATTTTGATGCTTTTCATGCATATTTCATAAAGACTATTTTAAAACTAAAAAAAAAAATAATGCGCGTTGAAAGATTTTTGCGCGAGACAGCACTGAGACTGCATTTGTGAGCATCCTGTTTGCACACGCAATTGATTGGCGGAAGAAAAAAGCCGCGAGGATTGTTATTCCAGCGGTGATTTGCGTGCGCAAAAGTTTAACCCTTTAAAAACAAGGCTTTTTGCTCGAAGATTGTAATATAGCCCTAAATATTTTAACCCTATTGTTATATTTTTGCAGGAAGTCATCAAGTCATTTAAAATTAAGTACAGACTCTGACCCAACCACCTCAACAGGCACAGAATTCCACAGCTTCATTATTCACTACCCTTTTTATGCTTTAAGCTGAATTTCCTTCCATCCAGTCTAAATGGGTGACTTCAAGTCTTACTTAAATCTCTATTTGTCTTGGATAACAAGTAACTCAGCACGCAGGCAAAACCCGGTTAAGCGAGAAACACCCTAATCTGGTGGGCCGGTTCTTAGAATGACTGGATTTATGCTGAGTATAGAATATTAAAATAAACACAAGGACAATACATAGAAGTGCTAAACCCACAGGGGTAAGAGAGAACACAGGACAAATACAAAGCCAGTGGTCGGTACGTTACACAGAATCAGTATAATAGATTTCCAATAAGGGATAACAGAGCAAAACCAGAGTCTAGATTCAATAGCCAAACAGGGACAAGAGCAGAAACCAGAACCGAGAATACTTAGCCAGAGTTCATACCGAGATATCAAGAACATAGGAATACAGGAACACGGTAAGGGGTCTACTAGAAACCATGGCAGGGCACAGAGCTCTCTCAGTTGCTGCTATTTAAAGCCCTCCTAGGTTTCAGACCAGGTGCATCAGTCCCAGATGATAGATGGCCAGATGGGGCCCTCTCTGCCCAGGAAGCCTAACTGTAGCACAAGCAGAGACAGTACCACTGTCACTGCTCCAACAGATATCCCCCTGGACGGCCAGCTACAGATCAGTGACAAGGGTGGAGTGAGGCGTGACGATGCAATGTCCACCAGATTTTATAACCAAGCAGTGAGTTATGCTCACTGCCCTGTCATGGTTTAACCTGATCAGTGCGTTTCTTGTCTATGTTATCTAGTATACTGTGCCGGAATTTGGCTTAGTTCCTGACTACTCTCTACTGTTAACCCTTGCCATTCTTGATTTTCTTGAAAAAACAACTCCTGGCTCTGTCTCAATATCCATTCTGGTTCTGACTCCTGGACTTGTCTGATTATCAGCTCTGATTCCTAACTTCGGCTTGTTCTTACTGTTTATTCTGAGTTTCTGTCCTGTGTTTAGCAATCCAGCTATCCTAAAGACCGGCAGTGCATGCGTGTAGGGATTAAGGGATTTCGTGACAACCACCATCTGACATGACACTATTAATACATAGGTTTCCAGACAGTAGTCTTTAATGGCCCCGTATACATTTATATAAAGTTATCCGATCCCCTCTGAGGCGCCGTTTTTCTATACTAAACAGGTTTAAGCTTGTTAGCCGTTCCTCATAATTTAAAACTTCCATTCTCTTTATTAATTTAGTTGCCTTTTCTAGTTCTATAATATCATATTTTAAAACAGGTGCCCAAAATTGCACAGCATATTCAAGGTGTGGTCTTACCCTTAATTTATAAAGAGGCAAATTTATGTTTTCATCCCGAGAATGAATTCCCCTTTTACTGCTGATACCTTGCTGGCCTTGTCTACCACTGTTTGACATTGGGCAGTGTTGCTTAGTTTGAAGTCTATGACTATTCCCAGATCCTTTTCCTGGCTTGATTTCCCTAACTCTGTACCACTTACGGTGTAAGATGTTTGTGTTGGGGATTGTACCAGGATAGTACAGAGGTGGCATGATACTTAGCCCAGGATGCGGTGATGCACCATACAGGGGTCTGCGGCGAGTAGTAAGGTTGCTGCAGGAGGCAACAAAAACAAATAACTTTGAAGGAGGGGAATCAGGAAACACACTAGGATAGCAGGGTCGTAAACACATACAGGATACCGGAGAGTCTGGAAACACAGGGCAGGTTTGGTAGCAACGGCAAGGTTTGGTTCAGGAGAGCCACAACATAGGTTTGCTCTTTCTGGAAGAACTACTACTAATGTTGGAGCAAAGAGCAGAAGGGGTGTGTTACCTTTATTTTCAGGCAAGTCACATGCTCTAGTATGTGTTTTTAACTGTTTTGATGCTGGATCACAGCGCTTGAAATAAACAGGACCAACATAAAACAGGAGATGAAGAGGGCTGCCCAGGCATGGATCAGGAGCCTGACAGCTTGTGTGTTCCTCACTCCAAAGTGCGTTTGCATTTATCTACATTAAATTTCATCTGCCATTTGAGTGCCCAGTCTCCCAATCTATCTAAATCCCGCTACAGCAAAGTAATATCCTGCTCACATTGTATTAACTTTCTTTGTTTTGTGATATCTGCAAACACTGGCACATTACTTTTGTTACCCAATTCAAGATCAAAGGAAAGTATCCATACAATTGGGCAGAGTAGATGGGTCGAAAGGTTCTTATCTGCTGACATATTCTATGTTTCTGTGTAAGATCCATTATACATAGATTAAATAGATGTGGTCCTATAACAGACCCCTGATGAACACCACTTACAAATGATTTCCATTTTGAAAATTTACCATTTATGCCCACTCTCTGTACTCTACCTTTTAGCCAATGTTCCATCAAAGAACAAGAATTTTCATCTAGTCCGATTTTTCTTAATTTAAATAGTAATCTCTTGTTTGGAACTTTGTTGAAAGCTTTGGCAATATCCAAGTAAATCGCATCCACTGCGACCCCCTGATGTATACTTCTACTTCTTCATAAATTGCAATTCGGGTAGTCTGACATGTTCTGTGTTTCATAAATCCATGCTGATTTCTGCTAATGACATTATACCTCCCAATGAATTCCTGAATATTATACCTTAGTAACACCTCAAATACTTTCCCAGCCACAGATGTTAAGGTCACAGGTCTTTACTTCCCAGGCAGACATTTTGAGCCTGTTTTGAATAACGGGAGCACATCAGCTTTTCTCCAATCTTCTGGTAAAATTCCTGAAAGAAAAGAATCTTGAAAGATTAAATCAGAGGTTTGTTTATTTTCAAACGTAGCTCCCTCAGTATTTGTGGATGAATTCCATTCGGCCCTGGGGTTTGTTTACATTTACTTTCTTTAGCTAATACAAAACCTTTTCTTGAGTCAACCACTCACATTTTATTTGTACGTTTTTATCAATGACTTGCTTGTCTCTTGTCATAGGTTCCCCTTTGATATATACGGAAGAACATAACCATTTAAAATTTCTTACTTTTCTTTATTTTCTGTTACTAACTAGGGATGAGCCGAACACCCCCCGAGTTCGGTTCGGGCCCGAACCCGAACTTCCCAAATGTTCGGTTCCGAACCCGAACCCGAACTCGAACTCAATGCAAGTCAATGGGGCTGAAAATTTGGCTTTTAGAGTGCCCTCCAAGAGGGCATATATGCTAGATATTTGCCATAAAAGGTGTATGGGGGTCCGGGTAGTGCCCTGGGGGACAGGAAACAAGGTCAAAAAGTAAAAAAAAAAACGTTTTTCAAGGGACAGCGAGTTTTCCATGAAATAAGGGTTAAAAATAAAAACGAAAAATTTCTTCAAATATCGTGCCTAGGAGGTCCCCATAACCTGCCCATGAAGAGGCGGATTTCTAGGATGTATAGAAACACTTAAAAACAAAAAAATGCCGTTTCAAATGACGGTAAATGCTTTTCCTTTACTCTATCCATAAACAACTGCTTGGGGCAGTCTGTATGAAAAGAGGAGACATTTTCGTACACGCAGAAAAAGTTTACAGATTTTTTTGGCTAAATTATTGTGAAACTTATGCAGGCTTTGGATGAAAGTAACAATAAGTGCTTCAAAATTGGTCCTTTAGCGTCCCCAACAGTGCCGTCACACCGTAACCCCTCTGAGGATATGAATCTGATACAGGTGTCAGTGGCAGTGCACCCAAATATTATGCTTTTGGTGCCAGGCCTGCAAGTACTATCATACAGTAACCCCTCTGTGGTATTGTGAAAGAATGCAGGGGTGGACCATGTGGTCCTATATTGAAAAGATATGATTCTGGTAATGGGCGTCAGTGCACCCAGATAGTGTACCTTTGGTGCCAGGCCAGCAAGTATCATCATACAGTAACCCCTCTGTAGTATTGTGGAAGAATGCAGGGGTGGACCATGTGGTCCTATATTGAAAAGTTTCTTATCTGGTAATGGGCGTCAGTGCACCCAGATAGTGTGCCTTTGGTGCCAGGCCAGCAAGTATCATCATACAGTAACCCCTCTGTGGTATTGTGGAAGAATGCAGGGGTGGACCATGTGGTCCTATATTGAAAAGTTTTTTATCTGGTAATGGGCGTCAGTGCACCCAGATAATGTGCCTTTGGTGCCAGGCCAGCAAGTATCATCATACAGTAACCCCTCTGTGGTATTGTGAAAGAGTGCAGGGGTGGACCATGTGGTCCTATATTGAAAAGATATGATTCTGGTCAAGGCGTCAGTGCACCCAGATATTGTGCCTTTGGTGCCAGGCCAGCAAGTATCATCATACAGTAACCCCTCTGTGGTATTGTGGAAGAATGCAGGGGTGGACCGTGTGGTCCTATATTGAAAAGATATGATTCTGGTCAAGGCGTCAGTGCACCCAGATATTGTGCCTTTGGTGCCAGGCCAGCAAGTATCATCATACAGTAACCCCTCTGTGGTATTGTGGAAGAGTGCAGGGGTGGACCATGTGGTCCTATATTGAAAAGATATGATTCTGGTAATGGGCGCCAGTGCACCCAGATAGTGTGCCTTTGGTGCCAGGCCAGCAAGTATCATCATACAGTAACCCCTCTAGAATGCAGGGGTGGACCATGTGGTCCTATATTGAAAAGTTTTTTATCTGGTAATGGGCGTCAGTGCACCCAGATAGTGTGCCTTTGGTGCCAGGCCAGCAAGTATCATCATACAGTAACCCCTCTGTGGTATTGTGGAAGAGTGCAGGGTTGGACCCTGCTGTTCAAAAAATTAAAATGATATAAATCTGGCACAGGCGTCAGTGCAGCCAAATATTGTGCCTTTCATGGCAGCAAGTGCATTCACACCGTAACCCTTTTGTGGTATTGTGGAAGAGTTCAGTGCTGGAGGTTTTGTGCATGTAGAAGACATCCCCGATCTATTCCGTTACGTCAGTATCAGGAGATTGATAACTGCTGATCCAGGACTGATTCATTTTTATAAATGTCAGCCGGTCTACAGAGTCGGTGGACAGACGCACTCTTTTGTCTGTGACAAAACCTCCAGCGGCACTGAACGTCCTTTCGGAAAGCACGCTAGATGAAGGGCAACCTAGTAGCTGCATAGCATATTGGCTAAGTTCTGGCCAGTGATCCAATCTCAACATCCGGTAAGCCAGTGGATCATCTGCTGGAAAGGTATCCAGGTCTGCCCTTGCCCCTAGGTAGTCCTGCACCATATGGTGAAGACGCTGGCAATGGGTGCCTACATTTGACGTCCCTGGGCGTCGAGGACTAAAAAAATAAAAAAATGCATCAGTCAAGCGGCCCTGGCCTTCACCACTATTCCTCTGATCACCCGCAGCCTCAGAAGCACGTGTGTCAGCACTTGGTAATCTACCAGTGCCTGGAAAGGTGTTACACAAGTGTCACTTTAGAGCGTCCTCAAGTTTTTTCATCCTGTGCTCCCTCTGTGCGGGCAGGATGAGCTCTGCAACTTTACCCTTGTATTGTGGATCAAGAAGGGTTGCCAACCAGTAATGATCCCTCTCCTTGATAGCATGAATCCTGGGGTCCTTTAGCAGGCTTTGCATCATTAGGGAGCCCATGCAGCGTAGGTTGGAGGTGGCATTAGCTTCCGAGTCTTCCTGGTCAATGAGGATGACCGTATCGTGCACTTCCTCCTCCCAGCCACGCACTAGCCCTTGTGTTTCTGGGCACACAAAACCCTCCCTTGAGGAATCCCCACCTTCAATGCCCCCACTACTTAAATATTCTGCCTCCTCCTCCTCCTCATCCTCCTCCTGTCTGATCTGAGTAGGACCTGCTGGAATGCTGTCTGCGGAAAGACTGGGGCCTTGAGAGCTAGGGAAGGCCTCCTCTTCCTCCCACTGCTCTGCCTCTAGAGCCACATCTATAATTCCCCACAGAGTGTGATCCAGCAGGAACACTAAAGGAATTGTGTCACTGATGCATGCACTGTCCCTGCTCACCATCCTCGTTGACTCCTCAAATGGTGACAGTACAGTGCATGCATCCTTGATCATCAGCCACTGCGGGGGGGGGAACCAAGTTGACCTGAACCTGTCCTTGTGCCATACTCACACAGGTACTCATTGATGGCCCTCTGTTGCTTGTGCAGATGCTGCAGCATTGCTAATGTCGAGTTCCACCTGGTGGGCATGTCACAGATCAGACGGTTTGTGGGAAGATGGAATTCTCTTTGAATTTCTGCCAGGCGAACGCTTGCTGGGAATGACCGTCTGAAGTGGCTGCAGACTTTTCTGGTCTGGCTGAGAAGTTCTGCCAGCCCTGGGTACCTGGTTAGGAATCGCTGTACCACCAGATTTAGGATGTGTGCTAGGCATGGTACATGCGTCAATTTACCCTTGCGTAGGGCGGAGAGAAGGTTGCTGCCATTATCGCAGACGATCATTCCCAGTTGAAGCTGGCGTGGTGTTAACCATCTCTGCACCTGCCCCTGCAGAGCTGACAGAATTTCTGGCCCGGTGTGGCTCCTGTCCCCTAAACAAACCAGCTCAAGCACAGTATGGCATCTTTTTGCTTGAGCCATTGCGTAGACCCTGTCAGGCGTCGGTTTAACTGCCACTTTGCCAGAGACAGAGAAGGAGGAGGAGGAAGAGGGAGAGGTGGTGGTGGTGGAGCAGACAGACCTCATACAAGCAGCTTTCTGGAGGCGTGGTGGATGAACAAGCTCCAGCACAGAGCCCCGTCTTGGATCCCTCCCAGCTGCAATCAGAGTAACCCAGTGTGCCGTGAAGGAAATGTAACGACACTGTCCATGCTTGCTGGACCACGTGTGTAAAGTCACATGCACCTTGCTGCTGACTGCCTTTCCCAATGACTGGATAACATTGTCTTCCACGTGCTGGTATAGTGCTGGAATGGCCTTGCGTGAAAAGTAATGGCGTTTTGGAACCTGCCACTGTGGTACAGCACATTCAGCAAATTCACGGAAGGGAGCAGAGTCCACCAGCTGGAAAGGCAGCAGCTGCAATGCGAGTAATTTTGCTAAGCTGGCATTTAGACGCTGTGCTTGGGGATGGTTGGGACTATATTTTTTCTTTCGCTGCAGCAGCTGCGGCAACGTAATCTGACTGCGTAAATCTCCAACTGCTGGGATGATGTCACATTGTGAGGAAGGACCTGGTACATCATTACTGTAGCATCATCCCTGTCGGTGGAGGTTGTAGGCAATGACATTGCAGGACATACAGTGGGGGTAGAGACAGATGAGGAGGAGGAGGACCTACGCAAAGTTTTGCACCAACGGGATGTGTGGCGGTTGTTCATATGTCGCCTCAAGCACGTGGTACCCAACTGTCCGGTATCTTTCCCACGCTTAAGCCTCATCTGACATAGATTACAAATAGCAACGCTGCGCTCTACTGCACATTTCTTAAAGAACTCCCAGACAACAGAGTTCCTGCATGTGTTCTTTGAGACAACAGCGCTCTGCACCGGAGCAGCTCTGACATGTGATGCCTTGGACTGGCTAGTGCTACGGTTGGTCACAGAGGATGTTGTGCCTCGTGTTTGCTGTACCTCCTCCTCCCCCTCTTCCTCACTTAATTCCTCTGTTCAGTCAGGCACCCAGGTGGAGTCAGTGACCTCATCATCATTGTCATCATCACCCCCTATCTCCTCGTCACTGGAGCCAACTTGGCACTATGCTGCAGCTGCTGGGGTAACATGAGTGTCAGTTATTTGTGTGTCATCACTGGCACCCCCTTCCTCTAGGTTGATTATACTCCCTTCCTCAACCTCAGAGATTGAATCAGAGCACTGTACTTGCTGCGCATCCTCAAGCAGCATGTCACTCTCATTGTAGTCAAACAATTCAGCTGACTCCTCCGTGTGTGATAGCGAGGCTACGGCAGGAGTAGCTGTGTACATGGAGGCTGCATTAGATGCTTTGGCAGCTGAGGTGGACTGTAAAGCACTAGAAGCCTGGCAGGCAGAGGACTTGGAGGATGAGGATGGCCTGGTTAGCCAATCCACCAAGTCCTCTGTATGTTGCTGCTGCTTAAGACGGCCAGCACCAGTTAGAAAGGACAAGCGTGCCCCTGCAGAGGATGCACCACGTCCACCATGACCAGAGGTACAGCCTCCCGACACAGGGGCTGCTTGCCCTCTTATCTGTGTCTGGGAGCGTCTGCCTGTCCTTTTTGTTCTTTCAGACATGGTGAGTGATATATAGATTAATATATACAGAACTCTGACTCAACTCTGGTATAAAGATTTAAAGAACTCTGGTATAACTCAGTGAGACACCCTGATAGCTGGCAGCCAGTGACAAGAGACAGATCACCTCAATTCACAAATGTTTTAAAGAAATTAGTGAGCCCCAAAATACTGCGTGGTACTGGTTGTGTGACAAGACACAGATCACCTCAATTCATAAATGTTTTAAAGAAATTAGTGAGCCCCAAAATACTGCGTGGTACTGGTTGTGTGACAAGACACAGATCACTTCAATTCACAAATGTTTTAAAGAAATTAATGAGCCCCAAAATACTGCGTGGTACTGGTTGTGTGACAAGACACAGATCACCTCAATTCACAAATGTTTTAAAGAAATTAGTGAGCCCCAAAATACTGCATGGTACTGGCTGTGTGACAAGACACAGATCACCTCAATTCACAAATGTTTTAAAGAAATTAGTGAGCCCCAAAATACTGCGTGGTACTGGTTGTGTGACAAGACACAGATCACCTCAATTCACAAATGTTTTAAAGAAATTAGTGAGCCCCAAAATACTGCGTGGTACTGGTTGTGTGACAAGACACAGATCACCTCAATTCACAAATGTTTTAAAGAAATTAGTGAGCCCCAAAATACTGCGTGGTACTGGTTGTGTGACAAGACACAGATCACCTCAATTCACAAATGTTTTAAAGAAATTAGTGAGCCCCAAAATACTGCGTGGTACTGGTTGTGTGACAAGACACAGATCACCTCAATTCACAAATGTTTTAAAGAAATTAGTGAGCCCCAAAATACTGCGTGGTACTGGTTGTGTGACAAGACACAGATCACCTCAATTCACAAATGTTTTAAAGAAATTAGTGAGCCCCAAAATACTGCGTGGTACTGGTTGTGTGACAAGACACAGATCACCTCAATTCACAAATGTTTTAAAGAAATTAGTGAGCTCCAAAATACTGCGTGGTACTGGCTGTGTGACAAGACACAGATCACCTCAATTCACAAATGTTTTAAAGAAAGTTGTAAACCCCAAAAAAACTTGCTGGCACAGTGACAAGACACACATCACCTAAATTCGCTGATATTTGGTAGAAATGAGACCCAAAAAGACTTGCTGGCACAGTGACAAGACACAGAAGATCACCTCAATTCACAAATGTTTTAAAGAAAGTTGAAAACCCCAAAAAAACTTGCTGGCACAGTGACAAGACACACATCACCTAAATTCCCTGATATTTGGTAGAAATGAGACCCCCCAGACCCCCCCCCAGTAGTGTGGCAGACCGGCAGTAACAACACACAACTATCTCCTCTGAAATCTCCTCTGAAATGCGTGCAGAATTGGCGCGTGGAAACGTTATATAGTGTGCTGCGGGACTTAGCTCTGTGAGCCCATAATTGCACAAAATTTGCCCAATCAGGACTCTGAGCCGTGATTGGCATACTGTTGAACCTGTCTTACACCAGACCTGTGGTCAGGTGCAAGGCTGTAGCCAATTACGAGCTTCAGGCCAGTGGGAAAATGCATTGTGGTCCATTGTGGTCGAACATGCGGCGAACACCCGGAAATGTTCGGTGTTCGCGATCTAATCGAACAGGCTAAGTTCGGGTCGAACTCCGAACTGTCCAAACCGAACAGCTCATCCCTATTACTAACGTCCCTGAATCTGATTTCAGTAAACCTACTTTCACTCGTTTTTTTTAGTTGTTTTTTTTTATAGACTTTGGGCTCTATTACATTCTTCATGCAAAAATGCACGATAAACGCGAAGCATTAAACATTAACGCGCATAAATTAACGCTGGTATTACAATCCTCGCGCATTATTTCATCCGTCCAAAACTAACGTGCGTAAAAGAGACACGCAAAAACGCACGCGCATTAACGTTACGCGCAGAAATCAGTGTTTTTTCACGCGATTCAGCCAATCAGAATTAAGAACCTTAATTGTCTCCCGTTTTTGCACCTGTCAAAGTCAATCTGCGCATATATGCTGCATCAAAAAAAACAAGCACAACTGCTCAAATTTATTGTTTGGGATGTGTAGAATGTGTAACTATACTGTGCTGTATTTTTTTTTTTTTGGGCTGATGTATTTGGGTTCGGCCAGGACGTTCAGATTTGCCGTTACCACCAGGTTTTCAAAGACGTTAAAATTATGCGCGCAAACGCTGTGCATTCAATTTTGCACATAGATTGTAATACCATCCACGTACCAGTGCACAAACGTATTTGCGCTCACAATGTTAAGTATAGGACGCGCGCAGTACAGTACGCTCGCGCAACGTTTGCGCAGGTTCATCCGCGGTAGACGTTAACGCACATTTTTTGCGCAGAGATTGTAATACGACGTTCAGCGCAAAGGGTTTTGCCCCTTGCGTTAATGCGTTTTTGCGCACGCGTTAACGTTTGCACGAAGAATGTAATAGAGCACTTTA
Organism: Leptobrachium leishanense; assembly: GCA_009667805.1. Lineage (NCBI taxonomy): Eukaryota > Metazoa > Chordata > Amphibia > Anura > Megophryidae > Leptobrachium > Leptobrachium leishanense. The sequence continues at coordinate 248,991,383 of CM019065.1, forward strand.
TGTACTTAAAGCATCTTTTAGAGTTAGTCTTGCTCTCTCTAGCTATCTCTTCTTCATTTTCTAGTTTAGCCCATCTGATTGCTTTTTACATACTTTATTGGCTACCTTATATGCTTTATAGGATGCCTTAGATTTATCCGATGTAAAAGCTTTAAATGTCTTTTGCATGGAGGCAGCTGAATACCTGTAGTCCTGCACGGGGTTATAAGTTATTCCATGGCATAGTAGCAGGGCCGGTGCAAGCATTTTTGTCTACTCAGGCGAAGGTGCCTTTTGGTGCCCCCCCTCCCTTCTTATCTGTGCCATGCCTATCAGCGTAGAGAAAGGACTTACAATTGTGCGTGATCACTGTTACTGCCCTCACTGGGAGGCTATTCCCTGTATCTACTACCTCTTCTATGTCGCTGTTACATGTAATAGGCTCCCAGAGGGGAAGTATCTACTGCCCTTTCTGCATCACTGTTACATGGAATAGCCTCCCAGTGGGGGCAGTAACAGCGACATAGAAGAGGCAGTAGATACTGCCCCCACTGACAGACTATTCCCCGTAACAGTGATATAGAAAGGGTAGTAGATACTGCCCCCACTGGGAGGCTATTCCCTGTATCTACTGCCTCTGCTATGTTGCTGTTATTGCCCCACTGGGAGGTTATTCCATGTATCTACTACCCTTTCTATATCACTGTTACATGGAATAGCCTCCCAGTGGGAGCAGTAACAGTGATATAGAAAGGGTAGTAGATACATGGAATAGCCTCCCAGTGGGAGCAGTAAAAGTGATACAAAAAGGGTAGTAGATACAGGGAATAGTCACCCAGTGGGGGCAGTAACAGTGATATAGAAAGGGTAGTAGATACATGGAATAGCCTCCCAGTGGGAGCAGTAACAGTGATATATAAAGGGTAGTAGATACATGGAATAGCCTCCCAGTGGGGGCAGTAACAGTGATATAGAAAGGGTACTAGATACATGGAATAGCCTCCCAGTGGGGCAGTAACAGTGATATAGAAGGGGTAGTAGATACAGGGAATAGCCTCCCAGTGGGAGCAGTAACAGTGATATAGAAAGGGTAGTAGATACATGGAATAGCCTCCCAGTGGGGGCAGTAACAGTGATATAGAAAGGGTAGTAGATACATGGAATAGCCTCCCAGTGGGGGCAGTAACAGTGATATAGAAAGAGTAGTAGATACATGGAATATCCTCCCAGTGGGAGCAGTAACAGTGCTATAGAAAGGGTACTAGATACATGGAATAGCCTCCCAGTGGAGGCAGTAACAGTGATATAGAAAGGGTAGTAGATACAGGGAATAGTCACCCAGTGGGAGCAGTAACAGTGATATAGAAAGGGTAGTAGATACATGGAATATCCTCCCAGTGGGAGCAGTAACAGTGCTATAGAAAGGGTACTAGATACATGGAATAGCCTCCCAGTGGGGGCAGTAACAGTGATATAGAAGGGGTAGTAGATACCGCTCCCACTGGGTGACTATTCCCTGTATCTATTACCCTTTCTATATCACTGTTACTGCCCCCACTGGGAGGCTATTCCATGTATCTACTACCCTTTCTATATCACTGTTACTGCCCCCACTGGGAGGCTATTCCATGTATCTACTACCCTTTCTATATCACTGTTACTGCCCCCACTGGGAGGCTATTCCATGTATCTACTACCCTTTCTATATCACTGTTACTGCTCCCACTGGGAGGCTATTCCATGTATCTACTACCCTTTCTATATCACTGTTACTGCCCCCACTGGGAGGCTATTCCATGTAACAGTGATATAGAAAGGGTAGTAGATACTGCTCCCACTGGGAGACTATTCCCTGTATCTACTACCCTTTCTATATCACTGTTACTGCCCCCACTGGGAGACTATTCCCTGTATCTACTACCTTTTCTATATCACTGTTACTGCCCCCACTGGGAGGCTATTCCCTGTAACAGTGATATAGAAAGGGTAGTAGATACAGGGAATAGTCACCCAGTGGGGGCAGTAACAGTGATATAGAAAGGGTAGTAGATACAGGGAATATTCTCCCAGTGGTGGCAGTAACAGTGATATAGAAAGGGTAGTAGATACATGGAATAGCTTCCCAGTGGGGGCAGTAACAGTGATATAGAAAGGGTAGTAGATACATGGAATAGCCTCCCAGTGGGAGCAGTAACAGTGATATAGAAAGGGTAGTAGATACAGGGAATAGTCTCCCAGTGGGGGCAGTAACAGTGATATAGAAAGGGTAGTAGATACAGGGAATAGTCTCCCAGTGGGGGCAGTAACAGTGATATAGAAAGGGTAGTAGATACAGGGAATATCCTCCCAGTGGGAGCAGTAACAGTGATATAGAAAGGGTAGTAGATACAGGGAATATCCCCCCAGTGGGAGCAGTAACAGTGATATAGAAAGGGTAGTAGATACAGGGAATAGTCTCCCAGTGGGGGCAGTAACAGTGATATAGAAAGGGTAGTAGATACAGGGAATAGTCTCCCAGTGGGGGCAGTAACAGTGATATAGAAAGGGTAGTAGATACAGGGAATAGCCTCCCAGTGGGGGCAGTAACAGCGATATAGAAAGGGTAGTAGATACAGGGAATAGTCTCCCAGTGGGGGCAGTAACAGTAATATAAGTGTGAGAGATCTCCCCTGCTGTGAAGGAGAAGCCTCTGTTTTTAACTCTTGCTGGACCAGGTATCTGAGCATCATATTACAATGTGCTTCAGCTGTGCTTTACTATCAGGAAGGATGACCTGGTCCAGCAAGAGTTAAAAACAGAAGCCTCTTCACAGCAGGGAAGATCTCTCACACTTTTGCTGTGTTTGTGTGAGGGGGGGAGGCACTATCTCTGTATCTCAGAGAGGGAGGACATCATGAAAGGGAGAGGGGCAGATGGAGGGCAGGCAGTGTGATAACTCACCTCCTGGCTCCATGGGGTCTCTGCTGCTGCAGGGCAGAGGGCGATTAATCTCCTCACTGGTTCTGCTGTAAGAGGAGCAGCACAAGGAAGCACATGGCCCAGACTCTACAGCCTCTTCCTGTGCGCCCCTCACCCCTCACCAGGCCGGAAGTGCAGCAGCTTCTCCAGCCACAAGGGGGAGGATCATTTACATCATGGGCAGCATCAGAAAGAAATCCCCGGCCAGCAGTGAGTTACTATGAATGGGGAAGAGGATTTTCACGCCCCCCAGTTTGGCATCAGGCCAGAGTAGTAAGGCAGCCGCCTGTGCTGCCTTACACTAGCGCCGGCCCTGCATAGTAGAGAAGGATTGCTCAGCACTTAATGGAGTTGAAGACCACAATAATTGTTGTCTCTTAGGGCCATATTATGATACTAACGCTAAAACGGGAAAGCAAAGGAGAAAAACCTGCGCCTGCAGGTTTCTCCTTAGCATCCCCGTTTTGGCGTGATATTACGGTGCAGGTGCTATACCAGCTGCCTGCACCGTAACACGGCTCTAAGTTGCGAGATGCTCGCGGCAGCCCCATGGGGTGGAGCCCCATGATCTTCTATTTCCCAGGGGCCCCAACAGCTGTCAGTCCGCCCCTGGTCGTGGACTCACACTGCTTGCCTGCGGACCTGTTCTCCATTTGCGTGGCTCAATGATCCTCAGCCAGCAGCATCCATGATTTAATAGAATCACAAGTAATATATCTGACTTGCTATTTTTCTATTTTTCACAGTCGTGCACAGAAAAACATATACAATGCCAAGCAGGCAGCCATCAATAGAGGTAACACACAGAGACAGATGCATGCAGAAGCACTGGTAGACATTGGCAAAGACACAGACACAAAGAGAGTGATGAGGATACACAGAAATGCTGGCCAAACACTGACAGGCACACTGAAACACATAAAGACCTTGGTAGAGACACTCAAACAATCTGTAAATAATGGCAAAGACATACAGAGACTGAGAAAGACAGATACTGACAGACACAAAAACCCTGGCATATCTACAGAGACCAAGATACTTACAGAGACATTGAGACACTAACAGACACACAATGGCACTGACAGAAACACAGACACACACAGAGACACTGACAAATACATTAACAGAAACAAACACACGACACAGACACCATCAAGACAAATAGACAGTGACACATACAGACATTGACAGAAACACAGATACAGTCAATGGCAGAAACACATTGATGCAGGCAAAGTCACTGACAGACAAAACCAAATCAGAGACACTGAAAGGCATAATGACAATGACAGAAACTATGGCAAACTTACACACGGATCCTGAACCCACTCCCCAAATATTCAGAGACATATATAAAGAGACACACCCAGACACTCCACTAATCATGTGTCCAGGCCTCAAAATTTCCACTTGCCTACACACTTTCGGCGAGTGGAAATTACATGAGGGTGAGTGGGAATGCAGATGCAGGCAGCATGATAAATTTATTCAATAAGGACAGGCCTTATTTTAGAAAAGTCACACTATTTCTCTTTTTTTTTCATTTCCCAAAATATTTCATGTTTGTGGATATATAAATGAGTTGAAAGTAATAGAAAGTCAGTGTTACTTAGGAGGTTCCAGAGTTTGTGCAGTTGCAACAGCTACAGATATTAAATTTCACTTTTGTAATGGTGAAAAGCCAAACAATGGTAGAAGTTTCATCAATGAAGCTTTTTCTGCCACTGCATGAACTTCCCTTTTCTTAAAATGATGAAATTTGCTGCTGTTGCAACTACAGCAAGCACAGTTTTCTGGACAACCCCCACACTAACGAGTCTGTATTTTACAGGGGTGTGTATAGCCCTGAACCCAGCACACCCAGAATATATGGAGGAACCTCAAAAAACACACCCGCACACCCTGAATATGTTTTGGTAGGTGCAGTTTTGGGGGCAGTATTTCTTCCTTGGATCCAGGCAGCACAGAGACGTGCTGGGTCAGGAATGGCAGCTGCTCCCAGCGTCTCTGTCACTGGCAGGGGGTGAAGAGGAGCAGAGATACAGCAGTCCAAAGACCCCTGTGCCTCCTGCAATGAGTTGCCCCCCAAGGTTGTACGGTGGCAGGGATCAGCTGCCTTCCCTGACCCAGCGCTTCTGTCACTGGCAGGGAGTGGAGAGGAGCTTCCCAGCCTCCTCGCTCTGCTCACACTAGGGTCTGATGTCTGGGTATACATATGTCTGGGTATACATGTATCTGATAATTTTAAGAGTGTGTGTGTTTAGGGGTTGAGTTAAGAGCAGGGTATCGGTTACGTGGGGTAACTGGTGGCGAGTAACTCTTAAGGCCTGGCTAGTAGCTTGGGACTTGAAATTTTGAGCTCTAATGTGTTGCTTTGTGTTGTGCTTATTGTTATTATGGAGGACCTAGAGAAGGGACGGGGAGAAGTTTATGTGTGGTGCCCATGCTCAATGATTCATGTGTGCCACCACTCACAATTGGAAAGAAGGAAAGATTCAAGCACTTCAAACCATGTTTTAAAATTCTTTAATAGAACATCAAGGCAGGCAACTTTTTGGTGTCCATCTACACTTTCAGCTGTTTCTTATTTTGTGAATGAGAAAGACCATGTACAGTCAGGTCCAGAAATATTGGGACATCGACACAATTCTAAAATCTTTGGCTCTATACACCACCACAATGTAGTTGGAATGAAACAAACACAGTGTGCTTTAACTGCAGACTGTCAGCTTTAATTTGAGGGTATGTACATCCAACTCAGGTGAACGGTGTAGGACTTACAGCAGTTTGCAGATGTGCCTCCCACTTGTTAAGGGACCAAAAGTAATGGGACAGAATAATAATCATAAATCAAACTTTCCCTTCTTAATACTTGGTTGCAAATCCTTTGCAGTCAATCACAGCCTGAAGTCTGGAACGCATAGACATCACCAGACGCTTGGTTTCATCCCTGGTGATGCTCTGCCAGGCCTCTACTGCAACTGTCTTCAGTTCCTGCTTGTTCTTGGGGCATTTTCCCTTCAGTTTTGTCTTCAGCAAGTGAAATGCATGCTCAATGGGATTCAGGTCAGGTGATTGACTTGGCCATTGCATAACATTCCACTTCTGTCCCTTCAAAAACTCTTTGGTTACTTTTTCAGTATGCTTTGGGTCATTGTCCTGACTGTAAATGTACTATTTGTAAGTAATACATGTGTGCACCCCCTAATATAAGAAACTAGTGTTACCGGAAACCACCTGGCTCACTCGGGAGAAAGTCGGGCTGGCACAGACAATGACTGACTGGACACGAGTCTCTTCAGGAAAGGCGACCTTTATTGTGACGTCACCAATGCTCAGACAGGATTGAATCGCAAAGACTGAGCCCCGAATACATTCAAACATTGCATTTTATACATTGAATAGATAATCAGGTACCTCCCAATTAGCCCACCCCACGGTGACACTCTCCCACCCCACGTTGGTCTGTACCTTCTCCTTTCAGAATACAAAGACATTCCACAAATTTGCAGTAAATTGGCAGCTTTCACATTATTATGACAATTGGATAATTTAACACTCGGCCAGATCCTGACTCTACCCAGCCTCCCTGTAACTTGTTTGTGGTTTTCACTGATAAGCAGCCAGATGGCTTCACATCCATCTTTGTTCTGTCCCTAGCTCTCTGACCTTGATGTAACTAATCTACTTCCTGACACTTCTGCTAGTTTCTGCCCGGATCTTGTTAATTTAATTGCTCTGCTAGTTTAAAGAATTCCAAAGAATCTATGCAAACTCGTCTAATTCAGCTAATATTCGCTATGTACATTTACGTGAACCAAAGTTCTGCTCAAGATGGCCGCTTTAAAACATCATGGCGGCCTATTTCTGGCCTGATTCCCTTACATTCCCCCCTTGACTAGGGTTTCAGGTTCTCCTTCCTGAGACCCTTAGCCGCTATACCTTGACTGTTTCATTATTGAGAACCTCGTACTTTGGGGGCACCGCCTTCATTGGGAACAAATCAGGAGTAATCATCAATGGTATCTTCTGTGTAGGTGTCAGGACCTTCTTACATAATGGCCATAGGCACAATCCAATGCGATATAGCAACATCCCTACTGCCAGGATCACAATTGTCATCATTATCATGGATCCAATCCGTGAGATAAATCCCAGCATGGATCCAAACCAATCTCTGAATGACCCGATCCCCCGGAAAGGGTTCCAGCCCTCCGCCACAATCTGTCTAGCCCTGTTCTGTAACTGAAAAACTTTCTCTAGGTGATCCTGGATTACCTTCTTAATAGTCAGGTACTTCTTCTGATGAATTTCTAATAAAAGTGCAACATTCATAATGCATAGTCATCTCACATAGGCCATTCAATGCTGCACTTATCTGTTCTAACGCCATATCATGTATCATTTGCAACTTTCGGATTTCACGCAATTCAAGATTCCACAGTTGGATATCCTTACGTGTTATATTCAAAATCTCATCCATCAGTACAGAATAGTTATTTAATCTTTTCATCAACTCGATTCCCCAGCCAGTCCATGCCGGAAACCATGCCCATGCCTGATCTCCTTTGGAAAACAACTCCCGTCTCTGTCTATCGAAAACCAAGGGGTATCTAGGATGTAGTGTAGTGTCAGGTTTCGTGTCATCACCCTGTACCCTTTGAACAGGAATCAGTTTAGCTATGTAGCACATCACAGTGAGTGTAGGTGGTACCCAAGTGTAGCATACACTCCCGCAACACACTTGATATCCTTCTGTCAGTATGAATGGAGACAAGTGAAGTGTTCCCTTGTGGACCTCAATCATCATCCTTACCAGCCATTGCAAGAGATATTTTGCATTCTGTCTAGTCGTTGTTACATTAGCTATTGCTAGTTTTTGTCCCATCGTTAAATTTAATCATCCCAGATCCTGTTCCTGACAAAACTGTGTGTGCAGTGAAATTAAACTGACTGGACTGGCATGGGTTCTCGTTTGTACTTAGATTATCCGTCCCTAATCAGAAACACCAATCAGGTGGATATATAGGCCCAGTTATCGGGTAACTTGGCAAAGTTTCGTCTGGTTTTATCTGCAGGTCATCCACAGTCTGAATCGTAATATTCCCAACGGAAAATGTACTCAAGTTCATAGGAATTGCAGCAAACGGGATGTAGATTGTCTCTGGGTGCAATCTGCTACACACCCAACATGAATTTTGTCCTGATTTCTTCACATAAGCATATTTAAACTTTATCAGCAGGTGACCTCTTGGTGTGGACATGGGTCCTAGGTCACATTTATGTCTCCACATTGTACGATTTTCCCAAACAGGGTGGGTGCCATTCCATATGTGAGAGATATTGACTCCCTCCGTCGCCTCTGGGCACTTCCCACCACCCAAAAGGGCAGAAATAAAGGTGGCAATGTACAGTTTCAATATCAGGATTGCCCCCAGGGTCAAGACAGCTTGAACAACTTTCTTGATAGTCTTGAGAGTGGGGCTCAGAGAGGGGTATCTCTTCAAAAATCTCCCCTGGGGTCTCCCTTTGGGTCTCCCTATTCTCCATTGTCGGCAGGTGGTCAGGCATTATTATGGCCTTCAAAACACCCACTTGTTGATTCTTCTAAACACGTGGAACTGCAGCTTTTGTCAACTTCAGCTTTAGTGGGTCGGTCTCGCTGAGGACGACTTTCCACTCTGGATCAGGACTGGCTGCAGCTACTTTTAGTCTTGAATGGTGTATCCACGGAACCACCTCGGCAACCTTCACTGCTGTGGGGGTGGATAACAGGACAAGGTAAGGACCCCTCCTGTTTGGGCCTAATGGGTCACTCTTCCACTCCTTCACCCATACTGAATCACCTGGGCTATACTTATGCAATGGGGGATACAAGAAATTAGGTAGATTATCTCCCACCCAAGTATTCAGTTTCTGCATTGACTGACCCAACAACAACACTTGTTCATTCAGTTTAGTTTCACCCAATGCCCGAAGGTCCCCCCTCAGACCGTTAATCAAGGGAGTAGGCCACCCGAACAGGAGATCGTATGGACTTAGTTTCAATTGGGGGGGGTTGGCCTGCATCTAATATGCAATAGGACTATCGGCAGCACTTCCAACCATCCCAGTGACGTTTCTTGGCACAGTTTTGACATCAAAGTTTTTAACGATCTGTTCATGCGTTCAACTTTCCCTGAGCTTTGGGGCCTGTAGGCTGTATGTAGCTTCCAGGTTATGCCTAGCAGGCGGGCCAGCTGATGCAAACAGTTCTGAACAAAAGCTGGGCCGTTGTCTGACCCAATTTCGAGCGGCAGTCCATAGCGCAGAATAATTTCTCTCATTAGGCTTCTCACCACTTATGCGGTCTTTTCAGTTCTGGTTGGGAAGGTCTCAACCCACCCCGTTAGGGTGCACACCATTACGAGTAGATACTTGTATCCTTTGCAGGGTGGTAGCACCGTAAAGTCTATTTGTAGCAATGCCATTGGGGATAATCCGACAGGCTGCTTCCCTGGGGGCTGTGATGGGGCCGTCTTTGGGTTGTTCTTGGCACAGGTCACACACACTGCTGGACTACCGTTTTGCAGACAACTGACAGTCCAGGAACGTAGAAATGCGGTTCTAACTGTTGTTCCATCATTTCTCTTCCTCCATGAGTGCTGGCATGGAGTGCTCTGACAATTTCGGGAGCTAATGTTGCAGGGAGGACTATTTGGTTGCTTGCCAACTGGAACCATCTGTCTTCTCCATATTTTCCTGATTCTTCTGACAGCCATTTCTTCTCCTTTTCTGAATACACAGATGTCCATTCACTCAAGGGAGCTGGCAATAACGGGGCTATCATTGAAGGTAGGACTTTGTACTTTTCAAGTTCCTCCTGAGTCCCCCACATGAATTCTTCTTTTGGCTGGTAATGTAGCCAGGCGAAGTACAGTAGATCTTGTCTTTCCTGCGCATATTTCCCAGCTGGCACAAAGAAATTCATTGCACTCTTTTTCATGTTTGGCAGTCGATGTTCAATAAGGATCTCATTGAGGAGAAACTTCACCAGTGGGGCTTGGTATTCCTCAGCTCCCAATTCTCCTAGGCTCAACAGGACGCGAGTAATTCTCAAATTATTATGAGTGTTGATTGTCAGATTGTCAAAACGTTCAGTGAAATTTTCTGCCTGTTCAACTTCAACCTGTCCATTTTCTTCTCCATACTCCCCTACTACTTTTACGCTGAAGAACTTCAGCATCATCTTGTAGGCCCGAAGTAGTCATTGCTGAATTTCTGAGGTGTTACACATGTAGCGCTCACTCCCGGAGGAGCCGTGAATAAACCTAGGGTTAGTCTCACAGCACTAGGAAATAACTATACACCAGCACTGTTGTGGATTTTTATATATTATATTCTTTACTGATCCTAATAAAGCAGCATATACTACGCATACACGGTATTTGAATGACAAGAATTCGTAACGCGGGAAAAACGCGCAGCGGTAAAAGAAACGGTTAACCCCCTCAGTTCTGGAGTGTAAGTCCCATGAATAATAGCTCAAAAATATATGTGTGTTTTGCTTAGGGTACCTGGGTACTGTGTTCAACTGGCCAGTGAATGAAACAAACAATCTTCGACTAGTCACCGTTGGGGCCCTGTGAATTTAAAGAATATTGCAGCGTGCGTTTCTGTTTTGGAACTGCGGCCTGGAGGCCTCTCACCAATCCGATGAATGAAACTGTCCTGCACTTGATGCCTCGACTAAAGGATCTTCTCCGCGGTACACTGGGACTCCGTGCCACTGAATCTGCTCCCTGCATGCCAAATCTCCGCAACTGGAACAACGATCCACCGCCTGCACTCCCAATCGATCAGCGCAGTCTACTAAGTCGGGGTCCTGCCGGATCTAACTCTTCCTCCAGAGCTCTCAGCGCTGCACAGGTAGGTCTTACCACGGTCACTGTCCCGATCTCCAGCACCAGTAAGACAGCGTCTGTACTCTGGCCTGGTTGCGATCCCTGACAGCTCCAATGTGCGTCCTCCACCTTTCACTGCTCCACTCACTCTGCTTCTCTCTTGCACGAGGCTGCTGAACTCTTTCCTCTTCCTGTACCACCTCCTTCCTGTCCCCCCGCAAAGGACAATGGTACATGTGGTTCTGTATTGTCCAGCATAGTCTAACAATGTCTCTGTCTCCCTCTGGTGGCCACAATAGTTCAATGCACCAGAATACAGTGTTTTTAAAGCAGCGCTACACACATAAGATTCTTTTCTTGAAGAGTCAGTGGCTTTGAGTAGAAATTTCGGCCTTGTTCGTTAGTGGGGAAAAGCCACTGAATATAGTCATGTTTGTCTTCGAGCAAATCAAAATTTGCATCCCATTTGCGTAGAATTATTTCGATAAATTCACCATTGGGGTCGTATTTTCTCTAGTTCATATAGAATTCATAATTTGGCATAGAGCTGCAGTCATCCTCGTCTTGCTTGCAGAGAAGGATTTTGGAGACTTGATGTTTAGGCAGATCTTCATTCGTCGTAGGTCTTGCTGCTGCTTTTGCAGCTAGGTCTGCTAATCTATTTCCTTTGGATATTTCGTCATAGCCTTTCTGGTGGCCTCTGCAGTGCATAACACTGACGGCACTAGGTTTCCATACCGCGTCCAGGAGTGTCATGATTTCTTTGGAATATTTGACTTGTCTTCCTGATGAAGATATGAACCCTCTTTCTTTATAGAGGGCACCATGAGCATGGACAGTCATAAATGCATATTTGGAGTTGGTGTAGATATACACTCTTTTTCCTTCAGATATTTCCAGAGCTCTTGTCAAAGCCAGCATCTCTGCTAGTTGTGCTGACGTATGGCCTGGTAAGGACTCTGATTCTAGAATCCCATTCATGGTGACAACTGCATAGCCGGACACTTTCTTACCTTCATACATGTAACTGCTTCCATCAGTGAAGAGTTGTAGGTCGTATTTGTCTAGGGGTACATCTTTCAGATATGGTCTGCTGCAGAATACTTCTTCCATGACTTGAAGACATTCATGATTTGGATCTTCTTCAGAGTCAGGTAGTAAGGTAGCAGGATTCAAGGTAGTGATGAGGTCCAAATGTACCCGTGGATTCTCACACATCATTGCTTGATATTTTGTCATCTGACTATTGCTGAACCAGTAGCTGCCTTTGACATCTAGCAGAGCTTTGACATCATGTGGTACTTTGACATGAAGGACTTGTCCCAGGGTCAACTTGTCAGCTTCTGAGATTAGCATTGCTGTAGCGGCCACGACTCTTAGACAAGGGGGTAGGCCGCAGGCCACGGGGTCAAGCTGTTTGGAGAGATAGGCTACAGGCCTTGGCCATGACCCTAGATTCTGGATCAGGACTCCTGTTGCAGTTTGGTTGTGTTCATGCATGTAGAGCTGCAAGGGTTTACTATGATCTGGCAAGCCCAATGCTGGGGCTTCCATTAAGAGGTTCTTTAGCTTCAGAAAGGCAGCAGTTTGATCTTCCTCCCAAAGGAATGGATCATGTTCTCCCCCTTGGCAGCTTGATGGAGGGGCTTGGCAATTTCAGCAAAGTTGGGGATCCACAGACGGCAGAACCCTGCAGCACCTAGGAATTCACAGATCTGCCTGCGTGTCTTTGGCTGAGGGATGCTGCTTTTTTCCATTCAGCTCCCAATGCACGCTTGGTACCTGTTAATTGAAAACCTAGATACTTCACACTTTGTTGACATATTTGTGCCTTTTTTCCTAGAAACTTTGTATCCTGCTTGGCATAGCAGACATAAAAGTGCCTTGGTGGCTGATAAACAGTCTTTTTCTGTGAGAGAAGCAAGCAATAAATCATCCACGTATTGTAATAGAACAACTTTGTCTGGCTGAGCGTTGAAGGACAGTAGGTCCTGGCTGAGCGCGCAACCAAAAATCGTGGGCGAGTTCTTGAAACCTTGGGTGCCTCACCCAAGGTTTCAAGAACTCGCCCACGATTTTTGGTTGCGCGCTCAGCCAGGACCTACTGTCCTTCAACGCTCAGCCAGACAAAGTTGTTCTATTACAATACGTGGATGATTTATTGCTTGCTTCTCTCACAGAAAAAGAGAGCCTCGCCTCGCGTCCACATCATCTGATGATGCGCTCCTGACTTGGAGTCTTCCCACTGAAATGCAAAAAGCGGGAGCAAGGCGGATGCAAAAGAAAGCATCTTTTAAATCAAGCACCATATAGTATTTGGTATTTCTGGGAATTAATGCCAATAAATTATATGGATTGGGGACAACGGGGTGTACGGTCACAGTAGCTTCATTAACTGCCCTTAGATCTTGGACTGGGCGGTATTCCTGAGTCCCTTCTTTTTGTACTGGCAATAACGATGTATTCCATGGTGACACACAAAATTTCAGTATCCCGTGATATTTTAGTCTCTGTAGATTTGTCTGGATATTTTGCTTAGCATTCTGTGAAATGTGATACTGTCTTAGAGCCACACAGGCATTGCGCCAGGTTTCAAATCAACATATACTGGGGGAATATTCACTGCTAAGCCGGGCGGGTTGTGCTTCGCCCACACTCCGGGACTGCCCAGAAGTAGTGCTTGTGGGTCTGGTGCAACCGGAGCGGTTGGTGCTGTGCGCCATTCTTCCTCTCTTGGCATAATTACTGCAATTTTTATTGGTTGCGTCTCTAGGCTGGCCGAGTTGTGCTGCCGAACAGAGCTGCCACCTTTTGGCAGGTCTAATGTAGTGTGAACCCGGGAAGGAACGTAGTTAGGTCTTGCAATTTGCAGAGGATGTCCCGCCCCAGGAGTTGGATCGGACATTCAGGCATATATAGAAATTGGTGTTCAACATTGTGCCCTCCCAGACTGCATTTGCGTGAAGCAAGAAAAGGATACTTAGCAGATACACCCATTGCACCCATTATATCAGCCTCGTTACCCATCGGTGGTGCAATTGGTTGCGTTACAACAGAATATTCAGCCCCTGTATCAACCATGAAAATCTCATCTTTGTCCCCCACTCTTACAATGACCGTGGGCTTGTGATTACCGAGTGCGATGGGCCCAGGTCTGTGTCAACATGCACCTTGCCCTTCAAAAGAAGTTCCCGCCAAACCCACAAACCCGGTCCCACCGGCATCATTTCTCTCGTACCTCCCATTTGTTACTTGACCATTTGATGCTCCCGTATCTGTCTGGTCACCCTCTCCCCAATTTCTTTCGAGTAATATGGGGCAATCTTTATGCCAGTGACCTTCACCTTTACAGAATGCGCACTGATTGCGCCCCAAATAGCCCCGGGGGTTACCCCTGCCTCTTCCCCTCTACCTCTTGCTCTGTCTCCGTCCTGGCCACCTCTACCTCTTCCTCCTCCCATGTTTACGGCTACAACTCCTGTATGCCCTTTCTGTCTCCGTATTTCCTCACGCTTTTCTTCTAAATCTCTGTTATGATATACTTTATTAGCGATCTCCACCAATTCACTAATTCCTTTTCCCAAGAACCCATCTATATTCTGTATCTTGTTGCGTATATCTCTTTGTGCTTGGCTCACAAAGGAGGAGTTCACTAGCCGCTGATTCTCCATTGCTTCTGGATCTATCGAACTATACACTCTGAATGCATCTAATAATCTTTCTAAGAATGCACTTGAGGACTCTTTCGGGTCTTGCATTACTTCGACTATTTTTCCCATATTGGTAGGCTTCTTTCCTCCTGCTTTTATTCCCATTAACACTGCTGCCCGGTAACTTTGAAGATGAGCTATACCCATTTCAGTATTGTATGGCCATTTAGGATCAGTCTTGGGGTATGGCACCTCAGTCCATGCCTCTGGATTTGGTTTACTGTCTTCAACTGCTTGAGCTAATAAAAGTTTGCGGGCGTTGCTATTTATTAGGGATAGACCGATATCATTTTTTCAGGGCCGATACCGATACAGATTATCGGCAGGTTTTCTGGCCGATAGCCGATATTTGGTGCCGATATTCTGTAAATTTAAAGTTCTGAAAAAAAACAGAACAAATCTGACTATGCCATGAACTCAATGGCCTAAACAACAATCGTCGTGCAAACGTTTCCACGGGTGCAAAAAAACATTTAACGCGAGGGGCAAACCCTTTGCGCCGAATGCCATATTACATAGTCAGTGCAACAAACGCACGTAATCGTCTACCGCGGGTGAACCTGCGAACCCTGCGTGAGCTTACTGTACGTCGCGCGATCTATACTTAACATTGTGCGCACAAACGCATTTGCGCGCTGGTACGCGGATGGTATTACAATCTATGCGCAGTTTGTAACGCACAGCGTTTGCGCGTATAATTTTAGCAACTGCTAAAAGCTGGTGATAACGGCAAATCTGAACGTCCTGGCCGAAACCAAATACACCAGCCCAAAAAAAAAAATGCAGCAAAGTATAGTTACACAGTCTACACATACCCAAACCAATAAAACGGAGAGGATGTGCGTGCATGTATTATTGCTGCAGCATATATGCTCAGATTGACTTGTGGTTCTTAATTCTGATTGGCTGAATTGCGTGAAAAAAAATGACAGTAAGCACACTGATTTCTGCACGCAACGGTACTGCGCGAGCATTTGGGCGCATCCGGTTTACGCGGGTTATTGATCGGGTCAAAAACGCGTGAGGATTGTAATTCCAGCGGTGATTTGCGCACGCAAACGTTTAACGCTTGGTACAAAACTTCACGCTTTGCGCAAGCGTTTTTGCGCAAAGATTGTAATATAGCCCAATGTGTTTAACATGTAAACATTGCACCACGTCCACTTCATTTATTCAATTTAATAAGAATTTTTATTTTATTTAATCTTTTATTTTTTACAAACAATCAGACCGTGTCTTTGGCTTTCTTAAAGATCCCTCATATGATCCTGTATGTAAGGGGTTTAGCAACCTTGGCCTCCAAGGGTTATATTACAAAGTTATATTACAGCTCTGGTTAAGCAGTCACTTGTAATATTGCCCCACGTTTTGGAATTACATCTGCTATGATGCTCATCTTCTCATTAGGTTCTTGGAGCCTCATGGGAAATCCAGTTCCAAAACATCTGGAGGTCCTAGTTTGCTGGACCCTGCTGTAGGAAATAGACCCTGCATCTCCTGTATAGGGAATTCCCTGCCAGATGGGATCGAAGCCCCATTTCTGTTGCCATCACGCTCATGCACAATACGGTCAGTGAGCCGGGGTCATTCTGCAGGGATGGCTTACAGCCTGATGTGGGAGAAGCCCCAGTTCTGTGGGATCTTGCGTGTCACAGCTGCAGTGAGCAAACTTGTCAAAATATCGTCAATATCGGCAAATAAAATGCCGATACCGATATCAGTAATTTTCTGAATATCGGCACCGATAATCGGCTAAACCGATATATCGGTCTATCCCTACTATTTATACGAGCTCTCTCTTCAGTAGTAAACATTGTCAGCAATAGCTGCTGATAGTCTGCCCATGTTGAATTGTGCGTAAGCATGACATATTCTACCATGCTAGTCACAGCTGCGGGATTTACGGAATAGGGAGGGGTATGGGTTTTCCAATTAAAAAAATCAGTGGTGGTAAACGGGACATACGTAAACTGTTGGCCCTGGCTCCCCGTCTGCCAAGAGGGGACCAGGCACTTCTCGTAATGGGAGTTGTAGTTTACTGGGATTATGCTGATACACTACTCGGGGTTTAATAATATTGTTGTCAGCCCGGGTTACAACCTTGGGATCTGTGTCACTCCCTCCGTCCTGTCGTGGGGTCTCTAACCGGTATACTGTTCTGTAACAGATCAGCTACCCTGCAGGGGTAGCTCCGTCTGCGGCGCCGAGTCTTGCTGGAGAGCTTAGCTGGGTAGCGAGCTAGCAAGGTGGGAGAGAGATTGGCAGCGGTCCTTGCAGGCTTCTCTCAGGTCCTCTCAAGTCTTCACTTGGGTCCACTGGTTGTATGCAGATGAAGTCTTCACCTCAGAGTGACCACATACAGTGATTTACATAACCCATTGTAAAGGGAATCAGATAGTGGGTGGCTGAGACAATGTGACTCCCAGCCTTTCAGAACCAGTAAACAGATAACAGATAAACAAAGAGAAAGCACCTTTGCATAATCCACAAATTACACAAACCTATTGTACATTCTATACGAAGAAAGCATTTGACTATAGTGGCAGGTAGTGTTTTTAAAAACCACATTTAACTAAAGAAATATAAGTCTATTTAAAACTAAAAATGAGCGATTGACAATACATTTAAAACCACACAATATATCTGAGCATAAAACTAGCAGGATGGGTGCAGGGGAAAAAATGATTAATTAGAAGTCTAGCAACAGTTTTACATTAAATCTAACAAAGGAAATTAGTTCCTATAAATAAAGGGTAAACGAATATAACAAAATAAGAATGAAATTAAACTAAATAAATCCTGTGGCGGCCGTTCCGTCACATGTTCCATCAGGCATTTCAATCTTATCAGCGGGCACAACAACTTCCTCTCCCTCTGCAGCCTCCCCATCCCACCACTACCATCCGGGCCGAGGGGGCAGGCGAAGAACTAACAGCAGCCTGCCCCCTCCCCACTGGCTGCGCAGCCACGGCATCCAAGGGTGCCGGGTGGCCTCGTAGCAGGACGGATAGGCGGCGGAAGAGAATCAGAAACCTCGGGATGCCCCGCTAACACTGGCTTTTCCTCACCTTCTGATTTAAATTGATCTGGGGACTCCCTTTTCTATTTTGACCTGCTAGCATCACAAAATGGCTCTTATCTCTACACAATACGTCCAGAATTCTATGTACGGGTACTGATCTGGGTGTCCACATCTCCCAGTGATTTGGGAGTGCATTTTCTGAATAAGTACTGGATCCATAGATCCCTAATCTGGCCACTCGGGGACTAATATTGGCCAGATTATAGTGCACAGAATCTGTAGTTTCTCCTTACTTAATACCACACCATAGTGGTGCGTTTCATATAGCGTCTTAAAATTGTGCACCATATACTGTAAGGGTGTTTCCCCATCCTTCGCCTTCTTGGGTTTTGATGACTCATTACCTATAATTACCCTTTTTAGCAGTAATTTCTTCACAATGCAAATAACACTTCGAACAAACCCCAAAATTTTTTTTAAAATTTGACAGTCTGGTATTTCAATCAACAGTTCAATCGTGACGTATTCGCTTCCTCTTTCGGTGACCGGTTGAGTCGCCCCAATTCGGAAATGCACCTCGAGGGTCCACTCTCAGATTTATTTCCTTGCTAAGCAAGTAGGCGCACATTCACGCACAACACTCTCAGTAGCCACAACATGTACTATACCAGATACATTCAGCAAAAATCAAAACAATTTCAACACTCCGACTTCCTCAAAGATCTTATATATCTTTTTCTAGCTAAGCATGTCCCGTTTCTAGCAACACATTTGCCCTTACAATTGCCCGGGGGCTCTCAGCCCACTAAAGCACCCTTAATCTGCAGCTACCAATGGCCCGGGGCTCTAAACCACCAGCCGGCCCTTTTAATGTAAACGGGATATGCAATAACAATTACTCGGGGCTCTCAGCCCACCCTCAAAAATCTCTCCTCCTCTTTACCCTCGTGCAGCTCTCAAAACACAATATCAACCCTGCACCACGTGGCAATACAATACCTCAATTCAATTACAAAATTACAAACAAACCAAATTGGTATCCAGCCCACTGGGTCCAGTCACGCGCCAACCAGCTGCCACTGAGGTGCAACTAACTAGTTCCCGTGCTTTTGGCGGCGGGTCTGGTATACCAATGAGACCGTGTACGGGGGTTCCCTTACCCAACTATGGTCAGGCGTTTCAATCAATACCGGTCGGTTTACAAAACAATATGGTACCTTTTCCAGTCGCTGCACCGAACGCTGTTTCCTCGGACTCGGTGGTGTCTCAGCTTCCCGGGTCGGGAGTCCGTTTGGGACAAGTTGAGGTCCACGTTATGGGAAATCCCGCTTGGCGCCTTGCAGATGTCAGCTCACCTTCAACTGACGCCCAACCTTCGGGATCACTCGCACCTGCAGTCAAGCTACGTTGTCCAGCAGCCGTTGCTGAACCGGAAGTGACTCCGATCCCGGACGAGCCCCCAAAAATGTTACCGGAATCCACCTGGCTCACTCGGGCCGGCACAGACAATGACTGACTGGACACGAGTCTCTTCAGGAAAGGCAACTTTATTGTGACGTCACCAATGCTCAGACAGGATTGAATCGCAAAGACTGAGCCCCGAATACATTCAAACATTGCATTTTATACATTGAATAGATAATAGACATGTGCACAGCACAAAATTTCGTTTTGAACTAATGGATTAGTCCTAAAATGCAATTTATTTAGTTGCTAAAGAAATTCGTTTTCAGTTCTTTAGTATGAAAACTAATTTCATTCATCCGAAAACCAGTGGATACAATTACTATTGTAGTGGTGGCTCCTCAGAGGGCTGAGATCGCTGCTTGTTACAGTATCTCTCTGAGCACAATGTGGCGCCATATTACATAGTTGGTGCTAACTTAACCAGAGCTGTTGTAACCTTCCCAGAGCCATTATAGCCTATGGAGGTTTTCAGTTACAACAGCTCTGGTTAAGTTAGCACCAACATTGTAATACTGCCCCGTGTCAGGCAAAGCTGTTACAGTAACTGACTGCTGCTCATCACAGCGCTCAGAGTTTCTGTAAAACTAGTAAATAATATTTTTATATATAAGAGGTTAGAACAATATTATTTCCTTGTTTTACTGAAACTCTGAGCGCTGTTACAGTCAGTTACTGTAACAGCTGAGCCTGATACATTGTATTGAGAGATAATATAACAAGCAGCCGATCTCAGCGCTCACAGCCACTGGATTTAAAGGGCTAAAAAAAAAGGCTCCTCTCTGTATAATGTTTAGAACATCCTCCTGCGTTAATTAATACCCCTCTTTGTATAATGTAGATAACATCCTCCTGCATTAATGTCCCTCTCTGTATAGAACATTCTCCTCAATTTATACCTTTCTCTGTATAATGTATATAACATCCTCCTGCATTAATACCCCTCTCTGTATAATGTATAGAACATACTCCTGCATTAATTAATGCCACTCTCTGTATAGAACCTCCTACTGCATTGGTATGTGGAGGTGCAGAACTTCGGATGTTGCGATGTTGCGATCTTCATTGCTGGTCTCCTTCACTCATCAATGTAATATCACAAAAAGGACTGAAACTAAAATGTAGTGCATTTTATTTTTAGTTTCTTTCGTTTTTTGTACTGAGCAGTTTCGTTTCTCTTGAGTCATACTAAAACTAAATTATCCCAAAATTCGGACTAAATCGTTTTAGTACTAAAACGAATGCACATGTCTAATAGATAATCAGGTACATCCCAGTTAGCCCACCCCACGGTGACACTCTCCCACCCCACGTTGGTCTGTACCTTCCCCTTTCAGAATACAAAGACATTCCACAAATTTGCAGTAAATTGGCAGCTTTCACATTATTATGACAATTGGATAATTTAACACTCGGCCAGATCCTGACTCTACTCGCCTCCCTGTAACTTGTTTGTGGTTGTTACTGATAAGCAGCCAGATGGCTTCACATCCATCTTTGTTCTGTCCCTAGCTCTCTTACCTTGATGTAACTTATCTACATCCTGACACTTCTGCTAGTTTCTGTCCGGATCTTGTTAATTTAATTAAAGAATTCCAAAGAATCTATGCAAACTCATCTAATTCAGCTAATATTCGCAATGTACATTTACGTGAACCAAAATTCTGCTCAAGATGGCCACTTTAGAACATCATGGCGGCCTATTTCTGGCCTGATTCCCTTACACTAGGTGTAAAGCCTGCCCAGAGGGCAGTCTATTGTTGTAGAGGATCTGGCTGCCCTTTGCTCCCAATGATGTGGCTACTCAGGTGCACCCCAGTATCGGCTGCTCAGGTGAACTCCAGGATCGGGCTGTAGGATATGGCTGCTCAAGTGCTCCCCAGGATCTGGCTGCTCGGGGTGCTCCCCAGGATCTGGCTGCTCAGGTGCATCCCAGGATTTGGCTGCTCAGATGCTCCCCTGGATCTGGCAGCTCAGGTGCTCCCCTGGATCTGGCTGCTCAGGTGCACACCAGAACCTGGCAGCTCAGGTGCTCCCCTGGATCTGGCTGCTCAGGTGCTCCCCAGGATCTGCCTGCTCAGGTGCTCACCTGGATCTGACTGCTCAGGTGTTCCCCAGGATCTGGCTGCAAAGGTGGTCCCCTAGATTTGGCTGCTCAGCTGCCCCTGAATCTGGCTGCTCAGCTGCTCCCCAGGATCTGGAAAAAATAGAAAGAACTCCAAAATCCACAAAATAATTTCAAATGGATTTAATCCAACATCAAGAAAGGCAACGTTTCGACCAACTGGTCTTTGTCAAGCCACATACAGTGATTTACATAACCCATTGTAAAGGGAATCAGATAGTGGGTGGCTGAGACAATGTGACTCCCAGCCTTTCAGAACCAGTAAACAGATAACCGATAAACAAAGAGAAAGCACCTTTGCATAATCCACAAATTACACAAACCTATTGTACATTCTATACGAAGGAAAGCATTTGACTATAGTGGCAGGTAGTGTTTTTAAAAACCACATTTAACTAAAGAAATATAAGTCTATTTAAAACTAAAAATGAGCTTTTGACAATACATTTAAAACCACACAATATATCTGAGCATAAACTAGCAGGATGGGTGCAGGGGAAAAACATGATTAATTAGAAGTCTAGCAACAGTTTTACATTAAATCTAACAAAGGAAATTAGTTCCTATAAATAAAGGGTAAACGAAATATAACAAAATAAGAATGAAATTAAACTAAATAAATCCTGTGGCGGCCGTTCCGTCACATGTTCCATCAGGCATTTCAATCTTATCAGCGGGCACAACAACTTCCTCTCCCTCTGCAGCCTCCCCCATCCCACCACTACCATCCGGGGCCGAGGGGGCAGGCGAAGAACTAACAGCAGCCTGCCCCCTCCCCACTGGCTGCGCAGCCACGGCATCCAAGGGTGCCGGGTGGCCTCGTAGCAGGACGGATAAGGCGGCGGAAGAGAATCAGAAACCTCGGGATGCCCCGCTAACACTGGCTTTTCCTCACCTTCTGATTTAAATTGATCTGGGGACTCCCTTTTCTTATTTTGACCTGCTAGCATCACAAAATGGCTCTTATCTCTAACACAATACGTCCAGATATCTATGTACGGGTACTGATCTGGGTGTCCACATCTCCCGGTGATTTGGGAGTACATTTTCTGAATAAGTACTGGATCCATAGATCCCTTATCTGGCCACTCGGGGACTAATATTGGCCAGACTATAGTGCACAGATCCTTACTTAATACCACACCATAGTGGTGCGTTTCATATAGCGTCTTAAAATTGTGCACCATATACTGTAAGGGTGTTTCCCCATCCTTCGCCTTCTTGGGTTTTGATGACTCATTACCTATAATTACCCTTTTTAGCAGTAATTTCTTCACAATGCAAATAACACTTCGAACAAACCCCAAAAAATTTTTAAAAAATTTGACAGTCTGGTATTTCAATCAACAGTTCAATCGTGACGTATTCGCTTCCTCTTTCGGTGACCGGTTGAGTCGCCCCAATTCGGAAATGCACCTCGAGGGTCCACTCTCAGATTTGGCTGCTCAGCTGCCCCTGAATCTGGCTGCTCAGCTGCTCCCCAGGATCTGGCTGCTCAGGTGCTCCCCATGACAGAGAGCATTATGATCATTGTGTTATAGAGAGAGATTATGCACCTTTGTATACATGCAAGTGTGTCCACTCAAGTCAGCTAAGAACGCTAAACTAATTCTAATTTATTGAATGCTCTGAAGGAGAGCTGCAACATGGGACTCCTAGCAGAGAGCAGGGGAACTGCATCTCCTCCTTCAGTGCAGTGAATAAATTAGCATTAATTAAGTTGCGGGGACATAATTTGTCCGGGATCGGTCTCCTCAATCTGGGGACTGTCCCCGGAATTCGGGGGCAAATGGTCAACGGTTTTATATACTGTATATAAGTGTGCATATACTGTATATGCACACTTATGGCAAAGGGTTGGAGGTTTTGGAGAAACAATACCTTCTGGAAGTGGTTACCCCTTCGTTGCATATGACGTATTATGGCAAAGGGCAGGACAGCTCTTAATGGCCATGAATATGACTATTTTGAGGTATATAATACAGCAATGAAGTGAAAGTCAAACAGCAGGTTTTAAGTTATTATTGTTGCTTGAAGAACTGTCCAATCCGGTTATTTTCTCTACTTTGACACTTTTGTGTTACAGTTTGTAGTTAGTAGACATACAAGGGGTTAATCAGAGAGAGTCGATCTGGCTCCAGAATTGCACTGAACAGTGAATTTCCTGTACGTTGCAATTTCGTGGCAATTCGGCTATGCAGATAGCTGGCAGTTCACCAAATTTTGGAGAATTGCCAGTGAAATATGGTGCAATTTGGAAATCCCCATAGAGTGAAATCCCCATAGAGAAGCAATGGTTAATCTATTCAGAGAACACCGAACAGCAGTGGAATGCCCTGCTGTTCGGTGGTTTCATTCGACAGGTTTAATCAGGCGAATCCCTTAGGTTTCAATCTTAAAAAACATGCGTCGGGTGCTAAGCAAGAGTCAGGGACACATGTATTAACAAATGATATGATATATTAGAATAGAAAGGAATTGGTCATAATATTGTTGCTTGGTGGTCATTTATTAAGCAATATGACACCTATTGATTGGTTGATCTCTTGAATTCTGTTTTGTTTCGTGTTTTTTCCCAGTCACTACAGAAGGCTATTTCATCCTATGAGAAGAACAACAAATATGGGGCTAAATTACAATCTTCGCGCAAACATTTGCGCCAGCGCAAAAAAACATTAACGCGAGGGGTAAAACCATTTGCGCTGAATGTCGTATTACATAGTCAGCGCAACAAACGTGCGCAATCGTCTACCGCGGGTGAACCTGCGTGAACCCTGCGCAAGCTGTACTGCTTGCGTCCTATACTTAACCTTGTGAGCGAAAATGCGAATGTACACTGGTACGAGAATGGCATTACAATCTATTTTGTGGTAATTACTGCATAGCCTTTGTGCGCAAAATTTTAGCAACTCCTAAAACCTGGTGTTAATGGAAAATCTGAACAACCTGGCCGAACCCAAATACACCAGCCAAAAAAAAAAAAATGCAGCAAAGTATAGTTACACATTCTACTCATACCAAACCAATAAAATGGAGAAGTTGTGTGTGTATTTATTATTACTGCAGCATATGTGCTCAGATTGACTTTGGCAGGCGCAAAAACTTAACGTGAGACAATTGTGCTTCTTAATTCTGATTGGCTGAATTGCGTGAAAAAACAGTGCGCACACTAATTTTTGCGCGCGACGGTACTGCGTGAGTAGTTAGGCGCGTTTTGTTTGCGTATATTATCGATCGCCGGATGAAAAGACACAAAGGATTGTAATTGTAATTGTAGTCTGCAAACTGCTGTAAATCCTACACCGTTCACCTGAGTTGGATGTACATACCCTCAAATTAAAGCTGACAGTCTGCAGTTAAAGCACATTGTGTTTGTTTCATTCCAACTCCATTGTGGTGGTGTATATGATGTTAGAATTGTGTCGATGTCCCAATATTTCTGGACCTGACTGTAGTTAGCGCCGTATACTTTTATACCCAAGTGCCGCTTTTTTGGTTGCAGCTATAATCGGACTAATGCAATCCACCCTCTCAATGTGATTGCTATAGGAAGATATATGGTAAACCCAATGTTTCCGAAAGCGCAATATAATATTTTTTTTGTCCCACTATATGTCACTGGCATCAGATCTTATATGTAATAATATCTCCCAAGCGTATTCCTCGTACATGTATTATATATAAGGGAATATAAAATACTACTTATATTTAAAAGTGGGTTGCTTGTTTTCGCCAGTAGTGGGTCAATGGATCTGTATGTCCTCAGACCCTTTCTCTGTGCTATTGTAGTTGCTGTAGAGGTAGAGCCATTGTTTTTTCCTGTGCCAAGTGGGTCAGCTACAGGCAATGAGCACACACTCAGGTCTGCAAAGTCAGTAAAGTTTTCACGGTGTCAGCTAGAAGTGAGAGACAGAATAAAAGAGCAAAAATACATCCGTATGAAGCATGCCATTTGTTCAGAGAGACTGATCCTGACCAGCAGCGCATCAAGGCTTTGGAACGCTATTTCATCCTAGTCTATGCAATTCACTAATTACTTCATTCATATAGTGCACCTGGAAAAACGTTCTGTTTATTCGTTCATAGTGGATTTTTTAAAAATATTATGTTGATGTTACACATTTGATGCTGCACTGTGTGTCAAAGTATGTCTATGGCTATAGCACATACTTACTTGGGTTTTTAATTGTTGTTGAATTAAAAGTTATTTTTTATATTCTCACGAGCAGATACTATTATCCTCCTAATTCTTCAGTTGGATAGTAAATTATTCATTCTAGAATATATCTATAGGCATTCTGTTGTTCTGGAGACTGAACTGTTCTTATTGTTGTGGTTAGAGATGGCAGTAAAAAACGTGACGCACACGCCAAAGAGCCACAGATACAGATTGAGATTGAAAACACTAGAAACTAAGGTGGAATTGTCTCCATAATATCTTTAAAGGGCACTAAGAGAAACGCCATTTGGGTAAAGCAGTCTGTTAAAAAATGAATGATTTCCTAATCTGGAAAAAAAATTGCTAAGTGGAACACAATGACAAAACTTTAAATGGAATAAAGTCTTTTTATAAACATCAGCAGAAAGTGCACATGCTCCACAAGGAATTTCTTGCAATTTAATCAAATTTCTATTTTTGTATTTGAAAATCGCAAGTGATAGCCAAACTGTTTTACTTGCCTTGAACAGACCGTTTGATGTTTAGAATCTGATGTGAATTAGTGTTATAACAATTAGAATGACCATCTGAATTGATATTATGATAACACACTGCTTTTAAAAAGTATCAGCACTAAAACCATCCACTGTGTCAGATTTTTCTTTTTTTAACATTCCTTATGAAAGTTTGATGTGTATTTATTTTATAGTGCTCAAAAAAAGAGTATGCTTGTCTTCAATCTAATGTATTTTTTTTCTGACCTTCTTGACATCACCACTTCACCCCCAGATCAATAAACATTTGCGTCAGTGTCATTGGGACCTTTTTATTTTTTTTTGCAATAGAACAAAACCATGGAACCACTACCATAATCTCATTTATTTTATTTGTGACATCAAACTCCAACTACTATTACAACACACACAGCAGTGACTGAATTGGAGCTCAAGATATTTATTTTGCTTGAGAGGGAATATCGGGGATTGCGCTTGCTTCCTCGAGCTCACTGTACTTTGCGCATTACTTAACATGGGGAGTGCAAAGAGTAATTAGCGTTAGGATTACAAACTCCTAACACTAATTACCTCACCGCTGCGGTTAACTAAAAAGTTAACCACAGCTAAAAGATGGCGCTAACGGATTCTGCTTCTGCGAAATCCGTTAGCAGCAGCTGAAAACACCCCAAAAAAATCAGATACTCGCCTCTTATCATGCGGCGTGAAAGGTGGTCTGATCCGCCACCTCTGGCTGTTGCGAGCAGAGTGAGACTGTCACGTCTGATGCCCATGGTGCTGCTCGGCACCCGGCAGCGCCGTCCTCGCTTTCTGGTTGCCGAGTGATATGTCGGCCCGGAGTGATCACGTGACCAGCCGGGAGGCAGGGCACGGCATGAAGATGCAGAGCTGCCAGGTTTAAAACCCAGTATGCCACACTCACTCATTGCCCTGACGTGGAGTTACTTCCCCAGTGCTTTACTGTGTTATTGATGGCTGATACTGACCCTGATTTGTCTGAGAACCACGCTCCTGATACTGACCCGGCTTTGTCTGAAAACCACGCTCTATATACTGACCCTGCTTTGTCTGAGAACCACGCTCCTGATACTGACACGGCTTTGGCTGAGAACCACACTCTATATATTGAGCGGGCACCCACCGTAGAGCAGGCCAATAGTGCTGTTGCTCGTCCTCAGGATCCTCACACCCCCCTTTTCTCTCACTCTATATATATTGACCCTGCTTTGTCTGAGAACCATGCTCCATATATTGATCCGGCTAGTCCTGGTAACCACATTCCTTAAATCATTCTTGGCATAAGGTCACCCTTTAATACTTTAATACTCTTTCCTGGTATTAAATCAGTACGGCTTGGGCCTGCTTTCTGTTTCTAACCTGTGTTCTGCTAACCCTTGCTGTATGTGAAAGGATCGAGTCCCTGAAGAGAGACAGTTGTACTAACCACTCAAGGATCGGAGTGGTAGATAGGGCGCTATATACAGGGACCATGATCGTGTTATCGGGGGGATCCATGACATTACATCAGGGCCAATGGATCCCACACACCTGTCTACCCAGTTGTCTAAGATCGTGGCTAAACAGGAGGAACAGGATCACAGAATGGATAAGATCGCCCAGGCTCTGCATACGCTTTTGTCTCAGACAGGTCAGGTGCCATCATCACCTCCATTACCAGCCAAAACCACTCCTTCTGCATTTGAATGTCCTCACGTAAGGATGAAAGCACCTTTACGCTATGATGGAACCCCTAGTGCTTGTAAGGGGTTCCTAATTCAGCTGAATATTTTGTTTGAGCTGAATCCAGGGTTCTGTCCATCTGAAAAAGCCAAAGTTGGGTATGTCATAAATCATTTGTCTGATAAAGCCTTGTTCTGGGCTACACCTCTCTGGGAATTGAAAAAACTCATAATCTATGACTACGAAGGGTTCATTGGTGAATTGAGACATACGTTTAACCCTACGACAAGAGCTAACAATGCTGGGAGAGGTCTTTTTCGTATTAAGCAGGGGAACTTGCGGGTCTCAGGATACTCTATAGATTTTAAAACCTTGGCCAGTGATGTACAGTGGACTAATGAGTGTTTGTGTGACAGCCTTATGTTTGAAATTGCTCCTATGTCATTGCCTGAGGGGTTGGATGATCTCATTGACTTTTGTATTGCCATTGATGATCAGATTCATGAAAGGAGTCCTCCCAGAGAGAGACCTCGTAGAGCTCTGCCTGCGATACCTTCTGGGGGTTCTGTATTGGCATCCTCTGTACCTGTACCACCTAGGGTGGAACATCCCGTTCCAGAACCCATGCAGCTAGGCAGGGCTGTAATATCTAAAGAGGAGAAGCAATACAGTTTACAGGAAGGGTTGTGTTTATATATTGTGCCGACAGAGGGCATGTTTGGTTGCAATGCCCTAAGCAACCAGAGAATGTTAAGGTGCAGGAAAACTACCGTGTCTAGGATCTCAGGAGGGACAGATCCTAGGCATGACTTCAGTGTCTCTCACGTCTAAGAAAACAAGAACCAGGGTTGTGGTGCCAGTATCTTTAGCATGGGAAACCACCAAACTGGATACTGAAGCCGTTAAAGACTGTCTCTGCTGGCAATTTTCTTGATTCTGGTTTTGCTGCTACTCATCAGGTTCCATTGATCGAGAGGGAGACCCCTTTGATTGTGGAGTCTATAGATGGTAGACACCTTACACATCCTCGCGTTACCCATGAGACTATACCCTTGTCTATGTATCCTGGAATCCTACATGGTGAGATTATCCAGATTCAGATAATAGAGTCTCATACATGTCCCATTGTTCTTGGGTTTCCTTGGTTGGCCCAACACAATCCTATCTTGGATTGGGCATAAGGAGAATTGGCTTCAAGGAGTGCACAATGTTGGTCACAGTGTCTGAGAATGATATAACAATAGTACCATTGGTAGCTTAAACATAGCTACTGCTCCCCCTCTCTCCACAGAAGTACCCAGGGGCGGACTGACAACCAATGGGGCCCCTGGGCAATAGGAGGTCATGGGGCCCCCCCCTTGTTCTGCACCCACAGGAGGCCACACCCACAAAAAACCCCACCCTCTACAACGCAACACCACATGTACATTATTGTGCTAAAGAATTCATTTCTGAACTCCTAAAAATAAGCTTTTAGAAACTCCACTTGGACCCAGCAGCGAATTGTGCCCCCCCTCCATACTTACAGATGGCCACCACACTGCTGCAGCAGCCATCACCCACTCATTGCAGCTAAGGCTGCACCCCAGCACAGAAAGTCCTTGTGGAAAATGTGGGAAACTGACGATCACTTTAACAGATACTGTACAATCCTGACACACTGCACATTACAGAGCTCCACAGCAATAAAACTTCCAGTAATGCGCAGAGTGCATGAGTATATTACAGAGCTGCACAGCAAAAAACTCACAGTAATGTGCAGTGTGTATGAGCGTATCACAGAGCTCCACAGCAATAAAACCCACAGTAATGTGCAGCTCACACATGGATGTATAATGCCGAGCTCACACATGGATGTATAATGCCCCAGCTCACACATGGATGTATAGTGCCCCAGCTCACACATGGATATATACTGCCCCAGCTCACACATGGATGTATAGTGCCCAGCTCACACATTGATGTAAAGTGCCCAGCTCACACATAGATGTAAAGTGCCCAGCTCACACATGGATGTATATTGCCCAGCTCACACATGGATGTATATTGCCCAGCTCACACATGGAAGTATAGTGCCCAGCTCACACATGGATGTATAGTGCCCAGCTCACACATGGATGTATATTGCCCAGCTCACACATGGATGTATATTGCCCAGCACACACATGGATGTATACTGCCCCAGCTCACACATGGATGTATACTGCCCCAGCTCACACATGGATGTATACTGCCCCAGCTCACACATGGATGTATAATGCCCAGCTCACACATGGATGTATAGTGCCCAGCTCACACATGGATATACAGTATATTGCCCCCAGCAGCTCAAATATGGATATATATTGCCCCAGTAGCTCACACATTGATATATATTGCCCCCAGTAGCTCACACATGGATGTATACTGCCCCAGCTCACACATGGATGTATACTGCCCCAGCTCACACATGGATGTATAGTGCCCAGCTCACACATGGATGTATAGTGCCCCAGCTCACACATGGATGTATAATGCTCAGCTCACACATGGATGTATAGTGCCCAGCTCACACATGGATATATACTGACCCCAGAAGCTCGGTTTTGAAAGGGACATTCCAACTTCCGACCACGGCGGCGCACAAACTGCCTCGTCGGCGGCGCTCCAGCGTGCCTTCCTGGGCCCCACGTACACCCTGCATTGACGCCGCCCCGCACGTGATGCGCGTGCTTCATGTGAGGGGGCAGCATCAATGCAGGGTGCACGTGAGGCCCAGAAAGACACGCTGGAGTGCCTCCGACAAGGCGGTTTGTTAGTGCGCCACCGTGGTCCCTTACAAAACCGGGCCCCCACTGACCCGCGGGCCCTCGGGCTCCTCTTCTCCTGCTGGAGCTGAGCTCTTCTTTGTGTCTAAAAAAGGAGATTTGCACCCCTGCATTGATTACAGGGGGCTCAATAGAATAACAATAAGAAACGCACATCCCATCCCTCTGATTTCTGAGCTCTTTGACTGCTTGAAATGAGCCCAGGTATACACCAAATTAGATCTGCGTGGTGCCTATAATTTGGTACGTATTAAACAAGACCACAAGTGGAAGACGGCGTTTAATCCCAGAAGTGGTCACTATGAGTATCTGGTTATACCTTTTGGTCTCTGTAACACCCCTGCTGTGTTTCAGGATTTTATCAACAATGCACTCAGAGATTTCCTGCAAGTCTTTGTCATTGTACAGTGTTATATCTAGACGATATTCTGATTTCCTCTCCTGATCTTGAAACTCATCATGTCCATGTACATACTGTGCTGAAAAGGCTTTTGGAGAACGGTCTGTACTGTAAACTTGAAAAATGCTTATTCAATATAACCTCAGTGCACTTTTTAGGTTACATCATTAACCCTAAGGGGTTTCAGATGGACCCCAGGAAACTGTCTGCCATCATGGATTGGCCTGTACCTCAGGGGTTAACCCCTTCACTGCTGAGCCATTTCAACGCTGCTTGCTGAGCTCATTTTTACCGATTTTGCTCATCATGTTTAAACAAGATTTGAAGCCACCTTTTATTATATGACCCAGACATATTATATATTGTTCTTTCCGGCAGACTCCGCAGATTAATAATATATAATTTATATATGTATACGTCATGTCCTGCCTGTATATTATAACAAAAAATGCAATAAAATTTAAATTTTTAATCATCTACAGCGTGTAAAGTGTTTTTTATCACAATTCCATCACACAAGCGTTTGCAGTTATATTTTCTATGGGGTGCGCTTGTTAAAAAAAATAGGAATTGGGACTCGTTATATTTTTTGGGGGTGAATTACGTGATTTTTAACAAACGCACCGCATAGTGCAGCATCATTGTTCACATTATAATTGAAATGTGAACAATATTGCTGCATTAATAAAAAACACACACAAAAAAACCCACGTTTTTTATTTTTTTTTTATTTTTTATTTTATTTATTTTTTCTTTACTTCAAACATGGTCACTTTTGGTATCATTCGAAAGGCCATGCTCAGGCCTTTCGAATGACACCAACCATGATAGCTGCCACCGTTCGGTAGATATGTGGATTCAAAGGAACCCCCTATTTCCTTTGGAAATTCCCGGGCAGCTAGGAGTTCCCTGGCTAACTGACATCATCGCGCCATGCGCAATGACATCTGTTGCCGAAGGGGGACCCGGAGTTGGAGCCGCCATCCAAGATGGCGGCCCCCACCGGATCTAGGCCGCGATCTGGAGCCAGATAGCGGTCCAGCATTTTAGGGGTTAAAGTCAGGCACCGCTTTGAAGGGCAGACACTGCCCTTCAAAGTGGTGCCTGGCTTTTGTTCGAAAGGTTCCCCCCCTCCCTTCAGACGACCTCCCGGCTTTTGCCGATCGGGAGGGACTACAAAAGCGGAGTCTGACTTCCAGGAAGTTAGAACGCCGCGGGACCTGGACCAGAGAGGTAAGTATTTCTCTGGGCCCCCCCACCGAGCGGAAGACATGTGGGGATTGTCCTCCGCATACAGCGGGGGTCAATGAGGACGTTCCCACACGTCTCACGTCCTCTGTAGGGAAGGGGTTAAAGGCAATCCAGAGGTTTTTGGGGTTCACTAATTATTGTAGGAGATTTATCAAAAACGTCTCAACCTTGGTATCTCCCATTACCGCCATGTCCAAAAAGGGTGCCCACAACCAGAAGTGGAACACTCAGTCCATGCAGGCATTTGAAGCATTTAAACAAGCCTTTACGACAGCTCCAGTACTCTGCCATTCGGATCCTGGTTTGCCTTTCTAAATGGATGTAGATGCTTCCGAGATTGGCATATCTTGTCCCAGAGAGAAGCTCCAGACAAACCCTTGCATCCATGTGAGTTTTTCTCCCGTAAATTGACTGGTGCATAGAAAAATTATGACATTGTTAATAGGGAGCTATTGGCTGTGGTCTCAGCATTAACCGAATGGAGGTACACTATATTGCCAAAAGTACTCGCTCACCCATCCATATGCGAGTCAAGGCAGGTGAGCGAATACTTTGGGCAATATAGTGTATCTCTTGGAAGGTTCTAAGGATCCTATCATATTCCTAATAGACCATAAGAACCTTACGTACATTGGTGATGCTAAACGACTGAACTCTAGGCAAGCTTGGTGGTCTGTGCTCTTGTCTGGCTTTAACTATGTCCTTACCTACAGACCTGGTTCACGGAATGTTAAAGTTGATGCCTTGTCTAGGCAATATGAAACCTATGAACATCATATTTATATGCTAGGAACTGTCAGGGTTATTTATTATGACTAGGGATGAGCTGTTCGGTTCGATTAGTTCAGAGTTCGATTCGAACTTTGGCCGTTCGCAGGTTCGCGAACTTCGAACTTTTTGGCGTGTTCGGTTCGAGTTAGAAAAAAAAATAAAAAGAATTTGAAAAAAGTATAAAAAAGGCTTAAAAAAATACAAAAAAATCTAGAAATAAAGAGACTCTTTACTGCAGAATATTATAAGCAACGGTTTATTAGATATTGAATTAAAAACTAATGTCTAGGTGCAAAGATTCTCACCTCTAAATGACCTGTGTTCTTAAACGGCGTAAACAACAGGTGTTAATTAGTGCTTGGAAATAACATGTGTTTCTAATTAGTCCGGTCTCATGAATTTGATACATTGTATGCAGACTGAGGGTGTGGTGTCTCCTGATCTGAACATGTATCAAACAACACCTGTGCTTCTGAGAAGTGTTCATTTCTCTACTAAATCTTCCTCTGATATGCTGTTTAACCCCTTAACCCTGCATTTCACTGCGGTGTGCTCAGCTCATTTTTACCGCTTTCGCTCATCATGTTTAAATGCGATTTGAAGCCACATTTTATTAAATGACCCAGACATATTAGATATCGTTCTTTCCGTCAGATTCCGCAGATTCATAATATATAATTTTTATATGTATACGTCATGTCCTGCCTGTATATTATGACAAAACATGCAATAAAAATAGAATTTTTAATCATATGCAGTGTGTAAAGTGTTTTTTTTTCACATTTTAGCACATGAGCGTTTGCGGTTATGTTTTCTATGGGGTGCACTTGCACAAAAATTAGAAATGGGGACTTGTTACATTTTGTGGGGGGAATTACGTGATTTATAGCAAATGCACACCATAGAAAAAAATCATTAGTGCAGCATCATTGTTCACAATATAATTGATATGTGAACAATATTGCTGCATTAATAAAAATAACACAAAAAAATACATGTTTTTTTTTTTTTTTACTTTATACCTGGTCGTGTTGGGTATCATGCTCAGGCCTTTCGATTGACACCCTCCATGACCCCCTAGCTCCCACGGTTCTGGAGATATCGGGGTTCAAATGAACCCCCTATCTCCAACAGGGGATTCCGGGCAGCTAGGGGTTCCCCGGCTATCTGATGTCATTACGCTATGCGTGAGGACGTCAGGTAGTGAGGGGGGACCCGGGGTGGAGCCACCATCCAAGATGGCGGCCCCCACCGGAGCTAGGCCGCACTTCGGCGCCGCAAGTCATCTCTATACACAGCCCCATCAGCATCTCTATACACAGCCTCACAGCATCTCTATACACAGCCCCACCAGCATCTCTATACACAGACCCATCAGCATCTCTATACACAGCATCTCTATACACAGCCAAACAGCATCTCTATACACAGCATCTCTATACACAGCCCCATCAGCATCTCTATACACAACCTCACAGCATCTCTATACACAAACAGCATCTCATTACACAACCCCATCAGCATCTCTATACACAAACAGCATCTCTATACACAACCCCATCAGCAGGCGGGGCAGCGGCCTGTATGAAAAGAAGAGACATTTTAGGACACGCAGAAAAAATTTAGTGATTTTTTTTGGCTAAATTATGGTGAAATTTACGCAGGCTTTGGATGAAAGTAACAATAGGTGCTTTAAAATTGGGCCTTTAGTGTCGGCAACAGTGCCGTCACACCGTAACCCCTCTGTGTTATTGTGTAAGAGTGCAGGGTTGGACCCTGCGGTCCAATATTAAAATGATATGAATCTGATATAGGCGTCAGTGGCAGTGCAGCCAAATATTGTACCTTTGGTGGCAGCAAGTGCCTTCACACCGTAAGTAACCCCTCTGTGGTATTGTGGAAGAGTGCAGTGGTGGAGGTTTTGGGAATGCAGAAGAGATCCCCGATCTATTCAGTTACGTCAGCATCAGGGGATTTATAGCTGCTGATCCAGGACTGATTCATTTTTATTAGGGATGAGCCGAACACCCCCGAGTTCGGTTCACATTCGAACTCGAACTTTTCAAAAGTTCGAATTCGAACTCGAACACGAACTCAATACAAGTCAATGGGACTCAAAGTACGATTTTTAGAGTGCCCTCCAAGAGGGCATATATGCTAGATATTTGCCATAAAAGGTGTATGGGGGTCCGGATAGTGCCCTGGGGGACAGGAAACAAGGACAAAAAGTTTAAAAAAAACACGTTTATAACTCCTTCACTGCTGACGACGTGTGGGACACGTCCTCCATTACTCCCGCTGTATACTTCAGCGTCTGAGGACACTCACGTCATCAGCTTTGCGGGACCCCCGGCGGAGATACTCACCTCTCTGTCCGGGGTCCCGCGGCGTTCTGACTTCAGTGTCCTCAGACGCTGAAGTCAAGCTCCTCCCGACGTAAATGACGTCATCGCGCCATGCGCGATGACGTCATTTCCAGGCGACCCCCAGCCAGGGCCAGTGCAAGCATGTTTATCTAGTCAGGCGAAGGTGCATTTTGGTGCCCCCCCATCCGTGTCATGTCAAGCCAATCAGGATAGAGGTGCCATGATAATCTCTATATATACACATATATATACACACACTAGGGTTGCTCATATAAGTATATTTGCCCCCAGCTCATGTGGATATATTTGCCCCAAGATCACATGTAGATATATATTTGCCCCCAGATTACATGGGTATATATTGCCCCAGCTCATATAGAGATATTTGCCCCCAGCTCACATGGGTATATTTGCCGAAAGATCACATGTGGATATATTTGCCCCCAGCTCATGGATATGGATATGGATATAGATATAGATATAGATATAGATATATATTTGCCCCCAACTCATGGATATATTTGCCCCCAGATTACATGGAGATATTTGCCCCCAACTCACATATGGATATATCTGCCCGCAGCTCTCACCTGCTGCCAGGCCCCCCAGGCTCCGCCGGCATTCCTCATGGTGGCGAGCAGTCGCTGACATGATGCAGCTTTGCCGCTCGCCGGGCGGGAACCACATGACCAGCGCAGCCGCGTTCTCGCGAGATCGCGCGCGCTGGTCAGGTGGTTCGGCCCCTAGTGCTGCGCCGGGTCTCCCCCGCCGACCAAGATGGTGGCGCTCGGGGCTGGGGAATTCTGCCCCCAAACTGGCAGGAAGCCAGATAGTAAGGCGGCCGCCTGTGCCGCCTTACGCTAGCGCCGGCCGGGAGATCGTCTGGAAGGGAGGGGGGATCCGTTCGGATCCCTCTCCCTCCCAATCGGGAGGTCCCACAAAAATAAGCCAGGCACCGCTTAAAAGGGGAGAGGCTCCCCTTTTAAGCAGTGCCTGGCTTTAACCCCTTAGGCACCGGGTCGCACTTCAACGCCGAATTGCGGCCTAGCTCCGGTGGGGCCACCATCTTGGATGGCGGCTCCACCCCGGGTCCCCCCTCACTGCCTGACCTCCTCACGCATAGCGTGATGACGTCAGATAGCCGGGGAACCCCTAGCTGCCCGGAATCCCCTGGTGGAGATAGGGGTTCATTTGAACCCCGATATCTCCAGAACCGTGGCAGCTAGGGGGTCATGGAGGGTGTCACTCGAAAGGCCTGGGCATGGCCTTTCGAATGATACCCAACATGACCAGGTATAAAGTAGATATAAAAAAAACATGTATTTTTTTTGTGTGTTCATTTTTATTAATGCAGCAATATTGTTCACATTTCAATTATAATGTGAACAATGATGCTGCACTAATGATTTTTTTCTATGGTGTGCGTTTGCTAAAAATCACATAATTCCCCCCAAAAAATTTAATAGGTCCCCATTTCTAATTTTTGTACAAGCGCACCCCATAGAAAATATAACCGCAAATGTTCATGTGATAAAAGGTGAAAAAAACACTTTACAAGCTGCAGATGATTAAAAATTCAAGTTTTATTGCATTTTTTGTTATAATATACAGGCAGAATATGACGTATACATATAAAAAGTATATATTATGAAACTGCTGAGTTTGCCGGAAAGAACGATATATAATATGTCTGGGTCGTATAATAAAATGTGGCTTCAAATCGCGTTTAAACATGATGAGCAAAAGCGGTAAAAATTAGCTCAGCACACAGCGGTGAAATGCCTCAGCAGGGAAAGGGTTAAAGGAACAGTGAGTTTTCCATAAAATAAGGGTTAAAAATAAAAACTAAAAATGCCTTCAAATATCGTGCCTAGGAGGTCCCCATAACCTGCCCGTGAAGTGGCGGATTTTTAGGATGTATGGAAACATCACCATCACAGCACAGACCCACACACGACACCTGGCACCTCCAGTCTGCATACAATGTATCAAATTCATGATGGACTAATTAGAAGCACATGTTATTTCCAAACACTAATTAAACACCTGTTGTTTACACCGTTTGAGAACACAGGTCATTTAGAGGTGAGAATCTTTGCACATAGACATTATTTTTTAATTCAATATGTAATAAACCGTTGCTTATAATATTCTGCAGTAAAGAGTCTATTTCTGGATTTTTTTGGTATTTTTTTAAGCATATTTTATACTTTTTTCACAATTTTTTTTCTCCAAACTCGAACCGAACACGCCAAAAAGTTTGAAGTTCGCGAACTTGCGAACGGTCAAAGTTCGAATCTAACTCCGAACTGATTGAACCGAACAGCTCATCCCTAATTTTTATAAATGTCAGCCGGTCTACAGAGTCGGTGGACAGACGCACTCTTTTGTCTGTGACAAAACCTCTAGCGGCACTGAACGTCCTTTCAGAAAGCACGCTGGATGAAGGGCAACCTAGTAGCTGCATAGCATATTGGCTAAATTCTGGCCAGTGATCCAATCTCAACACCCTGTAAGCCAGTGGATCACAATTCCCAGGAACCTCCTATAAAATCAGTGAGACTCCCTGATGGGTGGCAGTGACAAGACACAAATTACAATTCCCAGGAACCTCCTATAAAATCAGTGAGACCCCCCCAGGGCCGGTGCAAGCATTTTTGTCTACTCAGGCGAAGGTGCGTTTTGGTGCCCCCCCCCATCCCTACCATGCCATGT
Organism: Leptobrachium leishanense; assembly: GCA_009667805.1. Taxonomy (NCBI): domain Eukaryota; kingdom Metazoa; phylum Chordata; class Amphibia; order Anura; family Megophryidae; genus Leptobrachium; species Leptobrachium leishanense. Next base: position 249,029,188 of record CM019065.1, read on the forward strand.
CAATCAGCATTGAGATGCATAATAATCTCTAAAACATACCAAGAAAATAAGTTGTCATTTGCGCTCACCCCCAGGCATGTACTGGCCATAGGGACTACAGGGAGATTCCCGGTGGGCCGATGGCTCTGTGGGCCAGTGTGAATGCTGGTTCACCACGTGGCTCGCGCTGCCCTTAATGGGTGAGGTGAGAACTTCCACACTGCAAAACAGACGCAGTCTCATATTGCGGCCACCGTGCCGGTGAGACCCTCTGCGTATCCGCCTCACCTTAAGGCATGGTGCACACTTGACCTCAGTGCCACTGCGGTGCTTTACCCAATCGCTCTGCAGCAACTCCAGTATCTGTAGAGCGATTGGTTGAGCGATCCAGTTGGATTATATACTATTTTTGTGCGTATTTGCATAATTAAATTGGGCCGGTCTGGATGACATCCAGGGCTGATTTTCTGTCCCAGTCCAGCCCTGCTCACCCCTGTAGCTCCATGTTAAACAAAACACAGAGGTTTTGGTTTATTTGAATGGTCATTAAAGTGTAAGCTCTTCTGCCGCATCACGACACCTCTGGGTCAGGCTAGTCCTTCCTAATGAAACCAAAAGCTGCTTTCTAAGCAACCACATGTCCTCATGCGGCTTCTCAGCCATGAGAGAAACTGGTGGGTTTTATTTATACCCTCACCAGGAGCAATTCAGGTTTATAAGATACGTCTACCTTATTGATGTACTTATACACACTGCAAATTACAGAGCTCACTTTAATAAACCTTCCAGTAATGTGCAGTGTGTAAAAGCGTATCATAGAGCTCCACAGCAATAAAACTCATAGTAATGTGCAGAGTGTATGAGCGTATCACAGAGCTCCACAGCAATAAAACTCATAGTAATGTGCAGTGTGTAAAAGCGTATCACAGAATCCACAGCAATAAAACTCACAGTAATGTGCAGTGTGAATGAGTGTATAACAGAGCTCCACAGCAATAAAAAAAGGTAATGTACCAATATCAGTTTATTCAAACCCCCTGCATATCATTTTACACCCCCAGTACATGATTTTACACCCACCAGTATATCAATTTACAGCCCCCCAGTATAGCAATTTACAGCCCCCCAGTATAGCAATTTACAGCCCCCCAGTATATATCTATTTACGGCCCCCAGACCAAGTATATCAATTCACAGCCCCCAGACCCAGTATATCAATTTACAGCCCCCCAGTAAATCTATTTACAGCCCCCCAGTAAATCTATTTACAGCCCCCAGACCCAGTATATCCATTTACAGCCCCCAGACCCAGTATATCCATTTACAGCCCCCCAGTATATCTATTTACAGCCCCCAGACCCAGTATATCCATTTACAGCCCCCAGACCCAGTATAGCAATTTACAGCCCCCAGACCCAGTATAGCAATTTACAGCCCCCCAGTATATCTATTTACAGCCCCCAGACCCAGTATATCCATTTACAGCCCCCCAGTATATCTATTTACAGCCCCCAGACCCAGTATATCCATTTACAGCCCCCAGACCCAGTATAGCAATTTACAGCCCCCAGACCCAGTATAGCAATTTACAGCCCCCAGACCCAGTATATCAATTTACAGCCCCCCCAGTAAATCTATTTACAGCCCCCCCAGTAAATCTATTTACAGCCCCCAGACCCAGTATATCAATTTACAGCCCCAGACCCAGTATATCCATTTACAGCCCCCAGACCCAGTATATCATTTACAGCCCCCAGACCCAGTATAGCAATTTACAGCCCCCAGACCCAGTATATCAATTTACAGCCCCCCAGTATATCTATTTACAGCCCCCCCAGTAAATCTATTTACAGCCCCCAGACCCAGTATATCAATTTACAGCCCCCAGACCCAGTATATCCATTTACAGCCCCCAGACCCAGTATAGCAATTTACAGCCCCCAGACCCAGTATAGCAATTTACAGCCCCCCCAGTATATCTATTTACAGCCCCAGACCCAGTATATCCATTTACAGCCCCCAGACCCAGTATATCCATTTACAGCCCCCAGACCCAGTATATCCATTTACAGCCCCCAGACCCAGTATAGCAATTTACAGCCCCCCCAGTATATCTATTTACAGCCCCAGACCCAGTATATCCATTTACAGCCCCCCAGTATATCTATTTACAGCCCCCAGACCCAGTATTTCAATTTACAGCCCCCCAGTATATCCATTTACAGCCCCCAGACCCAGTATATCCATTTACAGCCCCCAGACCCAGTATATCCATTTACAGCCCCCCCCCAGTATATCTATTTACAGCCCCCCAGTATATCTATTTACAGCCCCCAGACCCAGTATATCCATTTACAGCCCCAGACCCAGTATATCTATTTACAGCCCCCCAGTATATCCATTTACAGCCCCCCCAGTATATCCATTTACAGCCCCCAGACCCAGTATATCCATTTACAGCCCCCCCAGTATATCTATTTACAGCCCCCCCCCAGTATATCTATTTACAGCCCCAGACCCAGTATATCCATTTACAGCCCCCAGACCCAGTATATCTATTTACAGCCCCCCAGTATATCCATTTACAGCCCCCCCAGTATATCCATTTACAGCCCCCCCAGTATATCCATTTACAGCCCCCCCAGTATATCCATTTACAGCCCCCAGACCCAGTATATCTATTTACAGCCCCCAGACCCAGTATATCCATTTACAGCCCCCAGACCCAGTATATCCATTTACAGCCCCCAGACCCAGTATATCCATTTACAGCCCCCCCAGTATATCTATTTACAGCCCCAGACCCAGTATATCCATTTACAGCCCCCAGACCCAGTATATCTATTTACAGCCCCCCCAGTATATCCATTTACAGCCCCCCCAGTATATCCATTTACAGCCCCCCCAGTATATCCATTTACAGCCCCCAGACCCAGTATATCTATTTACAGCCCCCCAGTATATCTATTTACAGCCCCCAGACCCAGTATATCCATTTACAGCCCCCAGACCCAGTATAGCAATTTACAGCCCCCCCAGTATAGCAATTTACAGCCCCCAGACCCAGTATATCCATTTACAGCCCCCAGACCCAGTATATCCATTTACAGCCCCCCCCAGTATATCTATTTACAGCCCCCAGACCCAGTATATCCATTTACAGCCCCCCAGTATATCCATTTACAGCCCCCCCAGTATATCCATTTACAGCCCCCCCAGTATATCCATTTACAGCCCCCAGACCCAGTATATCTATTTACAGCCCCCCAGTATATCTATTTACAGCCCCCAGACCCAGTATATTCATTTACAGCCCCAGACCCAGTATAGCAATTTACAGCCCCCCAGTATAGCAATTTACAGCCCCCCAGTATAGCAATTTACAGCCCCCCAGTGTAGCAATTTACAGCCCCCAGACCCAGTGCAGCAATTTAAAGCCCCCCCAGTATATTAATCTACACCCCCTCCCATTAGTTTATTCACACCTGGTAATAAATCTCCTCTCTGCCTCGCTCCTCCATCGCAGCAGAGTGAAAGCACGCGGGCTGGTGGCTCCTCCTGCAGTTGTTTTCCTGGGCTATGTGGATCACGTGTGGGGGCGGCGCCAAATTACACAGTGTGCCTGCTCGTGTTAAGAACGTGGGATGGGACTGAGACAGGCACACACACTGCAGCGCCGCCGCAAATCTGATTTTTCCGCCCCTCAAACTGGCAGCAGGCCAGGACAGTAAGGCGGCCGCCTGTGCCGCCTTATATTAGCGCCGGCCCTGGACCCCCCCGATGGGTGGCAGTGACAAGACACATATTACAATTCCCAGATATCTTCTAGAAGTGAGACCCCCCAATAGCTGCTGGCAGTGAGAACACACAGATTACAACAATTCCCAGATATCTTGTAGAAGTGAGACCCCCACAATAGCTGCTGGCAGTGAGAACACACACTAACACAACAATCTCCGCTCAAAAAACACGTGCTGGTGCTGCGAGGGACGCCTTATATAGTGTGCTGCGGGACTTAGCTCTGTGAGCCCATGATTGGGAAAATTTTGCCCAATCAGGACTCTGAACCGTGATTGGCATAGTCTTGCACCTGACCTGTGGTCAGGTGCAAGGCTGTAGCCAATTACAAGCTTAAGGCCAGTGGAAAAGTGCATTGTGGTCCATTGTGGTGCATTGTGGGCGAACATGCGGCGTACACGCGGAAATGTTCGGAGTTCGCGAACAGCCGAACGGCCGATGTTCGATGCGAACTCCGAACAGATCGAACCGAACAGTTCATCCCTATCTGGGAAAGGCATTTTACCAGTGGTGTTAAACCTCATGCGGATTGCTGCAGTACCGTGATGTTCCTGTAGAAGGGGGCACGGATAAAGATGACACCTGTGTCACGGGGACTGTGCCTGGTGACGCACCACCCTATCCTTGCCCTCTGATCCTTGGAAGTGGTCGGTCTGTATATATATCCCTAAGAATATAACTCGCAGAAAGGTGAGGTCCAGGTTCCTGAGAGAAGCCCCTATGGGCAGAGATGCACTGTAAACGGCAAGGACAGATGAAAGCAACACAGGGTTAACAAAAGACCTCTGTACGGCAATACCAAAGATTCCCTGCACTGAAAGGCCGGTCTTTAGGATAGCCGGATCTAATCTAAAGGAAAGTATTACCTTGAAGCCGTACAGAGTCTTTTGTTGTATACAGATGACAGGGTTTCCTGGAAACGGTACAGACAAGGAATATACTATATAGAGTAGTAATATAGAGGAAAGCCAAAGGTCATAACCAGAGAGAGTACGTCATACAGAATATAGGAATAGGAACCAGAAGGGACGTCAGCCAAGCCAAAAATCGGTAACTGGGGAATCAGAATGGAACATAAACAGCAAAACAAAAATACAGAAATAGATAGAAATAAATACACAGAAGGAACTGACATAAACTGGAACAGAAATAACAGAGGCAAAAACTGAACAGGGATGAACAAACGGAGGATATCAGGAACACAGCAAGGAGCTCTCAGGATACAAGTTGCAAGGAGACCAGGCAAAGGAAAATGACCCAGCAATGTACTATAGGTACATTGCTCTAATATAGGCAGGGGAATCAAGGCAAGGGTCAACAGGTGAGCAGCACACAGAACACCAATTAACCCCTGAGAGGCCACCCAGGAATTGGCAGCAACAGAAACACAATGGAAAAAACACAATATACAAATACAGAGGGCAGGAAGACAGGTTTGGAACGTGGGAACGTGACAACCTGTATGGTTAGTAGTTTTAGAAAAAATAGGCAGTGAAACCAGATTGTCATCAAAAAGACTGCTAAGATTCAAAGTAACCCCCTCATATAGTATGCCATATTTAGAACTTTGGTCATCATATCCAGCAGGACTTGTTAAAACCTGAAAGTGCATAAATAGTCTGAGCAGCTTCTGCATAGTTATTAGGTAGGTGCAGGTCTCTTTTCAAATGCATATTAACCCCTTAGAGACCGCGGACGTACCATGTACGTCATGGCCGCGGGTCTCTTTTAGACCCGCTGACGTACATGGTACGTCCTGCGGTCTTTTGAGCGCTGGAAGCGATCGGATCGCTTCCAGCAGCTCAAACGCCATTGCAGGCTGCCTGGGAGTCCAGGCATCCGTGCAATGGCGGACAGAAGTGCCGGGGCCCCTTGTGATCGCTCCCCGGGAGCGATCAACATCCGGTTTCACCGGAAAGGTGCCCCGCACTACTACAGAGCGCTGGAAGCAATCGGTATCGCTTCCAGCTGCTCTGAGTATATTGCAGGGATGCCTCGACATCGAGGCATCCTTGCAATATGTTTACCTGCCACCGGTCCGTCTGTGATCGCTCCCCCCGAGCGATCACTTCCGGTAGCGGCAGGAAGTACTGAGTGCCACGAGGTATCGTGGCACTCAGTCCAAAAAAGATCACATAAGTGATCAGGTGCTCTGCTGGGTGCCTCGAGGGATAAAGGCACCCAGCAGACTAAAATAAAGTGTAAAAAAGTGTAAAAAAATTAAAATAAATGAATAAAAATGAATAAAATAAAATAAATGTGACAGCCAAGATGGCGCTGCCCTTCTAAGGGCAGGGTCATCCTGGGGCTGTGTGGGATGTTCCTAGCCTGCCTCATCAGAGAGGCAGGCTAGCAACATCCAATCAGAAGTAATAAAAAATCTAAATAAAATTTCAAATTTGTCAGGTCAGGTCAATATTTCGTAAATATTGGCTCTGACCTCTGTGATTCTCCCTCCCTCTCCTCACTTGTGTTTTGTTGAGCGAGAGAGAGAGATCAGATTTGACAGGTTAGAGATTTTAGGTAGATTTAGTGAGATTAGAAAAATTGAGGCAGATTTAGAGAGATTTTAGGGAGATTTAGAACAATTGAGGCAGGTTTAGAGGGATTTAGAGAGATTTAGGTGTTTATTTGTATTTTCTTGTGAAACCCAACGGTTCTTCTAAGAACCAATAATCCGCTTATATATATAATAATTATAAAATTTTATAATCTATTATATATAATAGGAAGGAAATGGTATCCTAAGGCGCTGTGCGGTGTTGAGATTATGGTGTTTTAATGGTGCGGGTGTGCTGCCGATTTAGGGGTGGTTGCAGAGCCTTGTTGCTGCTACAGGTTGATTGGGAGGAAAGTGTGGGGTACCCCTTAGTCAGGCGCTACTCGCTAGTCGTGTCTGTTAAAGTAGCGGTGTAATCGCTCTTAAGGAATTTCAACAATATAATGAGGTATAGCAATGCTAATTTAACAGCTTTGTGTACCATAAAAAATTAAAACCGAGTATAGAAAAAGTGTAAATATTCATATTAAGAACATACACCCTCTGGCTTCGGGGGTGATGAATCACAGTCTTTAAAAATCACAATAAATCAGTCTTTAACCCTTTCGCTGCTGAGGCTGTGCTGAGGTCATTTTTACCGGTTTTGCTCATCATGTTTAAACGTGTTTTGAAGGCTTATTTTAGTATATGACCCAGACATATTATATATCGCTCTTTCCGTCAGACTCGTTAGATTCATAATATGTCATTATTATATGTATACGTTATGTCATGTCTGTATATTATAACAAAATATGCAATAAAATATGTATTTTCAATAATTTACAACGTGTAAAGTGTTTTTTTTCACATTTTAACATGCGAGCAATTGCGGTTATATTTTGTATGGGGTGCGCTTGTTAAAAAAATTAGAGATGGGGTCTCGTTACATTTTTTTTTGGGGAAAATTACACTATTTTTAACAAACTCACCGCATACAAAAATCGTTAGTGCAGCATCATTGTTCACATTATAATTGAAATGGGAACAATATTGCTGCATTAACAAACCAAAAAAAATAAAAAAAAAGTGTTTATTTTTTTTTTTATAATTTTTTTTTTTTTTAATTTTATTTTTCATTTTTTTTTTTTTACAACATTTTTCACTTTCATGTTTGGTATCGTTGGATCGGCCATGCTCTGGCCGATCCAACCATACCAAACATTAACCCCTAACTGCCACGGATCGGGAGATAGGGAGTTCATTGGAACTCCCTATCTCCACAGTTGGTGGCAGTTAGGGGTTAAGTCCAGGACTGGCGTCATCGTGCGTAGCACGATGACGCCAGTCCTCAGGGGGAGTTCCCGGAGGCTTGGCCGACATCCAAGATGTCGGCCAGCTCCGGGAAAGGATTGCGAACCGGCGCTTTTCAGCGCCGATTCGCGATCCAGCTCCCCAGGGGTTAATGCCAGGCATCATTTGGAAGGGCAGGCTGTGCCCTTCCAAATGATGCCTGGGTTAACCCCCGCAGAGCCGCCGATCGGGAGGGAGAGAGGTCCGAAGGACCTCCCCCCCTCCCTTTCAGGCGCCTCCTCCGCACATGCGGGGGGCGCCTGAATTAGGTGTCATCGCGCTGCCGCGATGACACCTAATTCCGGCGGTTGCGGTCCCGGATGCCGGGCTGACATCGAGGATGTCAGCCCGCACCGGGGGGGCCAGCGATCGGCCGGAACCCGGCCGAACGCTGACCCCAATGGGAGGACGCGCTCAGCGCGTCCTCCGCATACCAGCGGGAATGCTGAGGACGCGCTGAGCGCGTCCTCAGCATCGAAGTGGTTAATATTGATACAAACATACGCCCCCTGGCTTCGGGGGTGATGAATCTCAGTCTCTAAAAAGCACAATAAATCAGTCTCTGTGTTGCATAAAAAGAGAAAAGAAAAATAATTAAAAAATAATAATAATTTTCCTCTTAATGATTGAGTGTGTCCTTTTGGTCTTGACTGCTTCCGCTCCTCTCGTCCCTTCAAAATTCCTCCAAGAAAGAAAGAGGGGATTAAGGATATGTCCGCGTCTGTCAGATAAACCAGAGAGTAAGGATTGGTACACTTACGCTAGTGCGGTGATGGTTGCTGCTCTGTCTGTTGCGCTCTGCCCAGAAATCCTCTTTGTATCTGCTCCTTCGTGCCTTGTCTTTTGAATCTTCATCCACATAACAAAAAAGACCCGAACAGTGCTGTGGGCTCTTTTCCCCAAGCACACTTGCCAAAATACAGAAAGCCCGGAGCCAATTCCCGAATGACTTAGGAATCCTCCGAAACCTCTTCTTCCTTTCCTCCTCTTCCTTTAAACCATCCTTAGATGAATCATTGTTTACCCCAGCCACCTCATCCAACGGAAGCAGGGAAAAAAGTTCCACATACTCCCCCCGCCATATGCCTTCTTTAACCTCCTGCTTCAAATTAAACCCCAAAGGCCCAGAAAATGACACGTAAGCATTCCTCCTTGCCACATCTGCCACTCCTGCGGACTCACCGAGTGAACCCACATCGCCACTCGGCCCATTTGAAGCCATAACTTCACCACCAAGAGCTCCACCAGCTCTCACAACTGGCCCACCTGCACCTTTCCATGCCTGAGCCAAATCCACACCCTGGTTCACACCCCTTGGTGAAACCGACCAAGCCTCAAAGGCCCCCTGTAAAAAAGACATGAAAGAACCCACATCACCACCATTTCCGTTACCTGTCGCCACACGAGGTCCACCCAAACTTCCTGGAACCTCCAGCGCACCGACTCCAAACCTCCTGCACCACCTCCACCAACTCCAGCAGCCTGGAAACCACCAACCGGCTGTGGACTCCTCTCCCGAACCATTGGAACTGTGGACGAAAAATTAATAGTGCGATGAGCCCCAGAACCCAAAGTACCAAAATCATCAACTCGCTCCCTCACACCAACATCCGGAGCCCCATCATCTCCACCAACTGAACACCAATTTACTTCGAGCTCTTGAGTGCCCTCATCCCGCACACCAACACCCTGTGCCACACCACCGTCCACATCCCTATCCACCAACTGTCTTACCGCCAAAACATCAGTCCCTGAGACAGCCCTTGCTCCTCCTCTGGGACCCCTGGCGGACCACCGACCTCTCCTTCTCCCTGAGGAACTCCTCGAACTCCGCACTCCTTCTCTGCTGGAAGAGCTCACCACACCACCCCTCCGACTGGAAGGATCCTTAGCCCCCGATGCCAGCCTCAAGCTCCTACCTTCCACACGCATGGAAGCGCTCACGCCAGCCACATTTCCAACTGCGTCACCACCAGCCAACATCCGTTGAACCAACCGACCACGACCTCTCACAGCCTCCAATCTCAATCTCTCGGCCACCGATACATCACTGGATTCGCCTCCCGGATTAAACCGCACCGGAGGCCTCGAAATCCTGGCAGGCTGAGAACCCCCTTCCGCCGCCAACACCTCCAACAGGCTTCTTTTGGCCCACTCCACACCACGATGTCGAGCCGCCTCCCGCACTTCCTCCAGTAGCGACTCCAGCTCACCACCTTCCGCCATTCCCAAAACAATACTTTAAGGCAAAAAGCCGAAAAAAACACTGCTTCTCTGACGCAGCACAGATTTTCACCGCTCTACCTCAGGAGAAAAAGGTGCGCAGAGCCTCTCCACATGCGCCTTAAGTACCCTCCTGTCGACTCCTCCCACACCACTCCCGCTCAATCTCCTAACGCGCTGCAAAACCTTCTAGAAAAATCCTCCCTGCGTCCTGGCATCAGAGTCAACTTAAGGGCCCTATGCCTTAGGTGCTTCAGGCCTTATATACATCAGCTCATGCTCCAGAAGGCTTTTGGATATACTGTAATACATGTGTTAACTGCTTCCTTTCTGAAACACTGACAACTGCAGGACTACATGAGAGAGCATGGCGCTGCTTGTAGTAATCATAGGGCAAACGAGATGTAAATCCATTTCTGCACTAAGTGAGGTACATCATGATCTATGGCTACACCTGGCAAGCTAATAAATGCACTCAATTTTCCAAAATCCTTTTGAGCAACTCTGTCGTGGAACTGTGATTCTAGTATTTCCTCCTTATTATTGCTGATGTGTATATGTATGTATATATATCTATGTATGTGTGTGTCACCAAGATGGCCACCGAGTAATGGAGCTCTACACCAGGTGGCTGAATCAGCCCCTGCCCTGCCTGCTAGCAGGGGTGCCGGTGCCGTCCTGACGGGGATCAGGCCCTGGTGACCTCCAGGGACCCCGAGAGGATCGTAGGTGGGGTGTGCGGCTGCCGTGGACAGTTGAGACCTGGTCATGGCATATACTGGGTCCGCCTGTCTGACACGACCACACCTGCGCTGGTCCCGTTACGTCATCTGGAGACACTGCTCAGAGACCGCGGACAGTGTCTTGCCTTGGAGGGGAATGGCCTCGATTCCTGCTCGGCTGTACCAGACTCTGAAGCTCCGTGGACTGTGGAGAGATGCCCCAGGTGACAAATAATGCTCTGTCCCGACATACTCCCATATGTCCAGGCCCGAGACCATGACACCTTCCTGAAATAAGGGAATTACATTATGCTCTTCCCCTCCCTCAGGTATCACTCCAAAACCTATATCAAGGCGTATGTGTGTGTATATATATCTCACAGAAGTGAGTATGCCCCTCACATTTTTGTAAATATTTAATTATATCTTTTCATATGACAACACTGAAGAAATGACACTTTGCTACAATATAAAGTAGTGAGTGTACAGCTTGTATAACAGTGTAAATTTGCTGTCCCCTCAAAATAACTCAACATACAGCCATTAATGTCTATACTGCTGGCAACAAAAGTGAGTACACCCCTAAGTAATTATAATATAATATAATTTCCAGGTGGAGGGGTTTATAAAATGACGGATTTATCCAAAACCCTTGGCGGCCAAGGTTATGAAAACAGGGGCTGGTGTGTCCTCCTGAACCAGAGGGTTGTGTAGGATGGTTTGAAATAGCGACTAACACCAGGCGAGACCTAATTCCTTCCAGGCTCTATGCCATGTATAGCATCCCATAGATAAAAATGGGTTGGACTTTACTTGGGGCGGTAAAGAAGTGGGCGGAAGATGAAGAAGGGCAGTCAAGGAAAATGGCAAAGCCATGGCCTGGTCCAAGGCATAGGATGTAAAACGGTTAGTGCCATTAAGCTAGTCTCCTATGATACAGTGCAGCTATGTAATAGGATAATACATTCGGCAAGTTTAAGCCCCTTTGTTGGTATGATAGGTGACATTTGCGCAAAGCTATCCAAGTTCTCTTCTCGCCCCGGATACAATGAGGAAGGATGGCATTTAGTGATGTTATATCTTTCTTATTAATGAGAATGGGAAGAGTCTGAAGTAGGTACAAAAGTTTGGGGAAAGCTACCATTTCAACCAAACTACATCTGCCAATATAGGAAAAGGGGAGCTTTTCCCATGAAGTGAGTAGCTGCTTACTGTGGGCTATAATTGGAGAGGTTAAGCGCATATAACGAGATATATAGGAATGTAAACTCCTAAGTATTTAAACACTCCCTCTTTACACCACTGAAAGGGGAATGGGGTCTAGACATGGTTTAGATGGGGGGTACCCAGACTTATCGCCAATGTTTGTTTGAAATTTATTTTTAAAGCCAGAAGCCCTATAAAAATCGTTCAGGTATGACAATAGAGAAGGTAGAGCTCTGTTTGGCTTTGAAAAGAACAGGAAGGAAGTCATCCACAAAAGCCACTATCCTGATTTCATAGGTTTCCATCACTATTCCCCTAAACTCAGGCTGATTCAATAGTACTCTCAGTAATGGCTCAAGAGCCAGATTAAATACATGAGGAGAAAGAGGGCAGCCCTGTCGGGTGCCCCGTTCCAAGTTAAAGGTCGTGGAATTCAGGCAATTTACTGAAATAAATGCAGAGGGGAAGTTGTAAAGTACATTAAATAAATTCAACACCGCCAGCCCAAAAAAGTGATACTTGATATATACATGATTAAGGCTCTTTAGCCGAAACGTTGTATCATTCCTTGACATGTGGTGAGTTGGAATAAAGGTCCTAAGGTCCTAAGAGGAGAGGGGACCCTGCTCCAGAGCTTAAAATCTAAGAGGAGAGGGGACCCTGCTCCAGAGCTTAAAATCTAAGAGGAGAGGGGACCCTGCTCCAGAGTTTACAATCTAAGAGAAAGGACCCTGCTCCAGAGCTTACAATATTTCTCCTCTTAGATTTTAAGCTCTGGAGCAGGGTCCCCTCTCCTTTTAGATTGTGAACTCTGGAGAAGGGTCTCTTTCCTCTTAGATTGTGAACTCTGGGGCAGGGTCCCCTCTCCTCTTAGATTGTAAGCTCTGGAGCAGGGTCCTCTCTCCTCTTAGATTTTAAGCTCTGGAGCAGGGTCCCCTCTCCTTTTAGATTGTGAACTCTGGAGAAGGGTCTCTTTCCTCTTAGATTGTGAACTCTGGGGCAGGGTCCCCTCTCCTCTTAGATTGTAAGCTCTGGAGCAGGGTCCTCTCTCCTCTTAGATTTTAAGCTCTGGAGCAGGGTCCCCTCTCCTCTTAGGACCTTAGGACCTTTATTCCAACTCACCACATGTCAAGGAATGATACAACGTTTCAGCTAAAGAGCCTTAATCATGTATATATCAAGTATCACAGAGGGGACCCTGCTCCAGAGCTTACATTCTAAGAGGAGAAAGGACCCTGCTCCAGAGTTTACAATCTTTCTCCTCTTAGATTGTAAGCTCTGGAGCAGGGTCCCCTGCAGGGCCAGATTTACACCTCAGGAGCCTGTAGGCACAGAAATGCGGAGCGCCCCTTCCCCCCAAACAAAAAAAAGAAACATGCCAAAATTACTATTTAAATTTTTGTTTAAAAAACAGTACAATTAAATAGAGTGTGTCCTTGTCTAGACTTGATATAATTGTACTGTATATATGTCACTACAAGGTTTACATTACCTAAGCATTTTCACTCTTCCTGTGCGAGTAATTAGGTCAATGGCCACAAACCTTTTTTATGCTTAGTGGTTACACCTTATACTTTATATAAAACGTGATACCACCCAAATATAAGACCCACTACAAAAGGATTTATGCACATGTTGCCATCCAAAGAATATTGATCATTTCCTAGTAGAAGGGTCACAAAATACCCTGCTCGTGTGAGCAGAGCTCAACCAGAGATTAATCTCCATTTCTGTAAATTGTACTACACAATAGCAATGCAATGCGCCATTATCTCTGGAGAGCAGCAGCACACACAGTCCATATACTACAGAACCAGCGCCCAATTAGGACACTCTCCCCATATTTCTATGAAATATACATATACACTATGTTGCCAAAAGTATTCGCTCACCTGCCTTGACTCGCATATGGATGGGTGAGCGAATACTTTTGGCAATATAGTGTATGTAACACACATGGAACAGAAGGAGGGAGGACCCTGATCGAGAGCTTACAATCTAAGAGGAGACGGGTGACACATTAGGTGAGAATGAATAGGGTATTTGAAGTAGCGGGTTGCATGAGGACTGAATGGGAAGATGGAGCAGGAAATGACAGTGGGGGATTATGGAGTGAGCTGATAGGCTTCTCTATAGTAATGCATTTTCAGAGACTTCTTGAAGGACTGGAGAGAAGGGAGAGTCTGATGTTGCGGGGGAGGGAGTTCCATAAAAAGGGGGCAGCTCAGAAGTCCTGAAGGCGAAAGTTGGGGGGTGCGGGTACGAGGAACTGATAGCATCAGATCATTGGCCGAGCGAAGTGGTCGGGATGGGATGTACCTGCTAATAAGGGAGGAGATGTAGGCAGGGGCGCGGTTATGGAGAGCTTCGTATGTGATCACCTGTATAATGAATTGGATTCTAAAGGAAACAGGAGCCAGTGTAGAGATTGACAGAGAGGTGAGGTGTGAGAGATGCGGGAGGTGAGGTGTATGAGACTGGCACAGGTATTCATTACAGACTGCAGAGGCAGAATCTGGGATCTCTTAAGGCCAGAGAGAAGGAGGTTACAGTAGTCAAGGCGGGTGATAATAAGAGCTTGGATGAACATTTTAGTAGAGTCTGGAATAAGAAAGGGACGGATGCGTGCAATGTTTTTTAGGTGGAAGTAGCAAGATTTGGTTAGAGGCTGAACGTGAGGCGTAAAGGATAGATTGGAGTCCAAGAGGACCCTGAGGCAATGGAACTTGAGAAGTAGAAGTAATGGTGGCACCATTCACCTGAAGAGAAACTGGTGCAGGAATGGAGGTTTTAGAGGGAGGGAAGATGAGAAGTTCAGTTTCAGAGAGGTTGAGCTTTAGGAAATGGGAAGTCATCCAGTCGAAGACAGCCGATAGGCAGGTTGTAACATGGTCCAACACCGGAGGAGAGGGATCGGGAGAGGAAAGGTAGATTTGGGTGTCGTCAGCATAGAGGTGATATTGGAATCCGTAGGAAGAGATGAGGTTGTCCAAAGAGGCGGTATAGATCGAGAAGAGATGGGGACCCAGAACAGAGCCTTGAGGTACCCCAACTGAAAGAGGAACTTGTGGTGAAGAGACACCAGGGAAGATGACACTGAAGGAGCGAAAAGAGAGACAGGAAGAGGACCAAGAGAGAGTGATGTTACTGAGGCCAAGTTGACGCAGTGTGAGGAGCAGGAGAGGGTGATCACCAGTGTTGAATGCAGCGGAAAGGACAAGAAGAATAAGGAGGGAGAAGTGACCTTTGGTTTCAGCAGCAGCTAAATCATTAGTCACCTTGGTCAGAGCAGTCACAGTAGATTGTTGGGAGCGAAAGCTGAACTGGTGCGGATCGAGTAGAGAGTTAGCAGTAAGAAAACTGTTGAGCTGTTTATAGACCAGACGCTCTAAGATTTTGGAGGCAAAGGGGAGCAGAGAGATGGGACGGTAGTTCAAGGGGGAGGTAGGATCAAGAGATGTATTTTTTAGAATGGGGGTGATCAAAGCACGTTTGAATACAGAGGAGAATATTCCAGAGGAGAGGGAGAGGTTAAAAATGTGAGTCAAAGCAGGGACAGTAACTGGTAGGACAGGCCGAATAAGGTGTGAGTGGATGGGATCAAGTGGACAGGTGGTTGGGTAGGAGGACATAAGAAGTTCTGTTACAACTTCCTCCGAGACTGTAGAAAAGGAAGACATATTAGAAGAGGGGGCAGGGAGTAAGGGAGTCAGTGGGGTAGAATGGTTAAAGGAGGAGGGCAGTGAATGCAGCAACATTGTTTTTTTATATGTAAAAGCATATATTGCCTCTGCTGTTGAACCGGGGAAAAAAAATATTTTGCATTTACTTTTTTTATTTTTTTTATTTTTACACATTACATGGTCTTGTTTGGTATCATAGTAAAGACTAGACTCTGACCTTTCCAATGACACCTCGCTTAACCTTGTGCGGTGTACAATTCAGGGATGCAGGTTCCAAACTTCCCCTGTCCCTCCTCACTACAGTGCCACGGTCTAGGTTTTGAATTAAACAATGCGTTGCTTCACCAGATACACAGTTGCTTGCAGTATGGTAAATGAGGTGAGTTAGTGCCGCATCACTGTTCACTTTATAATTGTAAACTAAATAATAGTGCCGTGTTAGGAAAAATAGAAAAATATTATTTTAAAAGATATTTTATTTTTAAATAAATCTAACCTGGTTATATTTGGTATCACTGGAAAGGCTATAAGCAGACCTTTTCAATGATATATCCCTCTAGCTCTTAGGGCTCCAGAGATACAGTGGTCTAAATTATTGCAAATTGTAAAAAAATAAAAAAAATTACACACAGAGCAAGGCGCCCCCTTGTGGCGGGCGCCTGTAGGTACATGCCTACTCTGTCTAATGGTAAATCAGGCCCTAGTCCCCTCTACTCTTAGACTGTAAGCTCTCGAGAAGGGTCCCCTCTCCTCTTATATTGTAAGTTCTGGAGCAGGGTCTCCTCTCCTCATAGATTGTAAGCTCTGGGGCAGGGTCCCTTCTCCTCTTAGATTGTGAGCTCTGGAGCAGGGTCCTCATCCCCACTGCCCAGGCAAGACCCTACCTAGAGTGCCTGTATACTGCCAATATTGCCCTGGTCTGTGCTCATGCAAGCTCTGTGAGCTTAACACAGGCCCCACCAGATTCCTACTAATCATTTTGTGTCCCTCTTCCCCAGACAGATAAACTAGACCTCAGATCAGGGGACTCTCATTAATAAAGACACTGGCATCAAGCTTAATAAAAATGTATTTATTTGATAATCATTACCTTTTTTCCTGTGTCCAGCATCCCAGCCTGTGGCCCATAGGAGCAGCTGCACCTCAGCTCTGCCTCTCCCAGTTTGCAAGGTGAGTGGGAGCACGTGGTGGATTGGAGGTGGAGTGGGGATGTGTCGCTCGTGCAGCCTAGTGGAGGGCCCAGGAACTGCAGCCATGCAGTGAATAAATTATCATAATTTTTTTTTTCTTTTAGAAAGGATTTTAGCAGGAAGGATACATTGAGATTTCTCTCATTTTCAAGTATGTCCTGGGTGGCGAGTATGTACCGTTAGGTGTCTTGCCCAAGGACACTTACTGGAGAGGTTGCTCGCTGGGATCAAACCCATGACTCCACAGACTCTCTCCACGCAGAGCAGTGATGTTACCTCTACTCCACCCAGCAGGTTTATCAAGCCTGTTGATAAAGGGGGGGGCAAGTGCCCCATGCTTTGGACGCCCATGTATACATTACAATACACAATACAGACAGTCCTTGAGTTACGACGGGGTTCCGTTCTGACGGCATTGTCGTAACCTGATTTGGACGTATGTCGAATATAGAGATACGACAAGGTCCTGTACATGCTTTACACTGATATAGTTATTAGTCTGGAGTCCAGCGTATGTCAGGTACCTGGATTTTATAATTATTTTTGCAGTTCTGTGGTATTGCTATGTAACATTAGTGTATTTTAACCCTTTCGCTGCTGAGCCATTTCACCCCTGTGTGCTGAGCTCATTTTTACTGGTTTCGCTCATGTTTAAACGTGATTTGAAGTCACATATCGTTCTTTCCAGCAGACTCGGCAGACTCATAATATATCATTATTATATGTGTACGTCATGTATACGTCATGTCCTGTCTGAATATTATAACAAAAAATGCTATAGAATTTGAATTTTCAATCATCTACAGTGTGTAAAGTGATTTTTTATCAAGCGAGTCTTTGTGGATATATTTTCTATGGGGTGTGCTTGTTAAAAAAATTAGAAATGGGGACTCGTTACATTTTTTTGGGGGGGAAATTTCGTGATTTTTAGCAAACGCCCCCATAGGAAAAATCGCTAGTGCAGCATCATTGTTCAAATTATAATTGAAATGGGAACAATATTGCTGCATTAATAAAACAAAAAAAGCAGGGTTTTTTTGTTAATTTTTTTACATGGTCATGATTGGTATCATTGGAAAGGTCATGCTCTGGCTGTTCCAATGATATCAAACATTAACCCCTAGCTGCCATGGATCGGGAGATAGGGGGTTCATTGGAACCATAGGTGGGAGCTAGGGGTTAACTCCCGAACTGACGTCATCGCGCTATGCACGATGATGCCAGTAGGCAGGGGGAGAACCCAGAAGCTTGGCCAACATCGAAGATGTCGGCCAGCTCCAGGAGGGGACCACGATCGGCGTCTGTTGGTGCCAAATCGCGATCCGTCCACCAAGGGGTTAAAGGCAGTGCCCTTCTAATCGGTGCCTGCCTTTTTGCAGTGCGCCATGCCGATCGGAAGGGAGAGAAGTCCAAAGGACCCCCCCTTCAGGCACCTTCCCCGCACTGGCTTCCTGCTGCATAGAAGGGGTTAAGGTTTTAAAGGTTGTTTTGAGAACACAAACATGAAGCAATGACACCCTTTTGCATTTCAACTTTGTGTGCAATGATTGTCGTAATGATTGTCATAAGGGCGGGTCGTCACAAATCGCATACTCGAGGACTGTCTGTTCATGGATTTTCAGTAGGGTCATGCTACATCACTGTTACAGTTACCTGTATGGGTATAGCTTTAAGGACATCCAGTTTTTTGCCAACTGTACCCACAGCTTGCCTGGAAAAACCGCAACCTATGACCAAAGGTTTTGAGACAAATACTAATTTTCAGAAAGTCTGCTGCTTCAGTGTTTTTAGATCTTTTTCTCAGATGTTATTATGGTATACTTAAGTATAAATAGAAGCATTTCATAAGTGTCAAAGACTTTTATTGACAATTACATTAAGTTTATACAGAGAGTCGATATTTGCAGTGTTGACCCTTCTTTTTCAAGACTTCTGCAATTCGCCCTGGCTTGCTGTCAATCAACTTCTGGGCCATATCTTGACTGATGGCAGCCCATTCTTACATAATCAATGCTTGGAGTTTGTCAAAATTTGTGGGTTTTTGTTTGTCAACCTGCCTCTTGAGGACTGCCCACAAATTATCAATGGGATTAAGGTCTGGGGAGGTTCCTGGCCATACTGTTCTTGAATGGTTGGGAGAAGTAGCTCTTGGAGGATGTTTTTGTACCATTCTTTGTTCATGGCTGTGTTATTAGACAAAATTGCGAGTGAGCACACTCCCTTGGCTGAGAAGCAAACCCACACATGAACGTCTCAGGATGCTTTACGGTTGGAAGGACACAGGTCTGATGGTAGTTTTCACCTTTTCTTCTCCAAACAAGCTTTTTTCTGAATGCCCCAAACAATCGAAAAGATTTATCAGAGAAAATGACTTTACCCCAGTCCTCAGCAGTCCAATCCCTGTACCTTTTGCAGAATATCAGTCTGTCCCTGTTTTGTTTTTTTCCTGGAGAGAAGTGGTTTCTTTGCTGCCCTTTTTGACACCAGGCCAACTGTTGAACTGAAGCACTGGAAATCTGGCCATTTTGCCAACATTTCGGTGCTGTTTGGCATTCTCTGAATAGGTTACCCATTACTTCTCTATGGGACATTTTCACAGTTGTCGAATCGCGGCGATCTGAGACGAATTGTACCATATTTTGCTGGCAATTCGCCAATATTTGGCGAATTGCTAGCTTTCTGAATAGCTGAATTGCCACGAAATTGCACCGTATGGTGAAATTCACCATTTGGTGCAATTCGGTGGTTAATTCGTCACTCTTTGAATAATCCCTATAATAATGTCTGCATTACATAAATAAACAGGGACTTGTACGGTGTTTCTTTGGTGCAAATATTTCTAAATTCTTGTCCACCTTATATGAAGGAGATAAGAACAGATATGATTAACTGCTGGCAAGAACTCCATAAGAGCCAACATAGCAAATCTGGCAAGTGTTTGTGAAGGGATACATTACATTAAGTTGTGCTATGCAGTGCTGATACAAGTAGGAGATAATTCTCACAAGTCACACATTGCCAGCTGGCAGATGAAATCTAATTCTGCAGCGCTCAGCTTAAAACAGAAGAGGTCCGAATATTTCCAGAAGTGTATGTTTTTATTTAATTGCAGACCGCAGATATATGACTTAATCAATAAATGAAAAAGAAACACACACAAAATTATTTTAAAAAAGCACACGCTGCCATAACTCATCAAGCAGCAAGTGGAATTTTAATTAAAATTTTAGTTGAGGTCTCTCATGCCTCTTGAAATAGGCAGAAAAGTGTTGTAGTACATTGCCACAAAATAAGCCATGGATTATTAAAGTGTATTGTTATTACCCTTTTATTATCATGTTATCAAATATTTAACTGAATTATGAGAAAGCTAGAATAATTCAAAGGAGACTGTATGGGTGTGCAGACAGAACAGCACACCTCACATTGCACATAATGGAATACTCTAAGAACGAGAGAGGGGGGGGGGGGTTAAACATTAATCCCTCCTGACCTTTCTCAAATCCACTCCCATTTTAACTCTTAGATTGAGGGATAAAAATTACCAAGGCTCATTTCAGAAAAAAACATGCTGCAACTCCTGCTCAAGCTGCAGTTGTAACCAGGGGCAGACTGACAAGTAATTGGGCCCTCGGGCAATAGGAGACCATGGAGCCCCCTTGTGCCGCACCCACATGAGGCCACACCCATACAAAACCCCACCCCCTACAACGCAACACCCACATGTACATTGTTGTGCTAAAGAATTTATTTCTGAACTCCTTAAAATATCCTTTTTGAAAATTGTGTGAAGAAAATCCACTTGGACCCAGCAGTGAATTGGGGAATCCAGTGTGCCCCCTCCAGACTTAGAGATGGCCACCGCAGCTGCAGCAGCCATCACCAACTCACTGCAGATAAAACTGCACCACGGCACAGAATGTCCCTGTGGAAAATGTGGGAAACTGCTGATCACTTTAAAAGATACTGCACACTACTGACACACTGCACAATACAGAGCTCCATAGCAATAAAACTCCCTGTAAAGTGCGGCAGTGGTGTATTTAGGTTTTGTGCTGCCCTAGGCCTGATTAAACTCGTGCACCCCCTAATTTAAATTTGACACACCCCTTGCTGTCAAAGTCACACCTCTTCCTGGTTAAACCCCACCCTACCTTTTACGCTTTGAGCGTATCACAGAGCTGCACAGCAATAAAACCCACAGAAATATGCACTGCATATGAGCGTATCACAGCGTTGCACAGCAATAGAACCCACCTGCCCCCAGGCCAGCTCATATATCCATATGAGCTGGGGCAAATATATCCATATCTGTCCCCAGCTCACATGGATATATATTGCCCTCAGCTCACATGGATATATTTACCCCTAGCTCACACTGGATATATTTGCCCCCAGCTCACATGGATATATATTTGCCCCCAGCTCACATGGATATATTTTCCCCCAGCTCACATGGATATATTTGCCCCCAGCTCACATGGATATATATTTGCCCCCCGCTCACATAGATATATTGCCCCCCGCTCACATGGATATATATTTGCCCCCCGCTCACATGGATATATATTTGCCCCAGCTCACATGGATATAAATTTGCCCACAGCTCACATGGATATATTTGCCCCAGCTCATATGGATATATTTGCCCCAACTCATATGGATATATTTGCCCCCAACTCATATGGATATATTGCCCCCAGCTCATATGGATATATTGCCCACAGCTCACCTCTCCTGTCTGGTCTGCTCTGCCAGGCCCCTCCGAGTCATTGCCGGCGGCCGCGTGCTTTTCCTCCTAAGAGCGGCCGCCAGCACAAAGCTCTGCCATTCGCCTGGGATCTATCCACCAGCCAGCCGCGATCTTGCGAGATCGTAGAGTTCACGTGAACTCCGCAATCTCGCGAGATCACGGCTGGCTGTTGGATCCCAGGCAAGCGGCCGAGCTTCATGCGGTTGGCCACTCTTAAAAGGAAAGTAATGTGGCGGCCGGCAATATTTTCTCTCGGGGTGGTGCAATTGCTCCGTTGTCCCCCCTGGATCACATTCAGTGGCGGGGTGCTGCCCCCTGGAAACTGCCGCCCTAGGCCTAGGCCTTGTCGGCCTACTAGATACACCACTGATGTGCGGTGTGTATGAGTGTATCACAGATCTCCACCGCAATACAACTCCCTGTAATGTGCAGTGTGTCTGGGCATTGTGTAAAGAATGGAGATACAGGGGTCCATAGGTTCCCCCCGCCTCTCTCTGCACCAGTACAGTGGCTTTTGTTTTAGATGAAACAGTGTGTAATAACACAGACTCTGTCCTTTCCACTGATGCACCATATCACCCTGTAGAACTTAAACTCCCTGTCGGTCTATTTATTTTGAAATTTCTTGTCTAAAAGTGGTAAATTTTTAACCCTATTGGTATCCTGAGTGTGGCTCGGGGTTAAATTCCTATGTTGGAAGCGGTAACCCCGAGCAACACTCGGTATGCCGCTGGATACATCACCACTCCCTGTGCTCCCTCGATGTTCCCCGCAGTCTCCTCCGGCGATCGCGACCTCATTACTTCCTGGTTCCCTCCTCACAAGAAGGAATCCAGGAAGTAAAACGCCGCGATCGCCGGAGGAGACTGCAGAGATCAGCGAGGGAGCGCAGGGAGAGGTGATGTATACTGCCCGAGTGTGTCTCGGGGTTACCGCTCTCAGCGGTGAAATTTAACCCTGAGATACACTCGGAAACACTGCCAGGGAGGTTAAGGTACCAGCAGGGGACGGACTGACAACTAATGGGGCCCCCAGGCAATAGGAGATGGTGGGGCCCCTTGTGCCATACCCACAGGAGGTAAAAAAACACAAAAAAACTCATAAACGACATGTACATTGCCGTGTTAAAGAATTAATTTATTCACACAATTTTCAAAATAATGATTTTAATGAGTTAAGAAAATCCACTCGGGCGCCGCAGCGTGAGAAGCTGCCAATCACTTTTTAAAACTCACAGTAATGTGCAGTGTGTATGTGCATATCACAGAGCTCCACAGCAATAAAACTCAAAGAAATATATAATATTTAACATTATTTATTAAACCAATGTTATATAAAAATTTTGTATTTTATTAAAATAGATTTCATTAAAATAATTATTTATTATATATTTTGAGTTTAATATATAATTATTGTAGATACTCGAGTATACCGCTAGATTTTGGTGACAAAAATTTACCTTAAAATTGGAGGGGTCGCGTTATATTCGAGACATCTGCATCGCGTGTTAAAAAAAAAAAAATTGCCTTGCTCTGGATCCCAAGTCTCCCGGAAGTTCCGGTAGTCTCGCTGCAGTCAATGCGTGCTCCCTGATGCTTGCAAACACTTCAGGAACTCCCGGATTTGGGAGAAGTGGGATCCATCACGGCCAGAGGGCGCTCGGTTTAAGACAATCATTCACCTCGCTCGCCTCCGACAGCCATCTAATCACTAGTAAAGATGGGTGGCCGGCGGCTTCGTACTTAGTAACAACTGCAAGCAAACTAGAGCAGAGCACCCTGGGCTGAGAGGGAGCCTGACTGTGTTAAGAGAACCTAGAAGGATTTTGTTTACCGGTACAGTAAAATATTGTTCCTCGCGTTATATTCGAGTCTTGAGTATTCTCTCATTTCCATAATAAATCTCTATCCCTCGTGTTATATTCGGGTCGCGCTACACTCGAGTATCTACGGTATTTTAATAATCTGTTTTGATATTTTATTTACCGTATATACTCGGGTATAAGCCGAGTTTTTTGACTCAAATTTTACAGGGCACACATATATACAGCCTCACTCTCCATATAAAGACACTGGGTACACATATATACAGCCTCACTCTCCATATAAATACACAGGGTACATATTATATACAGCCTCACTCTCCATATAAATACACAGGGTACATACATACAGCCTCCTTCTCTTTAACCTCCCTGGCGGTCTAATTTTTTCAAAATTTTGTGTCCAAAAGCGTCTCAATTTTTTTTTAAAGGAAACGTGTTTTTGTACATAGTTAGCCTGTAATAATTAGGAATCACGCACTGAAATCCGTGAAATCAAGAGTCCTTACTGATAAAATCCTTTATAAATAAATTAATTAATTAATTTAAAAAAAATAGTAAATACACTGAGTCCGATAAAGTTTGAAACACGACATAATAATTTATTATTCCAAAAATAATTATCCAAAATACTGCAAATAAATGATGTACAATAAAATACAACAAAAAACACTGAAATCTGTCTGAGAACAAGGGTGAGACGAGGGATGGTCTATTTCTTATCCTGTACTGCCACCTAGTGGCCGTTCATAAACTTTGCCATTTGTATTCAGTGAGTATTATGAATGAAGTTTGCTGCGTCCAGCCCCCCTGCACCATGTGACTCGCAGGGAGCCATCCAGGAAGCAGCTCGCCGCGATCACACTGCAGGGACAGCGAGGGAGCCAGGAGGAGGTGAGTATGCATCCAGCCCGAGTGTGGCTCGGGGTTACCGTTCGTGGTAGTGAAATTTAACCCCGAGTCACACTCGGGAATACCGGCAGGGAGGTTAAATACACAGGGTACATGTATACATACACGTTTATTCAAAGAGATCCGAAAAGTCACCGCACATTCAGTGACTTTTCGTTCCCTGCACTTCGGGGCGATTCGGCGATCCTATTTCGCCGACCCTGCGGTGTATTCAGCAAGCACTGCAGGGCCCCCGTAGTGCAGGGAAAACCCGCCGCAAACCCGAAGAACACTCACTGCAAAACCCGCCGAACACTCACCGAAACCCGCAGAAACAGCTACCCCGCAGAACACGCCGGAGAAACCCGACTAGCCACCAATTACAGCGCAGAGCAGCCGCTGGAAAAACCCAACACGCAGATGAATGAGGTGAAAAAAAACAAAAAAGACAGTAGGCTTGTAAGTTTGAAATTTGAAACGCTGTTTGCAAAAAAACTACTGAATGAAAATGCCTGGAATTTACATATAAGATCCAATGAATGATAAATAAAAATGGCAGTTACAGTAAAAAAGAAAAGACGATTTAATTTTTTTGCCAAAAAATGCCTGACAGATCCTAAAAACATCTATAAATAAAGAGACTTTTTACTGGACAATATAATATTAAACGGTTTATTAGATATTGAGTTAAAACAGTAATATTTATTTTTAACATTGAAGCCTACGGGAATCGCCTGAATAAACGTCGCATGGGACCACCGAACAGCAGGGCATTTCAGCAACTTTTCCCTGCTGTTTGGTGTTCTCTGAATAGACATCTATGGGGATTTCCATGCCCTTGAACAGGCACTGTTCTGTCCCCACGGTGGCTTTTGTAGAAACAGGCAGCTTCAACTCCGATGAAAGGCATATACAGATATTTATTTCCAGGCATCCATAATCAAAACTCACAGTCATTGAAAAGATCATCTGGATCATTAATATTCTGTCCTTTTATACGGTGTGAAAAAAAGGGGTAATTTCACTCCCATGTAGAGAGAGAGCATGCTGTAGCTCTCCTGGAATTATTTCCTGATGTACAAGCCTTTCTTCCTGCCAGCATGCAAAGCTTCTCAGCACCAATTAGACACATAGATCTGATCACATGTCATAAAACTACAATTCCCAGAAGACCTTAAGGGGACAGTCAGGCCCGGATTAAGATCTCTATGGGCCTGGAGCTGAATATTTTGGTGGCTTTTTTTGTAAATTAGTGAAATGAAGACATATTTTAGGTTATTTAATAGTGCAGATATGGATATATCTAACCAGGCAGATATTGTGTGATTAATTATTCATTCAGATTTCAATCATTTAAAGAGTGTATCTTTTTTTCCCCATTTTATCATCCAAACCTTTGTTGTTGTATATTCTATAATACATTCTTGTTAAAAAAATGTGAAATGGGAACCTGTTAATGCATTTTTTGAGAAAATATAAAATTTTGACCAAAATATGAAAAAAAAAGAAGGCAATATTTCCCTTGTGTTTTGAAACATGTTTTTTTTACAAATAATTAGGGATGTGCGTTTCGGGTTTCGGAATTTCGGAATTTTCACGAAATTTCCCTATTCGTGTTTTCGGATGCGGCCGATTTTCCGAAAATTTTTAGATCTGAAATGGCAGATCCGAAAAGTTTTCCGAGCCGAAACGAAATATTTTCGGAATTTTCGAATGGACTTGAAATGTGTCAAATCGAAATTTATTTTTGCTCTATTTATGATTTCGGTTCCATTCGTGATTTCGGTTCCATTTCGGTAATTCTGGAAATCGTATATTTAACTATTATCGGTTATATCGCTGATTCTGTAAATTTTGTATTTGTAAATGCGTATTTTTGATCAACTATTTTTCCGTTTTAAAACCTTTTGTTCTGGTTTTTTATTTTTAAAGTCAGACCATTCGGGTCAGTTTAGCGTTTTTTAAATCGTTTTGTTCTTTTTTTTTGTTCCTTGGCTTTCATAACATTTTAATATGATTAAATAAAGTTGTGAAATGGAAAAACAAACCAAAAATTTCTTATAAAAAAATATATAAAGTATAAAAAAAGTAAACCATAGCAGTTTCCGTCAAAACGAATAGAGTTAGACACTTTGAAACGAGGAGAACAGAGGTTCCGAAAAAAACGAAAATTTCCGAAATCTCGTAAAGTCGATACAAAAAACGAGCAAAGTGACCCGAAAATCCGAAAAATGGTCGATATTCCGAGAAAAAAATGTACACGAAAAACGAGTCGAACCAAACTGAATCGAAACAGACATCGGTCGAAACGAGCCGAATCGAAAAGTTTAAACATCCGAACGAGCCGAACCGAATCGAACCGAAAAAAAAATCGGTGCACAAGCCTACAAATAATATGACGGTGTATAAATCACTGACCTTGCTCCCAGCGTGGGAAATGAGAAGGTGAGTAATGGCAGTGGTATTGCTCATTTTAAACGTGACAAATGGACAATGCCATCGCTTTGGAACTAAAAATAAACACATTTTTTTTTTTAAAAAAAATTCTTTTAGATTTTACATGGTCAGGTTTGGTATTAATGCAAAGGCCAGACTCTGCCCTGTTCAATGACACCTCAATTGACCTTGTGAGGTGTGAAGATTAGTGACGCAGGGGTCCAAAGTTCTCCGCAGGGCTCTACGCTGCAGTGCGGTGGTTTAGGTTTTTGATGTAACAATTCGTAACAATGGATTGTACCATCACCTCCACACTTGATGGTGACATGAGAAATGTGATGGTTAGTTAGTGCAGCATCATTGTTTACTTTATAATTGAAAAGTGAAAAATATTACTGTTGGAAAGAAAAAGAAAATATTTATTATTTTATTTGTTGTTACTTAATACCTGGTCATGTTTGATATCATTGGAAAGGCCATGCTCTGGAGATCCCTTTCTTCAGCGTTCATCAGTCCAGGACAAGCGGTTACACCGGATGGGTGAGAAGGCTTCGGCCTGGTGAAAACAGAGAATATTGCGCACTTGTTTATCTGTTCCTTTAAGGGCCCCAACGGTGACTAGTCGAAGATTGTTTTGTTTCATTCACTGGCCAGTTGAATACAGTACCCGGGTACCCTAGACAACACACATATATATTTGAGCTATTCTTCACGTCACTTACACTCCAGAACTGAGGGGGTTAACCGTTTCTTTTACCGTCGCGTGTTTTTCCCACGTTACGAATTCTTGTCATTCAAATACCGTATATGCGTATTATATGCTGCTTTATTGGGTTCAGTAAAGAATATAATATATAAAAATCCACAACAGTGCTGGTGTATAGTTATTTCATAGTGCGGTGAGACTAACCCGAGGTTTATTCAACGGCTCCTCCGGGAGTGAGCGCTACAATGACTATTCTCAGGCTGCTCTAGTCAGCACAGGCACCGTATGTGCAGGCAATTCACCAAGATTTGGCGAACTGCCTGCTCTCTGAATAGCCGAATGGCCAGGAAAGGTAACCGGACGCTGAATTTCAGTGTGTGGTTACCTTTTGGCCACAATTCGGATGTCTTTGAATAACCCACACAGTATGTACCCTGTGTATTTATATAGAGAATGAGGCTGTATATGCATAGCACATCTCCTCCAGGTCTCATGTGTTACATGGCTGTGGATGACGACTCTGCATGTCCTTTTAAATCGTTAACCCTTGCTGTGTTGTCTGGGGACTGAGTGTGTAGATCAAAGCTGCAGGAAGCCTGACAGATCAGGAGGAATGGTACCTCAGACAGAGGTTACTTGGCTGGAATCTTTTGGGGCAGATAGGGAATTCCCTCCTTGGCCAGGGAGATTGTGAGCCCTGAGGTTGTTTAAACTAAAATCTAGCACTAATAGGGTTTGTGTAAGGAAAGGAGGAGTTAATGAGCCTGGCACAGCAGTCCTCCCTCCCACGGCAGTACCCCCATCACACATACCGTCTCTGTCACATGCTGTGCTTGGTGATTAGTCTCAGTGCTCTCCGGGCTGCTCTTCTAATGGCCTCTACCCTGCAGCAAGCTGCCTCTCTTCCTCCGCCACACCTCTGTGTGCTGAGCTGGGCGGCAGCTTCAAGCTTCCATCAGAGAGGAAGCTCTGATCTGCCTGCTGGCTCCTTGGTCATGTTGCCAGTAGTCTGTTGCAGCGGTTGGCGACTGATTGTAACGTCACAGATGTGGACGGACGGCCCACAATCATGTGACACGTCAGTGTCATGGAGGAGTCAGGAGGAAGTGAATTCTCCTGCTCTTCCGATCCAGACTCACAGTAATAGCGGCCCAGGTGCCGGCGTGGACAGTGTAAGGGCCTGGTGTCTGTGAGCGGATACCTTGCCTAACCCTGATCCGGGCCCCCACAACCATCCGGGCCCTCGGGCGGCGCCCGAGTACCCGATGGGGCAGTCCGCCCCTGGTTGTCACGAGACTGTTGGGGGGGGCTTGATCATCCAGCCAATCCAATGGCTACCAATACAAGCACACAGAGTCAATGGCTAGAGGTAAGAATGTAGGGTTCATTCCTGACCTTTTTCCAGGAAGCTTCATTAGTGCTCACTGATGTAAGCTTTCTGGGTGGAGTTAACCCCTTCACTACCAAGTGATTTTCCAAAAAACGTTTGTCGGGAACAAGTGATTTTTTTTTTAAATTATTTTAATTACTTATAGAGTAAGAAATGGTTGGGAATATTCCAATTAATTTCTTCCTGTAACAACCTATTTGGCAGGCAGGTGTCGCCATCTACTGGCCAAATGGAGTTAATACACCTGCAACTGCAGCTTGTAGCTCCGTTTTATAAGCTAGGAAAGGACACATTCTTAGCAAATTTTAAATAGTTTTAGCACCTCGGGCATTATGCAGAAAAATAATTTCCTTTGCTTTTGTCCTGCTCAGCTGCAGATTGAGATAACTCTATATCAAGCAACTGATGGTGCCTTTAAAGACATAAGTTAAGTCTTGAGAATGAAGGGGTTAAACCTCACAAGCAGGGGGGACTGAATCAGTCCACTGGGACTCTCTAGGCAGATTCCCTGAAAAGATACAGTAAGACTGCAAAGGGGAACTTTATAATAATCAGAAAAGGGGTGTGGCCGGCCGTGAAGGGGAGAGGACGTGTATTTGTGGAGCTCCGTTCTTGCTTTGGCACATGATGTGTTTCTGAGGACTTTTTGATAGCTGATTTCTGTGCCTGCGGTCCCTGAACGGTTGGCCATCGGGGCTGAGTGCTCCGGAGCCCGTTTTGCCCTCCCTCCGGAGCAGAGACACTGGTTTTGGCAATCTATTCCCTGGAGCACGCTGCCGGTGGCCATTTTGAGGCCTACTCCTTTGCCCCTGTTAGGGCCTTTCCTCGCTGCCCCTTCGCTTCCTTGTGGAGACCTCAGTCGGGACATTTGAAGCCACGCACTGGGGGAATGGAGGGCCCCCATCTCCCCGGTTGTTACGGCGGATGATGCAGTGGAGGGGGTTAGTGGAGGTGAGGTCTGGTGTCGGGACGTCTCTCCTCCCTCCACAGAAAGACAGATGGGCATGATAGCAGGCCTGGATGCCTGCCTGGCATTGCTGGGAGGAGATGATTCGCGCCCGCTCACGGGGGGGATCTTGATGCAGATGGTCGCCGCGCTGCGGAGCTGCAGGGGAGCAGACACTACATATCTGGGAGAGCATGAGATGACCTTACCTTTACGAGCTCCGAGCGACGATATCGGCGAAAGCTCCCAGTGGCAGACTGGTGCGCACGGCTGTGCGACCTTGGAAAAGCCTGATGATCCGCGAGGTGGGAGCGGCGACCCGGAGGCTGGAACACAGCCGGTTATCCTGCCAGTAGCTGGGCTGTCCTCACTGCCTGTTGGCCGTGGATCTCCGACTCATGCTGCGTTGGCGGGAGCACTGTGGAGGCCCGAGATTCCTGGCGGGTACTTGGTGGTGGTGGGATGCCCTCTCGTGTCGACTGGAGGGGAGTCACGTCCTGGGTCTCTCGCCCCATCTCCTTTCATGCTGCCGTCTGTGGTTCCTGCCCGGAGAGTCGACAACATAAACTGCTGTGTGGCCCGACAACACCGGGTGCTGTGTGTCGTGTTCGCCGTGGATGGGCCTACACGGGCTGCATACTCTGGCCTCTTTAGCGGTGCCCTACCTGCTGTGCGAGTCATCTCATTCCGGGATGCCGGCTGAAGAAACCCCTTAGTGCTCTTTTTTGTCTTCAGTTTTTGCTTGTTTTTTTTTTCTCTCTCCTAAAGGACTTTTATTTTTACCTGCTGAGCTGTTTTCTTTCTTTTTCATTTTGATAACACTGCCTATTCACCACCCTAAGATGACTTTCATTTTTTTATATAATATGTCTTGCCGCTGATATGCTTTGGCCCTGTGTTCGAGGACGTTTTTGACTTTTTGATTTGTTGTCTTGCCTATTGGCTTTTTTATTTTTCTTAGTTATATTTCTCACGCAGAGTTAATTTAGATGTCTATGTACGGCCCTGCGAGGCCCTCGTTTTATTTTATATTATGCTTGTTTGTATGACGACATCTTTACAAAATAAAAATTTTCAATACAAAAAAAAAATGACCTCAGCACAGAGGTGTGAAAAGCCTCAGCAGCGAAAGGGTTAAGATGAGAAGGCATGTGTAAACACTCCATTGTGTTAGATGGCTTTTTCTGTTGTTCTCTGACTGGAGACTCTTGATCTTATCTATAATGTATTCTTTCAGGGAGGGGGCTGTCTCAACAGTTAACTGTGTGTATTTGAAATAAAGAAGCATTCTCCAAAAAAAAAAAATAATAATAATCAGCAAAGACAGAGAAAATCTGAAGAAAAAAAAAAAATGAATTTAGCACGTCGGAGAAAACTTATAGTTTGGGACATTATCTCCTAAAACTGCACTTTACTTTACCCATTGTTTCACTTATTTATTAGTTTTAACCAATATAATTTTGTCATATTTTAGTTTCACTGTATGCCGTAACCCACCGTAAAGAGATTTGCTTTGATCTCGGTAGGTGGGCATGCCGCTTTAATGACCATTTTTAGTGAACCAAAAAGAAAACTGGTTTTATATACAGGTTGATGGAATTTGAGCACATATGACAACAATGTTGGTGTTCTTTGTGTGTCACCCGACATATGTGGCAAATTATTCTAGGTGCTGGACAAGCAGTTTTCATTCTGCGCTCCCTGCACAAAAAAAGGAGGAAATGAGGATGGGGCCTTCAATACTTTTTTTTTTAAAAAAAAAAGCAATGAAACAAAATTAAAAAAATAAATTAAGCAGGAAAAGATAAATTAAAAAGTAAGAACTCATGAAAATATCTGGCAATTATTTGAAAGTACTAAAAGAAAAAAAAGAAAAGAAAAAGAAATGCAATAAAATAAGCTAAATGCAAAAACCATTAATGGCACATATACAGCTCCAAAATGCCCCAAACAGTCAGGGCTACATTACACTCCCCGCATTAAAACGGCTGCGCTAGGGAGAAAACTGTGCCCGCAATTTTCTCCCTACCGCCCCCGTTTTAACAGGGGATTACAATGCAGACGCTTAAGGCTAGCGTCAAACGAAAGCATTTTTCCCCGCGAACGTCAAAAATTGCGTCCGAACGCATTGACATATTTTTTCACGGAATGTGCAAAAACGGTCAGACGACGCGCATTTTCGGGCGTGATTTTTTACGGATTGTCAATAAAACACTTTTTTGCGTCTGGATGTTATGTAGGCTGGACATAAGCAGTGTCTGACATCTCCTAATCACGCACACACGCCACTATGCCGCTGCAGCGCACTCTGTACGTCAGTACTAGCGGTTCTGCGTACTCGAAAAAATGCGTTCAAATTCCACTTGCATTGCACGGCCGGACTTTTGTGCGGCCGTACTTCGTATATTGGCTGTCATTGCCCATCATTTGCTACTACTACGGCCGTAATTAAGTGCGCCAGAACGCACGTTAAAAGTGCGCTGGTCTGACCCCAGCCTAAAAAGCTGCCTGCATTGGTAGCGGGCACTATGCCCAGGGATGCTCGCGGCAGAGCTGAGCGCCGCCGAGCGCATCCACTCGATGGAGTCCATAGGAATCCATTGAGCCAGACGCCGGCGGTCACATGACCTACCGGATCTCGCCTCGCAAGATCCGGCCGGTCGGCGTAGTGATACGCAGGGAGATACTGAAGAACTTTTTCCCCCGGTCTCTCCCTGCTCCTGCCAGACGGAGGAGGCGGTTGAAGCCACGGTCCTCGCCTCGGGACAGGAGGAGAGTATCTGATTGTTTTTTTTATTTTTATGGATGGTGTTAATGGATTCTGCAGAAGCAGAATCTGTTAACACCAAGCAGTGGCGACTCTAGGAACAATATTTTGGGGGGCACATAGGATACCGCAGTCAAAACTGGGGGGGCACTAATACTTTTCACCACTAAATCATACCACTGAATAAAACTAAGGGCCCTATCACCTGGTGTGAGCTAAAACCCATCGCTAAAATAAAAAGTTAGCGCAAGTCGCTAAAACGTAGTGCCTGACGACCTACTAACAGATCACCTTGTCCGCGGTAGTCCATGAACAAGGTCACTTAGCGCACGCTAGGGAAACTAATGCGGTTGTGTACAGGATAGAACTGGTTTTTTTTCCACTGCAGAGTGCCAGACCATACCTATCCCCCGCCCTCACAAGCTTGAATATGAACACATCCAGTGAATAACCTCTCACCCCTGCATTATTAAAATCCTCCACGGTGGTCGTATCATCCATCATTTGATGCACACATATATTAAGGCTGATGGGCATTGCATGATAAATGCCACCCATCAGCATGTAGAATCAATACACTGCATTTAATAGGTCCAAAAGGAAGGCCAGGTGAGCAACACAAATTTCCCTGCTGCAGCATATAAATAATACATGTTTCAGGGCAAGACATATTCATGTGTCCCTTTAAACATGGTCCACACAGTCACCCTAATAATCAACCGCTTCCATACTATGAATAACCCCCAGCATAAAATGTTTAAAATTAGGCAATATATTAGAATTAGGATATAAAGAGCCGACTGCAACAGCAGCGACATTGCTGACCAGATCCATTACTATGGTGTATGGGGCCAAGAGAACACCAGTGCTGCATTCCTTTCAATTGCCTGCTAATTGCCTGTTAATTTTGGACGAGGATCTGTTTTTTTTTAGTTAGCACCATGGTTGAGCAGTAGGTAAAATGTTGCAATTAGCGCCCCTCAAAAAATTAGCGCAGGCACCAAGTGATCTGTTAGCTGCAAAAGTGCTAGAGATCTCTAGCGCTCCCCATGTTAAGTAAAGGAAGCGGAAAGTACAGTAAGCTTGCGGTACAAATCGCTAAATGATTTTTCCCGTTTGTAGTGTGAGGCAAACAATCTGTTGGTCAGGCGCTAGACTCAATTAACCTGGCGCTAGCGCAAAACCATGCTGACTCAAGGGTTAGCTCACACCAGGTAATAGTGCCCTAAATAAGTATATATATACGTATGGATAAGATTCCAAAACCCCAGAGTAATGTGATGCAATGATGCCTTTTTACTGTACTAACCTGATACTTAAATTCAGTATTTTATTTGCTGCAATTCGGCAGTTTTCGCTGAATGTCTGATACCTGCTTCAGCGACTCCACTGTTAGCAAATTACAGTGACCATTCGCTAAATAGGGAAGTCTCCTTTTTTGGCTAAATAAATTCTTCGAAATGTGATGAAAAGCAGAGGATCTAAAGATCATTACACCCTTTAGATTCTAACTTCCATAATAACCCCTAAAATGCCATAAACAATGTGGCATTTAGCCTACCCCTTAACCCCTAATATGCAATTGATCAAGGGAAAACATGAAATGAATACACTGTGAGGCATGTAGCCAACCCATTAACCCCTACATACTGTGAGGAATGAAGCCTACCCATTAACCCTTAATATGCAACTAAAACCAAGTCAAAAACTAACGTAATACACAATGTAATGTATAGCCTGGACATTAACCATGAAAATGTTTAAGTTTACGTGCACGTTGTTATTTAATGTTTTATGACTTTTACTTTACACTGAATATGGTCATGTTGGGTATCATTGGAAAGGTCTGAATCTGCCCTTTCCAATGACATACAGAATGTTCATATACGATGTACAAGAATGGAGATACCTTGGTTCGAAAAGTGTAGGAAGCTGGATGCTGATTTTTGGTGGGCGGGGCACATGGGGGGCAAGGAATAACCTAGGGGGGCAATTGCCCCCTGCAGAGACACCTATGCTTGCTATCTATTACATACAAAAGTGTTCTGGGACTTGTAGGCCATAAACATCTGCGGGGCAGACTTTTGACAGCCCTATAATAGGGGTCCTGATATTAATCTGCGTAATATAGAAGAGGATCCTGCATTGCTCTGTATCAGGGGCGGTCTGACCCTGTGACCCATCGGGCTCTCGGGCACTGCCCGAGGGCCCACGGGTCAGTAGGGGCCCGGTTTGGGGCAACACACTGGGCCCCCGCCGGTTTCCCTGTGCCTCTGATAGAAATTAACAGGCAGCCAGCGGCGCACTGTGAAAACGCTGCGGTGGTGCCTGAGCCGCCCCCTCATGTGACGTGTCACGTGAGGGGGCGGCGCCAGTGCAACATGCCTGCTCCAGTCTTAGACTGGGATGCAGGCACGCTACAGGCGCCACTGCTGAATTTTCAGAGTGGGGGGGGGGTGGCGCCAGTGCAACGTGCCTGCTCCAGTGTTAGACTGGGATGCAGGCACGCTACAGACGCCACCGCAGCGTTTTCAGAGAGCGCCGCTGGCTGAATGTTAATTTCTATGTACAGAAGGAAACCGGCGGTGGCTCACTGTGTTGCCCCAAACCTGGCCCCTACCGACCCGCATCCCGACAGAGCCGGTGAGCAACGGGGGGGGGGGGGGGGCGTAAGCAATATATATACATGGTTGAGCAACTGGGGCAATTCACATCCATGTTTGAGCTACTGGGGCAATTCATATCCATGTTTGAGCTACTGGGGCAATTCATTACCATGTGTGAGCTACTGGGGCAATTCATATCCATGTTTGAGCTGCTGGGGGCAATTCATTACCATGATTGAGCTGCTGGGGGCAATTCATTACCATGTTTGAGCTACTGGGTAGGGATGAGCCGAACGCCCCCATGTTCGGTTCGACTTCAAACTCGAACAATTTCAAAAGTTTGAGTTCGAACTCGAACACGATCCGAACTCAATGTAAGTCAATGGGACCCGAACGTTCGATTTTTAGAGTGCCCTCCAAGAGGGAATATATGCTAGATATTTGCCATAAAAGGTGTATGGGGGTCCGGGTAGTGCCCTGGGGGACAGGAAACAAGGACAAAAAGTTTTAAAAAAAAACGTTTTTAAAGGAACAGTGAGTTTTCCATGAAATAAAGGTTAAGAATAAAAGCGAAAAATTCCTTCAAATATCGTGCCTAGGAGGTCCCCATAACCTGCCCGTGAAGTGGCGGATTTGTAGGATGTATAGAAACATTTAAAAACAAAAAAATGACATTTCAAATGACGGTAAATGGTTTTCCTTTAATCTATTCATAAACAACTGCTTGGGGCGACAGCCTGTATGAAAAGAAGAGACATTTTAGGACACGCAGAACAAGTTTAATGATTTTTTTTGGGCTAAATTATGGTGAAACCTATGCAGGCTTTGGATGAAAGTAACAATAGGTGCTTTAAAATTGGGCCTTTAGTGTCTGCAACAGTGCCGTCACACCGTAACTCCTCTGTGGTATTGTGGAAAAGTGCAGGGTTGGACCCTGCGGTCAAATATTAAAATGATATGAATCTGGTATAGGCGTCAGTGGCAGTGCACCCAAATATTGTGCCTTTGGTGGCAGCAAGTGCCTTCACACCGTAACCCCTCTGTGGTATTGTGGAAGAGTGCAGTGGTGGACCCTGTGGGCAAATATTAAAATGATATGAATCTGGTACAGGCGTTAGTGCTCCCAAATATTTTGCCTTTGGTGGCAGCAAGTGCCTTCACACCGTAACCCCTCTGTGGTATTGTGGAAGAGTGCAGTGGTGGACCCTGTTGGCAAATATTAAAATGATATGAATCTGGTACAGGCGTCAGTGCTCCCAAATATTTTGCCTTTGGTGGCAGCAAGTGCCTTCACACCGTAACCCCTCTGAGGTATTGTGGAAGAGTGCAGTGGTGGAGGTTTTGATAATGCAGAAGAGATCCCAGATCTATTCAGTTACATCAGCAGCTATAACAAAACCGGGTCAGCAATGTTTACGCACTTGTACTGCGCTACTGTATATGGTGAGAATCGGCGCACACCAGTAGCAACAGGAAGCAAACAGAACAGGCAGGGAATACACAGAGAGAATAGTCAAATGGCAGGCAAAGTCGGCAACAGATCGGGTCCTCAGAACAAGCAGGGTCAGTAACAAGTATACAAACTGATTGGGTAAGCTAGCGATGCGGGAATAAAGGCTGAGACACACTGAGCATGTAGCAACGCACAGCGTAGCGAAGAGAAGCAAACATTTTGCAGGCTTGACTTCACTCCGCCTCGCAGCGTGTCTACACTGCATTATGTTTGCTTCTCACCACACTGGACAGGAATCCACTAACTAAATTAAAATGTACACACAAAACCGTTTTATTTTCACAAAGCACATGTTATATAGGCAAAAAAGTTTCTACTGAATAAAATACATCAAAAATTACTGTTAATTTAATAGGAATAGTATAATAATATAAAAAAAGGAACCCCTGATCATATATATTATAGGGACACCGAGCGCTGTGTATAGAGTAGGGATGCATTGATACCACACACAGCCATATACGTATATATCAACACGCAGACCTATATATACGTATATATCAACACGCAGATATATATATATACACCCACCCACATACCTCAGACCATATATGGGGTGGCATGTGGACAATCTCAACTAAATTCCCCCCCCCCATTTGGCTGATCCCTCCAGAAGAAATGTTGAACCCGACAGAGCAGAGAATATATATATATTATTCTCTGCTCTACCGGGTTCAACATTTCTTCTGGAGGGATCAGCCAAATGGGGGGGGGGGGCAATTAGCTGCCAAAATGTGTGTGTAATACAAGTCTGGATATATATATTTATAAGAATATATACCTGCCCTTACCTTCCCCTATAAATTAGCTAAAAATATACACACAAAAAAACCAAACCACTGCCTGAGACCCCGCGCAGCCCACATGCCACACACACCCCCCCTCTACCTGGCTGAATGTATCTAATATATATAATTAAATACATTCAGCAAGGTAGAGAAAGAAAGAAAAAAGTTTTATTTTATGTTACCGGGGACATTTAAAAATGTCCTCGGATTTTAGAAATGTGTCGCCTTACCTTAGCCTGGTGGTCAGTGGGGGCTCCCTGGATCCTGGTTGTGGGGTGGGGGTCTGCCGTGTCCGCAGGTGCTGTGGCTCCCTCCCTGCGGCGCCTGTCTCTGCCACATGCACCCGGGCGGCTAGCCCGCACAGTCGCAGCTCTTTCATCCGGCCGCCACATGCTCCTCAAGGGGATCCTTGGGAGGCCCCGGCAGGCTGCCCTCTACAGTGACTGATTAGACGGCCATGTCTGCCTGACAAGAATGTTTTATCCCATAGGCTTCAACGTTAAAAATATTCCCGTTTTAATTCAATATCTAATAAACCGTTGCTTATAATATTCTGCAGTAAAGAGTCTCTTTATTTCTAGATTTTTTTGTATTTTTTTAAGCATTTTTTATACTTTTTTCAAATTTATTTTTTTTCAAACTTTTGGCGAACGTCCCAAAAAAGTTTGAAGTTTGCGAACTTTCGAACAACCGATGTTCGATTCGAACTCCGAACAGATCCGAACCGAACGCTCATCCCTACTACTGGGGCAATTCATTACCAAGTTTGAGCTACTGAGGGCAATTCATTACCATGTTTGAGCTACTGGGGGCAATTCATTACCATGTTTGAGCTACTGGGGGCAATTCATTACCATGTTTGAGCTACTGGGGGCAATTCATTACCATGTTTGAGCTACTGGGGCAATTCATTACCATGTTTGAGCTACTGGGGGCAATTCATATCCATGTTTGAGCTACTGGGGACAATTCATTTCCATGTTTGAGCTACTGGGGGCAATTCATATCCATGTTTGAGCTACTGGGGCAGTATATATCCACGTGTGAGCTGCTGGGGGCAGTATATATCCACGTGTGAGCTGCTGGGGGCAATATATATCCACGTGTAAGCTGCTGGGGGCAATATATGCCCATGTGTGAGCTGCTGAGGGCAAAATATACCCATGTGTTGCATTGTAGGAGATGAGGTTTTTATGGGTGTGGCCTCCTGTGGGTGCGGAACAAGGGGGCCCCATGACCTCCTATTGCCTGGGGCCCCAATAGTTGTCAGTCCACCCCTGCTCTGTATAAAGTAGCAGGGGGTTCTTCATTACTCTGCATGATGTAGTAGAGGGGGTCCTGGCATTGAACTGTATGATGTACATAGTAGTGGGGTCGTGGCATTGCTCTGTGTGATGCAGTAGGGGGCTCCTGCATTGCTCTATGTGATGTAGTATGGGAGTCCATTGCTCTGTATGATGTAGTTGGGGGGCTGCATTGCCCTGTGTGATGTAGTTGGGGGCTGCATTGCCCTGTGTGATGTAGTTGGGGCCCCTACTTTGCCATGTGTGATGTAGTTGGGGGCCCTGCTTTGCTCTATGTGATGAAGTTGGGGGCCCTGCTTTGCTCTGTGTGATGTAGTTGGGGGGGGGTCCTGCTTTGCTCTGTATGATGTAATATGGGGTCCTGGCATTGCTCTGTATGATGTAATATGGGGGTCCTGGCATTACATTGTATGATGTAGTTGGGGGGTCCTGCTTTGCTCTGTATGATGTAGTGGGGGGGAGGTTCCTGGCATTACATTGTATGATGTAGTTGGGGGGTCGTGGCATTACATTGTATGATGTAGTTGGGGGGTCCTGCTTTGCTCTGTATGATGTAGTGGGGGGGGGGGTCCTGGCATTACATTGTATGATGTAGTTGGGGGCCCTGCTTTGCTCTGTATGATGTAGTGGGGGGTCCTGGTATTACTCTGTATGATGTAATATGGGGGGTCGTAGCATTACATTGTATGAGGTAGTTTGGGGGGTCGTGGCATTACATTGTATGATGTAGTTGGGGGGCCCTGCTTTGCTCTGTATGATGTAGTTGGGGGGCCCTGGTATTACTCTGTATGATGTAGTATGGGGGTCCTGGCATTACATTGTATGATGTAGTTGGGGGGTCCTGCTTTGCTCTGTATGATGTAGTGGGGGGGGGGGTCCTGGCATTACATTGTATGATGTAGTTGGGGGGTCGTGGCATTACATTGTATGATGTAGTTGGGGGGTCCTGCTTTGCTCTGTATGATGTAGTGGGGGGGGGGGTCCTGGCATTACATTGTATGATGTAGTTGGGGGCCCTGCTTTGCTCTGTATGATGTAGTGGGGGGTCCTGGTATTACTCTGTATGATGTAATATGGGGGGTCGTAGCATTACATTGTATGAGGTAGTTTGGGGGCCCTGCTTTGCTCTGTATGAGGTAGTTGGGGGTCTCTTCGTGCTCTGTGAGATGAGGGGGCATGTCTCCTGCCGGCAGATCCTCAACATCTGGAAGCCGTGAGGGAGTTTTGCAGTGAGCGGAGGGGGTGCGAGGGGATGGGGGGGGGGGTGAGGGAGTGGGCTGCTGGGCTGGGGGAGGGAGTTAGGGGCCGAGCCGCTGTCTCCCCCTCTCTCTCCCCCTCCTTCCCTCTGCAGAAGCAGCGCCTGCCAACGGAGAGAGCGCTCAGCGTGGGATAAGGAGCAGCATCCTCAGCATGTCTCCCCTACACTCCGCTGCTCCGTCCATTCCATCCTGGGCGGCGCTGAGTGTGGACCCTTCCTACTAGCCGGACCCCACTGTACCCCCTTCACCCGTGGCTGAGGAATTGTCCTAGCGTTACCAGGGCCCTGATGTGCCGAGGATGCAGAGTTTGTCCGCTAAGGGAGACAGCAGAGATACCCAGCAGCCGAGGGGCTTTGATGTGATAATGGGGATCAGGTAAAATCCCACACGAACAATACTGAGGATTCATAACCCGCATAACAGGCGAGGACCCCCCTTTTACTGGAGAGAGACTCCCCTGTATTTTGGGGACTGCTGCAGGACACAGATTTAATATCACTCCGGAGGGACCCCAAGCCCCCCAGTTTATAGCCGCAGCAGATTCAGCACTGCAGGCAGGACCCATCACTGGAGAGTGACCCGGTTACCCTTTATAGGCCAGCCTGTGGAACCGCTCTCACTAATTCGGATACAGCTCACCTTTACTGGACACAGACCCCCAGCTGTGCAGCATCCTTCACACAGACCCCCAGCTGTGCAGCATCCTTCACACAGACCCCCAGCTGTGCAGCATCCTTCACACAGACCCCCATCCCTCAGCCCCCCGACTCGACACTCTGAGCAGACCAACCTCATCTTGGACTTGACCCTCACTGAACAAGGCTTTTTGTGGCGGATTTATCTGGAATCCTTATTTTCTTGTTAAATGGTCAATGAGATGCAGAAGATGTTTGTCCCCGAAGGAGACCACCAAGGTGAGGGCAACTACATCTGCTTGCCGCCTAGGGGTCCTAGAGGTAGCCTATCTTCGCAATGTGATCCACAGGTCCTAGTGATTCAGTTGTGGACCCTAGTATGCATCTGCTTATCAGGGTGATTAGCCGAGAAACACAGATGCAGCAGTCCTTTTACATGTCAGCCAACAGATCGGGGGCATCTGCCAGCTTACAGTCTATCCACAGGCCCTAGGAGTGTGTGCTGTGATCTGACAGCCCTGAATGGATCTGTCATGTCCTGTTACATTCTCAGCTTCTCCCATGTATCTGCCACACATGCATGGTTCATGTAGGATGCTGTCATGGATGGGATCTACAGGTCATTGAGGTAGCTCCCTGGATGGTGCCTGAGCTGTATGTTTTTTTTTTAAAGTGGTGTTTGGTTTTCCTGAAATATCCATATTCTGTGGGTGTGAATCAGTGCCATACTCTCATCGCCACCTGTCTGGCTTTTTAAATCTGACATTCAGGGCATGCTTCTGTGCCAAGGCCCTGTCATCATGCACAGGTTTGTAGAGGTAGTCTGCAATCGGTGTTTAATCAGCAAAAGTGCATACACACACTTATTTGTAAAATAGTGTGTGTGTGTGTGTGTGTGTGAGAAAATGGCACACATCTTTCTGTAAATGTTTATGTAGACATGAATCAATGTCTGTGTGCACTGGTTCCATTTTTCTGTGTGCATTTGTAGTCAGTCTGGGTGCATTGCTGTAGATGAGTAGAGATGTACATGTGTAATGTGGAACATGCCCATGGCTGTATTGTGTGAATGGCTGACAGCTTCTGAAATAATAGTTCTCATGTTGCCTAGTTCATCCTAAAAGCAAACATCACATACATTAACCCCTTTATCTGTACACAGTGGCATAGAACTGTAGGCTGGAGGATTTAATTCAGTCATGGCTATATTATTTGTCAGTGGTGTGGATGATCTATGGCACGGAACAGGTTAATAGGATACAGACTGGGAGGTGCTGCCTGACATTTCCAAAGGATAATGCAGATCATATTAAATTAACAGATTGCAGAAATCATCTTGTTAGGACATTAAAGACAACCCCAGCCTGAGCTCAGAATAAAATCTCCTTTTCCCTCTTTCATGCCTGCTCCATCTCCTATATGAGGTCATGTGGATTTTACTGGGGGGGGGGGGACTTGCCGCAGTCATAGAGGATATTATCCAGATAAAAGCAAGTGATTTCCAGATTAGGAAACATACTGTCCCTTCTCTCCATGGTGCATAAATCTAGGCAAACCATATCCATAATGTTTAGAATGAGGACAAACACAGCATTGAAAGGGTTAACATTTTTCAGATCTACTTTAAAACCAAGCTACACTGGGGTGAAAGTTTGCCTCCAACAAAGGGGTTATGCAATATGAAATCGGTCAGAAGGGGCATCAAAATATGCAGAAAATATATTTTAAAAAAATCACAATAAATGCCAAACAATCCAATATATTATATCCAACAGACCCCAATGTTGGTTGGAAAAAAAATCAATGTCATTGGTAGTGGGGCCTTTATTTTGGGCTTGTTTTCAAGTCAAAGTCACCTGCATTTAGAAAAAGGCTCCTAAACCCCCTTTAGGGCTCCTGAGGGTTATATAACCAACATACTAATATTGCGCCATAAGATACAAGTGGAGCCATGCCTCAAAAAGCAAGGCAGAGATTACATTGGGAAGGTGTAGCATGTGTGTATCTCCTGCAGGACAGGCAGTGACCTCATGCCACTAGTGAGTCATATCTACCGAACGCCATAATGCTGTTTATATATATGTCCAGCAATTCCTCCCAACAAGAGGTCCGCCTTCTCCCTCCTCAGGTTTATTGAAAATAGCAGACGGAGTGGGTACATTCTTTGGAGACAATAGTAAGCCTTGTTGGCCAAGACCCCAAAACTGCCATTACTCTCCAGTCCTTTGATGCATGCATTGTGCAGTGAGCCAGAGTAATCATGTGGCATGATGTCAGTGCTGAAGAGGAGTGATGTGAAATGGCATTTAATGTGGTCGTCTCAAAGATGGCAGACCTTTTGTCTTTCTGGCTAGCTGCTTTTCTGTGTCTAATAATGGCAAATATTGTTAGAAGGCTGTGGTATCTACATTTCCCATGATGCTCAGCCAGCCAGTAAACAAAGCTAGTACCAGCGGTTGCGCCAAAGATTAACCATAGGGCATGTTATGGCATTGAACCCTCTTCTGTTGGTCTGCAACTCCTATAACATCCATAAGGCATCTCAAGCACTACAAGAGTTGTCATTCACTCGGCTTTCTTAGTTTGCCCAACCCTGATAAAATGGCAAATCTCCTATCTGTGTGTATTTAATAAATTTCATTAAAGTCATGACCTGCTCCATATTGCCAGTGATTTTGGTAATTTGTTAAATTAAAGCGATACTTTTTCCCTGTATAAAAATAAAGCAGACCAGTGTATAGCCTAGGAATATACTGCACAAATTAACAGCCGGTTTCGCGAGATTTCAATAATGTTGCGCTAGGGGGGTCATGTCAGTACAGGTGGCAAGTCATTGGTGACAGTTATTGACAACTGGGGGCGTTTTGTTTACAACTCAAATTATGGAACAGCCAGATCTAGGCATTTTGAGATAGATTACTATGATATATCATTAGGATGTTATGCACCGTACATGGATAACGTCATCTGAATGGTCCATAGCACTCACATCATAGGCATAGATAGTAATGTCAGTGTTTATATCCATGAACACTTTTAAATTGGAATTATTCTAGAGCAGAATAAATTAGGGAATCATAGGAACAGAATAAAGTGCAATTTTGTTGGCACATCCTACTGGTTTCCATGCAATTGCTGGAATTTTAGGAGTTACTTTGGTCCAGAATGTATATACAGTATATATATATATATCCATATAAATTAGGTGCTGTCACAGTCATGTAATCAGGTATGTCTACTCCATATATCAGCACTTACCGAACAGAGCACGGTTGTAGTGGACCTCCGTTTTGTTGTGCTCTGGATTATTATTACTATTATTATCATCATTAGTAATTGTTCAAAAAGGAGTCTAATTACAGCAAATATCCCAGAAACACCGGGGCTTATCCACTAAACAGGGAACTATGGGGACGTTTTCAATCAGCTCAGTCGACATATTCAAGTTATGTCACTGAGCTCTGCTCAGGACCAGTCAGTGTGAGTAAATTTACTGTGCCCTATTTGGCCAAGAATATATGGACATAGTTACATAGGCTGAAAAAAGACATGCATCCATCGGGTTCAGACTATCACACATCACCTACTGCTGTTGATCCAAAAGAAATCAAAAAACCCAGTTTGAAGCGCTCACCAATATGCAACACACTGGGAAAAAATTCCTTCTTGACCCCAGAATGGCAGACAGATTTCTCCTTGGATCAAGAAGCTTTTACCCACATATTAAATATTATGACCCTTAATATT
Source organism: Leptobrachium leishanense (assembly GCA_009667805.1). Taxonomy (NCBI): domain Eukaryota; kingdom Metazoa; phylum Chordata; class Amphibia; order Anura; family Megophryidae; genus Leptobrachium; species Leptobrachium leishanense. The sequence continues at coordinate 249,073,384 of CM019065.1, forward strand.
CTGTGTCTGCAGGAAGTCATCCAGTCGTTTTTTAAAAGTCTGTACAGTCTCTGACCCAACCACCTCAACAGGCAGAGAATTCCACAGCTTTATTGTTCTCACCGTAAAATAACCCTTCCTATGCTTCAGGCTGAATTTCCTTTCGTCCAGTCTAAATGGATGACCTCGTGTCCTGTGTATAGACCTGTTAATGAATAGGTTTCCAGACAATGGTTTATAATGCATCATTATATGATGAGTGGATTGAGCTATTTCAGTGACACCCATTGCAGATGCTTTAAATGATTTGCACAACCATGCCTTTGCACACTTTGGCAGTAGAAAAGCTCGTACTCCAGAGCTTGTTTGCATTCACAACAATACTGTCATAGAATACCACCTTTCCAGCTACTGTGTCACATTTTGCCCTTCTAGAGCTGCCCCAATTAGTTAGAAGTGCTTATTCATGTGAAGTGGAAGCCTCTTTGAGACAGCTCAATCCAAGGTGATCTACTATGCAACCTCATAGAATGGGTGTTGAAGGACATAAAAATATGTATTTGGTTAAAATACTTTCTGCTACATTTTGTTTTGCCTCTGGGTGGAAGTTCAGTGTGGGAGCTGTAATTTGGGGGCATCATGATATGAGTTGCTATGGCCGAGCTTGCCTAATATTGGCTTGAGAAGGTTACAAGTCTCCACCAAAAGCTCTTCCTGTTTGTCAGCAGAACCAAGCAGACTGAGATACCAAAATAAAACATTAACCTACCTGAATAAAAATTATAATGTAGCGAATGTTCTTGTACAAACAACTTGCTTGAGACCATAGGATAATTTAGCTTACTTGCACTTTGCTTTCACCTCAATCCCACTAATTGATTACTATTGGGGTTAACATGAAGGTACAATAGGAATGCCGTGGACACTCAGGGTGCAAGTCTGGGGTCAACAGAATGCATGTTGGTTCTAAATAAAAAGTTCCCTTTTAGGGAATTGACCGCACTACTTAGAGAATAGATGTTATGGGTGCTAGAGCATGGAGTGAAATGAAGTCCTGTCTCTGACACTCTGGGTCAACCTGCAGGTGCTGTTGAGAATAAAGTTTTATTTTGGTTAAATATAGATTATATTTTACAACTGGTTTTGCAACATTCTGAATATAAATGACAAGGTCTTCACTATTGTGCAGTATACAGTATAGTACTGTATGACAGACATACAATGGAGTCCACCATATGACACATAAGTGAGTGCTTTGTAGTTAAAGGGCAGTGATGTGATCCCATGCACTCCAAGGGCCCTATTCTACAGCTGTCATAAAGAGGACTACAGGAGACGTTACACATAACGTCTCCCGTAGTTATCTCATTGCCTGGAATCGCTATTCCACTCTTGCCGCAAGCTGGGCTTGTGGCTCAAGTATAGTCTTTCCCTTACACCTCCTTAATGTAAATTATCATCTACTATACTTAGTATAGGAGAAGTTAATTTCCTCCTCTGAATGGAAGCGCAAGCAATTCCAAGGTAGGCTTCCATTCGAGAGACGTTTCCTCAATGCATTTGCAAAATCACTTAATACCCTGTGAAACCCTCTTAAAAGATCCATACTCAGCCCAGTCAGCCACTCTTGGGGAGCCGATTGTCATGCCGGAGGTCAGCAGGGCACTTGCCGGCCTGAACGGTATGAAAGCCCCCGGACCGGACGGTTTCCATGGAGGTTACTACAAAACCTTCAAGAAAATCTTACTCCCACACTTGACCAATCTATTCAACGCGCTGCGCGGGGAGACCTGCTTACACCCGGACATGACCCTGGCCGACATTGCGCTGCTTCCGAAGGAAGGGAGGGACGCCTCGAGACCTGAAAACTACCGTCCCATCTCCCTCCTTAACTTCGATATTAAACTCCTGGCCAAAATCTTGGCGGATAGACTGAATCCCATGCTGACCTCACTTATACATCCTGACCAAGTTGGCTTCATCCCCGGTCGACAGCTGTACGAGAATACGCGCCGAGGTGCCGACCTGGTGTGGTGGGCGGGATTGACTCGAACGCCTTCTCTGCTTCTTTCCTTGGACGCGGAGAAGGCCTTCGACAGGGTGGAATGGCCCTTTCTATTTCGTCTTTTGGCTCGAATGGGGTTACCTGACAATTTCCTCAATGTGATACAGGCCCTTTATGAAAATCCGAGAGCGCAGATTAAACTCCAGGGTGCCTCCCGTTCCCCTTTTAATATCTCGAAAGGCACGCGACAGGGGTGCCCTTTGTCTCCGATCCTATTTGTGCTAGTCCTAGAACCCCTTCTAACGCGCATACGCCAATCCCCGCACATACAAGGTGTCCCCTTGGGCACCCACAGGTTCACGGTTTCGGCTTACGCAGACGACATCTTGCTCTCCCTGACAGACCCCTTACGCTCCATGGGCCACCTCCATGACTTATTGACCTACTATGGAACCCTTTCGGGGTTTAAGGTCAACCTTACTAAATCCCAGGCGATGCCCTTACACATGTCACCAGAGACGGTTGCGGATATGGCATCCCGTTTCCGCATTCCAATTGTACGGACGTCACTAAAATATCTTGGGGTCTCTCTGACTAACGACCCCACATGTTTGTTTTCTGCCAATTTTCCACCCGTGATACGACAGATTAAGAAGGACCTAGAGGACTGGACTGAGAAGCCGATCTCGTGGATCGGGAGGATCCACTCTGTTAAGATGAACATCCTGCCCAGGCTCCTGTTCCTTTTTCAAGCGCTGCCGGTGGCGGTCACCCGGAGGGACCTGGCAGGAATTCAATCTGCGATAGATGCGTTCGTCTGGCAGAATAAAAGGCGGAGAGTAGCCCGTAAAATACTCGCCCTTCATTCCACTGCTTGTTCCTGTAAGGGCAGCATGCAATGGACTCAAGCGAATCTAATGGCTCTCAATGTGACTGCATTGACTTTCATTGACTAATCTGGAAAGTACAACTGTACATTCTTGACCAAAATTCTGTAAAACTAGTCAGCACAAGGTGATTTTTGGCTCTCTGGGAGGGGAAGGGGGGTTCTCTCTGCTCAGGGCGCTAAATAAGCCTTCCAGGTCAAGTGGGGGATGGAGGACACTCAGGTCATCATGACTATTCATATTACAATGAATGGTCATGGTGTCTAGATGTCCCTTTAATGACCATGGTCTAATTAATGTCTCTTAAACTGAGAAGTTTTTGATATTACAAAATGTTTTTAATCGTACTGAGAGAGTTCTTCCACATCTAGTGAATTTGTAAATTTTTAAGTGCTGATTAAGTGTTTATCCCCTCAAAAACCAACAACACTCCTTTCTAGCATCCTAGGATATACTGCTTAGACACTGATAATACCAAATGAATGGACTTTCTATGCCATAGTATGGCCATTGAAGACCTGAAGGAATAGTTGACATAGACTGTAAAAAGTAATTTTTTTTCAACATTAAATTATTGAAGTATTAAAATGATTAAAGGTTTCATTGAAATAGTCCTATTTATATATTGCTTGGAGGTATAACATTAACCTTACAAATGCTGTTGTAAATGGAAACAGAATGCTTTTTGCTTTCTCCTAAATTACTCCCCATGAGGCAGTCTTTAAATTAGACAAATTATGTGACTGCCTATGGCTTCACTTAGACTGGGATTTTTCATAGTGCCTATTATTTAATTATGTGACACTAACACTCATAATTTCACCACAATGTGGGGTTAAGGCTCGGGTCAGACGAGCGCACTGATCACGTCCATGTTGTCTCACATTTGTACATCTGTTATGGCAAATAATTATGAGCAATGGAGCCCCATACACAAAGTATGTCCGCACGGAACTGCAGACGCATAACGGACGTGGCATACGGACGCAGGTTAGGCAAGAACGTAAGTCCGCTAGAACGGACGCACAGAGTGCGCTGCATCCGCAACGTCCGCATAGCTTTGTGTGTGAGTGATGGAACGTAGTCAGACGGACTGCATTTTTGACGTCCAGCATTTTGACGGACAAAATGGTTTTCATATTAATTTATTTTCCCTTCTACATCAGTCAAAAAAAAAAGTCAGTCACAAAAACCGACTGTGTGGCCACTACCTTGTCATCAGTCAGAAATTACGTCCGTTGTGCACGGATGCAGTCCACACAGAATGTGCTCGTCTGACCCGAGCCTTAAACAAACTGCTCAAACACATACCCATACGTCAAACAAATACTCCTCTGCATTCTTGTGCATACTAACACAAATATACTGCTACATTTACATACTTCTGCCTGCCAAGATCCTTGCGAGTGTTCATAGGTATTTGGGTTAATTTTTTTGCATTTCTTTGTATAAGAAAGCCACACTTCACTTCCATGCTCCCCCTGAATCCAACAGCAAGCTAAACTCACCACAATTTCTCCCTCTGAATCCATCCAGAAAGCCACACTTCACTTCCATCCTTCCCTTTGCTGTACCAACCAGTCCCTAATCCTAATTATATAAGCTTTTTGTTTCCAGCTGCTTCACTTCTCTCTCGGTTTAACCTTATCATGCCCATGCTCTTGGTCTATCATCATGCAGCATCTGCTATACTCTCTCTGGTAATTATCTACACACTCCCCATGCTTCCTTTTGTTTCACTTGCCTTAGTCCCTTAGATTGTAATGTCACAGGATGTCTGGCTGAGCACTTGAGTGCTGCATTAGCAGAGTAATTATATAAGGGTAAGTAGTCAATTTAATAGAGTAGCAGGAAATGCTAGCAGAATGCTTGGTTGTGTAGGGAGAGGTATTAGCAGTAGGAAAAGGGAAGTGCTCATGCCACTGTACAGAGCACTGGTGAGACCTCACTTGGAGTACTGTGTGCAGTACTGGAGACCGTATCTCCAGAAGGATATAGACATCTTAGAGAGAGTTCAGAGAAGGGCTACTAAAATGGTGTACGGCTTGAAGGAGAAAAGTTACCAGGAAAGGCTTAATGATCTTAACATGTACAGCTTGGAAAAAAGACGAGACAGAGGAGATATGATAGAAACATTTAAATACGTAAAGGGAATCCACAAGGTAGAGGAAGGGAGTATATTTAAAAGGAAACAAAGTAGCAAAACAAGAGGACATAGTCTTAGATTAGAGGGGCAAAGGTTTAAAAGTAACATCAGAAAGCATTATTTTACTGAGAGGGTGGTGGATACGTGGAACAGCCTTCCAGTTGAAGTGGTAGAGGCCAAAACAGTAATTGAATTTAAGCAGGCATGGGATAGGCATAAGGCTATCCTAAACAAAAGATAAATCCAGGTAAAGTATTCATGTAATTGGGCAGACTAGATGGGCCGAAAGGTTCTTATCTGCCGAAATTTTTCTACGTTTCTATGTTTATCCTACAGGCAGGGCCTGTTCCTTATGTTTTATTATTTAAGTCACCTGTTCGTGCTTCCCCATTGTAAAGCACTGCAGAATCTGTAGATGGGCAGTGCATGAAAAATGCAACCCTGTAGCATGTAGAATCTGTATGCTACAGGGAAGAAATCATATAGCACTCTTTGGTGATCTGCCTTGATTTACATTCCGTGACATAATTAGTGGTGCACCGAAATAGAAATTTCCGGCCGATACCGAAACGAAAAATCAGACATGAGAACCTGGGCCTGGAGGCCGGGCCGAGCCAGGGACTCGCCTGATCCCAGAGGCCGGCCGAGCAAGCTGCTCAGCCGGGCCTTCAGGCCCAGATTCGGATGGCTGATTGCACCTACATCCTCCTACTTCGGCCCTGAGCTCCTCCAGTGGTCGCAGTCCCGTCGTGACAGTCCTCCGGCAGCTGGTTCCCGCTCTCCGTCAGACGCAGGGATGATGTCGCGGAGGTGGAAGCCTTTGACCCTGCAGACAGCCAGGTCAAAGGCTTCCGCCTCTGCAACGTCATCCCTGCATCTGACGGAGAGCGGGAACTGGCTGCCGGAGGACTGTCACCGCAGGACTGCCACCGCTGGAGGAGCTCAGGGCCGAAGTAGGAGGATGTAGGTGAGTATGTTGCCTACATATACTCACCTACATTGGCCCTGAGCTCCTCCAGCGGTGGCAGTCCTCCTGCATCCAGTATCCTCTCTCTGTCAGTCACCGGGATGATGTCACGAAAGCCTTTGACCCTGGGTCAAAACTTCTGTGACGTCATCCCGGCGACTGAAGGAGTGAGGACACTGGATGCAGGAGGACTGCCACTGCTGGAGGAGCTCAGGGCCAATGTAGGTGAGTATGTGCAACGCTCTCACCCCCCGACAAAATCCGTCACCTGGGCCTGGAGGCCCGCCCGAGTCCTCTGCTTGGCCGGCCTTCAGACTCAGACGAGCCCCCTACTCTGCTGGGCCTCCAGGCCAAGCCGGTTGCTTGCCTGAGCATGGATGCCGGCCAAGCTGTCGTCTCGGCCGGCCTCCAGGCTCAGGTGAGACCCCGGCTCAGCTGGGCTGCCAGGCCCTATTTTGAATGGAAAGTTTTGGCCAAATTTTCTATTTTGGCTGAAACCGATAGCACATTTTCAGCCGATATCAGTGGCCGAAATGTCGGTGTATCCCTAATATTATACAAGTTGCAGGTTCCCCTTTGCATGAAGTAGTAATATGTGTACAGGAAAAAATGGCCGATCTTTCAAACCCCTACTGCAGAGGCACATTCTTGTGTGAATTACAGTAGTTTCCCTGAGTACCTCATTGCCCAAGAGGTAGCAGTGCTTCATCGTACATTATAGTCTCTCACTCAAATTTGAAAGTATACTAGTAATGCTAGCTAAAGAAGAAAACGATAAAAAATGGTGGCACCAGTGTAGGAGAACTTGAGTTGGGTATATTTCTTTGCTCCCTTTCCTATTGCGTGTACTGCCACTTTAATAAAACACATTGTAACAGCAAGCTTGTGGGCAGAGCTATCAAGGCTCGTGCATTGGTTGCTTCTACCTCTTAATCCAAGATTTGACTTTGGCTTTTATTCTGTAGATTTTATTCACTAAAGGCAAGAATGTAAAACCGCTAGACGGATGCGCAGAGTGCGCCACGTCCTCGTAGTGTTCTGTGTGAGTGATGAGATGTCAGACGCAGCGCATTTGCGACGACCAGCACCTTGACGCCCAGAATGGCTTATCATATCCTTTTCAAATTTTTATCATTTTTCATATTAATTTTGTTTCCCATAATTCTTTTTTTTTTCTACGTCAGACAACAAAAACGGACCGTGTGGTGTCTACAGTATCTTGCGACAGTACGTCCGTCCGTTGTGCACGCACGCATAGTGCGCTCTGACTGCGTTCGTCTGACATTATTGACATTAGTTCACGATTTAGGCTAAACAAAAAAGATCTGTGTTGTCTCGATACAAAATTTGTTAAAAAACATTTGCTGCATTCACTGTTTACTAAAGAAAATGCTTCATGTATCAAGCACAGGGCAGCAGATACCAGGTACCATGTCACTATGGCAACAGGGAAATGCACCCAGACACCCAGATATTGATCTATTCTAATATCTTTCGGGTGTTACTGCACGCTCAATTTCAGGACGTAAATCTAAAACTAACCTGTGTGGTTTATTTTACAAGCAGATCCTCGAGTGTGTGGGTGAAGTGGTCTGTTTCACTGCGCTATAGTCAGTCTGCTTTCATGCGGGACATAGTCAAGTTGTGCAATAATGCTCTGAAAGCAGAAATACAGCCTATTGAAAGCATGCATGCACAATATAGGCACTGCAGAGAAACCTACATCTGACAACTCTTGAGGGAATATTTGCATGCCTAGCGAGAATGGCGCATCTGAAGCAGTGTCTAATCTGCAGCATTGTCAGGGGCCAGGAAAGGCTGTGGTTTTTCAGCCAGATCCCGTTCTCTGATTTACATCAGTAGGGATCACTGTAAATATCCTTTAGATGCTATTCGTTTGGTGGATGTGTTGTTTAAGGCTAGGGACAGATGAGCGCATTTTCTGCGGCCACCGTCAAAATGTACGTCGATGCGTGCGCACGCATTTTTTCACGGAATACGCTTAAGTGGTCAGACGATGCGCAATTCTGGACGTATTTCATGACGGTGGGGTAAAAAGAAGTCTAGGGAAATCCGGCTGTTTGAACGTTATGTAGGCCGCACACTAGCAGCGTCTGACGTCTCCTAATCACGCACACACGCTGCCATGCGGCCGCAGCGCACTCTGTACGTCAGTAGCAGCGGTTTCACGTTCTGAGAAAAATGCGTTCATTTGCTGGTTGCGTGGTGTCGGCGCACTTTCGTACGCACGTACTGCGTATATTGGCCGTCATTGGCCGTTATGTGCTGCTACTGCCGCCGTGATTTAGTGCGTCTGCACGCGCGTTCCGACTGCCCCACTCTGACCCTAGCCTTAACCCTTTCACTGCTGAGGACGTGTGGGGAACGTCCTCATTGACTCCTAAGGAAAGATAGGGGTGGAGATTGGAGATATTGAGGTTCAAAGGAATCCCTAAATGTTTTCAGCTAGCAGGGTCATGTTTGGTATCATTAGAAAGGCCAGAGCATGGCCTTTCAAATGATACCAAACCTGACCATGTTTAAAGAAAAAAATAATAATAATAACCATAATAATAAAAAAAAAGGAAATGTGTTTTTTTTAAGATTTGAAATGGCTCAGCAGTGAAGGGGTTAAACAATTGGCAGTAGCTTCATTATGAAAATTTTATAAAATAAGAAGAAATTAATGTTTTAATCTTGTATAATCTTCATCTTTGGCAGTCACTGTGTGCCTAACCAGAAAGTGTTGCATCCATTTATGATGATACAATTGTATTATATAATATCAAGTCCTCCACAAACCCTGGGCCGCAGAAGTTATTTGGTGCAAAATACAAAAAGGGTTTTCTGAAAGGCTTGTACAGTTGTGTTCAAAATTATTCAACCCCCACTGAAATTGAGTGTTTTGGCCAGTTTGACATTGATTTTGATCATTCAGTCATCTTGCTTACAATTAAATCAAAGAGGCACGTGTAGGTCAGACAAATATAACATAACATTTATAATGAAATAACCACAAATGTCTTTTCTGTGCTCACATCATTACCAGTTTTATTCAACCCCCAAGTGACATTCAATCTTAGTACTTAGTACAACATCCTTTTACAGTTATAACAGCTGTAGCGCTGGTTTTAATTCCCTGTCATTGTAGTACTTGTTTTTGGCCACCTGAGGGAGACAAACGCAATGTAAGTCACTGGACATTGGGATTACATTTTCCAGCATGCTTTGCGGGCGGGAACAGGAAGTGGGTGGGAGAGAGACAGTGACATCCGCAGCCTCGTGGAAAGAGCCGGCAGAGCGCGCAGAGGAGTGAAAGGAGCAAGACGCAAGAGAGCAGAGAGTGATTACAACCAGGCCAGAGCGCAGGTGCGGCCTAGCAGCGCTGGAGATTGGGATTTTCCTTATTATTAATCGAAGACCCAGTGATCCACAGCTAGTAATCTCATGCTGATACATAGTAAGCTGAAGGACCCAGAGTTAGGAGAACCGCAGACGATCTAACAGGGAGTGCAGGCGGTGAGCTGGATATCTTGTGGCCGATACAGAAAAGCAAGACAGCGGATCCGGTGTCACAGAAAATCCCAGTCAAAATCAGGCGGAGAGACGTCCTGGGTCGAGCGGAACGCAGAGTATCTGGCGGATGGGTGAGAGGCCTTCCAGGCCATTGTAAAACACTAAAGCACGCTGCAGTCTGTTCAAAACCTACAGGGCCCCAACGTGACTAGTCGAAGATACCTCTTAAATAATTCACTGGCCAGTTGAATATTGTACCCGGGTACCAATACACACATACACATACATTCCTTGGGACATAACCTGTACGGGACTCACACTCCAACCACTAAGGGGTTAAAAATACTTTTTTCCTTTTCCGCTGCGCGTTTCTCGCATTACGAAGTACTGTATTCCTTTTACGCTGCGCGTTTCTCGCATTATGAAGTACTGTAAATAATATATATATACGTATACCGTGTTACTCATTATATGCCAGTTTATTCAGTAAACTATATAATTTATAAAATCCACGACGGTGCTGGAGTATATTTATTCCCTAGTGCGGGGAGACTGACCCGAGGTTCAAATTCAGCGGCTCCTCCGGGAGTGAGCGCTACACAGCTTTTAAACGTGAAGCATAGCTTGACACAAGTGTCTTGCAGTGACCTACGGGTATCTTCGCCCATTCGTCATGGGCAAAAGCCTCCAGTTCAGTCACATTCTTAATGAAGAAAAAAAGTATCTGGCGCCCTCAGTGGAAAAAACTGAACAATGCAGCTAGTACGTCATATACCATAAAAGTCCATTTCATATTACAATCGCAGTTCAACAGTCAGCAGCAAGATAATCACACACAGATGGTTCACCTCCAACCACCAAAATAGTAAACAGCAGAAGAATGTGGAGATAGTCTGCGCTTCCCTTTTTGATAGTAGATGGTCTCAAATGGGAGTTTTTCTTGTTAAATTGCAGAGTCACTTTTCTCATGCAGTCATCAACCCTCGGAATAAAGGGGATACAAGGCAAACATAGTGTAATCCATTTCAACTCATCTGAGCCCCCCAAAGTAATGTGCAAAGGTTCAACTCACATGTAAAGGTGTCATAGATCAGACACCAGATATACTGCACCACCGATATTTTTAGGAGATATCGGACTCCCTTTTCACCTCCGTTTGGCGATATTTCTCCAAGGAAAAATAAGGTTGCAGGATCTTGGTAAAGGTATTAAAAAATGTATTTCTTAAAACAATTTAAAACAAATATAAATAAAAACGCCGATACGCGTTTCGCGATGAAATCGCTTCCTCAGTCGGCAGAAAATGAAAAATTCATTTTCTGCCGACTGAGGAAGCGATTTCATCGCGAAACGCGTATCGGCGTTTTTATTTATATTTGTTTTAAATTGTTTTAAGAAATAAATTTTTTAATACCTTTACCAAGATCCTGCAACCTTATTTTTCCTTGGAGAAATATCGCCAAACGGAGGTGAAAAGGGGAGTCCGATATCTCCTAAAAATATCGGTGGTGCAGTATATCTGGTGTCTGATCTATGACACCTTTACATGTGAGTTGAACCTTTGCACATTACTTTGGGGGGCTCAGATGAGTTGAAATGGATTACACTATGTTTGCCTTGAATCCCCTTTATTCCGAGGGTTGATGACTGCATGAGAAAAGTGACTCTGCAATTTAACAAGAAAAACTCCCATTTGAGACCATCTACTATCAAAAAGGGAAGCGCAGACTATCTCCACATTCTTCTGCCAGTCACATTCTTAGGCTTGCGCACTGCAACTGCTTTCTTTAAGTCCCACCAGAGGTTCTCAATCGGATTTAAGTCAGGTGACTGCGATGGCCACTCCAAAATGTTCCAGCCTTTAATCTGCAACCATGCTCTAGTGGACTTGGAGGTATACTTGGGATCATTGTCCTGTTGAAAGGTCCAACATCTCCCAAGCCTCAGGTTTGTGACGGACTGCATCACATTGTCATCCAATATCTCCTGGTACTGAAGAGAATTCATGGTACCTTGCACACGCTGAAGCTTCCCTGTACCTGCAGAAGCAAAACAGCCCCAAAGCATGATTGACCCCCCGCCATGCTTCACAGTAGCCAAGGTGTTCTTTTCTTCATAGGCCTTGTTCTTCCTCCTCCAAACATAGCGTTGATCCATGGGCCCAAACAGTTCTAATTTTGTTTCATCAGTCCACAGAACACTATCCCAAAACTTCTGTGGTTTGTCCACATGACTTTTGGCATACTGCAGTCGACTCTTCTTATTCTTTGGAGACAGCAAGGGGGTGCACCTGGGAGTTCTGGCATGGAGGCCTTCATTACGCAGTGTGCGCCGTATTGTCTGAGCTGAAACTTCAGTACCCACATCTGACAAATCTTTTCTCAGTTCCTCAGCAGTCACACGGGGACTTTTCTCCACTCTACGCTTCAGGTAGCGCACAGCAGTCGAAGTCAGCATCTTCTTTCTGCCACGACCAGGTAGCGTTTCAACAGTGCCCTTTGCCTTGAATTTGCGAATGGTCTCTCTTGGTATGTTTAACATCTTTGCAATCTTCTTATAGCCATTGCCCTTCCTGTGAAGAGTAATCACCTCTTCTCTTGTCTTCCTGGACCATTCTCTTGACTTCACCATGTTTGTAACCACACCAGTAAGTGTCTAGAAGGAGCTGAGTATCACAGTCATTTTAAAGCTGCCTAATTGGTGCTTATTATGCTTTATTGCTGCTCCATGACATCCACAGGTGTTTTCAATACCTGATTGAAAACACTTGAATGAACCTCTGTTCTTCAGAGTGGTAGTCTTTAAGGGGTTGAATAATTGTGTCAATGAAGAATTCACAAAAGAAACATTTACTACTGTATTACAAAACCAATTGATGTCATTTTAGTTGCATATGGTTCTTTAAAAAGTCCTTGTAGGATTTCATTCTGAATACAATTACAAATGTAGACTAAATTCCCTAAAACCCTTTACAGCATTGGGGGTTGAATAATTTTGAACACAACTGTAGTTTAGATGTAATTTTGCTGCAGTAGATCCCTGACATACTGATGTGAGGTCCATGATCTCAGCCCTAGATTCGCTGTATATTTTATTTTGGTGGGTGTGCATAAATGTCAAATGTTTATCACAAAACTATTAGTTAATTTAGAAAGTGCAAAACCTTACACAGGGTAATTAACCATTTCAGTATACATGGTATCCTTCTATGAGACCACTCCATAACCCTGTTCTCTCCTTGCTCTAGTTATGGTGCCAGAAGGGTCCCATGTCCCTTTCATCTATTGCTGCACTTGCACAGATTTTCATAAATTGCTGCAATTAAAACCTAGGATTTCCCTCGTGGCTGCAGTAGTTGGATTTTCTTGCTCTTGCAGTGAGCCCAAGCTTTTCAGATATCTACTCTCTCTGGAACAGGGCTTGACAAATGTACAGTATATCAGATTTAGGAGATAGCTAAATTTTCTCTGTAGATTTGTGTAGCTTAATCCAGATCTCTAGTCGCCAGAGTTGAAGATGTCGGAGCCTGTGGCTACCTGACTCCTGGATTTGGTACATTTTGTGCATGAGACTGAAGTACACAGCTCTAAAAATAAACTTACACAGAGGTTGCTATCAACTCGTTACAGTAACAGTTTTTAACACAGAGCTTCCACTTAGCTAGAGTAGATTGACATATCTCTATCTCTGCTTGGATTAAAGTGTGGCTCCAGATTGGCTGAGACGATTCCTGGTTTGGTTAGAGTTTCCAGCAGTTACTTTGATGCATAGCTATTCATAGCAAGTGCAGGAACGTTAAAGGAAAATAGGGAGTATATTTTTTTGTGTTGTTTTTGCATTCAGTTATTTACTATTTTTCTTATCAAATATGCTGTATTATCTTAAATATTGAGCCATTTTAATGTTTACAATGTTTCCATTGTGTTATATATAATCTAACAAAGTCCACAAAGCAAGCAAATATTTTCCCATGTTTTGTATTGTGGACATGGTCCTTGATGAGACTGTGCAGGGTGTAGATGTGATCTGTAGTGCGATGGTTTGGCATGAACCCTGCTTGGCTTCTGTTGAGGACGTTATGCTGTGTCAGGAAGCAGAGGATTCTTTTGTTCTGGATGCTATTGAACAGTTTTCCCAGTGTGCTGCTGACACATATCCCTCTGTAGTTGGCTGGATCATATTGGTCTCCACTCTTATGGATGGGTGTTATGAGGCCTTGGTTCCATACTTGAGGTTAGAATCCATGCTCAGGACCAGGTTGAAAACTTTACATATTGCGGCGTGTACTTCTGGAGAGCCGTGTTTAATCATCTCTGAAAGAATTCCATCCATCCCGCTGGCTTTTTTACTTCGCAGATCTAGAATTTTTTCTGCTACTTCTTGGGGTGTAATGGGTGTATCTATCGGGTTTTGGAAATCCTTGATTTTTTCCTCCAGTTCATGTAGTCTTCTGATGATGTGTTCCTGTTTCCCAGTTACCTCCTCTTTGGGAATGTCTTTGTACAGGCTCTTGAAGTAGTTGAGCCATATGTTGCCATTTTGGATGTGGAGGTGTTTTTTCTTGGATCCTGAGCCGCTTTGACTCCAGGTTTCCCAGAAAGATTTCCTGAAGAGCCTCTTCCAGTTGTTGAAGGTTTTGGGAGATGAGGTTTTGTTTTTTCTTTTTGAGGATTTGTTTATAGTTTTTCTGCAGGACACCATGTGTGATCCTCAAGTCGATGTTGTCGGGGTCTCTGTGTTTTTTATTTGAGACTGTTCGTAGGTTGTTTCTTAGTGTTCTGCATTCTTTGTCAAACCATTTATTGGGTTGTTTATTGGATGATTTCTTGAAGTTGACTTTTTTAATGTTGGAGGTCTCTGCGATGGTGTGTAGTATGCTGTGGAGGTCCTTTGCTGCTTGGTTCACCCCCTGGGGACTTAGTACATAGGTATGGCCTATAAATTCTACAACCAGAGGAGATTCAAAGAGTTTATTGTGCTTCCAGAGATTATGATGAAGAATCTGTTTTTTTACTCACCCCAAGAAGCAAGATAATGAAAAAGCAAAGAATGCCAGTGCTGTGATTGTGATTGATTACAGAATAAAATAACAGACAGTAATAACGGTACTCTACTCTTGTAAATGTTTTTATGACCAACAAAGAGCTTTGAAGAGGATTCATAATCTATTATTGTGGTGACAAAACGTCACTGTTTAATTAGATATTTGTGACTGTTGACGAATTAGGAAGGCCTCAATAGAGAGATGTGAGGAGCTGATATCTTTGCAGCCAGTGTTACTATAAGGATACAGGCTCCACAATGTAATATTGGGCATTTTTTCAGTACATTTTGTTAGTGTATTTCTTTTATAGTGGATGCTTATAAAATTTTACTTTACACAAATGTAGTCTATTTGAATACAGTTTATTCTCCCATTCATTCTATATGTGACATTATGGGGGTTATCAAGTAACTGGAAGTTTATAGTGGTTGTAACATTTGTAAATACCAGCAGACACAGAAAATCAATGAATGGCAGCTGAAGCTTTCATCAATGAAAATGCCTGTCGTTATTTGACTTTCCCTAGTTTGATCTTGGTTGCAACAAGGCTAAACACAGGGGCTGACTGACCCATCGGGCACTCAGGCATCGCCCGAGGGCCCGGGTGGTGGGGGGGCCCGGTACAGGGATCGCAAAGGTGTCCGCTCACGGACACCTGGCCCTTGCACTGTCTGCCGCTGGTGCACGCCGCGATTACTCTAAGGCTGGGAGTGGGACGGAAGAGAAGGAGAATTTGGTTCCTCCTTCTCCTTGACACTGACACGTGATTGTGAGCCGGCGCAACTCAGAACACTGGCAACGTGACCAAGGGTCTAGCAGGTAGATCAGAGGGAGCTCCCCATCTGCCGGAAGCTCAAAGCTGCCGCCATGCACTTAACACAGCACACAGAGGTGTGGAGGAGGAGGCTGTGTGCTGCAGGGAACAGGCCCTTAGAAGAGCAGCCCAGAGAGAGCACTGCAGTGAGAGAGACTCTTCATCGAGCACAGAATGTGACAATGTGACAGAGAAGGTATGTGTGATGCGCCGTGTGGGAGGGAGAACTGCTGTGCCCAGGCTCATTAAGGCCTTGTTCACATCAAGCGCAGAGCAGGTGCAGAGCAGTTGCAGACCGGATCAAAACTGCGTCCAATGTATTACACTGGTATTTTTTGCTCCAGTTCACATTGCAGCCTGCAAGTCCAGAGCATATGGAAAAACTGCAGCAAGCCCTATTTTACCTGCTCTGCACCTGCTCTGGAACGCATCAAAAACACAACGCAACGCAATGCAATTCAATGCAAAAAACTAACCATAAATAAAAAAAACTCTATGGTCATCTGTCATGACCTAATCTTCCTTTGTCACTTCCTGTCTGTGGAAAAAGGTGACCTTGTGATCTGGAGAGCAAAGGAACAATGGTAGACAAGTTTTGCGACCCAGATAAATTCATTAGTATGGTGGAAGAGTGCCCTGAGCTGTATGACAGCAGGCATTTTCAATACAAGAACAATAGGAAGAAGGCTGATCAGTGGAGTTCGATAGCAGGAAGAGTGTTCCCAGGATATGAGGATATGTCCTCTACTGATAAGGAGAGCTGTAGTGAGTACTTAAATGTGAATGACATGGTTGTTAAAATACTAGTAGTTCCTCAAATGCAGTATTCCATCCACCCCTTTCCCTGCACCACTCCTTATCAAAAATGCATCTAAAACGCGTCAAAAACGCGTCTAACAGACTAGCGTGCGTGTGCAGAAACCTAAGCAGATCTGCTCTGCATTTGGTGTTAACAAGGCCTTACTCCTTTCTGCCTGCCTTACACAAACTCCTTTCTGCCTTACACAAACAATTTGAGTGCTAGATTTTAATATATACAACCTCAATCTCACTGGCCAAGGAGGAGGGGGATCCCTATGTTTGTACTATCTGCCCCCAAAGATTCCAGCCAAGTAACCTCTGAGGTACCGTAAATCAGACGGATCCCTCTGATCTGTCAGACTTCCTGCAGCTCTTCTCTCCACAATCAATCCCCACAGAGCTCAGCAAGCGTTAATGATTTAAAGGGACATGCAGTGGTCAACCACAGCAATGTAACACATGAGACCTGAGGCGCGTTCAATACCTCAGCCGCTGCAAGTGCTAAGTTAGCAACTTGCCATTGAACGCTGTTCTGTCGCTCAGCACTGCTAACTTAGCACTTGCAGCGACCTGAGGAGATGCTGCGAGTAGCTGAGTGTGACGTATTAAAGATGGCCGCCGCCATGAAGCAAGTAACAATTCCGTACAGCAAGATGGCCGCCGCACTGAAGCAAGTAACAATTCCGTACAGCAATGTTAATTTTGCGGTTTCTGTTCACCAAAGCACAAAATCTTAATTTATTATTTCCCCCTGCACATAGACATATATTACACCTCAATTTATATTTTGTTTCAGAAGTAAACATAACGTTTATTCAATAAAAACTATCATGTGTGGTGTGTGCATACAAAACGGAATTGTGCTGACTGCTTTTCTTTATCATATTTTGTCCGAGTGATACGAAAAACAATCTGAATCTTTCATTAATTAATCGTCGGCCATTTTGGATTCGAAATTCGCATCCAAAGCGTTCAAAAACACTGCTGCAGCAAACTGAATTGCTGCGCTGCAGCAATTCAGCAGCTGCTGAGGTATTGAACGGGGCTCTGGAGGAGTTGTGGTATACATATACAGCCTCATTCTCTATATAACTACACAGGGTACATATTATGAATATTTTTTCCCTTGTGTATTTATATAGAGAATGAGGCTGTACATGTATAGAACATCTACAGGTCTCATAATATATACAGCCTCCTTCTCTATAAAAAAACAGAGCATATATACTGTTCCTTTCTCTACATAACACACAGGGCATACATGTATACATTCTCTCTCATATTTATATATATATATATATATATATATATATAACAGGGTACATAAACACATCATTCCTCTCCGCACACAGCTTCCCTGCCTCTATATAGCACACCAGACATATACACAGCCTCACTCTCTGTACAACACACAGTATATTTGGCCTATCCAATGATACCCAACATCACTATGGGGGTTATTCAAAGAGCACCGAAATGTCGCCAACATTTCGGTGCTCTCTCATTCCCCGCACTTTGGGGAATCAAAGTTCCCCACCCTGCGGTGAATTCAGCATTCACCGGCACCGCAGGGTCCCCGAAGTGCAAGGAAAACTCGCTGCAAGCCCACCGAACACACGCCGCAAAAACAACAACACCAAACATGTCAGAAAAAGCTGACAAGCTGCCGATCACAACACAGACCAGCCGCCAGAAAAAGCCGACAAGCTGACGTACGGGGTAAAAAAAAATAAAACTGTAAAAATACACTGGAAAGTTTCAAAATTGAAACGCTGTTTGCAAAAAACTACTGAACGAAAATGCCTGAAATTTACATATAAGATCCTATGAATGATATTAAAAAGGTCTACTACAGGGGGGAAAAAAACGCTTTTTTTAAAAAAAGGGGAAAAAAGTTTTGCTGAAAAAATCCTGAAAAATGCCTAAAGGATCCTAAAAAATCTATAATTAAAGAAACTTTTTCCTGCAGATTAAAATAATAAAAGGTTTATTAGAGAGCTCGACAAACCCAGGCGCCAGGGTCGCCATGGCGACTAGAAATGCTGTCCTGGCGCCGGGGTTTGGATGCATAGACTCGCGGGACAGCCTCTGAGCAGCAGGACAACTAGCTGCTAAGGCTTTGTCCGGCAGGATAGCAGAGGGCACGTTGCAGAGTTCGGCGTCAGCAGTGTGCAAACTGATTTGCATTACATGCCGGGGCCGATCTGTGCGTCTGGCTGGGTGTTAAATCCATGACAGGCTGTGTATGAAGGAGCAGCCGGCCTGCCCCTCCCCCTGCTGCTGAGTGATGGGAGCATTCCAGCAAATGGGGACCGTGCAGCTCTGGCCGACGGAGAGCGCATGTCTGGCAGCAGCTTTTAAAAAGTGCTTGTGAGTATAACACAGCCCGGCCATCTGAAAAACTGCGTCCACTATGAAAATTACCCCCCAGATAAGGCTAGGGTCAGACGAGCGTGATTTCTACGGACTGTACGTCCTTGCACACGGACGTACGTCAGTACGGAAGACGCAGTAGTGGTCACACAGTCCGTTTTTTTCACTGACGTTTATTTTTTGACGGATGTAGGAGGAAAAATAAATTAAAAAGCAAAACCATTTTGTCCGTGAAAAATGCTGGACGTATAAATGCAGTCCGTCTGACCACGTTCCATCACTCACACACAAAGCTATGCAGACGTTGCGGACGCAGCGCACTTTGTGCGGCCATTCTAGGGGTTGTACGTTCTTGCCTGCCTTGCGCCCGTTTGCCGCGGCCGTTGTGCGTCCGCAGTTCAGTGCGGACGTACTTCATGTGTCGGGCTCCAATGGACTTTCTTTCATGCTATCATGGACGTACTTTTAGGCGCAATCACGGACGTGAACACTACGCTCGTCTGACCCCAGCCTAAGCAGGGAATGCAGCTACAGAGAGAGGAGGGGGCACAATGTCACACATAAATCACACATGGCAATTAACATGCAGGGCACAGTCTTCCAAATTGGTGATTAGAGATAGTGCTTGCATGCTCTCTGCCTTAAACTGTAAAGTCATGAGTCCAGGGACAGCAGGGTGAGCTGGCATCAAAAGGGTTAATTGTCTGCAGTGCTGCCTCAAATCAGCCTCTACTTGAGGGACCCTCCAGCCCCTGCACTCTGTAAGGCTGCATTCCTCTGATGGAGCAACCAGCCTGGAGGTGTCAAAATAGCAAATGATCTATCTGCTTTGTAAGTGGACTGGGCACAGCATGGAACTGAAGGCAATGCCCTGCAACCCCACCAATATTACCCTGTAACCCCCTCTCTGCAACCCCACCAATATTACCCTGTAACCCCCTCTCTGCAACCCCACCAATATTACCCTGTAACCCCCTCTCTGCAACCCCCTCTCTGCAACCCCACCAATACCCCCTCTCTGCAACCCCACCAATACTGCCTTTCTGCAACCCCACCAATACTGCCTTTCTGCATCCAGGTGAAATGCGAACAAAAACACCAACATTTTTTTTTTTTTTAAAGTAACTTCAAACGGGGACTCTGGATTAGCCATCACATATTTCTAAAGCCCTTCTCCCTCTCTGCAAACATATCCCATCATCTTTCCTATCACATATGCATCGTCTCCACTCCTATTACCCTCTGCAGCTCCCTTATGTACACACATACCTCCCAAGTGTCCCAATTTACTATGGTTAGTCCCTATTTTGGCAACATCTCACGTAAAAACTCTGCATACAACGCCAACGTTTAAGGGTCATTCTGCTAAAAATTACCCACTTTTTTATACCTTTAAATAACTGGGCAGGGTTTGCTGACAGCATCTGCCCAATTTATATTTATTTTATAAATATAAACTTTTTTTCTTTAAGGTGCAAATACTCACCTTTTCTCCCTCACCACATGCTGCTGCTCCTGCCCTTGAAAAATGCAGAGGTCCCTGCAGCTAACACTATTTACATAGCATACATAACCTGTGGTGCATGCGTTGTGCAAATTGAGTAAGGCTTGAAATTTGGGCATTTTGAGCTTTATTCTCTAGTGAACACTAACTGTAGTGTTCAGGTGAGTAAATGTTAGCGTCAGGATAAGGGACTTTAATGCATGCCCCCATATTACATTCTTAAACACATCACCTGTGGGAAACTAGTTTGCGCATCAGTGATTGCTCGATCTTACTGTACTTTGCGCACCCTATACTTCACATGGGGAGCGCAATCAGTAATCGACTTTTCCCTGTTGGCATCCCCATTTTAGCACCAATTAAGTATATATGTATGTTTGTATGGTCTGATGTGCCTGGGTATACATGTATCTGAGGTCTGGAGTGTGTGTGGGACTGGGAGGGTGTGCAGTGGGTAAATTTATTGGAAAGCAGTCACATGACTTTAAACGTATCAGTACTTGTACTCAGTCTTTAAAAAAAATGGTATCGGTGTATCTTTAGTTGTTGAATATAAAGCTTTGTTAGTCTGACGAAAAACCTGTCTCCTAACTTTTGTAGCTGGCTCCTAGATTCCATGCAAATTTGTCAAGCCCTGGTTTATTAGATATTGCATTAAAACGGGAATACATTGAAGCTTTTGGGATTTGCCTGATTTAGGCTGGGGTCAGACGAGCGTGATTTCTACGGACTGTACGTCCGTGCAGTACGGACATCGTCAGTACGGATGACGCAGTAGTGGTCACACAGTCCGTTTTTTCACTGAAGTTATTTTTTGAGGGATGTAGGAGGGGAAAATAAATTACAATGAAAAAACATTCTGTCCGTCAAAAATGCTGGACGTATAAATGCAGTCCGTCTGACCTCGCTCCATCACTCACACACAAAGCTATGCAGACGTTGTGGACGTGGCGCACTCCGCACGTCCGTTCTAGCAGTATTACGTTCTTGCCTAACCTGCGTCCGTTTGCCGCGGCCGTTGTGCGTCCGCAGTTCAGTGCGGACGTACTTCATGTGTCAGGCTCCAATGGACTTACTTTCATGCTATCACGGACGTACTTTTAGGCGCAATCACGGACGTGAACACTACGCTCGTCTGACCCCAGCCTAAACCTGCTGAATGAAACCACCGAACATCAGGGCATTTCATGGACTTTACCCTGCTGTTCGGTGTCTGTGAATAGATTAACCATTGCTTCTCTATGGGGATTTCACTACCGTCGAACAGGCATTGTACTTGCTGGCAGTTCATCAAAATTTGGCGAACTGCCTGCACTCTGAATAGCCGAATGCCCCGAAATGTCCCCGTACGGGGACATTCCCTGTTTGGTGACATTTGTAAAAGTAATGTGTAAAAATAAACCAAAAAAGATAAAGTACAGTTACAAAGATGTTTTTTTGTTCTAAAAGCAGCAGCATTGTCCCCCCCATATAAAATTAACAATGCTGCTGCATTAACCACTTCAATGCTGAGGACGCGCTCAGCGCGTCCTCAGCATTCCCGCTGGTATGCGGAGGACGCGCTGAGCGCGTCCTCCCATTGGGGTCAGCGTTCGGCCGGGTTCCGGCCGATCGCTGGCCCCCCCGGTGCGGGCTGACATCCTCGATGTCAGCCCGGCATCCGGGACCGCAGCCGCCGGAATTAGGTGTCATCGCGGCAGCGCGATGACACCTAATTCAGGTGCCCCCCCCGCACGTGCGGAGGAGGCGCCTGAAAGGGAGGGGGGGAGGTCCTTCGGACCTCTCTCTCTCCGATCGGCGGCTCTGCGGGGGTTAACCCAGGCATCATTTGGAAGGGCACAGCCTGCCCTTCCAAATGGTGCCTGGCATTAACCCCTGGGGAGCTGGATCGCGAATTGGCGCTGAAAAGCGCCGGTTCGCGATCCTTTCCCGGAGCTGGCCGACATCTTGGATGTCGGCCAAGCCTCCGGGAACTCCCCCTGAGGACTGGTGTCATCATGCGTAGCACGATGACGCCAGTCCTGGACTTAACCCCTAACTGCCACCAACTGTGGAGATAGGGAGTTCCAATGAACTCCCTATCTCCCGATCCGTGGCAGTTAGGGGTTAATGTTTGGTATGGTTGGATCGGCCAGAGCATGGCCGTTCCAACGATACCAAACATGAAAGTGAAAAAGTTTGTCAAAAAAAAAAAAAAATTAAAAATAAAGATAAAAAAAATTAAAAAACAAATTATAAAAAAAAAATAAACACTTTTTTTTTTTTTTTTGGTTTGTTAATGCAGCAATATTGTTCCCATTTCAATTATAATGTGAACAATGATGCTGCACTAACGATTTTTGTATGCGGTGCGTTTGTTAAAAATAGTGTAATTTTCCCCAAAAAAAATGTAACGAGACCCCATCTCTAACTTTTTTAACAAGCGCACCCCATACAAAATATAACCGCAATTGCTCGCATGTTAAAATGTGAAAAAAAACACTTTACACATTGTAAATTATTGAAAATACATATTTTATTGCATTTTTCGTTATAATATACAGACATGACATAACGTATACATATAATAATGACATATTATGAATCTACCGAGTCTGACGGAAAGAACGATATATAATATGTCTGGTCATATACTAAAATAAGCCTTCAAAACATGTTTAAACATGATGAGCTAAACCGGTAAAAATGACCTCAGCACAGGGGCGGGAAAAGCCTCAGCAGCGAAAGGGTTAACTCATTTATTTTTTTATATATATTTAAATTAATTTTAATATAATTATTTAAATAATATATTTTATATTTTATTATATAATAATTATTTTAATCAAATACATTTTAATAAAATACTGTATTTTGATATAACATTATTTTAATAAATGATATGTTAAATATTTTTTTTGAGTTTTATTGCTATGGAGCTCTGTGATACGCTCATACACACTGCACATTACTGGGAGGTTTTTTTAACATATTCAAGTTTTATTATGAAAAAACAAATATAACATATAGGCAGTACATGGTGAATCATATACATCAGGAATAAACCTCAAAGACACATAATAATACCATAAAACTGAAAATGGAAATATGAATCTATAAGGAGTGGGGGGACAGCAATGAGTTATCAAATATTATGTTACATGTAAGACATATCAGTTCGTATATACTGTGAGTTTTAAAAAGTGATCATAGCTTCTCACGTGTGCCACAAGGACTTTCTGTGCAGCGGTGCACCCTTAGCTGCAATGAGTAGGTGATGGCTGCTGCAGCAGAGCTTTCACCATCTGTAAATCTGGAGGAGGCATGATGGATTCCCCCAATTCGTTGTTGGGCCCGAGTGGATTTTCTTTCTCATTAAAATCATTATTTTGAATATTGTGTGAATAAATTCATTCTTTAACACAGCATGTACATGTCGGTTATGAGTCAGTTTTTTTTTTTTTTGACCTCCTGTGGGCATGGCACATGGGGCCCCACGATCTCTTATTGCCCGGTGGCCCCGTTAGTTGTCAGTCCGCCCCTGGAAACAGTAGTAGTAATGGATTAGATAAAACGAGTGTTTATTTTGCTTGATCTGTAAATTGCACCATGCACTATGTCAAGTAAGGCATGGGTATACATAAATGCCAACTGACCCAGCTTTCCAGGGATGATCCTCGGTTTGTGCTTGCTGTCCTGGGTGTTAAAGGGACACCCTCACTTAACTAAGCTGTAACTAGATTACTTGTACATTACAAACAAAACCACATTATAAACAAATGCTGCTGATTTTCTTTCTTTGCCTGAAGGAATTACATGTAAAAAGGAAAAATTTAATTATAATTTTTTTTTATCTCCTTGTTTTGTTGATTTTTACCATGAGGTAATATTTACCAAAGATTTTTTTATACTTCTGTGGCTCATCTAATCTACTTACATAATCAGCTACTTGAGATAAGAGATGGCAGCTGAATGAGGTAAAACAGGGAGCTGAAAAGACTTCTAATATACCCCCTTGTGATGCCCTTTGAATACATCCCACACAATACAATGAGATTTGAGACAACGGTCGACCCATAGACTCCATCCAATGGCAATTGCCACACAGTGAGGAGCAAGTGATGTAAAGATACTTTGGGGGGTGGCAGGTTACAACACAAAAGATCACAAAATGGCTGCACCCAGTGACAGAGTAAAATATTTTATTAACTAAACATAGTTGAGAAAAACAAAGTACACGTAAGATATTAGCAACATAAAATAAACACAATAAGGACATTTCATTTTTTTGGTGGATTTGGCTCTTTATTTGTCCCAGGACCCTGTCCCGAGATTTGAGTCTTAGAGTGAATTAATTAATTTTAGATTTACGGGTCAAGTATCCCCAGGGACAGCAAGCACAAACCAGGAACCTACCAAAAATACAGTGACAGTTGGCAATTAGGCTCCGTTCACACCTGGGTGTTTTACAGCGCGTTCCTGCTCGCTGTAAAACGCCCAAACACAGAAATCCCATGATTTTCTATGGGGCTTGTTCACACCTGAGCGTTTTACAGCGCATAGGAATGCGCTGTAAAACGCCATACACCCAAAGAAGTACGGGACCTTCAGCCAAAGACTGCAGCGTAAACGCGCTTCAATGCGTGTTTTTCACGTTTGCGCGATACGCACGCCAATAAACATGCGTAATACGCGCATATGAAAAACGCTGATGTGTGAACCCAGCCTAAGGGTATACTGTGTGGCGTCCCTTATAAAGCAAGTCCAGTCAACACCTGAAGTCCCGCTGTAGGTTTAATCCGTGTACAACCTTGGTGATGTTTAACAGTAGCATTTTTGTTTTTTTTCTCAATGGAATACAAAAAGGATTACGAAACCTGTTACGAGAGAGGATTATGAGACCCCTGCAGTTCAATCCAATCCAAAATTGTCCAGTACTACTATATGAACAAAAGGGCTCTGCAGTTTTTAGAAAGGATGTACATGGTTTGTATGCTTAACTGCAGTTTTACTAGCAATAAGGCTGGTGTCAGACGAGTGCACTATGTGCACCCGTACTGAAGTGCCTCCCAGTGTCCGTCACAGTGTTGTGATGCTGCGACAGGGCCGGCCACACGCTGTAGTGCGCGCACAATTGCGAACGCTACAGCAGGAATGTTGGGTCCGTTTAGAAAGCCTCCCTGTTGAAGTGCTACGAAGCACGTTCGACGGGGCTGCAAAGCTCAGTGAGGTGGCCAGATGGGCATCAAAGTGGAAGGAACGTCCACTCTCACGGACGTTCCTTCCGCTTGTAAAAAAGCTCTTCTGACACCAGCTTTAGGCCCCGTTCACACTGTGCGACATAGTGCGATAATGTCACGCGACGTCACGGTTTTGTGCGATTTTTGCAAAGCGCCACCAATGCAAATCGCAAAATTGCAGATAGCAAATCTCAAAAAAAGGGTCATGTACCAGCGACCTGCTACTGCGACGCGCGACATGCGACGTCGCGTGGCAAGATGTGAACAGCTCCATTGAAATGCATTAGAGAAGCTACACAGCACGACGTTGCGCGTATTTTGCTGCAACGTTGCTGCAAAATCCATGTGATAAATTGCACAGTGTGAACGGGGCCTAAATGTGCACCAAAGTTTTTCAATGATATTCTAGCAGAAATATACTTTATTAACCTACAAACCTAACTCATTTTTTCATGATCTGCAATACTAAAGGGATTCTTCACCAAATGTTGAATCAGTAAAATATTATCAATCCAAAGACCAAAATATCTGGTTTTAAATCTTTTTTTTTTTTTTAATTCTGTGTTTTATTAAAGTTTTTCAGCGTAATACACAGCAAAATGATGAAACTGCGATCATATGCAAGGTAAAACAAAAAAACTGAGGTACATTATGAGAGGCATAAGTAAAGAAAGGATGCGTAATCAACTGGTGATAATTAAGCGCGTAAACCAAGGATAGATACCATGAGGTAGCCACATAACCGTACTCCATGCACAAGAGATATAAGGACAGAGAGTAAGAAAAAAGAGGAGAGAAAAAAAAAACATTGGGTTGGGGGGACAAGGGGCAAGGGAGGTGAGGTCTACTAGGGTAAGGACGGGTCACTATAAATCTATTTTTTAACTATATTATTTCTTTGGCTCGTGTGTTATGGCCTAAGATTTGCAATCAGAGACAAAGACTATTTAGTCAGTAAGCTTGGAATTTCCAGGAATTCCTAAATTAGAAAAAAATATTATAGGCTGCAATGCAATCATTGACCATTTCTGGTTTATTGTCATATAGGTTTCTGTTGGTTCACATGAAATATGCTGTTAGCAGAGCTGGAATTGGCTCAGACAGGATAGAAATGTTCCTTCTGAATCTTTCCTATTTATAGCAGGGGAGAAATTTTGAATACTCCTAGCAGCATTATCAAATAATAAACATATTTACAGGGTTTGTACAAAACTAATGTATTACATAATTGCAATTTGTTTATGTTAATGAAATGAATTGCCATGCTAATACTTGGTAATAATAATAAGTATATGTACTTATGTTTGTGCCAGTACACAAATAATACTTCCTTTAGTGCCCATCGTCCAAACTCCTACGTATGTCTACAGTCTAACTGGTAAAATGAGCTTTTCACATCGAAGAGTGAGATTATCCGTGGTTTTGCAGCAGCAAATAATCCCCCCTTGAAGAGAAATCCAAAATTAATGAAACTCTGTGGATTGCCAGTCATGTCCCTGGGGGAGGGGGAGGAAGACGCTTCCTTTTTAATTAATTTGTTTGATATTTGCAAACATCTGCAAGTCTACAAAGTGTACAGTGAATATGCTTGGGTGTCCTTGAAATGCAACTTATCATCAGAGATGGATAGATAAAACCAATCGGGAATAGTCAGAGCCGGCCCAAGCCTCCGTGCTTCCTGGAGCCATGGATGAAATGCTGCCCCCCCAAAAAAAAACATGCGTGTATGAGCGTATCACAGAGCTCCACAGCCATAAAGCTCACAGCAATGTGCAGTGTGTATAAGCGTATCACAGACCGCCACAGAAATTTTAAATATACAAAATTATTATAGTAAAAAATAAATATATTAATATATTAAATATAAAGAGATAAACGTTGCCCACTCTCCTGCTTACCTTTTCTTTGCAGGGAGGGTGTTGAACTTGAATCCCTGGTGGTCCAGTGGCAGAGGAGGGGCCGGTCCAGTAATACTGCACTGGGCCACTTCATCTGTAGTCCTTATACATTCCTGGTGGTCCAGTGGCTGTGGGCTCTGCAAAGCAATCTGTGCTTCGCGCACAGACCGCATGCAACGTCCCACACTGGAGTCTAGACTCGAGCGCAGGCGATCGCTGATGACCAATCACCTGACCATGGGCACTCTCTGACACAGTCAGTGAACAGCAGCAGTCAGGTGACAGTTCATCATCAATCGCCGCCGATGTTCAAGTCCAGACTGCAGTGTGGGGACTAGCTTTGTGGTCTGTGCACGAAGCACAGATCGCTTTGCAGAGCCCACAGCCACTGGACCACCAAGGATGTAGAGATCAAGGGTCCCGGCGGCTGTCCATGGGATGCAGCCAGCTGCCGGGACCCAGAGTGTGCTGCCCCACGGAATGTGCCACTTGGAGCCGTTGCTCCAACCGGCACCATGGTGGGGCCGGCCCTGGGAACAGTGTATTGAATAGAAACCCCCAACCTTTAAAAACCTGTGTATACACATAATTTACTCAATATTTAGTAAACACACAGTTCACATTAGTGCAAAAGTTGCTGGAGCAAGAGGCTTCATCTTTAAGTTTATCGTAATGAATTTGTAATATTTTTGTTGTAAACTAGGGCACTATTCCCTAGTGTGCGCTAAAATGGGGGTGCTAACGGGGAAAATATGCTCTTGCAGGTTGACAACTATTTTAATAATCGAATAGTTGTCGATTAATCGATTAGTTGTTTCAGCCCTAGTTGAAATATTGGCTTGCATGTCCTGACGGTAACTAGCACTAGCACTTTGTAATACCTTACTTATTAAAACGCTAATTAATGATGGCTCTCTCCAAATTAAGAATAGGATGTGCAAAGTACAGTACGTTCGCAGAAGCTAGCGCAAGAACCAATGCTCTATTATTATTGTCATCATTTATATAGCGCCAACAGTTTCCGCAGCGCTTTACAATAACCAAAGGGAACGAAATACATATAAACGGACATAGGATGGAAACAAGAGGTGTAGAGGGCCCTGCTCATGAGCTTACAGTCTAGAGGGATTGGGGTTGAGGAAGACAAGAGGAATTGCACTAGATAGCAGGATCATTAGTGCCAGTGGTTTGGGAATGGTGGGGCCATTCAAGCGGATTCAATCAAGTGTGAGTAGGTGAGCAGTGGGATGAGTTGCATCAGTGATGCAGTACGCTAATCTGAAGAGATGGGTTTTGAGGGATTTCTTGCAGGCCTGAAGGTCAGGGGAGAGTTTGATAGGGCGAGGCAAGTCATTCCACAAGACTGGTGCTGCCCTTGAGAAGTCTTGGAGGCTAGAGTTGGCCGTGCGTGTGTAGACCGATGACAGGTGAGATCACCTGCTGAACGAAGTTGTCTAAATGGGACGTGCTTGTGGAGTAACGAAGACATGTAGGGAGGGGTTGAGTTATTGAGTGATTTAAACGTGAGCATCATTATTTTAAACTGTATCCTGAAACGTACAGGAAGCCAATGGAGGGACCGGCAGAGGGGGGGGGAGTATGCGAGGTGCGTTTAGTGAGAAAAATAAGCCTGGCCCATGCATTCATTACAGATTGCAAAGGGGCGATACGGGAGTTGGGGAGACCAATAAGGAGCGCATTGCAGTAGTCAAGTCGTGAGTTATTTCATATGGGTTTAGCGTCAGGAAGGTAATATGGGGGGCATGAGTTAAAGAGACTCATCCTGAAGATAATGCTTACACATCCGAACGCTAATGTTAGCGTTCACTATATGTTTTTCCCTTCATCATCCCTGTAGTGCAGGGCTCGAATCCTGCGGGAACGGCGTTTCCGCACTTCTCCCGCAGCGGGAACGTTGCGGGAACGCATGTTCCTACCTTGGGCCAACTTATCGCTGGGGCTGCCAGTGGAATGCATTAACCATATTCCGCTAGCAGCCCCCTCGACAGGCCGTGTTCCCCGAGCGCCTGCCTGCTCTCTGTGCGCGGCTGCCATCCTCAGCCCTGTGAAGGCTGTGACGCGGCCTACAGCTGAGATCTCGCAAGATCGTGTCATAGCCTTCAGTAGCCGGCGGCCGCATGCAGGAGCAGGCTGGACTCGAGCAGGGAAGAAAATGCAGCGCGGGACACCTAATCCGGAGGTCTGAGCTGCTGGTAAGTATAATTCAGGGGGTCCAGTGCCTGTGTATACAATTCTGGGGGTCCAGTGCCTGTAATTCTGGGGGTCCAGTGCCTGGGTATACAATTCTGGGGGTCCAGTGCCTGTAATTCTCGTGGTCCAGTGCCTGGGTATATAATTCTGGGGGCCCAGTGCCTGTGTATACAATTCTGGGGATCCAGTGCCTGTGTATACAATTCTGGGGTCCAGTGCCTGTAAGTCTGGGGGTCCTGTACCTGTAATTCTGGGGGTCCAGTGCCTGGGTATATAATTCTGGGGGTCCAGTGCCTGTAATTCTGGGGGTCCAGTGCCTGGGTATACAATTCTGGGGGTCCAGTGCCTGTAATTCTGGGGGTCCAGTGCCTGGGTATACAATTCTGAGGGTCCAGTGCCTGGGTATACAGTTCTGGGGGTCCAGTACCTGGGTATACAGTTCTGGGGGTCCAATACCGGGGTATACAATTCGGGGGGTCCAGTGCCTGGGTATATAATTCTGGGGGTCTGCCTGGGTATATAATTCTGGGGGTCCAGTGCCTGGGTATATAATTCTTGGGTGTCCAGTGCCTGGGTATATAATTCTGGGGGTCCAGTGCCTGGGTATATAATTATTGGGGGTCCAGTGCCTGGGTATATAATTATGGGGATCTGCCTGGGTATATAATTCTGGGAGCCTGTGCGTGTATAATTCTGGGGGTCTTTGCCTGTGTGTGTATATAATTATGGGGGTCTGTGCCTCTGTGTATATATAATTCTGGGGGCCTGTGCCTGGTTTTACATGATTCTCGGGGGGTGTATATATACTTTTTTTTTTCTCTTTGGGTAATGGGGGTTGTGGAATTCTTGGGTGAGTTCCCTCACTTTTTTTCCCAGGTCTTGACCCCTGCTGTAGTGTCACGATTGGCGGGGCCTGGCATGAATACAGGAGGGTTGGGTGTGAGCCAACTTTGCAGTGAAACAAGATACAGGAATAAAGAACACCAAACAGGGCTATTTATTTCAAGCTCAGTATGAATCGACAAGACTTGACTAGAACCAAAACACTAGAACAGAATCTAAACCGACAGGAATCTAGAACCAAAGCACAATACCTAAACCACAGACTAGAACTAAAGCACATAAACAGACACAGGAATATAAACCTAAGACCTAGAAGCAAAATACAAGAATAAACCAAATAGAGGGAGACTAGGCACTAGAACAGAGGAGAGATACAGAAGGGGAACAATGAAGGAACAGAGTAGATCAGAGCAGAGATGCAGAAAGGGGCTAGACAAGAAAGGGATGGCTGGGAGTAGTAGGAGTGGGGACTGAAACTAGAAACAACAAGGAGGTAGAAGCGATAAAGGGCAGTATATTAAAAGGGGCAAGTGAAACAAATGGACACAGAGGGAAACCTAATAGAAAACAGAAAGGGCAAACTCTGAATACACAAAATACATTCTACTTATACCAAACCAATAAAATGGAGAAGTTGTGTGTGCATTCATTATTGCTGCAGCATATATGCTCAGATTGAATTTGGCAGGCACAAAAACTTAACGTGAGATAATTATGGTTCTTAATTCTGATTGGCTGAATTGCGTGAAAAAAACAGTCCACACACTGATTGCTGCGCGCAACGGTACTGTGCGAGCATTTGTGCGTGTCCGGTTTAAGCGCGTTATTGATCGACGGATAAAAAATGCGCGAGGATTGTAATTCCAGCAGTGACGTTTAACGCTTGGCGCACAAATTCACGCATTGCGCGAGCGTTTTTACGCAAAGATTGTAATATAGCCCTATATACTGTATATCCAGGCAACAGTATTAAATGGAACAAGCAGAAGAATGGTCAAAACTAAGTAATGGGTCTAGTACACAAGAAGTCAATGCTAAACAGGGGACAAGAGGGCAACAGGAAGGTACTAAGAATAAACTAGAAAAACAGAAGTACTACTGAATAACAAAGGGTATACAGACAGGAGATCCAGAAATCAGAACTGCACTCAACCAGGGCCAGGACTGCAGTGAATGAGGAAGCGACGCCTTGAGGGTGTTGCTTCCTTTTACGCACAGTTCATAAGTCCTAGATAGAGTCCAAGTGAGGTTCCGGGGCGATATACAGATCCGCTAGAAAAAGTCTTGGACTCTGTATGGCAATACAGAATGTGGCTGCCAAACTGGAATACAGGGGACGCTAGAGGCTCAAAATGTCCAGATCGTCACATGTAGCTTCCAACAAACCAGACACATTTTTTTTATTTTCATTTAACACCTTCATCTTAGACACCGTCCAAGTTCTGGCAAGTGGCACATCTAATTCAGAAGTGTTTAGAAGCACATTACTGAAATACCACTCAGGGTTCCAGTGCCAGTCTGTAAAGGTATTGTACAAAGATTTTTAGGAAACCGCTTATCTGAGTAGTTTAAGTCAGGTCATCACTGGCAGTAACGAATTGCCAATGCTTCAAGTAGATCTACTGGCCACAAAGCATTTTTGTGGAAATTGCGGTACCCCGCTCCAGCCTCGGTTGACACTTTTGCCCCAAGTACGTTTATGTGTCATCTCATTTCTCTCCAGTGATTCTGGGGCCCTGTTTCCACTCAGGTATTTGACGTACATTGATATTGTGGCAGACTTAAACATCTTATGATCATAATTAGGGACCAAATCTCCATCATTGTTCCCCTAGATAGGTGGTTTTAAAATCTTTAATGTTATATCTAAGGCTAGGGTCAGACGAACGCATTTTCACGTTGTCTGTGAAAAAGTGCGTTCGAACGAATGGACGTATTTTTTCACGGAGTACGCGATACCGGTCATACTATGCGCATTTTTCGTCCGTGATTTTGTACGGATCATCAATAAAACACTTTGTGCATCTGGACGTTATGTAGGCTGGACATTAGCAGCGTCTGACGTCTCCTAATCACACACACACACCGCTAGCGGACGCAGCGCACTCTGTACGTCTGTACTAGCGGTTTTACGTTCTCGAAAAAATGCGTTCATTTTCCACTTGCGTTGCGCAGCCGGACTTTCGTGCGACCGTACTTCGTATATTGGCCGTCATTGCCCGGCATTTGCTGCTAGTGCGGCCGTGATTAAGTGCGCCTGCACGCGCGTTCGCACTGCCTCAGTCTGACCCTAGCCTAAGCAGAGTGCACGGTGTCTTGTATGTTGTATTCATTCTCAGTAGCACCCTTATGTGAAATACATGGCAAGGCGAGAGCAGTCTCTCCCAGTTTCATATACCTGTAAGTAATTAATTTTTATAGGGATATAGTGGTGTTGTTGGTGTTAATTTTGTTTAATACCTTTTTTTAAAATTTTTGTCCACATTCTAAAAATGTAGGGCCCTTTTACAATCTTCGCGCAAACGTTTGCGCCGGCGCAAAAACGCATTAACGCATTAACGCGAGGGGTAAAACCCTTTGCGCTGAACATTGTATTACAATGTCAGCGCAACAAACGCGCGTATATGTCTACCGAGGGTGATCGCTGCGCGAGCTTACTGTACGTCGCGCGTCCTATACTTAACATTTTGAGCGCAAATGCGTTTGTGCGCTGGTATGCGGATTGTATTACAATCTATGCGCAGGAAATAACGCATAGACGTTGCGCGCATAATTTTAGCAACTCCTAAAAGCTGGTTTTAATAGCAAATTCTATCAACCTGGCCGAAACCAAATACACCAGCCCAAAAAAAGTCTAGTTACACATTCTAAACATACCAAACCAATAAATGTGAGAAGTTGTGTGTGCATTTTTTATTGATGCAGCATACATGCGCAGATTGACTTTGACAGGCGCAAAAACTTAACGTGAGACAATTGTGGTTCTTAATTCTGATTGGCTGAATCGCGTGAAAAAAACAGTCCGCACACTGATTTCTGCTTGCAACGTTCCTGCGCGCGCGTTTGTGCGTGTCCGTTTTACGTGCATTATTGCTCGACAGATGAAAAAATACACTAGGATTGTAATTCCAGCGTTGATTTACGCGCGTTAACGTTTTAAAGCGAGCATTTTAACGCAAAGATTGTAATAGGGCCCTTATACTTTTAACAGGAAATTTTGGATACAGTGAATGTAGTTTAACCTCCCTGGCGGTCCGATTCTGACATCTTTTATATGTCAGAATCTGTCCAATTTATTCTGGCCCCCTAGCGGTATAAGTGTGACTCTGGGGTTAACTTTCAATATTGAAAACAGTATCCCCGAGCCACACTCAGACCGATACCTACATGTCCCTGCGCTCCCTCGCTGTCCCCGCAGTCACACTGCAGCCGATCGCGATGTCACACTTCCTGGTTCACTCCTCGCGAGAAGGGAACCAGGCAGTGTGACGTTGCGAGCGGCTGGAGGAGACTACAGGGATCAGCGAAGGAGCGCAGGGACATGTAGGTATCCAGCCCGAGTGTGGCTCGGGGATACCGCTTTCATACAAAAAGTTAACCCCGAGCCACACTCGGGAAAACCACCAGGGGGTCCTTCACTATCCACATTCACACTAGTTTTTTAACCCTCAACCTTTTTTTTCCCCTGTTAAACAATATAATAATTGGGCAGATGATGTCAGGTGTCCTGTGTCAGGTGTGCAGAATTGGGGGCCCAAGCCCAAGATTAGTTATACACGGAGATCTTGGGTACAGTGAAACCAAAAAGGGGTTTATTCTGAAAATAAATGTTTAACACTGGAGAGGGATGAGGCAGGAAAGGGATGACTATGGAGACAGAGAGAAGACACAGAAGGCCAAGATTAGAATACACACAGTATACAATAAAGACAAACTGGACATAAGAGGACTCACAGATCTCAGACAGGCAATACAAGAAAGGCGTGGCTATTGGACAGGAGGACAGGGCAGGAAAAAGGTTGAGATAGGGTTACTGAGGCAGAGTGAATGTCTGTTTGGCAAGGTCTTGGTCCAGCAAGCACCTGTGCTTGGTCCGGCAAGGTCCTGGTGCCATCTCCAAAAATGATTGCTGTGAGAGTTAGGAGAAAAGCTGATGTCAGCATGCAGGGCATGGGGAGGACAGCGTTTAAATTTTCAAACTTTCAAGCGTACTTTTTTTTTCACCCCGTTCATCAGCTTGTCGTTTTTTTCCAGCGGCTGCTCTGCGCTGTGATCAGCAGCTCGTCAGCTTTTTCCTGCAATTCCGTTGTGGTTTTTGCGGCAGTTTCTGCGGGTTTTCGGTGAATGTTCAGTGAGTGTTCGGCGGGTTTGCTACAAGTTTTCCCTGCACTACGGGGACCCTGCGGTGTATGCTGAATACACTGCAGGGTGGCAGACTGTGATTCCCGAAGTGCAGGGAAGCGTGGGGAACGAGAGGGCATCGAAATGTCGGTGACATTTCAGACCTCTCTGAATTACCCTGTATTACTTCATTTTTATGCAGAATCACAGGTATTTTTATTATATATTGCCTTAAGAATGCATGCGGTGAAAAATTGGAGAACCAGACACTCAGTCCATCAATAGTAATATGCAAGTGCTGTGGTAACCTAGAATCCAAGCCTTCTTTCTATCTGCAGTAGTTATGTAATTTAAAGTGGAGGCACTGAATTCTGTGTGTATTTGTGTATTCCAATGGCAAAAAAAATCATGTAGAATATTTGAAATAAATAAAGGTAGCATCGGGTTTTTTCTGACAAAATTGAAGAAAAAAATGTTTTCTTACTAATTTATTATAGATTATGTAATATATTTAATTTATTATATATTATAGTTATTCAATTAGTTTCCATCTGCTGAGTTTATGTAGGGAGTAAACAGAGTTAATCTGTAAATGTGTGATATTATATTATCATAATTATTTTACAGTTATCTGTGATTTCAAGGCTGTCAGAGACTTATTCGTATTGTCTTTTTTTCTTTCTTGCAAGCTGTACATGACATCAAGAAAACACAGAATGTGGCTCAAATATATGGCTGGCAAAGGCATGAATATGAACAGTATTCAGTGCCGGATTAACCCCTTAAGGACGCGTGGGTGGTACCCTTAAGGGTTGGCTTTCGCCGGTGAGGCGTACAGAGACAGGTGCCGTCGCGCTGCACTGATTGCGCCACTGATTATGGCTTGAGTTCAGACTGTCCCCGTGCAGCCAATGACTCGCGCTGTGAGTCGGCGTGCGCAGGCTGCAAAGAGGGGCCAAGGCGGCCACATTGAAGACAGCGGGGCATACATGTACGCCCTGTGTCTTCAAAGCCCTCCGGCCGCAAGGACAGCATAGAACGTCCTACGGCGGAAAGGGGTTAACAGAGGGGTTATTGGAGCTGCTGCTCAAGGCCTATGCTACCATAATAGTCCAGAGAAAGGATAACTATAGAGGTTATTCACTAACCTCCTAATTGGCCCCGAATTGCACCGGACGATAAATTTCACGGTTTGGTGCAATTTTGTGCCAATTCATCTATTCGCTAAGCTGTGAATTTGCCAAATGGTAGCAAATTGACAGCGACCTACAGGCCAACTTATACATCTTGCTGCAATTCGGTGGCACGTGTGATGGAACGGCCATGACAATGCTTAATTGCATTTCATTTTCTGACATTTCATTGCCCTGTATTTAGTGTTTGCGAGATACTGTGTTTTTTCCCCATGTGTAATTTGTAACCATTTGCCTGCTTCCACCCCTCCCCCAGATCTGGATGTAACCAGAACTCTTATCAGTTTCCTTTGTTAGGAGATCAGTGTATGTTTGGGGAGGGGGAGGATCTGGTGTAGAGCAACGCAGGGGTGTGGTTTTTACGTTTACGTGTCTGCAACTGTAGACCTCTGAATAGAGAATTCTGCGTTTGGTGTTCAATCTGCAAATACTCCTTTCACAGTTTATGTGTCTACTCTGTGTGGGTACGAATACCTCCTGGGTTCAGCGGAAAGGGGTGCCCAGACGGAGGTTCCCGAGCTTGGGGGTACCAGGATCCGTAAAAGCACGGAAATTGCCCTTTAGAAGAGGAAACGTGTCTTCTAATGACAGAACGCTGAGCTTCACCAAAACTCTGGTGAAATGCCATGATTTTCGGTGTTTCCGTTTGACTGGTTTATAGAAGAGAATTCCAAAGGATTCAATATAAAAATTTAATATCTTTTTAAATTTTGTTTTTAAAGACCGTTTATTCTATTCATTTTCAGCCAAATACTTTTTCGTTTAGAACCCCTATTTGCATGGTTTTGTATTTTTTTAGACTAACAGGGTTATTCAAAGAGCTCCGAATTGCTGGCGAAAGGTAACCGAACGCTGAAATTCAGCGTTCAGTTACCTTTCCTGGCCATTCGGCTATCCAGAGAGCAGGCAGTTCGCCAAATGTTGGCGAATTGCCTGCACATACGGTGCCTGTTCGAGGGCAGTGAAATCCCCATAGATTCGTCTATTCAGAGAACAAAAACCAGCAGTGAAAAGTTGCCGAAATACCCTGCCATTCAGTTGCTTCATTCGACAGGTTTATTCAGGCGAATCCCATAGGCTTCAATGTTAAAAATATTCCCGTTTTAATTCAATATCTAATAAACCATTTATTATAATGTTCTCCAGTATAAAGTCTCTTTATTTATAGATTTTGTAGGATCTTTTAACCATTTTTCGAGATTGTTTTGCAAAAAAATCTTTCCATTTTTTTAAAACATTTTTTCTTTTTTCTGTAACAGCCCTTTTTATTATCATTCATTGGACCTCATATGTAAACTTCAGACATTTTCACTCAGTAGTTTGTTTGCAATCAGCGTTTCACTTTTTCAAATATTCAAGCGTACGGTTTTTATTTTCACTCCATTCGTCTACGGTGTTGGGTTTTTCCGGCGGCTGCTCTGCTCTCTGATCGGCTCCTGCTTGGGTTTCTCTGGCGTGTTCGGCGGGGTTAATCCAGATGTTTTTGCAGGTTTTGGTGTGCATTCGCCTGGGTTTTGCGGTGAGTGTTCGGCAGGTTTTCGGCGGCTTTACCCTGCACTACGACGGCCCTGTGGTGCTTGCTGAACACACCGCAGGGTCGCCGAAATGGGATCGCCGAATCAAGCCAAATTGAAGAGAACGAAAAGTCACCGAACGTACGGTGTCTTTTCGATTCTCTTTGAATAACCCTGTAAATTTTTGTCTTTAAATTTTTTTTAAAAGCCTTTTTTTAAATTCTGTAACAGACCTTTTTATTATTTTTTAAAGGACCTTGTTATTATTTAGACATATGTTAATACATATTTATTGGTTTAAATACCTATTGGGAGAATAGGAGACTTACGTTTCTTTGGTTTTTTTTAGCAGTTTAGGGGAATTCGCCGTTATTCGGCTGTTATCGGTGCACCTTGTTGTTTTTCGTCAACGTTTGATAACTGCTTCAGCAATTCTTTTTCAATAAAATATGGTTGCCATTCGCTAAATAGTGAAGTCTTCTAATGTTTTGCAAAATGGAATCGCCGAAATGCTTAAAAATGGGCTGAAAAGCAAAGCCCCAAAATTGTACGCAACAGTCAAAATGAGCTCAGCACACAGGGGTGAAATGGCTCAGCAGGGTAGGGCTGCGCTCCTCTGCTGCTTACTCATGGCCAAATCAGTGCAGAGGCAACAGGTAAGAGGAGAGATGAGCGGCCGACACATGAAGTGGGAGGCCGAATTGCTGCACTATGTGCCTCTGGATTATATTTGCCCCCTTAGGCCAAAAGTTGCCAGTCAGACCCTAGTAATACCACATTGGGAGGTGAGAAGAAGTAGGCAGAGGCACACCCAGCTCTTCCGCTCTAAACCCATGAAGGCCTTAATCCAGTTCTGGCAGTATGCAACCCCAGTAGTTAAAGTTACAATAAAACCAATGTTAGGCAGCGCTCCTCCGTAAGGAAATATTCTTTCTTTTTTCTTTTTTGCTTTCTATTTATACATTGTATTGTTTCTGTCCACGGAGGAGCGCTGCCTATTTGTGTGTATCCTATTTGTGATTTTGAGGTATTGGGAAGAATATCTTTTCTTTTGGGCTTAATATAGCGATCCCCCCCCCCTCCTTTATGGTGTAAGCGCACTACTATACTTTGTTTCTCTAATAAAACCAATGTTAATGCATCTTTAAAATTTCGTATTGTCCAACAAACCGTACAGTATATAGTAAAAACCAGACTATAAAGTAAAACAGCTAAGAAAGGTATTGTTGCTAATCATATACAGTATGTCCATTTTGAGCTAAAATTACATTAAAACTGGTGTCCATAGCAGGTTCAGAGTACAGCATAGACAAATAATAGGTGAAATCAACAGAAAAACAGCAATTAAGCAATCTACTTGTGGCTATAAGATGCTATATCAAACAAGTAGTCAGGGGGCCAAATAAAACATCTCAAGTACAAGTTAAGGGAGTAAGGGGACTACATCCCCCTTAGTAGGCATAAAAGGGGGGAAAATATCTGGGATGGGGCAGGAGGGGGGAAAGAGACAACCCCCCCCCACAAACTTTACAAAGAGCCGAGGAAGATCATCACGTAAAAGAGTCAACAGCAAGGGGAGTAAGTTGGAGGCGAGAAGAAAACTCAAATGAAAGGTAGGAGTGAGTAAGAAAGCAAAGGAAAGTGTAAATATTGAGAACAGGGCTCGTTGGGCGGGAGGCATCCACAGCCACAACCGCAGACCAGTCAGGGACTAACTCTTAGGCTAGGGTCAGACGAACGCATTTTCGAGTTGTCTGTGAAAAAGTGCGTTCGAACGAATGGACGCATTTTTTCACGGAGTACGCGATAGCGGTCATACGATGCGCATTTGCATCCGTGATTTTGTACGGATCATCAATAAAACACTTTTTGCGTCTGGACGTTATGTTGGCCGGACATTAGCAGCGTCTGACGTCTCCAAATCACACACACACACCGCTAGCGGACGCAGCGCACTCTGTACGTCAGTACTAGCAGTTTAACGTTCTCGAAAAAATGCGTTCGTTTTCCACTTGCGTTGCGCAGCCGGACTTTTGTGCAGCCGTTCTTCGTATATTGGCCGTCATTGGACGTCATTTGCTGCTAGTGCGGCCGTGATTAAGTGCGCCTGCACGCGCGTTCGCACTGCGCTCGTCTGACCCTAGCCTTAAGGGGGTCTGACTGAGTGTACGGGCCCTGACTGATGTCTGTCACAGGCGACCGAAAACAAGTAGGAAGATGGTTATTTATTGAAGACTAGCCATTTATGAAGATGGCTAATAATTTTAGTTTTGTGTTGTCTGATACTTGCTTTATATGGATATTATCTCCTCTTTCCACTAAAGAAAGCTTTGCTATTTACCAAAGCAATCTACAAAAATCAATTCTTGACTTGTATTTTTACATATGAGCATAGATTGTGAAGTCTGTTCACTAAATGCTAGCATTTTAGTGCCTCAGACACATATCCAAGCTAAAACAGCCTATGAAATTAACAGGGTTATCCAAAGAGATTCGAATTGCTTGAGAAAGGTAACCGAACGCTGAAAATCAGCGTTCGGTTACCTTTCCTGGCCATTCGGCTATCCAGAGAGCAGGCAATTCTCCAAATCCTGGCGAATTGCCTGCACATACGGTGCCTGTTCGGTCCCTGTTCGAGGGCAGTGAAATCCCCATCAAAAAGCACTGCTTCGGCTATTCAGAGAACACAAACCAGCAGTGAAAGGTTCCCTAATGCCCTGCCATTCGGTGGTTTAATTCGGCAAATTTATTCAGGAGAATCCATAGGCTTCAATGTTAAAAATATTCCCGTTTTAATTCAATATCTAATAAACCGTTCATTATAAAATTCTGCAGCAAAAAGTCTCTTTATTTATAGATTTTTTAGGATACTTTAAGCATTTTTCTGAATTTTTAAAAAAAAATTAAAAGTCCGATTTTTTTTTTTTTTTTTTTTCAGTTTGCTTATTTTTTTTGTAACAGCCCTCTTTATTATCATTCCTGGACCTCCTGTGAAAATTTCAGACATTTTCGCTCAGTAGTTTCTTTGCAAACAGCGTTTCTTTTTCCCAGATTCATACAAATGGTTTTTCTAATTTATTCACTGCCTCCTCTACGTCACAGCTGCTTCGGCTCTGTGTGATTCGGCTCCTTTTCGGCTCCTGTTCGGCTCCTCTTCGAAGGTTAATCCAGATGTTTTTGCTTGTTTTCATAGTGCATTCGGTTAGTTTTCGTCAGGTTTACGGCAGCTTTTCCCTGCAATTCGGGACCCTGTGGTGCTTGCTGAATACACCGCAGGGTCACCGAAATGCAATCGGCAAAAGGAACCGAATTGAAGAGAACGAAAAGTCACCGAACGTGCGGTGACTTTTCGAATCTCTTTGGATAACCCTGTAAGTTTTTAATACATTTTGCAACAATATTATTTTACGTACCGTTTTTATAAGGTTTTGCCATTTAAGGCTAGATTTTCAGGTATAGGCTGCTAGAACATGAAAATACGCATTGGTTTTGCAGAAAATACAATAACATCACATGCTGGTACTCCAAATAATCCTATCATAACATGTCAGACTGTTTTCCCCTATTGTTCTTTGGCAAAACCTAATGCTGTTAAATAAGAATTTAATATAATGTAATTCTTCTTTGTTTTCCTTCTGCTGACAGGTTATACCACAGATCTTATACCCTATAACACAATGTTACAATACCTTTCCAGTTTCCTAACCTCAATCGTCAATTAGTTTCAAGAGTTCCTGGTTTTTTTTGGAAGAGGGGGAGGTGTTATAAGGGATATTATATGGTTAAAAACAGAAGGGGGTAGGAAACAGAGGGGTTAAATATTAACTCTTCTCGACCCCATTTAAACCCCCTCCCCACTTCCCATTCTAAATCATTTACAGGGTTATTCAGAGAGTGTGAAAAGCAGGAGAATGACTGGAGAATGACTGGAGAATGAAAAATTCTAGGTCAAAATAGCCGATTTGGAAAGTGACATGAAAGGGAGAATTTTTCTGGTTTGGCTATTTTGACCTCGAATTTTTCATTCTCCAGTCATTCTCCAGTCATTCTCCTGCTTTTCACGCTCTCTGAATAACCCTGTTAGTTTCCATTAAACACTCACTTGAAACCAGCCGTGGTCTCTCTCTGATCGATATGACATGCTTCTAGCTCAGCATGTCATGTGACTGCAGGGGACATGGTACTCCAGCCAATCCCATTGCTCTCAATACAGGAAGGCTTTCAATACTTTAGATGGGGCTGTTAACCAAAGTACTCAAAGCCAAGGAAACCTTAGTGCATGGCTCCCTGAGCGGAGGTTCTGGGCCGGATTAAATCCCTGCATTTTGGTGGGTGAACTAGCCACCCAAGCCCCCTCTGGATTTTAATTCTCATATGAACAGGCCCGCATCTTGTTTGGTCTTCTATTTTTTATTTATTTTGTTGTGGTCAATTTGGCACTCTTATTTGCTTGATACCTGGTAATTTATTTTGGTTATACTAGTAGAAAGTAATGCTGTTTTTGATGTGTTTTTTTATATTCATTCTATGTTATATTTAAATATTTGTGCTATTAAAATGTATTGTTTTGAAATATGGCATTACGTTCTTTCAAACTAGTGTCTTTGAAGGTGAGTACTGCATCTGACTAGTAACATTAGCGAGGTCTGTAAAGTTCCATGTTCTTTAATTTTCTCCTCCATCATAGGCGATGTATATGATGGTGAAACTAACATGTATGGTTGCGTTTTGTGAAAACCAGACATGAAATAAATGGCTAGGGAGAGCTATAAGAGCTGAACTTCACCCTACACCAGCATTCACATGTCGTGGAGACCTGAAGTGTACCCAGAAGGCTACAATCAGCTGTCATGCATCAGATGAAAATCCGCACTGCATCTAGAACACCCAGTTATCACAATGTATCCATGAACCAGGG
The DNA here is from genome assembly GCA_009667805.1 of Leptobrachium leishanense. Classification (NCBI taxonomy): domain Eukaryota; kingdom Metazoa; phylum Chordata; class Amphibia; order Anura; family Megophryidae; genus Leptobrachium; species Leptobrachium leishanense. The sequence goes on from CM019065.1 coordinate 249,115,557, forward strand.
CTGAAAAATTCACATGTAGCAGTTTGCATGTGACCGCAGATCACTGGTGCCAAATATGTATTTTATGGCTGCATAGCACTTAATGGAGAAGACATCCCTTAAAATGACAATCACGATCGTATCAATAAAACAAGTAATTTTAGTTTGATTAGGGCTCTATTCATCTTTGTACTTTTCTAAGCAATGTTAAAATGGTATGTAGCGCTCACTCCCGGAGTAGCCGCTGAATTAACCTTGTGTTAGTCTCACCGCACTAGGGAATAACTATACACCAGCACTGTTGTGGATTTTTATAGATTATATTCTTTACTGATCCCAATAAAGCAGCATATATAACGTAGATACGGTATTTAAACGACAGGCTTTCGTAACGTGGGAAAAACACGCGGCGGCAAAAGAAAAAGATTAACCCCCTCAGTTCTGGAGTGTAAGTCCCGTGAATAATAGCTCAAAAATGTGTATGTGTATTGTCTCGGGTCCCTGGGTACTGTATTCAACTGGCCAGTGAATGAAACAAACAATCTTCGACTAGTCACGTTGGGGCCCTGTGGATTTAAACAATACTGCAGCGCGCGTTTCTTATTTTTGGAACTGCGGCCTGGGAGGCCTCTCACCCATCCGATAGACAAACTGTCCAGCACCCGATCAAGGATCTTCTCCCGCCGTGCACTGGGACTCTGTGCCACTGGATCTGCTCCCTGCTTGTCGAATCTCCGCAACAGGAGCAACGATCCACCGCCTGCACTCTCAATCAATCAGCGCGGTCTCCTCACTCGGGGTCCAGCCGGAACCAGATTTCCATCCAGACCTCTCAGCGCTGTGTAGGTAGGTCTCAGCAGGGTCACTGTCCCGATCTCCAGCACCAGTGAGGCAGCGCCTGTACTCTGGCCTGGTCACGATCCTTGACAGTTTTCACGTGCGTCCTCCACCTTTCACCGCTCAGCTCACTCTGCCTCTCCCCTGCACGAGGCTGCTGATGTCTTTCCTCTTCCTACACCACCCACTTCCTGTACTCACGCAAAGCATGATGGAAATTGTAGTTCAGTGTTTGTTCAGCATAGTCCATTATGTCTGTATCTCCCTCTGGTGGTCATAATAATTAAATTCAGCAAAACACAGTCATTAAAGCAGCGCTACAGGTACTATAGAATTAAACACGGAAGGTGGGGGATGAAGAAGTTAATCCATCCCTATCTCGTCCTACACCACCTCCTGTTTTAACCTTATGGTTACATTTACAAACCCACCTTAATCAACCTTTCTCTTGCGTTCCTGCATTATGACACATTAAGACCATGGGGGCTGGATGTTCAGAGCATCTACTTGCTCTCTATACTGAGTGCATGGAGAACCATTGGTGGGATTACATTTTTAAAGTCCCTGGAACCTGAGCTCAGCACTCAGATTCTGTTCTGGACTAATACGCTGCACTTGGAGGGCTGAATCAGCCCTCTGACCCTCCCAATTCTCCACGGAGAGGGGATAGGGAGCAGGGAGCTCAGAGCAGTGTGACCACTCAAATTATACTTGTGTCATTCTGTGTAGAGTGCTCTTTTAAGAAGATTTTGTGCCTCTAGCTTAATAGGTTTCTGGTGAAATCTTCTCCGAAATTACATATGGAAAGCATTGTATGTGCTAAAGCCTATGCATACACTCCTTTTACATCTGGTTTCTTCCATGTGGAAGTATCAAGAATAAGTAAAATAACAACATTTTTGATTGAAAACATGTGCTAAATTCACTATCATTTGGGAAGTACTTTACTATCTACACAGACATATTGAATTTTTTTTTGCTACTGTACATTTTTCCTGAAGCCAAACATGTGAACTGTGGGTTTAAGCCCTTTTCTGTGAACTATTCATGGGGGATGTCCTTGGGTGTTCACTCTGTGTACGGACAATGTCATTGACTCATCATCCAGTAAACTTTCCTTACTGGCAATCCCCTGGCAATTGCCAGTTCTTCCTGACTGGAATGGCTGACGGGGTGTCTGGCCAATCAGGGATAGCCAGGTACTCCATGATGACCATTCCATCCCTCTTAACGCCAGCAACGGTGGAGAAGATTTGAGAGTGGTCCTTTGGATCCATGTGCCTCCAATTGGGTGCACCCCACAGGTCAAGTAAGAAGGGGATAATGGAACACCCTTTATCCCCTTCTTCACAAGTTGACTGGTTAAACAATTGTTCATCCAGCCTTTTCGTCCTCATACTACATCGCTTCACAATATCATCCTCCTCCTTCCAATGGCTGCTGATTGCTCATCTTTAGAGTTTTATTGCAGTGCCATAAGGAGATGCGGAGGGAAGACTTCTGCTGCAAAGACCATATTAATAAGCTTAAGTGGTCATGGCGGCCAGAGTGTCCCTTTAATGTATTTTAAGATATCGCAGTGCTCCGCTGCAATCAAATCACATTATTCATGATTATCCCACACTCTCAGTGAGCGTGTCAGGAACCAAGCTCCCAGAGACAAAGAGAAATCTTGCACACATTATTCTCAAGGTGGTTGTGAGAGGGGATATGAACCCTTGTCTGAACCTCTCTTCTAGCACAATGTTCCAATGTGGAAGTGTTTACGGTAGGAGGTTTCTATTACTATAAAATTGCAATGTGCTAAAATCTATTAATCACTTGGATTACATCACATGTAGGAATCACAGGGGCTGCATTTCAGTGATCATTGCTAATCCACTCACAAGTCCAGGAGGCTCCCTGTTTTCGTAATGCTCATGCAAACTAATTGAAGCTGTACATGTCACGTGGTCGAAAGTAGACTAGATGCTTGAGTTGACCCATCCAATCCAGTGGCTCTCAAAACATGCTCCTTGAGAACCAATGACTAGTTGGTAATATACTACTGTCTGGTCCTGTCCTTTTGCCTAGAAAGTAGCTCAGTGCTGATTTTCAGCTTTCCAGGTGGTGTGAATCTCTCCCCATTCTGAGGGCTCAGACAGCCCTGTGGCACTCCTGCAGAGGGTCTCCGGTCACTGTGACCATTTATTATTTGGTTTCCTAGTGTCCTATTGTTTGCTTTCTTGGTGATTCATTTGGTTTATGTGAGTTTTTCCTCTTTGTTTGTGATAAGATTATTAATATTTTCCTTTTATTGTTCCTCGTTTTACACAATTAGGCATGTCTCACATCTTGACTTATTGACCATGGTTTGAATTCTATACAATGAGACATGTCATGGCGTTTTCATACAATATCAAGAACCATTGGGATGTATTACAAATTGTCCAAACCCAGGTGCAAAATCATCCAATTTTTTTGCCATGGATTCAGCATCTCTTTGGTTCTATGCAGTGGCGTAACTACCAGGGTCACAGCGGTCGCATTTGCGACCCCAGCCCTGGCATTCCACTACTGGAGGGGGGCCCAAGCAGTGGTGGATCTTTAACCCTTTAAGGACCTAGGTTCTTTAAAATCAATGCATTTAGGACTGAACAGTTCTGTCATTGGTCCTTAAGGGTTAATTAGGCAGCAGAGGCCTTGGTGTTTTTTGTCTGGCTATCCATAATGAGTCTGACACTTCCTGGTGTCTCATTGCAGTGTATGGTGCTCACTGTGATGTGTCAGTATCTTTCTCTGCCATCCTTATAATGTAACAATAAGCACAAACAAAGGCAAGACTTAAACAGAACCCAAATAGAATTTGTTCTCAATATCTTACTCTTACAAATTATACAAACATTCCTCTGAATCACATGCTGGAAAAACTCTACCACCCAATGGTGTATCTACAGAGGCTGGGTGGTCGAGGAGCATTCTCTAATGGGTGGTCAAGGAGCATTCTCTAATTAACATATCCAATTAAATGGAGAAAGAGTTTTGCATTCTTACTAAAAACATTTGCAGGGTTATTCAAAGAGCTTCAAATTGCTGGCGAAAGGTAACCTGGCTGGGGAAATTCAGCCTTCGGTTACCTTTCCTGGCCATTCGGCTATCCAGAGAGCAGGCAGTTCGCCAAATGTTGGCGAATTGCCTGCACATATGGTGCCTGTTCGGTGCCTGTTCGAGGGCAGTGAAATCCCCATAGCTTCGTTTATTCAGAGAACAAAAACCAGTAGTGAAAAGTTGCCGAAATGCCCTGCCATTCGGTTGCTTCATTCGACAGGTTTATTTAGGCGAATCCCATAGGCTTCAATGTTAAAAATATTCCCGTTTTAATTCAATATCTAATAAACCATTTATTATAATATTCTGCAGTAAAAAGTCTCTAAATATATAGATTTTTTCAAGATTTTTTTGCAAAACATTTTTTCCATTTTTATTTTTTATTTTTTTTGTAACATTTTTTTATTTTTTCTGTAACAGCCCTTTTTATTATCATTCATTGGATCTCATATGTAAATTTCAGATATTTACGCTCAGTAGTTTCTTTGCAAACAGCGTTTTACTTTTCAAACGTTCAAGCGGACTGTTTTATTTATTTTTTCACTCCATTCGTCTGCAGTGTCGGGTTTTTCCGGCGGCTGCACTGCACTGTGATCGGCTCCTGCTCGGGTTTCTCCAGAATAAGACAAAATTAAGACAAACATAGAAACAGAAACAAGAGGTGTACACCATTTAAGTATAAAAATGTATGAGCCACAAATACTGGGGTGATCTAGAGTTTAATGTCTGATTGTATTTGTCTAAGGCAGTGGTTCCAAACCCTGTCCTCCAGGACCTACCGTCATACCGTATTTTAAGGGTTATCTTGGGAAAATGCATAGTGAATACTGCAATCACTGAACAGCAGGTGATATCATCTGTGTTGTACTTCAGATATCTTACAAACCTGACCTTGTATTGTTCCCTGAGGACAAAGTTAGACACTGGTCAAAAGGATGGTAGTTAAACCATGTAAGATGTGCTATAACAAAAAAGGCAGTTGTCAAAAAGAGCACTGTGCATGAACTAGGGTGTGTGCTAAAGTTATTGGTGTGATAATGGATGAAGAGTTCACACAGAAGAAAGGGGGTTCCCAGCAATGTTTTTCTATAATTCACCATTTTTAAGAGTTCTGAGTGAGTCGTTTTGTACTGATTATCTGTATTGATTAGTTTGGTCCTAGCGCTTTCTTTGCCAGACCTGACTAGATAAGATAACTCTGTCTGGGCTATACTAGTGATGGTTGCGCAACCTACAGCTCCACATATGAGACATTGTAACTATTTTGTGTTGCTCATGGCTTGGGGTGCAAGGCTATCCTAAGATTACTAAAAACAATCTGTAATCCTTAATGTACAAGATTTAGTTTTCGAATTGCTGTGCCATATTTAGAATAATTATTTATAACCTGTCTTATACGCATGAACACACAGCATGTTCAGTAGACATACTGTGATACACAGGGTAATTCAAAGAGATCCAAATTGCTTGAGAAAGGTAACCGAACGCTGATTTTCAGCGTTCGGTTACCTTTATTGGCCATTCGGCTATCCAGAGAGCAGGCAATTTGCCAAATCCTGGCGAATTGCCTGCTCATACGGTGCCTGTTTGGTGCCTGTTCGAGGGCAGTGAAATCCCCATGAAAAGCGCTGCTTCGGCTATTCAGAGAGAACAAACCAGCAGTGAAAGGTTCCCCTAATGCCCTGCCATTCGGTGGTTTAATTCGGTAGGTTTATTCAGGCGAATCCCATAGGCTTCAATGTTAAAAATATTCCCGTTTTAATTCAATATCTAATAAGCTGTTCATTATAAGATTCTGCAGTAAAGTGTCTCCTTGTTTATCGATTTTTTTTTAAGGATATTTTAAGCATTTTTCTGGATTTTTTTTTTTAAAAAAAGTCTTCTGTAACAGCCCTTTCTAGTATCACTCCTTGGACCTCATATGTAAATTTCAGAAATTTTCGCTCAGTAGTTTCTTTGCAAACAGCGTTTCACTTTTCAAACATTCAAGCAAACTGTTTTTCTAATTTATTCACTCCACTCGTCTGCTGTGTCAGCTTTTTCCGGCGGCTTCGCTGCGTGTGATCGGCTCCTGCTCGGGTTTTTCCGGCGGCTTCGATGGGTCAATCCAGATGTTTTTGCGGGTTTTCGGCGTGCATCCGCTGGGTTTTTGCGGTGACTTTTCGGCGGGTTTGCGGCAGCTTTTCCCTGCGCTTCGACGGTCCTGTGGTGCTTGCTGAATACACCGCAGGGTTGCCGAAATGGGATTGCCGAATGGCACCGAATTGAAGAGAACGAAAAGTCATTTTTCCATTCTCTTTGAATAACCCTGATATTGTCAGGATGGGGGGGGGGGTTAAATATACAAAATGTTATAGATGGACTCCTAATGCATACTTGCTTTGTTTTTCTTGCAATTATTAAATTACACTTACTTTGGCTTGGTTATAAGGTGTTTATTCAGTTAAAAAAATGTTGTTTTTTTCTCCAAGAAAGTGATACCATGATTTGGTGCTGTGGGTTGAAAGACCGTAAACCAAGGTACTAAAAAAATCTATGATTTAAAATAACACTATCAGCTTATTGGCTGCATGGCTCCATTTACGGTCACTGCTTACAGATGTATTAGAGCACGCACGACCAAGGTGTTATTGCACAACGTGCCGCATGCAGACAGATGCTTTATAACCAGAGGACAGAATACGTGGGTTTGTATGATTATTCAGAGAACTGAGTGAGGGAAACGTACACCTGTCTGTAAACACAGTGTAATATGTTAGGATTTTTTCTTTCTTTCCTTTTTCTTTTAATGAAATGACAAATTCAAAAATACAATTGTAGCTAAAGGTAGTCCAGTTCTGTTTCAATTTCAGTTTTGGAGACTCGATTTATTATTTTCATAAAATCAATATTCTTATATGTTTGTGTTGCAATGTGTGTGTATTTGGCGGGGGGGCTGATGGTCAGAATTGGGAATGTGTGTAAGGTTGTGTAAATCGTGCACTTGTGTCTTCAGTCAGCATCTTACTATAGTATTTTAGAGCGTGAAATATCATTTCAATTGCTTTTGGACTTCGAAAAGAACAACAACAAAAAAATCAACACCGTGATCTTGGTTTGGATGTTCCATATAAGATTGCCAGGCACATCTTCTTTTAAGCAGGCGTCTGTCTGCAATAATACCAAGAAAGAAATCGTTCTGGAGGGATGACCCTATTTGGTAAAGTGAGCGAGAGGCAGGGAGAGATGGTTCCCAGCTGTATACAAGCATCCCCTGGGAGCTTGAGACAGAGTGGCATGGGAACATCTACAAAAACTAAGGGGTAGTTAAAACCTCAGTAGTAGTCTGGGATACATTCCACCAACACGCGCATGCATTAATATGTTGAGGCATAATAAAAACTAACCCTTTCAGTTCTAAAATCCTGTTCAGTCATTTGTGAATCAAGAGTTTCTTTCAAAATGTTGAAGGTAAAATTGCAGCACGAATCCTTTTGACAAAAACAATACATTGCATTTAAACTTAATGATGGCCGTTTCATTAGTGTGTTTCAATGCCTTTACTGTTAGTAGATGCTGTGGTCTATACTTTTCTGTTTGTCTTCAGAACTCACATTTGTATTCCTCTATTTCATTCGTTGTCTATTTGTTAATTTCATGCTTGTTTTGCACAACACATTGTACAGCACTACAGAATATGTTGGCGCTTTATAAATAACTGTAATTGTACTTTTTTATGCCCTTTGACGGTCCTTTTCAAATACTAATTCTTAAGATGCTGGAGGTCCAACAGCAGCAGATAGAAATGGCGTGATCACATGTGTTACTGTCACATTCTGGTGACATGTCCTTCCAGGGATTGAAATGCTCTAAAAGCATAATTTCATATGTATACTGAGGCTGAGAGTTGAGAGGTTTTGCATGTGATCCATACAGGCATGGGAGCTACATGGCGCTGCGTATTAAGTGTCCAGAGCACTGGAGCTGAGACACACTCTGTTATATACAGTTTGTAAATATTATGCTAAAACATAAATATCTGAACAGAAAAACACAAAAACACAAACTCTACTATTTCAGCAGTTTGAAGACGATCCCTTGTCATGTTCACATAATGAACAAAAACAAGTTTATGAGAGTACCAAGAACAGGCGGTCGGCATAAGTGCTCTGCCCTATGGTGACTTACGTCTTATAAGATTTGTTTAAAGGAACACTCTAAGCAAAAAATCCCCCCCTCCCGTTTTTTTACATTAAAATATACCTATTCCCTTAATAACTAGGTAGGGATTTTTTTTTTCTTTACCGTAATACTTACCCTAAATGCACTTGTTTCCAACAACGTATTTTTTTTTTATACTCACCTCCCTCCTCTTCCGCTCCCGTCCTTCTAACTCTTTCACTTGGCTAATGGTTTACGTGAGAAGCGCGCATGCACGCCTCTCACGTAAGCCAGCCAATCAGCAGGCTTCCTCCCGGCTCCATCTTCTTTGATTAGTGTTGCGCGCAAGAGGATGCGCGCAACACTAATCCTCAGCCGCTGCCGCCAGCTACTGCGGCGAGTTGGAGACGTAATGGAGACGCTGAAAGCGTGATGACGTCTCCTACTCGGCAATAGTTGGCAGAAGCAGGAAATATGAATCCTACTCTGCTGACTGACAGCTGGGAGGGCGGAGTAAAGTCCTCCACGTCTCTCAGCTGTTTTCAGCTGTTTCAGCCGATCGGCTGAGCGGAGGGAGGGGGGACAGACAAGGGCAGACTCAGGGCATCATGACCACCTAAAAAAGCTTAGGTGGTCATGTTGCCTAGAGTATCCCTTTAAGGTGCCTAGAGGGGCATTAGCTATACTCTCCTGTAGGGATGCACCGATACCACTTTTTTAAGACCGAGTACGAGTACCGATACTTTTTAAAAGTACTCACCGATACCGAGTACCGATACTTTTCTTTAATGTCATGTGACGCTTTCCAATAAGAACAGACCATATAAAAATGCCCCCAGCTCACATGTATATATCCCCCAGCTCATGGATATGCCCCCAGCTCACACATGGATATGCCCCAGCTCACACATGGATATGCCCCAGCTCACACATGAATATGCCCCCAGCTCACACATGAATATGCCCCCAGCTCACACATGGATATGCCCCCAGCTCACACATGGATATGCCCCAGCTCACACATGGATATGCCCCAGCTCACACATGGATATGCCCCAGCTCACACATGGATTTGCCCCAGCTCACACATGGATTTGCCCCAGATCACTCATGGATTTGCCCCAGCTCACTCATGGATATGCCCCAGCTCACACATGGATTGCCCCAGCTCACACATGGATATGCCGCAGCTCATGGATATGCCCCAGCTCACACATGGATATGCCCCCAGCTCATGGATTTGCCCCAGCTCACACATGGATATTGCCCCCCAGCTTATGGATATGCCCCCTCAGCTCACACATGGGTATGCCCCCACAGCTCATGGGTATGCCCCCCCAGCTCATGGATCCCCCCGCGACGATACTTACCTTCCTGAGCGACGCCGGGAATGTCTCCACGCGTGCGCTCATTGGAAGGACCCCAGCTGCGACCACGTGGGACCATGTGATCACGGCTGGGGTCCTTCCAACGAGCGCGCGCGGGGAAACTTTCCCAGCGTCACCCAGGAAGGTAAGTATTGTCGTGGAGAGCAGTTGCAGGGCCTGTCCGAATGCTCTATTTGCATTCGGACAGGCCCTGCAGCTGCTCACTGTGTTCATACTTACCTTCCTGGGCTCCGCCGGTAAAGTTTCCGCACGAGCGCACGCGCGGAGACATTCCCGGCGGCGCCCAGGAAGGTAAGAATTGTGTGAGCAGCTCCAGGGGCGGCTGTCCGAATGCCGATAGAGCATTCGGACAGCCGCCGCAGCCCCTCGGATGCCGGCAAGCCGGCTCAATGCCGGCTTCCGGTATCGGGGAAAATATCGGGGGGTACTGCACGAGTACCAAGTACTCCTGCAGTACCCAGTATCGGCCCCGATACCGATACTAGTATCGGTATCGGTGCAACCCTACTCTCCTGCCAAGGCTGAAACGATCAATTGGAGTTGCTGTATCTCCCATGCAGAGGAGACTTCCATGGCATTTTCATGCTGGCTACCCTTTTTGGTTGATAGCAGTCTGAGTTGGATATAGTAATGTCTTCTCTGTAATGACACCATCGAGTAACACCTTCTGAGAACTGAGCGTGGCCCCCCCATAGGCAAGGCTAGTAGTGCTGCTGCCCTTTCTCTGTATTCTAATAAACCTTGGTCCACATCACAACCGGGACACTATGCACAGCATTCGAATCATACAGCATAACGGCTTGAGCTCTGTACTTAATTTTACAACATCTTATTGTCCCCGACAGCAGTGCCAGACAGGCATCCAGGCCTGACAATGCGGCCCTTATGTCCCCGGTGGGGGGAGAGGAACGAACCTGTCACCAGCCTTCACACCCTCCTGCCACTCCCACACGGCGAACATCCATTGTGGCCAAGAGGTGTGGGCCCTCCACCCTACGCGCCAACATCCATTCTGCAATGAAACTCCCTAAGGATACGTCAGAGCAGCGAGGTGTAGATTCATCATGACCCAGGGGGTAGGCCTGAAGATGGCCAAGTAACAACGGCTAAAATATGAGTCTCTCTGGTCGGGGAGGGGGGCATTTTAGGTTTCGGACTACACTCACCCGATGGCCAGACACTTAGTGACCACAAAATGGGAGATATAGCAGAGAAAATCTCCCAAAAAAACTCAGTTACAAGGAAATGAAAAGGAGCTCTGCCAAAGCACATCTCCTCCCACCCCCGCCGGCCACACCCCTCGCTCAGCGACCATTTAACCATTTCCATTCTTGCTCTACTGTGTACAGGCAGGGCTCACCAGCCTTCACACACTCTGAGCGTTAGAGAAAAAATACAACTTTTTTATTTTAACCCTTTCACTGCTGAGCCATTTCACCGCTGTGTGCTGAGCTAATTTTTACTGCTCTTGCTCATCATGTTTAAACGCGATTTGAAGCCACGTTTTATTATATGACCCAGACATATTATATATCGTTCTTTCCGACAGACTCGGCAGATTAATAATATATCATTTTCATATGTATACGTCATGTCCTGCCTGTATATTATAACAAAAAATGCAATAAAATTAGAATTTTTAATCATCTACAGCGTGTAAAGTGTTTTTTTCCACATTTTATCATACACGTTTTTGCATCAATATTTTCTATGGGGTGCACTTGTTAAAAAAAAATTTTGGGGGGGAATTACATGATTTTTAGCAAAAGCACCCCATAGAAAAAAATCATTAGCGCAGCATTATAATTGAGATGTGAACAATATTGCTGCATTAACAAAAAACACACACACATACAAATAAAACATGTTTTTATTTTTTTAATATTTTTTCTTTTTTTTTTCTTTAATTTAAACATGGTCATGGTCTTTCGAATGATATCAAACATGACCCCCCTAGCTGCCACCATTTGGGAGATAGTGGGTTCACAGGAACCCCCTATCTCCACCTGGTGATTTCCTTGGGAAATCCCCGGGCAGCTAGGGGTTCCCCGGCTAACTGACAACTGACGTCATCCCGCCATGCGTGATGACGTCTGTTGCCGAGGGGGGACCCGGAGGTGGAGCCGCTGTTCAAGATGGCGGCCCCCACCGGATCTAGGCCGCGATCTGACGCCGAATGGCGCCAGATCGCGGTCTGACATTTAAGGGGTTAAAGCCAGGCACCGCTTTGAAGGGCAGACACTGCCCTTCAAAGCAGTGCCTGGCTTTTGGTTGTAGACCATCCCGATTGGGAGGGAGAGGGATCCGAACGGATTCCCCCCTCCCTTCACGCGATCTACCGGCTTTTGCCAGGGGGTCGCCTGGAAATGGCGTCATCGCGATGATGTCATTATGGCGGGAGGGTCTATAAAAGCGGCGTCTGACTTCAAGGAAGTCAAGGACCAAACCGAGGAGCAAATAATCTGTTTCAGGTGTCTTTTGCCAGGACATATAGCCCGCAACTGCCGTCAGGGTGATGAGCCCATGCAGTGCAACATAGGAACCCCGCATAAGACTGTGTTAACCTGTTCAAAACTGTGTGTGGTAACAAGTACTGTGAACGTTATCCATTTAAAGACTGTGAGGGTTGAAGGGAAGGGTGTTCAAGCGCTCCTTGATTTTGGGAGTGAGGTTACTCTGGTAAAGAGCGCGCTGCTCCGGCCTGAAAAGCTTGATTCCAGGCAAACGATTAGTATAGTGTGTATACATGGGGACACCCATTCGTATCCCACGGCTGAGGTGGAAATAATCACTGATGTGGGGAAAGTTGAATGTAAAGTGGGGGTAGTAGCTGTATTGCCTTATGATGTTGTGATAGGAAGAGACTTTCCTCAGTTCTGTCCATTATGGGAAAAGTCCTCATTACAGCAGAAACCGTGCTCTGAGGAGGAGCAGGAGGTAGAGGGGTCAGATGCTATTTTCCCTTTCTCTACTATAGATTGGGAGCCTGGCAGAGAGCCAGAGTCTCCCGTGGTATGTTTTGGCGATGATGAGGATGCACCCATAATGATGATCCTGTAGAAGTGGAGCTTCAGGATATTGGATTCCATCCTGGCAACTTCCAAGCTGCCCAGTGGGAGGACTCAACTTTGGCTATGGCCAGGGACAATGTGCAAGTCATAGAGCATGATCTGGTGAACCCTGAGAAACCATTATGTTTTCCCTATTTTAAAGTTAAAAATAATTTGCTTTACAGAGTGGAGCAAAAAGGGGCTGAGGAGCTGGAACAGTTGTTGGTTCCAGAGACCCACAGGAATACTGTTTTGAAGCCGGCTTACAACCACGTGCTAGGAGGTCACCTGGAAGTGGATAAAACAAGGGAAAGATTCCCACAAAGTTGGGAGCATGGAATTGTCCAATAGGTCTTTGTATGCTGAAGCATTCAGAGTTCCTTTCGCTGGAACTAAGAGGCCAAGCCCAGCTCCTGAAAAACAACCCCACACCATAACCCCCCCTCCACCAAACTTTACACTTGGCACAATGCAGTCAGACAAGTACCGTTCTCCTGGCAACCGCCAAACCCAGACTCGTCCATCAGATTGCCAGATGGAGAAGCGTGATTCGTCAATCCAGAGAACGCGTCTCCACTGCTCTAGAGTCCAGTGGCGGCGTGCTTTACACCACTGCATCCAACGCTTTGCATTGCACTTGGTGATGTATGGCTTGGATGCAGCTGCCCGGCCATGGAAACCCATTCCATGAAGCTCTCTGCGCACTGTTCTTGAGCTAATCTGAAGGCCACATGAAGTTTGGAGGTCTGTAGCGATTACCTCTGCAGAAAGTTGGCGACCTCTTCGCACTATGCGCCTCAGCATCCGCTGACCCCACTCCGTCAGTTTACATGGCCTACCACTTCGTGGCTGAGTTGCTGTCGTTCCCAAACACTTCCACATTCTTATTATACAGCTGACAGTTGACTGTGGAATATTTAGGAGCGAGGAAATTTCACGACTGGATTTGTTGCACAGGTGGCATCCTATCATAGTTCCAGTTTGGAATTCACTGAACTCCTGAGAGCGACCCATGTCAGCCCGCACCGGGGGGGGGGGCGCAGCATTCGGACGGAATCCCGGCTGATTGCTGCCTCCTGTGCTAGGACGCGCTGAGCGCGTCCATAGCACAGGAGAACCACTTGGCTGGATATGCTGAGCGCGTCCTTAGCAGCCAAGTGGTTAAAGGATACTGAGAGCGCCTAATGTTAGTGAGACTGGTGGGGGGGTTGCAAAATGAGTTATCTGCCCCATGTGCCAAATACCTTAAGTACGCCTGCTCTCCTCCCTGGTAGTCCCCATGTCCAGTGCTGGAGACAAGCGGGGAGGTGAGCAGAGTTTAGCTCACACACCATGTTGCACATTACAACACACACACATTAAAAATTTTAGCCCCAGCAACTTCAAGTGTTAAATCTTCACACTTTTAGGCTAGCGTCAGACGAACGCAGTCATCACGTCCATGTCGCCGCACAGTTTAACGTCTGTCGTAGCATTGATTTGTGATCAATAGATACCAACACATGAAGTACCGTATTTTTCGCTCCATAAGACGCACTTTTCTCCCCCCAAAAAGTGGGGGGAAAAGTGGGTGCGTCTTATGGAGCGAATGCCCCATAATATGCCTCAGCTCACCTGTCGCCGCCGCGTTAGGCTCCCTCTGAGTGTGCGTCCGGCGGCAGGAAGCTTGGGCACTCGCCTGGGGGAGCCACGTGACCGCGATCTCGCGAGATCGCGGTCACGTGGCTCCCCCAGGCGAGTGCCCAAGCTTCCTGCCGCCGGACGCACGCTCAGAGGGAGCCTAACGCGGCGGCGACAGGTGAGCTGAGGCATATCCATGAGCTGCTGGGGCACATCCATGAGTGAGCTGGGGCACATCCATGAGCGAGCTGGGGCACATCCATGAGCGAGCTGGGGCAAATCCATGAGCGAGCTGGGGCATATCCATGTGCTGGGGCATTACCCATGTGCTGAGGCAATATCCATAAGTTGGGGGGCAAATCCATGAGCTGGGGCATATCCATGAGCTGGGGCATATCCATGAGCTGGGGGGCATATCCATGTGCTGGGGCAAATCCATGTGCTGGGGCATATCCATGTGCTGGGGCATATCCATAAGCTGGGGGACAGTATCCATGAGCTGGGGGACAGTATCCATGAGCTGGGGGCAGTATCCATGAGCTGGGGGACAGTATCCATGAGCTGGGGACAGTATCCATGAGCTGGGGGGCAGTATCCATGAACTGGGGGCAGTATCCATGAGCTGGGGGACAGTATCCATGAGCTGGGGGGCAGTATCCATGAACTGGGGGACAGTATCCATGAGCTGGGGGGCAGTATCCATGAACTGGGGGACAGTATCCATGAGCTGGGGGACAGTATCCATGAGCTGGGGGGCAGTATCCATGAACTGGGGGCAGTATCAATGAGCTGGGGGGAAGTATCCATGAGCTGGGGGCAGTATCCATGAGCTGGGGGACAGTATCCATGAGCTGGGGGCAGTATCCATGAGCTGGGGCAATATCCATTATTACACTATTTGATTTCAGAATATTTATTTTCCTGTTTTCTCCTCTAAAAACTAGGTGCGTCTTATGGTCAGGTGCGTCTTATGGAGCGAAAAATACGGTATGTGCGCACTGAAGTGCATATGCACCATGCAGGTGGCAACAGACGCCATTTAGGCCTCGACGTAAAAGCGCTATGACGGACGCCCAAAGTGCACCGCGTCCGCGTAGCGACCTGTGTGCATGAAGAAGCGACGTCAGACGCAGCGCATTTGCGACGTCCAACACGTTGACGCTCAGAAGGTTTTTTGCATCCCTTGAAATTACCTAGATTGAGTCTCATTGAGTTGCATTGTAACTGAATGAGACAGCTTCTGGATTTTTAAATAAAATAAAATCCACAAATTTCATATAATTACCGACCGGCAGGGTAAGTAAAAGCTTTTATTTTATTATCCATTTTATACTCTTCACAGAAACCTCCATGCTTCCCTGTGACACATGCAGGCTGATCCAGGGTAATGACTTGTGTATTAAAATTTTAATTATTTTTCTTTAACCCCTTTGCTGCGGGTGACGTGTGGGGAACGTCCTCATTGACTTCCGCTATATGCGGATGACGTTCCCCACATGTCACCTGCTAGCAGGAGCCCTGGGAGAGATACTCGCCTCTGTCCAGGGTCCCGCGGCGTTCTGACTTCCCTGAAGTCAGACACTGCTTTTATAGGCCTCCCGAAGTAAATTACGTCATCTCGTTATGCGTGATGTAATTTTCAGGTGACTCCCCCCCCCACAAAGCCGGGAGAACCCCAGGAAGGATCTTTTCAGATTCCTCCCTCTCCCGATTCGGAGGTCCTAGTAGGACAAGCCAGGCACCGCCTAAAAGGGGAGAGTCTCCCCTTTTAAGTGGTGCCTTGCTTTAACCCCTGAGGCACCGGGTCGCGATCCGGCGCCAGATCGCGGCCTAGCTCCGGTGGGGGCTCCCCTCGTCACCCCCCTCGTTTTTTTTTTGTGTTATTTTTATTAATGCAGCAATATTGTTCCCATTTCAATTATAATGTGAACAATGATGCTGCACTAATGATTTTTTTCTATGGGGTGCATTTGCTAAAAATCACATAATCTCCCCCCAAAAAAATGTAACGAGTCCCTATTTCTAATTTTTTTAACAAGTGCACCCCATAGAAAATATAACCGCAAAGGCTCGGATGATAAAATGTGAAAAAAAAACACTTTACACGCTGTAGATGATTAAAAATTCAAATTGTATTGCATTTTTTGTTATAATATACAGGCAGGATATGACGAATACATATAATAATGATATATTATAATTCTGCCGAAAAAAAGGATATATAATATGTCTGGGTCGTATTATAAAACGTGGCTTCAAGACAAAGATGATGAGCAAAAGCATCTTAGGATCCTTAAGAACTTGGTACATTTAAAACTGTAAAAGCAGTGAGGGATGGGCAGAGACTGGAGACTATCGCTTACTTATTACGAGAAGGTAAAAACTGGCTCCTAACTTTTTTTGCTTTGAATCTAGGAGGCAACTATTTTGTCAAGCCCTGGCACGCTATAACTAGATTACTTGTGCATTACAAATAAAACTACTTTATAAAATGCATGCTGCAGTTTTAAGTAATCCGGCGTAATCCGGCGCTGGATCGCAGCCTAGCTCCGGTGGGGGCTGCCATCTTAGATATGATACCAAATAATAATAAAAAAAGATAATGATAGCAAACATGACCATGTTTGATTTAAAACAAAAATAATAAAACTGTAAAAATAATAAAAAAAACACATGTTTTTTTTATTTGTGTGTTGTTTTTATTAATGCAGCAATATTGTTCCCATTTCAATTATAATGTGAACAATGATGCTGCACTAATGATTTTTTTCTATGGGGTGTGTTTGCTAAAAATCACGTAATTCCCCTCAAAAAAATGTGACGGTCCACATTTCTAAGTTTTTTAACAAGTGCAGCCAATAGAAAGTATAAATGCAAAAACTTGCATGATAAAATGTAAAAAAAAAAACATTTTACACATTGTAGATGATTAAAAATTCAAATTTTATTGCATTTTTTGTTATAATATACAGGCAGGGCATAATGTATACATATAATAATGATGTATTATGAATCTGCGGAGTCTGCCGGAAAGAACGATATATAACATGTCTGGGTTGTAAAATAAAACGTGGCTTCAAATCGCGTTTTAACATGATGAGCAAAAGCAGTAAAAATGAGCTCAGCACACAGCGGTGAAATGCCTCAGCAGTGAAGGGGTTAAAAAAACTTTTTTGCCTGGGTCGTATAATAAAACAGGACTTCAAATCGCTTCTAAACATGATGAGCACAAATGGTTAAAATGAGCTCAGCACACAGAGGTGAAATAGCTCAGCAGTGAAGGGGATAAAAAGCAAAAAACTTTGGGTATTTCTAAAATCAGGACAAAATTTCGAAACTATTTAGCTGGGGTCTTTTTTGGCAATTGTAGATTTTGGTCAATGTTCGAAAAAGTGTTTTTTTCCATTATTTTCATCATATTTCATACATTTCTTTATTGTAAATTATAAAATATAATGAAAATAATGGTATCTTTAGAAAGTCCATTCAATGGTGAGAAAAATGGTATATAATATGTATGGGTTCCATAAACGAGTAAGAGGAAAATTAGAGCTAAACACAAACATCGCAGAAATGTAAAAACAGCAGTAGGTACTTTTGGACTGACAATGGTAAAACCGCTTAGTCACTATCAGGGTTATTCAAAGAGAATCGAAATGCCACCGCACGTTCGGTGACTTTTTGTTCTCTTCAATTCGGCTTGATTTGGCGATCCATTTCGGCGACCCTGCGGTGTATTTAGCAAGCACCACAGGGCCGTCGTAGTGCAGGGAAAAGCCGCCGCAAACCCGACGAACACTCACTGCAAAACCCGGCGAACGCTCACCGAAACCCGCAAAACATCTAGATTAACCCCGCCGAACACGCCAGAGAAACCCGACTAGCCGCCAATCACAGCGCAGAGCAGCCACCGGAAAAACCCGACACCAGAGACGAATGGAGTGAAAAAAAAACAGTACGCTTGAATGTTTGAAAAGTAACTACAGAACGAAAATGTCTGAAATTTACATATAAGATCCAATGAATGATAATAAAAAGGGCTGTTACAGAAAAAACAAAAAAAGATTTAAAAAAAAAGAAAAATGCCTAAAAGATCGTAAAAAATCTGAAAATAAAGAGACTTTTTACTGCAGAATATTATAATCAACGGTTTATTAGATATTGGTTTAAAACGGGAATATTTTTAACATTGAAGCCTATGGGATTCGCCTGAAT
This sequence comes from Leptobrachium leishanense, assembly GCA_009667805.1. NCBI lineage: Eukaryota > Metazoa > Chordata > Amphibia > Anura > Megophryidae > Leptobrachium > Leptobrachium leishanense. The sequence continues at coordinate 249,133,873 of CM019065.1, forward strand.
AAACCTGTTGAATGAAACCACCGAACAGCAGGGCAATTCAGCAACTTTTCACTGCTGGTTTTTGTTCTCTGAATAGACAAAGCATTGCTTCACTATGGGGGTTTCACTGCCCTCGAACAGGCAACGAACAGGCACCGTAGGTGCAGGCAATTCGCCAGGATTTGACGGACTGCCTGCTCTCTGAATAGCTGAATTGCCAGGAAAGGTAACCGTACCCTGAATTTCACTGTTCGGTTACCTTTCGGCCACAGTTCGGATCTCTTGGAATAACCCTGTGAGTGGTTAACAGAGTGTCCCTAATTCTAACAATAATTATCTCTGTCTCAAGTCAAATAAAGAATACCTCTCTGTAATTTGGCCTAATTTAATTTCTTTTCTAATTCCACTTGGGCCACATTAAATTATCAAAATTTTTTTTAGCTTAGAAAATACATATTCTGTGTTATACCTACTTTTGGCACTTCAACACACACGAACACACACTCTCACGGTCCATATAAACAAGAACAGGTCAGTCTCCGGGTAATGTTCCTTTGAGCCCAAGATCAATCATATAGAGAGCTATATATTGGCTACTCCTGTTATACATACATGATTTCCCTTTAAGCTGGTTGCCGGAGTGAGTTCTTCTGTATCACAAGGCCTGTCACATTGGATTTTTATGCAGTGTGAGAATGAGTAAACAGAGCAGGCTGACAGTTCCAGCCGCCCCCCTTGGAGCATTCTGTCTTCCTCTTTCACTCATCTGGTGGTGATCACAGATCAGCCAGACACAGAGCACAGGGATAGGGACACATCCTATCAGGCCTGTTTATCTAGTTATTATACTGTCTTAGTTTTATTTATGTGTTATTAAATTGTACCTGTGATTAGTAACATAAGCAGTCAGACCTTTATGTTTATAATTTTTATGTTTAATGCTGTGTGGAATGCCCTGGGTTAAATATCATAATGTGACAGCTACAACCATGAAAAACACAGTGATAGCACACACAGTCATCATGATTAACCCTTTGTGGTTAGACCACGTGGTCTTTTTTCCTTATTCTCAAATAGGATCATGAGCTATCAATGAGGCCTTCAGGATTATCTGAACCAGAAATACCATGACTTCCTATCTGATCTACACCGTATCAAATTTGAGTTTGTCCTCTCTATTCTCCTTTCTTGTTTCCATACCTTTATTCATGTAGAGGACACCTGTGGTATTTATTTCCACTGTTTGGTACCATTGCATGGCCAGTTATTGTCTGAACTGGCCTTGCTGATGACCACCGCTTCTTCCCCACATTTTCCCTACTGTCCGAATTGGCCCCAGATTGCACCAAATGGTGAATTTCTCGGTGCAATTTTAAATCAATTAGTCTATTCACTAAGCTGTCAATTCGCCAAATACTGGTGAATTGAAAGCGAAATATGGTGCAATTTGGCGGCACTAAAATTGTCCCATAGAAGACTATCGTGTTTTCTATTCACAGAGAGCCAAATTCTACTAAAATTCTGTGAAATGCCCTGATTTTTCGGTGTTTCAATTCGACAGGATTAAGGCTAATGTCAGATGAACGCAGTCTGAGCGCACTCTGCATGCGTGCATAACTGACAGACGTACTGACGGAAGATACTGTAGACACCACACGGTCCGTTTTTGTTGACAGATGTAGAAAAAAAAGGGAATTATGGGAAACAAAATTAATATGAAAAATTATAAAAATTTGAAAAGGATTTTAAAAGCCATTCTGTGCGTCAAGGTGCTGGACGTCGCAAATGCGCTGCGTCTGACATCTCATCACTCACACAGAATGCTACACGGATGTGGTCCGTCTAGCGGTTTTACGTTCTATCCTAACTTGCATCCGTTTGCCATGTGCGTTGTTCTTGCGCAGTTCGGTGCGCACATACTTCATGTGTGGGTCTCTATTGCTCATGATTCTATGCTACGACGGACGTTAAACTGTGTGGCAATACGGACGTGATCACTGCGTTCGTCTGACGCAGGCCTTAACAGGTGAATCTCTTTTCAATGTAAAAAAATATATTTTTTTGGCGGTTACTGGCACCGTCCTATAACTGCTTTCATGATTCAAATCTCAGCAAAATACGGTGACCATTCACTGAATTGACCGTATTTTAAGCTAAATGGACTCGCCAAAGTGTGCCAAAATGGGCCAAGACACAAAGCACCGAAATTGCAAGCAATATCAGTGCTTTGTGAATAGATGTTATAGCAAATGCCAATATAGGCAAAAGTGAAAATGGCGCTTATTATTTAACACTTAATATTATGTAATTTCCTGCTGATCAAACACCCATGTGCACCCCACACATGTATACACAAACCAAACAGTTGGGCACTAGTGTGAGCGCACAGACTTAAACCCAGTGGTGCTCTAAACCCACTAATGGTTTCAGAAAATCTGATATTAAATTCTTTACTGGACAACGCTTCATTCAATGGTAATTATCCTATAATTGACATGAAAAAGAGACCATATGAGTTGAAATCTATAATACTACTAACCCATAGACTTTTTTACTTTATTGACAATATTGCACCATATGGTCTCTTTTTCATGTCAATTATAGGATAAATACCATTGAATAGATCGTTGTCCAGTAAAGAATTTAATATCAGATAAGTGATTTTCGGAAACCATTAGTGTGTTTAGAGCACCACTGGGTTCAAGTCTGTGCGCTCACAATGGGACTATTGCCCAACTGTTTGCTTTGTGAATAGACCCTTAAGTATTTTTAGTGCTGTGAATTAAAGATCAGGGACTTTAAAAACAAAAGACTAAACCCAAGTCCCTGGAATGGCTGGGAAAGACTCAATTTCTAGAGTTATTTACATCTGTATCCACAACGCAATGCACTCTCAACATTTTCCATAAGTGAAATTGTTTGCATATACTAGAATAGAATGTTTGCCTGCAGTGGCTGGTGCCGTTACTTTTCCGTTAAGAAACCAAAACATAGGCACGTCAGTGATTTCTTAAGTTGGCACTGCAGATATTCGGGAGCTATACTTTTTTCATGGGAAAGGTAGTTCTGAGCTTACAAGAGCCTCCGTCAGACATCACTGGCCTAGTGAAACTGCGTGTGCTTAATTCAATATCTGTAGTTTACTTATTCTTCTTAACAATGAGTCCTATTCCGACCATTGCCCCTATTTCATGGCTGCCTCTGAAACAGAGATAGTAAGTAAAAAAATTTGCGCCTGTTTTAGCGCAGCTATTCTATTTATTTTGTTAGTTCTTGGCCCTGGAAGGGAGTGCTGAGCAGCCTGATCCTTGCTACGTCTCCGTGCGTCAACGCAAGTGTCGGCTCCTGGAGTCCATAGGATTACATGGAGCTCTGTACATCTCAGTCGCGATATCGTACAGCGCAGTTGATGAATTGTGGAGGCACACGGGGAACAATTTACTCCCTTTCTTACTCTGCTCTCAGCAAAACGTATGTGATTTTTAGGGGGTTTTCACAGTGTGTTAAGTGGTTTTGCAAATGCAGAATCACGTAACACCAGCTTTTGGGAGTAAGTATTTTTTTAGAGAAATACCTGCTCCAGACTAGAAGAGAGCCACCTTGGAATAGCTCATATTGCTATTCATACCCTCAAATTAACTTCTCCTATACAAATATAGGAGATATTATTCTTCAGTAAGGACGTGTAGGGACACACTGTACTCAAGCCGCAAGCCCAGCTTACACCAAGAGTGAAATAGCCAGTCCCACTATTAAGATAACTACAGGAGACGTTATGTGTATTATTGGCAGGGTCAGAATAAGGCCAATGAGTTTAAACAGATGTATTGCTGTCAAGTCAAACTGCAGAGGTACAGAATGGTCAGCTAGTGTACAAGCAAGTGGAATGATAAAATGACTGTAATTCAGTTTAGTTAATTGAAATCTGCAAAAGTCTGTGAGAACTACTAGTCCCTGCATGTAATTCAGCTCCATTTAGGGTCAGCCAATCAGAGCAGATGTCAGGCTTCCCAGCAGCTTCAGAGAGAAATCTGTGGAGGAAGGGAGGGGCCATCTGAGAGCTCCATGCCATGCAGCATCCTGGACATAAGAAAGTGCATAGACATTTACAAACATCTTCAGATCCTGGAGTGGCAGCCGGTGAGCAAAATGATTAGCTTCAAATTCATGTACAGGAAAGGAATTGAGCCAGTTTAGTGATAAATGCAGTCTGCTAACTTGTAGATCTATTTCATGCTCTGTGTGAGATTCCACATGCAGTTCTTTATATTAGTTAAAGTTAAAATTAAGTTAAAATATATTTTGGCAGTAATGATATTCTAGAAGTGTGTGCTAGTGAAAATATGATGCTGACACAGAAATTAATGATTAACAAACTTTATGTGCAAAGTATTTATACAATTTCTGTATTTCTTTCTGTTTAAGGGTTTTCACCTATTTACCTAATCATCTACTCAACTATTCATCTATTCAACTATTTACCTAATCAATCTACAGCTACTATATTTACTACCCAACTTACTGAATTTAAACTTAAATGCAAGTGAATGAAGAGTGTAATCCAGTTATTATTTTCGGCGACGATGTTTGAAATTCCTTTCAAGCGGGAAAATTGTTCAAAAACCAAAAAGCTTGACAATTGCAATGCAAACCAAAATTAAAACAATACTGTAGGGGAGGAGAAGTGGGAGGGAGGGAGCAGTTAAACATTAAACCTTTTCTCTTTGCACCCTTCTCTCGTTTTAGTCCTATCTATAACTATATATGGGTTTGTGTCCGTCACTGTTGCTGAATGCATGCGCGCATCCAGCACAGCAGGGATCCTACTGTCCAACTCCTGGGACTGGCAGTTCCAGGGGCCTGGGAAGGTGTTTTTTTCCTCATTTATTCCTGCTTTGGGCAAGAAGCAGGGTCCGAGCAGATACCGGAGTTTTGGCTGCTCTGCACGTGCGTGTGCTTAGCACCAAGTTCCTGCGGTATCCTGTAGTGCCCTGCACTATGCAGACGTGCTTGGAGCGTCCTGGGGATTCCCTCCCCATCGCAGCGGATTCTCCACACCGGTCCTGTTGTGTCCCTGCTCGGTGCCGATCTGGCTCCGAGCAGGGACGTCAGCCCAGCACACTCTCTGGGATTGCACCCAGGCCACGGGCATCAAAGCGTATGTGCACGATGATGTCACAAATGGGGATTCCCCTCCTGACTGGCAGGGGAATCCCTCAGGAGATGCTGGGGTCCTTTGGACCTCTATCTCTGGTTCTGTATGTCCTACAAGGACAATTTAAGTATCACTGGAAAGGCCATAATATGTCCTTTCCAATAATAAACAAAGTGACCACATAGTTTGGAAATATAAAAAAATTAATTATATAGATTTTATTACTCTTTTTTGTTGTTGTTCTAAATGCAGCATCCCCCGCTTTAACAATGCCGCTGCATTAATTTATATATTTTAAATATTTTATTATATACAAGTTTATTTTTATATATATTATAATGTTATTTATATTATAATTTTAATAATACACTGAATTTCGATATATGCTTTTATTTAATAAATAATTTATATTCAAATAGATATCATAATTGTTTTTCAAGTTTTATTGCTGTGGAGCTCTGTGATAGGGTTGGTTGATGGTATCACTTTCTCCCCATCTAACCAGATTCGCTGTCTCGGAGTTACACTTAACTCGGCTCTTTCCTTCATCCCCCACATCCATTCTCTTTCCTCCTCCTGCCGATATCAACTACATAATATTTCCAGAATTCAACTATTTCTTACCCTGACACCACATTGCAACTCATCCACGCCCTTGCAATCTCCCGATTTGACTATTGTAATAATATTTTAGTTGGCCTCCCTCTCTCCCGCCTCTCCCCCCTACAATCTATTCTGAATGCCTCTGCCAGGCTCATCCACCTCACCGGCCGCTCGACCTCTGCTGCTCCTCTCTGCAAATCCCTTTACTGGCTCCCCATCCACTGCAGAATTAAATTCTAAATCCTTACCCTGACCTACAAAGCTCTCACTAACTCAGCTCCTTACTAATCACTAAATACAACCCAGCCCGCTCCCCAAGGTCAAACAGCGACCTGCGCCTAGCTTCTCCCCACATCACCTCTTCCCATGATAGACTGCAGGATTTCTCACGTGCAGCCCCCATCCTCTGGAACGCTCTCTCTCGTACAGTTAGACATTCCCCTAAAGACATTCCTGTTTAGAGAAGACAACCACCTGACTCACTGATGCAACCAGTCCATCATTCCCACCTTGCAGTCCTCTCCTCCTGTTTCCACCCCCAACCCTTCTAGATTGTGAGTTCCCACGGGAATAGGGCCCTCGTTTCCTATTGTACCGGATTATCAACTGTTGTTCAATGTATTGTATCCCTGTCTATATTGTGCTCATTGTAAAGCGCTGCGGAATATGCTGGCGCTATATAAATAAAGAATAATTATAATACGCTCATAAACACCTCACATTACTGTGATCTGTAATGTTTGGGTTGTATGATTGCGAGAAAACGGCAATGCAATAAATGATCTATTTAAACTGAATACCTGTGTTTATTCTTAAACACCTAGGGAACAAAGACCTAATGCTATTTTGTTGAAATTAGATCTCTTGTCGAGACAAGTAGATTGTCATGAGGGACAAGTAGATCGGGCTTCCACTTTAGTCCATTGGACAAGTAGATTTTTTTTTAAATTTCCATACCCCTGCACAGTTGGCTGCGTGCATATCCAGCACCGTCAGCTGTGCACGCACCTCACACACACGGGGAGCCAGGCAAGACCCCTACCCAAGCCACCTGGTAGAGCACCCCGACCGGTTGCGCTTTCCTTCAGGGGCGGACTGACAACTAACGGGGCCCCGGGCAATAGGATATTGTGGGGCCCCTTGTGCCATGCCCACAGGAGGTCAAACAAATAAAAAACTGACTCATAACCGACATGTACATTGCTGTGTTAAAGAATGAATTTGTTCACACAATTTTCTAAATAATGATTAATGAAAAAGAAAATCCACTCGGGCCCAACGGCGAATTGGGGGAATCCATCATGCCTGTAACGACTGAGTGGGACCTGACTAGACATGGAGCAGGAGGGTGTGAGCTATTTTGCAGTGACTAGACAAGATACAGACGTGAAGCGTGAAAAAGAGTAAATAAAATAATTTATTTACAACAAGACTAAGTAACAAAGAGGAACCAATATAAACAGACAGCAGATATCTAGCACACAATACATATGAAACTAGAGACCAGGGAACTTTAGCAAAACAAAAGCATAAAGCATAGAAACAGACCTGAACTAAATACACAATGAATACTAGACTAGATAAATATGAACAGAACTAGACATGGGAAAACACAAGACTATACCTGACAAATGATACAAGAGCAAAGAAAACAAAAAGCAGGATCAAGAAGATCAGAAAGAGGCTAAAACTCAAAGAGGAAAACAGAACAGACTTGACTAGACTTCGAACATGAATAAACTAGAGGCTTGAATCAGAAACAGTACCTATCAGAATGAGCTCCAAAACAAAATGAGGCAGCGTCCTACTTTGGGCGCTGCCTGCTTTTAAGCACATGAGTTCATTAACTATGGAGTCCAGGTGTGTATCCATGGCATGAATCCAAAAAGGAACTGAATGTCCAGAACTAGAATGCATTTGTCATAGAAGCCAGAGGTGGTGCCAGATGCACAGAAAGTCCAGATCATCACTGGCAACGTCCACCTCTGCCAGAGGGGGCGCAGGACGTCACAATGCCTCCTCCAGACTTACAGATGGTTAAAGCTCTGCTGCAGCAGCCATCGCCTACTCATTGCAGCTAAGGCTGCGCCGTGGGACAGAAGGTTCTTGTGGCACACGTGAGAAGCTACCGATCACTTTTTAAAACTCCCAGTAATGTGCAGTGTGTATGAGCATATCGCAGAGCTCCATAGCAATAAAACTCAAAAAAAATTGTATTTAACTTATCAATTATTAAACTAATGTTCAATGTATCAAAATGCAGTATTTTATTAAAATGTATTTGATTAAAATAATTATTATATAATAAAAAATATATGATTTAAATAATTATATTAAAATCAATTAAAATCTATATCCAACAATAAATGAGTTAGTGCAGCTGCATTGTTAATTTTATAAGGGGAAAAAAAACAATGCCGTTGCTTTTAGAACAAAAAAAAGATCTTATTAACTGTACTTCATCTTTTTTGTTTATTTTTACACATACTTAAGGGGTTATTCAGAGAGAGCCGATCTGGCCCCGAAATGTCACCAAATAGGGAATTTCCCCATACGGTGACATTTCGGGGCCATTCGGCTCTTCAGAGAGCAGGCAGTTAGCCCAATTTTGACGAACTGCCAGCAAGTACGGTGCCTGTTCGACGGTAGTGAAATCCCCATAGAGAAGCAATGGTTAATCTTTCCACAGACACCGAACAGCAGGGAAAAGTCCGTGAAATGCCCTGATGTTCGGTGGTTTCATTCAGCAGGTTTAATCAGGTGACACCCATAGGCTTCAATGTAACAAATATTCCCATTTAATGCGATATCTAATAAACCGTTTATTATTTTAATCTGCAGCAAAAAGTCTCTTTAGGATCCTTTAGGCATTTTTTGGGACTTTTTCCTTTTTTTTTTAAAAGCTTTTTTTTCCCCCTGTAACAGACCTTTTTATTATCATTCATAGGATCTTATATGTAAATTTCAGGCATTTTTGTTCAGTAGTTTTTTGCAAACTGCAGTTCAATTTTGAAACTTTCCAGTGTATTTGTTTTTTTGTTTTTTTTTACCCCGTTCGTCAGCTTGTTGACTTTTTCTGGTGGCTGGTCTGTGCTGTGATCGTCAGCTTGTCAGCTTTTTCTGACATGTTTGGTGTTGTTTTTGCGGCGTGTGTTCGGCGGGCTTGCGGCGAGTTTTCCCTGCACTTCGGGGACCCTGCGGTGCCGGTGAATGCTGAATTCACCGCAGGGTGGGGAACTTTGATTCCTAGAAGTGCCGGGGATTGAGAGAGAACCGAAATGACATTTCGGTGCTCTCTGAATAACCCCCATAGTGATGTTGGGTATCATTGGCAATGCCAAATATACTGTGTGTTGTATAGAGAGTGAGGCTGTGTATACAGTTGTGTTCAAAATTATTCAACCCCCAATGCTGTAAAGGGTTTTAGGGAAATTAGTGTACATTTGTAATTGTATTCAGAATGAAATCCTACAAGGACTTTTTAAATTTTAATTTTTTTTATAATACAGTAGTAAATGTTTCTTTTGTGAATTCTTCATTGACACAATTATTCAACCCCTTAACCACTTCGCTGCTAAGGACGCGCTCAGCGCGTCCAACCGCATGTACGTTCCTTGCGGTGGACGCGCTGAGTGCGTCCTCTCTTTGGGGCCAGCGTTCGGCCGGGTTCTGGCCGATCGCTGGCCCCCCCGGTGCGGGCTGACATCCTCAATGTCAGCCCAGCACCCGGAACCGCCGCCGGAGTAATTAGGTGTCATCGCGGGGGCGCGATGACACCTAATTCAGGCCCCCCCCCGCATGTGCGGAGGAGGCGCCTGAAAGGGAGGGGGGGGGAGGTCCTTCGGACCTCTCTCCCTCCCGATCGACGGCGTGCAGGGGGTTAACCCAGGCACTGTTTGGAAGGGCACAGCCTGCCCTTCCAAATGGTACCTGGCATTAACCCCATGGGGGCCGGATCACGAATCGGTGCCGAAAAGCGCCGGTTCGTGATCCTTTCCCAGAGCTGGCCGACATCTTGGATGTCGGCCAAGCTTCCGGGAATGCCCCCTGAGGACTGGCGTCATCGTGCATAGCACGATGACGCCAGTCCTGGAGTTAACCCCTAACTGCCACCAATAGTGGAGATAGGGGGTTCCAATGAACCCCTATCTCCCCCGATCCGTGGCAGTTAGGGGTTAATGTTTGGTATTGTTGGATCGGCCAGAGCATGGCCGTTCCAACAATACCAAACATGAGTATAAAAAAAGTTTAAAAAAAAAAATATATTGAAAAAAAATTATAAAAAAAAATAAACAAGTTTTTTTTTCTTTTTTTTGGTTTGTTATTGCAGCAATATTGTTCCCATTTCAATTATAACGTGAACAATGATGCTGCACTAACGATTTTTGTATGTGGTGCGTTTGTTAAAAATCGCGTAATTTTCCCCAAAGAAAAATGTAACGAGACCCCATCTCTAATTTTTTTAACAAGCGCACCCCATACAAAATATAACCGCAATTGCTCGCATGTTAAAATGTGAAAAAAAAACACTTTACACGTTGTAAATTATTGAAAATTCATATCTTATTGCATTTTTTGTTATAATATACAGACAGGTCATGACGTATACATATACTAATGACATATTATGAATCTGCCGAGTCTGACGGAAAGAACGATATATAACATGTCTGGGTCATATACTAAAATAAGCCGTCAAAATGCATTTAAACATGATGAGCAAAATCGGTAAAAATTAGCTCAGCACAGAGGCGGGAAAAGCCTCAGCAGCGAAAGGGTTAAAGACTACCACTCTGAAGAACAGAGGTTCATTCAAGTGTTTTCAATCAGGTATTGAAAACACCTGTGGATGTCACGGAGCAGCAATAAATCATAATAAGCACCAATTAGGCAGCTTTAAAATGACTGTGATACTCAGCTCCTTCTAGACATTTACTGGTGTGGTTACAAACATGGTGAAGTCAAGAGAATGGTCCAGGAAGACAAGAGAAGAGGTGATTACTCTTCACAGGAAGGGCAATGGCTATAAGAAGATTGCAAAGATGTTAAACATACCAAGAGAGACCATAGGAAGCATCATTCGCAAATTCAAGGCAAAGGGCACTGTTGAACGCTACCTGGTCGTCGCAGAAAGAAGATGCTGACTTCGACTGCTGTGCGCTACCTGAAGCGTAGAGTGGAGAAAAGTCCCCGTGTGACTGCTGAGGAACTGAGAAAAGATTTGTCAGATGTGGGTACTGAAGTTTCAGCTCAGACAATACGGCGCACACTGCGTAATGAAGGCCTCCATGCCAGAACCGCCAGGTCTTGCTGTCTCCAAAGAATAAGAAGAGTCGACTGCAGTATGCCACAAGTCATGTGGACAAACCACAGAAGTTTTGGGATAGTGTTCTGTGGACTGATGAAACAAAAGTAGAACTGTTTGGGCCCATGGATCAACGCTATGTTTGGAGGAGGAAGAACAAGGCCTATGAAGAAAAGAACACCTTGCCTACTGTGAAGCATGGCGGGGGGTCAATCATGCTTTGGGGCTGTTTTGCTTCTGCAGGTACAGGGAAGCTTCAGCGTGTGCAAGGTACCATGAATTCTCTTCAGTACCAGGAGATATTGGATGACAATGTGATGCAGTCCGTCACAAACCTGAGGCTTGGGAGACGTTGGACCTTTCAACAGGACAATGATCCCAAGCATACCTCCAAGTCCACTAGAGCATGGTTGCAGATTAAAGGCTGGAACATTTTGGAGTGGCCATCGCAGTCACCTGACTTAAATCCGATTGAGAACCTCTGGTGGGACTTAAAGAAAGCAGTTGCAGTGCGCAAGCCTAAGAATGTGACTGAACTGGAGGCTTTTGCCCATGACGAATGGGCGAAGATACCTGTAGATCGCTGCAAGACACTTGTGTCAAGCTATGCTTCACGTTTAAAAGCTGTTATAACTGTAAAAGGATGTTGTACTAAGTACTAAGATTGAATGTCACTTGGGGGTTGAATAAAACTGATAATGATGTGAGCACAGAAAAGACATTTTTGGTTATTTCATTATAAATGTTATTAGGGTTGCACCGATACCGATACTAGTATCGGTATCGGGGCCGATACTGGGTACTGCAGGAGTACTCGGTACTCGTGCAGTACCCCCCATATTTTTTCCGATACCGGAAGCCGGCATTGAGCCGGCTTGCCGGCATCCGAGGGGCTGCGGCGGCTGTCCGAATGCTCTATCGGCATTCGGACAGCCGCCCCTGGAGCTGCTCACGACGATACTTACCTTCCTGGGCGCCGCCGGGAATGTCTCCGCGCGTGTGCTCGTTGGAAGGACCCGGCCGCGACCATGTGGGACCATGTGATCACGGCTGGGGTCCTTCCAACGAGCGCGCGCGCGGAAGCTTTCCCGGCGGCGCCCAGGAAGGTAAGTATGAACACAGTGAGCAGCTGCAGGGCCTGTCCGAATGCAGATAGAGCATTCGGACAGGCCCTGCAGCTGCTCTCCGCGGCGATACTTACCTTCCTGGGCGAAGCCGGGAAAGTTTCCCCGCGTGCGCTCGTTGGAAGGACCCCAGCCGTGATCACATGGTCCCACGTGGTCGCGGCTGGGGTCCTTCCAACGTGCGCACGCGCGGAGACATTCCGGCGGCGCCCTGGAAGGTAAGTATCGTCACGGGGGGGGAGATCTGGTCCACGAGCTGGGGGGCATACCCATGTGTGAGCTGTGGGGGCATATCTATGAGCTGGGGGGCATACCCATGAGCTTGGGGGGCATACCTATGAGCTGGGGGGGCATATCCATGAGCTGGGGGCATACCCATGAGCTGGGGGGGGCATACCCATGAGCTGGGGGGCATATCTATGAGCTGGGGGCATACCCATGAGCTGGGGGGGCATATCCATGAGCTGGGGGGCATACCCATGAGCTGGGGGGGCATATCCATGAGATGGGGGGCATAACCATGTGTGAGCTGGGGGGCAAATCCATAAGCTGGGGGGCAATATCCATGTGTGAGCTGGGGCAAATCCATGAGCTGGGGCAAATCCATGTGTGAGCTGGGGCATTATCCATGTGTGAGCTGGGGCAAATCCATGTGTGAGCTGGGGCAAATCCATGTGTGAGCTGGGGCAAATCCATGAGCTGGGGCAAATCCATGTGTGAGCTGGGGCATATCCATGAGCTGGGGCAAATCCATGTGTGAGCTGGGGCATATCCATGTGTGAGCTGGGGCAAATCCATGAGCTGGGGCAAATCCATGTGTGAGCTGGGGCAAATCCATGTGTGAGCTGGGGCATATCCATGTGTGAGCTGGGGCAAATCCATGAGCTGGGGCAAATCCATGAGCTGGGGCAGTATGAATATATATATATATATATATATATATATATATATTCGGGGGGGATATACATGTGAGCTGGGGGCATTTTTATATGGTCTGTTCTTATTGGAAAGCGTCACATGACATTAAAGAAAAGTATCGGTACTTGGTATCGGTGAGTACTTTTAAAAAGTATCGGTACTCGTACTCGGTCTTAAAAAAGTGGTATCGGTGCATCCCTAAATGTTATGTTATATTTGTCTGACCTACACGTGCCTCTTTGATTTAATTGTAAGCAAGATGACTGAATGATCAAAATCAATGTCAAACTGGCCAAAACACTCAATTTCAGTGGGGGTTGAATAATTTTGAACACAACTGTATGTCTGGTGTGCTATATAGAGGCAGGGAAGCTGTGTGCAGAGAGGAATGATGTGTTTATATACCCTGTTATATAGAGAGAGAGAATGTATACATGTATGCCCTGTGTGTTATGTAGAGAAAGGAACAGTATATATGCTAAAAAAAAAATATAGAGAAGGAGGCTGTATAGATTATGAGACCTGGCAATGTGCTATACATGTACAGCCACATTCTCTATATAAATACACGAGGGAAAAAATATTCATAATATGTACCCTGTGTAGTTATATAGAGAATGATGTTGTATATGTATACAGAGGCGTAACTATAAACCTCAGGGCCCAGGTGCAGGAACTGTGTTGGCCCCCCCACACTCGGCAAAAACATATTTTGTCCCCCCTCTCGTCAACTTGCAATGGTCCCCTCCAGGTCCACAATGTTGACTCAGACAATCAGTGTCCCATTTTTTCCAGGTGCACTATGAGCTCTTCAGTCCATCCCATTTTTAATGTAATGTGCACTATTTGTATCTCACAGAGCTCCACTGCAATAAATCTCCCAGTAATGTGCGGTGTGTATGAGCTTATCATAGAGCTGCATAGCAATAAACCCTACAGTAATGTGCGGTGTGTATGAGCGAATCACAGAGCTCCACAGCAATAAATCTCACAGTAATGTGCGGTGTGTATGAGCGAATCACAGAGCTCCACAGCAACAAAACTCACAGTAATATGTGGTGTGTATGAGTATATCACAGAGCTCCAAAGTAAAACTCACACATAAGTATAAAATAAATTTTAAAAAAAGAACTTATATATATGTTACGATTAAAGCCCGAAGTGCGGTTAATCCTAGCAATACCCAGGCGTCATTAGCAAAAGTCTGAAGTGAAATGAAATTTCAGACTTTACCCGGGTAATCTGGAAAGTATCCAGAGGCCTCTGGGTACTCTGCTTTTCTGCACTGTTTTAACTGGGTAATTCGCATATTACCCTAGTGTTGCTGAATAAAGTGTAATGTACCGCGAAACATCGGACTTTAGCCGGGTAATCTGCAGAATATCCAAACGCCTCTGGGTACTCCGCTTTTCTTGGGTTTTCAGCAGGTTACTGATGACTGAATTCCGAGGATTACCCGGGTAAAGCTGCAAACTGTTATCTGACTGATAACAAAATTGTGTTTGTTATTTCTAATGAAATTGTATCCACAGTCACAAACCACACTAAATAACTGTCATGTAACTCTGTGCATTAATTGTCTGAAAATAAATTTATGAAGATAAAGATATTATATAACGAGTAACCTAATGGTTATTATGTTTTATAAATGATATATAAGCACATATGACACATAATAAAGATCATGTAACTCTTTCACATTCATATAAGAAACATATCCTGTTACTTTGTATATTCATTATATCTGCAATACATTTTAATGTTTGTCTTTTGCCATTTTCGTTGATAATATCCATAGATAATAGCAAAATTCACTTTTACCCAAGCGAGGTTGGATGCTCTGCAGATTACCCAGGTGAAGCTGTGGATAGTCCTCCTCAGATTACCCGGGTGAAGCTTCAGATTTGTACATTATCCGGGTAAAGTGCAAATTTTTCCCAAGGGCAGTTGGTTAGTCCTAAGATTACCCGGGTAAAGTCAGAAATTTTAATTTTTTTGCAGCTTTACCCAGCAGTTTTGGGTAATGTCAGGATTACCCATGTAATCCTAGGATTAGCCGCACTTCGGGCTTTACCCGTTACATATATAGAATATAGACAAGACCCCTGGGCCAGGCAGGCGATTTTGGGCCGCCCCGGACTAAAGGGCCCATGTGCGGTAGCACCTTTTGCACCCCTGGTAGTTAAGCCCCTGATGTATACCACATCTCCTCCAGGTCTCATGTGTTACGTTGCTGTGGCTGACCACTGTGCATGTCCCTTTAAATCATTAACCCTTGCTGAGCTCTAGGGATTGAGTGTGGAAGAAGAGCTGCAGAAAGTCTGACAGATCAGAGGGATCAGTCTGATCTAGGCTGGCCGTCCACTGGAACTTTTTTCGTGTGATCATCCGATATCGTCTGTCTTCATTCGTCCGATCCCGTAACATGAATGGAACCATCGTCCATTGCAGCAGACTTCCGACGTCCGACTTCTGGCGACGGGTAAAGACTGCAGCAGAGGGGCGATTACACCTTGTAGGCTGGGAGTTCAGAAGGATTCCTGGGCAAGATGGACGTTGACAAACTCATTAGGGGAGTTAAAAAAAACACATTTATATTGATTTTGCTGGGAGTTTTTTGAACTCTCATTGAAAATAAATGGTGCAGACATGATGCAAGTTTACCAAAACACCTTTTGTGCATGTTGGGACTAGCTGTGTAATATGGTGGGACTAGCGGTGCTGCTGCGCAAAGGGGTTTATTTGCTAAGTACTGACATGCCTCCCGAAGGGCACTGAATGTTGAATTTCCACATACAGTGCAATTCTGGTGCTGTTTGTACTGTAAAAATGATGGTGAAATATGGTGCAGTTGGCGGGCGTGGTCGGCTGCTCGTGGGAGCAAACATGTAATGGTGGAGCTCCGCATGTCTTCTCCAAATTGGGACGTCTAGCTGACTTTACCTGCTGCATTTTTTGACATTGGGGAACCAGAGTGGCTAGCCGTCAGTCCTGAGTTGCCCAGAGTCCGCTTGGCCACCCCTCCGGACCAGAGACTAGCTTAGCCGCTGACGATTTTTGACCGGTACGCGACACCGGCGGCCATCTTGAGGCCTAGCACCTGGCTACGGACGCTTGCCGGCTTTACTGGACTGACCCGTATGACTTAAAATCTGTGTTACAGGCTGTGGGGATGGACGGTCAACGTCTCCCAGCTGCCCTGGATGACATTCATGTAGGCACAGTGGTCAGACCTGCGGGTCGGTGTCGGGGCGGACCCCATCCCCCCACTGGAAGAGAGGGAGCTGTTGTTTCAGGCCTTGATGCCTGCCTGCGGATACTGGCGGGGGAGGATGCTGATGGCTCCCTCACCAGAGGAGTTTGGCGACGAATAATGGCCTCACTGAGTAGCTTCCGGGAGTAGAAGGCCCCGGGGACAGATGTGCTCGGGGATGCCTCGGCCCTGTGCTCTGCTGACCCCATCTTGTGTGTGACTGGTGACATGGAGAGGTGCATCTAGAGTAGCGACCCTGCTGAGGCACTGCCCCTGGTGTCCCGGTCACTGATGTTCCCAGATTTGTGCTTTGGAGATGGGCTGATGCCTTGCGACGTCCAGGTGGCGCAATTTATAATGGAGCTGCTGGCTCGCTGAGGTTGAATGCCCCAGCCTCCCATGCGGTGCACTGTCTGTCCCTAGCTTGCTGCCTTTTCTTGACACGGGATGAAGAGACCACTGGGACACGCTTTTGAGTTTTGTTTTTCACTTTGATGTCTTGCCTCCACATTATGATTTCTTCCTGCACATTATTTAGTCCCCTACTCACTGGCTGTACTCTGATTTTTTGTGGCTTGCTTCGTGAACATCCTCCACTTTTTTTTTGTTTTGTTTTTTCTCACCCCAGTTTTCTGTGTATTATTTTCTGATTGTCCCTCCCCCCTCTGTAACAGCCCCCCCTATTTTTGTTTCTTTTGGCTCTTCTGGGTTACCTTGAGGGGTGCAGGTGCGGCCTGGCACCCAGCTTGGCTCCCGGGTACCCGGGCCTTGTGCCATATACCCCCCGTGGCCCTCTGCCGCGGTCTTTTGGCTGTCTGGGACTTTGCCTGGGACGGCACAGTCTTGGCCTTTGCCATCTTTTCCCTCCCCCCATTTTTCTCCCCCTTACCCTTATATTAACTCATTCGGCTGACGTTTTTGTTTTTATTTTCATACGGTGCCTTCGGATGCTTCGCTAACATTTTGATGACTTTTTTATGTACTTCATAGATGGCATGATCTGGTCCTGGGCGACCATTTACTCCCCTTTTAAGATGACATATTGTGGCCCCGCAAAGCCATTTTCTTGTTCTATGTCTCTCTCGCTGACTATCTTAAGAACCATGTTATACTAGTTGACCTTTTTTATGTGACTGTGCGTATGGCTTCTTTTGACCCTGACCGGCCCCTTTTTGTTGTTTTGTATGCTTTTGCAGACATCATAATAAAAATTTTGAATACTAAATAAAAATAATATGGTGCAGTTTGCTGCAGATCGCTGCACATCGGCAATCGGCCGCGGC
Source organism: Leptobrachium leishanense (assembly GCA_009667805.1). Lineage (NCBI taxonomy): Eukaryota > Metazoa > Chordata > Amphibia > Anura > Megophryidae > Leptobrachium > Leptobrachium leishanense. The sequence continues at coordinate 249,151,493 of CM019065.1, forward strand.
AGAGAGAACGAATATCAGAGCGCAGTACTGCACTGAAGTGTTGGCGTCATGCCCTAATTTAGGGGATAGCTTGACAGGTTTACAGATAAAGCACATAGTAAAAGAATAGTAACAAAAAAAAGGACTGCACTGGGTCCAAAAACAGAATGAACTTGTTTTTGTATGTAAAACCAGTTCATTCTGGTTTTGGCAGCCTCTGCACTCACTCCGCCTCTGAAATCTGATCGTCATCGTCCGTAGTCGTCAGACCAATCGCTTGCAGTGGACGATACTAGTCGTCCGTTGATGTACGTGTAGCGCTGCTTTAAAAACTGTATTATGGTGCATTGAATTATTGCTGCCACTAGAGGGAGACAGAGTGGAGACATTGTGGACCATGCTGGACAAAGCGGACTCCATCTCCCAGCACCCTTTGCGTGAGGACAGGAAGTGGGTGGTACTAAGTGGAGGATATACATCAGCAGCCTCGTGTTTGGCGCGGAGTGTGAGCGGAGCAACGAGAGGTGTAGGATGCACGCTGGAATCGTCAAGGATCACAACCAGGCCAGAGTGGGGACGCTACCCTATTTGTGCTGGAGATCGGGACGAAGATTGTGCTGTCAACTACATACTCAACCCTGAGAGAGTTGGAGGACAAGCTGGTTCCGGCAGGACCCCGGGTTAGGAGGCCGCGACGATCTATTGGGAGTGCAGGTGGCGGATCGATTGTTCCAGTTGCGGAGATTCGGCAAGCAGGGAGCACATTCGGTGGCACAGAGTCCCAGTATACAGCGGAGAAAAATCCTTTGGTCGAGGCATTGAGTGTGGGACAGTTCGTTCGATGGATGGGTGAGAGGCCACCAGGCCCACAGTTCCGAAACAGAAACACACGCTTGTTATTGCTTCAATTCACAGGGCCCCAATGGTGACTAGTCGAAGATTGCTCTTTCTGTTCACTGGCCAGTCGATCACAGTACCCGGGTACCCTAGACAACACACACACACATATATTTTTGAGCTATTTCATGGGACTTACACTCCAGGACTGAGGGGGTTAACCGTTTCCATTCCGCCGCGTGTTTTTCCCGCGTTACGAATTCCTGTCATTAAAATTTACGTATATGTGTATATATGCTGCTTTATTGAGATCAGTAAAATATATAAAACTCGAAAATCCACAACAGTGCTGGTGTATAGTAATTCCTAGTGCGGAGAGAATATCCCGAGGTTTATTCAGTGGCTCCTCCGGGGGTGAGCGGTACATATGTATATGGCAGATCACTGTTGTCCATAGTCGCTTGCAGTGGACGACCCCAGTCAGACCTCGTCGGACGACCGATGTTGTCCATAGACTGACGAAAAAGTCAGTCGTCCGACTACGGTTCCAGTTCACGGCCAGCTTTAAGGTACCTCAGACAGAGGTTACTTGGCTGGAATCTTTGGGGGCAGATAGTGCAAACATAGTGATCCCTCTCCCCCTTGGCCAGGGAGATTGAGGTTACATATATTAAAACCTAGCACTCAAATTGTATTGTGTAAGGCAGAAAGGAGTTTGTGTAAGGCAGGCAGAAAGGAGTTAATGAGCCTGGGCACAGCAGTTCTCCCTCCCACGGTGGTAACCCCCCCCCCCTGCATCACACATACCTTCTCTGTCACATTCTGTGCTCTCACTGCAGTGCTCTTTGGGCAGCGTTTTTTCCTTTGTTCAATTTTAAAAGCTTTATTGAACATTTCTTTGCTGCTGTTGGAAGAGTAAAGAAGAGTTAAAGCATAGTATTCGCCTCCGTGTCTTTATTTATAATCTTGATTTCCTGTCAAAATGTATAGGGGAATCTAGGGACTTCTCCTCTTACTGGGGGTTATTCAGAGAGATCTGAAATGTGGCCGAAATGTAACCGGACACTGAATTTCAGTCAACTGGGACATTTCGGGGTCATTCGGCTATTCAGAGAGCAGGCAATTTTGGCGAATTGCCTGCACGTACGGTGCTTGTTCGAGGGCAGTGAAATCCCCCATAGAGAAGCAATGGTTCATCTATTCAGAGAACACCGAACAGCTGAGGAATGTCAGTGAAGTGCCCTGCCGTTCGGTGGTTTCATTCGTCAGGATTATTCAGGCGAATCCCATAGGCTTCAATGTTGAAAATATTCCAGTTTTTAATCCAATATCTAATAAACAGTTTATCATTTTATTCTACAGTAAAAAGTCTCTTTATATTTAGATATTTTTTTAGGCATTTTTTGGGATTTTTTTTGCCAAAATTTTTTTCCGTCTTTTTTTTAAATTGGTTTTTCATTTTTCTGTTACAGACCTTTTTATTATCATTCATTGTATTTTATATGTAAATTCCAGACATTTTCACTCAGTAGTTTTTTTGCAAACATCGTTTCAAATTTCAAACTTTCAAGCAAATTGTTTTTTTTCCCACGCCGTTCGTCTGCGCGTCGGCTTTTTCCGACGTCTGTGATCGGCGGCTGCTCGGATTTTTCTGGCGTGTTCGGCTTGGTTTTTGCAGCGGTTTCTGCAGGTGTTCGGCGGGTTTACGGCGAGTATTCCCTGCACTACAGGGGCCCTGCGGTTCTTGCTGAATACACCGCAGGGTCGGCGAACTAGGAATCGCCGAATTACTCCGAAGTGCTGGGAACGAAAAGTCACCGAATGTGCGAAGACTTTTCGGATCTCTCTGAATAACCCTGACGGTCTTGCATCACATAGGGTAGGCAGGCAGCTCCTAGCTGTGCTCAGTGTGGATTGTCTGCAAAGCAGGGCATATAGGAACATGTTCTCAGATGTTCCCACATTGATTGCAACTCCAGTGCCCTCTAGCACAATGAGAATCATGTTCTTGGTGTAAAATAACTACATGGATGTCGTTCCCATGCATTTCCACTGGACTCAATCTCTGTCATTGTGTTACGTCTCGGCCCTGCCCCCTGGTGGTGGGAGCAGAGATTTGCCAGTTTGTCTGGTTTTCATGCTCAGGCTCTGCAGACAATCTCCACTGGGCTAATGGTCTGCAGTCACATGATCTGCTCAGCCATATATATAGGGCCTACCATGCATTTGATCCTTGGATCAGGGCAGACTAAGATACACTGAGTTCCTGTTCCTTGGGTCACTTCAAGTTCGAGTTCGAGTTCAAGTACTTATTCTGGATATTCTGTGTATGACTTCTTGCTCTGGATTATTCTCTTGTCTGTCCCCCGAAGTTATATGCAGTTTGTTTTCACTCTACAGGCATTCGGCCACGAAGCCATTTGGTGTGAGTGATACTCAGGTCATTGTTTTGAACTCCCTGGCTGGGAGTGTTAGGACCTTGCAGTCTGCTGAATTCATTGTGTTTTCAAGTACCGAGTTATACCGTGCAGTGTGTTGCATTCATTGTTTTTGAGTATCGAGTTCTGCCCTGCATTGTGCTGCATTCATTGTCTACCCCAAGTCCTGTGATCTGTCTGTAGCTGAGAAAGTATACCCAGTACAGGGCTTCCTCGTGTGTCTGTATCCTGCACTGTCTTCCTTGTTTTCTAAGTGCTGCAAGTGTGTGCTGGAGTCTCCAAACAGACCATATACCTGCCCTAAAGGCTTCAATCTACACAGCCTAAAGGCTCCCCATCACCCTATATGGGGCCTACCGTTACACATTGGTGATAAATAATCATATTTGATGATGTATGTAGAGTTATTATTATTACTCTAAAGCATAAAAGAGTCTGTAAAATACATAGAGATTCACAACAGGGAGCGTGCAGAATATAAGGTAAAAGCAGGAAAGATGGACATTTTTCCTTGTCTATAGGGATAAAGACCACACTTAATATCAAAAGGATACAAAGCCAACGATCATGCTATGTACCTTTTTTCCTACCCTTCATGTCAGTTTGATACATTGGTGAATGTATAAATAAACATATACATACAAGATTAATGACTGGAAATATCTGTACATATGAACTCTTTATTGTTGTCATTTATTATGCAAGTGTCTCCTAAAGGGATTAGAGCAGGTTATTCTTGAGTAAGATGTGCAGATTTGAGCTCTGACTTGCTTTTTGAGTAGTGGAAACTGTTGCTAGCTCCTGATACTTTACCGAGGACCGCAAACCACATGGAACTTGAGAGTATGTTACTTGTAATGGAAGGAAGGACGTAGGAAGCTCAATCGATCACAGTAATGCTTTCTTATGATAAAATATAATCATGTTAGACTTAAGTGGCCTTGATTATAAACGCACACAAAAAAATATCTGTTTCCAAAATAAACTATATTTTTTTCGGTCATCACATTTTGGCGCACTGCCTGCTCTGAGTAGTCGAATGGCCCAGAAATGTCACTGTATGGGTAAATTCCCTGGTCGGGGACATTTCAGGGCCAGCTCGTCTCTCTCTCTCTCTCAATAACCCCTTTATTTTTTCCAGAAGGTACAACCAGAAAGCAGTCTTGGAATATAGGCCATTTTATTAATCTTTGAGGTGTATTTATTTTTTGTGACCTGTCAGAATAGAATTACGCACCAATGAGAAGATGGCTTAAGGAGATAGATTTTTTTTAAAAAAAGTCAGCATCAGTTTCTGCTGGTTTCTATACATATTCAGTTGCTGTCAGATAAAGCTGCCAGGAGCCATGCCAATGGTGCTCTATATGTACTTGAGTACAAAACAGTGGTCAATAGAAGATTATGTGAATGCTAGGATCCTCCATGGGTCATTTTATTCATGCACAATGAGATGCCCTAGGTGCCAGCGAGCATTGAATGGAAAGGTTCCTTTTCCCAACAGCATTTGTGAATGACAGCTGAATGAAAACAATAAGGTAGGCAAACCTGCAGCCTCCCTCTGAAAATTAACCCCTTAGTGACCGGGCGGTTTTACACAAATCCGTATTTTAGTGACCGCTGCTGTTTTTACGTTTCTGCGCTGTTAGTGTTTAGGACAATTTTTCCTCTTACTCGTTTATTCAACCCACACATATTATACACCCTTTTTCCCGCCATTAAATGGACTTTCTAGAAATACCATTATTTCCATCATATCGAATAATTTACTATAAAAAAAATATGAAATATGAGGAAAAAAATGGTAAAAACACACTTTTTCGTAATTTAATCCCCAAAATCTACAACCACCCAAAAAGACCCCGGCTAAATAGGTTCAAAATTTTGTCCCGAGACTAGAAATACCCAATTTTAACATGCGTTTGCTTTTTAACCCCTTCACTGCTGAGACAGTTCACCTATGTGCGCTGCGCTCATTCTGACCATTTTGTGCTAATTATTTTTAGATGACAGCCTAGGTCCTATTTAATTAAACTCCCCCCAGACAAAAAAAACTTTTTAAAAAAAAAATCATTTTTTTTATAATTTTTTTTATTTAATTTTTTTTTTTTTAATTTTTTTTTTAAAACCAAACCTGGTCATGTTTGGTATCATTTGAAAGGCCATAATCAGGCCTTTTAAATGATGGCAAATATGACCATCCAGCTGCCATGGATCGGGAGACAAAAGGGATCCTTAGGATCCCCTTAACTGGCCCACTGACATCCTCACACATATGGTGAGGTTGTCAGTGGGTGGGGGGGACCTGGAGGCTTGGCTGACATCCAAGATGTCAGCCCCCCTCCAGGTTTGAATCGCGTTTTGGCGCCAATTGGCGCCGAAAAGCGATCCGGCGGCGAAACTGTTAATGCCATACACCGCTGGAAAGGGGAGGCTCTCCCCTCTCCAGCGGTGCAAACGGCATCTCCCTAGCTTCAATGGTTGGGGAGATAGAGGGCTCCGAAGGAGCCCCCCCCTCCCCTCCATTGAACACATGGGGGCACCTTCTGATGACGTCACCACGCAGCGTGGCGACGTCATCAGCCTCGCCTGCCATGTAAATCACATGGGCAGGCTTCCTCCCTGCCAGATCGCCGTGGGATCCGACGAGGGAGGTGAGTATCGGGCGGGAGGGGGATTTGGCACCGCTGACGTACCCTGTACGTCCGCGGGTCTAAGGGAGACCCGAGGACAGGACGTACAGGGTACGTCAGGGGTCATTAAGGGGTTAAACATGTACATGTATATATCTTCATTTTAAGGAAAGACCGTGTTCGGACTGAAACGTTAATTTGTATCAATAAACTTGCAAAGTTTCTTTAAAACCCTCGCAGTGCATGTGATCATGTCTATGCCATGTATGTAAGTATTTATATATAAAATATTCTATGGTTACACATTCATATAATAATTTGCTCATTTGACAATGTTTTTGAGTATGCCGAGCTGTAACATAAGGTCACATGATGCAGCAAATGGCAACTGATTGCAATAGCCTGGATAAAAGGGACAATTAAACTTAATGGGCTCTATTACATTCTTCACGCAAAAATGCACGGTAAACGTGTGAATTTTTGCACGAAGCGTCAAACGTTAACGCGCATAAATCAATGCCGGTATTCCAATCCTCGCGCATTTTTTCATCCGTCAAAAAATAACGCGCGCAAAAAGGCACGCGCAGTAACGTTGGGTGCAGAAATCCGTGTGCGGACTGTTTTTTTCACGCGATTCAGCCAATCTGAATTAAGATCCACAATTGTCTCACGTTAAGTTTTTGCGCCTGTCACAGTCAATCTGCGCATATATGCTGTATATAAAAAAAAAAACACGCACAACTTCTCAAATTTATTGTTTGGGTATGTGTAGAATGTGTAACTATACTTTGCTGTGTTTATTTTTTTTTATTTTTTTTGGACTGGTGTATTTGGTTTCGGCCAGGTCCGTCAGATTTGCCTTTAACACCAGCTTTCAGGAGTCGCTAAAATTATGCGCGCAAAGACTGTGCGTTACAAACTGCGCATAGATTGTAATACCATCTGCGTACCAGCACACAAACGCATTTGCGCTCAATGTTAAGTATAGGACGCGCGAAGTACAGTAAGCTCGCTCAGCGTTCGCGCACGTTCACCCGCGGTAGATGTATACGTGTGTTTGTTGCGTTGACATTGTAATACGATGTTCTGCGCAAAGGGGTTTGCCCCTCGCGTTAATGCGTTTTTGCGCATGTGCTAGCGTTTGCGTAAAGATTGTAATAGAGCCCAATAACTTTACCCTCTCCCTCCCATAAACTCTATCAGCTCTGTATATTGGAGGTCTTACATCCGCTTTGAAGGCTGTCAATTAGCAGATGGTAAATAGCGCTTCTCCACAAGAAGTATTTTATCTGAAAACCAGGCACCTGACTATTGTAGGAGGCATGCTAATGCCTGATGCAGAAGAAAGCAGGCTATAGTTTTGTACAGAGGTTTAAAAAAAGTACCTATTTTAAATAAAATATTTATTAAGCATTTTTTTGGTTTTGGATCAGCAAAAAATATTCTGGGCGGAGTAACGGGGGAGTTGCTTCTTCAATATTTTCATGATCAGTGGTGTCTGGTGAAAAGTTATAGAGGAGCAATGGTATTTGACTCTTTGCTTATCAGTTACAAAGTAGCAGGAGGTTTATAACCCAAAATATAATGCATTAAAGTGGGGGGTTATTTAAAACCGCTTCTTAAAAGTTCCTTAACCCACAATACAGGGATTTAAACATGAATTTTCTACAATAAAATCTAATTTGATGAACCCTTTATGAGCATAAATATTGTCTTCATTCAGCACACTATCCCTCACAGTTTAGTGGAGTTGAGTCTGCACTCTTCTAGGCAATGGATTAAGGTTTTTTTCTCCCGTGATCAAAATTTGGGGCAGCATTCTATGGCTTGCAAAAATGCTATGTGAATGTGTGGTATATCTGTTCTGGAATAAAACTGAGCATGAGTAACATACAGGGTTATTCAGAGAAAGGTGAAAAACAGGAGAATGGCAGAAGATAACAATCTAGACCAAATAGCCGCTTTGGAAAGTGAGATAAATGGGAGAAGTTTTCTGGTTTGGCTATTTTGACCTAGAATTTTCACTTCTCCAGTCATTCTCTTGGTTTTCACCTCTCTCTGAATAACCCTGATCAGGCAGTTTTCCAAAAAAAACAAAACAAGATCTTGACATGCTGAGTTGGTCTAAATTTTTTTTCCAGCCATCAGACAGTGTCAGGGTGTTAATGTTTAACCCTTCTCCTTTTAACTCTAGTTATTCCTTTAAGTTTAGGACCCATATCTCTGTAATTAGACGGACATTATATTCTAATAGTTGCGATAATAAGATAGAGACAATGATGCATGAAAAACATTAAATTTTATAGTTTTTTAAAATTGGTGAGGTAGCAGATGACACCTGAAACATTGCTGCATTATGTTCTATATCAAGACAGTCAAACTCACAGCCCCCAGATGTTGATATTACATACAATTACTTCAATACAATAAATGGTCAGGGACTCATAGGAGTTGTAGATCAGAAACATTTGGGGGCGTGGGTGGGGTTTCACAACCCTGTTCTACATAAGCACATAGTAGCAGAGCCTACTACACCTCACACTTATTTCTTCCATCTGCACCATTTTTTAGATAAAAACACAGAGAAAATGCTGATGCTATATACAAAATGGTAATAATAAACACGTTTTTGCGCAGATGGATCTGCTTCTTTGAAAGACATTTGCATAATTTTACATTTTCTACCAATTTTGACATTTTCCCATGAGTAGTTGCAACATCTCTGGGTACTGGGAGGAATTGAAAATATGCAGGTCAAGCAGAGACAACCTGGTGGTAGAGACACTGGGCTGAATGCTTGTGCGGATGGACTAGCATCTCCAGTGTAAGAATGCATAAAGGACAGAGTTACCAAGGGTCATGCACCTTGCAAATTGTTATAATATCCTTACATGAACCTATATACTATTTTCAATGGGACCACACAGCAAGGTACAGCACAATGTGTATCATTTATCTTACAAATGCTAGTCTGTTTGTATAACAAGAGGTATGAGAAGGTTTCCTCATATAAATTCTACTAATTAAACATTCTGTAATTTATTATTTCCCACATTGTGTATTATAATGTGAAATAGAACATTCCCTGTTCCTTGCACTGATACCCCTGTTATCTCTGATGTCCCTCCATATCCAAGCCTCAGGGAACCCATTGTGTGTTAGTGAGAATTACTCCAACATTGGGTTATCCTTACATTTTGGATAAAAGGACACCAAAAGGCTATTTAGCCTCAGGATCCGTCATGTAGTTTTAGTATTACTTTTTTCCCTCTTAATAACTTAACAACGATCGTTAAATTAAGATTTTGGAATGGGGAGAGTGGATTTTGAGCTAACTCTATTATTTGGAAACAAGGTGGAAAGCCTGCCCAGAGGGCAGTCTATTGTGGATATACTGCCCCAGCTCATGGATATACTGCCCCAGCTCGTGGATATACTGCCCCAGCTCGTGGATATACTGCCCCAGCTTGTGGATATACTGCCCCAGCTCGTGGATATACTGCCCCAGCACGTGGATATACTGCCCCAGCACGTGGATATACAGTTGTGTTCAAAATTATTCAACCCCCAATGCTGTAAAGGGTTTTAGGGAATTTAGTGTACATTTGTAATTGTATTCAGAATGAAATCCTACAAGGACTTTTTAAAGAACCATATGCAACTAAAATGACATCAATTGGTTTTGTAATACAGTAGTAAATGTTTCTTTTGTGAATTCTTCATTGACACAATTATTCAACCCCTTAAAGACTACCACTCTGAAGAACAGAGGTTCATTCAAGTGTTTTCAATCAGGTATTGAAAACACCTGTGGATGTCACGGAGCAGCAATAAAGCAAAATAAGCACCAATTAGGCAGCTTTAAAATGACTGTGATACTCAGCTCCTTCTAGACATTTACTGGTGTGGTTACAAACATGGTGAAGTCAAGAGAATGGTCCAGGAAGACAAGAGAAGAGGTGATTACTCTTCACAAGAAGGGCAATGGCTATAAGAAGATTGCAAAGATGTTAAACATACCAAGAGAGACCATAGGAAGCATCATTTGCAAATTCAAGGCAAAGGGCACTGTTGAAACGCTACCTGGTCGTGGCAGAAAGAAGATGCTGACCTCGACTGCTGTGCGCTACCTGAAGCATAGAGTGGAGAAAAGTCCCCGTGTGACTGCTGAGGAACTGAGAAAAGATTTGTCAGATGTGGGTACTGAAGTTTCAGCTCAGACAATACAGCGCACACTGCATAATGAAGGCCTCCATGCCAGAACTCCCAGGCGCACCCCCTTGCTGTCTCCAAAGAATAAGAAGAGTCGACTGCAGTATGCCAAAAGTCATGTTGACAAACCACAGAAGTTTTGGGATAGTGTTCTGTGGACTGATGAAACAAAATTAGAACTGTTTGGGCCCATGGATCAACGCTATGTTTGGAGGAGGAAGAACAAGGCCTATGAAGAAAAGAACACCTTGCCTACTGTGAAGCATGGCGGGGGGTCAATCATGCTTTGGGGCTGTTTTGTTTCTGCAGGTATGGGGAAGCTTCAGCGTGTGCAAGGTACCATGAATTCTCTTCAGTACCAGGAGATATTGGATGACAATGTGATGCAGTCCGTCACAAACCTGAGGCTTGGGAGACGTTGGACCTTTCAACAGGACAATGATCCCAAGCATACCTCCAAGTCCACTAGAGCATGGTTGCAGATTAAAGGCTGGAACATTTTGGAGTGGCCATCGCAGGCACCAGACTTAAATCCGATTGAGAATCTCTGGTGGGACTTAAAGAAAGCAGTTGCAGTGTGCAAGCCTAAGAATGTGACTGAACTGGAGGCTTTTGCCCATGACGAATGGGCGAAGATACCCGTAGATCGCTGCAAGACACTTGTGTCAAGCTATGCTTCACGTTTAAAAGCTGTTATAACTGTAAAAGGATGTTGTGCTAAGTACTAAGATTGAATGTCACTTGGGGGTTGAATAAAACTGATAATGATGTGAGCACAGAAAAGACATTTGTGGTTATTTCATTATAAATGTTATGTTATATTTGTCTGACCTACACTTGCCTCTTTGATTTAATTGTAAGCAAGATGACTGAATGATCAAAATCAATGTCAAACTGGCCAAAACAATCAATTTCAGTGGGGGTTGAATAATTTTGAACACAACTGTATGCCCCAGCACGTGGATATACTGCCCCAGCACGTGGATACTGCCCCAGCACGTGGATACTGCCCCAGCACGTGGATATTGCCCCAGCTCGTGGATACTGCCCCAGCACGTGGATACTGCCCCAGCACGTGGATACTGCCCCAGCTCGTGGATACTGCCCCAGCACGTGGATACTGCCCCAGCTCGTGGATACTGCCCCAGCACGTGGATACTGCCCCAGCTCATGGATATTTGGCCCCCACCTCTCATGGATATATGCCCCAGCTCATGGATATTTGCCCCCACCTCTCGGATATTTGCCCCCCACCTCTCATGGCTATATGCCCCCCAGCTCAGACCCCAGACCAGACATGGGGCGGCTGTTCGAATGCTCTATCGGCATTCGGACAGCCGCCCTTGAGCTCCTCATACTTACCTTCCCGAGCGGCGAAGTGAAAGTTTCCCCGCTTCCGGTCGTTGAAGGACCCAAGCCGCGGTCACGTGACCGCGGCTTGGGTCCTTCAAAGAGCGGAAGCGAGGGAACTTTCCCTTCGCCGCTCGGGGATGGATGCGCGCGGCAGCCGGGTAGAGGCTGCGAGCGCAGCCTCTACCCGGCTGCTGCGCGCATCCAACCTCCGAGCGGCGGAGGGAACTTTCCCTTCGCCGCTCGGGGGTTGGATGCGCGCGGCAGCCGGTTAGAGGCTGCGAGCGCAGCCTCTACCCGGCTGCTGTGTGCATCTTGTAACCGCCGCGGCGAGCGCACAGCCGGCTCGTGACGCGGCGGTTGCATGCGCGCGCAACCAACCGCCGCTGGTTGCGCGCGCATGCGCAGAGTAAGGCTTGGCGACGGACACGCCAAGCCTTACTCAATTATATTATAGATGTATATGTTGTAATACTAGTATCAGTTTCACATGTCTTGCAGAAAATAAAAAAGATACACAAAAATACAGTAGTCAAGCAAAGAAGCCTAGTGGTTATGCAGGTAACCTTCTGGGCTTGCAATAGGAAGTCTGAGTGGTAACATTTGCATTATGTATCACTGTGATAACTGTCACGTAATCAATACCACTCAACATGCAGGTATTAATATTATTACCTTCATTTATATTACACCAACAGTTTCCACAATAAAAAAGAGGAACTAAACTAATAAATTACAAACTTAGGCACCAGAGACAAGAGGAGTAAAGGGCCCTGGTAAGATAAGTTCACATTTTAGAGCAGGGGTCAGCAACCTTTTACACGCCAAGTGCCATTTTTTTAAAACATCAGACAACCGGGCGCCAGTGAACAACAGCGCTCCATAGTGTTAGTTAGATTTAAATTTTTATACTCATAGTTGTACTGCTAATAGTAAGTTAAACTCACAGAATTTTATATACCAGCAGAGCCCAGAATTTTATATACCCAGACAGACCCCAGAATTTCACATACCCAGCAGAGCCCAGAATCTGAGATACCCAGCAGAGCCCAGAATCTGGCATACCCAGCAGAGCCCAGAATCTGGCATACCCAGCAGAGCCCAGAATCTGGCATACCCAGCAGAGCCCAGAATCTGGCATACCCAGCAGAGCCCAGAATCTCACATACCCAGCAGAAGAATTCTCTATGGACGCAGGCTGGCTCCACTGGGTTTGTTTGCTCTCTCCTGCCGCCTCGTGCTCTGCTGGATATCACGTGAGGGGGTGGTGGCAATTACTGCAGCGTGCCGTGTTCCTGTTTAGGACGTGGGAGAGGCAGGCACGCTGCAGCGCCGCCGCGATCACTGAGACTGAGAGATGATCAGAAGCATCTCAGTCCGTCCCTGCGGTGTGCCAGCAGAGACAGACTCACGTGCCACGCCTGGCACTTGTGCCGAGTGTTGCCGACCCCTGATCTAGAGAGGTTGAGCAAAACTGCTTTACTAGTGTTTGTATCAGAAATGGTGAGGGGTGTGGTAGTAAAGCAAAGTATGAAAACTATTAAGTGACAAGGATTGGTGAGAAGAGGGATACGTTAGGAATGTTAGTCCTAGTAAAAATTGGTTTTGAGGGGAAGGTCTGATAGGTTGTTCCAAAAGACCAGTGCTGACTTTGAGAAGATTTGGTGACATGGTTTAGAGATGCAGATTGAAACAGACGACCGGTAGGTCACTTACATAATGGAGTGATGTGTGGAGGTAAGACATAAAAAGAAAGTTATTGAGGGCCATGAATGTAAGAGTCATTACTATTAATTGTAGGTAGACGTTCTGCATACAGCTCAGAATATATGGTGCATTAATACAATACCAGATTCCACGGCATCCTAGCGATGCCAAATTCCATGGAAATGTAGCCGCCAAAGAGAAGGGGGCCATACAAGCTGTGTCCATACAAAGCACTTTATTTGAACATGTGGTGTTTCTATTGTATGTACAGCCTTTATCAATTGGGATACAGGGGGCCTGGTTGCCCTTTCTTTTGATGCAGTATTTTAAATTGTGCCCTGTGGTACAGAAAGACAATGGAGGGACTTACATAGAGGAGAGTTTTGTGTGGAATATCAGGTGAGAAATATAAGCCTGACACCAGAGTTCATCACAGATGCAGTCCGTGTGTTGGAGAGGCCAATACGGAACTAGTTAGAATTGGCAAGTTGTGACATAAAGAGTGCATGAATGAGCACCTTTAGCTTATCTTGTGTCAGAAAGGGGTGGATATGAGCCGTGTTTTTAAATAACAGGATTTAGTGATTGCCTGGTGTAGGGATTAAATGTAAGATCAGAGTCAAAAGTTACACCACGATAACGAGTATGAGGTCTAGGGCTGATGAGCACCCCATTAGCGAGCAGAAAGATCAACGGAAGGAGGAAAAATGAGAAGTTCAGTTAGGGCACAGGAAGCCGGGAGAAATCCAGTGATAGATGGAAGAGAGGCACTTGGTGATTAGAAATCGGTCTATCCCCACTTTTTTCCCCTGATATCACTTCCTAGGCACAATACTGATTATCGGCAGCCTTTCAGACCGATAACCTAATATACAGTCAGGTCCAGAAATATTGGGACATCGACACAATTCTAACATCTTTGGCTCTATACACCACCACAATAGAGTTGGAATGAAACAAACACAATGTGCTTTAACTGCAGACTGTCAGCTTTAATTTGAGGGTATGTACATCCAACTCAGGTGAACGGTGTACATGGGCGTCCGCAGAAAATTTTCCAGGGAGGGGCAAAATTTTAATGGCATCCATATTCTGCCCTTTTGACAATGTCATGAAGGGGACAGTCATAAAATAAAGCGTAGTAATACAGAGGCTGCGAAACATGATGCAAGTCTAATAGAAGAATAAAGGTGTAAGTGTCTGATCTGAGTGTTGCATTTTCTAGTCTGTTAACGCTACACCACACTAGTCACACACCCAGGATCAAGGCACTAAAGGAAGTGGGGTCTTTTAAGGCCATCTCTGTATACACAAACCATGACCCCCCCCCCACAGATCCTGGCACACACACCAGGCCCCCCACTCTTTATATACATATTTACATACACACATATCTCCTCTCCTCAACCCTCTCCTCTTTGATTGTTAGCTCTGGAGCAGGGTCCCCTCTCCTCTTAGATTGTATGCTCTGGAGCAGGGTCCCCTTTCCTCTTAGATTTTAAGCTCTGGAGTAGGTCGCCTCTCCTCTTAGGACCCTGCTCCAGAGCTCACAATCTAAGAAGAGAGAGGACCCTGCCCCAGAGCTTACAATCTAAGAGGAGAAGGGACCTTGCTCCAGAGCTTACAAACTAAGAGGAGAGGGGACCCTGCCCCAGAGCTTACAATCTAAGAGAGAGGACCCTGCTCCAGAGCTTACAATCTAAGAAGAGAGAGGACCCTGCCCCAGAGTTTACAATCTAAGAGAAGGGACCCTGAGTTTACAATCTAAGAGGAGAAGGGACCTTGCTCCAGAGCTTACAAACTAAGAGGAGAGGGGACCCTGCCCCAGAGCTTACAATCTAAGAGAGAGGACCCTGCTCCAGAGCTTACAATCTAAGAAGAGAGAGGACCCTGCCCCAGAGCTTACAATTTAAGAGAGGGGACCCTGAGTTTACAATCTAAGAGGAGAGGGGACCCTGCTCCAGAGCTTACAATCTAAGAGGAGAAGGGACCCTGCTCCAGAGCTTACAATCTAAGAGGAGAGGGGACCCTGCTCCAGAGCTTACAATCTAAGAGGAGAGGGGACCCCGCCCCAGAGTTTACAATCTTTCTCCTCTTAGATTGTAAGCTCTGGAGCAGGGTTCCTCTTGCTCTTAGATTGTAAGCTCTGTAAACTCTCATAAATAAAGACACTGACATCAAGCTTAATAAAAAAGTAGTTATTTGACAATCATTACCTTTTTTTCTTGTGGCCCATAGGAGCAGCTGCAGCCCTGCCTTCCCAGCATGCAAAGTGAGTGGGAGCACGTGGCAGATTGGAGGTGAGTGGGGATGTGACGCTAGTGCAGCCTAGTGGAGAGCCGAGGAACTGCAGCCGTGCAGTGAATAAATTATCATAACTTAAGCTTGTTGATCCAGGGGGGGGGCAAGTGCCCCCCCTTGCCCCATGCTGCGGACGCCCATGACGGTGTAGGACTTACAGCAGTTTGCAGATGTGCCTCCCACTTGTTAAGGGACCAAAGGTAATGGGACAGAATAATAATCATAAATCAAACTTTCCCTTCTTAATACTTGGTTGCAAATCCTTTGCAGTCAATCACAGCTTGATGTCTGGAATGCATAGACATCACCAGACACTGGGTTTCATCCCATGTGATGCTCTGCCAGGCCTCTACTGCAACTGTCTTCAGTTCCTGCTTGTTCTTGGGGCATTTTCCCTTCAGTTTTGTCTTCAGCAAGTGAAATGCATGCTCAATGGGATTCAGGTCAGGTGATTGACTTGGCCATTGCATAACATTCCACTTCTGATAGATACACAGTAAATTCAAACTGTGGATAGGGGCTACTGCCAGAAAAATAACTCACTGAATATTTACTGGGACAGATATGAAGAGAAACAGAAAAAAGCAGCACCCTGAAGACCTATGACTTGCAAAGTTTGAAGGAGTAAAGTTGGCAATATCAAAGGCGGCTGAGAGGTCAGGAGGCATTACGAAGCAATATCCTTGAGAATTAGCAGCAATTTAGTAATAGTTTACTTTAATTATGGCTGTTTTTGTCAAATGCAGGTAGCAAAATCCAATTTTCAGAGGTCTGAAACAGACTTATTCAACGAGCGCCCGTGTTTGCTAAAATTACAAATATCAGCGACAATCTCTTTTGTCATGGCGAAAAAGGCTGGCATTTCACAGAACAAAACCCCAAACAGAACAGGGGACACTTCTCTGATTTTTGCCAGCATATGCAACTTCAGCAAACATGGGCACTCTTTGAACAACCCCCAATGTGATATAATAAAGGTAACTATAGCATGAGCTTTTAAAAAAGAAGTCACTACAAAAATAATGGTAATAGATTTGATTGTCAGAATCATGTGACAGTGTCCGAATCTTAAAAATGCTCCTGGTGTAAAATTTCTAGAATTATGTCTGCATAGAAAAAATAATGCACATTTTAGCACACTATACCATCTTTTATTTTTTTTCAGTATCACATCAATTGTATACAACTCCTAGTAGCTCTCAAGATTTAGTCCAAGTCCACACTTGACTAGTTTGTTTGAGTTTTAATAGTGTTTCAAGGGCTCATTTACATTTTCGGAAAGGGTGTCTGTATTTTTGGGTCACGTGAAAAACCTGGCTGACCAATGTCTCAATGAAGTCAGAAACTGACTATGCTGCGTTACTTGTTTGTTTTCTGTAAAAGACTAACCTTTCAGTAATTATACCCAGGTCTCCTTTAGTAAACAGATCATAGCATCATGTCCCACGGAGAGGATCAGGTGCCAACCTGCTGACGGAGGATCCATAAGCATCATATAAACAGACCAGCAGACATGGGGCGAATAACGAGTGCGATCCAGACTCCTGCATTAATGGAAACTGTTCTGTGAATTAAATCCTGAGGGAGAGATCAGTTTCATTCTTTAACAATTCCAGTGCAATACATGCAATTATTATTCTGAAGCATGAATATATATATTAGAAAGTTGTATGCGTGACACTGTCTTAATAGAACAATGAAGCACTTGACATGAGGACAGTGCATTACCGGTATAGGGGTGGCTGTACTCTTTAACCACCAAGTACTTTTTGTAGAAATAATATCAGAACCCCTATTTGGAACATGGTGTTTGTAGATGTAGGGTAAAGTAGTTGAATAATGAAGGCTTTGAACATAATGGTGGAGGGCCCTTTGAGTTGCACCTAATGCAAGCTCAGTAGCGGTTAATATCACGTGTTCTAGTGGACATGCGCTGCATAAAGAGGAAGCAGGCTTAGGAGCGGCAATATTTAAACCTGTCGCGAGAAGAATTTTGCGCACCAAGAAATCAGGTGAACACATCAGACAACAGAAAGAAGCAGCATGGATGATGTCTCAGAGCTTGACAGGCTGATTGAGAGCATTCGGGACCAAGTGGCACCAAGTTGAAGGGAGTCGCGTGGGCACAAGAGCATCTCATGTCTGCTGGAGGGTGAGAGGGTGTGGGAGGCCCACAAGCCAGTACAAAGGACCAGGCTGTCCATCCGCCTTAGTCCTGACCTGGGCTATCACGATGGGGAAGGGGGCAGTTGAGGATGTTTCTTATTACAGGGGCAGTTCTTCAGGCTCTTGAAAGGAGGCAATGACTCAGGGCAAGCTGCGTCAAGTGTGGCTTAGGGACCAGGCAATTGGGAGGAAGAATGCCTGTGGAGAGTGTCGCAGTCTTGCAGCAGTGGAGGATACGGTCATCCTTCTGATGCGGCCCATATGGTTATGACTATGGCTCCAGGTAATCATCAGGGTGCTTCTTGGCATCGAGAGTGACTCGGTGGCTGGGAAGTGCAGTTTGTCAGTGACTAAAGTTGGCGGCTGTGGCTGGATGTTGAGGTTGCCGGAGCTGCAGTCCCCGATTGGTCAGCTTAACTTTGCATGCCGGATGATACCAGTGGGGAGGGTTTTCTTGAGTGGGCTCACCAGCACGACCTCGGAGGTGCAGGAGGGTCACTATTTTGTTAGGATTGGGGGGTGTGTGAAGCAGGATTTGGAAGAGTGTGGTGATTGTTCCTTTCCCATTTTACTTGCAAGGCTATTTTTCCATCAGAGGTATTGGTGAGCGAGCTGGAGTTCTTTATGGATGGATGCATCCAGGGGTCTGGGTGTACTTTGGGAGAGATGGTGTACAGAGTACTGGCCTAAAGAATGGTTTGAGTACGTAATTCCCAACCTTGCCTTTTCCCGCTGGTAGTGGCATTAAAGTTGTGGGGTGAGGTTTTGAAGAGACTGAGGGTGGTGTTTCGGTCTGACAACATGGCGGTAGTGTTGGTAGTTAATTGGTTAATGGTGTCATCAGGACTGGTTAATTGCAGAAACGGATTTTGTTCCGGGGCTTAGATTTTAACATCGTTTGTTGGGCTCAGCATGTTCTGGTTGCGCTCAACAGATGATAAAAGTGCCAAATCTAGTCGCGACTTTTACTCTGCCTCAGTTACCTTCAAAAATGCCGACCAGCTGTTGAACAAGGGTAAAAACAAAACAAAAAAACGCAACTTTTAAAAGGCATTTTAAAAAAACCTAGGGCATGAAAATACCTGGAAATAATATGCCATGTAAAAAAAAAATCTGAATCAAAAATTTTGCCGAAAAATGCCGAAATAATCCTTAAAAGTAAATAAAGACACTTTTTGCTGCAAATGAAAAGAATATACGGTTTAATAGATATTTAAGAAAAAAACAGATTTTTTTTTTTACATTTAAACCTATAGAATTCGCCTGCTTAGGCTAGGGTCAGACGAACGCATTTTTATGTTGTCTGTGAAAAAGTGCGTTCGAACGAATGGACGCATTTTTTCACAGAATACGTGATAGTGGTCATACTATGCGCATTTTCGTCCGTGATTTTGTACGGATCATCAATAAAACACTTCTTGCATCTGGACGTTATGTTGGCCGGACATTAGCAGCGTCTGATGTCTCCAATTCACGCACACACGCCTCTAGCGGACGCAGCGCACTCTGTACGTCAGTACCTGCGGTTTCACGTTCTCGAAAAAATGCGTTCATTTTCCACTTGCGTTGCGCAGCCGGACTTTTGTGCGACCGTACTTCGTATATTGGCTGTCATTGCCCGGCATCTGCTGCTAGTGCGGCCGTGATTAAGTGCGGCTGCACGCGCGTTCGCACTGCCTCAGTCTGACCCTAGCCTTAAACCTGTCGCATGTAACTACCGAAAATTTGCACATTTCGACAACTTTTCCCTGCTGTTTGGCGTTCTCTGAATAAATTAAGCATTACTATGGGGAATATCACTGCCGCCAAAGATCACCGTATTTCACTGGAAATTCACTAATATTTGGTGACTTGCCAGCTATTTGTATAGCCAAATAGTTGCATCTTTAAAAAAGATGTTCCAATTTGTCCAAAGACAAATTAGGATGCTCTAATTAGGAAGCTTATCCTATTTGGATTTGTTTTGTTTTTTTGAAATACCTTTCATGATCCAAAAGGACTCACCCTTCCAGTATCCAGTACATCCCTGGGGACATCCCCGCACCTCCTCTACTAACCAGGCCTGTCCTTTATTACGGCAACAGCATGGGCGACCTCAAGCGCAGGTGGCACCATCCTGATGCCACAACTCCCACACCATGATGCACATGCGTCACTGTCCCAAACAGCCCATGCTTGTATGATGCAATTCATTTAATTCCAATGGGCCCTGTCAGAAAGAAGCCGGCTGCGCAGGATAATGATATCAATAGTCCAGGCCAGTTTTCAGGCTCTGAATTGACTATGCATGCACCTTTAATCACTGCCTCCCTATTGGACAAGGAGGAGGACCATCCCACACCTGAAGCTCTTTCCCCATCACCATTCCCTGTAAATACCAAGCCCTCCCCTTTCTCAGTGCTTGGTCATACAGATACTTTGGTACCTGTGACCTGGCATTGCTGGTTCCTGTTTTCCCTATGTTTCCTGCTGCCCTCCTCTCCATCAGAATCCCTGGCTTCCTAACCCCTGCACTGCTCCTGATTCCATTGCCCGTATTCTGAAACTGATTGCCCTTGTTCCTGGACTGACCGCCTGGCTACCAAATCCGTCTTCATCTCTAATGTTGCTTCCTGTCTGCTCCCTTGTTCCTGGACACTCCATCAGGCCACCAAATCTGGCTTTTGTTTTTGACTACCCTTTCTGGCTGCTCCCTTGTTTCCTGGACTGACCATAAAGCTACCAACTCTGACTGCTCCGACTACATATCTGAATAAAAATTGTGAGAGGTCTCCCAGTAACCTGCCATTGGGTTCCTTTTCCCCAAAATACAACGTCACCCCTAACTGGATATGACAATGCCTGTGCGTATCCTTGTGGCAACAATGCTTTTACATGCATAGGCAATCAGTTTTAGTATCTCTTTAAAGACATGCAATGAAGCAACAATCTCATTGTATTGACTACTCTGAAAGAGACACCAGTTAGAATTGATAGACTCAATCTGCCTGCTACATTTCTCTCTCCCCTCCATGTATCAAATGAACACAAGCATTGCCTTTTTTATTGACTCTCCAGTGTGCAATGCCACGCAATCTGTAATCCACTGACACAGATGTATGAAAACATTCATCCAAATGTCAATAGAACAATAACAATGGTGTTTCTTTAAATTGAAAATTTATAGATTGCAGTAATACATGAAAGGAGCAGTTGTGATACAAAATACCTCCCATAATCTTTTAACATATGTAATGACAGGTAATTTATGGTGTTGATTACTGAGTGTGCCACAATTTTTTGAGGACTTTAAATAAGACACATGTGGCTTACTGGTAGAGGTTGTGTGTCATTCCGCTGTGGCAGAGTACATGAACACCGCTATATTAGCAACAGGACGGAACATTCAGTATACCCTGCGTAGCCACAGCACTGAAAGACTTAAATCCAGCTATGCTAATTGGGGAAACTACAAAATCCCTCTGAGGGAGATTAGTCTCTGACCTGTGAGAGGTGTGCTAGAGAGACACTGGAAGCCTGCCAGGGAGGCAGCAAGTTCTGAACTGTGAGTTTTTTAATACAACTTTTTATGTTTGGAACTGTTAATACCACTGGAAACAGGGTAGCCGATCAGTGGGACAGTAAGGGAAATACTTGTGAGTTAGTCTCCTAAAAGGAGTAGGAGTTTTATTTGTTATTGCTTTTGTTTTGTTATGCCTGCTGTAAGGCCCATATGCAAATAAAGCATATTTTCTTTTTGAACTATTGTGTTGCCTGAAGGAGAAACTTGGTCGACCGCTAAACTATTATTTTTTTTTATTTATCCTTTTTTCCCCCCATTAAATACCTACCACAGTGTATAATACATGGGGTGATATTTAAAATGTCGAAATGTGAGGTGTGTCCCACCTCTCTCCGCTCTAATTGGGTGCTGTGACAGACCCACAAAGCTGGATAGCCTTCTGGAGGTTGGATCAATATAAGTTAAAGGTTAAAGGAACGCTCTACGAAAAAACTACTCCCCATTTTTTCCTTAAATAATTGCACAGATGCTGCTGATGGCATCTACACAATTATATGTTTAATATCTTTTATTTAGGTGTAAATGCTCTAATCCAGGGCTTCCAGAAGCAGAAGTCCCGGGATCCTCTTAGCAAATTACAGATAGCGATGACATCAATGGTTTCCGGCTTGGTCGCTGGCATGATGAAAATTTAAATCTCGTCTGCTTCATGACAGCTGTGTCAGAAAAAGTCCTCCACTTGACACAGCTGTACCAACCAAATGGGGCTGTAGAGGTGGTTGAAAGTTGTGGGCACTCCACGAACTTTGATACTTAGAGATGGATGCAAGAGACAAATTACTATCAAGGTTTAATGACAACCTTGGAGAGTGGCAATGCATAGAGAGAAACAAAACAAAAAAGTTCTGCTATACAGCTTGCTGCTAAGCGAATGCTCCGGATGACGCTGGCATAAAGCGAAACGCGTAGAGCTATGCAACATAACTGATTTCATGACCATCAGTTCCCCCCGAGGCACAGTACGAGGCACGGCTAGATCTGCCACTTTTTAAGTTTGCTGAGCGCTCAGACATTGTATCAATCGCAGTCTTTTCTACTACATGTTCATGTGGAGTTGTGATATAAGCAACATTGGGATACAAAGTAGCAATTATTTCTAAATTATTTCCTTTTTCACTCTTTACTATACCCACAGACACACGAAGGCCTGTTTCCTACTGCTACTCTAGTATCTGTACATCATTACGATCACTATTGTGTTCCACTGTACTCCTCTCATGATGCCTTAGCAACGGGGGGATTTCTTGATGGTACAAGACCAATACAGAGTCTATGCTCTACAGGTCTTGCAACTGTAAAAAAAATAGTTTTTTGTTCATTTTTGGCCTGGCTATTCCTATTGTTTGTTTGCTTTGTGGTTCCTTGGTATCCATTCCCTACACCTTGAGGGTTTTTTTGAGGCTTTATGGTAAATGTTGGGTCCAAACACCATTTTTATAGTATTTTCCATTAAACGTTATGTTTTAGACTCACATCCACTCTTGGAGATTTGGCCTTTGCAACCTCCAGCAATTAATAAATATATACTCCACGAAGTGTAACAAATAAGCTAAAGAGGTCAGGGTATGTAGAATGTTCCTTCACTTCAACTCACACAAGGCCTGCCAATGCACAATCATCTGCCGATTGGCATGTGAACTTCATCATGCGGCCTCCAGCCCCGATGGAAAGTGAATGAGTTTAGAATATTTACTCTCTAGGCAAAGAACAATAATCCCCATCCCCGCACACAGACTTTTATCCGTTTAATTTCCCTATAGTCATCTAGCTGCTTGTGTACTAATAAATTAACATACCTTGAGCAAAGTACTGATATTCCAGAAGCACATGTGCAGAATCTATTTACCTCTTCAGGATGCTAAGAGCATCTAAGTAGATTTTTTGTAATTAATTTTTCCTCCTGTGGTTTAATCTCGGATAACGAGTAGAGTATAGGCTCTCTTGCTTCGCTAATTTTCTTTTTGTATTGTATCCAAGAAAAATCCAAAGAAAACAATTTATAAAATAGAAATAATGCAGAATATTCATCATTGTATTTCTGCTGTCCCTTGAGTCACATCACCTGTGCTTCCACAGTCTGTCCACCACTCTACTATCAGGGTTATTCAGAAAGCGTAAAAAGCAGGAGAATGACTAGAGAATGACTAGAGAATGACTGGAGAATGACTGGAGAATGAAAAATTCTAGGTCAAAATAGCCGATTTGGAAAGTGAGATGAAAGGGAGAATTTTTCTGGTTTGGCTATTTTGACCTAGAATTTTTCATTCTCCAGTAACCATTCTCCAGTCATTCTCCTGCTTTTCACGCTCTCTGAATAACCCCGATAAGCATCCCAAAGACAAGGTCTGGAATCCATTTTTACAGGAGAGTAGGGAATAAATTCAGTCTCTCCCCAGCAGTTACATACTTTGCATTCTTCAAAAAAGAGGTCTGGTAACCGCAACACGGGGATATTTTTAGTCATCAGTGTGAAATGTGAATAGAGCATGGGACCAACATCCTGTGACTTCTTGGGCACACTGGTGTAAATATGAAACAGATTTTTACCTTCATAGGTATACAGACACCTTCCAGTATTGATATTGCAAGGGCCTTGTCAGCACAGTGGATTGGAGACATTTTGGTGACCAGATGTATGCTGTAGCAGCATGACTAACCTTATTTCATCCTGCGAGATGCATTGAAGAAACCTGTGCTATACAGAAGGATGTGTGTTTTTTTTTTTTTAATGCTTTCCACAGCTTTAGTCAGTACAGCATAACGATGATGATAGTTATACTGGAGACTCGCCAGTGCAATTTTAATGTAAAGTAGGCGTTAAAATACCATTACCGTAATATATATTTTTTTACACATGTAATTATGTACATGTGTCATTGATGAAGGATACTTATTAGAGCACCTTTGTGTGTCTATTGTGTTTTTTGTTATATACATTTTGTTTAAGTCACTTGTTAGTCCGAAGTGCGGTTAATCCTAGGATTAACCGGGTAATCCTGACATTACCCAAAACCGCTGGGTAAAGCTTAAAAAAAATGAACATTTCGGACTTTACCCGGGTAATTTTAGGACTAACCAACTGCCCTTGGGTAACAGTCTGGAAGAGCTGAAAAATTCGCACTTTACCCGGATAATGTGCAAGTCTGAAGCTTCACCCGGGTAATCTGAGGACTATCCACAGGTCCCCGCTTGGGTAAAAGTGAATTTTGCTATTATCTATGGATATTATCAACGAAAATGACAAAAGACAAACATTAAAATGTATTGCAGATCTAATGAATATACAAAGTAACAGGATATGTTTCTTATATGAATGTGAAAGAGTTACATGATCTTTATTATGTGTCATATGTGCTTATATATCATTTAAAAAACATAATAACCATTAGGTTACTCGTTATATAATATCTTTATCTTCATAAATTTATTTTCAGTCAATTAACGCACAGAGTTACATGACAGTTATTTAGTGTGGTTTGTGACTGTGGATACAATTTCATTAAAAATAACAAACACAATTTTGTTATCAGTCAGATAACAGTTTGCAGCTTTACCCGGGTAATCCTCAGAATTCAGTCATCAGTAACCTGCTGAAAACCCAAGAAAAGCGGAGTACCCAGAGACGTTTGGATATTCTGCAGATTATCCGGCTAAAGTCCGATGTTTCGTTGCACATCACACTTATCCAGCAACACTAGGGTAATGTGTGAATTACCCAGTTAAAACAGTGCAGAAAACCTGAGTACCCAGAGGCCTCTGGATACTTTGCAGATTACCCGGGTAAAGTCTGAAATTTCATTTCCCTTCGGATTTTTGCTAATGACGCCTGGGTAATGTCAGGATTACCCGAGTAATCCTAGGATTAACCGCACTTCGGGCTTTACCCGTAACATATATATAAGAGAGATAGTAGAACAAAACACAAAAGACAGGATCTTGCTGTGATTGTGCGCTTAACTCCTGACTATGTGTTTGGCTTTTATTATGGCTATATTAGTGATCATATTGTGTGTAGACAAAATGAGATATAGGGGGTTATTCAGAGAGCACCAAAATGTCGCTGACATTTTGGGTGCTCTCTTGTTCAGCATTCACCGCAGGATCCCCGGAGTGCAGGGAAAACTCACCACAAACCAGCCGAAAACCCTCCACAAAACCTACCACAAAAAACACGCCAGAAAAAGACGCCGATCACAGTGCAGACCAGACGCCAGAAAAAGCCGGCAAGCTGACAAATGGGGTAAAAAACAAAACAATATGTTTGAAAGTGTTAAAATGGAAATGCTGTTTGCAAACAAAACTACTTAAAGAAAATGCCTGGAATTTACATATAAGGTCCTATGAATGATAATAAAATGGTCTGTTACAGAAAAAAGAAAAAACGCTTTTAAAAATAAATGGAAAAAAAAATTGCCGACAAATGCCTAAAAGATCCTAAAAAAATAAAAAATTCGAGAGACTTTTTACTGCACAAAAAAATAAACAGTTTATTATATATTGAATATTTTTAATATTTAAGCCTATGGGATTCGCCTGATTAAACCTGCTGAATGAAACCACCGAACACTCTGAATAACCCCTATAGTGTGAGTTAGGAGACTCTCCTCCCAGGATGGGCAAGTACCATTGTGGTCATAACAACATTAAAAGGGTTATTCAAAGAGAGCTGAAGTTGCCACCGAATTGCCTCGTACGGTGCAATTGCCTCGTAAGGTGCAATATCGAGAAATTTTGCTTTTAAAAAAAATATTGTGAATATAGTGCAATTTGGTAACAGTGACATTCCATGTAGAGAAGTAATGGTTACTCTATTCAGAGAACGCCGAACAGCTGTGAAAAGTTGTCGAAATGCCCAGATTTTTCGGTGGTTTCAGTCCACAGGTTTAAACAGACGAATCCCATAGGTTTCAATGTAAAAAAATTCCACGTTTATACAAATTTTTTATTCAACCGTTTATTCTTTTCATTTACAGCAAAAAGTTAATTTACTTATTTTTTTGAATTTATTAGCCATTTTTAGGCGAAATTTTTGATAGATTTTTTTTTTTTTACATGGTTTTTCTTTTTAAGTCCTGTAACAGACCTTTTTATAGTTATTCATAGGACCTTGTATATTATTTCCATGCATTTTTATGTATTTTTTTTTTAAACACCTTCTAAAAGTTGCAGGATTTTTTTTACCCTTGTTCGGCATCTGGTCGGCTTTTCCGGCAGCGTTCAGCAGTCTTTTCGGTGGGTCGTCAGCTGCGTTTGGTGGTTTATTAAATCGATTTGGTAATTTATTGGATGCGCTCTGTGGTTTTTCGGCAGTTTGTGGTGGTGTTCGGCTGGTTTATCGTCAGCGTTCGGTGGATTTAGACCACTTCAGGGACCCTGCGGTGAATGCTGAATTCACTGCAGGGTTGGCGAATTGAGGTCGCTGAAGCCTTTGGTGATTTCTTGCTAAGGGTTAATAACAGAGGTTAAAAATTAACTTGTAGTTTTAATTAGAAAAAAAATAATATTTTGTCTAGTGTGTGTCTGATCCACACTAGTCCCAGTCTTATAAAATCCTTTTTGAAGACAGGAGCCAAAACTGCACTGTACATTATAAGAAGATCTTATAGTTTCTTTTTGTTTTTTTTTATATTCAGAGTTCAAGTACTTATAACAATTATATTATAATTGAAAATATAGGGAAATAATTGTCATGTATAACGATGTCTTATTTTAAAGAATTAAAAAATAAGGTACATACAAATTAAGGATGCTATAAACATTAGCAATGAAGTTCTAAAATTGGTATAGATCTGTGAGTAAGGGATTCAGGTTTGTTTCCAGTTTCATGATTTTAGGCCAGGGAAGTGTCAGACATGTATCTGGACACAGAAGAGTGATGAAAACATCTAGGCCGTTACTATTTCCTTGCCTGTAGTTCAGTTGCCAGCTTCTGGATATTGGGAATGCTACATTGAAATGCATATCAATATGCCAGACACTTCTCGGAGAAAGGAGGTAGGGGACCAATAATTATACTTTTGTCTCTCTCATATTTATCTGTCCTATTCAATACGCTTTGCAATCTGAATTTCTTTTTCATTTTCTTCCCAGTTTCTTAACTGATATTACATGAACCAATAATAAAATATGGCTCATGATGTAACCTACACCAATTTAGGACATTTTCCGCTCACATTTGTTATCTGCATTCTGTCTTTAATTTCTATAGACAAAACCTGTCCTTCATACAATGTCATGATAAATCCAACAAGGAAGTTCTTCGTGAGCAATTCCTTGATATTATCCCTTATTTACTCTACAAATAATTTACCATATACACACCTAAGGATAGCTACACCTGGGGGTGCCATCAGGTATCTTAGGACCCTTTAATGAACCACATGTTCCCATATGCTACTCAACCCCCTGGCACCCCCCACTGGCAAGGATGTGATGTCTTTATGTACAGTACACCCCTCCTGGCTGTCATACACGGTGGAATGCTTAGTATGACTCTCCAAGATGGTAAGCTCACAAGTTTGTAAATTTAAATGTTATTTTTATCTTTACATTTTTTTAATACATCTCTTCTCCTGCAATCCTTAGGTCCAAATTCTAAGGAAAAATAGTGAAAAGGAATTAAACCAGTGTTGTTTTTGTGCAAAGCCCCTTAAATTGTACCTGAGGTTGAGTACCATTTGGCCCTGGGACTTTGTTTACATTAACATTAATTTAAATTAAGGACTATAACACTTTGCAATATGTCAGTCACATATTTGCTGTAGCAGTTTTGTATAATAGATTTGCATATCTGGATCCGTAGTTTCTTCTTTAATATATATTGGGAAAAAATATATAAAAATACTACTGCTTTTTCCTTGTCCACATTAATTTACTGAATTCCAGTTTCATATGATTCTTAATCTCTTTTAGCAGTGATGGACTGGAACTAATCATCAATTATGACAGGGGATGAAACCCTAGGTACGGTGTGAGTGAGGCCTATGAGGCAGACTGATGGAGGTATTGTCCATGGAGAGAACCAGGGGCGTAACTACCAGGGGTGCAGAAGGTGCCACCGCACCTGGGCCCTTGGGTCCAGGGGGGCCTAAACTCGCCTGCCTGGGCCGGGGGGCTTGTCTATATTTTATATATATAATTCTTTTTTTAATTTATTTTATACTTATGTGTGATTTTTACTTTGGAGCTCTGTGGTATACTCATACACACCACATATTTCTGTGAGTTTTGTTGCTGTGGAGCTCTGTCATATGCTCATACACACTGCACATTACTGTGAGTTTTATTGCTGTGGGGCTCTGTGATTCGCCCATATACAACGCACATTACTGTGAGATTTATTGCTGTGGAGCCCTGTGATACATTCATACACCGCGCATATTACTGTAAGGTTTATGGCTGTGCAGCTCTGTGATAAGCTCATACACACCGCACATTACTAGGAGATTTATTGCTGTGGAGCTCTGTGAGATACAAATAGCGCACATTATATTAAAAATGGGATGGACTGAAGAGGTCATAGTTGACCTGGAAAAAATGGGACACCGATTGTCTGGAGTCAACATTGTGGACCTGGAGGGGACCAATGAATGTTGACGGGAGAGGGGACAAAATATGTTTTTGCCGAGTGTGGGAGGGCCATTACGGTTCCTGCACCTGGGCCCTGAGGTTTGTAGTTACGCCTCTTGAGAGAACCATGGGCTGGGTTAAGTGGGTCATGGTTACTGAAGACTAATATTCCCCCTCCCTCACTGCCCTCAACTACAAGAACTGTACTTCAAAACGAGCCTGGACAACCTTCCAGGGGTTGGGGTAGTGATGAGCCAAAATTGAGTGAGCACACTATGGCCTGCTGACAAGGACAAATGGTCAGATTGAACGTTGGTATCGAAAAGAAGAAGAATCCAATTAGTTGCAACTGTGGTAGTCATTCACATGCTGATTGTCAAAAAGAGAAAGCACTTAGCTGCCTCCAGCAGATAGGCAGCCTGTAAAGGGATAATCAGCAGGAGACCACGGCTTGAGTGGTTATCAACAGAGATTAATAATCAACACCCCCATTTTTAATGTTATTTTGAAGAGTGACCCTTTAAGCTAAACAAAAAATGTTATGTAGATTTATGAGAATAATTTAGTAAGTGTCCTTTAGATGTTATAATGTAGGAGTGTGTGCATCTTTATTTTATGGCCCCACCATTCCCAAACCACTGGCACTAATGATCCTGCTATCTAGTAAAATTCCTCTTATCTTCCTCAACCCCAATCCCTCTAGATTGTAAACTTCTATGTGCAGGACCCTCTACACCTCCTGTTTCCAGCATATGTTTATCTCGTTCCCTTTGGTTATTGTAAAGCGCTGCAAAAACTGTTGGCGCTATATAAATGATGACAATAATAATAATAATAGATCTCGAGGTTAGAACAGCTTGAAACTGAGCATTTATTGAGCAATATATACAGTGCCAGGCATAGCCTAGCGGCCAATAGAAAAATGACACCCTGACTTCATACTGCCCTTCATTAATCCCTCCCCTGGAATATTACTATTACTGATCAGAAATTACTGCCTGTCTTGCTGTCTGTGACATAATTAGACCAGGGGCAGATTAACTCTAGTCACCAAGACCCATTGCATAACATTCCATCAAACAATAGTAGATTTACAGTATCAGATAATTGGACAGAGTTTGCCAGACAAGCAAAACCACTCCAACCTTTAACAGATGCAAACATATTACAGATAGGCGGAGTTGGGGAAAGGAGACCCATACAGTAATCCTATTAGCAGATGGTAACAGATAAACATAAAGTAGACAATAATGATATCAACAATAACAGTATTCTTACATTTTACAGACGACACTAACACCCTGCACCAATTCTAGGTCATAATAGAATTCCCAGAAACAAGGTAAAGTCCAGTAAATTAAACGTAACTAGCCAATAGGGTTTCAGACACGTATCATTAACCCCTCCACTACCAAGCGATTCTTCTTGGGAAAAATGTTGTCATAACATTTATTTGAAACATTGGATGTGAAGTTAACAATTAAATATAGGGTAAAATCATCATTTTGCACAGAAATTTTTATTCTGATATAGTTAATTAAAATAACGTTAATTTGCTAACTTTGAATTTTTCATGTATTCGTTTATCCTTTACAGAAATTTTGTTGAAATGTAAGATTCTGAGCTCTACATGGTGTCCTTTATCTTACACAATTTCAAACGGGTTCTGGAGCATTATCATACAGGCAGAAAATACCTTTGTGTTAGTACAGTAACTGTGATAAAGAGAAATAATAAAATGTTCAGATATCTTGTTTATGGGAATTAGTAGTGATCATAAGGAGATTATTAGCAATTCAGCTTTCACAAAAAATACCAATAGACTATAAAAATGGTATCTGTATGTGTCATAATGCCTGTATATGGAGATTACATTAACACCTTGTATCAGTACTATACAGGGATTTTCATATTACATTATAACCCCCTGAATCCTATCCCTGTACAGCAGTGAGTGACTTCACAGCTCTCCCTGTATTCTCTCGGACTGCTGTAATGCAGCAGCAATCTATTTGAACTTTTTGTTACAGTGAGGTTTAGGACTGCTATTTGCAGCTGGTTTTATGTCTTTCCAGGGTGCTTAGAGAGAAATAAAACAAAGGGTTTCGTTTCTCCATAGGGACACAATAATCCTGCTTTAAAAAGGTGTGGAAATTGTGTTTTGATATGCAAATGAGTGCTTTTCAATGCAATGCAAAGCAAGAATCTAAATAACTCGATTTTGGGTGTGAAGAGGTTAAGGTGTGTTCAAGCTGTGCATAGAGGTGTGCATTTTAAACTTAGCCAAGCCTACTTTAAAGGTACACTACTACTTACATAAACTGTAACTAGACTACTTGTGCATTACAAATAAAACCACCTTATAAAACACATGCTACTGTTTATTTTTCTTTGTTTGACATAATTGCATGTAAAAAAATGAAAAATAAAATTAGTTTTTTTCTATCTCCCTACTATTTTGTTGATGTTTCCCATGAGGCAACATTTACCAAAAGTTTTTCTTTACTACAGTGGCTTATCTGATCTACAGTATTTAACAGTTAATAAAATGGAGGAGGGAATAAAGCTACATGGGGCCATTCTTCAGGGTACTCAAGATAAGAGATGACAGGGATAAAATAGAGATCTTAAAATACTTCTAATCTAACCCCTGGTTATGACTTTTGAATACATCCCACACTGTACAATGAACGTCAGTGATCGACCTATAGTCTCCATTATATGGCTAATGCCACACAGTGAGGAGCAGGTCATGGAGAGATTATGTGTGGAGCAGGTTACAACACAAAGTATCTCAAAATCCGTGCACACATAGAAAGTAAAATATTTTCTTAACAAAACATACAAGAGAAAAACAAAGCACATGCAAGCTATCAGCAACATATAATAAACACTATAAGGACAATTCATTTTTTGGTGGTAGTGGCCCTTTAAATACTAGCCAAATCTGTGCGTACACATTCAAAACATAGATAAGGGGAGTAGCCAATTAACGCTTTCAGATAATTTGCTAGCAGTTACTGTTCATTTTAGTATTCAGTACAGTATATGTCTTTAGTATATTTTATTTATACGTTGAAAAAAGTTAAGGCTCAGTGCTTTAGCCATAGCTTGCATTCGTATTTCCGCTGTCATACCTGACACTTGAATGATTGAGATATGCGTCTGCGTAGCTCTGGATATTTATAAGACGGGTTTGTAAGAGGGAAGAGTTAGTTGACAAGAGCATTACTGGAAGGTCACTTGCTTCATTTTTAGTAAAAGCTTTTCATCTTGTGTAATAAATGGCTCAGAGCCCTGTGACGTGCTGCTAACTAAACCTCTCTAAACTTACAGTCACAACTGTAGCTGTTTCCTAATAAGCAGATTTATATACAGTTTTGCTGGGAATGTGTCTGGCCTGAGTCAGAATCCATGGATGGGGCCTCACAATCAAATTGAGTGGTCTGTGTCGTTTAGAGCAATGTTTCTAACCTTTACTTTAGAAACACCCATGCATGTGTGAGAAAATAAATCATAAGTTTCTTTACTTCAATAAAGTATTTTCTATTTAGGGAATATAACTCAGAAGGGTCAAAACCAACCACATCAAGGTGAACTATCACTGCTATAATTTAGGGATGCACCGATAGCGATAGGTGCCGATACCGGGTTCTGCACGAGAACTCTGCACAAAATCGAGATCCCGGCTGGGGCTTCCCAATGAGCGGCCGCTCAAAGACTTTGCCAGCGGCACTCGTTGGATTTGGAAGGCACGCGGTAAGCTGCAGGGGCCTGACCGAATGCAGTTAGAGCATTTGGACAGCCGCCCCATGTCTAGTCTGAGGTCTGAAGTGTGTGTGTGTGTGTGTGTAATATATATACACACACACCTGGTCTGAGGTCTGAAGTGTATAATATATACACACACCTGGTCTGAAATGTGTATATATATATATATATACACACACACTGTGGTCTGGTGTCTTTTGGGTATACATGTATCTGATGCCCGTGGGGTATATTGTATATAAATAATATACCCCACGGTCATCAGATACATGTATACCCAACAGACACCAGACCACAGAGTGTGTGTGTGTGTGTGTGTGTGTGTATATATTACAATATTAACAAACAGGACATGCTTTCAGCTAATTCCTAAATTATTTACTGGAAAGCGTCAAATGCCTTTAAATAAAAGTACCGGTACTCATACTCAGTCTTAAAAAAATGGTATCGGTGCATCCCTAGTATAATTTATATGTCTGCGTGTAGGGTTGCACCGATACCGACACTAGTATTTGGGGGCATATCCATGAGCTGGGGGGCATACCCATGTGTGAGCTGTGGGGGCATATCCATGAGCTGGGGGCAATACCCATGTGTGAGCTGGGGGGGCATATCCATGAGCTGGGGGCATACCCATGTGTGAGCTGGGGGGCATATCCATGAGCTGGGGGCAATACCCATGTGTGAGCTGGGGGGGCATACCCATGTGTGAGCTGGGGGGCATACCCATGTGTGAGCTGGGGCATATCCATGAGCTGGGGCCATATCCATGTGTGAGCTGGGCAGCATACCCATGTGTGAGCTGGGGCATATCCATGAGCTGGGGGCATATCCATGTGTGAGCTGGGGCAAATCCATGTGTGAGCTGGGGCATATCCATGTGTGAGCTGGGGCATATCCATGTGTGAGCTGGGGCAGTATGAATATATATATATATCGGGGGGGATATACATGTGAGCTGGGGGCATTTTTATATGGTCTGTTCTTATTGGAAAGCGTCACATGACATTAAAGAAAAGTATCGGTACTCGGTATCGGTGAGTACTTTTAAAAAGTATCGGTACTCGTACTCGGTCTTAAAAAAGTGGTATCGGTGCATCCCTATCTGCGTGTGTTATAGGGGAGGTGCAGAATGGTGTGCAAGTTGGGTTGTGTGTGATGTGTGTAGCTCGGTCTCATCTGTTGTATTTAGATAGACAAGTATCTAGCAAGGCAGATAGCTATCACTGTATATCCATCTCCTTCTATGTATTCATCAGTTTTTCATATATTTCTTTTCGTTGTTTATCACAGGTAAGATCAAGCACATGTATCTATACTATAAAAGGATAAGCTAAAAACTGTCCGTCGCCAAAACCCTACTGCGCATGCGCGACGGACATTTGAAAGCGGCCGTTAGAACACACAGGTAGCTGCGCGTGCCGGCCGCGTGAAGAAAAAAAAAAAAAAACGGCACGAGCCGCGCGCAGCTACCCGTGTGTTTACACGGCAAGATGCCCCGATCCTCCAGCGGTGACCGTCCTCCGGCTGCCGGCGGGCCTCCAGGCTCAGGCGAGCCCCCGGCTCGGTTTGGGCCTACAGGCCCAGCCGAGCCGGGGACTCGCCTAAGCCTAGAGGCCCGCCGAGCAGCCAGCGGCAGCCGGAGAAGGTCACCGCTGGAGGATCGGGGCCAAAGTTCCCAAACAAATACACCCCAAAATCGGCCCTGAGCTCCAGCGGAGACCTCCCCCGCTGCCGCTGGCTGCTCGGCGGCCCTCTAGGCTTAGGCGAGCCCCCGGCTCAGTTTGGGCCTACAGGCCCAGCCGAGCCGGGGACTCGCCTAAGCCTAGAGGCCCGCCGAGCAGCCAGCAGCAGCCGGAGAAGGTCACCGCTGGAGGATCGGGGCCGAAGTTCCCAAACAAACACACCCCAAAATCGGCCCTGAGCTCCAGCGGAGACCTCCTCCGGCTGCCGCTGGCTGCTCGGCGGCCCTCTAGGCTTAGGCGAGCCCCCGGCTCGGTTTGGGCCTACAGGCCCAGCTGAGCCGGGGACTCGCCTAAGCCTAGAGGCCCGCCGAGCAGCCAGCGGCAGCCGGAGAAGGTCACCGCTGGAGGATCGGGGGGCCGAAGTTCCCAAACAAATACACCCCAAAATCGGCCCTGAGCTCCAGCGGAGACCTCCTCCGGCTGCCGCTGGCTGCTCGGCGGGCCTCTAGGCTTAGGCGAGCCCCCGGCTCGGTTTGGGCCTACAGGCCCAGCCGAGCCGGGGACTCGCCTAAGCCTAGAGGCCCGCCGAGCAGCCAGCGGCAGCCGGAGAAGGTCACCGCTGGAGGATCGGGGCCGAAGTTCCCAAAAAATACACCCCAAAATCGGCCCTGAGCTCCAGCGGAGACCTCCTCCAGCTGCCGCTGGCTGCTCGGCGGGCCTCTAGGCTTAGGCGAGCCCCCGGCTTGGCTTTGGCCTACAGGCCCAGCCGAGCCGGGGACTCGCCTAAGCGTAGAGGCCGGCCGAGCAGCCTGCTCGGCCGGAGGAGGTCACCGCTGGAGCTCAGGGCCGATGTGCCTAACACATACTCACCGACATCGGCCCTTAGCTCCTCCAGCGATGGCGGTCCCGCTTGCAGCATCCTCTCTCTCTCCGTTGCTCGCCGGAATGACGTCACGAAAGCCTTTGACCCCGGGGGTCAAAGGCTTTCGTGACGTCATCCTGGCGAGCAACGGAGAGAGAGAGGATGCTGCAAGCGGGACCGCCATCGCTGGAGGAGCTAAGGGCCGATGTCGGTGAGTATGTGTGGAACCGGTGGAGGACTCGAGGCCGATGTAGGTGAGTATGTGCTCTACACACACACACACACACACACCCTGCTTGCTCGGCCGGTATCCAAGCTTAGGCGAGCCCCCGGCTTGGCTTGGGCCTAGAGGCCCTGCCGAGCCGGGGACTCGCCTGAGCATGGAGGCCGGTCGAGTTGCATGCTCGGGCGTCCTCCAGGCTCAGGCGAGTCCCCGGCTCGGCTGGGCCTCTAGGCCCACGCCAAGCCGGGGGCTCGCCTAAGCTTGGTCGGCATCCAGGCTCAGGCGAGCCCCCGGCTTGGGCCTAGAGGCCCAGCCGAGCCAGGGACTCACCTGAGCCTGGAGGACGGCCGAGCATGCAACTCGACCGGCCTCCATGCTCAGGCGAGTCCCCGGCTCTGCTGGGCCTCTAGGCCCAAGCCGGGGGCTCGCCTAAGCTTGGATACCGGCCGAGTAAGCAGGGTGGGTGTGGAGAGCACATACTCACCTACATTAGCCCTGAGCTCCAGCGGTGACTGTCCTCCGGCTGTCGCAGGCTGCTCGGCGGCCTCCAGGCTCAGGCGAGCCCCCGGCTTGGCTTGGGCCTACAGGCCCAGCCGAGCCGGGGGCTCGCCTAAGCCTGGAGGCCGGCCGAGCAGCCTACGACAGCCACCGCTGAGGCTCCGGGCCAATGTAGGGGGATGTTGCCTACACATACTCACCTACATCGGCCCTTAGCTCCTCCAGCGATGGCGGTCCCGCTTCCAGCGTCCTCTCTCGCTCCGTTGTTCGCCGGAATGACGTCACGAAAGCCTTTGACCCCGGGGGTCAAAGGCTTTCGTGACGTCATCCCGGCAACCAACGGAGCGAGAGAGGACGCTGGAAGCGGGACGCGGGACCGCCATCGCTGGAGGGCCAATGTAGTATATCCACGAGCGGGGGGCCATATCCACGAGCGGGGGGGCCATATCCACGAGCGGGGGGCCATATCCACGAGCGGGGGGGGCCATATCCACGAGCGGGGGGGCCATATCCACGTGCTGGGGCGATATCCACGTGCTGGGGCAGTATCCACGAGCTGGGGCAGTATCCACGTGCTGGGGCAGTATCCATCCACGTGCTGGGGCAGTATCCACGTGCTGGGGCAGTATCCACGAGCTGGGGCAATATCCACGTGCTGGGGCAGTATCCACGTGCTGGGGCAGTATCCACGAGCTGGGGCGATATCCACGAGCTGGGGCAGTATCCACGTGCTGGGGCAGTATCCACGAGCTGGGGCAGTATCCACGTGCTGGGGCAGTATCCATCCACGTGCTGGGGCAGTATCCACGTGCTGGGGCAGTATCCACGAGCTGGGGCAATATCCACGTGCTGGGGCAGTATCCACGTGCTGGGGCAGTATCCACGTGCTGGGGCAATATCCACGTGCTGGGTCAATATCCACATGCTGGGTCAATATCCACGTGCTGGGGCAGTATCCACGTGCTGGGGCAATATCCACGTGCTGGGGCAATATCCACATGCTGGGTCAATATCCACGTGCTGGGTCAATATCCACGTGCTGTGGCAGTATCCACGTGCTGGGGCAATATCCACGTGCTGGGGCAATATCCACGTGCTGGGTCAATATCCACGTGCTGGGGCAGTATCCACGTGCTGGGGCAATATCCAGGAGCTGGGGCAGTATCCACGAGCTGGGGCAATATCCACGTGCTGGGGCAGTATCCATCCACGTGCTGGGGCAATATCCACGTGCTAGGGCAGTATCCACGAGCTGGGGCAGTATCACGAGCTGGGGCAATATCCACGTGCTGGGGCAATATCCACGTGCTAGGGCAGTATCCACGTGCTGCGGCAATATCCACGTGCTGGGGCAATATCCACGTGCTGGGGCAATATCCACGTGCTGGGGCAGTATCCACGTGCTGGGGCAGTATCCACGTTCTGGGGCAGTATCCACGTGCTGGGGCAATATCCACGAGCTGGGGCAATATCCACGTGCTGGGGCAATATCCACGAGCTGGGGCAGTATCCACGAGCTGGGGCAGTATACATGAGCCGGGGCAGTATATCCACAATAGACTGCCCTCTGGGCAGGCTTTACAACTAGTAGAATATAAAATATGAGAAATCTATAGACGGTACATAGAAGAATGTGCATAGGATTGGGAAATACAAATACAATACAACATAAAGATTCCTCATTCACAACTGTAAAAGAGCTTGGCCATGCTCCATGAAGGGGTTGTTGGAGTTTTGAACATTCCTTGATTGCAATCAGAGAGCGATAAGAGACTTCATACATTATCCTGTAGGGCAGAGCGGGCTGAGATTTCAAATCCCAATCGTGGTGCCTCACAACCTCTACCTCCATAAAATGGCCAGCAGAACTAGTGTTCCAGCTTCCACTTAGCAGAATAAATTTGTTCCTCTTGTATTCTAGTATGCTCAACTGTTTGGAGTCATTCTTGAAAGGAAGATGAGGCTTGAGAGTCTTCCAGTGGAGGGTGGTGGATCCGCTATGAGCTCTACTGTGACTGCATATATCTGTTGCCAGTACTGGTGAATAGCTGTACAGTGACATGTGTCAGCACATCGTTCTCCGCATTGCCAGAAAGAATCATTTTGTCAGGGTAGCACCTGGCATATGCCATAGTGGGACCCAGGTTCAGGGGGTCTGAGCCCAGTGTGCGGGGATACACAGAACATACCTTTGGGTTGGCAGATACAGGGGAAAATCCATAGCGCGGTACATAAGGGTATCCAGGGAGAGTAGTCAGGACGGTCCGTGGTTCAATGGCTGGCAGAAAGGAGGCAGTCAGTGGGCAAAGCAGGAGTTCTGATACATAGTGAAGCAGGAGTATAACACAATAGGTCTGGGCCAGTGTTTCCCAAACCTGTCCTCAGGACCCTCCGCGTCACCACTTTTTCCAGATATGTGAAGCACAGCACAGGTGATATGATTTGCTTCTCAGTAATTGCAGGATTGAGTCTGCATTTCCCCGAGGTGATCTGCAAAATCTGGCCTGGTTCAGGGTCCCGAGGAGAGGTTTGGGAAACACTGGTCTAGGCACTAGCTAGGTTTGAATTTTAATGAAAAGTCTGGTTGCATAGGGGGAGTGACTTTTTTATTACCAGACAGGAGGGTGTGGTGTTTTGACTGTGATTAACTCTTTAAGTGCTGGTTAGGTATGAGGGTAGCATTTACAGGTATTGCACACATACAGGTGATGTTTATTCGCACATACAGGCACCGATCCTGACAGTTCCCTCCCCCCCCTCAAAGGCGTGACCTCCACGCAGCCCAGGATTGGTCATAACCAAGGTATCTGCTTTGATATGTCCTCCCAGGTAGGCAACCATTCAGAACCGGAATCAGAGTATGAATCGTTAAGCGGAATAAAGTTTTTTGCTGGCTCATAACGGGGGACCACAGCACGATGAGCCCCTCTAGTACGGGAAGTAGTGGAGGTGGTACCAAGGTACCCAGTAATCAGACTTGGGGTCCTTGAGAACGACGGGCTGTTTCCAGTGGTGGCTCCTCATCTGCACCCGAATCAAGTTGAGAGCAGCATTATGCAGATGGTAATGGATCCTGCTGGCTGGGAGTGATGGGATGGGCAGCTTTGCAGCTTTTCTGATGTTCGACGCCTCCTCGAACCTTGCCAGGTCTTCCTTACACGCCACCGTACCAATAGATGCGTAGACACAGCCTGGTGGTACAGGGTACAGGGTATTCTGCAAGAATATATATATATGTGTGTGTGTGTGTGTTTGTGTGTGTCTGCAAGAATATATGTGTGTGTATGTGTCTGCAAGAATATACAGTTGTGTTCAAAATTATTCAACCCCCACTGAAATTGATTTTGATCATTCAGTCATCTTGCTTACAATTAAATCAAAGAGGCACGTGTAGGTCAGACAAATATAACATAACATTTATAATGAAATAACCACAAATGTCTTTTCTGTGCTCACATCATTATCAGTTTTATTCAACCCCCAAGTGACATTCAATCTTAGTACTTAGTACAACATCCTTTTACAGTTATAACAGCTTTTAAACGTGAAGCATAGCTTGACACAAGTGTCTTGCAGCGATCTACGGGTATCTTTGCCCATTTGTCATGGGCAAAAGCCTCCAGTTCAGTCACATTCTTAGGCTTGCGCACTGCAACTGCTTTCTTTAAGTCCCACCAGAGGTTCTCAATCGGATTTAAGTCAGGTGACTGCGATGGCCACTCCACAATGTTCCAGCCTTTAATCTGCAACCATGCTCTAGTGGACTTGGAGGTATGCTTGGGATCATTGTCCTGTTGAAAGGTCCAACGTCTCCCAAGCCTCAGGTTTGTGACGGACTGCATCATATTGTCATCCAATATCTCCTGGTACTGAAGAGAATTCATGGTACCTTGCACACGCTGTAGCTTCCCTGTACCTGCAGAAGCAAAACAGCCCCAAAGCATGATTGACCCCCCGCCATACTTCACAGTAGGCAAGGTGTTCTTTTCTTCATAGGACTTGTTCTTCCTCATCCAAACATAGCGTTGATCCATGGGCCCAAACAGTTCTAATTTTGTTTCATCAGTCCACAGAACACTATCCCAAAACTTCTGTGGTTTGTCCACATGACTTTTGGCATACTGCAGTCGACTCTTCTTATTCTTTGGAGACAGCAAGGGGGTGCGCCTGGGAGTTCTGGCATGGAGGCCTTCATTACGCAGTGTGCACCGTATTGTCTGAGCTGAAACTTCAGTACCCACATCTGACAAATGTTTTCTCAGTTCCTCAGCAGTCACACGGGGACTTTTCTCCACTCTACGCTTCAGGTAGCGCACAGCAGTCGAAGTCAGCATCTTCTTTCTGCCACGACCAGGTAGCGTTTCAACAGTGCCCTTTGCCTTGAATTTGCGAATGATGCTTCCTATGGTCTCTCTTGGTATGTGTAGCGCTCACTCCCGGAGGAGCCGCTGAAAATGAACCACGGGTCAGTCTCCCCGCACTAGGGAATAAATATACTCCAGCACAGTTGTGGATTTTATAATTTATATAGTTTACTAGAGTAAAAAAGCATATAATCAGACACGGTGTTCGTAGATATATTTACAGTATTTCGTATCGCGGTAAACGCGCAGCGGAAAAAGAAATATGAGGTTTCGTATTTCGGGAAAAACGCAGCCGAACAGAAAAAAATACAATGCTTCGTAATTTCGAGAAACGCGTAGCGGAAAAGAGAATGCAATATTTTGTAATTCGAGAAACACGCAGCGGAAACAAATAAAATGCGAATCTTTACCCCTTTTTGGGATATTAGGGAGTGAGTCCCGCACAGGTTAAGTCCCGGACTGTAAGTGTATGTGTGTGTTATGGTACCCGGGTACTATTCAACTGGCCAGTGAATTACTTATAGCGATGTCTTCGACTAGTCAAGTTGGGGCCCTGTGGGTTTTGAGGACAAACAGCAGCGTGCTTTCTTGACTTTATAAACCGGCCTTGGAGGCCTCTCACCCATCCGCTCGATCACCAAGCTCCGCTGACCCAGGACGTCTCTCCGCTTGTCGCCTTGCTGGGATACCGGCTACTGGATCTGTGGTCAGGCTTTCTGTGCTCCGGCCCGGACTTGTCCAGCTACCGCCTGCTCTCCCTTCCAATGGACTTGCGGTACTCCTTACTCGGGGTCCTCTGCTTGCCTGGGTAGTAGCTTAGGTAATGTCTGTAGATAACTAGGGTTCCGTCTGGTAAAGCTGGATAATCTGGATTGGAATCCCACCTGCGCTCCGGCCTAGTCTCTGCTCCGCTCTGCAATACTGTGTCCTGTCTCATCCACTCCCTGGCGCGCTCTGCTCGCTATCTCCACGAGGCTCAGGATGTACAGCGTCTGTGTCCCACCCACTTCCTGTGTCTGTTCACAAAGCATGCCGGGAAACGTAGTCCCAATGTTCAGTGTCTCTTATCGCGCTTGTCTCCCTCCGGTGGCCAAAAATAGGTACTGCCACAGTAAGGTTTCAAACACAGCGCTACAGTATGTTTAACATCTTTGCAATCTTCTTATAACCATTGCCCTTCCTGTGATGAGTAATCACCTCTTCTCTTGTCTTCCTGGACCATTCTCTTGACTTCACCATGTTTGTAACCACACCAGTAAATGTCTAGAAGGAGCTGAGTATCACAGTCATTTTAAAGCTGCCTAATTGGTGCTTATTATGCTTTATTGCTGCTCCGTGACATCCACAGGTGTTTTCAATACCTGATTGAAAACACTTGAATAAACCTCTGTTCTTCAGAGTGGTAGTCTTTAAGGGGTTGAATAATTGTGTCAATGAAAAATTCACAAAAGAAACATTTACTACTGTATTACAAAACCAATTGATGTCATTTTAGTTGCATATGGTTCTTTAAAAAGTCCTTGTAGGATTTCATTCTGATTACAATTACAAATGTACACTAAATTCCCTAAAACCCTTTACAGCATTGGGGGTTGAATAATTTTGAACACAACTGTATATATGTGTGTGTTTGCAAGAATATATGTGTGTGGGTCTGCAAATATATATATGCGATGTGTGTGTCTGTAAGAATATATATATATACTTGCAGACACACACATACTCTTGCAGACACACACACACATATATATATATATTCTTTCAGACACACACATATATATATATGTGTCTGCACAAATACATGTGTGTGTGTGTCTGCAAGTGTGTATATATATATATATATATACATATATTGCAGACACAAACACACACCTATATACATTCTTGCAGACACACACTCTGTCAGACATAAGAATACTTATCATCTTTATTATCTGTCATTTAAAAGGGTTTGGGCACAGTATCAGGTCCCTCTGCTGTGGGATCTATTAACCCATAGTGCAGGAAGTAATACATACTGACTGCTCCTGTGTACGGTTGGGGGGGGATCTTGGGGAAGAAAGTGCTTGCTGTTTACAGATCCCGTTCCTAGTGAACTCGCCTCCCTTGATGTTGCAGACATGGTGCTGTCCATCAGTGTGACCCTTCACTCCTAGCAGCTCTCACAAAGGTGTGGGAGGAAACACACAAACATCCGGTTTCTCTCAGGGCCGATGACAAATTGCCCTTTGACAGAACAACATGTCCGAGCTCAGCAGGGGGATGATCTGATCTCCTGCTCTCCTGGATGCGCACGCACCCGGCTCTGTTGGATGTGTGCGCTTTCTTTTATATACACATACATACACATTTCAGATCAGGTCTGGTCATGGACACTGGTGTCCGTAGAGGGTAGCCGCCGGTTTTGCGGTGCCAGCGGTGACTTAGCACTCAGCGTCCGGAAGGGAGGACCAGGACAGAAAATTCTGGTCCTGTCCTGACTCCGCCTTAATGCTGACATGAGTCACGTGAAGCAGCGCAGCATTATCTGACGGAACACCCTGTACCACGTTTGTCAGCACCCCCCTTGAAGCCCTGTGCCAGCCCCCCTGCCACTGGCAGTCCTGCAGCCGCTGAACAGAAGAGGGAGGAAGTCCTGCAGCACATTTAAAATCCGGTCTCCTCTAACCCCCTGGACAGCTACCTCCCCGAGCTACCAGCAACTCCATGCAGGTAGGCAACACTGTGTGACACCAGAGCAGCGTGATCACCACACAGGGTACTGGGGGTACGGGGAGAGGGTGACTGGAGGTTTGGGGAGAGAATGACTGAGGATACTGTGAGAGAGTGACTGGGGGTACTTGTATAAAGAGAGAGAGTGACTGGGAGAGTGTGACTGGAGGTCTGGGGAGAGAATGACTGGGGGTACTTGAAGAGAGAGAGTGACTGGGGGTACTGGGAGAGAGTGACTGGGGTACTGGGAGAAAGTGGCGGTACTGGGAGAGTGACTGGGGGTTCTGGGAGAGAGTGACTGGGGGTACTTGAAGAGAGAGTGACTGGGGGTACTGGGAGAGAGAGAGTGACTGGGGGTACTGGGAGAGCGAGTGACTGGGGGTACTGGGAGAGAGTGACTGGGGTACGGAGAGAGAGAGTGACTGGGGGTACTTGGAGGGAGAGAGTGACTGGGGATACTTGGAGGGAGAGAGTGACTGGGGTACTGGGAGAGAGTGATTGGGTATAGTATGAAAGTGGAACTATGCTAGGGTATACTGGGACAGGGTGACTGGTAGTGTGGGGGGGCATGTGTGTTTCATTTTTTTATTAAATCAGTATTTTGTTAATATACAATTCACGTGCTTGTTTGGTAAGGGGGTCAATACTCTACTGGTGGAAGGGAATCAGGGTGTGTTACCATGTCCACAGGTTGGGGG
This sequence comes from Leptobrachium leishanense, assembly GCA_009667805.1. Lineage (NCBI taxonomy): Eukaryota > Metazoa > Chordata > Amphibia > Anura > Megophryidae > Leptobrachium > Leptobrachium leishanense. The sequence continues at coordinate 249,195,057 of CM019065.1, forward strand.
GCGCACAATTGTTGCCTTGCCCCGGGCGCTGACAACCCACACTACGCCACTGGGTTCACATACTCTTTATTGCCACTGCAGAAGAAAAGATTAGTAAAAGGTCAAGAAGTTAACCATTGTCATACCCATAGAGTAATTCATAGATCTGAGATGTATTTCCCTGAAAAATATTTATTTATAAAGGGCAGTATTACAATGTTGGTGCTAACTTAACCAGAGCTGTTGTTAACTTAACAGCTCCATAGGCTATAATGGCTCTGGTAAATTTACAACAGCTCCTTAAGCTAGCACCAACTATGTAATATGGCCCAAAGTATTTTATCAGGAAGGATACATTGAGATTTCTCTTGGTTTTTAAGTATGTCCTGGGTTCAAGAATATTGTATTTCTGTAACAGCTGTAACAATTCAAAGTAATAAAATGCAAGATATTAAAAAAACAACACAAATATACAGATTAACAGAAAATAAATATGTAAGAAATATACTCACTATGTTACATGTTTACAGGTGCATTCTGTATCGAGGTATGTTAATAGTGATCTCTTAAGTGACTTTAGACTGGGGGAAGATTTGATGGTGTCTGGGAGGTTATTCCATAATTGTGGTGCTCTGTAGGAAAATGCTGATCGAGCCACTTTCTTTTTGTATTGTGGAACTGCAATTAAGGTGCTTGTCCTGGATCGGAGGTTATATGATGAGGGAACTGCTGGGGGAAGCAGTCTATATGTTAATGTACAGCTAATCCCTCGCCCCAACATCTTCCGTGAGTGATTCTGTGTTGACATTTGGTCACAGGGATGATAAATGAGTCTCCTTGGACCCTTCACGAAGTCAGCCCACCAATACCAGTGTTATAGAATCTTCATATAGTGAGTAGTGGACTTTCTCCATTGAGCTGATTGTTTAAACTTTTGTAGCGCTACTCCCGCGAGAGCCGCTGAATTTGACGGGCCTTCTGTCTCACTCCAGTGATTACCCACCTCCACCTTCGGCGCCAAGTAATACCAGGACAAGATTACTTTAAATAAAAAGGGGTTTATTAGGACTAGCGAGCAAACCCTTTGTAGGACAAAGTAATCAACAGTATAACAGTATTGAGAGTTAATTTAGCATTACTATTCAACTCAATAATGAATGAACAAGACAGCAATCTTTACCATACTTCAGTGCAGTTCGATTATCAACTATAATCAACGTAACCAATATCAGTAACCTGTCTAAACCTGATACATTCTGCCTAACCACTGGCCAGTGGAAATTATACAAGTGTTCAAGATTGCTAGCGGTGGGGCCTTTGATTCTATCATTGGGTACCTTTAACATGAAACCATATTTGTATTCCACAAAGTGAGATAGAAATCTTTGCAAAGTGTCACAGAACAGCAAGATTTATAACTACAGCGATCCTCCTTTTAGCTGCAACTGCGCGGGCAGTAGAACTAGGCCAGACAATAAAGTTAGCAATATCAACTCACGCAGGATGGCCAAATACCTCTCTCCGTTTGGACGGTAGCTCGATCGCTATCTCTTAGCGCTGGAATCACTCAAGGAAAGACGGATTTCTTCTCCGCTGAATGTACTTGGTCGCTCCCTCTGTCACTGGAACACACACGAAGGCAGATAGACCCCTTCTTCACTGGATGCACAAGGACAGCTGGATGCACGATCCGCTGGTACTGGCAACACGTGAGGGCAACTGGATCTCTCCTTCGCTGAACGCACGAGGCAGCCTCTGGACGCACGATCCACCACATAGGACCGTTCACCTCAGCAGTCTCCCCTTCTCTGCCTGCTCCTTGCTCTGCACGTGCACTTCCACCCTTGGAAAACGCCCCTTCCCTTAGGCACTGCTGGGAGGTGTAGTTCTCTTCCTGAGAAATTGCATAGGCCCTCTGTAATTGAGACTACATGTTCCAGAATCCTTTGCATCTTCCAATCTTAAACAACTTCCTTTGCCAGTGAAGAGAAAGGGAAAAAAAGGGAGGGGGGGAAGTACTCCGCAGCTGTGACAGGCTGCATGTCTGTGAAACACAATAGTACACACACAGTTCAAGTAGCCTGCGGTACACTTTGTGAAAGGGAATGTGTGTGCTTCCACTTTTGCAGGTATTAATGATTTTGCAGCAGTCAATAATACCATAGCTAGCGTTCTCTCTCTTTGTACCTAGAACATTTGGCACCCGGGGCGGATCCTATATTTGGCAGGCCACCTCTCCCAACTTTAAAATGCACTTTTTTTAATGTTTTCAAAAATATTTTTATCCATCCATATGCTATGAACAAAAGTACACATGTGGCTGGTTTTGTTGATGGGAGTTGTGTGTGTGTTGGGGTGGCTGGTTTTGTGTGATAGGAGTTGTGTGTTGGTGGCTGGGTTGTGTGTTGGTGGCTGGTTTTGTGTGATGGGAGTTTTGTGATGGGTTTTGTGTTGATTTGTTTTGTATGATGGAGTTGTATGGGTGGTTTGTTTTGTGTGATGGGAGTTGTGTGTGGGTGGCTGGTTTTGTGTGATGGGAGTTGTGTGTGGGTGGCTGGTTTTGTGTGATGGGAGTTGTGTGTGGGTGGCTGGTTTTGTGATGGGGTTGTGTGTTGGTGGCTGGTTTTGTGTGATGGAGTTGTTTGTGTGTGGGTGGCTGATTTTATATGATGGGAGTTGTGTGTGCGCTGGGTGGCTGGTTTTGTGTGATGGAAGTTGTGTGTGTGCTGGGTGGCTGGTTTTGTGTAATGGGAGTTGTGTGTGTGCTGGGTGGCTGGTTTTGTGCATTGGAGTTGTGTGTGTGTGTGCTGGGTGGCTGGTTTTGTGTACTGGAGTTGGGTGTGTGTGCTGGGTGGCTGGTTTTGTGGATTGAAGTTGCTGAGCAGAGAATGGGTGTGTGTTTGGCAGGTATGAGATGCTGCTGTGGTCTTTTTTCTTTACTATTCCAGTTTTTTAAGACTCTTTCTTCCTTGTCCCTGTTTATTCTGGGCTGCCTATTCCTTGGTGATGCAGTGAATGCAGCCTGGCCCCCTCTATGCAGGACCTCACCAGGAGCCAGGCAGCTCAGTGACAAATTTCTGATCACTGCAGTGCTGGTTAAGGAAATGTCCACTTAAACAGCAGTAAGCAGACAGGGCTTCATATTCTGCAGATACCCCCCTTTACCTGCCGTTTACTGTCATCTTCTCTCTCTGCACACAAATCATATCCCCTCCCCTCTCCTAGAGCTACTGCGGGGCAGTGGAGGAGCTATGGAGGGAGGAGAGGGGGATTTTTATTCTCATAATGCAAACACCCTTCTCCACTGCTCGTTGTTTGAGAACAGAGCTCAAAGCTGACACACAGTGACAGTGGCACCTCCTAGTATCCCCTAATGACCCCCCAATAATCACTGGTACCTGGGGCGGCCCGCTCCCCGTCCCTCCCCTAAATACGCCACTGGAGCTCTGTGATATGCTCACACACAAAGTTTGGTGAACTGCCAGCAAGTACGGTGCTGTTCGAAGGCAGTGCAAATCCCGATAGAGAAGTAATGGTTAATCTATTCAGAGAACACTGAACAGGAGAGAAATGTCAGTGAAATGCCCTGATGTTTGATGGTTTCATTCAGCAGGTTTATTCAGGTGAACCCCATAGGTTTCAACGTTAAAAATATTCCCGTTTTTATGCAATATCTGGTAAGCCATCTATTATTTTAATCTGCAGTTAAAAGTCTCTTTGTTTATTGATTTTTTTGTAGTATCTTTTAGTAATTTTTCAGAATTGCTTCGTTAAATTTTTTTTCCTTTTATTTAATAGCGGGTTTTCTTTTTTCTGTAACAGACCTTTTTATTATCAATCATAGGACCTTACGTATATGCAAATTCCAGACATTTTCTTTCAGTAGTTTTTTTGAAAACAGCAGGCCACGGGTTTGTGGCGGCATTCGGCAGCCGACTCCCTGCACTTGAGGGACCCTGCGGTGAATGGTGAATTCACTGCAGGGTGGGGAAAATTGATTCCCTGAAGTGCAGGGAACAACAGAACACCAAAATGTTGGCGTCATTTCGGTGCTCTGTGAGTGACCCCTTTAGTGGTGGTTTTTTTTGCCGCCCCCTGGAAAGTGCCAGCCCAGGCCTTGACACCCAGGACATACTTGAAAATTTGTGAAATCTCAATGTATCCTTCCTGGTAAAATACTTTGTAAAAGTAAAAAATATTTTTTTTTAGGGTGTCACCCTAGGGGGTGGTGTCACCCGGTGCAAGCCGCCCCCCCCTAAGGATGCCACTGAGCATTCTCATAAATTAGCTGCCAGTAGGGGAACCAATGCAGCAACACAGCTGCTTCACTGTTATGACACAAATGTGATCAAGGACAGATGTCTGGTGGTAATGGTGATAGGTGAGGGGGTAATGTGGCAGCTGTGCCAGGTATACACATAAATGCTAGGTTCTGGCTGCAGATTTACTTCTGCTACTCTCTCATGAGAATAATGACGGACCATTTCTAAGTAAAGCTTTTATTATAAAAACTTGATATTTCAGTGTTACAATTCTGAATGCATGAAATGACACAAAGCTAGGGAAGGTGATACAATGTGACCAGGACATTACTTCGCTGTAAAAGGGATTTATATAGATTGGGGGACTGGGTACTCAAATGACAGATGAAAACAATGTAAATAAATACAAGGTTATGCACTTTGAAGTAAAAACAAACATAAGCAACTTATACCCTTAATGGTACTGAGTTAGGGAAATCAAGGCAGGAGAAGGGTTTGGGAATAGTCATTGACTTCAAACTAAGCAAAATGCCAAATGTAAAACAGCAGTTGCCAAGACCAGCAAGGTATTGGCATTCATTAAATAGGGAATTCATTCTTGAGATGAAAACATAATTTTACCTCTTTATAAATGGAAAGACCGCACCTTGAATATGCAGCGCAATTTTGGGCACCTGTTTTAAATAAGAATATTATGGCGCTAGAAAAAGTGCAAAAGAGACTGGCAACTAAACTAATGAGGGGAATGGAAGATTTACGTTATGAGGAAAGGCTAACAAGCTTAAACCTGTTTAGAGAAACAGCGCCTTAGCGGGGATCTGATAACATTCTATAAATATATACGGGGCCGTTATAAACTATTGTCTGGAAACCTATTCATATATAGGACTATACACAGGACTCGTTGTCACCCATTTAGAAAGGATTTTTTTACGGTGAGAATAATAAAGCTGTGGAATTCTCTGCCTGTTGGGGTGGTTGGGTTAAAGACTGTACAGACATTTAAACAATGACTGGATGGCTCCCTGCAAAAACAGAATATTATGGGTTACAATATTTAATACACTATATAGCCAAAAGTATTCGCTCACAAGTTCATATGCGAGTCAAGGCAGGTGAGCGAATACTTTTGGCAATATAGTGTATGTGGGTAAAAGCTGCTTGATCCAGGGAGAAATCTGACTGCCATCTTGGGTCAAGAAGGAATTTTTATCACAGTATGTTGCATATTTAGCGTGTGCTTCAGACTGGTTTTTTTTTGCCTTCTTTTGGATCAACAGCAGTAGGGTTGTGTGAAAGGCTGAACTCGATGGACACATGTCTTTATTTGGCTTAGTCAACTATGACAAGTATAAACAACACAATCTTATCTAACCAAAGCAAAGAGATTTTCAGTCCAAATATTACATTTTTGGATAAGACTTGAAATGTGTCATTTATCAGTCATGTAGACGTGTAAAAGTGAAGAAAGCTAATTTATTGCAGAAAGAATTGGCTGTGATTTTCCATTCGGTGATAAAATTTGTATTGTAGTTGTCCTTGAACTTTAAAAAATGCCACCACTAAATCCCAACTAATGCTAATCTGTTATCATTTAAATAGCCCAATATTTTCCCCATCTTTTTACAACACCTAAACCTAAACGAACAGAACAAAAATATATTAAGAATAAGAAATTGTTACTCGTGTCTTTCTGCTGGCCCTGTGACATTGTCAAGGCCCTCGTCGCCTCTAGCGGGGCAATTCCAGTGCTGCTCCCACATGAAAGGTGCTGCCTGGGTGGATTCAAGTATTGCCCTGCTGGACTTCTCATCTACATGTGTCACATTTTACCTGTAACTAGGTCTTCTTAAAAGGGACGTCTCACCCTTGCCGATGCTTCTGCATTGTGTTTAGCTCAGTGGTCCAAACTACCAGCTTGAAGCCTGACCTCCCTGCTGTTAATGTGTACCAGACCATTTGGCTTTCCGTACCAGACTTTTGATATTCTCTACCTACCCATGACCCCTTGATTTGCCCCTGGACTTTTTTATATGAACTACCCTCTTGGATTCTACGCTTTGTATACCCTGCTACCCACCGTGCTCCACTGTGCTTCCCTCGGTGAACCCTACCACGTTTACAGTATGCCTCTGCCTCCCTGGCCTCCAGCCCAAAGTGCCCCTCGATCCCAGTCAGCTCTTTTAGTGTCCCGCCTGTCCTCCGGTACCTGTGTCAGCACTCTTCCTCCATTTCCCCTGTGTTTCTGTTCTGTGCTGCCTCTGTCTGTTATCCAGCAGTATCCAAAGTCAGGCCTATTCCTGCATCGCCCCTCACTAGTGATTTTTGTGTATGTACAAATAAATCCCTATTTATCCACTGTATCCGTGCCTTCTGGGCTTGTATCCTTGTCACCCCGTGACAGACATTGCATAAATGAGATCTTGCTGAGGGCTGTGTCTGGTCTCTATGCAGTGGCGTAGTGAGGGGGACACTTTCCCCTGGGTGCCTGTGGGGGAGGTGCCGTAAACAGGGGCCGACTGATGCGTTGCCCCAGTTCGGCACCCATCTGGCTCCGATCTGGGGCTTCACCCACAGCGGGGACTGCCCCCCCCCCCGGCCGTGGGTATCATCGCTCATGCACGCGATAACGTCATAGAGAGGGAGAATCCCAATACAAGGGGATTCCCAATAAAAAAGACACTGGGGTCCTTTGGATCCTGGTCTTTCCAATGATGCCAAACATGAACATACAGTATAATCTGTAAAAATAATAAAAATATATTTTTTTCCTTTTTTTTCCTGGTTCTTCTCGAAAAGCGGCAAAAACATTTAACGTAGGAGGTCCTTTTTGGAGTCATTGGAAAGTCCAGATTCTGGCCTTTCCAATGACACCAAACATGACCAGGTAACCTGTAAAAGTAAATTAAAATATTTCTGCTTTTTTTTTCTCCAAAAGCAGCGGTATTGTTCACTTTTCAATAATAAAGTAAATAGTACTGCTGTATTTCTTCACCTTCTCATTTATTTATTTTTTTAGAAAGGATTTTACCAGGATACATTGGGATTTCTCTCGTTTTCAAGTATGTCCTGGGTGGCCAGTATGTACCGTTAGGTGTCTTGCCCAAGGACACTTACTGGAGAGGTGCTCTTGCCGGGTTCGTACCTGTGTCTACAAAGTCTCTCTCCACAGTTATAGAGCAATGATGTTACCTCTACTCTTTCCCATAGCAGCAGCAAGTGTGGAGGAGATGGAGCAATGCGTTGTTACGCATTGTTTCGTCGAAAACGTAATCTTTGCAGGGGGCCCTTTGAACTCCTGCATCACCATAATGTACTCCCCACAAGGTCAAGTGAAGTGTCACTGGAAAGGATAGAGTCTTTCCGATGATACAAAACATGACCATATAATGTGGAAAAAATAAAAAAGTGACAAAAAAAAACCCATTGCAAAACGGTATTTTTCCCCTGTCTGCTCTAAGGCAGTGGCATTATTCGCTTATAAAGGAAACTATGTCACAGCACTAATTCACCATCTCATTTCCCCACTGTTACAAATTTGTAAGTGATGGCATAAAACATGGGTGGGGGACGCTAGGGGAGGACTTGCCCCATGGCACTTCATGACCTTGCTACGCCTTTGTCTCTATGGATTCCTGGAGATGCTACCAGAGGTGCCCCTTTGGAGAATTCCAGGAGGGGCTCACAGGGGCGTTGTTGCTGGTACATGTCAGCATCTCTCATTAATTACAAGTCATGCTGGTAATATTGCAGCTCACTTGTTACAGAGCCACTAAAGGCCGCTTGTGACACATTTTTCCCATTAGCGTCTCTCTCTTACCAGCTCAACTGGAATACAGATCCAGTTGTTTAAATGTGGCTAGCTCCACTACAAGACATTTTCAGTGTTCTGCTCCAGAGTGAATTACATGGCATTTTGACACCACTTTCAATTTATTCAGTCACATCATGTGTATGGCAGGCAGAGGGTGATGGTAATCGTGCCACTCAACCCCAAGAGGTTAAATTCCTCTTCTCTATCCTATCTATTGGAATTTACATCTTTTCTTCAATTTCTTGATTCCTCCTCCCACATGCAGCATTTTTTCCAGTTATAAAGACCAACTGAGAATTCACCTCCTAAAGCAAACATCTCTTTAAATTATTTATGAGAAAACAATTGCAGATGCAGGTTTTTTCCCCCCGATGTTGTAAGAAAATCATCTAATTTCCTTGTCTCTGTTCACTCAACTCAATGCCGCATTAATTAGCTGATCCTGTAACTGCTGGTTTGTTATTTTCTTCAATGTTCTTTTGATAATTGAAAATACAAGTAGTTCTCTTTCTATCCCAATCTCTAGTGTTATAGGAGCAAATAAATATATTCTGTCCTGAAAAGAAGAAAATCGTAAAATTCTGAAGAGCAAGAAAAAAATAATCACGTTTGTAGTTGTTAATATTTTTATTTAGGCTAAGGGTATTTTAAACCTATTTTTAATATGACATTGGTATTATCATTAGAGCATGACGTTTCCATGAATGTTCAGGTTTCACATCTTTTGCAGTTACATCCTCTTATATGTATTAGTTTCCTCTTAAATTTGCATTGGCCAAGATCATTGATTTTTGTACCTACGTATCTTGATCTGAAAGACTTTGGCCTCATAGGACCCCCAGTCTACAATGCAGCATTTGCCATCACCAAATAACTAAGCCCAAGTGATAACCCTTCCATGAGGATCTGCACATTCCCCAATGGTGTAGGAAGGGGAATGCAATGACTGCATTTGGAGTTATAGTAGAGAAGAGGTGGTAAAGACTTAAACACATAGGCGTGCGCAGCCTATTGTATTAGGGTGTGCACCCAAAAGTTCAAACACACACATATATTCACGCACCCTTATGCAAACATACACAGACACACACTCACGCATTCAGCCAAAATATATCATTACTATAGGGGTCATTCACAGAGCACCAAAATGTCGCTGACTGTTGTTCCCTGCACTTCGGGTAATCAAATTGCCCCACCCTGTGGTGAATTCACCATTCACCGCAGGGCCCCCAAAGTGCAGGGAATCAGCCACTCGCAACAGGAACCAGGACGCCGCGATCGGCCGGAGGTGACTGCGAGAGGATAGCGAGGGAGTGCAGGGACAGGTATGTAACAGCCCAGGTGTGGCTCGGGGTTACTGCTTTCAGCATTGAAATTTAACCCCGAGCCACACTCGGGAAAACCGCCAGGTGGCTGAATAAATGCACCGATTTTGACATAAAAATGACAAAATCAGACTGCCAGGGAGGTTAACCTTCTGCTGCCAAGCACCAATATTTAGTCTCCTACCTGTATCTCATGATGCTTTATTCACTATTCTTACTTTGTGGAGTGCAGGCAGAAGATATAGCAGCAATTCTAGGAGCAATACCAGCCTTTTGGATGCAGGGCAAGGGTCAATGTCGGGTTGAGACAAGGACACAGGTGCCGAATTTTACGCACAGCACAGTGAAAAATGACTGTTTAACCCTTTCACTGCTGAAGACGTGTGGGACACGTCCTCATTGATGCACGTTGCATGCTGAGGACGTGCCCCACACGTCATCAGCTGTGCGGGACCCCAGCGGAGATACTCACCTCTCTGTCCGGGGTCCCACGGCGTTCTGACTTCAGCGTCCTCAGACGCTGAAGTCAAGCTCCTCCCGGCGTAAATGACGTCATCGCGCCATGCGCGATGATGTCATTTCCAGGCGACCCCCGGCAATGCCGGGAGATAGCCTGGAAGGGAGGGAGGGATCCGTTCGGATCCCTCTCCTCCGATCGGGAAGGAGCAGCGCTAAAAGCCAGGCACCGCTTAAAAGGCGAGAGTCTCCCCTTTTAAGCGGTGCCTGGCTTTAACCTCTCAACTGCTGGGTTGCACTTCAGCGCCTTGCGGCGCCGAAGTGCAGCCTATCTCCGGTGGGGGCCGCCATCTTGGATGGCGGCTCCACCCCCGGGACTCCCCTCGCTGTCTGACGTCATCACGCATAGCGTGATGACGTCAGATAGCCGGGGAACCCCTAGCTGCCGGGGATTTCCCAAGGAAATCCCTGGTGGAGATAGGGGGTTCTTGTGCACCCCGATATCTCCAGAACCGTGGCAGCTAGGGGGTCATGGAGGGTGTAATTTGAAAGGCCTGAGCATGGCCTTTCGAATGATACCCAACATGACTAGGTAAAAAGTAAAAAATAAATAATATAAAAAAAAAAATTAAAATAGTAAATAAATTTAAAAAAATAAATAAATAAATAAAAACATGTTTTTTTTGTGTGTTGTTTTTATTAATGCAGCAATATTGTTCGCATTTCAATTATAATGTGAACAATGATGCTGCACTAATGATTTTTTTTTATGGTGTGCGTTTGCTAAAAATCACGTAATTCCCCCCAAAAAAAGTAACAAGTCCCCATTTCAAATTTTTTGTACAAGCGCACCCCATAGAAAACATAACCGCAAACGCTCATGTGATAAAATGTGAATAAAAACACTTTACACACTGCAGATGATTAAAAATTCAATTTTTATTGTATTTTTTGTTATAATATACAGGCAGGACATGACGTATACATATAAAAATAATATATTATGAATCTGCGTAGTCTGCCGGAAAGAACGATATATAATATGTCTGGGTCATTTATTAAAATGTGGCTTCAAATCGCGTTTAAACATGATGAGCGAAAGAGGTAAAAATGAGCTCAGCACACAGTGGTGAAATGCCTCAGCAGTGAAGGGGTTAAAGACAAATACATGCATTTACACACACAGCCATACAGTGCAGTCAACACAGAATCCACAGCAATAAAACCCCCAGCCATGTGCGGTGTGTATGAACGTATGACAGAATCCACAGCAATAAAACTCACAGTAAGGTGCAGCGTATATGAGCATACCATAGAATCCACAGCAATAAATCTCCCAGCAATGTGTGGTGTGTATGAGCGTATCACAGAAACAACAGCAATAAAACCCCCAGCAAAGTGCGGTGTGTATAAGCTTATTACAGAATCCACAGCAATAAAACTCACAGTAATGTGTGGTGTGTATGAGCATATCACAGAGCTGCACAGCAGTAAAACTCACAGTAATGTGCGGTGTATATGAGCGTATCAAAGTCCACAGCAATAAAACCCACAGTAATGTGCAGTGTATGAGCATATCACAAAGTCCACAGCAATAAAACCCCAGTAATGTGCAGTGTATGAGCGTATCAAAGTCCGCAGCAATAAAACCCCCAGTTTAAATACAAAAGTTGCCCCCTCTCCTGCTTTCCTTTCTTTTTGCAGGGAGGGGGTTGAGTATTGCTGGTCCAGAAGCAGGCCCGGACTGGGGATAAAAACTAGGGATGCACCGATACCACTTTTTTAAGGCCGAGTACGAGTACCGATACTTTTTAAAAGTACTCACCGATACCGAGTACCGATACTTTTATTTAATGTCATGTGACGCTTTCCAATAAGAACAGACCTCATAAAAATTTATATGAGATTTGCCCCCAGCTCACATGGATTTGCCCCAGCACTCATGGATTTGCCCCCAGCACTCATGGATTTGCCCCCAGCTCTGATGGATTTGCCCCCAGCTCTGATGGATATGCCCCCAGCTCTGATGGATTATGCCCCAGCTCTGATGGACTTGCCCCCAGCTCTGATGGATATGCCCCAGCTCTGATGGATTTGCCCCAGCTCTGATGGATTTGCCCCCAGGTCTCATGGCTTTGCCCCCAGGTCTCATGGCTTTGCCCCCAGGTCTCATGGCTTTGCCCCCAGGTCTCATGGATTTGCCCCCAGGTCTCATGGCTTTGCCCCCAGGTCTCATGGATTTGCCCGCAGCTCTCATGGATTTGCCCGCAGCTCGAACACTGGGGAAGCTGGCCGCATGCATGAAAAGCACGCGGCCAGCGTTCCCTTCCGGCACGCCGCGATACTCACACATCCTGAAGGTTCGGTCACTTGTTGGCAGTGATGCGATCACGTGGCCGCCGGGCGCATCTGTGACGCTGCCTCCAGCCGAGAGGCAGCGTCACAGGAGCGCCCAGTGGCCGCGGGAACGCATCACTGCCAAGCGACCGGACCTTCAGGAAGGGTGAGTATCGCGGCGCGCCGGAAGGGAACGCTGGCCGCGTGCTTTTCATGCACTCGTAACAAGTAACAAGTACTCGTGCAAACGGCAATATCGGCCCCGATGCTGATACTAGTATCGGTATCGGTGCATCCCTAATAAAAACCAGCCCTGGAAAAAATTTCATACCAGCCCCAGTAATATGTGGTGTGTTTGAGGGTATCAGAGCTGTACAGTAATAAGCAGCTCACATTTGATATATTGCCCCCAGCTCACATGGATATATTGCCCCCCAGCTCACATGAATATATTGCCCCCAGCTCACATGAATATATAGGTGCTCACACGGATATATTGCCCCCAGCTCACATGAATATATTGCCCCCAGCTCACATGAATATATAGGTGCTCACACGGATATATTTGCCCCAGCAGCTCATACACGGCTATATTTGCCCCAAGCAGCTCATACGTGGATATATTTGCCCCCAGCAGCTCATATATGGCTAGATTTGCCCCAAGCAGCTCATACATGGCTATATTTGCCCCCTGCAGCTCATACACGGATATATTTGCCCCTGCAGCTCATGCACAGATATATTTGCCCCTGCAGCTCATACACGTATATATTTGCCCCCAGCAGCTCATACATGGATATATTTGCCCCAAGCCGCTCATACATGGCTATATTTTCCCCCAGCAGCTCAAACATGGATATATTTGCCCCCTGCAGCTCATACTTGGATATATTTGCCCCAGCAGCTCATACATGGCTATATTTGCCCCCAACTGCTCATACATGGCTATATTTGCCCCCAACTGCTCATACATGGCTATATTTGCCCCCAACTGCTCATACATGGCTATATTTGCCCCAAGCAGCTCATACATGGCTATATTTGCCCCAATGCTCATACATGGATATATTTGCCCCAGTAGCTCATACATGGCTATATTTGCCCCAATGCTCATACATGGATATATTTGCCCCAGCAGCTCATACATGGCTATATTTGCCCCAATGCTCATACACGGATATATTTGCCCCCAGCAGCTCATACATGGATATATTTGCCCCAAGCAGCTCATACATGGATATATTTTCCCCCAGCAGCTCATACATGGATATATTTGCCCCCTGCAGCTCATACTTGGATATATTTGCCCCCAGCAGCTCATACATGGCTATATTTGCCCCCAACTGCTCATACATGGCTATATTTGCTCCAGCAGCTCATACATGAATATATTTGCCCCAAGCAGCTCATACATGGCTATATTTGCCCCAATGCTCATACATGGATATATTTGCCCCAGCAGCTCATACATGGCTATATTTGCCCCAATGCTCATACATGGATATATTTGCCTCAGCAGCTCATACATGGCTATATTTGCCCCAATGCTCATACATGGCTATATTTGCCCCAAGCAGCTCATACATGGCTATATTTGCCCCCAGCAGCTCATACAAGGATATATTTCCCCCAGCAGCTCATACACGGATATATTTTCCCCCAGCAGCTCCCACACGGATATATTTGCCCCCAGCAGCTCGTACACAGATATATTTGCCCCAGCAGCTCATACATGGCTATATTTGCCCCAAGCAGCTCATACATGGATATATTTGCCCCAAGCAGCTCATACAGGGCTATATTTGCCCCAAGCAGCTCATACAGGGCTATATTTGCCCCCAGCAGCTCATACAGGGCTATATTTGCCCCCAGCAGCTCATACACAGATATATTTGCCCCCAGCAGCTCATACACAAATACATTTGCCCCAGCAGCTCATACATGGATATATTTGCCCCCAGCAGCTCATACACGGATACATTTGCCCCCAGCAGCTCATACATGTATATTTGCCCCAACAGCTCATACATGGATATATTTGCCCCCAGCAGCTCATACATGGATATATTTTCCCCCAGCAGCTCATACATGGATATATTTGCCCCCTGCAGCTCATACTTGGATATATTTGCCCCCAGCAGCTCATACATGGCTATATTTGCCCCCAACTGCTCATACATGGCTATATTTGCTCCAGCAGCTCATACATGAATATATTTGCCCCAAGCAGCTCATACATGGCTATATTTGCCCCAATGCTCATACATGGATATATTTGCCCCAGCAGCTCATACATGGCTATATTTGCCCCAATGCTCATACATGGATATATTTGCCTCAGCAGCTCATACATGGCTATATTTGCCCCAATGCTCATACATGGATATATTTGCCCCAAGCAGCTCATACATGGCTATATTTGCCCCCAGCAGCTCATACAAGGATATATTTCCCCCAGCAGCTCATACACGGATATATTTTCCCCCAGCAGCTCCCACACGGATATATTTGCCCCCAGCAGCTCGTACACAGATATATTTGCCCCAGCAGCTCATACATGGCTATATTTGCCCCAAGCAGCTCATACATGGATATATTTGCCCCAAGCAGCTCATACAGGGCTATATTTGCCCCAAGCAGCTCATACAGGGCTATATTTGCCCCCAGCAGCTCATACACAGATATATTTGCCCCCAGCAGCTCATACACAAATACATTTGCCCCAGCAGCTCATACATGGATATATTTGCCCCCAGCAGCTCATACACGGATACATTTGCCCCCAGCAGCTCATACATGTATATTTGCCCCAACAGCTCATACACGGATATATTTGCCCCCAACAGCTCATACATGTATATTTGCCCCAACAGCTCATACATGGATATATTTGCCCCCAACAGCTCATACACAGATTTATTTGCCCCCAACAGCTCATACACGGATATATTTGCCCCTGGCTGCATTGCATGGATAGCCGCCAGAACGGGACCCTTCACCCCCGCTGGCCTGGCGGCAGCCTCTGTTTCCCTGGTGGTCCGGTGGCTGTGGGGTGCTGCATTGTGATCTGTGCTTCGCGCACAGACCACAGAGCACGTCCCACAGTGAGCGAGTGACTGGACACGAACGCCGGTCCAGACAATGATTTATAATGGCCCGGTATATATTTAAATAAAGTTATCAGATCCCCTCTAAGGCGCCGTTTCTCTAAACTAAACAGGTTTAAGCTTGTTAGCCTTTCCTCATAACTTAAACCTTCCATTCCCCTTATTAATTTAGTCGCCCGTCTCTGCACTTTTTCTAGCGCTATAATATCCTTTCTTAAAACAGGTGCCCAAAATTGCACGGCATATTCAAGGTGCGGCCTTACCATTGATTTATACGGAGGCAAAATTATGTTTTCATCCCGAGAGTGAATTCCCCTTTTAATGCATGCCAATACCTTGCTGGCCTTGGCAGCTGCTGTTTGACATTGTGCAGTGTTGCTTAATTTGAAGTCTATGATTATTCCCAAATCCTTCTCCTGCATTGATTTCCCTAACACAGTACCATTTAGGGTATAAGTTGCTTGTGAGTTTTTCACTCCAAAGTGCATAACTTTGCATTTATCTAAATTAAATTTCACCTGCCACATTACCCCTGTAAGGGAACACCATATGAACCCAGCAATCTCTCCGGTGTGCCGGCGATGTGGGACTACTCCCAGGTCTTTCTTCCTTGTGTGGTGGGTCTGTGTTGGTTTGGCACCATACTGGCGAGAGGTGACTGCATTTAGTACTGAAGTGTTGGGCTCCCCGATGGTTTCGGAACCGGACCTTTTACTGACCCACTTTTTTCCATCACTTCTAACCAAAGCACAGAAGAGGGTTTTATCACATATTTTAACGGTGGCAGCTTCCTTATTGGCCTCTAAATGGAAATCGATAAATGTACTTACGATAGCTGAGGTTAGGAAGCGGATCACTGATATTTGCAGCCTGGACTCTATGGCCTCTCACATGCAGGGGAGGAACCCGGGCACCCGGGATCATTGGTGGGTGTGGGATGTATATATGGTTGCGATGTGAGGTATTGTTTAAGAGTCGGGTCCTTTCCAGGAGTGTTACATGGTATCTCTCCATGGCGGTGTAATAACCTATGTTATCTAGTGTTGATGTATATCCCTTCCTTTTCTTTTCTTTATCCTCTGTTTGGTTTGTCTTGTCTTTTTTGATAAAAAAATGAACAATAAATTTTCATATGGAAAAAACAAATGTCATCTGCCATTTAAGTGCCCAGTCCCCCAATCTATCTAAATCACTCTGCAGCGAAGTAACATCCTGCTCACAATGTATTACCGTATTTTTCGCTCCATAAGACGCACTTTTCTCCCCCCAAAAAGTGGGGGGAAAAGTGGGTGCGTCTTATGGAGCAAATGCCCCATGATATGCCCCAGCTCACCTGCCGCCACGTTCGGCTCCCTCTGAGCGTGCGTCCGGCGGCAAGGAGCTTGGGTACTTGCCTGGGGGGCCACGTGACCGCGATCTCACGAGATCGCGGTCACGTGGCTCCCCCAGGCGAGTGCCCGCGAGATCGCGGTCACGTGGCTCCCCCAGGCGAGTGCCCAAGCTTCCTGCCGTCGGACGCACGCTCAGAGGGAGCCAAACGCGGCGGCGGCAGGTGAGCTGAGGCATATCCATGAGCTGCTGGGGCATATCCATGAGCGAGCTGGGGCATATCCATGAGTGAGCTGGGGCATTATCCATGTGCTGGGGCATATCCATTAGGTGGGGGGCATATCCATAAATTGGGGGGCAAATCCATGTGCTGGGGCATATCCATAAACTGGGGGGCATATCCATAAGCTGGGGGGCATATCCATGAGCTGGGGGGCATATCCATGAGCTGGGGGCAGTATCCATGAGCTGGGGCAGTATATCCATGAGAGGAGCTGGGGCAGTATATCCATGAGAGGAGCTGGGGCAATATCCATTATTACACTATTTGATTTCAGAATATTTATTTTCCTGTTTTCCTCCTCTAAAAAACTAGGTGCGTCTTATGGTCAGGTGCGTCTTATGGAGCGAAAAATACGGTACTTTCCCTAGTTTTGTGTCATCTGCAAACACTGATACATTGCTTTCAATGCCTATCTCAAGGTAATTTATAAATAAATTGAATAGAATTGGTCCTATAACAGACCCCTGAGGGACACCACTTACCACTGATGTCCATCTTGAAAATGGACCATTTATGACCACTCTCTGTACCCTATCTTTTAGACAGTTTTCTATCCAAGAACAGGTATTTTCATCTAGACCAATTTTTCTTAATTTAAATAGTAACCTCTTGTGTGGAACTGTGTTGAAAGCTTTGGCAAAATCTAGGGTTGCACCGATACCGATACTAGTATCGATATCGGTGCCGATACCGGGTACTGCAGGAGTACTTGGTACTCGTGCAGTACCCCCGATATTGTTTTCCGATACCGGCAAGCCGGCATTGAGCCGGCTTGCCGGTATCCGAGGGGCTGCGGCGGCTGTCCGAATGCTCTATCGGCATTCAGACAGGCCCTGCAGCTCCTCTCCTAACTTGGTTTATACTTACCTTCCTTCCTTCAGCGCCGCCGGTACAGTCTTCGCGCGCGCGCGCGCTCCTTGGAAGGACCCCAGCCGCGACCACGTGGGACCATGTGATCGCGGCTGGGGTCCTTCCAACGAGCGCACGCGGGGAAACTTTCCCGGCGTCGCTGAAGGAAGGTAAGTATTAAACAAAGTGAGCAGCTGCAGGGCCTGTCTGAATGCCGATAGAGCATTCGGACAGGCCCTGCAGCTGCTCTCCGCTCATACTTACCTTCCTTCAGCGACGCCGGGAAAGTTTCCCCGCGTGCGCTCGTTGGAAGGACCCCAGCCTCGATCACATGGTCCCACGTGGTCGCGGCTGGGGTCCTTCCAAGGAGCGCGCGCGTGCGAAGACTTTCCGGCGGCGCTGAAGGAAGGTAAGTATGAGCGGAGAGTGGGGGGCACATCCATGAGCAGGGGGGCACATCCATGAGCAGGGGGCATTATCCATGAGCAGGGGGGCATTATCCATGAGCAGGGGGGCATTATCCATGAGCAGGGGGGCACATCCATGAGCAGGGGGCATTATCCATGAGCAGGGGGGCACATCCATGAGCAGGGGGGCATTATCCATGAGCAGGGGGGCATTATCCATGAGCAGGGGGGCATTATCCATGAGCAGGGGGCAGTATCCATGAGCAGGGGGCACATCCATGAGCAGGGGGGCACATCCATGAGCAGGGGGGCATTATCCATGAGCAGGGGGGCACATCCATGAGCAGGGGGGCATTATCCATGAGCAGGGGGGCACATCCATGAGCAGGGGGGCATTATCCATGAGCAGGGGGCAGGATATCCATGAGCAGGGGGCAGGATATCCATGAGCAGGGGGGCAATTATCCATGAGCTGGGGGGCAATTATCCATGAGCTGGGGGGCAATTATCCATGAGCTGGGGGGCAGGATATCCATGAGCTGGGGGGCAGGATATCCATGAGCTGGGGCAATATCCATGAGACCTGGGGGCTTTATAGAAGGTCTGTTCTTCTTGGAAAGCGTCACATGACATAAAATAAAAGTATCGGTAATTGGTATCGGTGAGTACTTGAACAAAAGTATCTGTACTCGTACTCGGTCTTAAAAAAGTGGTATCGGTGCATCCCTAGCAAAATCCAAGTAAATCACATCCACTGCGACCCCCTGATCTATACTTCTACTTACTTCCTCATACAACACAATTAGGTTAGTCTGAAATGATCTGTGTTTCATAAAACCATGCTGATTTTTTGCTAATTACATTATACCTCCCAATAAATTCCTGAGTAACCCCTTAAATACTTTCCCAGCCACAGATGTTAAACTCACAGGTCTATAATTCCCAGGTACACATTTTAAACCTTTCTTAAATATAGGGACCACGTCAGCTTTTCTCCAATCCTCTGGTACAATTCCTGAAAGAAAAGAATCTTGAAAGATTAAGAACAGAGGTTTACATATTTCAACACATAGCTCCCTCAGTACTCGTGGGTGAATTTCATCCGGCCCTGGGGCTTTATTCACATTCACATTGTTTATTGCTGCAAAACCTTGTCCTAAGTCAACCAGTCACTTTTTATTAGTAAGTTTTTATAAATGAATTGCATGTTTCCTGTTATAGGTTTCTCTTTGATAAATACTGAAGAAAAATAATCATTCAAAATTTCTGCCTTATCCTGATCTTAACAATACCCCTGACTCAGATTTTAGTGAACCTACATTTTCACTCTTGGGTTTTTTAGAATTTTTGTACCTAAAGAATCTTTTAGGGTTGGTCTTGCTCTCTTTGGCTGTTTATCATTTTGTCATCAGATTTCCAGTAGATTGGCAGAAACCGCTTATGTAGAGTCTACAAGGAGCATCGTTTGTGTTTGTAGTGATGTAATTATGTAATTATAGATTGTGTATATAGTTATCTATAGAGCTATTTGTAGCATTTAGGACTTTAGCCAAAAGACAAAGCAGTAATCTTGCATAAAGTGTTGTTCTGAGATACTGTACTAGAATGCAGCAATGAAGCTTTGTTTGTTCATTTGTAGCTAGAGAGTTTTTAAACAATTAATTAGAAATTAACGCAAAGCATTTTATTTGCAGTAATATTGAAAATATAAAAAAACATGCAATTTAAATATGCATTATTGTGAGTTCCAGTGTTATGATCACTTAGGCACTAGACAACATTAAATCAAAGCTGGGCACCTCTCTTCATTCTCAAGTCACTGAAATGTGACTAGGGATAATGGTTCTTTCAATTACATGGTTTATTGATTACATATGGAGTTGCATGGAGTTAGAAAAAAAAAAATAATTTTGGACATAGATAATTATCAAATAGGGTTAATCAGAGAAAGGTGGAACTCTGGAGAACTTTTGCAGAAGTCAAAATTCTAGGTCAAAATAGCTGATTTGGAAAGTGAAATAAATGGGAGAATTTTTCTGGGTTGGCTGTTTTGACCTAGAATTTTCACTTCTCCAAAAGTTCTCTAAAGATTCAACTTTCTCTGAATAACCCTGTAAGTATAATCTAAAAAAAAAAAAAAAAAAGCCACCCTAAAACAGTGGTTCTGTGTGTTGCAGAGCTGCCTTTCTAGCCATCATATATGTCTGACTCACTATAGCAAAGTATCAATGTATAGCATTAGCTTATAAAGCATAGGGGAAATTTTGCTTCATAATATGCAAAAGCGATCAGTCACTTCTCGATACAACAATTGTAACAATGACAATCATATTTCAACATGAATCAAAAAGCTCTTATTTGAGCTAAGCAATACTTTCACACTTTAGAGGTGTTACAGTTTTCTCTTTCTTTGTGTCTTCTCTACAGGTTCGAATTACACAAACCCACTTCCTGCACTCGGCACCATGAACTCTACTCCTGGTTTGGCAACAGAGCATATCCCTACCCCTGGGGCAGCTCTCTCCTGGCAGGCTGCTATAGATGCCGCACGCCAAGCCAAGCTAATGGGCAGTGCAGCCAACGCCACCATATCTACGGTCAGTTCCACGCAAAGGAAGAGGCAACAATACAGCAAACAGAAAAAACAAGGGACCACTACAGCCACAAGACCACCGCGAGCACTGCTATGTCTGACCCTGAAAAATCCAATTCGCAGAGCTTGTATCAGCATTGTGGAGTGGAAGTATCCTAAGCATTTAATATTGTGACAAATTTAATTGGGTGGGAGGCTGTAAACGGATTACAATTAATTGATACTTGGCTTTACAAATATGGTTTCTGTAATTACAATGATGTGTCTTACTCAAAATATTGTTTTGAGTCAATAATTGCAATTTGTAAGATTTTAAAATGAATTGCATATTGCTACCTGTTTGTTAACAGCCACCGATTAAAATCACAGTATACCATTACTTTATTACAGAAACCATTGAAGATTTTTTGGAGTTTGTCAATAGCATAGAGGTGGCAATGCCCTATGTCATTGGTCTATTAATATGTTGTCTTTCTCTAATTTAAAAGTCAAGTACTACACCCTTTGTTTAGGTGGTGGTAGATAATATGTACACATATGTTGGAAATAATGGCATTTCAGCAAAAAACTTAACTTACTTAGACCGTTGCTTGGCAATAGCTTTGTTAATTTGACCCAAACTCACAGCATGCAAGTGGTCCACTGCAGTAAATTGCCGTTTCATAAGATAATCAGCAATTATGTAGATCAATTATATATTTTATTTTAACTTGAAAACAGAACACAAACTAGACATGTGAGAATATGAGATTCCAAATTTAAATATTATCATGATTGGATAATGTCCTGTAACTGAAGATCTTTAGTAAAACATGTGCTGCACAAGTCAATTGAATTAATTGCTGACCTGCATAATATTTTTTTTTAAAGTTTTTTAAAGAAAACTCTGGCCAACCTATCAGCCCCTTCACTGCCAAGATTGAGTTTACTCGATCTTCAAATTCATCTTCTGATGCCCCAATATCAAGTCTGATTCTGGAGCAGTGGAAAGGAATTTAGTTTATAGCAAATGAGATTTGTTTGAAAATTGTCAACAGGATGTGTCCCAAATGATTTTGCAACTCAGACATAACAGCTGGCATGCTAAAACATATTCCCCTAGCTTTAGGTCCATTTTTTTTTACATTGAAAAACAGATTCCTAGCTGTATTATAGGAATGTATTAGCGCATTTTGGCCAGCAGTCTGTCAAATAGTCAACACAATTTGAAAATGTGCTATTGAGATTTTCACAACAGAACCCCACCAAAAGGAGGGGGCCAATAGGAGAAATGCAATTAGCCAATAATAGGATCTGGGTAATAACCTCACCCAGGACTTGTGGGGCTTAACATTTGAATGTACTAAAAACTCACGGATTTCAATGATCCAGGCAGTGGATGAGATGGATTCAGAAAAATTTTAAAAGTTTTCTTACAATAAGCATATAGTAGAAAACACACACAAAATAGGAAAGCTGAATATACAAAAACTAACTACACAAGACCTGGACACATAAATCAAAAAAGTATATAAAATAACATCACTCTGGGCTGGTTTGGATGAGAACAAGGGTGATTCCCTCAATTACTTCATCAAATATATGCTGCAAAACGGCACCAGGTGAAAAAATGCACCTGTCAGAAACTTCACCATACCACAAATGATATCTGATCGCCAGGGCTATTTTTCAGGGGGTACTGGCCGGTACTCAGTACTGGCACCTCACCACGAGCCTGAACTAACAGGAGAGAGCATGATGCTCCTCAGGGCCGGCCCAAGACATTGTGCTGCCAGGAGCGAAGGATGAAATGCTGCCCCCCAAAACAAAACACGCAGTGTGTATGAGCGTATCACAGTGCACCACAGCAATAAAATTCAAACACTCATACACACTATACATTAGAATTTCATTGCTGTGGAGCACTGTGATACAGTAATGTGAGGTGTATATAACTGATCCCAGCATCACATGCCCAGCAGTGCCCAGCATCACATACCCAGCAGTGCCCCCACGTCACATACCCAGCAGTGTCCAGTTTCACATGCCCAGCAGAGTCCAGCGTCACATGCCCAACAGAGCCCAGCGTCACATGCCCAGAAGTGCCCAGCTTCACATGCCCAACAGTGCCCAGCTTCACATGCCCAGCAGTGCCCAGCGTCACATACCCAGCATCACATGCCCAACATAGCCCAGCGTCACATGCCCAGCAGTGCCCAGCGTCACATACCAGCAGTGCCCAGCTTCACATGCCCAGCAGAGTCCAGCATCACATGCCCAGCAGTGCCCAGCATCACATGCCCAGCAGTGCCCAGCTTCACATGCCCAACAGAGCCCAGCGTCACATGCCCAGCAGTGCCCAGCATAAAATACCCAGCAGAGTTCAGCGTCACATGCCCAGCAGAGTCCAGCGTCACATGCCCAGCAGTGCCCAGTGTCACATGCCCAACAGTGCCCAGCGTCACATACCCAGCAGTGCCCAGCTTCACATGCCCAACAGAGCCCAGCGTCACATGCCCAGCAGTGCCCAGCATCACATACCCAGCAGTGCCCAGCTTCACATGCCCAGCAGAGTCCAGCGTCACAAGCCCAGCAGTGCCCAGCGTCACATGCCCAGCATCACATGCCCAACAGTGCCCAGCTTCACATGCCCAACAGTGCCCAGCATCATATGCCCAGCAGTGCCCAGCGTCACATGCCCAGCAGAGTCCAGCATCACATGCCCAGCGTAACATGCCCAGCATCACATACCCAGCAGTGCCCAGCGTCACATACCAGCAGTGCCCAGCATCACATACCCAGCCGGGACCCGGTGAGAGGAGAGAAATTGCTGCCGCAGTCTGGAGGAACCCCACTACAGTAATGCCACGCTTCCATTCTAGACACGGCTGGCCAGCTATGCCAGGGAATGGAAGTGCAGGATTACGGCACGCGTGTGGGCAGATCCATCCTTGTCAGGCTGCTGGGCTCCATTTACTGGGCAGCGGCGCCGGTGGCTGACATTTGCCGCCCCCGAATTTCTGCCGCCTGGCGCCGCTACTCCGCTCTGCACCATTGTCAGGCCGGCCCTGATGCTCCTCCCTCCTCCTGCAGTGGCAGGCAGAGAATCGGAAGCACTCGGCAGCTCATATTGCTCCTGAACACTTCCGATTGTCCGGAATGTATGTAGGGACCAATAACCCCTCACTTCACCCAGTAAGTGACAAGGGAGGGCTGGTTAAATAAAATCTTCCCTCTGTTTCTTCAGTGCCCCAGCTCTGGCAGATGTGTGTAAACATGCTGCACCCCCCCTCTCTCTGAACACACACATCTGCCAGAGCTACGGATTGTAAGGCAAGTGGTGTGATCAGAGGAGCTGGCACTGTAAAGCAGTACAGGTGGCCGCCTAAGAGCGCAAGACCAGGAGGGGGTGCAAAAAAAATAATTAATCCCTGGTCACTTGCCTTGATAGGGATCCAAATTTTAAAATAATCTGCCTGGCGCTGTGTCCCTGCTGCTCCTCCTCTAAGATGCAGCAGGTGCCCTGTGAGCCAGCGAGCTGCATTGTATCTGCCAGGTCAGAGTGCAGACTCCACCGCGGTGCTGGATACGGAAGCCTGCGCTCTCTCTCCTCCTGGTCCCTTCCTCCTTGCTGGTGCCTGGCCCCCTCTGATGATGTCAAGAGGAGGGCATGCCAAAAGAAGTCTACACTGCCACCTTACTCCCAGCCTCCCCAGCAATTCCAGACACTGTGTGGTGCACCCTGTAACGTGAGAAGGTGGAAATTGAAGTCCTGGCTGCATTGCTCTGCAGGGACTCAGTGACAGTCAGGCCTCGGAACAAAGAAAACAACTGCTGCTGCTTCCAAATACACTTCAAAACAGCATTTAAAAATATCAGCTCTGGCAACACAGGTATGTTCACCTGATCCTGCTGTTACCACCATGTAGGGGTGTTCTCAAGGTCAAACACCCTCTCATTGGAGCCCCCCAATATTATTCAAAGAGTACTTGGTGGATAGTGAAGTTTCATTGCTGTGGAGCTCATACACACTGCGCATTACTGTGAGTTTCCTTGCTGTGGAGCTCATACACACTGCGCATTACTGTGAGTTTCATTACAGTGGAGCTCATACATACTCCGCAAAACTGAGTTTCATTGCTGTGGTGGTCACAAATGGTAGGGGATTATCCACTCCGTGCCAGCATTGTAAAAAAAAAAAAAACAGCTAATTGCACTGCAATACAGACTTTTCTTGCAACAGAGGCACCCAGTGGATAACCCCCATAGGGTACAACAATAGTTGTGGTTCATTTAAATCAGTGTTTCCCAAACTTGTCCTCGGGACCCTCAACTATGCCTTATTTTGCAGATCACCTTGATGAAATGTAGACTGAATCCTGCAATTACTGAGCAGCAAATCAAATTACCTGTCTGTGCTTCAGATATCTGGAAAACCTGGCATGTCATTTATTTCTGCACACAAAGGGTTAACTGCATGATACACACCACCAGGGCAAGCAATAACCTCTGGCCTCTCAGTGACAAGGAACACGTAAATTATCACTGACCTCCTGCCTGAGGTGTCTGCTCGGTGGACAAGGGGGGGGTTAATGTTGGAGCTTACATCCATGCCTCCAAAAAGTTAATGGAACGTATACACATTCAATGTTTGTCTTTTCCTTTGCATCTTAAAGGCACATTTATAATGCTTTGTTTTTCTGCACTTTAAAAAAATAATAGATTAAGAGAAACAGACTGATGTTTAGGTTCCATCTGAGCCATTATAGATTATAGATATATATCTACTTATTTAAATTGTGTTGGAGGGCAAAACAATTAGATTAAAAGCCTCCACACAACAAATAACCTTTATAGTTGCAGAGTTCTCTGAATTGCTGGGATATGTAAATGTCTTCTGCAACTATAAAATGTGTGTGTCCAAAAAGTTTACACATGAATGTATGCACTAGATGCAAAATAACTCCACCAAAATAGGACAAAAATATCTTAAACATTTTAATGTGGATTAATTAAATTTATGATATTAATTTAATAAAGTCTAGTATTTATACATAAAACTATCTTAAAATAAATTGTAGTGGAAAAAAGTAATTTCCGGTTTATATATATTATATATATTACACACACCAGACACACACAGTATTTTGTATATATAGTTATTTTCGATATCGGTTTTCAGCCAAGCTCGTCATGCATTTTCGGTATCGGTTTCGGTCCCAAATTTTCATTTCGGTGCATCCCTAGTGTCTTCCTTTAAGTGAGCTACAACTATTGTTTATTACTCATAATAATCAGTTTTTGCCCGGATGTGTGAGTACCCGCACCTATTTTTCCAGAAAAAAAGGACTGCTGATCGCTATATTTAGAGCTTGTTTTGTGAAGACAAAGTGCGCCCCTGTCCACATATCACAGTGTTACAATTTGCATATGCCGATTGCTGGAAATAAATTAATAGGGCAAATGCAGTAACGTCAACCAATTGTGGCTGCAGGTTGTATTCAACACATGTCTAACATGAGATAATATAGGCAGTCAATTGCTAAAAACGTAACACATTTTCAGCATGTGAAAAAAACAAATCACCCTCACTCAATAGTAACATGTTGCGATATGAGGATCATGATAAATCGGCATATATTTGCTACAAATCACTATTATTCTGCTTCCCTAAGCAAAGCTGTGAGGTGTGGATGCTTTTGACTAGCGAAGTCTGTATTTGACCAGTACTCACACGATGAAGTTAAGCAGATAGCTTCAACTCAGCAAAACTGACACGTAGAAAGATGAATCCAGTTGAAGAGTTTAATGATCAGACTGACAATCTTGTTAATGTACAGCTTTGCAGCTAAAACATCATTAATTTTGTCCAGCAGTGAGCACAGAATGGCTGCTATGTAACCAGGAAGTACCTTAGAACAAGACACTAAGCAAAGGGGTGGAACTAGCTGAATGCAGAAGGCTAAGGAAACTGAGCAGGGACAAAATATCTATGAAATCAATAGCATGTAAGCAGCAAAGGCAGATTCAACACAAAACAGAAAAATATAAAATAAATCCTAAAACATGGGGCATGACACTCCCTGTCTGAAATCTTTAGATTTCAATAAGCTAACACTATAACTTTAAATGGCCTCCTGGAAGCCCAATGCGGAGACCTGAAAAACAAAGAAAAAGCATTCAACAATACAACTTTACACTTTATGGTAAGTAAGTCGACAGTC
Source organism: Leptobrachium leishanense (assembly GCA_009667805.1). Taxonomy (NCBI): domain Eukaryota; kingdom Metazoa; phylum Chordata; class Amphibia; order Anura; family Megophryidae; genus Leptobrachium; species Leptobrachium leishanense. The sequence goes on from CM019065.1 coordinate 249,222,001, forward strand.
TTAAATGTAGGCCATAGTTCCAGATGCCCTCGCATCCTTGTGAACATCGGAGTAGTTTAACAAGTTCCACCAACACAATTGTAATCCAACTGGCTGTATGTGGAAAGACTTCTGAAAAACCACACGCTTCCCCCTGTGGCGTCCACTGAGGAGTATAAGTACAGTTCCAGGAGTGATGGAGGAGCGCAGGTTGCGTTTGTGCTGGCTAAGGCTAGGGTCAGACGAACGCATTTTTCGCGTCGACCGTGGAAAAGTGCGGTCGAACGAACGGACATATTTTTTCACGGAATACGCGATAGCGGTCATACGATGCGCCTTTTCGTCCGTGATTTTGTACGGATCAACAATAAAACACTTTTTGCGTCTGGACGTTATGTTGGCCGGACATTAGCAGCGTCTGAAGTCTCCCAATCACGCAAACACGCCGCTATGCGGCCGCAGCGCACTCTGTACGTCAGTAGTAGCGGTTTGACGTTCTCGAAAAAATGCGTTCGTTTGCCACTTGCGTTGCGCGGACGAACTTTCGTGCGGCCGTACTTCGTGTGTTCCCCGGCATTGGACGTCATTTGCTGCTAGCACGGCCGTGATTTTGTGCGGCTAAACGCACGTTAAAACTGCGTTCGTCTGACCCTAGCCTAAAAGGCTTCTTGCCATGGCTTAACAGCTTCCTTGGAACATCTTCAGTACGATAATAGCGAGGCATTTTACGCAGTTTGACTACACATGTACCACCATTCTTATCCCCACCGACTGTCTTTGACACGGTAGCTCTAGCCTTCTCCTTTTCCTTCCTTTCAATCTTAGTTTTTGGGGCTTTGTACTTGCACTTGTAGAGGGCTTTCCTGGCAGAACTGGAACATTTCCCAATTCCGCGGACCAGCACTGGATTCCGGCTGGCATGGGGCCGGGTTATCTTCTTCACAGCCTCGGTTTTTTTCTTTGAGGTGTGCTTTAAAGAGGCAAATCAAGCAGCTGCTTGCTGTGAATTATTAGGTAGCTTTTCCCTAAGCGTACAAGAGGGTAGGGGTGCTACCCAGCTATTGGCATCATCCTGAGCAAATTCTTTATCCGCTCTTGCCAGTGCTAGTTTGTTGTCATCATTGGTAGAATTGAACACTGTGGCTCCAAAGGTGTTAACCCAGGACTGAAAAACATTTAATTTATCTTGATCATCATGTTGCCATTCGTTGCTGTTCAATTTCACCTTCACTCTGTAATGGTGTGGGCATGGTTCAAGATAGGTGTTGCGACCATTTGGCAAGATATGTGTTTTGTAGGAAGCAATCTTGGTTCCTTCATTTTACCTTAATTTCCTTTATACAAACATTGCCTATGATAACCCAACCTAGATCAAGGCGTTGAGCGAATGGAGCATCATGTGGACCATTAATTTGTTGCCGTACCTTATGTACTCTGAGGATATCTCTGCCCAGAAGAATTAGGATATCTGCATTCTTGTCAAGGGCTGGTATCTCGTTAGCTATAGCCTTCAGATGAAGATGGTGTAGGGCAGCTTCTGGTGTAGGGATCTCTTACTTGTTAGATGGGATCTGGTTGCACTCGACAAGTGTGGGTAATTCCAGATTGCCCCCAAGAGAAGCTACTATGAATCCGCTGGCTCTTCTTCCAGAGACCTCTGTAATGCCACTACATGTACCTAAAGTATAAGGGTAAGAATCTCCTTTTATGTTGAAAAGATCAAAGTGTTCCATTCTTGCGAGGGACCGATTGCTCTGATCGTCCAGGATGGATGTATACTTAAGCAGACTTTCCTGGGTGATCCTTGTGATCTATGTTAACTAAGCATATTTTAGCACAAGACTTGTCGCAATGATCTTCACCGCATACTGTTGTACAAGAAGAGGACACCATGGTAACTTCCTGATTTGTAGTCTCCCCGCCGTGCATTAAGACGGCAGGGGAGTCTGTTAACGTTGCAGGCATGTACTGAGAAGGATGTAGCGCCTGCACATGATCCACACTATCACATTCTATGCACTTGATAGGAAATTTGCAGTCTTTGGCAAAGTGCTCGGCAGAAGCACAACATCTGAAACATACACCATATGCCTTTAGGAGCTCTTTGCGCTCTTGGAGTGGTTTCTTTCTGAAGCCGATGCATTTTTTGAGGGGATGTGGCTTCTTATGAATAGGACAAAGACGGTTAGGATTCTCAATCTTTTCACCTAGTTTGCACTCGTCAGGAATTAAGGCAGGAGGGGGGAGGACTTTAGTCTTCTTCACTGATACTGGACCCCTGCTGCCTCTGTGGTTAAAGTGCGAGCTGTTGGACATCAGAGGAAGGACGCCCGAAGTGTGGAACTCGTTGTAGGAAAAACTGGGGTCATTCTTTGTTTCTGCAATGTCCCTTATGAATTCACAAAAGTAGGAGAAAGGTGTATACTTTGCCCCAATTGCAGTCCATTTTTCCTGGATATTGTATGGCAGCTTGGAAACTATTGGGTTTACCCCACGAGCAGTGTCCAGATAGCTGAGGCCAGGTAGGAAAGTGTCTGTCTTGGCCAGCTGCAGCTCCCAGAGACAATCATGAGGATCAGGAGGATCATGATAAATCGGCATATATTTGCTACAAATCACTATTATTCTGCTTCCCTAAGCAAAGCTGTGAGGTGTGGATGCTTTAGACTAGCGAAGTCTGTATTTGACCAGTACTCACACGATGAAGTTAAGCAGATAGCTTCAACTCAGCAAAACTGACACGTAGAAAGATGAATCCAGTTGAAGAGTTTAATGATCAGACTGACAATCTTGTTAATGTACAGCTTTGCAGCTAAAACGTCATTAATTTTGTCCAGCAGTGAGCACAGAATGGCTGCTATGTAACCAGGAAGTACCTTAGAACAAGACACTAAGCAAAGGGGTGGAACTAGCTGAATGCAGAAGGCTAAGGAAACTGAGCAGGGACAAAATAGCTATGAAATCAATAGCATGTAAGCAGCAAAGGCAGATTCAACACCAAACAGAAAAATATAAAATAAATCCTAAAACATGGGGCATGACAGCTATCCATCACTTATGTAAATTAGACATGTCCCCGACATTAGTAATAAAAGGTATCTATAGTCAAGGGTATCAGTAAAATTAAATAATTAAGTATTCAGAGATTAAACATATGACCAGCAAACAGAGGGGATGAAAGGATTAGCCCGTCCATCTCTTAAAATAGAGAACGCCAAACTCTAAATAAAACGATCAGATATGATTTGTGGTATGGTGACGTTTCAGACAGATGTATTCTTTCACCTGGTTCCATTTTTCATCATATATTTGATGAAGTAATTGAGGGAATCACCCTTGTTATCATCCAAACTGGCCCAGAGTGATGTTATTTTATATTATTTTTTGATTTAGGTGTTCAGGTCTTGTGTATTTAGTTTTGTATATTCAGCTTATCTATTTTGTGTGTGTTTTCTACTATATGCTTATTGTAATAAAACTTTTTTATTTTTTCTGAATCCATCTCATCCACTGCCTGGATCATTGAGATCCGTGAGTTATTGATATCTTCAAGCTCATTTTCACGGTATGGCTACTGCTAAGTTGTGTTCCATAAATCCACTGGGCCCTAGCAATGGTTTTATGGGAAACAATTGACAATGAAGGGGTGGTATATAAATTCATCACACGTGAAAACAAGGATTTAAAGTTTTAGTATGAAAATTGGTCATGGCAGGGGTCCTCATCCTGCAAGATATTTCTCTAAATAGAATGTATAGAATGTATTTAAAATATTAACTCCTCTTTGAAAAATGTACAAATGATTATTTCTAAATCAATATAATAATGATGTTCCTCACTTTGGGAAATGTCCTTCCCACCCCTCTCCAGCATATATCAAAAGTAGTTAAGGTCATGGACGCGGGTAGAGAGGGGGGAGAACAAAGAAGAACAATATGAAATATTTATGTTTATTCTGGCACACGATTTCTTGACACCCAGCCTGATATGTGAAGGGGTCCAGGCATCGGCAGTCCCATCCTGCTCCAGGCAACCAGATGTTCCTTGTCAGAACAAAACATCTGACCTGTGCTTTAACCCAGTAAAAAAAATTCTGCAGAAGGTCTGTAAGCCATCAAAGGGATAAAATGCAAGGTTTAAATAATCACCAAAGCAAATTCATGCACATATTGTAGAAAAAAAAAAAGATGGCAGAGGAAACAGGATTTTGTGCTTTATGTGGCATGGACCGCTTAGCACTGACTATTGGAATTTTTCAATAGTCTTTGTTACGAGGAGTAGTCATAATACTCAACCAGTGTATTAAATATTTATTTTTTTCTAGATCAGTACCGACCAGAAATAAATACTGTTTCTTCATGTTCATGTTTCCGTTTCCTTAACATCTCCAACAGACCATTTGAAATCATTATTTTGTTGACTATTTTTGCCAATTGTGTGGCCTTAGCTGTGTACATACCATTCCCGGAGGATGACTCTAATGCTACCAACTCCAATTTGGTGAGTCCTTGCTTTGCTATATTTTATCTTACTTGAAAAAAAAAATATATATATATATATGTAAAAATCACGAGTATAGCAGTAAGCAGCGATACCTTTTTATTGGACTAACATTACATTTAAAAGACAAGCTTTCGAGAGTCTCCTCTCTTCCAGACTCTCAAAAGCTTGTCTTTTAGGCTAATGTCAGACGAACGCAGTCTGAGCACACTCTATGTGCGTGCACAGCGGACAGACGTACCGATGGAAGATACTGTAGACACCACACGGACCGTGTTTTTTCCGATGGACATAGAAAAAAAAAGGAACTATGGGAAATAAAATTAGTATGAAAAATTATAAAAAATTTAAAAGGATATGAAAAGCCATTTTGTGTGTCAAGGTGATGGATGTTGCAAATTCGCTGCATCTGACATCTCATCACTCACATAGAACGCTACGCGGACGTGGCGCACTCTGCGCGTCCGTGGTAGCGTTTTTACGTTCTTGACTAACTTGCGTCCGTTTGCCACATACGTTGTGCGTGCACAGTTCGGTGCGCGCGTACTTCATTCCATGCTACGACAGATTCTATGCTACGACAGACGTTAAACTGTGCGGCACCACAGACGTGATAACTGCGTTCGTCTGATATTACCTTTTTTGGACTAATGTTACATTTAAGGCTATCACTACTTACTGCTATACTCGTGATTTTGGCATATGGCCTAATTATATATATATATATATATATATATTTGGAGATATTTTCTTTATTCGTTTGGTCGTCACAAAATGTTATATCTGTTGTATACATATTTTTACGTTTTTTCCTGTTACTGCTGGAGCCTTTCTCTCCTGTTACATACAATGAAAATAATTGATTAAGAATTATACATACAGTAGTCAGTGCAAGCCTGTGCATAATGAACTGTTCACTAAATCAGAAACTCCTGAGAATTTCAAAGGAATAGCAGAAAATTAGTGGAATCGCCCCATAATATCTCTTTGCCACTCTCATTAGTATTCCAGGTGAGACTGTAGGCAGTTTAGTTTTGCACTGTCATATCCAGCCTAATCTGTTCAAGCAGATAGATCACCTAATCCATGACTGAAGTAGCAAAACATATAAACAAAAGTCCAATCTACTCCTAATACTAGGAATCCTGTTGCAACTAGACCAATGCAACCACAATGGTTACCTTAGAGATGTAGTAAGTATGCCAATACAATCAGGTTATCGACAAATTAAAATAACGTGTGATGATTTTTATGAGTACAGATAAAATCTAATTTTTTCTTATTCTGGAGGGTTTTTGAAATATTATTATATATATTATTTTTTTTAATATTTAATTTTGATGAGGCCTGTTTATTAGGTCTTTGGGACATACAGGTTGAAAGATTTTTTAGAATAATTTTTTTTTACCAAAGAGCTACTGGTCAATATTAATGTTATCTACTTTTCATTGAATATGTCAATAATTTTGTTAGAATTGTTGTTTTATAGGAGTTGTCTCCCTACAGACCAGTATAAATTCAACCCACCAGCAGCCAGTCCATACACAGAGGTCAGCAACCTTAGCCCCTCCAGGTGTTATGGAACTACATTTCCCATCAAGTTCTGGGGGAGCCAATATTGCTGACCTTTTGTTTCACAAAAATAGGTTTATGTTTCCTTTTTTTGTTTTTTAATCAAAGTAGTAAGTTACGCACACACTATAAAAGATCTGTTTGTCATAGGGAACTAGGGGCTGGAATCACTAAAGATCATCTTGTAAAAAAATAACAAAAAATATGTAGTCCTTGCGAGAGAGCACGGCTACATCGCCCTGAGTACATTGTCAAATTCACAAAATTTTGAAGGGACACCACCACTTACATAAACTGTAACTGGATTACTTGTACATTTTTTTTGCTTTAAGTAATAGCATGTAAAAAGGAAAAAAAGTATTTTTATCGCCGTACCATTTTGTTGATTTTTCCCCACTAAAGCAGCATTTACCAAAGGTTTTTCTTTACTTCTCTGGTTTATCTACTCTACAGTATTTAACAGTTTACTGAGAAAGAGGGGGTAATGTTTATATAAGTCTATTGTTCTCTAAACTACCTGAGAAAAGAGCTGGCAGCTGTATGAGATATGACAGGGAGCTTAAAAGTCTTCTAATCTACCCCCTGGTGATGTCCTTTGAGTACATCCCACACAATACAATGATATTTGAGACAGTGATCGACCCATAGACTTCATTGTATGGCCATTGCCACAGAGTGAAGAGCAAGTGATGGAAAGATAGTGTGGGGGCTGGGGGGGGAGGGCAGGTTACAACACAAAATATCACAAAATGTATGCAACAAGTTACACATACACAGTAAAATATTTTCTTAACTAAACATACAAGAGAAAACCAAAGTATATGTAAGATATCAGCAACATAAAATAAACACAGTAGGACAATTCATTTTTTGGAGGTAGTAGCCCTTTAAGCTGGCCCAATTGTGCATTGCAAGTATAGGCTCTCACGCAAGCAGTCTGTGCAAGCTCCTGTATGTTGCAGCCAAACGGCGCTGAACAAAACCCATCATTTCCAGCCTAACAAAAACGATAGTGACAGACCAGTTCTGATATAATAATACCGATATGCTGTATCCCTGTGTGTAGCAATCGTATGCCCGTACTTGTGAGCGATACACTGTGTGTTATTACTATATATATACAGTTGTGTTCAAAATTATTCAACCCCCACTGAAATTGAGTGTTTTGGCCAGTTTGACATAGATTTTGATCATTCAGTCATCTTGCTTACAATTAAATCAAAGAGGCACGTGTAGGTCAGACAAATATAACATAACATTTATAATGAAATAACAACAAATGTCTTTTCTGTGCTCACATCATTATCAGTTTTATTCAACCCCCAAGTGACATTCAATCTTAGTACTTAGTACAACATCCTTTTACAGTTATAACAGCTTTTAAACGTGAAGCATAGCTTGACACAAGTGTCTTGCAGCGATCTACGGGTATCTTTGCCCATTCGTCATGGGCAAAAGCCTCCAGTTCAGTCACATTCTTAGGCTTGCGCACTGCAACTGCTTTCTTTAAGTCCCATCAGAGGTTCTCAATCGGATTTAAGTCAGGTGAGTGCGATGGCCACTCCAAAATGTTCCAGCCTTTAATCTGCAACCATGCTCTAGTGGACTTGGAGGTATGCTTGGGATCATTGTCCTATTGAAAGGTCCAACGTCTCCCAAGCCTCAGGTTTGTGATGGACTGCATCACATTGTCATCCAATATCTCCTATTACTGAAGAGAAATCATGGTACCTTGCACACGCTGAAGCTTCCCTGTACCTGCAGAAGCAAAACAACCCCAATACATGATTGACCCCCTGCCATGCTTCACAGTAGGCAAGGTGTTCTTTTCTTCATAGGCCTTGTTCTTCCTCCTCAAAACATAGCGTTGATCCATGGGCCCAAACAGTTCTAATTTTGTTTCATCAGTCCACAGAACACTATCCCAAAACTTCTGTGGTTTGTCCACATGACTTTTGGCATACTGCAGTCGACTCTTCTTATTCTTTGGAGACAGCAAGGGGGTGCGCCTGGGAGTTCTGGCATGGAGGCCTTCATTACGCAGTGTGCGCCGTATTGTCTAAGCTGAAACTTCAGTACCCACATCTGACAAATCTTTTCTCAGTTCCTCAGCAGTCACACGGGGACTTTTTTCCACTCTACGCTTCAGGTAGCGCACAGCAGTCGAAGTCAGCATCTTCTTTCTGCCACGACCAGGTAGCGTTTCAACAGTGCCCTTTGCCTTGAATTTGCGAATGATGCTTCCTATGGTCTCTCTTGGTATGTTTAACATCTTTGCAATCTTCTTATAGCCATTGCCCTTCCTGTGAAGAGTAATCACCTCTTCTCTTGTCTTTCTGGACCATTCTCTTGACTTCACCATGTTTGTAACCACACCAGTAAATGTCTAGAAGGAGCTGAGTATCACAGTCTTTTTAAAGCTGCCTAATTGGTGCTTATTATGCTTTATTGTTGCTCTGTGACATCCACAGGTGTTTTCAATACCTGATTGAAAACACTTGAATGAATCTCTGTTCTTCAGAGTGGTAGTCTTTAAGGGGTTGAATAATTGTGTCAATGAAGAATTCACAAAAGAAACATTTACTACTGTATTACAAAACCAATTGATGTCATTTTAGTTGCATATGGTTCTTTAAAAAGTCCTTGTAGGATTTCATTCTGAATACAATTACAAATGTACACTAAATTCCCTAAAACCCTTTACAGCATCGGGGGTTGAATAATTTTGAACACAACTGTATATATATATATATATGATTTGGTAAGCCATGTACACATATGAATTGATTGCCAAAATTCCTGCGCTCGAGGACTTAAATATAAAAGAGGCTCCATACAAAAAAACATATATCATACAATACCAGCACTTTAATCGGCATAAAAAAGCTGCAATTATTTAGTCAACGTTGCATGTTTCAGTTAACAAGTAACTTTCATCAGGACATGTCCTCATGTGTTGTTGGATGGGGACAGGTAGATGGCAGTACAGCCTGCCCTCTCTCCATATTGACACCTCACTCACTGGCTCAAGGTGGGCATGGGAGGGTGGGTCGAGGTGTCCCCCCTTATGCCATCAACAAGTTCCATGTTGATATTATTTTATAGGGTCACGTAACATCGTGACCATGTAATTCACCATAATGTTATGTGACCCCGACCTTGCAGCTGAACAGATTCCAGCTGTCAAGCCAGGAATGCACCATAGCGATACACTTTGTGTCGAAATCGGGACACATTATGCCCAGATTGAGGCTTAGCGTCAGGGATCCCGGTGATAGAAAGGGTAGAACCCAAGGAGCGATGCTGGTGTTCTTATTGTAGGCGCAGGTATACAATAGAAGGTCAGGAGCAAGCCAAGGTCGAGGTAGGAGAGGTACACATAGTAGGGGGTCACTGTCCAGATTGGTAAACGTAGCAACAGCAAGGAAAGGGCACAATGGAGCAAGGGAACTGTTCGCAATATCGGAGCGAGGAGCTACTGACCTAACTGGCCTTTATTCAGGTAGCTCCAACCAGCAATTGGGAACCCGCCGACGTCATCGACGTGCGCCGCGGGCCCGGCTGCCACACTGGTGGAGCCCAGCGTGCACGTCTCGTCTGCAGTCTAACGAGGCCCAACAACCTGGCGCTCCGGCGGAGACCCACAACTGCCAGCGGACGGGCCGGCGTCTGACCACCCCGGAGGCCGAGACCACGCCGGGCAGGTAAGCCAGGCACCCCTCGTACCGGCGGATCATGCTGTCGTCGGCCCAGCCGCACCGCAGCATCTCGCACAAGCGTTGCTGGGGAGACAGGGTCGCGGCTGCATCCTGCGGCCCAGGGGACCTGACACTTAGTGAAATCAACTCTTTTACACCTTCTGCATGAGGTTTCATGTGATGTTCTCAAGTCAAAAATAAAGCAGAAAAAAGAAAGAAAACATTAAACATAAAATAGAAAACTGGCACATGCATCTCAGACAAGTGAAAAATACTGCAAGTGTCACTTGTCAACATGCAAGTTGTCAAAGTCACAAGATGAACTACCTGTAAAACGTACGAGTGACCTTAACATGCGAGCAGCCATCCAAATGCTCCTGGTGGGTGACTGTCTATAAGTCTCAGTCACCATTTTTCCCCACTAGGGATCACCTCACACATTAAGAATATGTAATGCAAAGTGAAGACTCTCATGCACTACAGACAGCTCCTATTATGACCAGAACGACTGTTAGAGAATATCCACCTATGTCTCCGTTGTAAAAATTCAATAAAAAGAAAAAAAAATTTTTTTCAATTTACAATGTCTTTAGTACAATGAATGATATTTATCTCACATGATTAATGAGTCCCGTAATCTCTTGAAGGGCTATTAGTATGCCTTGGATACAGTTTTAAGCATAAAATACGCAGTATTATAAAGTCTTGAATAAAGTGCTTTTTTGTTTTTTTGTGTTATAATTTTGTGACGTTACTATGCAATTTATAGATGAAAAACCCACCACATATTATGCCACAGAGCTGAATGAACTTATCATTTACTGAATGAACGTGCATTTATCACAAATAATTAGAACATTAGATCATCACTTTATATTCCTGTAATATTGTCAGAGTTACATTGTACTGCTGAAAACTTGTTTGTACAATGACAAAGCTTTGCAATAATGGAAATTATAATATGTAAAGGCTGTTTACTTATATATTATTTGATCACAAAGCCCCATTCTCTAGAAAAATTTCATTACATGTAGAACCAATGGAATTATGGAAAAGTCATTACAATAGGACCGTTATGAGTAGTCTACTTTATAATTCATGAACGAGGTTTCCCTTGATGATAGTCAATAAATGTCACATATAGCTACAATCAGCCGCAGAAATCAAGGACCTTAAAAGTCTGGGAAACTGGAACTACAAGAAGCCAACAAGATATACAGGGTTATTCAAAGAGATCCGAATGGCTGCCGCAAGGGAACCGAACGCTAAAAATCAGCATTCGGTTACCTTTCTTGGCCTTTCTTGGCCATTCGGTTACCCAGAGAGCAGGCAATTCGCCAAATATTGGCGAATTGCCTGCACATACGGTGCCTGTTCGGTGCCTGTTCGAGGGCAGTGAAATCCCCATAGCTTCGGCTTTTCACAGAACAAAAAACAGCAGTGAAAAGTTGCCGAATTGTCCTGCCATTCGGTTGCTTCATGCGGCAGATTTATTCAGGAGAGTCCCATAGGCTTCAATGTTAAAAATATTACCATTTTAATTCAGTATCTAATAAACCGTTGATTATAATATTCTGCAGTAAAAAGTCTCTTTACTTATAGATTTTTTGTGATATTTTAAGCATTTTTTGGGATTTTTTTGCAAAAAAACATTGTTGCCGTTTTTTTTTAAACATTTGTTCTTTTTTCTGTAACAGCCCTTTTTATTATCATTCATTGGACCTCATATGTAAATTTCAGACATTTTCGCTCAGTAGTTTCTTTGCAAACAGCGTTTCACTTTTCAAACATTCAAGCAAACTGTTTTTGGTTTTTTTCTTCACCTCCTTCGTCTGCGGTGTCGGGTTTTTCCAGCGGCTGCGCTGCGTGTGATCGGCTCCTGCTCGGGTTTCTCCGGCGTGTTCGGCGGGTTAATCCAGATGTTTTTGCGGGTTTTCGGTGTGCCTTCGCCGGGTTTTGCGGTGAGTTTTCGGCAGGTTTGCGGCGACTTTTCCCTGCAATTCGGGGACCCTGTGGTGCTTGATGAATACACCGCAGGGTCGCCGAAATGGGATCGCCAAATCGAACCGAATTGAGAACGAAAAGTCACCGAACGTGCGGTGACTTTTCGATTCTCTTTGAATAACCCTTATAATGAAGAGGAACTGCCCAGGCACACCAGATCCAGTTCAGAACTGTAACAGATCTCAGTATCGCGACCGGGTCAATGCCACTTCCTTGCCGGAACCCCCCCCCCCCAGTGTTCTCCCCAGGCAGACTCTAGTGCCTTCCTCCAGTCCTCAGACGAAGCTTAGGGACCGGGACAGGTAGAGAGTCTGCTAGCATCCCCCAGATATAAGACGAGGCTGTATATCTGGAGTCTTTGAGGGTCAAAATGGAACTTGTTTTATTGTGGACAGGCACGCATATTTACGTGGTCAAACATGGATTAATTACATATACAAATCTCCCTTAGAAATGTTGTGAGGGATTCCCAGGTTACTGCTCCTTCTGCTTCTAGGAGTGTGATACATAATTAGACTAGGACAGATAATGTGATAAACATTTGATCAACATTCCTAGATGAGACAGAACAATGACAATTGTTGACCGTAAACAGATTACATTCTAAAACAGCAGATAATGGGGCAGTGTTTGCCTGACAAAGGAGATTAACAAACTACTCAAACATAAACATAAACAGGTATTAATACATTCCTGAGAGCAATTCTATCAGCAGATAACAGATACACATGGACCATAACGATAGACAATAAAATTATTCTTACATAACACAGATTACACAAACATTATGCACACAAGAGAGGGCAAGGAAACAACATAGAACATCAGGCCTGCACCCCTCAAACACATATCCAGGTCAGTGCACCCCAAGTCCAAAGTGATGCACGTCACAAGAAAATTTAATGGAGCCTCCAGGCAACGTTTCAGCTGTAAGCAACCTTTTTTATGCCTTGACAAAAAAAATGTTGCCTGAATGCTCCATTATAAGGGACACTCCATTAAAAAATTAGAGTTTCCTTTTTTGCCCATAAATATTTGGGCAGAGGCTGCTGACAGCTCTTATTTGCGTTCCACCGCAACATATGTAGAGTAGGAACTGCATATTGCACACTACTATGGGATTTGTGCACTTTACGTATGCACGTTCCTTAGCGTCTGCACAGAATAATGGGTCCATCGATGCCTCTCTGAGACGACTTGATACAGTGATTGGTCTCAGAGACGGTGAAGTCAGCTTGCTCTATACGTACTGACGTCACTGGTGACCGATCTGGTGACCGGCAGCTGGGGAATTCAAAACTCCCGGCTGCTGGGGATGCTGGATGGGTGGAGGAAAATCTTCCACTTCATCTAGCGATATCTCCAGAACGGGGGTCCTGGGGGGGAAGAAGGGGGGCACTCATCACATCCTGACCACTTTAATCAAGTAAGATTAACGGTGTTGGAACCAAAACTTGTGTACCTGGACACTTCTTCCCTATCACCTTGTTTTCATAGAAGCTAACTGAACCCTATGAGGATTGCAGTCTGCAGACATGTGCAATATGCAGTAACTATTCAAATACATATATTAACGTAAACATAATTCAATATACTTTTGTAGCCGGAGTCAGACAGGTTCACTTCATTAACGGCGCCGGACCAGACACAAGCAAGGATTGTCCAAACACGAGTCTCTTCAGGAAAGGCAAGAGTTTATTGTGTCGTCACACAAGTGCTCACACAGGATTGAATCGCTTAGAGTGAGCCCCGATTACACAGAGACATGAGGTTTTATGCCCCAAATACATAATTAGGTACATCCCCATTAGCCCACCTCCCTATGACACTCTATTCCACCCCACGTGGGTTAATACCTCCCATCATTAATTCGAACACAAAGAACATTCCACATATAACTATAAATTGATACACTTCTCGTTAGTTTGACAGTCTGTGATTTGTTTGTGCTGTCTTTCTCCGGGCAGTGCCTCCCTCCCTATCGGCTATGTTTATTCAGATGGCCTGGGGCCCGGTCTTCTATACTCCTTCGTCTTTCCGCGGGCCCCAACGACCTTGGAATATCTACTTCTCCGTGCCAGAAACAGCAAAGATCTTTCATAAGACTTTAATTGCTTTTCTGCTAATCTAAACGCATTCCTAAATTTCTACGTATACCTCATTCTAGTTTCAGCTACAAACCTGTCTAGTTATATACAAGTGAACCAATATTCTGAACAAGATGGCCGCCTGTGTACAATGGCGGCCGTCTTCTAGCCTATTTCCACTTCATTCCCCCTTGGCTCAAGTGTCAGGATCTTTTCCTGGCACTTGTAGCCATTACACTCCACTATTCTGAAACTACTGAAAAAGGGGGGGTTTCTTTCACTGGGAACATACCTGTGGAATTATCAGTGGTATCTTCTGTGTTTGTGTAGATATCAGTACTGTTTTACACAGTGGCTATAAACATAGCCCTATACGGTATATCAGTATCCCTATGATCAAAATCACCACTATCATAAGTATCATGGATCCAATCTTTGAGATGAATCTCAAAATAGAACCAAACCATTCTCCCATTGCTCCAAACCCACGGAGCGGATTCCAGCCTTCGGCAGCAATCCTTCTGGCTGTGCCCTGCAACTGTGCTACCTTCTCCTGATGATCTTGAATTACCTGGTAATAGTCTGGGACTTCGTGTGTAGTGTTTCTGATGAAGGTGCAACATTCATAGTGCATTGTCATTTCACACAATCCATTCAAGGCCGCACTGATCTGCTCAAGCGCCATTTCATATATCATTTGCACCTTTCGTAACTCACGCATTTCCAGATTCAGCAGCTGGATATCCATACTGGTTCTATTCAGAATCTCATCCATCAGATTGACATAGCTATTCAATCTCCTCATCATCTCTCCTCCCCATCCAGTCCATGCTGGCAACCATGTCCATATTCGATCCATCTTCGAAACAATTCTCTCTTCGGTCTTTCAAACACCAGTGGGTACCTAGGGTGTAGTTCTGTGTCTGTGTTTGTGTCTTCTCCCCTTAGTTTCTGGATTGGACCAGCTTAGCCAAATAACACATTCCCGTTATTGTTGGTGGTACCCATGTGTAACACACCCTTTCACAGCACACCTGGTACCTCCTGTCACTATAAATAGTGATAAATATAGTGTTCCCTTTGATATCTCTATCGCAAGGTGTCTCAGCCGTCTCATCATATCCACTGCACCCTGCCTCCCATTGGTCACATTCCCAATCACCGCCTCTTGGTCTCTAGTGAGTTGCCTGTATCGTATATATAAATAATTCGTCTTTTGTCCTGTTTTGAATATGTAAATATATAATGTCCAGTTGAACTGACTTGAGTTACATAACCCACCCTCGTTATTTGTTTCTTTATCTGGTCCTAGTTGAAAACACCATTCTGGTGGATACACTGGTCCTATTATAGGGTACCCGGGACTGACTGATTCTGTCTTTTCCCTGATACAAACATACTCAAATTCATTGGAACAGAGGCAAATGGTATATGAATTGTCTCTGGGTGCAGTCTACTACACACCCAGCATGCAGTTTGCCCAGACTTTTTAGCATAGTCATATTTGAATTGCACAAGTAAGTGTCCTCTTGGGTTGGTTCCAGATAGCGCCTCTCGTTTTTGTCTCCACATGGTACGGTTCTCCATCACCGGGTGCGTACCATTCCAGATATGGGAAATATCCACTTTCCCCACATTGCCCGTACAATTAGAGCATACTCCACGCGAGAGTCCATAAATCAAATTAGCAAGATATAAAATCAGCACCACAAATGCCCCGAGTGTCAGAATTCCTTGGGCAATTCTTTTTACAGTCACATAAACCCAATCCCTCCCCACCGGAATTTCAAAAATAAAAAACATTTCTGGATAATCAAGGGTGGGGGCCGGCCCCTAAAAAGCACCCTGTGGGTATCCCCCGTTGGCGGGTGGTCAGGACCTGTGCCCATCAAAACACCCACTTGTTGATCCTCTGTATTATCTGGGTTAGAATCATTTAGGTGCTCATGGCTGTGGTCTTTGTCAGCTTCAGCCTCAGTGGGTTGGTCTCGTTGGTAACAACCTTCCATGTTAGTTCAGGACTGGCTGCGGCTGCTTTTACCCTGGAGTGATGTATCCACGGGACCACCTCGGCAACCTTTACTGCTATAGGGGTTGATAACAGGACAAAATAAAAACCTCTCCATTTTGGACCTAGTGGATCATTTTTCCACTCTTTTACCCATACTGAGTCACCCGGACAATACTTATACAGTGAAAAATACAGAGAATACAGTATATTATCCCCCACCCAAATATTATTTTCTGCATTGTTTTACCCAGCATTACTACTTGTTCATTTAGTTTAATTTCTCCCAATGCCCGAAGGTCCCCCCTTAGTCCATTAATCAGAGGGGTTGGCCGTCCAAACATAAGTTCGTACGGACTTAGCTTCAATTGGGGGGTTGGTCTGCACCTAATGTGCAAAAGGACTATCGGCAGCAAGTCCAACCAGCCTAGTGACGTCTCTTGGCACAGTTTGGACATCAAAGTCTTTAGGGTACGGTTCATTCTTTCAACTTTTCCCGAACTTTGGGGCCTGTAGGCGGTCTATAGCTTCCAGGTGATGCCCAGTAGCCGGGCAAATTGTTGTAAACAGTTCTGGATAAATGCAGGGCCATTGTCCGACCCTATCTCGAGTGGAAGTCCGTAACGTGGTATTATTTCTTTCATTAGACTCTTTACCACTTCTGTCGTCTTTTCAGTTCTAGTTGGGAAGGCTTCTACCCATCCTGTCAAAGTGCACACCATCACTAGTAATATTTGTATCCTTTGCAGGGTGGCAGCACTGTAAAATCTATTTGTAATAATACCATTGGGGATAGCCCGATGGGCCTGTTCTCAAAATAACAAATCTTGTCTGTCTTGTGAATCTCTTACTGCTGGTATAAAAAAATTCATTGCACTTTTCTTCATTCTTGGCAGTCTGTTCTTGATAAGGATCTCCTTGAGGAAGAACCTCACCAGTGGACTTGATATTCTTCTGCTCCCAATTCTCCCAGACTGTGCAGTATTCGTGTGATTCGTAGATTATTGTGAGAATTGATTGTCAAATTTTCAAAACGTGACGCGAAATTCTCTGCTCGTTCAACTTCAATTGTTTCTTTGTCTTCCTCCTCCCCCACTATTTTTACGCCGAAGAATTTCAGCCTCATCTTGCAGACTCTGCGCAGTCTTTGCTGAACTTCTGAGGTGTTAACCATTAGGCATATCTCTTGCGGATTTAGGGGAGTAGAGTAGAAATTTCGGCCTTGTGTTCGAGTTGGGAAAAACCATTGGATATAATCATGATTGAGTTCTAACAGTTCATAATCATCTTGCCATTTGTTCAATATTATTTCAATGAACTCGCCGTGGGGTTCAAACTTTATCAAATTCATATAGAACTCGTAATTTGGCATGGAAGATTGAGGCTCTTGCTTGCAGATCAGTACTTTAGCTTGAGCTTCTGCTTCTGTTGGTAGTGGCGGTTTTGCAGCTGCTTTTGCGGCCTGGTCCGCGCGTCTGTTACCTTTTGGAATTTCATCACGGCCTTTTTTGATGGCCACGACAGTGCATGATGCTGACAGCACTTGGTTTCCACACTGCTTCCAGGAGGGCCGTGATTTCTGCAGCATATTTAATTTGTTGTCCTGAAGACGTGAGTAGGCCTCTTTCTTTGTAGAGTGCACCATGTGCATGGACTGTCATGAAGGCGTATTTGGAATCTGTATAGATATTTACTCTTTTGCCTTCAGAAATTTCAAGGGCTCTGGTTAAGGCTGTTATTTCAGCTAGTTGTGCCGATGTATGGCCTGGCAGTGGCTTTGCTTCAATAATTTCTTCTGTTGAGACTACTGCATAGCCGGAGACTTTCTTCCCATCATCCATGTAGCTGCTACCATCAGTGAATAGCTGTAGATCGTATTTGTCTAGGGGTACGTCTTTCAAATCTGGCCTGCTACTGAACACTTCTTCCATGACTTGGAGGCATTCATGATTTGGATCCTCTTCACAGTCAGGCAGTAAAGTAGCAGGGTTTAAGGTAGCGATGAGGTCCAAATGAACCCGTGATTTTCACACATCATGGCTTGGTACTTCGTCATCCGGCTGTTGCTAAACCAGTAACCTCCTTTGACATCCAGCAGAGCCTTGACAGCATGGGGCACCTTGACATGAAGAACTTGTCCAAGGGTCAGCTTGTCTGCTTCTGCTATCAGCATTGCGGTGGCAGCCACTGCTTTCAGGCATGGGGGTAGGCCGCAGGCCACAGGGTCGAGTTGCTTGGAGAGGTAGGCCACAGGCCTCAGCCACGAGCCAAAGGTCTGGACCAATACTCCTGTTGCTGTTTGGTTATGGTCATGTACGAACAGCTGGAAAGGCTTGCTATGATCTGGCAGACCCAGTGCAGGAGCTTCCATTAGCAGAGTCTTAATTTCAGAAACGCTGCGGTTTGCTCTTCTTCCCAATGAAAGGGGTCTAATTCTCTTTCCTTGGTTGCTTGATGAAGCGGCTTGGCAATTTCTGCGAAGTTGGGGATCCACAGGCGGCAGAAGCCTGCAGCTCCCAGGAACTCACGGACTTGTCTCCTGGTCTTTAGTTGGGGTATGCGGCACATTGCTTTTTTTTTTTCTTTCTGCCCCTAGTGCACGTTTGGTACCTGTTAACTGGAATCCCAGGTATTTTACACTCTGTTTATATATTTGTGTTTTCTTTTTAGACACTCTGTAACCTGCTTGGCTTTCTGTGGGATATAATATTGTCTTAGAGCCACCGGTTTTGCGCCGGGCTTTAATTCAACTAATCTGGGCGGGTTGGTCCTCGCCCCACCTCAGGAATTCCAAGGAGTAGTGCGTGCGGATCCAGCGTGGCAGACAGAGTAGGTGCCGTGCGCCATTCTTCCTCCTTTGACATAACTACTGCGATTTTCACAGATTGGGGGTTGTGCGGGCTGGCTGGATTATACTACCGAACAAAACTGCCACTCTCCGGCAGGTTTAATTGAGCGTGACCCCCGGGAAAGAACGTAATTTGGGCTTGCAATTTGCAAAAAATATCCCGCTCCAGGAGCTGGATGGGACATTCGGGCATATACATATACACATTGTGTAAATAATATTCTTAGAAATATTTTCTCATAGTTCAAAACAGACTCTTAATACTACATCGAAAAAAAAACAATAAAAATAAATCATTCTATCAAAAATCAAACAAAAACATACCTTGTAAAAACAGTAAAGAAAAATTACTTTAATTATTTCTCGAATTAATTTTCTAACCGTTTCATATATTTCAATTTAATTTGTTAATAAATTTTTATTTTAGTAGGCAATATTGTATACTATTACATACTTATTATTATTTATATGCAATAATATAAAAAACCAGGACTCCCTTTTCTTTTCTATTTAATTCTAGCTCTGAACAAAACTTAAACTTTCGAAATAATATCAACACAAAATATAAACATATATCTTGCACTCAACAGACTTCAGACAAATATTCTATTGTAACACACACTAAAATCAGCTAAACATAGTACGCTGCACAAATACATAAAGGATTATTCTTTCCAGCTATCAGAGAGCAATGAAAAACAAACTGCTCCCAATTCTCCCCCTCTTTCTTGCAAACAGTCTGTCAGAAAAAGGAGGGGGCCTATTACACCAGGGACGACGCTCAATCTTAACTTTTAATTGAACAGTTTAATAATCAATTAAAAACACAATCGGACAAAATCAGTCTGAACTATACACATAAACTATATAGCACTGCAATTATTTTACTCCATAAAATATTAATTTATTTATATATACTCTCATCGGGCATCTCAATCTTTTCTGGTGGAGCCTCTCTATCTCCTCTACCCGATGCACCCTGCTCTTCTTCCTCAGCCATACGGGACGGAGCAGAGGGAGCTGACCGAGACATAGCAGCTGCCTGCTCCTCCCTCTCCGCCCGCGCAATCGCGGCATTCAGAGCTTCCCTAGCTGCCCCATAACATAATGGGTAGGACGGGGGCAGATTATCACTCTCTTCCGGTTGATCTAACACCGGTCTCCCTCTCTCTCTCCATTATTCTGGGGGTCCTGCTTCTTATTTCTCCCCGCTATCATTATAAAATAACTCTTGTTTTTAATACAATATCTCCATATATCTATATACGGATACTGTTCAGGATATCCATACTGCTCTGTAACTTGGGAATATACCTTCTGTACTAACTCCGGGTCCATTGACCCCTGCTCTGGCCATCCTGGGACTAACATCGGCCACACAACTGTACACATTACTTTTAATTTCTCTTTTGTCAATTCTATACCATAATCATACGTTTTATATAATGCTTCGAAATTCCGCGCACCATATATTCTAGGGGCATCTCACCCTCTTTACCTTCTTGGGCTTTGATGACCCGTTACCTATTGTCACTCCTGAAAACAATACTTTTTGCGATACAAATATTTTATTTTAACAACAGTTAAAATCTACAGTCTGATACTTCAGTCAACAATTTATCCGCATCCACATACGCTTCCCCCTTCAGTAGCCGACTGCAGTCGCCTGAGCCGAAACCGTACGTCCAGGGTCAAATCTCGTATTTGCTTCCTCGTGGAGCGAGTAGGCGCGCGTTCACTCACAGCACTCGAGTCAATTCATTCACAGCTCATACCGTATCAGATACTTTCAACATAGAATAAAACATAGGCACTTTTACTCTTTCTACTAGCCAAGGGTACTTATCCCCTTCTTTGTGGCTCCTTATACCCCGTAATTTGAACTCTAACTCTTGACTGCTTGTGGCTATGTGCACCCCGTTCCTTGTCTATACTTCCGCCTGCAATTCCAATCTGCCTTATGGATAATCTACCCACTCAGCACCACTATCTCTGCAGCTATCGCTGGCTTCACTATAAGCCCTTTTCACTATACGGTGTACACACTAGGCACTGACTCAGGCTCTTAGCCCAGTCACAGAAAAATCCCTCCTCCTTTCCCTTTTACCCACGTGGCGAAGCTCTATTTACAAACACTGAACTATGCAACTCCACGCAGCTACCTTCTCCCTCTCTTACAGAACTACCCTTTGATTGGCATTCAATTCCCCCGAATCCAGACACCCGCTAGCCACTCTGGCTCCTCAGCAATGTCAGCGCTATCAGCGGCGGGCTAGATATGCCAATAGGATGGTGGCCATCGCATCCTCTTATCCGTCTATCTCAGTCGGACGTTTCCCTTAGATACCGGTATTTCCTTTAGACATACAAAACATAGAAGACACGTTACCTATCGCCGGCGCTGCTCGCTGTTTCCTCGGACTCGGGTGTGTCCCAGCTTCCCGGGCCGGGGGGGTCTGTTTGGGACGAGATGAGGTCCACTGTACAGGAAATCCTGCTTGGCGCCTGCAGATGTCAGCTCACCTTCAACGGACGCCCCCAACCATCGGATTCTGGCACTGCTGCAGTCAAGCGCCGCACTGTGTTCAGCAGCCGTTGCCTGGTGTCTTGGCAAAAGGCCCGTTATCCGGCTATCGAGACCCAGAAATGTAGCCGGAGTCAGACAGGTTCACTTCATTAACGGCGCCGGACCAGACACAAGCAAGGATTGTCCAAACACGAGTCTCTTCAGGAAAGGCAAGAGTTTATTTGTCGTCACACAAGTGCTCACACAGGATTGAATCGCTTAGAGTGAGCCCCGATTACACAGAGACATGAGGTTTTATGCCCCAAATACATAATTAGGTACATCCCCATTAGCCCACCTCCCTATGACACTCTATTCCACCCCACGTGGGTTAATACCTCCCATCATTAATTCGAACACAAAGAACATTCCACATATAACTATAAATTGATACACTTCTCGTTAGTTTGACAGTCTGTGATTTGTTTGTGCTGTCTTTCTCCGGGCAGTGCCTCCCTCCCTATCGGCTATGTTTATTCAGATGGCCTGGGGCCCGGTCTTCTATACTCCTTCGTCTTTCCGCGGGCCCCAACGACCTTGGAATATCTACTTCTCCGTGCCAGAAACAGCAAAGATCTTTCATAAGACTTTAATTGCTTTTCTGCTAATCTAAACGCATTCCTAAATTTCTACGTATACCTCATTCTAGTTTCAGCTACAAACCTGTCTAGTTATATACAAGTGAACCAATATTCTGAACAAGATGGCCGCCTGTGTACAATGGCGGCCGTCTTCTAGCCTATTTCCACTTCACTTTCTGTTAACTATTACATACTGTGCTGAGCTGAGTAAGTAATGAATATTCATAAGGGTCAGGGAACAGGAAGTGAGCTGGTGCCCCAGGATGTGTTAGTGAGCAGGAGAGCCAGGAATGCAGCTCACATCTCATAATTATAAAGAAGTTGCTGTAAACAGAACCTCGTGGATCATTTCAGTACATTAAAAAGCTGAACAACACATGGTACCAGAAGTGGATGTTTCTTCACGTTCTACCAGTTACCAGCAAATAAAGCAACATGGATCTGCAACAAGGTACAGCACATGGCCAGCAAACCTCACAGAGCTTACCTGTGAGAACTGACAGCCTGAAGCCACCTCCTGAAATTAGGTTTGTGGGTAATCTGCAAAGAAAATAAAATCTTGCATCATAATTTTTTATTACTATACGACGTTAATTCAGACTCTTTCCCATCCCATATCTATATGCATGGACACCTTAAACTACAGCTAATGAGTTAGACTTTACTTTCAAAATGATAAAGAACTGTGGGAGTTTCACAAATTTTCTTTTTAAAAGGCAAAGATTGTGGATCAAATGCTATAAGGCTAGGGTCAGACGAACGCATTTTTCACGTTGTCCGTGAAAAAGTGCGTTCGAACGAATGGACGTATTTTTTCACGGAATACGCGATAGCGGTCATACGATGCGCATTTTCGTCCGTGATTTTGTACGGATCATCAATAAAACCCTTTTTGCGTCTGGACGTTATGTTGGCCGGACGTGTGCAGCGTCTGACGTCTCCCAATCACGCAAACACGCCGCTATGCAGCCGCAGCGCACTCTGTACGTCAGTAGTAGCGGTTTGACGTTCTCAAAAAAATGCGTTCGTTTGCCACTTGCGTTGCACGGACGAACTTCCGTGCGGCCGTTCGTCGTATGTTCCCCGGCATTGGAGGTCATTTGCTGCTAGCACGGCCGTGATTTCGTGCGGCTAAACGCACGTTAAAACTGCTTTCGTCTGACCTTAGCCTAAGCAGACGTTTGACTATGCTACTGACACGAGTTTATAAGAAGAAATAATGGTTCAGCCCTACAAATGTCTCCCATCACTGTTTATTTAGCAGAACATGCGGAAAGGCTTTTCTCAAGCTGTTGGACCAAAACGTTGCCTTTCCACATGCTGTGCTAAATAAAAAGGAGCATTAGAAGCAGCTGAACCATTTCTTTTTGCATGATATATGTGGGTGAGGTGGAGCCAGGCAGTCTGTGCGTCTTAACCGGGTGCGATATCTGTGCTGGTTTTCCATTGTACTGTTGAGTTCGTCAGTACTGTGGATTCTTAAAAATACATTTTGTTTCTTTTTGAAATCGATATAGATATGAAGTAGATATGCCTAACGTATTTACAATAAACATCATGATGCTTTCCACATATATGCGGTGTATCAGATATAAAAAGTTTTTTTGGAATAAATTACAGGGGGTTATTCCGGTATTTCTGATAATTGTCTAACTGTAATGCAGGCTGGGGGGACCACTGGGATGTATTTTGGGTAAACCCGATTCGTATAGGACTAAGAAGCCATTTATCTGGGTCCGGTACCAGTCCTTAAAGTGGCTGGGCTGGGCAATGATGGATATGGGGGGGGGGGTAGACCTATAAAACAGGGATAGTAGATAAGGAAGGGAAACACCAATCTTTATATTGCTGGCTGTCAAAGACATGAAAACGTGAGGAAATAATAATGAGAACGAAGGTACAGAACCAAACGGTGAGACTGGCACAGTAACAAGGATCCACTGAGGTGAGTATAGTATATCTGTTTAAACAAGCTGAGTCAAATGGGGTATGGAAGTAAACAAGATAAAAGCCAAATCCGGGTCGATACACAATTAGATAGTTGGAAATATTTAAATAGCGCTTAAGGGTCAGAATACAGTGAAACCATGAATGGGCACAGACAAAAGGTTTTTAGGAGTTTAGATCGTGTACCCTTTGTTCTTATAGGTCGGCGTCATCAGGGAACGCTGGAGGGTGCGGGTGTTGGTGTGATGACGTCCGACGCAATGACGTCACGTGTGTGATGGGCCATTGGCAGCATATGGGGGCCTGCTGCCGGTGGCTGGCTCGTGTGCACACTACAAGAGATTTGCCGGGGACCACGGTCCAGCTCTCAGGCAGGAGGAATGGAGCACTGGCGTCTGTCAGCACCAGGAACATTTGAGTGAGGTCTGACACTAACCAGTCTATTCTAAGAAAGGTGGACCTCAGGAGAATGACCGGAGAAGTGAAAATTCGAGGTCAAAATAGCCAAACCAGAAAAATTCTCCCATTTATTTCACTTTCCAAATCGGCTATTTGGTCTAGATTTTTTTTTCTTCTCCTGCCAGTTCTCCTGGTTTTCACCTTTCTCTGAATAATCCTGAATGTTACAAACGTCAGTGAAAATCCCTGGTCCTTGAAACTCCAAAAAACGCTTGCATTTGTCAACTGTTAAGGCTGTCAGACGAACGTAGTCAGAGCGCACTCTGCGTGCGTGCACAACGGACGGATGTACTGACGGAAGATACTGTAGACACCTCGCGGTCCATTTTTGTTGACGGACGTAGAAAAAAAAGGAAATTATGGGAAACAAATATGAAAAATGATAAAAATTGGAAAATGATATGAAAAGCCATTTTGTGCGTCGAGGTGCTGGATGTCGCAAATGCGCTGCGTCTGACTTCGTGTCATCACGCACACAGAACGCTATGTGGACGTGGCGCACTCTGTGCATCCGTCTTAGGTTAGGGTCAAGCGAACGCATTTTTTGCGTTGTCCGTGAAAAAGTGCGTTCGAAAGAATGGACGTATTTTTTCACGGAATATGCGATAGCGGTCATACGATGTGCATTTTCGGCTGTGATTTTGTACAGATCATCAATAAAACACTTTTTGCGTCTGGACATTATGTTGGCCGGACATTAGCAGCGTCTGACGTCTCCTAATCACGCACACATGCCGCTAGCGGACGCAGCGCACTCTGAACGTCAGTACTAGCGGTTTGACGTTCTCGAAAAAATGCGTTCGTTTGCCACTTGCGTTGCGCGGTCTTCATATGCTACCCGACATTGGACGTCATTTGCTGCTAGCACGGCCGTGATTAAGTGCGGCTAAACGCACGTTAATACTGCGTTCGTCTGACCCTAGCCTTAGCGGTTTTACATTCTTCCCTAATTTGCATCCGTTGCCATCTGCGTGGTGCGTGCGCACTTCGGTGTGCACGTACTTCGTGTGTGGGTCTCTATTGATCATGATTCTATGCTACCACGGACGATAAACTGTGCGGCGATACTGACGTGATCACTGCGTTCGTCTGATGCGGGCCTAAATCTAAAGCGTCAGTAGAAGATGCACTTTGTAGATCCCCTTCGTCTATTTGGATTTAACTTTTGTGATATGCTGTTGTTTTTTTTTTGTTTTTTTTTTGGAGCTTCACCACCGGTATTTCCAGTGTGTTTGCAGCTTCGATAAAAAGTGCTGGAATAACCCCATTAGTGTTTCATGGCTTCTTCAAATGTGTCTCCTGTTTTATTAATCCAATACTGTGTGGTTTATTCACTATCGTACTGTCATAGAAATAACAGTGGAGATCAACTACGGTGAAAATCTGGTGAATTCACGGTTTAGAGAACTGCCGCTGGAGTATGCTGTTGGCTTCTGCCTTAGTTTCCATAGTGCTCACTGGCCTTTCTACTGGCTTTTCCACCTACTGCCCTACGTAAATAGTCAGGGTTATTCAGAGAGAGGTGAAAACCAGGAGAATGGCAGGAGAAGAGAACAATCTAGACCAAATAGCAGATTTGGAAAGTGAGATAAATGGGAGAATTTTTCTGGTTTGGCTAGTTTGAGCTAGAATTTTCACTTCTCCTGCCAATTCTCCTGGTTTTCACCACTCTCTGAATAACCCTGTGTATCTTTAACCATTGTTTCCAGCTTTATTTCATGGCAAGTTGTTCCAGCATTGTTCTTAACCTTCTTGTCACAGTAGCATAGCCGCAGTTTATGATGTTTACATATGAACAATGCTGGTAGTGTTGTTCATAGTTGTTTGCAACAACAGTGCTTGGTGGATAACTGCATACATTATTCATATTTTTAAAGTACCAACATATCCCACCGGGCAGTAGAATAACTAAGGCTAGGGTCAGACGAACGCATTTTTCACATTGTCCGTAAAAAAAAGTGCGTCCGAATGCATTGACGTACTTTTTCACGGAATACGCGATAGCGGTCATACGATGCGCAATTACGGCCGTGATCCAAACCAGGAAACTTTGGGTGTCTGGACGTTATGTTGGCCGGACATGAGCAGCGTCTGACGTCTCCAAATCACGCACACACGCCGCTATGCGGACGCAGCACGTCAGTACTAGCGGTTTGAAGTTCTTGCAAAAATGCGTTGGTTTGCCGCTTGCGTTGCGCGGCCGAACTTTCATGCGGCTGTACTTCGTGTGTGGGCCTGCGTTGGACGTCATTTGCTGCTACCACGGCCGTAATAAAGTGCGGCTTAACGCACGTTCACATTGCGTTCGTCTGACCCCAGCCTAAAACTGGCCAAGGGTCACCCTGACCTGCAAAGGTGCAAAGACAGTGTCTGGGTAATCAAAAAATAATTACAAGATGCCGCAAAGTAAAGAAACCTCATACCTTCACATACCTTGAAATGCTTCTATTTACACATAGGAGTAGTTTCTTGCGCTTTCTGTTCTTTCATTATCACTGTTAAGGAGGTGTTGCAATAAAAAGAAATTATCTTCGCTTGGGAATGGAATAAACCTGACATAGATTTCCACATTGTAGATTTATAGACACCCATAATCCTACAACCAAAAAACCCATTTGTACTATGAAGCTACAAAATAATCCCCAGCTTCCATTGCTTACTGTTCTTGCTACCACAATAAACTTTGGCAATCCAGAGAGGGAAATTCAAAAAATGGCAGTTGAGGTTTCAATGATGAAATTTCTCCTGCTTTTGTTTGATCTTTTTTGTCTTTGGCCACTGAAGTTTATCCTGGTTGCAACAACTGTAAACATTGACAATTAGTGATTAACCCCCTGAATGAATACTGATTATCCTGTATTTAATAACAGCTGATGAATGATCCCAACCTGGGCAAAAATCATATCCCTCCTAAGGCTGGGGTCAGACCAGCGCATCTTTAACGTGCGTTCTGGCGCACATAATCACGGCCGCACTAGCAGCAAATGACGGGCAATGACGGCCAATATACGAAGTACGGTCGCACGAAAGTCCGGCCGCGCAACGCAAGTGGAAAATGAACGCATTTTTTTGAGAACGCAGAACCCCTAGTACGGACGTACAGAGTGCGCTGCGCCCGCTAGCGGTGTGTGTGTGTGATTTGGAGACGTCAGACCCTGCTCATGTCCGGCCAACATAACGTCCAGACGCAAAAAGTTTCCTGGTTTGGATTCGTAGAACATCACGCACGAAACTGCGCATCGTATGACCGTTTTCGTATATTCCGTGAAAAAATACATCAATGCGTTCGGACGCACTTTTTTACGTTCGCGTGTAAAAATGCTTTCGTCTGACCCTAGCCTAAAACTGTTTGGAATAACAATGAGATGCAAGCCTAGAGGCCTTGTGGGAAATGTAGTTTTTTGTATGAAGGTCAGCCTCAGTTGTTCCAGGGCACTGTGGTACACAGAACATAAATGTCCCTGACCTTCATTTCATTAAATGCCGGTTTCCTTTTAATTCAGAATACGTCACGTTAGATCTTGGCCGACGCTGCTTGATGTGTTCATATGTTACTGCTGGCGTCTAAGGCTAGGGTCAGACTGAGGCAGTGCGAACGCGCGTTCTGGCGCACATAATCACGGCCGCACTAGCAGCAGATGCCGGGCAATGACAGCCAATATACGAAGTACGGTCGCACAAAAGTACGGCCGCGCAACGCAAGTGGAAAATGAACGCATTTTTTCGAGAACGTTAAACCGCTGGTACTGACGTACAGAGTGCGCTGCGGCCGCATAGCAGCGTGTGTGCGTGATTAGGAGATGTCAGACGCTGCTAGTGTGCGGCCAACATAACGTTCAAACAGCCGGATTTCCCTAGACTTCTTTTCACCCCATCGTCATGAAATACGTCCAGAATTGCGCATCGTCTGACCACTTAAGCGTATTCCGTGAAAAAATGCGTGCGCACGCATCGACGTACATTTTGACGGTGGCCGCAGAAAATGCGCTCATCTGTCCCTAGCCTAACAATGAGTCAAGATTTGTTACTTTGCAGCAAAGAATTCTGACATTTCGAATAAATATGTGATCATGGAAGGAGATGTAAGTGACAATGACAAACGACTCTGTCCTAACCGCTAGGTTAACTACTGCCAAGCTGGAAGGGGTCCCCACTCTGACCTTTCAAGCAATGAAAAGGTTAATTTGCTGATAAGCCTCCTCACAGGCTTTGTGTCACTGTGCTGCCACAGACATTATGCTGCTTGTGGGCAGTGGTAATGACAGACGCAGGAGAGAGGTGTCACTGAGCAAATACGTGTATCTGAAAGTAACTCCTTTGACAGGGCTGGCAGATTTTAAAACTGGCACCTTTCAATCTTCTCCATCTTGAGCTGGCACAACAGACAAATGGTAACACCGTATTTTACAGTGGTCACTCCCATAAATATCTTAAGGAAACTAATCGTATTTTAGTGCCATGGTATTGAGGACCTAGTTATGAGTGTTATATTTATTTTATACTCTATGAAACTCTTTTAGCATCAAAGGACAGCCTCTGTCCAGCGCAGTAGAGAAAAAAAAAATAACGGCGGGGGGGGGGGGATTAAACCTTTTCAGCACCAGGGAGAGAGGGTGGGGTTAAATCCCCCATGCAGCCAGGCAAGTTTCCTTTTTTTTCCGCAACGAGCCGGCTGTGCTGGACAGGGCAGTCCTTGCGACGCTGAAGCCAGTTCGCAAAGAAAAAAAAAAGACATGAGTGAAAAAAGCCTATTTTTTTTTTAAAAAAAAACGGAACCTAAAAGTTCGCATAAAAAATCCACTAAAAATGCCTAAAAAAAAAAAAAAAAAAAAAAAATTCCTACAATATCCATAAATAAAAAGGCTTTAGCTGCAGATTAAAAAAATAAACGGTTGAATAAAAACGCGAATATTTTTTCCATTGAATCCAATGGGCTTCGCAAACGGTGGTTTTCCTATACAATCTATTTTTTTACGTTTCCCCTGCACACGCCGGTTATACTATGTATCTTTTACATGTTTCTCCAAAGCATGGAAGTTTAACTATGAAAATTGTAAGGATCGCTAACCTGTTGTAATCACATAAAATCGTCTGAAATCGTCCGTCGGTGGTCTTAGGCCCTGTTCACACTGTGCGATTTATCGGGCGGATTTTGCCGCGACGTCGCACTATGTAGCTTCTCCAATGCATTTCAATGGAGCTGTTCACATCTTGCCGCACAATGTCGCAGAAGCATGTCGCTGGTACATGACCCTTTTTTTTGCGATTTGCTATCTGCGATTTTGCGATTTGTATTGGTGGTGCTTTGCAAAAATCGCACAAAACAGCGATGTCGCGCGACGTTATTGCACCATGCCGCGAATATGAAAATCACGCTGAAAGTCGCACGACTTTCAAATCGCACGGTATGAACGGGGCCTTATGCAGTGGAAGAGGGCTGATTCACCTGCAAGTTGTAGGATTGGTCGGACGACTTCAGACGGTATCGGATGATTGCACCATCGCACAAATAGGCAGGCCGTTCACTGGCACCGTAAGTATTACTCCTTAGCCACTGGGTTAAATGAGAAGCCTTCAGCAGGGCAAGCAGCTAGGCAGAGGAGTCTAATGGGCAGCGAATTCCTCCATGTTTACAAGCATAATCTGGACCTCACAAAGGAGGAAAAGAGTTGTTACCAAAGCCATCCTGGAAGCCTTAGACTTTTTCAGACCTTCTAAAACTATGATCTATCTATCTATTAGGAGCTTTTAGCAAGAAGAAGTTGAAGCAATATATAGCTTTGTCATACAGCTGAGAAAAAAAGCTACAAGCTGTCAGTATGGCTCTCACATTAATTTATTTGTGACAAAATAGTTCTAGGTATCAACAGCCGCCTATTGAGGGAACACAATTTAAACCTAGAAGCAGCAATTGAGATATGTTTGTCAGTAAGCTCTGCAGTACAGCATGAGAGCTATGGAGCAGGATAAACAGACTGACAGTATCAATGCAGCATCCAAGGAACAGCCAAGCTTGAAGAGCCACCAGCACAAGCTTCAGCACAAAAATCACCTGCACAACTCAACTGGGAGCAAGCCTGTACCGTGCAAGTACTGCGGCAGTGTGCATGTACAAGAGAAAGAACATTGCCCTACATATGGAAAAATCTGTAGAGCATGTGATAGCCCCACACACAAAGCACAGAACTGCGGACGCATAACAGACGCGGCAAACGGACGCAGGTTAGGCAAGAACGTAAATCCGCTAGAACAGACGCACAGAGTGCGCTGCGTCCGCAATGTCCGCATAGCTTTGTGTGTGAGTGATGGAACGAAGTCAGACGGACTGCATTTATACGTCCAGCATTTTTGACGGACAAAATGTTTTTCATATTAATTTATTTTCCCTTCTACATCAGTCAAAAAAACATCAGTCACAAAAACTGACTGTGTGGTCACTACCTTGTCGTCAGTCAGAAAGTATGTCAGTCAGCACAGAATGCATTCGTCTGACCCTAGCCTAAATCATTTTACTGGAGTGTGTCTGTCAAGTAAAAGGAAAGCAAAGAAACTGAACACAATTGAGCAAATGTCAGATCTTGAAGATGCACCCTTGCTTAGCACTGACATGGTTTATACAAAGGAATGCAATGGTAATGTAAAATCTAAGGGCAAAAAATGGTTTGTAAATCTTAGGCTAAATAATATACAGTAGGGGCGTGGCCTGACAGCCGAGCATGATGGCCGCTTGCTAGACGAGCTCCGCTCGGACCAGGAGAAAACCCCGCACTACATGCAGCAGCCGCCGGCTATGGGACGAGGGAAAGGGAAGAACTCGACCACTACCACCCCCAGATCCCTTACACACCCCAGAACGGCCCGCTTGGAGACTTTTTTCGCGCCACAAGCCGATTCTCCGGCCCGCTCACAGTCACCTAAAATGGCGTCCTCGCCATCGAGGCCGGAATTCTCTCTGCCGGACCTTGGGGCGGCCTCCCAACGCATAGAACGCTCCCTGGCTGAAATGCCAACGCGTGCCGACATTAGGGAGATGATCGCAGAGGTCCGTGACTCATTGCAACAGGACATCTCTAATCTGAGGACGGAGGTAGAAACACTGGAGACCAGAGTGGCTGGCCTAGAACACGAGGCAACATGTGCTGCAGAAAAAGACAAAGAACCATCTATCCCCTCACAAACCTTGTCAGGGGTCTGGAGGAAATTGGACGACCTAGACAATCGCTCGAGGAGGCAAAACCTACGGATCCGAGGTGTACCGGAAACGGAGACCGCCACAAGAAGGTACCTCGTAGGTCTTTTTAATTTTCTTTTGGGCGCACGAGAGGTACACCCAGAAGATCTGGCCCGCGCACATCGAGCACTTCGCCCAACGCCTACTTCACCAGACGAACCACCGAGGGACATCATTTGCTGCCTCACCTCATTCACGCTAAAAGAGCGTATTTATCTCTCGGCACGCACCCAACGCACTTGGGAATTTAGAGGTGCGCGGATCGGTATCTTTAACGACCTCTCCCCAACAACCCTTCAGGCCAGGAGATTCTTACGACCGGTCACCCAGGTGTTGCAACGGGAAAAGATTCCGTACAGATGGGGGTACCCACTCTCGCTCTCGGTGAGGCATAACAACCTGACATTATCCATCCGCACTCCAGAAGATGTACCCCAATTTATGCGATCCCTGAACCTTCCAGATTTGCAGGTACAAGCATGGGAGACATTTGATTTTAGGCCGCAACCTGGTCCTGAAGCTCCCCCGCAAAGTGGGAGTAGCCCGCAACGACATCGACCTCGGCAGAGACCCCAGGAGAATCCCGGACCATAAGAGGCCAACTTCCTCTCACGATCTCACTTGTGTCCTGCTCCAGTCATCCTATGTGACACATATACCTACTGCGCCACACGCCTTAAGTTCCCAACAATGGTACTAGGAAACTAGCACCCCCTTCCGGCAATACAGGTAGATGTCGGGGCTCCGGCATCACCTACCCCCCACCTCCCCCTTATGTGGACCCTCATTGCTAACGCCCGGACAAGATGCCCCCCTTTTTTTCCTCCTTTTTTTTTTTTTCCCTCCTCTCTTTTTGCCCTTTAATTACATGCTATAATATACTATGGACGTGAGACGATCTATGACTGAGAACTCTTTACCTATGTCGGACCAAGGTATGAAAGATAAATGGGAGTGGGGTGTGGGGCGGTGGTCTCAAGGGTGGTCACCCTTTTCACGTTAAAAGACCCTCAGGGTCAAAGGCGATCTATTACCCCGCAACCCCATGCATAATATATCTGAACCCAATTCATACGTCCCCTTTAATCACAATAAGCGGTATCCGAACCCCCTTGATCCCTTTTTTTTTCCCTCCTCTCTCCTCTGCTCCACAATTCCCACTACCCTGACCACCGATTATTCGGCTGTTCCGCTATATTTTCCACTTTCATATCACAGTTGGGCGGATGGTTCCGTATTATTGTGTTCCCACACTGTACTATGAACGAGGTGGCCCATAGCTATGTTTCTCGCTTCCATACCGCAACAGAGCGGCTAGCTTTGTACTGCAACATTTGGGTAGTGTTTTGGGAAAGACATGGCCCAAGGTGGTTACACTATGCTTCATGCCTCCATACCGCAACTAAGCAGATAGTGTCATTTTTATAGTAACTAAGTGTTGTATGATGCATGACGAAACCCGGACTATCACACTACGCAAATGTCACGCCTATTAACTTGCAGGTCATTCCTACCAATGACCTAACACAACTCATGAGGTTAATTTCAGTCCTTCTTCGCCTCCCCCCCTAACCCCCCCTTTTTTTTTTTTCTTTCTTTCGCCCACAAGTTGAGATTTCGGGATCTATCTCTGGTATTAGCTAATAAGATATCCACACAACCTCCTTCTCCCTCCCCTTGACCCAATATGGTGAAACTCACGTTTATTCGGGTTATGTTCCTGGTTCGTTGGAGCCTATTTTTGATAATTCTGTTTTTGATATTACTGTATTATTGCCTTGCACTGCTGTCTACCCACCTGACCCCACGAGGCTCGGTGTAACCTTCCCAGGGGATAATCAGACGAGACCTCGGTCTTTCCTGATTCCGGTTCCCTGGTACACCATTTACTTCATTACCCGCGCCAATTCCTGTCCGTTGGCGTGCTTTCTCCCCTTTCATTCTCTACGACATTCAGATCCTCAGATCCCCCTCTGTACTCTCCTACTCCTTTTCTCCCTCTCTACCCCTTCCCATCGCTTGAGCACAGATGTATGCACAGGGTTCGCTAAAGCTGGTCACTTACAATGTCAGGGGCCTGAACACCCCAGAGAAACGCAAACAGGTGTTGCGGGAGCTCCGGGCACACAAGGCGTCAGTGGCTTTCCTCCAAGAAACCCACTTTAAACAAGACAAACAGTCGTCTTTTAAGGACAGCAACTTCCCGACAGGATACTTCAGTAATTATACGGGTGGCAAATCCCGAGGTACTGCGATTGTTTTTTCTCGTGACATACCCTTTATTGAAAAAGATATAGCTTCAGACCCAGAGTGACGATTCCTGTTTCTTAAAGGTCAAATTGCAGAAGCCATGTACACTTTCGCATCCATTTACCTTCCAAACAAAGCCCAACACCGATGCCTCGCGACTATATTAAAAGCCCTATCCACATTCCAGGAGGGTGTTCTCATCCTAGCAGGAGATTTTAACGTGGCGCTTAACCCTAAAATGGACACGTCACTGGGCTCCACATCCCTCCCACATAATATCCTGGCACAAATAAGGCGCACCCTAGACTCCCACCAATTGGTGGACGTCTGGCGGGCTTTTCATGGGGGAGAGAGGGGTTACTCCTTCTACTCTCCGGTACACAAAATATATTCCAGAATCGACTACATCTTCATACCCCAATATCACTTCCAACTCGCCAAATCAGCAGACATTCACATAGGCACATGGTCAGACCACTCTCCCCTTTCGGTCCAGTTGGTTTCCCCCCTCTACATACCGCGCGAACGGACTTGGCGACTCAACTTGTCCTTACTGACAGACCCCGGACTCTTGGAGGAGACTAAACTCATTCTCTCCAACTACTTCCGAGAGAACATACAACCTGATACCTCTCTCCCCACGGTATGGGAAGCCCAAAAGGCGGTAATCAGAGGCTTCTTAATTAGCAAAGGCACCGCAGCTAAGAAATTACGGCAGGCCCAGATTACCGATCTACTTACTGAAATTAGAGCTTTAGAAATTCAACATGCTGCAACAGGAGACCCCCTTCTTTATCAATCCCTATTGAAGACTCGCTCAACTCTTACCACTCACCTGTCGTCTGACCTGAAGTTTCAGGCTATTAAAACTAATGCCTTTTATGCCCTGAATGAAAACAAACCGGGAAAACTGCTGGCACAGCTCCTCCAATCGAGATGTAATAAGGCCTATATACCACGCCTGCAACTACCAACGGGTCATACCACTATCAAACCAGACCTGATCGCGGAAGACTTTCGCGCCTATTTCGCGTCATTGTACTCGATTCAATCCGCTCAGTATCCACAAATAGATACTAAAGACATCTCCACATATCTGAAACGCCACATTCACCACACTCTGTCAGGTGAGGAGGCGACAAAATTAGGATCCCCAATCTTAGAAGAAGAACTCGCCTCAGCTCTTAAACAAAGTAAAGCATATAAATGCCCTGGACCTGACGGCCTCCCCGCCGAATACTATAAGTTGCTCAAAACTGAACTTCTCCCACACATGCTGTCCACCTTTAACTCCTTACTGGAGGAGGAGACATTCCATCAATCGACATTGGCGGCTACTATCACCCTCATACCCAAACCTGGCAAAGACCTGCTTTTTAGCTCAAGTTACAGACCAATCTCGCTCCTTAACTCGGATGTGAAACTGCTAGCTAGGGTCTTAGCCACTCGCCTACAACACTTCCTACCACGCTTAGTGGAACCTGACCAGGTGGGTTTCATCCCAGGGAGAGAGGCCCGAGACGCCACTTCCAGAGTTATTAACGCAATAGCCCTAGCAGAGAAAGAACACATACCACTTTTACTGCTGTCCACAGATGCCGAAAAAGCATTCGACAGAGTCTTATGGCCATATCTTAATCAAGCACTTAAAGGCTGTGGCCTTGGTGACGGCTTCCTCAAATGGATCTCGGCGCTCTACTCAAACCCAACAGCTAGAGTTCGAGTTAATGGTGCCCTTACTCCATCATTTGCGATACAAAACGGAACACGACAGGGGTGCCCCCTCTCACCCCTTCTTTTTGCCCTAGCACTGGAACCTCTCCTGACATCCATTCGAGGCAATGCTGCCATTCCGGGTTTACCCGGAGAATCGCATCAACATAAAGTCTCAGCTTACGCTGATGACTTGATGTTTTTCCTGTCACAACCGGAGCAGTCACTTCCCGCGGTGGTCACTGAACTAAACCAATACGGTGCCTTGGCAGGGTTGGCAATTAATATTGAAAAATCCGAAATTTTGAACATCTCACTACCTGAAGGGAGGGCTAGGCCTCTACGCCATCAATTTCAATTTAGGTGGTGTGCAAACAAGATTAAATACCTTGGGGTGTGGATCTGCGCAGATCTCGCCCGTCTCCCTACCCTAAATTATGACGCGCTGCTTCAAGCTCTACAAGGGGATCTGGCATCATGGACCTCTAAATACCTCTCCTGGTTTGGTAGGATCGGAGTCTTAAAAATGAACGTATTACCACGTGTCCTCTATTTGCTCCAGACCCTACCTCTTAAGATACCACGGGGATTCTTGCTCCAGCTTCGCAAGGCCTTTTTGACCTTCATTTGGGCCAACCAAAGACCCCGACTGAAATACTCAGTAATGTGTAAGCCAACCTCACAGGGAGGCTTGGCCTTACCAGATGTTCGTCTCTACTACCATGCGTCTCACCTAACACGTATACTGGATTGGATGACTTCCCCAATAGAAAAACGATGGCTAGACCTGGAAAGCGCTCTTGCAGGTAGGCCCACGTGGGTTCTCCCGTGGCTTCTACCAGGCCAACTGCCAGCTCACTGTCGCACTATACCCACGATAGGATGTACGCTGCGAATATGGCACCTACTCCGAACCTCTCATTCACTATCTTCATTCCCCGCACCTTTGCTGCCCATCACGCACAACCCAGCGTTCCCAGGGAAGGTCTTGCCTTCCCTGCGAGAGCGCTTCACACAACACAATAGGCTGATGGCCTTACATGTACTCTCGGACGGACAATTTAAAGATATTCCAACCATAGAAGGCCAACTGGGACCGTCGTTCCTAGAACGATTTAACTTTGCCCAAATCAGACATTTCCTGCTTTCACTACCCAATGGTACCCAGATGTCCAGACCACTTCGACCTTTTGAAACATTCTGCCAGATGGCAGTAACATTACATCGCAGCCTCTCCACACTATACCAACTTTTGCAAGCAATAGATGACACGCTCCCAGACTACGTGCAGAACTGGGATGCCTGCCTTGGAACGGTAACTACCGAGTCTCAGTGGCGGAAGACATTTGCACTCATACATCATAGCACCCCAATCACTAAACTGAAGGAGACATCCTTTAAACTGACGGCAATGTGGTACACCACACCACTGAGGCTGTCCAAATTTCTTCCATCTGTGTCACCCCTTTGCTGGCGTTGTGCCTTGGAGGCAGGCTCATACCTCCATATATGGTGGCAGTGCTCCCGTATAGCACCATTCTGGAGAGCGGTACGAGACTTAATCCGCCATATCACAGACCTAAACCTAGATTTGCTCCCAGAGATATTTCTACTTAGCCACTTAACGTATTCCATTGCTGACTTAACCCTTTCGCAGCTGAGGCTTTTCCCGCCCCTGTGCTGAGGTCATTTTTTACCTGTTTTGCGCATCATGTTTAAACGTGTTTTGAAGGCTTATTTTAGTATATGACACCGACATATTATATATCGTTCTTTCCGTCAGACTCGGTAGATTCATAATATGTCATTATTATATGTATACGTTATGTCATGTCTGTATATTATAACAAAAAATGCAATAAAATATGTATTTTCAATAATTTACAACGTGTAAAGTGTTTTTTTCCACATTTTAACATGCGAGCAATTGCGGTTATATTTTGTATGGGGTGCGCTTGTTAAAAAAATTAGAAATGGGGTCTCGTTACATTTTTTTTTGGGGAAAATGACACTATTTTTAACAAACGCACCGCATACAAAAATCGTTAGTGCAGCATCATTGTTCACATTATAATTGAAATGGGAACAATATTGCTGCATTAACAAACCCAAAAAAAAGAAAAAAAGTGTTTTTTTTTTTTTTTTTTTTTTTTTACAACATTTTTAACTTTCATGTTTGGTATCGTTGGAACGGCCATGCTCTGGCCGATCCAACGATATCAAAATTTAACCCCTAGCTGCCACGGATCGGGAGATAGGGAGTTCATTGGAACTCCCTATCTCCACAGTTGGTGGCAGTTAGGGGTTAACTGTAGGACTGGCGTCATCGTGCTACGCACGATGACGCCAGTCCTCTGGGGGAGTTCCCGGAGGCTTGGCCGACATCCAAGATGTCGGCCAGCTCCCGGGAAGGATCGCGAATCGGCGCTTTTCAGCGCCGATTTGCGATCCAGCTCCCCAGGGGTTAATGCCAGGCATCATTTGGAAGGGCAGGCTGTGCCCTTCCAAATGATGCCTGGGTTAAGCCCCTGTGCGCCGCCGATCGGGAGGGAGAGAGGTCCGAAGGACCTCCCCCCCCTCCCTTTCAGGCGCCTCCTCCGCACATACGGGGGGGGCGCCTGAATTAGGTGTCATCGCGCCCCCGTGATGACACCTAATAATGGCGGCTGCTGGTCCGGATGCCGGGCTGACATCCAGGATGTCAGCCCGCACCGGAGGGGCCAGCGATCGGCCGGAACCCGGCCGAACGCTGACCCCAATGTGAGGACGCGCTCAGCGCGTCCTCAGCACACCAGCGGTAATGCTGAGGACGCGCTCAGCGCGTCCTTAGCATTGAAGTGGTTAAAGAAATCCATTATTTTACGTATATTGCTCGCAGCTCGGACCCTGATCCCACTGCACTGGAAATCGACCACGTTGCCCTCCACGTCAGAGCTAGTGACTAAAATAGGACAAACCCGCACCACAGAGACCACACATCTATCTCCTGATAACTTCACAGAAGTCCATAGTAAAACATGGTTTTACTGGGACAGCTTTGTCTCGTCCAGAGATCTCACTCTTTGGAGAGATTCACTACCAGAAGATTAACCTGACGAACCTCAACACATGACGCCGGACTGCGCCGGGGGCTCCCCGTAATAACCACTATGACACCATCTCTTGTGCATATCTGTGCTCAACCTCAGACACAACCCCACCCCCCTCCTTTTTCCCTCCCCCCCCCTTTTCTTTTTTTATTTTTTTTTATTTTACACCCTCTCTCCTCCCAGTACTCCTCTTACCGGGTTTACTGACCTTTGTCCCAGTTTGGATCTGTATACTATACTTACCTCCTATTTTCTTCCACTATGATAACTTTTATACTATCATTCAAGCGGAACCTTACTCAGCCAATATGCTACTGAGACATTTTTTCGATAGTTATGTATTTCTCTAACCTCGTACCACTTAACGAAAACTCAAAATCGATTTCGCCATGCCTCGTGGGATGAGGGAAGTTTTACTAGACGCTTTCTTTTTATTTTATGAGTTGTAATCACAAATAGACAAGTAACACGAGTTTATAATTCATAGAACAATGAGACCTGTTTTAGGTCACGCGAATGATGGCATTCTTTGTTCAAACCTTTATTCACTGGCTATTGTACAAGCCTTAATTGTAAACTGTAAAGGTTGTTTCACACTGTTTGCATTATATTGTCTGTTTTCAATAAACTCTTTATTGGTAAAAAAATAATATACAGTAGGGCTGCAACTAATGATTATTCTCATAATCGATTAGTTGGCCGATTATTATTTTGATTAATCAATTAAACGGATAAAAAAAATGGAAAAAAAATTGTTTACTTAATTCCCACAACCCCTCCCCCTTTTTTCATAGGCAATTTGCGTAGTGTACGTAACTTTCGTACGTAAATACGCAAATTGCGTATCTTGCGTACTTTTCACACAAGGTATGCGAGTGCATGGTCAGAGGGATGGGTTGATGCTATTCGCACAGCTTAAGGCCATGTTTGCTTCCTCAAATGAACACGGCTGCAAACACTTTGTCATAGATGATGATGTCAGCATGAAATCGGGGTTAATAAGCTAAAGTGGTCAGGGTGTGTCCCTTTTAAATAATTTCGTGAACAGACAGAGTGGGAGGAGGGACTGGAGGTGGAAGGGAGTGACTTTGCTTAAGTGACTTGACCTGTCAGGGATCAGTACCTGTGTGTGCGCAAAAGAACCATACCTGCAGGTGTGCATACATGAAAAGTGCTGCCTCGGTCCAATCCAGCACTGAAGGGGGTTAACAGTGAAGCACAGACACACACCACACCCTCCTGCCTATCAATAAAAGAGTCACTCCCCCCTATGCAACTTGACTTTGCATTACAAGTCAATCTCTGATGCTGTGCAGACCTGTCCTATTGCTTAACCCCTTCACTGCTGAGGCATTTCACCGCTGTGTGCTGAGCTCATTTTTAACGCTTTTGCTCATCATGTTTAAACGCGATTTGAAGCCACATTTTATTATATAACCCAGACATATTATATATCGTTCTTTTCGGCAGATTCATAATATATAGTTTTTATATGTATACATCATGTCCTGGCTGTATACTCTAACAAAAAATGAAATAAAATTAGAATTTTTAATCATCTACAGCGTGTAAAGTGTTTTTTTTCCACATTTTATCACATCGCGTTTGCGGTTACATTTTCTATGGGGTGCGCTTGTAGAAAAATTAGAAATGGGGACTTGTTAAAAAATTTTTGGGGGGAATTATGTGATTTTTAGCAAACGCACCCCATAGAAAAAAATCATTAGTGCAGCTTGATTGTTCACATTATAATTGAAATGTGAACAATATTGCTGCATTAATAAAAACAAACACAACAAAGATACGTGTTTTTACTTTTTTAATTTTTTTTAATTTTGTTTTTACTTTAAACATGGTCATGTTCATGCTCAGGCCTTTCGAATGACACCAGCCATGACCCCCTAGCTGCTACGGTTCTGGAGATATCGGTATCGATATCGATATTCAAAGGAACCTCTTATTTCCACCAGGGGATTTCCTTGGGAAATCCCTGGGCAGCTAGGGGTTCCCCAGTCATCTGACGTCATCGCGCTATGCGCGATACGTCAGTAGGCAAGGGGAAAACCAGAGGTGGAGCCGCCATCCAAGATGGGGGCCCCCACCGGAGCTAAATCCCGATATTGTGCCGAACAGTGCTGCATCGCGATCTGGCATGCAATGGGTTCAAAAAAAGGCACCGCTTTAAAGGGAAGACACTGCCCTTCAAAGCGGTGCCTTTTTTTTTCGTAAACCCTCCCGATCGGGAGTGAGAGGGATCCAAAAGGATCCCCCCTCCCTTCCAGGCGATCTGCCGGGGGTCGAATGGAAATGACGTCATCACACATGGCGCATTGACGTCGGGAGGGGCTTAACTTCAGCATCTGAGGACGCTGAAGTCAGACCGCCGCGGGACCCCGGACAGAGAGGTGAGTATCTCCGCCGGGGCTCACGCAAGCGGATGACGTGTGGGGCACATTCTTCGCATATAGCGGGAGTCAATGAGGACGTGCCCCACACGTCATTCACAGCGAAAGGGTTAAGCTATACCGTGTACCAGACCACCTGCATTTACCTACTGCCTTTGCCTACTTGCCGCCAGCCCTTGATCTATGGACCGTACTGATCACTCTATCTCTATATGCTTATGTACCACACCATGGATTATTCCCTGCATCAGCCAGCCTACCCTAAGGTACAACCTGCATATCCCTACGCTAAAGGCTCAAACCCTTTGAACTTGGGTTCCACCACGGCGTATGCCAGGTGCCACCCTGACAGACCTGATGTCATATCCTCAGCCCCTGCTGCGCTGCCTGGGGGGGTCTGTGCAAGGTCCTGTGCCAAGAGCTGGTCGGCTGCCAGCACTGGGGAATGGCCGAGCGGCGTCCGAGGGGGCGGGGCCTAGAATGGTCACGAGGAGCCGCCAGGTTTAAAACCAGGTGCGAGGAGTTGCCTCGTCGCCCTGTCGTGGAGTCTGTTTCCCGCATCGCTAATCATTCGTTTGTATGATTCTCTGTTGCCTACCCGTTTTCTGGATACGATCTCTGCTCCTGCTTTTTGACCCGGCTTGTTTCTGACTATTCTCCTGCTACTCGATTACGATCGCCTGTGTGGGGCTTTGGTGGTTTAACCCCATGCTTGCCGCTGGGGTGTTTTACACGTTACTGGGGAAGTGTCCCTTCTAAGCTGTGGGTATTGTTTGTGGCCTCATTAGGTTCCTATACCCAACCCAGGGCTCATGTTCAACAGCCACACATGTTGATAAGAACTGCGATCGAAAGATATTGCTTATTTGCGGATCATGTTCAGTGTGCTCTCACCATCAACAATACTCGTTACTGTACTTACGACAGATCCCGAGGTGTATGTATTGTCACTGACTATCTTAAGGTACCGCTGATCTGCTCCCGATTATCAGAAAACGTTAAAGCAGCTTATTTCCTGACTGCCCTGCAGTCCGTGCAATTCACCAACTGTCAGAGCACATTCAGAAATACACAGATAACTCAATCGGTCTCGAAACCTTTAGTGCTTAGTAGCAACCCAGTGTTTTGTTCATCCTCGCTGCCTCAAGTGTATAATTCTGTATATGCCGATCAGTGTGTAAATGTCAAAGATTTATCAGTCCTTAAGGATCTCAACTCCGCTACTCTCTAGTGAGCGCTACTCCCCCCCGTTACACCTTAGTGTGAGAGGGAGTGGGTATGGACAAAAGACCAGATCAGAGTGTGGGAGTGAGTTTGGGGAAAGGGACCAGACCAAAGGGAGAGCATGGCAGTTCCCGACCAAAGAGGGTGTGGCACTGGCAGGGAGGGTGGGGTGGTTGCACAGGACTCCAGCTTCAAGTAAGGATAAAACACAGGCATACAGCTCCTTCACTCAGTAGTAGTAGTAGTAGTATCCTATTGTTTATGTTATAGTTCTGCTACTCTTGTAAACAGAATAAAAACAAACTGGTTGTGTCTGACATAACCCTAGAACTAAATCACACAATCCGCTCCGAAGCTGAGGTTATTTACGTTTAACTCAGTTTAACTGTAAACAGTGTGTGCTGTATACAGCACGATTAATCAACACCAATTAAATGATGATTAAAATAGTTGTCAACTATTTCCATTATCGATTAGTTGTCGATTAATCGATTAGTTGTTTCAGTTGTTTCAATATGGCACAGGCACAATTTTAGTTTTTCCGATATTTACAAAATCATATTCAAGCTATAGTTATTTAATGGATTTGGGCTGAAAGTGCACACTCTCAGGTTTAATTTAAGGGTACGTGCATCCAAATTGGAGGAAGGGTTTAGGAATTATGGCTCTTAAGAATAGTCACCTCCCTTTTTACAATCACCGCTGAATCTGATCAGAAAACGCTAATAGCCAGATTCAAGAAGCCCCTTTTGTGTGCTCCCGAACGTTTGCAGAGCATTATGCTTACATTGCAGGATTACAACCTCAATGTTGTCTACAAACCAGGATGTGAAATGTATATCAGTGATACCCTGAGCAGAGCTACTACAGATTATGTGGCAGCTGGGAGGTGGACATGAGCATTTTACAGTTTGAGATACATTTACTGCTTTCGTTCCTGTTGAAACAATGTCACAGATCAGTGGTTACACCAGTTTCTACAGCATACAGACAGATATTAAACTTTACTGAAGCACTAAAAGCACTGACATCTGACTGGGTGGCTGGATTAAAAGGATGCACCACCTGAAATTATGAAGGAATATTGGAGAGATGATAGAGATGAGATCAGCATACAAAATGGTTTTCTACAAAATCATCAGCAGGACTGGCCGAGCCCTTTGATGAAGGAAATTTGTTGCTTCCCGCTTGATCCAGTAAGTATAAAAAAAAGCTATACTCAAGTGGAGTATAGAGATACAGGCAGACACAAGTTGCTTATAAGATTACAATAAGATTCCCTTATTCTGAGGTCTGAAAGAAAAGCCGTTCCTTTTTTGTTATAGTGGGAAAGGACAGATTTATGGATTAGACCAATAAACTCTTTCAACGTCAAACCTCATTTACAAAAGTTCAGCCCATTACATACATTATATATAATTACTTCTGACAAGACAGAGGAAAGTTTCTTTCTATATTCTGCCGGTTACAGAGTTTTTCGCGCACTTTTCTACTTCGCCTGCTAACTAACTCGAACGATAAAGGATGTCTGCTTTTAATTAACATTCCATTAACTTCTAGAGG
Organism: Leptobrachium leishanense; assembly: GCA_009667805.1. Classification (NCBI taxonomy): domain Eukaryota; kingdom Metazoa; phylum Chordata; class Amphibia; order Anura; family Megophryidae; genus Leptobrachium; species Leptobrachium leishanense. Next base: position 249,265,725 of record CM019065.1, read on the forward strand.
AAATGTGACTTGTAAGATATGTGCACGTAGTATTGAAGCTTAAAAAGGAGGTGCATATTGGCTGAGAGAATTGGTTGGAAAAGAGAACAATCTAGACGAAATAGTCGATTTGGAAAGTGAGATAAATGGAAGAATGTTTCTGGTTTGCCTATTTTGACCAAGAATTTTCACTTCTAATGACAATTCTCCTGTTTGTCAGCAATTGTTCCACTTGCAATGAATATGCACTTTTGCAACAAAACAAAACCTTGATGTCACATGAGGTACCTACACATCCCTGGCCGATCATCAGTATGGACATATCAAGTACTCTTTCCATGCTTATTTGAATATTAGTTGACCATTACTCAAACTTCAGGGAAATTGAATGTCTTCCTGATTTATCCACGGACTACAGTTAAGAGGTGCAAGGCTCAGTTTGCATGTCATGCCTAACCAGATAAAGTGATTTCTGATAATGGCCCTAAGTTCATGAGCAAGATATTTGCCACTGAAATGGAAGTTTGAGCATGTGACTAACGACAAAGCTGAATCTTCACTGAAGTTTGAGGTAAATGTAATGCAAGAAACCACAAAGCGATTGTAAAGACCCCTGGAAGGCTATCTTGCATTGGAGAAACACTCCAAATGAGGGCATGGATAGTAGTCTAGCAGAGAGACTAATGTCAAGAAGTTTAAAGACCTCCTTACCTGTAGCCCATGTACTAGCTATTTAAACCCTCTCAGAGGCGTAACTACAAACCTCAGGGCCCAGGTGCAGGAACCGTGATTGCCCCCCCACTCGGCAAAAACATATTTTGTCCCCCCTCTTGTCAACATGCATTGGTCCCCTCCAGGTCCAGAATGTTGACTCCAGATAATCAGTGTCCCATTTTTTCCAGGTGCACTATGACCTCTTCAGTCCATCCCATTTTTAATGCTTTTCTTGGGTTTTCAGCAGGTTACAGTTGACTGAATTCCGAGGATTACCCGGGTAAAGCTGCAAACAGTTAACAAAATCGTGTTTGTTATTTTTAATAAAATTGTATCCACAGTCACAAACCACACTAAATAACTGTCATATAACTCTGTGCAATAATTGTCTGAAAACCTAATTCATGAAGATAAAGATATTTTATAAAGAGTAACCTAATGGTTATTATGTTTTATAAATGATGTATAAGCACATATGACACATAATAAAGATATGAATGTGAAAGTGTTACATGATAAGAAACATATCCTGTTACTCTGTATATTCATTATATCCTTAATACATTTTAATGTATGTATTTTGCCATTTTCATTGATAATATCCATAGATAATAGCAAAATTCATTTTTACCCCAAGTGGGGTTGGATGTTCTGCAGATTACCTAGGACTAGGTGAAGCTGTGGATAGTCTTCAGATTACCCGGGTGAAGCTCCAGACTTGTACATTATCCAGGTAAACTGCAAATTTTTCAGCTCTTCCAGACTGTTACCCAAGGGCAGTTGGTTAGTCCTAAAATTACCCTGGTAAAGTCTGAAATTTACATTTTATTTTTTTTTGCAGCTTTAACCAGCAGTTTTGGGTAATGTCAGGATTACCCAGGTAATCCTAGGATTAACCGCACTTCAGGTTTTACCCGTAACATATATAAAATACAGACAAGACCCCTGGGCCAGGCAGGTGAATTTGGGCCCCCCCCCCGGACTCAAGGGCCCAGGTGCGGTGGCACCTTTTGCACCCCTGGTAGTTACGCCTCTAAATTCCCTCTGTGATACAAGGTGTACCAGAAAAGAGATGACTTAACCACTTCGCTGCGGAGGACGCGCTCAGCGCATCCTGCCGCAGGAAGGGTTGGCTGCGGAAGACGCGCTGAGCGCGTCCTCTCAAAGCAGCCAGAGATCGGCCGGATTCCAGCCGATCGCTGTGCCCCCCCAGTGCAGACTGACATCTTGGATGTCAGCCCATCACTCCGGGACCGCCGCGGGCACAATAGATGTCATTGCGGCGGCGCGATGACATCTATTTCAGGCGCCCCCCCCCACGTGTGCGGAGGAAGCGCCCCGATCGCCGGGGTCCTGAGCTTAATGCCAGGCACAGTTTGGAAGGGCACAGCCTGCCCTTCCAAACGGTACCTGGCATTAACCCCATGGGGGCCGGATCACGAATCAGCGCTGAAAAGCACCGGTTCGTGATCCTTTCCCGGAGCTGGCCGACATCTTGGATGTCGGCCAAGCCTCCAGGAACTCCCCCTGAGAACTGGCGTCATCGTGCATAGCACGATGACGCCAGTCCTGGAGTTAACCCCTAGCTGCCAGCAATGGTGGAGATAGGGGATTCATTTGAACCCCCTATCTCCCGATCCGTGGCAGCTAGGGGTTAATGTTTGATATCGTTGGCTCGGCCAAAGCATGGCCTTTCCAACGATATCAAACATGACCATGAAAAAAGTTTTTTAAAAAAAATTAAAATTAAAAATAAATAAATAAAAAATTTTTTTTATTTGTTTTGTTAATGCAGCAATATTGTTACCATTTAATTTATAATGTGAACAATGATGCTGCACTAACGATTTTTGTATGGGGTGCGTTTGTTAAAAATAGCAAAATTTTCCCCCAAAAAAAATGTAACGAGACCCCATTTCTAATTTTTTTAACAAGCACAACCCATAGAAAATATAACCGCAAACGATTGCATGTTAAAATGTGAAAAAAAACACTTTACACGTTGTAGATTTTTGAAAATTCAAATTTTATTGCATATTTTGTTATAATATACAGACAGGACATAATGTATACATATAATAATGACATATTATGAATCTGCCGAGTCTGCCGGAAAGAACGATATATAATATGTCTGGGTCATATAATAAAATAAGTCTTCAAAACACGGTTAAACATGATGAGCGAAACTGGTAAAAATGACCTCAGCACACAGGCGGGAAATGGCTCAGCAGCGAAAGGGTTAAGAGACAAGTGTTCAAGGCAAGATATGACACATCTGCCAGAGATTTTCCTAAATTGAATATTAGGGAACAACTCCGTTTGAAACTGCTGCCTGGAGACCGAACAAGTCGTTGGAGAATGGGTACCTGTCTGCAAAAGGTTGCACCACGCACCTTCATTGTGGACATTGAAGGAATTCTCTATTGCCTCAATCGTGTGCCTCAGCAGCCTGATTCACAATATCCAGTTGACAAGCCAAACTCGCCTGGTACTGCAAAGGCACACTTATCTATTGACAGTCAGGAATGTACAGAGTTGATGCCACAGACTAATATTAATGATAGTCCTGAGCAAGCAGGTATACCTGTTGGCTGACAAGCACAGAGCATCACAATAAGTGGTGAGAAGAATCTGGTAACTGTAGCAAGGGCTAAGAAACTGGTTGTCCAACAAGGGCCAGTCTTCACCTGTAGTGGCAAACATTCACAACCAGCCAAGAGACTTAACCTGTAGAATGTGTTATAACAAGGTCAAATTTCACAATGTTAATATACTACGGTAATACTAAAAGAGGGAGAAGTTATGAGTGTTATGTTTAGTTTATATGCAACTCTATGATTCGTCTCTATTGCACTTGTTTCCTGTGTTGTGGTACGGTACTGTTGTTCTCTTCTAAGAACATGGATTCTATACACTAATGCCTTGTACTGTCATTATTTACACCACATGAAACAGACATCTTTGGGTTTCTGGTTATATTTCAGAACTTGAATGGGAACAAATGATTAATGTGTATGCTTGCTTGCCTGAATCAATGATGCAATACGTGGGATGGGAACTTATTTCTCTCACAGTCCTACTTTGCAATAGTTTGTGTTCTGTATGACGACTCCATGTAGTTTATATATCCATCCTCCTGGATTTAGAGTTGCCAGTTTGGTCTTATGTGAAGTATAACTACAGGCTTACTAATGGTAGTATATAATAATAAGTAAATTTTGCAGATGGCAAATATAGTTTTTCATTAGTGAGGAAACTGGTGAACATTTTTCTGCAAAATTCGGTAATACACAGCCAATATGGCAACCCTACTCCCTAACAATTTGTGGAATCTATGCCAGAAATAAAGGTTGTGGTGGCTGCTCTACAGGAGTTCGAGATAATTTGCAGGCACGTCTACTTTTTGAAATTTGAAATGACCATATCAAATATGTCACCAAGCAATGCATAGCATATTGATCATGGTGTGTATTTGCCAATGATGTGTATTTAGATTTAGACTCCATAGATTTAGACTCCATGATCCAATTTCTGATTCAACCAGGAATAAAAATACAATCCTGTTGGGAACCCCTTATCTGGAGGGACACGATAAGAGACCAGCAGGTGACCTGCTGCACAGAGACATGGTGACTCTGTGCAGCATATCCCTCAGAAAGTGCTTCTCAGTGTCTCTCTGTATGTATACAAGCTATTGCTGCAGTAGGCACTGTATCGTGGGTCCCCTTCCACGTTCCACCTCCCCTCTATCATCGCATTCTTCCGGATTCTGAAATCCAGAAGAAACCCAAATTTGGACAGGGGTCCCAATTTTTCTTTGTTGCTTTGGTATGTAATAAGACTGTATAATGAAGTTTATATACAATTGTAATCCTGATATGTAATCCTAACATGGTAGCAATAATACACTCAGTGATGATTATTTGAAAGTAAAGAAAAAGCAATAGAATGTAGTTACTGATTACTACTGAGCCTAAAGGACTGCAGAGGCTGGGCCCAAACAGGAATGGTGCATTCAATGCATCACTACATTAAGCAAAGGTTTTCCGGCTCAAGTAATCAATAAAGTAATTATTCTAAATCCCCCTCTGTCACGGGTTTGAAGCTTAATTAGATGATAATTAACCTTCTTTGTTAAGATGAAATACGCACCCACCACAGTACAATAAATTACACACACTATCAATATCCTCCACAATTGTTTTTAGGAATATGGACCTGTTGCCCTTTATTGAATGACAGGTGTGACATTAATGTATTTTACCTGCTTTATGCATTTTCTGAGCTATAACGCAAGTAATGGGATTCATTTATTTTAAAGCGTTTTCAGTTAATGCTTGGGTTAGCCAATCTGCTAACTTCATTTTGGTTAATTGAGCTAAACACCACAATATTAAAGCAAAAAAAAAAGCTTTGCCAGATCAAAAAAGTATTTAATGACTTTAGGAACCAGGGGATAAATAAAGATTGATATTATTAAGGGTCTTCCTCAATCTAATATTATATTGTATATTGCACCTTCACTGTGGAATCGCAAGTACTCACATTATTCCATTTTATCACAGATGGAAATGTTATCACATACAAGGGTGTACTTAAACTTAGTGCTGACACAGGCAATCCAATTTCTACCACCTGCTGCCCTCTCCTCTTTTATCGAATAAGAACATAAACCTGAAATATTTACAACCGATCAGGTTATTTATTTCAATAAATCTTTAATTTAGTACAAAGCATAGTATTTTTTTAAATTTTATTTAAAGGATTTTATTTTGTAAGCGAGAAAAAGGTCTCAAATTGACCTCGCAGGGCCTTAGGAACTCCCATATTTAGAGCATACGGTATAGAAAGGTCAAAGATCACGACAGACACTTTTTGAACGTTTTTGCTATCAAAATAATCAAGTGAAACAGGCATTACATGCAGGGTTATTCAGAGAGATCCGAAAAGTCACCGCACGTTCGTTGACTTCTCGTTCCCCGCACTTTGGGGCGATTCCTAGTTTGCCGACCCTGTGGTGTATTCAGCAGGCACCACAGGGCCCCCCTAGTGCAGGGAACACTCGCTGAACACTCGCTGAACACTCATTGAGAAACTGCCGCAAAAACCAAGCCGAACACGCCAGAAAAATCCAAGCAGCTGCCGATCACAGAGCAGAGCAGCCGCCGGAAAAAGCCGACACGCAGACGAACGGGGTGAAAAAACAAAACCGTTTGAAAGTTTGAAACGCTGTTTGCAAAAAAACTACTGAACGAAAATGTCTGGAATTAACATATAAGATCCAATGAATGAAAATAAAAAGGTCTGTTACCGCAAAATGAAAAAACTATTTTTTTACTGCAGAATAAAATGATAAGCGATTTATTAGATATTGAATTAAAACTGGAATATTGTTAACATTGAAGCCTATGGGATTCGCCTGAATAACCCTGACGAATGAAACCACCGAACGGCAGGGCACTTCACTGACATTTCTCAGCTGTTCGGTGTTCTCTGAATAGATGAACCATTTCTTCTCTAGGGGGAGATTTCACTGCCCTCGAACAGGCACCGTACGTGCAGGCAATTCGCCAAAATTTGGCGAATTGCCTGCTCTCTGAATAGCCGAATAGCCCTGAAATGTCCCCGTTCGACAAAAATTCGGTGTCCGGTTACTTTTCGGTCACATTTCGGATTTCTCATGTACATGAGGTACACGAAAATGTAAAAAAGGAGAAAATGCTGTAGTTTCAGAAATCTGCCAGAAGGGAGGACAACAAAGAATCAAAACTGGCAAAGACAAAAGAGGTAACCATCATGAGCCCATGGTCTAACCCAGATCCATCACAGCAGGAGAAGAACCCCTGGGTACAAGGCCAGGAGACACCTGGGCAGGGGGCAGCCTAATGAGCACAGCAGAGACCATGCTTCCGCAGGGGTGGACGCCAGATGAGTCAGGTTGTCCTGACATATATACATGGATCCTGCCACCCCCATCTGTAACGAACCCTGCAACCCCTTAGAAAAGCTGAGACTTCCCGAAATTGCCTCCAGGCAATCAATGTTAAAAAAGGGAGATTGTTATAAAGTGACAAAGAAAGGTCCTCAGAAATTATCAGGGCTCGGGCTGCAGGAGTCGACAACAAATGGCATTTATCTGCCTTGTTCCCTGCCACCGCAAGCACGTTGCATGGGGACTCCGCTGGAGCCGTAGCCACCTTCCGTATTCAGATAGCAGTCTTGAAAACAGTCCCGCTCGGCATTCCCATCACGTGCGACGCAAATTTATTGACAAAGGCCAGCAGGGCATTGTCGGTAATCTTCTCCGGTATCCCTCGAATACGGATGTTTTTTCCTGCGATGGCAATTCTCAGCTGCCTCCACTGCGCCCGTGAGGAATGTTACCTGGGCCTGCAAAGATTCCACCTGCGGCGTAAAGAGTGCTTGCGTAGCCACAGTCCATTCAACCTGCACAAGCTGGGGGCAATGCGAGCTGGGGGCAATATGCGAGCTGGGGGCAATAATTGAGCTGGGCAATGTGTGAGCTGGGGGCAATATGTGAGCTGGGGGACATTATGAGAGCTGGGGGCAATTGTGATGGAGGACATCCTCTTCCTTCGGATGCCAGTCTCTGTTCTAATCGGTGGAGAAATCAGGTAAGTTAAGGTGCGCACTTAAAGAAATCACACAGACAACGAATGGGTCTATGCAGCCTCTCTAGACAAGATCCAGCGAGTTCTCCTTTTACTGATAAATTCTGATACATGTTTTATAGCAGTTTGGTGAGTAAGCGAGTGGGAGTCAACTTAACATTTTGGTCAACTTCAGCATAAAATTGTGTACATACAGATTATTTTATTAGATGATATTTGATTCTTATATAGTTATTTCTAAAGGTCAAGGTATCATGCGTCATTGACAAGTGTCAGCCGTTTTTCTCCATCATGGGTGTGTGTGGATGTTCTGTTCTAGGATGCAGGATGGCCGACACCCGGCTTGATACCGAAATAAATTCCTCATGACTTTGCGGTTAGCTTATTCTGTCGAAACAGAGTTACGCAAGATACATTTTGATTCTCTCGAAAAAGACAGGTCTTTAAGAGATGATTAATATAACTATCAAACTCAAATGTGCATTTTTCTAGGCCTTTGAATATTATTAAAGCAGATACATATTCTTGTCCATAACACAATATGCAAGCTGGGGCAATGAGAGCTAGGGGCAATGAGAGCTGGCGGCAATATGTGAGCTGGGGGCAATATGCGAAGCTGGGGCAATGAGACCTGGGGCAATATGTGAGCTGGGGGACATTATGTGAGCTGAGGGCAATATGAGAGCTGGGGCAATGGAACTGGGGGGCAATATGCGAGCTGGGGCAATATGTGAGCTGGGGGCAAGATGTGGGAGTTGGGGCTACATGTGAGCTGGGGCATTTTATGAGGTCTGTTCCTACTTGATAGCGGTCACATGACTTTAAATAAAAGTATCGGTACTCGGTATCTTGAGTACTTTTAAAATGTACTCGGTCTTAAAAAAATGGTATTGGTGCATCCCTAATATAAAGTATGAATTGAAAAACTAACCTTTTCAAGCAGATCCATTTCACCTCTGTGTGCTAAGCTAATTTTTACCGTCTTTTCTCATGTTTATGTATTAAGTTTTTATTAATACGAAAGAAAGTCGGCAAAATAAGAACATAGAAAGAGGCCTCGCAGGGCGAATACATGTCATCAGGAATAAGGTAGAAATGGTCGTGCAGGACCAAGCCAGGTCAGCTGAAAAAAAAGTAGTCATCAAAAATAGACAGTAAACATTTAAAAACTGCATAAAATTATTTCTGTATCAGAAAGCACAGCATGTTATAAATACTGCTGAAAACATCGAATATAAAAAAGGGGGGATAGCAAAGGCCAGAATTGTGCCTACCCTGGTGGGATCACGGACGGCCATAGGGCTGCTAAGGGGGGTGAATAGCACCTAGCCACTGTTGTGCCCCTCGAGATGTTCCGGATAAGCCAAAAGAAAAAAGGGGGTGGGTGCAACGGAGGGGGGGGGGGGACACAGAAAGTCCTTAGCAAACAGCATCAGAAAAAAAAGGGGGAAATTCTAAAAAGTCTCAAACAGAAAAACACAGCGTAAAGTTAAACAGAAAATCTAGTTGGCTAAAAAAGAAAAAGGGCGAGGACACAGAAAAAAAAATAGATGAAAACCGATAAAAACACCGCAGAGAGATCCATCAGCGCGCATCCCTGAATGGGAATTCTTGTGATGTTGGCAGGGCACCCCAGGGGACGCCGATACACAACGCCCGTATAACAAGGGACGAGGCAAGAGGCCCAGACCGCGACTGCCTCCCGGCCAGCACGCAGGGGCATGAAGTGGGATCCAGCTTGGCCGATCCGACAGGCTCCTCTACAGCCCATCTTCCTTCCGCCTCGATCACAGCACACGCCTTCGGATCCAAGGTCGCCCTTGGGATCGTGAGGAACAGCTTCTGCGGCACATCTGAGTCAAACTTCACAGCAAGGCACTCTCCCATATCTTCAGGAAGCCTCTGGTCTGCTGCGGGGTCTGAAAGCAGGGCCACCACGGCCATGTGCTCCTGCGGGTCAGCTATCTCCTCCAGCTATCTCCTCCAGGGGACCAACCGGGATGTCAGCAGGTGGTGCCTCCGCTGCTCCGCATACTCTCTCACCAGGGCATTCTCCGCTCCTCTGCAGTGCCGCAGTGCCCCTCGTAAGCGTACCAGAGTCCTCCTCCCCCAACAGCGCCAAACAGGCATCTAGGCCTGAAATCCTACTCCTCTGCAGGTCGGGGGGGGGGGGAACACCCTGGAGCCGGGCTTTATCCACCGCTTCCGCCTCGCAGTCATCCATAGCCGCCATGAGATGGGGGCCCTACATCCCAACGGCGCGGAGAGGCACCTGCCTGGCAGCAGTCTGCTGTGGAAAACGAGGGAGCCGCGGGACCGAGGTCTGGCAAGACCACGAAGTAGGCCTCAAAATGGCCACTGGCCTCATGTCGCTGCGGACAATCAATTCGTCTGAACTCTCTTCCTGGCTCCGGAGGGGGGTGCAATCCGGGCTCCAGAGCCTGCACACCCGATAGCTAGCTGGTCTGGGGACTCAAAGTTGGCAGTCAACGAAATAGGGTCGCCCCAAAAGCCCCCCCTTAACAAGTGAGCGTGGGAGCTGCAGTTAAATGCATCCTCTCCCCTTCACAGCCGGCCACGCCCCCTTTGCGCATCAGGTTTAAACGCGATTTGAAGTCCTGTTTTATTGTAGGACACAGACAAATTATATATCCTTTTTATTCGGCAGACTCAGTAGATTCATAATATATTATTATATGTATATGTCATGTCCTGCCAGAATGCTATAACAAAAAATGTAAATGGATTGCGGACTGGCACCTAGGGGGTTAAAAAGAGGCATCGCTGGAAAGTTAGACAATGTCCTTTCCAGCAATGCTGCTCTTTTTTTTTCTCTCTCACGTCTCCTGATCGGGGGGGGGGGGTCCAAAGGGTCCATCCCTTCCCTTTCAGGCATTCTCCCGATGACGTCAGTGTGCCGGGACTGGTTTAAAAGCAGTGTCTGACTTCAAGGAAACAGAAAGGCAATTATAGGGAGAGAGATCCAGGAGACCAGTCAAAGTGTGGGGGTCGTCCACCACACGTCCGTAACTAAAGGGATAAACCTAGTTAAAATATTTATTGTAGTAGATTTATTTTAGTATATTATATTTGTTACATAAAATAAATTATTTGAATTTATTTAAGGTTAAAATTTTAATATTTAATAAAGTTACATAAGTTAAATATAATTGTTTTTCCATTTTAATGCCATGGTGCTCTGTGATAAACCCTCCACATTACTGTGAGTTTTATTGCTGTGGAACTCTGTGATAAGCATGGGTGTGTTTTGGAGGGCATATTTTTTTAGGGGAGCAGCAGCATTTCATCCTTGAACCCAGGCAACAGAATGTTGTGCCCCAGCCCTGGCTCAATTAATTTACTGCACGCCAGTGTGTGCGCCGTCTATTGATTAGCTTCATGCGAGTGTATGCCATATTTTCATTGCCTGCTCGCTGCCTGGCACTTTATGACGCTTCATGGTGAGTTCCCCAACCTTTTTTCCTAGAAAAAAAGCACTGGATTCTGATAATTAATGTGTTCATGCTAGGCTGTGGCTTGTATATGTTTTGCTAGTTTGATCTTCTTTTGGCGTTTTACCATGATTGAAATAGACATCGCTCTTGTACTTTACATTTAGCTCAGTAACCAATCGTTTGAAATAATAGTGAATGCGTTATTTATTTGTAAAGTTTAAAGATCTCTGCAATATTAATTACATGGTATTACACAGTTACATAGGCTGAAAAAAGACATGCGTCCATCGGGTTCAGCCTCTCACACAACACCTACTGCTGTTGATCCAAAAGAAGTAAAAAAAAACAGTCTGAAGTGCTCACCAATATGCAACACACTGGGAAAAAATTCCTTCTTGACCCCAGAATGGCAGGCAGATTTCTCCTTGGATCAAGAAGCTTACCCACATATTAAATATTAACCCTTAATATTCTGTATCTGCAGGAAGTCATCCAGTCGTTTTTTAAAAGTCTGTATAGTCTCTGACCCAACCACCTCAACAGGCAGAGAATTCCACAGCTTTATTGTTCTCAACGTAAAATAACCCCTCCTATGCTTTAGGCTGAATTTCCTTTCTTCCAGTCTAAATGGGTGACCTCGTGTCCTGTGTATATTCCTGTTAATGAATAGGTTTCCAGACAATGGTTTATAATGGCCCCGTATATATTTATATAAGGTTATCAGATCCCCTCTAAGGCGCCGTTTCTCTAAACTAAACAGGTTTAAGCTTGTTAGTCTTTCCTCATAACTTAAACCTTCCATTCCCCTTATTAATTTAGTCGCCCGTCTCTGCACTTTTTCTAGCGCTATAATATCCTTTCTTAAGACAGGTGCCCAAAATTGCACAGCATATTCAAGGTGCGGTCTGACCATTGATTTATACAGAGGCAAAATTATGTTTTCATCCCAAGAGTGAACTCCTTTTAATGCATGCCGATACCTTGCTGGCCTTGGCGGCTGCTGTTTGACATTGCACATTGTCACTTAGTTTGAAGTCTATGATTATTCCCAAATCCTTCTCCTGCTTGGATTTCCCTAACTCCGTACCATTTAGGGTATAAATTGCTTGTGTGTTCTTCACTCCAAAGTGCATAACTTTTCATTTATCTACATAAAATTTCATCTATCTAAATCCCTCTGCAGCGAAGTAACATCCTGCTCATATTGTATTACTTTTCCTAGTTTTGTGTCATCTCATCTGCAAACACTGATACATGACTTTCAATGCCTATCTCAAGGTCATTTATAAATAAATTGAATAGAATTGGTCCTAAAACAGACCCCTGAGGGACACCACTTACCAATGATGTCCATCTTGAAAATGTACCATTTATGACCACTCTCTGTACCCTAGACCAATTTTTCTTAATTTAAATAGTAACCTCGTGTGGAACTGTGTCGCAAGCTTTGGCAAAATCCAAGTAAATCACATCCACTGCGACCCCCTGATCTATACTTCTACCTACTTATAGAACGTAATTAGGTTAGTCTGACATGATCTGTGTTTCATAAAACCATGCTGATTTTTGCCAATTACATTATACCTCCCAATAAATTCCTGAATATTATCCCTTAGTAACCCCTCAAATACTTTCCCAGCCACAGATGTTAAGCTCACAGGTCTATAATTTTAAACCTTTCTTAAATATAGGGACCACATCAGCTTTTTTCCAATCCTCTGGTACGATTCCTGAAAGAAAAGAATCTTGAAAGATTAAGAACAGAGGTTTACATATTTCAACACATAGCTCCCTCAGTACTCGTGGTTGAATTCCATCTGGCTCTGGGGCTTTATTCACATTCACTTTGATTAATTGCTGCAAAACCTTGTCCTGAGTCAACCAGTCACTTTGTATTAGTAAGTTTTTATTAATGAATTGCATGTCTCCTGTTATAGGTTTCTCTTTGATTATTTTTCTTCAGTATTTATCATTCAAAATTTCTGCCTTATCTTGATCTTCAGTGAACAATACCCCTGACTCAGATTTTAGTGAACCTACATTTTCACTCTTGGGTTTTTTAGAACTTATGTACCTAAAGAATCTTTTAGGGCTGGTCTTGCTCTCTTGGGCTAAACTAGAAAATGAAAAATAGCCAATCCAAATCGCTTTTTTACATGCTTTATTGGCTGCCCTATATGCTTTATAGGATGCCTCAGATTTATCAGATTTAAAAGCTTTAAATGCCTTTTCATTTCCTTGGTTACCTTCCTACTAAGCCACATTGGTTTCAGTCTGTTACTTTTATATTTATTAACCAGTGGAATATATTGTGACGTGTACTTTTCTAGTGTTCGTTTAAAGAAATTCCACTTATCCTCAGTGTTTTTCCCATGAAATAGTTTCTGCCAGTCAATGACATTGAGAGCTTCCTTTATTTTAATGAAGTTGGCCTTTTTAAAATATGTTTTAGCATGCCCCTATGGATGTGTTTCTTTGAGGTTTTTTCAAAAGACACCATATTATGGTCACTGTTTCCCAACTGTTCCCTTACATGAATATTTGAGAAAAGATCCACATTATTTGATGTAACCAGATCCAGACCGTTATCCTCTCTAGTTGGTGTTTCTACCAGTTGTGTCATGAAGGTATCATTTAAAAGTTTCAGAAACCGGATTCCCTATGCTGAATTACTAGTCCCACTATCCCAATTAAAGTCCGGGTAATTAAAATCTCCAATAATTAAAGTGCTACCACAATGTGCAGCCTTCCTAATTTGCTCTAACAGTTGTTCGTCCTCATCTTTATCTACTGTATATTAGGTGGTTTATAGCATATGCCAACTAATAGTTGACTTTTAATGATTAATGAGAATATTCAGTGTGCCACTGACCTTTTATATCCTTTGGTGCTAAAATGAAGACGCTAACGGGGAAAACCTGCGCCTGTTTCTCCATTGCGTCCCCATTTTAGCATATCCCGAGACCGGTGCCAATTCCGCAGCTTGAACTAAGTGCAGCCCCCTGGGATACTTACGATAGTGCTTCCACACCGCCACAAGTATCACCTCCTGGAGTCCATAGGACTCCATGAAGGGTTGGGCTGCCGGGCCAGATAGTGATCACAGAGGGAGACTGGGGACTACCATTCTCGCAGCGGGATGAGAAGTGAGTATCTGAATTATTGGGGGGGGGGGTTAACTAGTTCTAATTGATTCTGCAAAAGTGGAATCAGTTGGCACCAGCTTTTGGGTGTCGGTAAGAAAATCAGTTAACCCATCGGTGCGGTAATTATCATTAGGACTTTGTACTACCTTACTTATCCTACCGCTAATTACTGATTGTGCTCCCCATGATAAGTTTAGGGTGCGCAAAGTACATTAAGCTCATACAAGCTAGCGCAATTACTAATGCGCAGATTTTTTTAACAGTTTAGCGTTAGGAAGGTAATCTGGGTGGCATGCGTTAAAGTTACTTATTCTGACGCTTACCCAAACGCTACAGTTAGTGTTCACTAGGGAATAGGGCCCTTTGTGCTTGTGTAGGGTTTGCAGTAGTCTAACGTTGTTAGGTGTATCATAGTGTTTAATGGAGGAGAAATGGATTTTATATATATGTGTATATGGCTGGATTTTTCGGGCAAAGTTTTGGTCAGCATGGCAGATTGTCTATTTTACTTGTAACTACTCATACAGGTCTATTCACTAAACGGTGAAACTCAGGAGAATTGGCAGGAGAAGAGAACAATCTAGACCAAATAGCCGATTTGGAAAGTAAGATACATGAGGGAATTTTTCTGGTTTGTCTATTTTGACCTGGATTTTTCACTTCTCCTGACAATTCTCAATTAGGGTTAGATGAGGGTTAAAACCTTGGGTTAATTATTAGCGTTTTGGCACACTTCGCTGGTTTTTACATTGGACTCATTCATTCAATGGTTCTCTATGGGACAATTTTGCTGCTGCCGAAGTGCGCCGACCAGCACTGTATTTCGCTGTCAATTGGCCTGTGGTGCTGAATTAAATAGACCAGAGTCACTGTACGACATACAGGATATCCACTCTCTGAGGCTGAGCTCCCTGCTCAGACCCAGATCTGCCCCGAATGGCCAATGGGTCAGTCCACCCCTGCTTGCAACAGTTTCATGGCGCACAAAGCCAAGTCTTGCTTCCATATTGTGGTTTTAATACAAGGTTAAGACTCACGGGTACTGGGCTAAAAAAGTTTGTTAGTGCATTTACTGCTTGCCCTGTTGTGGTTTCACTAGTGTTTGCAATATTTTATTTGGGGGGGGGGTTTGTTCCTGCTGATTTCTGGTTTTGTCCTATATTTCTCTCTCTATACTTCTGACATTTTGTTTATTTGTACTTCTAGCTCCCTTGATCTCAGCTTGTCTTTATTTCTGTTGGCCCACTCTGGGTCTAGTGTTAAACCCAATTGTTAAACCTAGCCAGAGCCAGATTAAGATAGGGACTGATAGAGTTGCAGCACCAGGCAAACAACAGAGGCCTGTTCAATACCTCAGCCGCTGCAAGTGCTAAATTAGCAACTTGCATTGAACGCCGTTCAACCGCTCAGCGCTCAGCAGTGCTAACCTAGCACTTGCAACGACCCGAGGAGATGCTGAGTGTGACGTTTTAAAGATGGCCGCCGCCATGAAGCAAGTAACAATGCCGTACAGCAAGATGGCCGCCGCCTCGAAGCAAGTAATAATTCCGTACAGCAATGTTAATTTTGAGGTTTTTGTTCACCAAAGCACAAAATATTTATTTATTATTTCCCCCTGCACATAGACATATATTACAGTTCAATTTATATATTGTTTCAGAAGTAAACATAACGTTTATTCATTAAAAACTATCATTTGTGGTGTGTGCATACAAAACGGAATTGTGCTGACTGCTTCTCTTTATTATATTTTGTCCGAGTGATCCGAAAAACAATCTGAATTTTTCATTAAGAAATCGGCCATTTTGGATTCAAAATTCGCATCCAAAGGGTTCAACGACACTGCTGCAGCAAACTGAATTGCTGCGCTGCAACAATTCAGCAGCTGCTGAGGTATTGAACAGGCCTCAGGCTGATCCCAGGCCCAGTGCAGTGAGAGGCCCTATAGGTCACATGCAATGCTGTGCAGTTCATCGCCAATTTCTTCCATTGTGATAGAGAGAAACATGCTGGTGATGGGTCCCTACCTTAAACCCGTTGTAACAGAAACTGAGGGTGACTGGTCTCCAGCCTGTGGACCAGACTCCAACCTGTTACAGGCTCTTTCCCAGTTCCCAAATAAAGCAGATCTGCAGCAGCTTTCTTTCTTTCACAACCCTCAACTACAACTTGAGAGTGGGATAACTCCTGGATTCTCTCCCCAAACACTAGACGCAGTTTAGCGCAGGGAAGAATAATCATCTTTAATTTGAAATGGAGACCAGTTTATATGTGAAAAGGGGAGGTGGTAAATTGACATAATCAACACCGCACACTGTGTACACAAAGGGGAACGAGAATTCCTTCAACAGACACAGAAATCTGATAAATTTACGATAGACAGGATTAGCTCATTATCAACAGAAGATCAAAACAGGGTTTAAGGTTTTTTTTTAGTAATCCTTTTAAGAAACAAACACTTTTTAAGAGCGCTATACACTTAACAAATTTAACTCTTAAATGCGCACTTATGCCCATTGTCTGTTAGTTAGCTCTATCAATTCATTAATTTCTCCCCTCCAGCATATCGATTAATTCATTCCCCCCGAGCATATTAATTAATTTCCCCCAGCATATTAATTCATTCCCCCCAGCATATTAATTCATTCCCCCAGAGCATATTAATTAATTTCCCCCAGCATATTAATTCATTCCCCCTAGCATATCAATTAACCCCTTTGCCGCGGAGGACGCGCTCAGCGCGTCCACCCACAGGTAACGTTCCTTGCGGAGGACGCGCTGAGCGTGTCCTCCCTTTCCGGCCGATCGCTGTGCCCCCCCGGTGCGGGCTGACCTCCTCGATGTCAGCCCAGCACCAGTTACCGCCGCCGGCCTAATTAGATGTCATCGCGGCGGCGCGATGAAATCTAATTCAGGCGCCCCCCCCCCGCATGTGGGGAGGAGGCGCCTGAAAGGGAGGGGGGGGGGGAGGTCCTTCGGACCTCTCTCCCTCCCGATCGCCGGCGTGCAGGGGGTTAATCCAGGCACCGTTTGGAAGGGCACAGCCTGTCCTTCCTAACGGTACCTGGAATTAACCCCATGGGGGCTGGATCACGAATCGGCGCCGAAAAGCGCCGGTTCGTGATCCTTTCCCAGAGCTGGCCGACATCTTGGATGTCGGCCAAGCTTCCGGGAATGCCCCCTGAGGACTGCATAGCACGATGACGCCAGTCCTGGAGTTAACCCCTAACTGCCACCAATGGTGGAGATAGGGGGTTCATTGGAACCCCCTATCTCCCAATCCATGGCAGTTAGGGGTTAATGTTTGATATTGTTGGATCGGCCAGAGCATGGCCGTTCCAACGATACCAAACATGAGTATGAAAAAAGTTTTAAAAAAAAATAAAAATAAAAAATATTTTAAAAGAAATTATAAAAAAATATATATTTTTTTTCTTTTTTTTGGTTCGTTAATGCAGCAATATTGTTCCCATTTCAATTATAATGTGAACAATGATGCTGCACTAACGATTTTTGTATGCGGTGCGTTTGTTAAAAATTATCTGTCCAGGATCTGTCACACTACAGAGGGATTCTCCAGTGAAACCAAGATTCAACACACAGGACCAGAGAGACTTGATCATTGGTAAATACAGGAATGAATGGCTTTATTTTCAGACAGACCGTATGTTAAAACAGACTGCACAATTTTTTTTTGTTTATCTGTGAGGGGTTTAGAACAATAGATACAGTTGTGTTCAAAATTATTCAACCCCCACTGAAATTGAGTGTTTTGGCCAGTTTGACATTGATTTTGATCATTCAGTCATCTTGCTTACAATTAAATCAAAGAGGCACGTGTAGGTCAGACAAATATAACAAAACATTTATAATGAAATAACCACAAATGTCTTTTCTGTGCTCACATCATTATCAGTTTTATTCAACCCCCAAGTGACATTCAATCTTAGTACTTAGTACAACATCCTTTTACAGTTATAACAGCTTTTAAACGTGAAGCATAGCTTGACACAAGTGTCTTGCAGCGATCTACGGGTATCTTCGCCCATTCGTCATGGGCAAAAGCCTCCAGTTCAGTCACATTCTTAGGCTTGCGCACTGCAACTGCCTTCTTTAAGTCCCACCAGAGGTTCTCAATCGGATTTAAGTCAGGTGACTGCGATGGCCACTCCAAAATGTTCCAGACTTTAATCTGCAACCATGCTCTAGTGGACTTGGAGGTATGCTTGGGATCATTGTCCTGTTGAAAGGTCCAACGTCTCCCAAGCCTCAGGTTTGTGACGGACTGCATCACATTGTCATCCAATATCTCCTGGTACTGAAGAGAATTCATGGTACCTTGCACGCGCTGAAGCTTCCCTGTACCTGCAGAAGCAAAACAGCCCCAAAGCATGATTGACCCCTCACCATGCTTCACAGTAGGCAAGGTGTTCTTTTCTTCATAGGCCTTGTTCTTCCTCCTTCAAACATAGCGTTGATCCATGGGCCCAAACAGTTCTAATTTTGTTTCATCAGTCCACAGAACACTATCCCAAAACGTCTGTGGTTTGTCCACATGACTTTTGGCATACTGCAGTCGACTCTTCTTATTCTTTGGAGACAGCAAGGGGGTGCGCCTGGGAGTTCTGGCATGGTGGCCTTCATTACGCAGTGTGTGCCGTATTGTCTGAGCTGAAACTTCAGTACCCACATCTGACAAATCTTTTCTCAGTTACTCAGCAGTCACACAGGGACTTTTCTCCACTCTACGCTTCAGGTAGCGCACAGCAGTCGAAGTCAGCATCTCCTTTCTGCCACAACCAGGTAGCGTTTCAACAGTGCCCTTTGCCTTGAATTTGCGAATGATGCTTCCTATGGTCTCTCTTGGTATGTTTAACATCTTTGCAATCTTCTTATAGCCATTGCCCTTCCTGTGAAGAGTAATCACCTCTTCTCTTGTCTTCCTGGACCATTCTCTTGACTTCACCATGTTTGTAACCACACCAGTAAATGTCTAGAAGGAGCTGAGTATCACAGTCATTTTAAAGCTGCCTAATTGGTGCTTATTATGCTTTATTGCTGTTCCGTGACATCCACAGGTGTTTTCAATACCTGATTGAAAACACTTGAATGAACCTCTGGTCTTCAGAGTGGTAGTCTTTAAGGGTTGAATAATTGTGTCAATGAAGAATTCACAAAAGAAACATTTACTACTGTATTACAAAACCAATTGATGTCATTTTAGTTGCATATGGTTCTTTAAAAAGTCCTTGTAGGATTTCATTCTGAATACAATTACAAATGTACACTAAATTCCCTAAAACCCTTTACAGCATTGGGGGTTGAATAATTTTGAACACAACTGTATCTGCTGTTTGAGCACCCCCTCCTCCCAGTGATCAGATTATCTGTCCAGCACAAATCAATCCCAGGGGAGGATGAATTTATTCACGCTAACAACTCTTGGAACTGCACCACAGAAAAAAGTTTTTAAACAAATCACAAACAACATGGCAATGTCCAAATGCTCCATGGATAGTTCTTGCCATAATCACCCATAGTCTGTGGGCAGGAGGCTGACATCTGCTTCTCTCCAAAGTACACAAAGTCCATATGTAGTGCAGCTAATGCTGCGAGTGACCGCGCCAGCCAATCTCTGACACCTGGAATTCAAGTCTCTCAGAAGGTGGCGGAGGCTTCCATCACACATCCTAATACAGAACCACCAGCCAAAGCATTCTAATACAGAATCCCAGCCACAAAGCATCCTAATACAGAACCACCAGCCCAAAACATCCTAATACAGAACCACCTGCCAAAAGCATCCTAATACAGAACCACCAGCCCAAAACATCCTAATACAGAACCACCTGCCAAAAGCATCCTAATACAGGAGCAGCACCCTGACCTCTGATACAATGCATCTTAATACAGGAGCAGCGCCCTGACCTCTGATACAATGCTTCTGGGGAGCGCTGAGAGCAGCCAGTTCCTGGGGAGTGCTGAGAGCAGCCAGTTCCTGGGAAGCGCTGAGAGCAGCCAGTTCCTGGGAAGCGCTGAGAGCAGCCAGTTCCTGGGAAGCGCTGAGAGCAGCCAGTTCCTGGGAAGCGCTGAGAGCAGCCAGTTCCTGGGAAGCGCTGAGAGCAGCCAGTTCCTGGGGAGCGCTGAGAGCAGCCAGTTCCTGGGGAGCGCTGAGAGCAGCCAGTTCCTGGGGAGCGCTGAGAGCAGCCAGTTCCTGGGGAGCGCTGAGAGCAGCCAGTTCCTGGGGAGCGCTGAGAGCAGCCAGATCCTGGGGAGCGCTGAGAGCAGCCAGATCCTGGGGAGCGCTGAGAGCAGCCAGATCCTGGGGAGCGCTGAGAGCAGCCAGATCCTGGGGAGCGCTGAGAGCAGCCAGATCCTGGGGAGCGCTGAGAGCAGCCAGATCCTGGGGAGCACTGACATCAGCCAGATCCTGGGGAGCACTGAACCTGAACCTACGTAACCTGTGTATATCTGGCTCGGATACTAGCCAGTGCCTCCCCAGCCACTGACCTCACTGCACGTCACTGATATAGAGTAACCTAATGGTTATGTTTTATAAATGATAAATAAGCACACGACACATAAGGATCATTTATCTCTTTCACATTCATATAAGAAACAGATCCTGTTACTCTGTATATTCATTATATCCTTAATACATTTTAAAGTTTGCCTTTTGCCATTTTCCTTGATAACATCCTTAGATAGTAGCAAAATTCACTTTTACCCAGCGGGTTTGGATGCTCTGCAGATTATCCAAGTGAAGCTGTGGATAGTCCTCAGATTACCCGGGTAAAGCTTCAGACTTTTATCTGAACGATAACAAATTTCATTTTTTTTAAATATTTTTTTTAAATATTTATTTATTGGGTACTGCATTGCATTGCTTCTCTATGGGGATTCACTGCCCTCGAACAGGCACCGAACAGGCACCGTATGTGCAGGCAATTCGCCAGGATTTGGCGAATTGCCTGCTCTCTGGATGCCGAATGGCCAAGAAAGGTAACCGTTTTTTTCAGCGTTCGGTTCCCTTTCGGGAGCCATTCGGATCTCTTTGCAGATAAATTTGAACTATCAGGGTTATTCAATGTGAAGGCTGCCATTAGAACTCCATCTATCAGCATTGCGATGTGTGCATTTATTCATGTGTATAGATGAACACATATGTCTGTGCACAGACATACACACAGCCATCTAAGGCAGAAAGGGTTAATAGAATACATGTTGTTATCTAAAGATCTAAGCAGTGAGTGGGGGAGGGGCTGGACCAGTGCATAGTATCCATGGCAAATTCCTTAGCCTATCATATGGCTTGGTGCAAGCAATTGCTAGCTGATATAATTAGTGGTCTTTATAAATAAATATTGACACTAATAACATTGTTTCAGTAAAGATAGTAATAAGCGCCCAGTATTCTCCATCTAATAATGGTTGCACTTCTGAGTATAGCTCTTGAGTAATTTGAATATTCGTAATAGCAGTGTCTCACTCTCAGTGCATCGTACTGACTGCTGAATATATGCAGAAATTATTATTCATAATAGAGAACAGCAGCCTAGACTGAGAGACTATATATATATATATATATATATATATATATAGACATTTTATATTAACCAGCTCCTTCCACACAACGTCTCTGTGTGATTAAAAAGTCATGGTGCAGAATACATGAAACAAGAAGAACAATCCGATGGACTTTCTAACACTTCAGCTGGTTTTATTATTACAGCATAAAATAAGCATAATCAATGCTTTAGTCCTTCTCGATGACTTTTCTCGGGAACAGTCCTCGAAAGATTGAAATGCTAAATATACAGTACTTGTGTATACTGTAGGGATGCACCGATACCGATACTAGTATCGGTATCGGGGCCGATATTGCCGTTTGCATGAGTACTTGTTACTCGTGCAAACGGCCCGATACCGGAAGCCGGCGCTGGGCCGGCTTGCCGGTATCCGCGGGGCTGGGGAAGCTGGCCGCGTGCATGTAAAGCACGCGGCCATCGTTCCCCTCCGGCGCGCCAAATACTCACCCTTCCTGAAGTTCCGGTCGCTGGGCAGTGATGCGGTCACGTGGCCGCCGGGCGCATCTGTGACGCTGCCTCTCGGCTGGAGGCAGCGTCACAGATGCGCCCGGCGGCCACGTGACCGCATCACTGCCCAGCGACCGGAACTTCAGGAAGGGTGAGTATTTGGCGCGCCGGAGGGGAACGCTGGCCGCGTGCTTTACATGCACGCGGCCAGCGTTCGAGCTGGGGGTAAATCCATGAGACCTGGGGGCCAATAACATGAGACCTGGGGGCCAATAACATGAGACCTGGGGGCAAATCCATGAGACCTGGGGGCAAATCCATGAGACCTGGGGGCCAATCCATGAGACCTGGGGGCAAATCCATGAGACCTGGGGGCAAATGCATGAGACCTGGGGGCAAATGCATGAGACCTGGGGGACATATCCATCAGAGTTGGGGCAAATCCATGTGAGCTGGGGGACATATCCATCAGAGTTGGGGCAAATCCATGTGAGCTGGGGGCAAATCCATGTGAGCTGGGGGCAAATCCATGTGAGCTGCGGTCAATCTCATATAAATTTTTATGAGGTCTGTTCCTATTGGAAAGCGTCACATGACATTAAATAAAAGTATCGGTACTCGGTATCGGTGAGTACTTTTAAAAAGTATCGGTACTCGTACTCGGTCTTAAAAAAGTGGTATCGGTGCATCCCTAGTATACTGTACAAATAAAATAGCTGAAACATTGATAAGTCCATTGGAGTGCACCTTTCGTGTACCCTACCTGTCAGGAACCGTGCCTGCATCCTGAATCAGCTCCATGAAAAGTGCTGCCCTCAAGGAAGCACTAACTACCAGCCAGTGATGTCACAAGGGGGGGTGCAGCACCCCCTAGGGTGACACCCTAAAAAAAAAAAATAATAAAAAAAAAATATATATATATATATATATATTATTGCAGAAGCCACTTGCACATCACAGCAATTTGATGAATTGCATCCCAGAGCTCCTGTGCCACATTCCCCATATGCAGCAAAGAATTCTGGGTAGGATATGCAAATGACATCTGTCTCACTTTTTGGGGAATGTGGCACAGGAGCTCTGGGATGCAATTCATTGAATTGCTGTGATGTGCAAGTGGCTTCTGCAATAATAAACACACTTATTATAGTGTGGAGGCTTTTTATCTCACTTTTTGTCCTCCACCAAAACTGATATATATATATATATATTTCTTTTCACAAAAATATTTTGCCAGGAAGGATATTCACGTATATTATTGATATTTGAGTCTTTTTCTTACCTGACCAGTCATACTCCTGTTTACTCCTGAATTATCGTGCTTTGTCCCTCGCAAAATGACGTCATTGCGCAGGCGACCCCCCCCCCCTCGGCAATGCCAGGAGGTTGCCTGAAAGGAAGGGGGGATCCTTTTGGATCCCTCTCCCTCCCGATTGGGAGGTCCCACAAAGAAAAGCCAGGCACCGCTTAAAAGGGGAGAGTCTCCCCTTTCAAGCGGTGCCTGGCTTTAAACCCCTCAGGCATCAGGCCGAGATTCAGCAGAATCACGGCCTAGCTCCGGTGGGGGCTGCCATCTTAGAGAGCGGCTCCACCTCCGGGTCCCCCCCCCTCGCTACCCGCCGTCATTGCGCATGACGCGATGACATCAGTTAGCTGGGGAATCCCTAGCTGCCCGGGATTCCCCCTGAGGAGATAGGGTGTTCCTTTGAACTAGGGGGTCATGTAGGGTGTCATTTGAAAGGCCTGAGCATGGCCTTTCTAATGATACCAAACATGACCAGGTTAAAAGTAAAGAAAAAAAATAAATATTTAAAAAATAAAATGTGTTTTTTTTGTGTTATTTTTATTAATGCAGCACTATTGTTCCCATTTCAATTATAATGTGAACAATGATGCTGCACTAATGATTTTTTTCTATGGGTTGCGTTTTCTAAAAATCACGTAATTCCCCCCCCCCCAAAAATGTAATGAGTCCCCATTTGTAATTTTTTAACAAGCGCACCCCATAGAAAATATAACTGCAAAGGCTCGGATAATAAAATGTAAAAAAAAAAAACACTTCACACGTTGTAGATGATTAAAAAAATCTAATATTATTGCATTTTTTGTTAGAATATACAGACAGGACATGACGTATACATATAAAAATTATATATTATGAATCTGCGGAGTCTGCCCTAAAGAATGATATATAATATGTCTGGGTCATATAAAAAAACGTGGCTTCAAATCGCGTTTAAACATGATGAGCAAAAGCAGTAAAAATTACCTCAGCACACAGACGTGAAATCACTCAGCAGTGAAGGGATTAAATCAATGCCACGCCATACTAGATGGCTTTTTTTTAGCAGAGACAAGGTTATGCAACTGGTCAAAGCCACTGCTAGGACAGCGCTTTAACAATGAGAACATTTTCGTAACGAATTAAGACAATGGCGATTAACAGATTACAGTTTAAAACAACGAATATTATATTTGAAGAGCTGTTAATCTGATTTTTACAGCTTCCTAAAAGAAGACTAATCTGATCAACAGATTGTAACAGACAATGACATTCTTGTATAATAACAATTATACCAACATTCTGATGCACTGTACGATGCACTGAGATTGAGTCCTGCACCCTACAAATCCATCTCCATGCCCACGCACCCCAAGTCGAAATGACACACATCACAACCGCCATGTCAGGTCCGTGACAATATCGCTATACTATGTCGTATAATAACGCATGTTCTTCTATTGTCAGGACTCATGCCGCCGCAGTAAAGCCCAAACCGGGGCTGCTCCACCATAATAGTCTGGCAACACCTTTCATGCTTTGCCATGGCTGTTTCAGTTATCCTGCAGAATTAGCAGGTGTTCCCTCTCATTAGCCCTGGACTGGTTTTAACTCTGACACACCTGTTAGATTTTAATTTTCTGTATGATTATAAATGTCCTGTGATTGAAATGCGTACCATATTTCAATATGCATTAGTGTGAAAAGCCTATTCTGATAAAATGGACTGTGACCCCCCCCCACCATTTTAAGTGTCAAATTCTGTATGTGGATAGTTTTTCTTATATAGGATGTTGGCTTGTGGAATTTAGCCACACTTCCTCTAAAGCCTTTGTTATATGAAGTGTAGAAACGTATCTGCTCTGATTGGCTGTTATATCACATTCCTATGTGGGGTGAGATAGGGAACCTCTTTTCTATAACAAACGTTTCTATTGCATGTTGAAATAATAAACGGTTCTATCATTTTGGTATTTAGACGTGAAACGGCCATATCCCAGTGTGGTTGGTTTTATTGTCTCCTCTGATCATTGTCGCGCAGTGTCTTACTTAATTTTTGATATATGAGCAAGAAATGACAGACTATTTGGGATTCCATATATGGTAATTATAATAGGAATTTTTTTTGTTTGATTAAAGGTTATAATTTAACAAACCCCTTCCTCCATTGCTTCTGCATTGATGTTGATTGCCAGTGTCACTCCAGCATACCGTGTGTATCAGAACATTTGCTGCTCTTCATAGGCTAGGGTCAAACGAAAGCATTTTTACACGCGAACGTAAAAAAGTGCGTCCGAACGCATTGACGTATTTTTTCACGGAATACGCGACAACGGCCATACGATGCGCATTTTCGTGCGTGATTTTTTACGTATCCAAACCAGGAAACTTTGGGTGTCTGGACGTTATGTTGGCCGGACATGAGCAGGGTCTGACGTCTCCAAATCACACACACACACCGCTAGCGGGCGCAGCGCACTCTGTACGTCCGTACTAGAGGTTCTGCGTTCTCGAAAAAATGCGTTCATTTTCCACTTGCGTTGCGCGGCCGGACTTTCGGGCGACCGTACTTCGTATATTGGCCGTCATTGCCCGTCATTTGCTGCTAGTGCGGCCGTAATTAAGTGCGCTAGAACGCACGTTAAAAGTGCGCTGGTCTGACCCCAGCCATAGAGTTTGTTCACTGGACTACCCTATTGATTACTGCGCTTTGATCAACCTCCACACCTTGTCCTATCTCCAAGCCAGCCGTGTCCTGTCTCTAAGCCGGTCTGCTGTGCACTCCAGCGACCCCCTGCATTTACCATACCTCCTGCTATTACTCAGACTCCACTATATATGCACACTCTGATGCATTTGCAATGCTGTACTTGAGCCACAATGTAGAATTATGAACATTGCAAGGGTTCTGATGTGGAAACATGGAATGAGCAAATTGGAAGGTACAATACCCTGGATACAGGTACTGTACAAGGCTGATTTGATTGTCTAAGGCCCAGAGGCAGCAAAAGTGTTAATTGGCATGATCATAGTTTCTAGAGCCCTTGGATGCTAATCAGATAACAGTTTACTCCTGGATCCAATCAATTTACAAGTTCCATGATTGATCCACAGCAGGAGCTTAGCACTCTGTATTCATAAAACAGTGTATTAAGTGATCATTATTGCGTTTTTTTACTGCTGCTCCACAGATCAATACGCTGTGTGATGCGGCCAGGAAGTGAAAACATCTCTCAGAAATAGTCCATGAATAATGCCTAGCTAATCTACAGGATATCGATTACAGAACAGACTTACAAAATTCTTGAATGAGCACGATAAACCATCTTGTTGTATTTTTCTATGTGTGGCATCAAATGTGATTGATTAATTGTTTTTGCTAAAATAATGTATGAGTATTGCTAAGGTCCAGGGGCAGTTTGTCTGGTTAAAATTAAAGGCTGATCTGGCAGTGACCGTTCATTGCTTCCCCACCTTGTCATCAAGGATGGACAGCAGACCACTATCTTTGCTGAGGGAACTGAGCTCCATTTTTTTCCCATACACTATAAAACTTTTCTGGTGTTCAGGTGATCAATCTCACCTTTCCATGCAAAGTTAAAAATATATGATTTATCATTTTCTTTCACTTAAATCGACATACACTATATTGTCAAAAGTATTCGCTCACCCATCCAAATAATCAGAATCTGTTGTTCCAATCACTTCCATGACCAAAGGTGTATAAAATCAAGCACCTAGGCATGCAGACTGTTTTTACAAACATTTGTGAAAGAATAGGTCGCTCTCAGGAGCTCAGTGAATTCCAGCGTGGAACTGTGATAGGATGCCACTTGTGCAACAAATCCAGTTGTGAAATTTCCTCGCTCCTAAATATTCCACTGTCAGCTGTATTATAAAACGTGGAAGTGTTTGGGAACGACAGCAACTCAGCCACGAAGTGGCCACATAAACTGACGGAGCGGGGTCAGCAGATGCTGAGGCGCATAGTGCGAAGAGGTCGCCAACTTTCTGCAGAGTCGATCGCTACAGACCTCCAAACTTCATGTGGCCTTCAGATTAGCTCAAGAACAGTGCACAGAGAGCTTCATGGAATGGGTTTCCATGGCCGAGCAGCTGTATCCAAGCCATATATCACCAAGTGCAATACAAAGCGTCGGATGCAGTGGTGTAAAGCACGCCGCCACTGGACTCTAGAGCAGTGGAGACGCGTTCTCTGGAGTGACAAATCGCACTTCTCCATCTGGCAATCTGATTTACAAGTCTGGGTTTGGCGGTTGCCAGGAGAACAGTACTTGTCTGACTGCATTGTGCCAAGTGTTAAGTTTGGTGGAGGGGGGATTATGGTGTGGGGTTGTTTTTCAGGAGCTGGGCTTGGCCCCTTAGTTCCAGTGAAAGGAACGCTGAATGCTTCAGCATACCAAGACATTTTGGACAATTCCATGCTCCCAACTTTGTGGGAACAGTTTGGAGATGGCTCCTTCCTCTTCCAATATGACTGTGCACAAAGCAAGGTCCATAAAGATATGGATGACAGAGTCTGGTGTGGATGAACTTGACTGGCCTGCACAGAGTCCTGACCGCAACACGATAGAACACCTTTGTGATGAATTAGAGCAGAGACTCAGAGCCAGGCCTTCTCGTCCAACATCAGTGTGTGACCTCCAGTGGCGACTCTAGGAATAATATATAGGGGGGCACACAAGATACCACAGTCAAAACTGGGGGGGCACTATAATTTTCGCTACTAAATCCATACCACTGAAAAATAACGAAAGACGAAAATAACGAATTTTTATATAAATAAAATTCCAAAATCCCAGAGTAATGTGGTGCAATGATACCTTTTCATTGTAATATCTGGATACTTAAAAGACAAGCTTTCAAGAGTTTTCCTTTCTTTCTCAGGTTTTGCTTCAGACCTGAGACAGAGGGAACTCACAAGCTTAATCTTTTATAGTTTAAAGCAATTTCAGCAAACAGAAATTCTCCCATTCATCTCACGTTACAAATCATCTAATTTATATTGGTCTAGATTTTGAAATTCTCCTGCAATTCACCTTTTCCTGAGTAGACTTGAATGTTTTTGAGGGATCTTTTATGAATGAGAATGGCAACATTATTGGTCTTTAGTATTATCAGTTAAAAATAATGTAAGGTTTCAGTTTCTGTAGTCAGCATTAAAGGGATACTATAGGCAAAACAACCTTAGCTTAATAAAGTACTCTTGCTTGGTGTATAGATCATGCCCGTGCAGTCTCACTGCTCTATTCTGATATTTAGGATTGAAATCACTTTATTTATACAGCCCTAGTCACACCTCACTGTATGTGACTTACATTAGCCATTCTAAAATCTTCCTGTAAAAAGACACTAGAGATGTTAGGTTCCTTTACTACAAAGTTTGTTTATAATTTCTTATCTCTTGCTCTGTTAATAGCCCTCAGAAGCAAACAGGAGCTCCCTGTATTGAGAAGAGCATATAGCTTAATATAGATATTCCAAAATCCACCAAAAACGAGCACTTGTATACAAGAATAACAATTATATTTATTCAAAAATCTCTGCATATCAACATTTCAGCACACTTCTGTAGCCGATTATTATCACGAAAGAGATACATATTACATGGATCACTATCAAAAACAAACCATAAGGGCTGGATTACAAAATTGGTGCAAGTTTAGCCAGAGCTGTTGTAAATTTACCAAAGCCAATATAGTCTATGGAGTTGTTAAATTTACAACAGCTCTGGATAAATTAGCACCAATAGAGCCTGGAATAGAGCCCTAAGGCCCCCGGCACACGAGTCTATTTTTGCCTCATGTGCGCCCGCACTTCCCTGCGTCCGTTGGTTTTTGACGGGGAAAGCCCTCCACCGGACGTGAAAAAGGCCTCCCCGTCAAAAAGCTAAACGGACGCTGAAAGTATACAAAGCGCGATTCTCCATAGGAGGATCGTGCTTTGCACGCTGAGCGCAGAGAATGGAAGGAACGCCCACTTTCACGGAAGTTCCTTCCATTCTCTCAAAACGCTCGTGTGCCGGGGGCCTACGCCGGCACTGAACTACTAACATACTATGTATAACGTCTATACTTAATAAGTACCAAAATCGCAAATTTAACAAAAGAACGGATTGAAAACTTTTCGAAAAGTCCATACGGTGAAAGGGTATTTAGCATTTTCATCCAAAACATCTTACGTTGTGCAAGTAATTTAGCTTGGTCTCCCTGTTGTGGAAGTAGAGGAACTGTATCAATGGCCATAAACTTCAATGAACATAAAGGAGGATTCTTTTCCAAATAGTGTTTAGCCACTGGTTTATACGTAAAGTTTTTCTTGTACGCGGTGATAATCGCTGATCATCTGATCACGTAAAGTCATCTGTCTTTCCAATAGAACTCGAATTACACAGGCAAATGATTCTATAGATCTATGGATTTGAGTCACGATTTATACGTGAATTTTTATGCATTGATGCAAACCTGTCAATGACTTGATCAATGTTTATCTTGTTTGCAAGCCTAAACTCAATTGCTAGTGTGGCAAGATCTGACAGCCTTTCCTCTGTCATTGTTGTACGCAAATAGGATTTTATTAATTTCAGTGCTGAAAAACGTCTCTCACAAGATGCACTGCTAACTGGCAAAACACATGCAATTTTACACAGTCTGTACAGTTCAAAGAAGGGGACAGCATAGGGCTGCAGAAAGTTTGTGAACTCCAAGACAGTGTTAACGTTTATGCCTTCTGATTCTTCTTTCCTCTTCAATGTCACAAGAGCCTGCTTGAGTTCTGTTTCTAAATACTCCAAATTGCAGCCATAGAATTTTGCCATTGAAGTCAGCTTTTGAAAATTCAAAAAACAATCTGCTTTTGGGTTAAGTGCCTGAATGTCTTCTATTACCACCAAGGAATCCCTTGAAAAACGTGATTTTAGTTCTGATATTATGTTGTCAAGAACAACAGAGAAAATGCTGTATAAAATCCTACTTTTTGCACAGTTGTGTTCGTTGATCCACTGTTTCCATTATAAGGCTGTCGTACCCTGTCTATACTGTGCCTATTGTACAGCGCTGCGGAATATGCTGGCGCTTTATAAATAAAGAATAATAATAATAAAAGGTGGTCGGCAATCTCTTCGTTTGCGAGGTGGTTTATCTCCTCCAGAGTCAGGAGTTTCTATTCCGCATTTAATGCACAAGTTTATTGCATCCACCCAAACCTTTTCTATTGCGGAAGATTGTACTGATCCTGTAGGGGTGCTGTCTCCATTTCGTACTTGTTCAAGTTCTTCAATAACAGTCTGGACGAGAAAGACTGCTGATGCCAAATCGAGATCTTTTGCTTGTAGCATATTGGATAACGTCTGTGTCCTTTTTAATATGTTTTCAAAAAGCACAAGTGATAGAATGAAATTAAAGTCAATGAAATTAAGGATGGAATTTGCTTTAATTCTTCTTTCTGTATTTTTCCCATCAGATAATAACTTAAGAGTTTCCAGGAGAGGCTTGAGTGTCTGAAGTACCGCTTTGCATGCAGCATATTGGCATGTCCACCTTGTATCACTTAATTGTTTTCGCTTAATAACGGGTTTTGTTGACATCTTTCTGAACTCTTTCAAACACTGAGTGAACCACGGATGTGCTGGAAAAAACGTAAAGCTTCTCCAACTTTGCAAAAAAATTCAGCTGCTTCAGCCACATTTTTAACAGTGTCAACAACAGCTAAATTAAGACGATGATTCATGCAATGGACATATAGAGCAGTAGGCACCTTTCTTTGAATCCTTGCTTGAACGCCATTTATCCTTCCACTCATTACTGCAGCCCCATCATAAGCTTGACCAACACATTCATTTTTATCAATCCCTAGTGAGGAAAGAACATCGAATATATAATCGGTCAATGATGCAGCATCAAGGCTATCTGTAAAATTTCAAAAACCTCTCATGGACAGCTTGATCAAAAAAATATCTTACAACAACAGACAACTGTTCGGCTTTGCTACGATCTTTGGTCTCATCTGCCAGGATAGAAAAAGGGCTGTCTTTTAGGCTGCTATGTCTTCTCTAACTAATGAAGCCATAACTGCTAAAAGTTCATTTTGAATGGACGGATGTAAATACCGAGCGTTTCTTGGTCCATTAAGTTTTTTTTCTACAATGCGATCTTTTTTAGCAATCAAGTACAAGATCTCTCTCACGTTTCCATGATTTAGATCATCGGAGTTGTAGCGATGCGCTCTTTGTGCAATTTTGTTTTTTGCTGTTAAAAGAAGGACTTCAGCAATTGTCTTAATATAATGGCGGTTTTCTCCCACCTCTCTGGCATGTGCTTTACTTAGGCCTTTCATGATGGTTGTATCCTTTTCTTCGTTTCATTTGAAATACTGCCACAGGATTCTTTATGGGACGTAGAGTTTTCGTGTTGCGGTATTCCCTTTTCATTTTCCATTGCATTTTTCGAGTTGGAAAAACCAACATTGACAAAAAGGTACTTTTTTAATTTCTCCGTGAATATATTTGGACACAGAAAAAAATCGACATGAAAAGCAGTATGCTGCATCCTGTGAAATTGAGTATTCCAGCAAGTTAAATGACTTGAACCACTGAGGTCGGAAAGAACGAAAGCTTGCTCCAATTTTTTTCTGTTGGTATTTTTTCAGTATTGGTTGTTTTGGTCCTTCAGTAGCACACTGACTGATGTCACAGGGCCCTGGTGGCTTGCTCTTGATGCCACCAGTTGGTCTATGTACCAAAGACTGATCATAATCACAGGATTCCCCATGAGCACTGTATTTATGCGAGCTTGTTGATGGCAAACTTGATTCATCAACCGGCGGTAACAGCTCAGGGTCCTCCTCATCTTCTTCTTCAGCAAAATAAAAATCGCTTTCTGGGGAATCAATTTCCACATATTCAATCTCTAAATCTGGATGCTTAGATTGCTGACTTTCATCCTGTTGCTCCTTCTCTGCAGCAGAATCTGATGCCTGCTTTTTAGTTAAAGATGAATAATAAGATCGTATTTCCATCGTCTGATGTTATTTTGACCTTCTACAGGTTCTAGAATACAAAAAAGGAAATGTTCCTTTCTGTCAATTCAGTCACACTTTATAAACTAGCTAGTTACCAAAGTTTGGCTTATTCCAAGGCTCAACAAATCCCAGGCACAATTCTAAAGTGAACAGCGATACTGCACTAACTCACCGTCACATTTCCCACGATGCCAGCAAGTGTGGAGGTGATCACATAATGCGTTATTACGCATTGTTCCATAAAAAAACTAAACCAGGGCAATGCTGCAAGGGGTGCAGGGGGTCCGTTGGACCCCTGCATTTCCATTCTTTACACCCCACAAAGTCATGTTAGGTGTCATTGGACAGGTCAGAGTTGTGTGAAACCAAACAAACCATGTTAGAGAAACCACATAATCATTATGGCTCGTGTCAGACGAACGCACAGAGAATGTCCGTCAGGGTGGATTTGATTTAAATCAAGTCGATTTAAATCATGATTTAAATCATGATTTAAATCACTAATAAAAAGGCTTGATTTAAATCAACTCGATTTAAATCATAATTTTTAAAGAGCAGCTGCCATCTCTATCCCGCAGCGGCTACCGTAGGTAGAGGAACTTCATTAAAAAATTGCCAAATTGGATCTCTTTTACGGCCTGCTGCCATTATAGGTTTTTTTCCTTCAAGGAAAGAATGTGATAAACCTCAGGTCATACACACAAAAAGATCCAAAGACTTGTCTGTCTGTGGCTGTGCAGTATTGTGCTCAGAAAGTTTCACTTTCATTTTGTAGTACTGCTTGTCTGCTTGCCACTTCTTCCTCACACTTAGTTTCACTTTCTTCTTGTGCAGATCTATTCCACTCCAAACAATCAGAAAAATATTGTTTCTATTCTATTCACTGAACTTCTTGAAACTTAGCACTGAAGGAGTTGATTCTGTATTCATAGGTTTGTAGAAGTTAGGATTAGGTGTTTTTCTCAACTTTGTTCAGGTTATCACATTTTTGCTGTGAAGAAGAGGCATGTGATCTCTGCTGAGTCAAATTCAGTTTTGAGAACTGCAAAAGTAAACCAAGTATCTGTGATAATATCTTGTAGGCAGAGAAACTGCCCAATACTCTTACAAAAACCTCTGGAAGAGCATGACATTGTGAATGGATTAATGGAATTTATTTACCAAAAAAATTAAACATACAGCCTTATTCTACATAATTAAAAAACGAATCTTTATTTCATGATGGAATAACCTTTGGATGGTAATATATTTTCCTCAAAAAGCATTTATTTAAAAAAATCTGATTTAAATCAAAAAAATCCGATTTAAATCAAAAAAAATCTGATTTAAATTAAAAAAAATCAGATTTTTTTGATTTTTTTAAAAAAATCATTGATTTTTATCCACCCTGATGTCCGTGTTGTCGCACATTCTAATGTTCGTGGTAGCATACAATTATGATCAATAGAGACCCACACACGAAGTACGTCTGCACAGGAGTGCGGATGCGGCAAACGGACGCAAGTTAGGCAAGAACGTAAAACCGCTAGAACGGACTTGCGGAGTGCGCCACGTCCGCATAGTAGCTTTGTGTGTGAGTGATGGAACGTAGTCAGACGGACTGCATTTTCGACGTCCAGCATTTTTGACGGACAAAATGTTTTTTCATATTAATTTTATTTCCCATCTACAACAGTAAAAAAAAATGTCAGTCACAAAAACGGACCGTGTGGCCACTACCTTGTCGTCAGTCAGAAAGTACATCTGTTGTGCATGGACGCACAGTGCACTCAGAATGCGCTCGTCTGACCCTAGACTAAATCATTTCTAATTTATTTCTTTTTTGTCCCAAAGCATTGACATTAGCCATTTGTCACATATAAAATTAGCAATACCACTGCTGCTGTTACTCACATTCTCTTTTCCCACACTGCAAACAAGCTATAGTTCTGTGACACGCTCCTATACACTGTGCTGCACATCAGATTTATAGTTCTGTGACACGCTCATATACATTGCGCTGCCCATCAGTTTTATAGTTGTGGCTCAGTGACACGCTCATATACACTGCGCTGCCCATCAGATTTATAGTTGTGGCTCTGTGACACGCTCATACACTGCCCAACAGATTTATAGTTGTGGCTCTGTGACACGCTCATACACTGCCCATCAGATTTAGGCTAGGGTCAGACGAGCGTGATTTCTACGGACTGTACGTCCGTGCACACGGACGTACGTCAGTACGGAAGACACAGTAGTGGTCACACAGTCCGTTTTTTTCACTGACAAATATTTTGACGGATGTAGGAGGGAAAATAAATTAAAAAGCAAAACCATTTTGTCCGTGAAAAAAATGCTGGACGTATAAATGCAGTCCGTCTGACCACGTTCCATCACTCACACACAAAGCTATGCAGACGTTGCGGATGCAGCGCACTTTGTGCGGCCGTTCTAGGGGTTGTACGTTCTTGCCTGCCTTGCGTCCGTTTGCCGTGGCTGTTGTGCGTCCGCAGTTCAGTGCGGACGTACTTCATGTGTCAGGCTCCAATGGACTTTCTTTCATGCTATCACGGACGTACTTTTAGGCGCAATCACGGACGTGAACACTACGCTCGTCTGACCCCAGCCTTATAGTTGTGGCTCTGAGACACGCTCATATACACTGCACTGCCCATCAGATTTATAGTTGTAGCTCTGCGACACGCTCATATACACTGCACTGCCCATCAGATTTATAGTTGTGGCTCTGCGACACGCTCATATACACTGCACTGCCCATCAGATTTATAGTTGTGGCTCTGCGACACGCTCATATACACTGCACTGCCCATCAGATTTATAGTTGTGGCTCTGCGACACGCTCATATACACTGCACTGCCCATCAGATTTATAGTTGTGGCTCTGTCACACTCTCATATGCACTGCACTGCACATCAGTTTTATAGTTGTGGCTCTGTGACATGCTCATATACACTGCACTGCCCATCAGATTTATAGTTCTGGCTCTGTGACACGCTCATACACTGCCCAACAGATTTATAGTTGTGGCTCTGTGACACGCTCATACACTGCCCATCAGATTTATAGTTGTGGCTGTGTGACACGCTCATACACTGCCCATCAGATTTATAGTTGTGGCTCTGTGACACGCTCATATACACTGCACTGCCCATCAGATTTATAGTTGTGGCTCTGTGACACGCTTATACACTGCCCAACAGATTTATAGTTGTGACACGCTCATACACTGCACTGCGCATCAGATTTATAGTTGTGGCTCTGTGACACGCTCATACACTGCCCATCAGATTTATAGTTGTGGCTCTGTGACACTCTCATATACACTG
Organism: Leptobrachium leishanense; assembly: GCA_009667805.1. Taxonomy (NCBI): domain Eukaryota; kingdom Metazoa; phylum Chordata; class Amphibia; order Anura; family Megophryidae; genus Leptobrachium; species Leptobrachium leishanense. The sequence goes on from CM019065.1 coordinate 249,301,338, forward strand.
CACTGCCCATCAGATTTATAGTTGTGGCTCTGTGACACGCTCATACACTGCCCATCAGATTTATAGTTGTGGCTCTGTGACACGCTCATACACTGCCCATCAGATTTATAGTTGTGGCTCTGTGACACGCTCATACACTGCCCATCAGTTTTATAGTTGTGGCTCTGTGACACGCTCATAAACACTGTGCTGCCCATCAGATTTATAGTTGTGGCTCTGCGACACGCTCATACACTGCCCATCAGATTAATAGTTGTGGCTCTGTGACACGCTCATACACACTGCGCTGCCCATCAGATTTATAGTTGTGGCTCTGTGACACGCTCATATACACTGCACTGCCCATCAGATTTATAGTTGTGGCTCTGTGACACGCTCATATACACTGCAATGCCCATCAGGTTTATAGTTGTGGCTCTGTGACACGCTCATAAACACTGCGCTGCCCATCAGATTTATAGTTGTGGCTCTGCGACACGCTCATACACTGCCCAACAGATTTATAGTTGTGGCTCTGTGACACGCTCATACACTGCCCATCAGATTTATAGTTGTGGCTCTGTGACACGCTCATATACACTGCACTGCCCATCAGATTTATAGTTGTGGCTCTGTGACACTCTCATATACACTGCACATCAGTTTTATAGTTGTGGCTCTGTGACACGCTCATAAAAACTGCGCTGCCCATCAGATTCATAGTTGGGCAGTGTATGAGCGTGTCACAGAGCCACAACAGATTTATAGTTGTGGCTCTGTGACACGCTCCTATACACTGCACTGCCCATCAGATTTATAGTTGTGGCTCTGTGACACGCTCATACACTGCCCATCAGATTTATAGTTGTGGCTCTGTGACACGCTCCTACACTGCCCATCAGATTTATAGTTGTGGCTCTGTGACCCGCTCATACACTGCCCATCAGATTTATAATTGTGGCTCTGTGACACTCTCATATACACTGCACTGCACATCAGTTTTATAGTTGTGGCTCTGTGACACGCTCATACACTGCCCATCAGATTTATAGTTGTGGCTCTGTGACACGCTCCTATACACTGCACTGCCCATCAGATTTATAGTTGTGGCTCTGTGACACGCTCATACACTGCCCATCAGATTTATAGTTGTGGCTCTGTGACACGCTCCTACACTGCCCATCAGATTTATAGTTGTGGCTCTGTGACCCGCTCATACACTGCCCATCAGATTTATAATTGTGGCTCTGTGACACTCTCATATACACTGCACTGCACATCAGTTTTATAGTTGTGGCTCTGTGACACGCTCATACACTGCCCATCAGATTTATAGTTGTGGCTCTGTGACACGCTCATACACTGCCCATCAGATTTACAGTTGTGGCTCTGTGACACGCTCATACACTGCCCATCAGATTTATAGTTGTGGCTCTGTGACACGCTCCTACACTGCCCATCAGATTTATAGTTGTGGCTCTGTGACCCGCTCATACACTGCCCATCAGATTTATAATTGTGGCTCTGTGACACTCTCATATACACTGCACTGCACATCAGTTTTATAGTTGTGGCTCTGTGACACGCTCATACACTGCCCATCAGATTTATAGTTGTGGCTCTGTGACACGCTCATACACTGCCCATCAGATTTACAGTTGTGGCTCTGTGACACGCTCATACACTGCCCATCAGATTTATAGTTGTGGCTCTGTGACACGCTCATACACTGCCCATTAGATTTATAGTTGTGGCTCTGACACGCTCATACACTGCATTGTCCATCAGATTTATAGTGGTGGCTCTGACACGCTCATACACTGCATTGTCCATCAGATTTATAGTTGTGGCTCTGACACGCTCATACACTGCCCATCAGATTTATAGTTGTGGCTCTGTGACACGCTCATACACACTGCGCTGCCCATCAGATTTATAGTTGTGGCTCTGTGACACGCTCATATACACTGCACTGCCCATCAGATTTATAGTTGTGGCTCTGTGACACGCTCATAAACACTGCGCTGCCCATCAGATTTATAGTTGTGGCTCTGCGACACGCTCATACACTGCCCATCAGATTTATAGTTGTGGCTCTGTGACATGCTCATACACTGCCCATCAGATTTATAGTTGTGGCTCTGTGACACGCTCATATACACTGCAAATGTCAGTCTGGGGTTTCTTTGTTTTTTTTTTGCTGGGTTAGGGTTGATTTTTTTTTTTTTTAAACTATTAAACAGGCCATGACATGGGGTGATCTGTTCTCACTCACCAGCTTTGACTGTCTACTGTACTGTCTAGTGCTGCTGCTGCGGGCTGTCAGGGTCTCTCTCTGTCTCCCCTGATCCGCTCGGCGCTCCTCTTCTCTGCGTCAGCCAGGCAGCCTATGGTGGGTGCAGCTGGGACAGGGCATGCGGCTTGACGAGGAAGTCACGAGGCGCACCGGCTGTGATGCACGCCATGTGAGGGGGGCCGGATGTTGCCCGGCCGCCATCTTTAATCGTACGCTGGCGGCCGCCGCTTCGCACTGCAAGTGCGTCGGCGGTCTGGGGCCTTGCTGATTTCTGGCGGGGGGGGCAAACGGGGGGGCAAGGTATAACCTAGGGAGGGCAATTGCCCCCCCTTGCCCCCCCGTAGCGACGCTTATGGTGACCTCACAAATGCGCTTCTGGAAGAATGGTCAAAAATTCCCATAAACACACTCCTAAACCTTGTGGACAGCCTTCCCGGAAGAGTTGAAGCTGTTATAGCTGCAAAGGGTGGACCGACGTCATATGAAACCCTATGTATTAGGAATGGGATGTCACTTAAATTCATATGCGACTCAAGGCAGGTGAGCGAATATTTTTGGCAATATAGTGTATATGTTACGGGTAAAGCCCGAAGTGCGGTTAATCCTAGGATTACCCAGATAATCCTAGCAATACCCAGGCGTCATTAGCAAAAGTCCGAAGTGAAATTAAATTTCGGACTTTACCCAGGTAATCTGCAAAGTATCCAGAGGCCTCTGGGTACTCCGGTTTTCTGCACTGTTTTAACCGGGTAATTCACACATTACCCTAGTGTTGCTGGATAAAGTGTGATGTGCAACGAAACATCGGACTTTAACTGGGTAATCTGCAAAGTATCCAAACGCCTCTGGGTACTCCGCTTTTCTAGGATTTTCAGCAGGTTATAGTTTACTGAATTCCGAGGACTACCCGGATAAAGCTGCAAACTGTTAGCTGACTGATGACAAAAAAAACAAACACAATTTTGTTATTTTTAATGAAATTGTATCCACCGTCACTAACCACACTAAATAACTGTCATGTAACTCTGTGCATTAATTGTCTGAAAATTAATTTATGAAGATATCATTTTTATAGATCATTCCCCCAGCTCATACATATGACCCCAGCTGTCATAGATATGCCCCCCAGCTCATGGATTTGCCCCCAGATCATAGATTATGCTCCAGCTCATGGGTTTGCCCCCCAGCTCATTTATTATGCCCCCAGCTCGTGCATTATGCCCCCAGCTCTAATAGATATGCCCCCCCAGCTCATAGATTTGACCCACAGCTCATGGATTTGACCCACAGCTCATGGATTTGACCCACAGCTCATGGATTTGACCCACAGCTCATGGATTTGACCCACAGCTCATGGATTTGCCTCAGCTCATGGATTTGCCCCCCAGCTCATGGATTATGTCCCAGCTCATTGGTTTGCCCCCCCCTCCCAGCTCGTGGATATGCCGCCCAGCTCACCTGGAGCTCTCCGCGATCATACTTAGCTTCCTGAGCGACGCCGGGAAAGTCTTTGCGCGTGCGCTCGCTGGAAGGCCCCCAGCCGCGATCACGTGGGACTACATGATCACGGCTGGGGGCCTTCCAACAAGCGCACGCGCGGAAACTTTCCCGGCGTCGCTCAGGAAGGTAAGTATGAAAGAACGCGGAGAGCAGCTGCAGGGCCTGTCCGAATGCCCATAGAGCATTCGGACAGCCGCCCCAGCCCCTCGGATGCCGGCAAGCCGGCTCAATGCCGGCTTCCGGTATCGGGGGTACTGCAGGAGTACCAAGTACTCCTGCAGTACCCGGTATCGGCACCGATACCTATACTAGTATCGGTGCAACCCTATTCATTATATCCTTAATACATTTTAATGTTTGAACAGAAAATACGTATCTGGTCAGCGCGAGACAGACGCATGGAGACTCGAAGGCTTCTCAAATGACGTCATCCATAATATAACATAATGGGATAAAAACAGAAAACACAAATCTAAGTGCAGTAGATTAACAAGATTAGTAAATCTTAGACGAATCTGTTATGGTTGTTCAACTCACAAACGAAGAGCCCAAGCACTGGCTCTGAGTGGGTAAACGCCTTTGGGTTGTTAGTCTGGAAAGGTTTCTCAGGTAACTCACTCCTTGTTATTGGAGGTATCTCATCGCATCCATTCAAGATGGGGAAGAGAAAGAAACAGGACTTTGTATACCTGGCGTAATATTCAATAATATGAGACCATAGCGATTGGAAACTCACATGTGGTGGAGCTATTCCGAGCTCGAAACGAACAGCTTATGGGTTTCGTAGGTCAAACCCAATAAAGACCCAAAACATGCAGGAACTGGTTCTTCTTTTTAAAAATTTATCAAAATAATAAACAAATAAAACTAGACTACCGTCCAGAACGCGTTTCGCCGTCGAAATACGGCTTCATCAGCTGGTCCTTACAATAATGAACCACTATGCATGTTTATATACTGAAAAGTTAACACAATTAAGAAAAAACGTCCCCACATGTGCTTAATTGGTGGTCAGCGTGCGTTCTTGGCCTCTTCCTGAAGTTCCGATATATCTCCGGTCATCGGCGCCATCTTGCGCAGGCGTGATAGACGCTTCCGCGTTCCACAGTGCGTTTCATAACCTCACATCCTGTATCGCGGAACAGTGTGCGTTCCATTGTAGGCACACGCACTTCCGGTGTTACGTTCCTCTGAAATTAGGTTGCGATAAGGATATAACAAATGCATTGCATAAGGGAAATATAAAGAAAGGATCACCTATATCAGTAGGATCCAGGTGAATCCTAATCTAAGCAGGCTGTCCTCCATTAGCAGCGTTGAACGTGTCCTAATCACGCACACATGCCACTATGCCGCCGCAGCGCACTCTGTACGTCAGTACTAGCGGTTCTGCGTTCTCAAAAAAAATGCGTTCATTTCCCACTTGTGTTGCACGGCCGGACTTTCGTGCGGCCGTGCTTTGTATATTCCCTGACATTGCCCGGCATTTGTTGCTACTGCGGCCGTGATTAAGTGCGCCTAAACGCACGTTAAAAATGCGTTCGTCTGACCCCAGCCTTAGCCTTGAGATTAGTCCTGTGGTCTAGATCAGTGATTTAAACATTTTCATGTCTCTGTACACTGGTAATGAATAGAAAAGTTGTCATGGCCGATTAGCAGTTTACAAAGGATATAGTTTTTCATTTATAATAAAAAGGAATATCAAGATGTTAAATGTCTATTTAAAGTTCTATTTCATAATACATCTTTGCTTTGTGCCATTGCTCCATTACAGCCACATTGTGTCACTGTCCTGTTACTCACACAACACATTCTGCCTTAAGGCCCCGTTCACACTGTGCGATTTGAAAGTCGCGCGACTTTCCGCGCGATTTTCATATTCGCAACATGGTGCGATAATGTCTCGTGACATCGCTGTTTTGTGCGAGTTTTGCAAAGTACCACCAATACAAATCGCAGATAGCAAATCGCAAAAAAAGGGTCATGTACCAGCGACATGCTTCTGCGACGCGCGACGTCGCGCGGCAAGATGTGAACAGCTCCATTGAAATGCATTGGAGAAGCTACATAGTGCAAAGTCGCGGCAAAATCCGCGCGATAAATCGCAGTGTGAACAAGGCCTAACACGTTTGAAAATCATTGCTGTAGATGGTGTCCTGTATCCTGCACAGTTTCACACAAGGTTTGCGTTAGCAAACCGACATAAATGTCCTTTGTATTCATTTTGTAAGTAAATGGATTAATACGTGACTTTCATTCATACTACGCAAAAACACCCAGTTGCATGTGTCCTGCACATTTCTAAGGGGGTTATTCGGAGATCACCGAAATGTTGCCGACATTTCAGTGCTCTCTCGTTCCCCGCACTTCCCTGCACTACAGGGAATCCATGTTCCCCACCCTGCGGTGAAGTCAGCATTCACCACAGGATCATCAGAGTGCAGGGAAAACCCGCCACAATCCCACCGAAAACCAGCTGGAACCGCCACAAAAAACACGTCGGAAAAGCCGACAAGCTGACGAACGGGGTGAAAAAAAACAAAACAACAATACGCTTGAAAGTGTCAAAATTGAAAGACTGTTTGGAAAAAAAACTACTGAACGAAAATGCCTGGAATAAAGGTCCTATGAATGATAATAAAAAGGTCTGTTACAGAATAAAGAAAGAAACACTTTAAAAAAAAAAAAGTTTTTTTTTGCCGAAAAATGCCTAAAAGATCCCAAAAAAAAAAAAATCAATAAAGAGACTTTTTACTGCAGATTAAAATAATAAATGGTTTATTGGTTATTGGATAAAAACAGGAATATTTTTAACATTGAAGCCTATGGGGTTCGCCTGAATAAACTTGCCTAATGAAAACACCAAACAGAAGGGCATTTTGGCAACTTTTCACTGCTGTTCGGTGTTCTCTGAATAGATTAACATTGCTTCTCTATGGGGGATTTCACTGCCTTCTAACAGCTGGCAGTTCGGCAAATTGCTGGCAGTTCGGCAAAATTTGGTTAACTGCCAGCTCTGAATAGCCCTGAAACAGGAATGTACTGGCCATAGGGATTACAGGGAGATTCCCGGTGGGCCGATTGCTCAGTGGGCTGGTGTGAATGCTGGTTCACCGCGTAGCTCGCACTGCCCTTAATGGGTGAGGTGAGAACTTCCTCACCATCTGTAAAACAGAACAGTCTGCCGCGGTCTCATATTGGGGTCACCATGCCGGGGAGACGCATTGCGCATCCGCTTCACCTTAAAGGGACACTCTAGGCAACATGACCACCTAAGCTATTTTAGGTGGTCATGATGCCCGGAGTGTTCCCTTGCCTGTCCCTCCTGCCTCCGCTCAGGCGATCGTCAGGAAAGGCTGAAAACAGCTGAGAGAGGCGGAGGACTTTACTCCGCCCTCCCAGCTGTCAGTCAGCAGAGCGGGAATCATATTTCCCGCTTCTGCCGACTTTTGCCGAGTAGGAGACGTCATCGCGCTTTCAGCGCGATGACGTCTCCAACTCACCGCAGAAGCTGGCGGCTCCCTCTGAGGGTTAGTGTTGCGCGCATCCTCTTGCGCGCAACACTAATCCTCAGAGGGAGCCAGGAGGAAGCCTGCCGATTGGCTGGCTTATGTGAGAGGCGCGCATGCGCGCTTCTCACGTAAACCAGAAGCCAAGAAGCATGAAGAAGGACGGGAGCAGAAGATGAGGGAGGGGAGTATAAAAAAAAAAAAAAGACGCCGCTGGAAGGAAGAGGATTTTAGGGTAAGTACTACAGTTACAAAAAAAAAACGAAAGATTTATTAAGGGAATAGGGATAGGTTAGGATAATGTAAGCGGGCTGCCTGCATACATTTATACTTCAAGTAAATTAGGCAAATTAATATATGTATTTTGTGCAAGTAAAAAAAGTAACAAATACAACAATTTGCCCTGGGGTGGGGAGGGGTACTCTAAATTTAAAAACTTTTAATAATAAAAATCAATAATTTTAAGACCACATAAGACAGGCAATTGCCATGTCATTAATATAAATAACAAATTATTGGGGGGCGTGGCCGGACGCTGTGGAGAGAAGCTGTGTTTGGGCGAAGCTCTGATCTTTATCCCTGAAATTGGGGTATTTTCGGTGTTTTTCTTGCTGATTTTTCACTTTTTGTGGTCTCTACGGGTCTGGCTATCGGGTGTTTGCATTCCGGAGCCCGCGTTGTCCCCCCCTCCGGAACAGAGACTCATATTTGGACGGTTTCCTAACGGCCTCGGAGCGCGCTGACGGCCATCTTGAGGCCTTCTCCCTGGCGACTTTCTCCACTCTGCAGATTCCTTCGGGGGCTCTGATTCCCGGTGGAGGTACGGCGCTAGCTGTGGAGGTGGTGGGCCCACGCCTCTCGGCTGCGTTGGAGATCCACCGGGAGCAGGACATAGATGGATGCGTGGCTCAGAGGCAAGAAGATACCCCTCCCCCTGCTGGGGCTGCGTGTGCTATGCTGACTTACCTGGATGCTTGCTTGTCGCTGCTCTCGGGTCCCGATGAGGGGGTGCTCACGAGAGGGGACTGGCGCCGGCTGATGACCGCGGTGCACAACGACAAGTGTGTAGAGGCTGAGGCCACACGAGCGTTCCTACCTGCTGCTGCTTTCCTGATAGGCAACGAGGATGTCCATCTGCCAGCTGCCGGGATCTGCGGTGCCGGATCTGATGGCCTGGACGAGGGGCTGGTCCTGGATCCTTCCCCCCTGGGAGCGAATCTTGGTTCTGGCGCTGGACCTGGGCCGGGTGCCTGTGGGGTGACTGCTGAGCAAGCTGATGTGGATCCCCCTGAGTCGGCGGAAGAAGTAGTGCGGCCTGGGACTGTCGGTGGCGCACTGGGACTCTCTTGGGCCTACAGCACTGTTAAGGGGACCGTTGGAGTTGCCCGGAGGCAGTTTGGTCGAGGTGCCCCCTGCGGTTTTGAAATCGTTGCTGGAGACGCTACCGGAGCCCTGGGGAAGCGGATTGCCCTGCATGTCCCCTGTGCAGCTGATGTGCCCGGGGATGGGATCTGTTACGCTCGGTGGCTGGATACGGGCTGAAGACCCCTGCTCGCCTCGATGCATTCATCCTCACCGATGCTGAGATGCTCCCTCCACACTGAGTTTTTCTTGCAGTCTGCCATTTCTGACTCTTATAGTTCACAGTCTTAGTTCCCCTAGCAATGTTTCCTCCCTGATGACATTTGTGAATGCTTATCTATGTTTCTTCTCATGATGACCCTCAGATGAGACACTTTCTTGACTGTTGAAACGATTTCTTGTTGTTCTTGCCTCCCCTCTGTCTTTCTTTCTCCCCCCCCCCTCTGTGGGCATTTGTCTTCTGCTGACACTTACCCAACCACTGATGGTGTGTTCCCCCCCCCTTTTTTTTTTTTTTTCTCTCTCTGGCAATATCCGAGTTGCACCGGGGTGCGCCACTGTGGCATTCACCATGGCTCTGTCTGCCATATCTGGCCCTCGGGCTCTCGGGCCTCGTGACATTGCCCTTCCATGGCCTCTTCCGGGAGCGAGCCAGGAACGTCACGTAGATGGTCTTTGCCACTTTACCTTCTCTTTATTTTATTATAGTTTCTTTAATTTTCCACCATCCACTGGTATGGGGTAACTGAAGTGTAACCTCCCCCCTCCTCTTTTCTTCCTTTCATGTACCTCTTCCTGCTCATTCTTTTGATGTACCTTATGGACCTTTGGTCCTTCGCGACTGCTACCCTGCAATGTCTTTTTGTAGCGTACTTTTCTTGCATTTGTTGTACCACTGCTGACTTCTCAAAATAAAAACATTTTGAATACAAAAAAAAAAAATAACAAATTATTTCAAATAATTAGTTACAAACATTTATGAAGTGCCACCAAGTTGCGAAGTGCTGTACAATGAGAGAGCGCAAATAACAAATATACTTACAAGGAACAGTAGGAGAGAGGACCCTGGTCCAGAGGTTAATGCAGCCATGCCATGATTGATGCCGTTTATTTATAATTATTATATTTCTTCTCCCCACATATATAATCATCCCCAGGTCCCCCCATGTATAAAATTAATAATCCCCATATATAAATAATCCCCAGTTCCCCTCATACCTCGTTTCCATCATCCTGTTAAAGTTCTGGCGAGCTGTCGCTGTCCATCATGCTGAGGAGGAGGGGTTATACCCGCTCCCCTTACTCTATTGGACAGCCACCGCCAACCGACATCTTCCATCACACTGTGCCCAGAGCAAGGAGCAGGCGCAGCGTGATGATGGGAATAGAGCCAACAGTGGCCAACCGGTGGAGTCTGGATCAGAGCCGGCTGCGCCCTAGCGGGAGCACCAGCCCAGGAGCCACAGCAGGGCATTGAAAGAGCCGCATGCGACTCTGGAGCCGCGGGTTGCAGACCCCTGCTCTACAGCAACTCCGGTATCTGCAGAGCGATTGGTTGAGCGATTCGGTTGGTTTATATAGAGTGTGTGTGTGTGTGTGTGTGTGTGTGTGTGTGTATATATGCATAGTTAGAGTGGGCCGGGCTGGATAAAGTCAAGGGCTGATTTTTTTTTTTTTGTCCCAGTCCAGCCCTGCCCCGAAATGTCACCGTATGGGGAAATTACCCGTTCGGGGCCAGATCGGCTCTCTCTGAATAACCCCTTAAGTGTCTTCTAGTCTGTACTTTTGTTGTTGTTGATGACTGGCTTGATAGTTTTTTTTTTTTTTAGTACTTGACATTTATTAAAAATTCAAACGGGAGATGGTATAGATCGCAAAAAAAATGGGGGATTACATTGGTGATCAACCAAATTCAATTTAGATAAAACCCAGGGCGAAATATATGCAATGATTAGAATATCTCTCATCTTATAAATGTAGGGTAAAACATTGTGATAAGTGATCTGACGTTATGTTGGCAGAAATGTCGAGAGAGACCTGTACTTATCGTGGCTTGATTTTTTTTTTTTTTGTGTGTCTCCGTTAACCCTGACCTTGGCTTGCTGAACACGTGCGTATTTGCTGCTTTCATCATTCAGAGGTGTATCTTTGTTGAGTCGGTCCATTCTTAAGGGTTGAATACATCTCTTTTATTGCCTCCTTTTAGGGTTTTGGCTTTTACTTTTGTGTAAAGGTTAAGGTGAGATTGAGACAATTTTGTAGTAAAGTGTACAATTCCCTTGACAGTTCTGCATTGCTATCAGGGTATAGAATAAACACCTGTGCGATCTGATATAGCTTATAAAAAAATATAGAGTAAAAGCACAGGGGCCGCTTAGCGCTGAGCGCAGCTCAACAATTGTAGTTGATTTGCATTAGTTTGGTTACCGTGTGTGAGTGAGCGTATCCGCTGCTTTACCGTATAGAGTGATCACTCTTTAACGTGCCATATATTTGGACTGAAACCTTGACTGCCCCTCACTGTCTCTTACTAGTTTCATAATACCACGTGAACATAGTTCAATTGACCACAACATGGGGTGCGGATTAAGATTCTGTTATTTTCTCTATTGTTTGACGTGGTTACATAGTATAAAACAAAGGCAGTTACAAAACGTCATACTGCGGCACTTTTCAGCAAATCATAGACAATACAGATAAGGAAGGCATGCATTTTATTACTGCATAAATCACATTCAAGGCACTTATGAATATAAAAGAAAAAAAGATCTTATCACAGAATTCCAGAAATTAGGTAAAATGCAGTAAATGAAACTTAATTAGCCATTAGAGTTTCAGGAACAGATCTTTGAGGCATGTTCAAGCTTTGCAGAGAGGTATGCTTTTTTAACTTTAGCCAGGCCTACTTTAAATTCCTGCCAATTTCCATGTATCCATACATGAAACACAGATAAGGGAAATGGAAAGTTAACCCTTTTAGTCTGGCTATTTATAACAGATACTCAGCTAATTCAGAAATTTAGACTTGGTTGTAAATCTTGTAAATGTGAAATTGCCATGGCAAAGCATTGAGTTATCTAATCGCAAAGTGAATTAATGTGCCTGAATGTGTAGGTGAAACTGGGCTGTAAGTTAGTTGTTCATCTGACTCCCTATTGAAATGTTGCTGTTATGCATTTGTCTTGAAGAGTGCTTTGTGGGCCTGGAGCTGAAGGTTTTGGTGCAGATCTGCTACTTAGCTTTGGCAGATACTCTGAATAACCCTGAGAGGTGAAAACTAGGAGAATGACTGGAGAAGTGAAAACTCTAGGTCAAAATAGTCGATTTGGAGAGAGATAAATGGGAGAATTTTTCTGGTTTGGCTATTTTGACCTAGAATTTTCACTTCTTCAGTCATTCTCCTGGTTTTCACCTCTCTCTGAATATAACCCTGACTGTGTTTTCCTGGACACATACACTTTATTCACGGGGATCGGCAGTGCATGAAAAATGCAACCCTGCAGCATGCAGAATTTGTAAAGTACAAGTTACTAATCCAACATCAATCCCAGATAACCTGCTTCGATTAGAAACTTGATTCACCTCCTGCGATATTTGAATCATGCATGCAGGGGAGCACCTTCCCTGTGCTCTTCCTCTGCATTAAATTTTAATAACAGGGCTATGCAGAGAGAGGTGAAAACCTTGAATGTCTGGAGAATTGAAAATTCTAGGTCAAAATAGTCCAACCAGAAAAATTCCCCCATTTATCTCCCTTTCCAAATTGGCTATTTGGTCTAGATTGTTCTCTTCTCCTGCCAGTTCAAGGTTTTCACCTCTCTCTGAATAGCCCTGAATGTGTCCAAAACATGGCCCATCCGACAATCCCATCTCCAGTTTAGTTTTGCCCTATCCATCTCACCTTTACTTTTACTTTGTTCTATATGTGTCACTCTCCTGTAGGGGCTTGTGTCCTGCCAATCTTAACATCGCACTTCGCATTTTTCTTATGCATTTCTGGGTTAGAATCACTTGGTGCCATCATATGTAAATTATCTTTGGCCTAATTTGTAGAATGGGTCTAGAGTTGTTGCTTCAATACCCCGTATATTAAAAGGGATACTCTATATTAAAAGTAGAACCCCTCTTTTTGACCCTAAATAATTAGGCAGCAGCTACTGACAGCCTTTGCCCAATTATTAAAAAAAGATATATTTCCTTTTTTACCTTACCTTTTCTCCCAACCCACGCACTGCTCCTCTTTGGCTCATGGTCTCCTGAACCCAGAAGTCCCTGAAGCTATCTAACGCAATTTGCTCTCCTATGCATCTTGCATATGCGCCACTATGGGACTTAGCACCTGCGCAGTACAAGGAATGGGAGCTGCGTGCATTGTGCGAGCTGGCACAATCTCAGCATGTTAATGTCACTTCTGGTGACTGGCAGGTGGGAAATTAAAAAAATTATGGCTACTGGTCTTCCCCTTCACCCACTGTTTTCAGCCTGATCGGAGCAGCTGGGGGGGGGGTTACTTATCACATCCTGACCACTTTAAAACTATATAGTTGTCAGTGGCGTGGGCTGGGGGGGCCGTGGCCCCGGGCGCCAATTTTCTTAGGGGCGCATAATTTCAAAAGAAAATTTGCGCCCCTAAAAGTTCCCAACAAGCAGGGCCCATGTTTCCCTGACTCCAGGCGGCATGTTGATTTGGGGTGGTGTTTTGCTGCTCCTCTCTGAGGCCTCAGCAACTCCAAGGGTGCCAAAGATTGTAACCCTTTACTCTATCGGGTTTGTGGCAGGGGAGCAGAGAGGCTGCTGCACGCGAAGCTGCTCCGCCCCCTGTCACTCTGTGCCGGTGTTCTGAGAACAGGAAGTGAGAGCTGCCCACGTGAGTGAGCTCCCGCGCTTTGCCTGCCTGGGAGCTGCGTGTCTGCAAGCAACATGTCCAGTAAGGAGCCCTACCTCTGTATCCTAAGGAGCAGAGTAAGTTTTTTTAAAGATTTGCCTCAAGCTATTTTATAATTGCAGGTGCGGGCTGGGAGTCTTTAATGCACAGCTCTGCACCTTCTGATGGGATGGGAGCAGGGGGTTAATGGAGGCTGGGGGGAGCACTCGTTTATGACACCTGGAGCAACAGCAGGAGAAACTTACACATCTCATCATTAATCATCAGTGCATATCAATCAACATGCCTGGCATAAAACAGGAGTTCCAGGCTTGTCCAAACAACTAATAAGCTAAACATGCATAATGCAGGCTAAGTTTGTTTTGTAAAATAAGACCAGAAAAATATGCTAAAAAATATATAAAATCAGCTTTGCTTGAATAAGAGGTATCCGCACATACACACACACCTTGTTTGTTGATTTTTCATTGTTTTTAAATCTAGTAATTATTTGCACCTTCTAATGGGGGAGCACTCATGTTTAGTATGACACCCAGAGCAACAGCAGGAGAAACACTTTAATAAAATTATTTGGTGGTAGCTGGCCAATTGCCAACGAATTGCACCAAATGGTGAATTTCACCATATGGTGCAATTTCGTGGCAATTTGTCTATTCACAACACTAAGGGGGGGCGCAATTCTTGCCTTGCCCTGGGCGCTGACAACCCACGCTACGCCACTGATAGTGGTCAAGATGAGAAGAGTGCCGCTTTAGTGCTCCAGATGTTTAGGAGCTATATTGCCCACGATCCAAAACATCTGGAGGATCAAGGTTGTCTACCCCTGATGTACTCGTACATTCTTTTACTGAATGCATCCTGCAGTTTCTGTTTTGTCTTTTTTCCCATAGCACACAATTCAATTACTTGGTCCCAATGTGACTTGTGAAGGGTTAATCAGTGCTAGTGGCAAATAGCAGTTTCATAATATCCATTCATAGCAGGATCTTGTCAAGACATTATGTTGGAGCCTCTGTCTACTCTGCTCTTCTTTTATCGGCTTCTCTTGTCCAAGTCAGAGTATGCACCCAGAGAGTACGTTTATAGGATACTTTGAGTATAAGAGCTTTGTATCCTGTCAGCCCATCTATGGGAAGTTATGTGTGTATTATTGGCCCATATCAGACAGTACCAAGATATGGTAAATGGCCTGGCCTGCTCTAGTCTGTTATTTGAAGAGGGCTTTCACACATTGTATGACATAGTGAGCTGAATAGTTTTCAATACTTGATTGCCGCTCAAAAAAACATTGGTTGTATTAATAGCACTCTTCAAGGTAATATCTCATGTTTTTTGCTGTCACATAAAAATCTCAATGCTTTTCTTAAAGGGATATGCATATCTAGAAATATTTTTTTTTAAAATTAACATTTAAACCCCTTTATACCTATAGACAAACTAGAATATGTGATCCGGCCCCAAGGGGTTAATGCCAGGTACCGTTTGGAAGGGCCGGCTGTGCCCTTCCAAACGGTGCCTGACTTTAAACTGTGGTCCCCGGCGATCGGGAGGGAGAGAGGTGTTACAAAGGTGTGCCTTTGTTACTTTGGTCCCAGCTCTCTGCAGGTCATTCGCTATGTCCCCCCGTGTGGTTCTGCAATTTTTGCTCACCGTTCTTGTGATCATTTTGACCCCACGGGGTGAGATCTTGCGTACCCGAGCAGCCGCACAGACCAGAGATGAATAAGTGGATCAAAAGTCTGGTTGACCGCTTAATCTCCTACACCCAAGTCTTGAAAGGCAGTTAAACTTGATACACTGCCACAAATGGAAGCCCCAGAAGTGCAACAAGAGGCCCATGAGCCTCTGCTTCCTAATACTATCTTTGAGAGAATGAAAAGACCGTTTGAACAGAGGATCTTAATATGTATCGGAATTGTTATTCTATTTTTGACAGTCTTGACAATTTTTGCGGAGTTACTCTTCCCAATCCAATTTCTTAAGGGATTGTTGCCAACCCCAATTGTGTTAACACCAGACTCTGATGTGACTGTTCCACCGGCGTATGGCCGCCAGAAACAGGAATTAACCAGACCAGAGGATAACTTGCTTATTAAGTTCACATATGCGTATGCCAGAAAATCAGGATATGAATCTTGTTGGGTGTGTAATAAACTGAACCAGGGGTCAGTCATTCCTACTCTAGCTGTACCCCTTAACTTGTCCAGCTTCCAGGTCAACAAGAGTGTTGTGGCACCTGGCGTGCTTAAAATGACAAAGCGCCTAATCATGCCAAAAACAAACCAAACTATTCAGATCACTAATTGGGCTTACTTCCCTTTATGCAGGGCCGGACTGGCCTACCGGGATAGCAGGAGGAATCCCGGTAGGCTGCTTAATTTTTTGGGCCGCTGGGGAGCCGTGTGGCCAGAGAGAAGAACATGAGGACAGCTTCGGCATCCGGCTCCTCCCCTACTAATCCCCATCATCGTCTAGCACACTGTGTGCATGGAGAGGGAAAGGGGGTGAGCTCAGCCGTACATGGAGCATGATTAAGCATTGGCTCCAACATGTGGCAATCTGTTCAGGGCAGCGTTTTTCTGCCCCTGTCAGAGACATGCTGCTGCAATTGCTCCTCCCCATCCTCCTTCACAGCTTCCTGTCCCCGCTGCACAAGGGAGGAAGGAGTGAGAGGTGAAGAGAGCAGGGCCAGCCTGTGCAGCAGCAGCTCCTATCCTGGACATCCTATTACCAGGTAATTCCTTGCGGACCAAAGCAGCGTTTTTTTATTTGAGCAGCTCCACACAGTGTAAGGAGCAGGGAAGCCAGGCTGCTCCAGACATCTACAAAGCTGCTGGCTATGACAGCCACTGTGTGCAGTGTCTGCATGTGCACCCTCCCGCCTCCCCCTCTCTCTGTAGAGTGAGTGAGAGATGGGCAGGAGAGGAAGAGGTGCGTTTTATTTATTTATTATTTGAGCAGCTCCACACACACACACACACACACACACACACACACACACACACACACACACACACACACTGTAAGGAGCAGGGAGGCCAGGCTGCTGGAGACAGCTACAAAGCTGCTGGCTGCTCCCCTGCCCCCATATTTTCAGAGATATCTATAACAGAGTATTTTCTTTTCAGGTAAAGGAATCTGTCAAGAACAAAATTTGGCACTTCCAAAATAAATGCATTTCTACATGTTTGGGTGCAGGGGAGCAGCCATTTTGTCACAGCCAGCAGCTTTGTAGCTGTCTCCAGCAACCTGGCCTCCTTGCTCCTTACTGTGTGTGTGCACAGAGCTGCTCAAATAATAAATAAAATAAATGCACTTCTCCCTCGCCCATCCGTAACTCACTCTGCAGAGAGGGGGAGGAGGGAGGGGGCACATGTAGGCACTGCACACTATGATTGAAGGTGTGTTTGTGTACGGGGGGGGGGAATCACAGACAGTGAGAGAGAGGATCACAGAGAGAAGGGGGAAGTCACAAAGAGACAACACAGGGGTCACAGAGAGAAATAAAGTACGAGCCACAGAAGCAAAGATGGGGAACATAGGGGTTACTGGGCAGGTCAGAGAGGAGTCACAGAGGGAGAATGGGGGGGGGTCACAGAAATAGAAAAGGGGTCACATAGGTAGAGAGACTGAAGGGTCACAGAGAAAGTGTGGGATCACAGACTACTCATACACACCGCACATTACTGTGAGTTTTATTGCTGTGCAGCTCTGTGATACACTCATACACACCACACTTTGCTGTGAGTTTTATTGCTGTACAGCTTTGATACGTATCCTTTTAGTTTGCACACATCACAAAATAGGGCTGGTCTAATTTTTTTTTTCCAGGGCTGCTTTTTATTCCCAATCCGGCCCTGCCTTTATGGTGTTTTAAACTAAAGAAAGATCAGGCCCCACCTAGTTCAATGTGTAAAGAATCCTTGTTTAATGCAACACTAGATGTATCGGATCCAGAGGCATTGGGAAATAGTCTCCCAAGTAATGGTAAACACAATTGATAATTACAAACCGACTAATGATAAAAGTCCAGATGCTCTTGCCTATACCCAAAAGTCACTATCCATCATCTTCTCACACCTTGGCTCCAAGCCTTTTTACCTGATGCCGGGTAGTGGCATACATATTTGTTGCGGAACCTTATGTCACATGTGGATAAATACTGATATAAAGACGTGGTGTTACCTGGCAGCGGATCGAAGGTGATACCCCGGACCTAGGGACACCACACCCATGTTATTCCTTAAATTTTGCTAAGCGAGAACTGTTTTCCAAAGGTGATATGGCCTGGTCCTGGTTTCCTTCCTTCACAGGATGGGGCATTGAAATGATAAGACTTAATCAATATGTTGTACTAATGGATGAAATTGTGAATATTACTAGTGCTGACATCCAACTGTTGAATGCGGAGCTCCGAGAAATTCGTAAATTACAGTTATATCAGAAAATAGCTATTGAACAGATTCAGGCTGTATTAAATGGAATGTGTGAAATGACGATACAATATGAATGTTGTACTTATATCCGCAATACTACTGATGATGTACCTGATTATTTTGATGTAATTTGCAAGCACCAAGAGAAAGTGTGCCATCTGCAGACCCAGGCCCGTCAAATAGCAGAGGAAGGGTGGAATCCTTTCAAAGGATTCGGTGCATTTGGGTCATGGTTTGGCTCAATCCTAAATGCTTTTTCCAGGGTAGAGTCCCTGATCCTCATTGGTATACTACTTCTTCTTATCTGTGCACAAACCTACAAGTTAGACATGTGTCTGTGGCCATGTGTCTGCCGTAAGTCCCTGAAGCCAGAAGATAGGCCCCTGGGGGACAATTCGAATTACCATCCAATGAGCCAAGCAACCCATACTGATTATAAATCTTTAATGATATAGAGTAAGTTGGCTAGGAAAGATCACTTAATGACTCTCAGCCAAAGGGGGAGCGCTACCTGGGAATAACCCCTAGCGTCACCCTCTCTGTACCCTGTCCACCATTTTAGATAGAAAATAGAACTGTATAACCCAACAGCTAACTGTAGCCTCTAACATCTTGTTTTAAACCTGATTTCTGCTAAACCGAAGAATCATCCCCCCAGGTCTCTAAACATTCATAGTTAAAGCATAAAAGTTGCTTACACATCAAGGCCACAGAAGGAATGAATAACCCAGTAATCCCGCAGCTGGCCTTATTGATTTGGGAGGATGACTCCCTTTTACAGCTTGTTGACTAGACAGGGAATCCAAATTGCCTCTGGTGGGCTCAAGGGTCATGTTTTTGAGGTGAGCCTTGTTGACTTGCAAAATTATGAATAAGTCCAATATGTATAATGAAGGTTGCTATGGGAATTGAGAGGGTAACCTGGTGAGGGGAATAAGGTGTGCATTTTACTCACCATGTATAAAACCTTTGTTTCTCGTTTGGCACGGGACTTGAGTATTTTTGGGCTTGACCTGACTCAAGGCTCGGTACCAAATAAATGCTTTTCCTGCTTAAGAAGGCCTCCGTCTCCATTGCCTACCACCGAGTCACAATTGCCTAAACCCGAATTACACCCAGGAGGCGGCTTCAATATCACCTGTGCTGTGCTTCAGATATCTGGCAAACCTGGCCTGTTAGTGGGCCCTGATGACCAGGGTTGGGGACCTCAGGCCTACAATACATTAACACTTCCTATTCTTTGTTTAGTCATTAGTTTGACGGAGCATCATTCCACCCCTATTTCAAATTTCTAATGTGTCCTCTGAGGTTATGGGTGAGTAAGAATCCTCTGAGGTGCAGGAATAAAGTTGAAGTAGAAATCCAATGACCAGACATACAGGCCACAAATCCAATGAAGAGAGAAAGCACAAATCCATATGAGGAGCAGGTCTCCTTCAGGAAGGGTGTTATTGTTTAATATATAGAGCCATTAAGCACAGTGTTTGAGGATGAGAAAGAGATAATATAGGACACCAAAGCGTGCGCCCCAGGATATGAACCGGAGCAGATGGATTGAGAGTGATGATATTTTCAACCATCACATGGAAAAACCTCAGAAATAAACAACATATTTTAATCATAGATTCACTGTAAATAAATGGGTAGTTTGTCACAAGGATAGAAAAATAGAAGAAAAAAGCAAACTAATCCATTTCATGGTCAAACAAACATACCAGTCTATATAATGTATATATAGTGATATTATTGTCCATACATGGTCCACGACTCAATGAAAAAACAAGCAATATTGAAAACCGGAGCTGCTTAAATAAGCATACTTAAAGTATGAACAGTTTATTATTACTGTATGTCTACTGTATAATGCTTTACCTCTTCTGATAGAATCATGGTTTCCTTATCATGAGCACTTGAATAGTTCAATGTTGCTGGATTAAGGTTAGGGAATGGGAATGGGGAGGGGGCATCAATGAAAATAAAAACTTTTTATGTTGCTTTTTAAAAATGTGCTATTGTATTGCTAATCTATTGTATTACTGCATCAAAAGAACAAACCGAAAATGAGCTGCACTTTAAATTCAATATCCTCATGTTAAAAAAAAAAAAAAAAAAATCTGTAATATTTTA
This sequence comes from Leptobrachium leishanense, assembly GCA_009667805.1. NCBI lineage: Eukaryota > Metazoa > Chordata > Amphibia > Anura > Megophryidae > Leptobrachium > Leptobrachium leishanense. The sequence continues at coordinate 249,321,432 of CM019065.1, forward strand.
CTTTGGCTTTAAGGCTGGGTCAGACGAGCGGTACTGATGTGGCTTTTGGCGTCTGTCGTTGTGAAGCTGTGACTGGGCCGGCCACACACTGTTGCGTGCGCAAAAATTGCGCACGCGACAGCAGCCGTGCAGCAAGCCTCCCCGTCAAAACGCTACAACGCGCGTTCGACCGGGCTGCAAAGTGCGATCCTCCATAGGAGGATCGAGCCCTGCAGCGCTGAGCACACTAACTGCGCTCAGCGAGGTGGCCAGACAGGCATAGAATGGAAGGAATGTCCACTCTCATGGACATTCCTTCCACTCTTAAAACCGCTCATCTGACCCCAGCCTCTAGGCTGGGGTCAGCCTTAAGGCTGGGGTCAGAAGAGCGCACTGACTGCGCACAAAAACGGATGTACTTTTTAACTGAGATTGTGGTTACATTGTGTCAGTTAATTTTGACTGACTTGAGAAAAAGAAAAAAACTGTATGCAGTTGTTTCTCTACGTCCATCTAGATTTTTCACGTTGATGCCATTTTGGCGTTGGTTGCAATTGCAACATGCGTTGCGCGCGCGTGACAAAGTGTGCACGTGCTTCGTGTGTTGCTCTCTATTGACTCCTTTTGAAAAGCTACAATGGACAGCAAACAGTGCGGTCAGACGGGCGCAAAAAGTACGCTCGTCTGACGCAGGCCTAAAGTGTAGGCTCACCTGCCAATGTCAAGGCAAATCTCATCTTTAGTTAAGTCCTACAGTACTCTGACCATCAGCTTTTGCTTCTGTAAAATCAGAGACCTACAGGGTAATTCAAAAACCAAACTGGTCCTGAAATTAGAAAAGAAAATATGGCTTCCTTCAATTGTGACTTTTTCTCTCTCAATCTTCTGACTTTAAATGTGGATGTGTACCTCAAACAGAATTTGCCATAGCGTAGCAATTTGGTCTCCACACATTTAATATGAAAGAGGAAATAAGCTCACATATTGTGGTGTCTCGATCAGACACTAGATGTATCCAGCAGCCGGTGATTTTCAAAAGGAGCAACGGATCTCCCAAACATCCTGCAAAAGTCCTTCAAGTGCCGAATAAGGCCAGGATTCACAGAATGTGCGATCAAATTGATTGATTATTAAAATCAATAGATAAGAAGATGGGCAAACACACCCAAACGCGTTTCGCGATTAGAATCGCTTCTTCAGTAGGTGTATAGTCCGTTAACAAGTGAAATGTACTTAGTCTTTACCGTAATTATGAGTCCAATAATGAAAATGAAAGCGCCCTCGGTTTTATTTGGCGCCAAGCGGTAATGCGTAGTTTGAGGACTCTGCATAATGAATCTTGCGTTCCAGTCGAGAGAGCGTGTGTATCAGTCGCACATGAAATGACGATTTGTCCAATTTATCTAGAGGCACATTAATTATGGAACTAGTGAAAACACAGAGAACTTAAATTTTAACAAAGCATTACAAAGTATTAATATATAAATAAATTAATGCTGAGATGAAGCATAAAGATGAATAATTATGTTCGCAACACAGAAATAACCGTTAATAAAATGTCCAGAATGGTAGCAAATCCAGTGGTAAAATGAGAAACAGCTTGGGAGCAGACATTATGTAGTTATCAAAACATGAACAGAAAACATTGTTAAAAGGTAAAGAACGAGAAATGGATACAATTAATATCATTTGCAAGGATACAATGAACAAGACTAAAATATTTAGCCTGACGTACTTATCATGAACACTTAAAATATGATACACTGTTTTCTATTCACAAGGATGACGATATTTAATGTAAGATCAATGCTAAATTCCTATTAGCATATTAAACCCAGACACGAAAAAAACCCTATGTACGATGGGAATCGAATCTACTGGTTCCACAAGTTATCATGATGAGCAAGTGTAGCTAACATAAAAGGTTAAAATAATGATGTAATTAGTTGTGCGTTTATATAGAACTCTATATGGTCAAAAAAAAGGACTTAATAAAGTATAGATAAAATATTAAAAACCAAAATTTACCAATATAATAGGAATTTGTCTCTTATCTAATTATATATTATCTGACTGTTTATTAAAATCTACACTTGGAGGATAATACTATAGAACACCAAAAGATTTAATAAGATGAGGGATGGTAATAAGAATCATTATGCATCTAATGCAGAGAGAAAACCGTAATGAATAGGTAAAAATTGTACGTGCTGCCACACAATCTGTATTATGAAAATAATAACAATCCCTGTTAACAAAGTATTGCAGATATTATTAAATAGGGGATGGTAAACTCGTAAAAAATTAAAATTGTACGGATTTCTAACCTACCTACTAATGCTCTTTTGTTTCCAGCACTACGGGGAATCAAATTCCCAGACCCTGTAGTGAATTCCGCATTCACGCAGGGTCCCCGAATTTTGGTGCTCTTTGAATAACCCGTAAAATCTCGTGATTTAGAAGAAAAAGGTGAGATCATTTAGAACCAATATCATATAACCATTCGAGGATTTCCAACTCCAAGTACTGTTGTTTTGCGTTGTTGCAAACTGGTAAAAAGCAACGTTCTGGTACCCGCTAGAAACCTTTGGCATTCCTATGGGGAAATTCAAAGGACTGCAGGGGAAGTTTTCAGCAATGAAACTTTGCCTGACGAAGTTTAAATTTCCCTTTCTGGATTGCCAATGTTTATCATATGGCAACAAAAGGGATTTTCACTCTTGCTTGCAACAATGCAAAAAAATTACAATTAGTGTAGTCAAAGTGTAAATTGTTACTATATGATTTATATATGATCCAAAGTTTAATTATCTTGCAGTAAAGCAGATTATAGCAAGGTAATAAAGAATAAAATTCACAAGGATTAATTGAAATGTCCATTTTTTATTTTTAACAAAGTCTCATTTCATGGTGAATAGATTGGGGAAAAATAGGGGCCATTTGGACACTGTAAATTGATACCACACATAAAAATAATTTTATTTTTGGAAATTAAATAGATTTATCTACCTAATATATATGTTACGGGTAAAGCCAGGAGTGCGGTTAATCCTAGGATCACCCGGGTAATCCTGACATTACCCAAAACCGCTGGGTAAAGCTACAAAAAAAATGAAAATTTCGGACTTTACCCTGGTAATTTTAGGACTAACCAACTGCCCTTAGGTAACAGTCTGGAAGAGCTGAAAAATTCGCACTTTACCCGGATAATGTGCAAGTCTGAAGCTTCACCCGGGTAATCTGAGGACTATCCACAGCTTCACCTGGGTAATCTGCAGAGCATCCAACCCTGCTTGGGTAACAGTGAATTTTACTATTAATATGTGTCATATGTGCTTATATATCATTTATAAAACATAATAACCATTAGGTTACTCTTTATATAATATCTTTATCTTCATAAATAAATTTTCAGACAATTAATGCACAGAGTAAATTTATGGTGATTTAGTGTGGTTTGTGACTGTGGTTACAATTTCATTAAAAATAACCAAAACCACAATTTTGTTATCAGTCAGATGACAGTTTGCAGCTTTATCCGGGTAATCCTCGGAATTCAGTCAACTGTAACCTGCTGAAAAGCGGAGTACCCAGAGGCGTTTGGATACTTTGCAGATTACCCAGATAAAGTCTGATGTTTCGTTGCACATGACACTTTATCCAACAACACTAGGGTAATGTGCAAATTATCTGGTTAAAATAGAGCAGAAAAGCAGGGTACCCAGAGGCCACTGGATACTTTGCAGATTACCCAGGTAAAGTCTGAAATTTCATTTCACTTCGGACTTTTGCTAATGAAGCCTGGGTAATGTCAGGATTACCCGGGTAATCCTAGGATTAACCGCACTCCTGGCTTTACCCATTTTATATATATATATATATATATATATAAAAAAGCCAGGTATAGGAGCACACGTTTCGGTTCCTAAGAACCTTTATCAACGAATAAAAACAAGGCAATAAAGACAGGTTTAAATAATGTAACTTTAGACTCACCCTCCAATTTTTTTATATATATATATATCCACTATAATTTAGAAATGATTATCATGTGTGCTATTATACAGTGAAAGCACCTTTTTGTTAGTAGTCCTCTTCCCAGAATCCTTTGCTGTTGTCAGGTTAACTTTTTTACCCATGCTGCATCACTTCCCTATCACTTGTAGAGCTTGTCTCCCTTAAAAAATATAGAGAGGGAGGAGGGTAGAGAAGATAGCAGACATAACGGGTTTATTTTTAGGCCTGCAGATTCTCACTCCTCTCCTCCATCCTGGCTACCTGGCAACAGACTATCGTCATGGCAACGCCTCTGATAATACCATGGGCTCACAGTTTGTGTGTAATCACAATGTGTTGGGGGCATCGCTAACTATCATTTTTATCTGTTTTACCTATTATCCTACAATTGCTTATTTTTATTTTTTCTCTATTGGCTCCATCCCTTGAAACGGTCATATAACAGGATACCTAGGAATTTAACCTTTTCGGTGCAGGGAAAGGCTTTGCAAACTCCATGCACAACCAGTGATTTACTATAGATCATAAGAATTCCTGCATTAAAAGGGACCAAATGGGATTAGACACCCTTTTTTTGCTGGAGGTGATGGTCCACGGCTACTGTGAGGAGCAGACAGATCAGCAATTGGATACCGTGGTATTCTCTGGCAGGTACTCACTTGGCAGGGAATACCATAGTATCTGACTGTTGCTTCTGTCTGCACGGCAGCCATATACTATCACTCCCAGCAAATAAATTAGTGCTGTCTAACTTTGCGAGCATGTTTAAAAATAAAGAATATATTCATAGCAAAAGAAAAAAATAGGTAAAAGCCGTGTGAGCCGATGTATTAAAGATATAATTATTCAGTTCTCAGGAAATAAATGGCACAGTCAGAATCAGTGGGTAAGAATGTCGTGTATTAATTCCAATTTCAGCTTAACTCTGGGTGTCTTTACATTCTTTACATTTCTATAATAAATAAATGAGTGAGGAGTGTTACATTGGCAGCTCTATATAGGTAATTCATACTGCTGTGACAATCGGGAAACAACACACCATAAAACCCACACACATTCATAATACTACGAAAACAACATTTTTCCCCTTGGCGAGACCACCCTTTTCATGTCTTGATAATATGATGAAAACATGGAACAATACGTTTCCTCTACAAGAGAGGCATTTTATCAATGTTGCCAGAGATGTGGACAAGCCACACTATGCCAAGATTACTTCATATACCTTACTCCAATAAAATGGAGGGATATATGGAAATGTCAAAACTACCATGGAACCAACTACGTCTTAGGCTGGAGTCCGTCACAGCGTTGTGACACTTTGACGTGGGGTCGGTCACTCGATATATAGCGCGTGCACAAATTGCACACGCTACAAGCATCCGTGCAGAAAGCCTCCCGTCAAAACGCTAGCCTCGCGTTGACGGGGCTGCAAAGCATGATCCTCCATAGGGGAATCTAGCCTTGCAGAGCTGAGTGCACTAACTGTGCTCAGCGAGGTGGCCAGACGGGCATCAGAGTGGAAGGACATCCACTCTCACGGATGTTTCTTCCTCTCTCAATGATGCTGGTCTGACCCCGGCCTTACCAGGGAATTTTGTAGTCTTCTATCAGCACCTGCTCTGTTCAAAAGCATTTTTACTCTCTCTTTAATATACTGTCCACTGTTAAAGGATAATGATGCAGACATGAACAATCCCCAATGGGCTTTGCTTTGACATGTAGAGCTAATGCAGTGACAAATTCTAGACAAATCATTGATGGCGAAGAGCCTTTCTTTGTGCTTCTAGATACAGAACTGATGCATGTCGCCAAGACTCCACAAATTCTGAAGATAGGATTTTTTTTTTAGGTTTTGGATGCTGCAAACAGTGCATAAAATAACAAGCCATCAAGCGTCCACTGATGATTCATTTCATTTTACAGAAATTTTAGTTTGTCTGGAGTAAAATTTAAAATGTTAAGGAAAAATAAAATGACATGAAGAGGCAGGTATGTACTGGCCATAGGGACTACAGGGAGATTCCCGGTGGGCCGATGGCTCAGTGGGCCGGTGTGAAAAATAATGCATGAAAATGCATTGAAATAATATAAAAGGTCCATTGAATAACAATAAAAAGGTCTGTTACAGAATTAAAAAAAACACCATTAAAAAGAAATCTGAATCCATAATCTCGCCGAAAAAATCTAGAAAAAAATAAAAATTTATAAAAAATATTGAGTTTTTCCTGCAAATGAAAAGAATTAACCGTTGAATAAAATTTTTATAAAAACGGGGATTTTTTTTACATTGAAACCTATGGGATTCGCCTGTTTAAACCTGTCAAATGAACCCACCAAGAATCTGAGCATTTTGCCAACTTTTCAAGCTGTTCCGCATTCTCTGAATAGATTAACCATTACTTCTCTACGGGGAATTTCACTGCCGCTGAATTGCACCGTATTTTGCTAGCAATTTGCCAAGCGATTGCCAGCTTTTTGAATAGCCAAATTCGGCTCTGTTAAAATAACCCCTTTATGTAGGCCTTGATAAACAGGTGTCAGAGCACATCCGACAGGGACCATGTACCTAGTGATTGTTGCAGACCTCACACCACTTCACGATAACGGTGTTCCTCAAGTCAGAGGCCTCTTTCAGCAGGACAATGGACACTGCAAAAATTCTTCAGGAATGGTTGAGGAACATAACAAAGATTTCAAGGTGTTTCCATGGCTTCCAAATTCCCCAGATCTCAATCAGATTGAGCATCTGTGGGATGTGCTGGAACAACAAATTTGATCCAATGAAGCCCAGCTTGCAACTTGCAGGACATTAAGGATCTTCTGCCAATGTCTTGGTGCCAGATACCACAGGACACTTTCAGAGGTCTTATGGAGTCCATGCTTTGAGGCATCATAGATGTATTTGCAGCAAAAGAGGGGGGGGGGTCCTACAAAAAAAAGGTAGACAGTATTAACTGTGGCTGATGAGTGTCTACATCTGCAAAATATATAGAACATAGGAGTTGATGAGGAGATGATTAAAGGACAATATTCACTCGGCTGGTGATTGGACTTCTTTAGCCTAAGCCTGGGCTGCCAACATACCACAGCAGTGATGTATTTAGGTTCCTGCTGCCCTACGCCTGACTAAACTCATGCACCCCTCAATTTAAATTTGAGGCACCCCTTCCTGTCAAGGGCACACCTCTTCCTGGTTAATCCCCACCCTTCCTCTTTAAGCTCCACCTTTTTCTCTTAGAGCTCCGCCTTCTCTTCTCTTTTTATATTAAAAGTGGATACCAAGTGCCTACGTGTATATTTTGTATACCATTTCAAATGTACCTATTGAGATAAATAACATTATGAAATGTTGAAATTCAAGCATTTTTACAAAGAACAGCCACGCATGTCAAGTAAACTGGATCACAGCCGCTCTAATTGGTTGAACAATAAAATCCACAGAAACGTGCACTGCATATGAGTGTATCACAGAGCTGCACAGCAATAAAACCCACAGAAATGGGCACTGTGTATGAGCATATCACAGAACTGCACAGCAATAAACCTCACAGTAATGTGCAGTGTGTATCACAGAATCCACAGCAATAAAACTCCCAGCAATGCAATGTGTGGTGTGTGTGTCAGAATCCACAGCAATAAAACTCCCAGCAATGCAATGTGCGGTGTGTATGTGTGCATCAGAATCCACTGCAATAAAACTCCCAGCAATGCAATGTAATGTGTGGTGTGTGTCAGTGTATCAGAATTCACCGCAATAAAACTCACAGCAATGCAATGTGTGGTGTGTGTCAGCGTATCAGAATCCACTGCAATAAAACTCCCAGCAAACCGAGTGTATATGAGCACACAGCAATTTTATTCTATATTTACCAGCCTCCGTCCGCGGTAGGGCTGTGTGCAGAGTCAGGAGGGACTGTGTACGGACTCAGCATGAGGTCCCTCCAGGCCACATGAGGATCGCGGCTGTGCCTGTGCGTGGAGCCATCTTGTCAGCAGTGGGGTGCCACTGCCAGAGGGTGCACCATGGCTTTGATTCCCTTCCCGGTGGGTGTTCAGTCCAGAATAGAGTGAGTCTGTGTTAACAAAAGGGCGGGCAGCTGCGTGCGTGTCACGTGGTTCAGCCAGTCAGGTGGTACTGAGACTCAGTACCACCTAACTGGCCGGACCGCGTGACCTGCACGCATGCAGCCTCACCAGGAGCCAGGCAGCTCAATGACAAATTTCTATCACTGCAGTGCTGGTTAAGGAAAGGTCCACTTTAAACAGCAGCATATTCTGCTGATACCACCCCCCTTACCTGCTGTTTACTGTCATCTTCTCTCTCTGCACACAAATCACATCCCCCTCCCCTCTCCTAGAGCTGCTGCGGGGCAGGGGAGGAGAGGGGGATTTTTATTCTATTTTATTCCATATGCCAACACCCTGCTCCGCTGCTCGTTGTTTGAGAACACAGCTCAAAGCTGACACACAGTGACAGTGGCACCTCCTAGTACCCCCTAATGACACCCCAATAATCACTGGTACCTAGGGCGGCCCGCCACTCCCCTAAATACACTACTGCTCTGTGATATGCTCACACACAAGTTTGGCAAACTGCCAGCAAGTACGGTGCTGTTTGAAGGCAGTGCAAATCCCCATAGAGAAGTAATGGTTAATCTATTCAGAGAACACCAAACAGCAGAGAAATGGCAGTGAAATGCCCTGATGTTCGGTGGTTTCAATCAGCAGGTTTATTCAGGCGAACCCCATAGGTTTCAATGTTAAAAATATTCCCGTTTTTATGCAATATCTAATAAACCATTTATAATTTTAATCTGCAGTAAAAAGTCTTTGATTTATTTTTTTAGTACCTTTTTAGTCATTTTTCAGATTTTTTTTTGGGCAAAATCCCCCCCCCCTCTCTTTCAATAGCAGTTTTTCTTTTTTCTGTAACAGAACTTTTTATTATCAATCATAGGATTTTATATGTAAATTCCAGACATTTTCATTCAGTAGTTCTTTTGAAAACAGCAGGCCACGGGTTTACGGTGGCAGCATTCAGCGGCCGACTCCATGCACTTTGGGGACCCTGCGGTGAATGGTGAATTCACTGCAGGGTGGGGAAATTTTATTCCCCAAAGTGCAGGGAACTGCAGAACACCAAAATGTTGGCGTCATTTCGGTGCTCTGAGTAACCCATTTAGTGGTGAGGTTTTTTGCTGCACCCTGGAAAGTGAAAGCCTAGGCCTTGCCTACCCAGGACATACTTGAAAATTAGTGAAATCTCATGTATCCTTCCTGGTAAAATACTTTGCAAAAAAAAAAAAAAATTAGGGGTGGGGCCACCCGGTGCGGGCCGCCGCCCCCTGGAAAGTGCCGCCCTAGGCCTAGTCGGCCTAGGCCAAAATACACCACTGCAGCACAGGTCAACTTTTAGGTAAATAAATTCCTGGCAAGGTATGTATGCTATTTATTATTTAATGGGGATGTTATGGCAAGACTGAGGGTACATACGTAAATCCCATTGTTTTATGAAACCGATTATATTTCGGCAGAATTCAGAGTTCAATATAATACAGGGAATGTATTTTAGATCAGCTGGAGGACTGTACTTAAATTGCAAAAGGCCACATAGATCCCACAGTCCGATGAGTATATGACAATTTTCTCAAAGCAAATTTAGCACTATTTTTAGCATTGAATTTTTTTCTTGCAAGAGGTTTACAACAATAATGTACCTATAAGGACACAAGTGAGCATATCATCATGGGTGTTGAAGTAATTTGCAATGTATGTCGAGTTGCGCCTTGTCAAATGAAAGTAGTAAGTAAAAAACATCTGTGTAAAATGTACATATCGTTAAAAAGCATAACCGCTCATCTATGTGAGGAATCCAAGGATTATATATATATTAGACTTCGACATATTTTTATACAGCTATTTGAGTTTTGGCCCACCTAGTGGCCCTTATTACAAATATACTGAAAGCACTGCTTGGATCAAACTTACTGTGGAACAATACAGTAATACATATAAATATCCTGGTTCAACAACACATACAGGGTTATTCAAAAGCACCGAATTGGCCACTAAATTGCACTGAACTGTGAAGTTCCCTGTAAAGTGTAATTTCGAGGCCATTTAGCTATTCAAAAACCTGGCAATTCGCCAAATATTGGTCAGCACAAGTTATATACAGCGATCTTCGGTGGCAGTGAAATTCCCATAGCGAGGTAATGGTTAATCTATTCAGAGAACACCGAACTGCACCGAAATGTTAGTGAAATGCCCTGATTTTCAGTGGTTTCATTCAACCGGTTTAATCAAGCCAATCCATAGGTTCAATGTAAACCTAAAATCCCTGTTGTTATCACATATTTATTCAACCGTTCATTATTTTCCTTGGCGGCAAAAAGTCTCTTTATACATGGAAAAAAAAATTAGGATTTTTTTTTAGGCATCTCTTGAGATGTTTTTGGCAAAAAAAATTCTCTGGGTGTTTTTTTTCTTTCTTTCTCCTGTAGCAGACCATTTTATTGTCATTCATAGGACCTCATATATTATTTCCAGGCATGTTCATGCAGTAGTTTTTTTCGAAAACAGCTTTTAAAAGTTGTTTTCTTTCATTTTTTTTTTTTACACCTGTCCGGGAGCTTGTCAGCTTTTATTCCGGCGGCTGGTTGGTGGTCAGTTTGGCAGGTCAGCTTTTTTGGATCGATTCGGAGGTTTTTGCGGCAGATCGTTAGATGCAATCGGTGGTTTTTCAGATTTGTTTCAGTGTTTATTTAGATTCGTGCGGCGGTTTTCCAATTCGATCCAGTGTTTTTTTGAATGCGTTCGGCGGCTTGTTCCCTGCACTTCGGGGACCCTGCGGTGAATGCTGAATCCACTGCAGAGTCGGTGAATCGGACTAGCTAAAGTGTGGCAAACGGGAGAGCACCGAAATGTCAGTGACATTTCAGTGCTCTCGGAATAACCCTGAAAGTGATGGAGACACACAGGCAAGATTTGGTATTTCAGTTCTATAACTGGAATACTTGTCAGGAATCATGAGATTTGTAGTTTATAGCAGCTAGAGTGTGAGATGCTGACATCCTCGACAGTCAACACAAAACAGGTTAAGAGAGATCAGATATTTCCAAGTTTCTATCCCCAGTGTGTATGATTGTGTCACAGTGTCACAATGGGCATTGACAGCAAGCGCAAACCAATGCAGTGAAATTTCAGTTGTTACAATGTATTGATTTTTTTTTTGTGCATGAGGTCACAGGGTTTAAATATATATGCTCCCAGGGGTAATTACTACACTGAAGGTTTGGATTAAGCTTTTGTAGCTAGGCTTGAGGTTTGTATCACATCACTTCCACAGTTTACACCAATATACAGCTCTGATTATTATCTTAAAATTATTAAGTGATAGGTTAAGTTGCCATTTATCTACCTGATATTCTATTGGTATTGAATGTATAGGTATCTTCAGATTCTGCTACGCTATCCCCATAATATAAAAGTGAACAGTTATATAATATACGAGCAAAAATTTAGGTTGAACGTTTAAAGGGACACTACACAGTGCGACCACTCAGGTCGGGTGCACACTAGGTGTTTTTTTGTGCGCACTAACGCGCGTTAAAACGCAGTTACCGGCGTGCGTCGCAGCATAGATTTACGCAGATAGAGAAGAACACAAGCAGAACGCACGCTACGTATAATGCGCACTAACGACGTCCGTCATGGAAACACCAAGGCTTGTGCGCTAGGATTGACATGACGTTGGCTGCCTGCTGAATGTCAAATGTCAAAAGCCCAGCTTTTTTTTTTTTCTATCATTCAACTCAAATTCAGTTTTTACGACGTGCGTCAAAATTAACGCATTGTCTGGCGTCTACCATCTCTTCCGTCATTTTTAACACACAGGTGCATAGTTTTTAACGCACACTAGTGCGCACAAAAAAAACGCCTAGTGTGCACCCGGCCTCAATGTTATCTGAGTGGCCACAGTTCTGAGCTCTCTACTCCTTCTCCCCCCTCAGGTGGGAAGGCTATTTCAGCCTTACGATTGCAAGGGCTTACACTCACCCAGAACCTGAGCACTGAGCTCAGGTTCCAGGGCTTCAAGACCTTTAGGAACTAGGTCCCACCAATCGCTCTCAGAGATATTGGAGTGGCAAGAGTGTCCAAGCGCTCCCACCGCCGTCACATGAATTGCTGAGGCTAATAGCATTTCACATCTGATTATCTCGAAGGGAGACCGGCGTTGGATTCGGGTAAGTTGCTAAACCTAAACTGAAGGGTTACATGGGGGGGGGGGGTTGAACCATTTCTTCCCTCCTGTTTTAACCCCATAGTTTTTCTTTAAATATTCTCACTCTTGGTTGTCTTCCCAGCGTTACTCTTTTCCCAAAATACAAGAGTAGACACAGTGCCCGCAGTTTTTATACCTACAATGCGTGTTTGGCTGGTGATTGCTTGTGTTTTGTAGACTAAGCATGATATTACTGACAACCTGAAGCCTTCTGGGTAATGTACGTTTCGAGCTTTACCCATGGCTGTCAGGTAATAAATGGATTACCCAGGTAATCCTCGGAATTCCATCAACTGTAACCTGCTGAAGACCGAAGATAACTAAAGTACCCAGAGGCGTTTGGATACTTCGCAGTTTACCTGGATAAAGTCCGATGTTTCATTTCACATCGGACTTTATCCAACAACACTAGGGTAATGTCTGTATTGCCCGGGTAATCTTAAAATTATCCGCATTTTGGACTTAACTGTAACATCTACATTAATTATGGGAATGGGGCTAATATTGCTGAAAACAAGAACAATTTGTTGTTGCCATGTGACACTAGTGGAGATTCTTTATGGGTTATTATGTGCATGTTGGGAGTCATAATTGATGTGAGAATGTCAGGTTCCTGAATTATGCTTGGGCAACCCCCTTCTGAAACCTGTTTATTCCCATGCTGCTCATCTTCCAGTGTTGTGATCCAGCAGTGAAACCGTTAACAAGCACACACCTCAGGTCACATGACACCATGAATAAAGGTTCCACACCCCCTCTGCTACATGCTCCATTATTGTAGCTTACATGCTCTGTTTAGACGTGTACAAACCTGCTTCTGAAAACCTAGATATTCCCTCAGCCTCTACCTCCCTTGGTACCCTCTCCTGGACCCGTATGTCCTTCCCAGATCTTGGTACCCTCTCCTAGAACCCGCTCTGCTTCAGATCCTGGTACCATCTGAAGATCTTCTGTACAGCAAGCCTCCTGGTAACCCTCCTGCATTCCTGTGTCTATCTTGCTGTATGCTTCAGCCCCACTGTGACTCTCATCACTCCTAGCCAGCAATATCAACCGCATACTGGGCTCATACCACCAAGACCGGTACCTCACCGTCACTGCACCCTGAAAGAGAATCTCCACGGTAACTATGCATTGTATTTCCCTGATGTGTGATTGAACCACCAATAAAAGTAACTGTTGGTAAAAATGCTGGCCACAATGGCTTCACTTGACACTACAACTGACGCTCTCCGCCAAAGTTTAGAAAACACTGATTGTTCTCATGGCCTGAAAACCATTGTTACTTCTCTTTGTTAAATTTGCATGTGTTTTTTTTCCCTACCTTTCGTTTTAGAAGTTTGGCTTGCTCGGGATGCTTGTGTTTGTATTGTCCGCATCCATTTTTCGCAGCCTGGTTGTCTCTTCTTCAATTGCGGAAGTGGGATCACTGTCCTTCTTGATCTGTCAATGGGTAGATCGTAAGGTGTTCCATGGACAATTCTCAGTTTTCTCATATTGTGAATTGGGCCAATCTTGATATTTGCTAAATTATTTATTTGCCATAGGATCGGGTTAGCTTCATAGTTAAGGCTCAACACATGGCGGTATGGTCAGTTTTTAATGGACTTGCATGGTTTTCTACACTCTTGCATTATTTTGTGAGTTTGCAAATGTCTAACACATTTGCACTAAGTTGCACTTTGTTTTAGTTGCACTAATCTATTTTCATGTTAGGTTTTAACCATAAAGTGACTCCTAGGTCAACTTGCACCTGATGGTGAGTGAAGGCTCTAGTACTTATAATGATGAGAATATTGCAGCTATGTTATGCTTCCTCAGTTCTAAATAGCTTTTAGGTTTTTCGAGCAGCAATATTTTCCTGGTACTCACTTCATTAGAATTTTAAGGCTGAGTGATTCTAGGCCCCTTTCTTTATAATTCGATTGTAAACTGAAACCAGCATGACCATATGTATTCTCTGTCTTGCCCCATATTATATATGTTGAGTTATATTGATGGCATGCTGTTCTTTCTGCCATACATAGGATGATCATTTGGAGTAAATGTTGTATACTGGAAGGAAGATCTGGAGGATTCCCATGATGGCATGACAGAGCCTTTTGTAACACTGCATGCTTTCCAGCCTGTCAAAGCTTCTCTGCAGCGGGAATAATTTTTGGGCTCTTTGTGACTTCTCAGTAAACTGTCAGAAGAATGTACAGCATGTGCGCTCACTGTCAACTGCCTGACATTGCGAACATTCACTTAATTAGAGGCCCATCCTAATAACTTGGAGTATTTTCTACCCAAAGCTATTTGGTTTAATGCAGCAAATTTTACAAATAATCAAATAAGAAAATTGCACAAGGGACTGGGAACAATTCAGGGCACAGATTGTGCTTAGTACAGAACATAGAAAATAGCTTTCATGAAAAAATTAATTTAAAAAAGGTAATATGTCAAGGTACATATTCCAACAGTGATTATTGTGTCAATCAGAAACTGTGCATGTTTATTAATTTTTTGTTAGATTTATAACAGAGAAAACTTTATTATGTGCAATTTACCTTTTTTCCAGTTATATGTGGTGAATTGCATCATTGTTCCCAATATACCTGTATATAAGAATTTTGCACTCAAATTAATAGGGAATACACTACACGTGCACATACAATCACGACTACGTGATTGAATTGATGTGATAACCTGAGGATTCCAACTGTATTTTTTTGTGAGGAAACAAAGCTATCATTTAAACTTACTCCTGTTGTGCTGGATTGGTGACCCCTTCCCCTAATGTTATAAATAGTTCTAGAAAATGTTTTACTTCATCATAATAGTCAGGGAGATGAAATAACGGAGATTGTTATTGTCATGCACAGGCCTGGTTTTTGGTTTGTGCCAGGGTTAAACGCAGAGTTTGTGTATTTAATTCTGTGTCTTCTTTTCAAAAAGGCATTAACCCTTAACCCCCTCAACTTGAGTATTTGGGCAAAAGACAAAGGAAAATCATATTCTGTATAACTTGGTCCAGGAATATGATAGCTGGGTCATGTTTGGACTCAAATGAAACCGTTTGTCCTGATGAATAATAAAGTCTGAGTAACTGGGATGGCAAAAGCAAATTGTCAGATTTAGAAAATATTATTAATATCCCATTAGCGAAGAACAGATGCTTTGGTCTTGCCCTGCTGGTATGGTGTTTATGAATTTATCAGGTAAAAGATCCTAAATGTTTATCTGGTCTCATGGATGGATGGAAAGTTGATCCAGGCGAATCTCATCCCTGACCAAGATTGAGAGGAGGGGGGTTGGATGCTGGTAAGACAAAGGACCAGTTCTATATACTGGGTGCCCACCTGTCACGTTTCCACCGGTTCCAGCCATACCCCCTGGTGGTGAGTGATCCAGACCAGCTCTTCCCCCAACTGGGCTAGCCATTCCGTCCTGTGCCACGCCTGGATTCCCCTGTGGCTGATCTGGCCTAAGGTCACATGGTCAGTCCTGTTTCCCTTAAATATTGCAAGCGGTGCAATAGCTCCCTGCTCTCGCATGGGTTGGTTCGTGTTCCCGAGGTTTCCTGTGTAATTTTGTAATGCCAGAATCTTGTTTAACCCTCGCCCTTCTTGTTCTCCTGTCTATGTGTTATTCCTAGTTAGGTTTTCTAGACAGAAGGCCATACAAAGACCTTACCCCAGAGTTAGGGATCCCTTTAGAGTTCTTCTGTGTTCTCCTGCCATTCCTGTTACAGTCCTGTTATATATTGCCTTGTATCCGTACATTATCTGTGTTCTGTGGTCTGTCTATGGAGCCAGCAGATATTCAGCCCTTGAGGCGGGTTATCCTGGACAAAGGGCCCACCTTGGCTCATGCGGGGTGCCCCTGTGACACCACCCTTATCACATGGTAGTTCCACAGGACTTTTCTTGGAGAAAGATCCAAGAACAGGCTGCAGACTTAAACCGGACGTTCCGATAGAAATCTTCTTACTAGCACTCTCTCTGTAAGCTTCTGTGTTTTGTTTAGGTCTCATCTTATTTCAGGAACGGTGTTTTCATATTTTGTTATTTTGTGTATGTCTTGTTTTATGTGACCCTGGTACTGTGTAAAGTTCTCTTTTTTTCTTTTTGCCATTAAAGCTTTTTTAACCTAGTTCTGTCTCGGGCTCTAGATGATTCACGTTTCTCCCGTATAGCTTGGGTTACCGTAGAGTTTACCATTTGGAATATTTTAGCTGTATATGATGATGCTCCTGGATTGGGGTGGTATACAGTTAAGGGGGTTTCAAAAGTGCCCTATTAGTTTCATGATGGCAGCGAATCTTCGGGAGGGCGAGTACAGTTATGCGGGGGTTAGGTTGGCAACCTGGTGTTTAAGAGCTTTTCTGGGAAGCTACCACCCTACCTGAATAGGCTGCTTCCCTCAGCAGTTCCCTCATCCTATAACCTCTGATCCAGGACCAGCACCTTACTTGCAATTCCACAATACAAAAAGCAAGTGGCTCGATCCTCATTTTCCTACAGAGCCCCACAATTATGGAATAACCTCCCAGACGCCATCAAATCTTCCCCCAGTCTAAAGTCCCTTAAGAGCTCCATATTAACATACCTCAATAAGGAATGCACCTGTAAACATGTTACATAGTGACTATATTTCCTACATATTTATTTTCTGTTAATCTGTATATTTGTTTTGTGTTAATTTTGCATTTTACTACTTTGTATTTCTGTAACCATGTTCTTGAACCCAGGACATACTTGAAAATGAGAGAAATCTCAATGTATCCTTCCTGGTAAAATCCTTTATAAATAAATAAAATAAATAAATAAAATAACTTGGGGTCCTGAGAGGGGGGTTTAGTTAGTAAGTCCAGAGGCTTGGAGCTGTTAACTCCTTGTACAGCCTCCCTCCACACGTGACGAATGGAGAGATAGTGGGTGGTTAAACAAAATGCAGTAGTATATAAAGGCAAGGGACAGCAACCTTGGCCTTGACATATTTCCCTTGAGACTCTGCCAACTAAACAGTGACTGAGCATCATGGGAGATGTAGTTTCAAACCATCTGGAGGGTCATGGTGGCTGACCCCTGAAATAAGGGTTTGATTACTGGTCAAGCTAGCTGTAATTCAGACACCTGGAACAAATAAGCTCAACCCAACAAATGTTTTTTTTTTTAAGACGTGTAGTAACATATAAACTGGATCAAGAAGAATTAGGACAGTTACACCCCCACCCCCCCCCCCAACATGGGATTATCTAGGGGAATACTAGGGATGTCCTGATCGGATCCCCAGCATCGGGATGGTGACCTGATCTCAACATTTACTTGGCATTTTCGAGTTGATTTGTTTCCGGAATATGAGACATGCCAGGCCTCCAAGCTGGAGCTTAGTTGCTTCTGCATTCACTTGCGGCATCTTCCCTGCCTGCTCCAGGACAAATGAGAAGGCAGGGAAGATGCCCCAAATCAGTGCAGAGGATTCACTTTTGCGAGGGAGCTGCTGGTCAAGCATGGGTCATGCAGTATTGGATCTGTACATGTTATCAGCCAATTCCAAATACCACACGATTTAGAGCAGATTGGGGTTCTGAAAATCTGGAATTGGACATCGATACGGATTATTCGTTTTGATTGGTGCATTCTGGTTTATGAAGCAGTTTAATTCTATTATATTTTAGAAGGTGGGTTTTATGGAGATCAGCGTGTCAAGATTCCACCATTCTGCCATCTTAAAACTTCACCACCTACCACTACCAAAACTATATAGCAAAGATTCTCACCAGCTGGTGCTATTGCCACCAAAGGTGATTCATTGTGTGATGATGGCTCAAGTGAGTTACTGCACTTGGGCCACAGAAGTGGTCTAAATCCTACTATCCAATAGAAGTCAAAGCTCACCATTTCCTGTTTTCTCATCAAAAAACTGTTGCACTGTTTCAGGCAACAAGATGCAGATTCTGTGCTTTCAGCAAGATGTTTTTATTAGTCACCTTTTCCATAACTTATATATACCAAATGTTAGGCACGTAATGTTTCTAAAGGACGTTTCAGCTGTCCCTTGTTTGGAATACAATGATTTATTTAGGATGCTTTCGAATTTGAAGAAATTGAAAAGACGTGTGTAGTTTACATTTATCTGAATTCAATCTGTGTATTTGTTCAGATGGAAATTTACACTCGTCACAAATATACAGTATATATATTTCTCTTATAGCTAAACCCCATCTATTTGAAAGCTATGTGAGGTGTTTTAACCTGTTTAGATATGTTTTGGTTGCGTGCACTGAATTTTGTATGTTGTGTCTAGTGTTCTCACTAGCACCGTTTTGAGAGATCAATGCTCAGATTGAGGGCTGCCCCTTTTTTTGTGTTTGTGTTCCTTCAATAATGTCATTTAACCCCTTCCGACTGCTGACCTACGTTCTGGGGAAAATCCCTTTAGGGAGGTGGCACACGAGCATACTGTACTGCGTCCGTTACGGACGCACTTTTTCACGGGAGATATTGTGAGTACTATGTAAAGTGCGTCTGTAACGTCTGATGTCTCTACACCCTAGGAAAATACATGGCAGCGTAGTTTCTGCGTCCGTTTAGCTTTTTCACGTCAATGTTATTTTTGCGTCCGTAACTTTATGCTTTGCCCGTCCGTGAACAAGTGCGCAGGGGCTTTGTGTGGTGTGTTTAATGGACTCTTTTATAAAGCTACGACGGACGTCAAACAGTACGGTCAAAAGGACGCACAATGTTTGCTAGTGTGCCGCCAGCCTTAGCGACCGCGGACGTACGTCACAGTTGTCTAACCTCACTTCCTCCCTATACTCACCTCTCCGGTCGGTTTCCCACAGCGGTCTGGCAGGCCTGGAGTCTGCCCCGCCTAGTCATGGGGCCTGGCCGGCGCGATGACGACCTCACCGTGTGTGATGATGTCATCACCAGGCGCCCCCGGTGCCTGCAGTAAAAAATGTGGAAGGGGAGGGGCGACTCCTTTGAAGACCTCTACCTCCCCAACCGCTCCAGCCAGAGACAAAAGAAAGATACCGCTGGAGAGGGCAAGGCCTGCCATTTTCAGTGGAACCTCTCTTTAACCCCTTAGGTGCTGGATCACAATTTGGTGCCAATCGGTCAAGATTCAAACCCAGAAGTGGCTGACATCTTGGAGGTCAGCCAAGCCTCCGGGTCACCCTCCACCCACTGGCATCATGGCCTTTCCAATGACACCAAACATTACTAGGTTTGGAGTAAAAACCATGAAATATATATAATTTTCAAAAAAAACGTTTTTTTACATAAAAAAAAAAAAAATTGTCTGGGGTATAATTAAATAGGACTTTAATTTACGTTTAAACATGATGAGCATAAAACGGTTAAAATGAGCTTAGTGCACAGAGGTGAAGTGGCTCAGCAGTGAAGGGATTAAAAAGCAAAAAAGAAATGTTAAAATTAGGGGCTATATTACATTCTTCACTCAAAAATCCTTGCGCAAAGCTTAAATCTTTGCGCCATGCGTTAAAGTTTTGCGCGCGCAAATCACCATTGGAATTACAATCCTCGCACCTTTTTTCTTCCCATCAATTGCGCTCGCAAACAGAACGCGCCCAAATGCACGCCAGTAACGTCTCGCGCAAAAATCTTTGCGCGCGCTGTTGTTTTTTGCGATTCAGCCAATCTCACGTTAATAAATTGCGTCTGCCACAGTCAATCTGTGTCTGTTCTATTTTTAAGCAGATACAGCGTCCCAGGCGGTTGGTGGTTTCAGTGAGGAGAGAGATGATAGTGCAGGAGCAGGTTCATTTGCATGTCACACATACATCAAATAGATTCACATTACACATATTCACACGCACACCTATATATTACTAAGCAGCACACATCACTACACTTTAATACACAGTCACACATACACCCAGACACCACCAAACAGCACATACATACTTGTCACAACCCCTATCCTACCCCCCTATTGTATCCATTTTGTCACCCTAACCCAGTGTGTTCCCCATTGTACCTGTGTGTCACTGTTTGTCATGGAGGGTGCAGGGAGAGAAGGAGGGAGGAGGGGTGTTGAGGAGCAGCAGGAGGTGAGGAGAAGTAGAGAGGTGTCAAAGCGTGGGAGTCGAAGCGACAGGACACAGGACAGGCCTGCAGAGGGTCAGCGTAGGAGTGGAGAGCATAGATGTGTCAGGAGTGGAGAGCATAGCAGTGTCCGGAGTGGAGAGCGCTAGCAGTGTCAGGAGTGGAGAGCGCTAGCAGTGTCAGGAGTGGAGAGCGCTAGCAGTGTCAGGAGTGGAGAGCGCTAGCAGTGTCAGGTGTAGAGAGCGTAGCAGAGGTAGGTGTAGAGAGCGTAGCAGTGGTGCCAGGGCCGGGAGTCCTGCGAGGGGGAGAGACGTAGCACTGAGAGTGAGGGGAGTGAAGATGCTAGGCCAGGCCCATCTAGCAAAGGGACAGGACAGGGAGTCAGAGGGCAGACAAACTCCAGGACACAGGTGTCTGAAGGGGCCTCAGCTCAGCGTATCCACGAGGAGCGCTACACTCTAGAAGAGAAAAATGTGCTAATACGGAATACATGGCGAAGGCACAGCGGCTGGTTGACAAGGCAATTACTGGACACCACCGTCAAAGGCTGTGGAGGGAGATCCGAGGCGCTGTGTGTGCGCGCGCTGGACAGGAACCGCTGCATGGAATCCATAAAGCACCGGTACCAGGATTGTAAATGAGAGCTGAAGGCAAAGCTGGCCAGGGAGCTACGTGAAGCAAGGCAAACTGGTGGTGGACCGCCGCGCATATATGTGTACTCGCAGTGGGAGGAGCTGTTGAGGGAAAGGCTCAGTGCAAGCGGCGGGCAGGATTCTTCAGCTTCCAAACTCAGCCAGAGGACACATCCACAGAGTGTGAGTATAGCTTACATCCTGACTATTTCATGTGTCAAATGTGATTCAGGTTTTTTGTACAGCCAAATAGTGTAGAAACATAGAAAATGGTCGGCAGATAAGAACCTTTCGGACCATCTAGTCTGCTCAATTACATGGATACTTTACCTGGATTTATCTTTTGTTTAGGATAGCCTTATGTCTATCCCATGCCTGCTTAAATTCAATCACTGTTTTGTTCTCTACCACTTCTACTGGAAGGCTGTTCCATGTATCCACCACCCTCTCAGTAAAATAATGCTTCCTGATGTTACTTTTAAACCTTTGCCCCTCTAATCTAAGACTATGTCCTCTTGTTTTGCTACTTTGTTTCCTTTTAAATATACTCCCTTCCTCTACCTTGTGGATTCCCTTTATGTATTTAAATGTTTCTATCATATCTCCTCTGTCTCGTCTTTTTTCCAAGCTATACAAAAAGATACCAGATAAATCACAATAACTTCCTTGGAATACTGGGCTGGTCCGGGATGCTGATGTTTGGACTACAAATGTTTCTCAATAAATATTATTTTTGTTTTGAATAAGAAGTCTTCATGATTCTGTCAAGTAACACCATCGCACACAGAGCACTGAACATCCGGGGGTCATTCGATGATGAAAGCACGGAGCACTTTTACTTACATTTTGTGTCGGCTTGCTGCATCAGCTCATTCTCTGTCAGGATCTACAGGGTTACATACAGTCAGGTCCAGAAATATTGGGACAGCGACACAATTCTAACATCTTTGACTCTATACACCACCACAATGGAGTTGGAATGAAACAAACACGATGTGCTTTAACTGCAGAATGTCAGCTTTAATTTGAGGGTATGTACATCCAACTCAGGGGAACGGTGTAGGACTTAGGCACATCTGCAAACTGCTGTGCCTCCCACTTGTTAAGGGACCAAAAGTAATGGGACAATTGGCTTCTCAGCTATTCCATGGCCAGGTGTGTGATATTCCCTCATTACCCCAATTACAATGTCCAGATAAAAGGCCCAGAGTTCATTTCAAGTGTGCTATTTGCATTTGGAATCTGTTGCTATCAACTCTCAAGATGAGATCCAAAGAGCCTTCACTATCAGTGAAGCAAGCCATCATTAGGCTGAAGAAACAAAACAAACCCATCAGAGAGATAGCAAGAACATTAGGCTTGGCCAAAACAACTGTTTGGAACATTCTCAAAAAGAAGGAACGCACCGGTGAGCTCAGCAACACCAAAAGACCCGGGATACCACGGAAAACAACTGGTGGATGAATGAAGAATTCTTTCCCTGGTGAAGAAAACACCCTTCACAACAGTTGGCCAGATCAAGAACACTCCAGGAGGTAGGTGTATGTGTGTCAAAGTCAATCAAGAGAAGACGGAGTAAATATAGAGGGTTCACCACAAGATGTAAACCATTGGTGAGCCTCAAAAACAGTAAGGCCAGATTAGAGTTTGCCAAACAACACCTAACAAAGCCTTCACAGTTCTGGAACAAGATCCTACGGACAGATGAGACCAAGATCAACTTGTACCAGAGTGATGGGAAGAGAAGAGTATGGAGAAGGAAAGGAACTGCTCATGATCCAAAGCATACCACCTCATCGGTGAAGCATAGTGGTGATAGTGTCATGGCATGGGCATGTATGGCTGCCAATGGAACTGGTTCTCTTGTATTTATTGATGATGTGACTGCTGACAAAAGCAGCAGGATGAATTCTGAAGTGTTTCGGGCAATATTATGTGCTCACATTCAGCCAAATGCTGCAGAACTCATTGGACGGCGCTTCACAGTGCAGATGGACAATGACCCGAAGCATACTGCAAAAGCAGCCAAAGAGTTTTTGAAGGGACAGAAGTGGAATGTTATGCAATGGCCAAGTCAATCACCTGACCTGAATCCCATTGAGCATGCATTTCACTTGCTGAAGACAAAACTGAAGGGAAAATGCCCCAAGAACAAGCAGGAACTGAAGACAGTTGCAGTAGAGGCCTGGCAGAGCATCACCAGGGATGAAACCCAGCGTCTGGTGATGTCTATGCGTTCCAGACTTCAGGCTGTGATTGACTGCAAAGGATTTGCAACCAAGTATTAAGAAGGGAAAGTTTGATTTATGATTATTATTCTGTCCCATTACTTTTGGTCCCTTAACAAGTGGGAGGCACATCTGCAAACTGCTGTAAGTCCTACACCGTTCACCTGAGTTGGATGTACATACCCTCAAATTAAAGCTGACAGTCTGCAGTTAAAGCACATTGTGTTTGTTTCATTCCAACTCCATTGTGGTGGTGTATAGAGCCAAAGATGTTCGAATTGTGTCGATGTCCCAATATTTATGGACCTGACTGTATACATTAGTCACACATCCATGACTGCACATATATTTAAAACACAATACACAGCCACTGGTATGAAATGCAATATAGTGTGGATGAATGGGGCCACAAATGGGCACAGTATGACTGTTTGATGACTTGTTGGTGACATCATAGAGTTACCGGGGGGGGGGGTGCATTTAGCATTACATGCATTTAGCATTACACACATGTATCCACTTGATACCTATGATTAGCTAAGCTGGTGATCGTAACAAACCTTTCACACATGAGATTTATTTTAGAACAAAGCAATGGGTGTGGGTTAGAGCTTCATAGGAGTCCCCAAAGGAAAACACAGGTATGCGAGTAGTGCTTAGACGAAGTGGTCACACATCAATGAGTCTCTCGGATGAAGTAACAAGTGAGATCTTCTCATACATATGGACCTCAAAGAGAACACAGAAAAGCGCATATGGTGCAGTATTGTGACATAAAAAGGAAATTCACAGTTGGCGTAACTGGTAATACTCACACAAAGTGAGAGCTGCCAGCTCTCAAGTGAAGGCATGCCAGGTTTTGTAGAGTTACCTGCTTACCCCAGAACTATCTTTCTGAATACCTTTTCAGCGTGTTTGCCAGATGTGAAATGGTAGAAAAATCCACCAATAAGCAAAACAGGCGATGAATAGACTGTAAAGAAAAATATTTTTAATAGGAAAATAATAACAGGTTACACAAGCCAAACGCGTTTCGCCTGTTACACAGGATTCATCAGTGGCAGAAAATAAAATTACATGCAATGGTGGTGACGCGGAGCCGCCGGCCTAAAGTACAAGGCGCGAATCTTTGCTCGTCGCCCTGACGTGGAGTAATTTTCCTGCATTGCCAGCTGTCTCTTGAGACTGTTTCAGTGTATCTTGCATTCCGTTGCCTCTGTTTTCCTTGTATGAGGACCTTGCTTTAGTTGATTGACCCGGAATACCCACTGACGATTCTTACGCTTAACCCCTGTGTGTATGTTTGTGTTTTCATGCATATGTTGTACCGCATGGTTTCACTTCGGAGATCCGCCCTGCAGGTTGCTAACGAGTACCGGGCCTTGCTCTACATTACCATGTATCGTCTCAGTATGTGGGCCTGTCCTTCATGTTCCTAAATCAATTCAATTAACAGTTCTAGTTGCTTGTATAATGTCTGGTCTGTTTGTATAGTATACCGCACAATCTATGATTGTAGGCCTGCACTGCAGGTTGCTAAATATAACAGTCTTGCAAGTTCTGTTTAACACCAAGTCGCAGTACAAAAGCATAATCTGATAGTAGACCTGCCCTGCAGGTTGCCGAATGCAGTGAGTATTTATATGGTTGAGATCAAGTATATGATTATTACCTCTGTTATCAATCCTGCACGTACCACAACCATTTCTGAAACCTACCAATAATCACGCTTTCAATGTACAAGTCTCAAATCACTGTATCCATTTGAATATGGTTAATGTATTTTTGCTCAGCGGTCTCTTGGTGATGAAACCATTTGAGGCTGACACCGGTATCTAGGGTTTTGTATTACCTCCCTGTCTTGGGATTATAGGTATTACAGTCTTTTCTGCCTTGAAATTTCGTATCATAGAAATCTGTCCATAAAGATCCTAACAACGCTGATCCGGGGTGAGCGCCATAGCGCACGTTACACAGCATCACCTAATACATGACACATGACACACAGTGGTATTCTGTTAGATGAGGCAATACATTAGGCTGGTGTCAGACGAGTGCATTTTATACGGACTGTGCGTCCGTGCAGTACGGATGCACTTTCTGACTGAAGACGTAGTAGTGTCCACACAGTCTGTTTTTTTAACTGATGTTATTTTTGACAGTTGTAGCAGGGAAAATAAATTAAATATGAAAACCATTTTGTCTGTCAAAAATGCTGGGCACATAAATGCAGTCCATCTGACCTCATTCATCACTCACACACAAAGCTATGCGGACGTTGCGGACACAGCGCACTCTGTGCGTCCGTTCTAGCGGATTTACGTTCTTGCCTAACCTGCGTCCGTTTGCCGCGTCCTTTATGTGTCCGCAGTTCGGTGCGGACGTACTTTGTGTGTGGGTCTCTATTGGTCATAATTATATGCTATAACGGACGTACAAATGTGCGGCAACACGGACGTGATCTGTGCGCTCGTCTGACACGAGCCTTAAGGGACATGAATAGTTTATCTAGCAGATATGTGCACTCACCAAGTAGCCAGCCTTCAGGGAACAGCCCATCCTGGAAGTCCTGTGCCACCGAGGAGATCCGCAGGATGTAGGAGTCCTGGGTACTTCCAGGGAAGGAGGCATAGAAGTGCATAATGCGCATGTTTGCATCACACACCATTTGCA
The DNA here is from genome assembly GCA_009667805.1 of Leptobrachium leishanense. Taxonomy (NCBI): domain Eukaryota; kingdom Metazoa; phylum Chordata; class Amphibia; order Anura; family Megophryidae; genus Leptobrachium; species Leptobrachium leishanense. The sequence continues at coordinate 249,347,305 of CM019065.1, forward strand.
CATTTATTGAATGGTGATGCTTTCTATTGATGTAGAAATAAGGAGCCTGTATTCTTGGCGCCACCTAGAAGTGGTTTAACAACCAGGATTAACCATTGAATGTCTCTCGCAATAAATAATCTTTAAGCCAGATCAGCAGCTGTCACTATCCGGTGGTGGCATATCCAGACCCACCCAGGAAATCAGAACAATAGGAATAGTAGATGGATAGGATTAGCGCTTCCTCCAACGGCGGTGTCCCCCTCTTCTCCGTGCACTTCTATTGTCCTCCTCAAAAATAAAAAGCTACCATAGCGTAGTAGGTTGAGGTAATATCAATAAAGTAAGAAGTAAGGGAATACACTCACATTTTGTTGTCTAAATCAGACACCGGATTTGTCCAGCAGCCGGTAACATCCGAGGGAGCACTGGATCTCCCGTGCAGCCTAAGGGAACCTGGTTGCTCCAATGAATATCAGGATACCAGTAAAGGTTATAAGGCTAATTTCTTAAAATAAGTAAAAAAACACACAACTAAAACACCCGAACGCGTTTCGCGATCGTTATCGCTTCATCAGTAGGTGTGCTGCACGGGAGATCCGGTGCTCCCTTTAATGTTACCGGCTGCTGGACAAATCCGGTGTCTGATTTAGACACAACAAAATGTGAGTGTATTCCCCTACTTCTTACTTTATTGATATTACCTCAACCTACTACGCTATGGTAGCTTTTTATTTTTGAGGTGGACAATAGAAGTGCACGGAGAAGAGGGGGACACCGCCGTCGGAAGCGCTAATACTATCCATCTACTATTCCTATTTTTCTATTGATGTAGACTGCAGGTTCCACCCAAGGTGCACGGATCGCTAGGTGGGTGCAATCAACAGCCCCCAGTACATTTGGGAAGCCTCCAAGTGCATAGAAGCCCTGTTTCACCCTTTGGAATCCCTCATGGGTGGTAGGGAATCCTATTTAGTGGTGCCAGTTGCGTTTATTGCTTGGAGGAAGCGATGGAGCAGGTGCTCTGGCTGACTCCGCCTAATTCTGCTAGAGGCTGCTGGAAGGTGCCAGTGGCAAGGAACCTCAGGCAACACAGCAACTTCATCATCCCTGGGACAGAAATCCGCGTCCCTGACCTGGACTCCAGATGGGACCGCAGCTGTATGTAGAGCCTGTTTATCTGTGCCCGGATCAGCTGGTAGCGGAGACAACACTCTGCATCAGTGAGATGTTCCAATCTCAATTGTGTCCTTAGGACACGAGGTGCCTGTGGAACAGCACGCTCCCTCTTCAACTCCTGCTGCCATTGGAGACAAGCTCTTTCTCTGTGCCGCAAAATGACCTGACTGTATATGCTGCAGCAATTATACAAGCACACACAACATCCATTGTATTTGTTTGGTATGAGTTAAATGGGCAACTGTGCTTTGGTGCATTCCTTTTTATGGGCTTGGATATTTTGGGGTTAGCCAGGTTGTTCAGATTTGCCATTAGCACCAGCTTTTTGCAGTTTGCTAAAATTATGCGCGCAAAGGCCATGCGGTAATTACCGCAAAATAGATTGTAATACCATATTCGTACTAGCGCACATTCACATTTGCGCTCACAATGTTAAGTATAGGACGCGTGCAGTTCATTAAGCTCGCGCAGGTTCACACGCAGTAGACGATTGCGGACTGTTTTTGCGCTGAGTTTGTAATACGGAATTCGGCGCAAATGGTTTTGCCACACGCGTTAATGATTATTTATGCCGGCGCAAACGTTTGCGTGAAGATTGTAATGTGGCCCAAGGTATTTCTAATCGCAGGACAAAATTTTGTAACGATTTAGCTGGGGTCTTTTTTGGCGGTTGTAGGTTTTGGGGATTCAATTTAGAAAAAGGGTGTTTTTTTCCATTTTTTTCACCATATTTCATAAATTTTTTAGTACATTATAAGATATGATGGAAATAATGCTATTTTTAGAAAGTCCATTTAATGGTGATAAAAACATATAAATAATATGTGTGGGTTCCATAAGCGAGTAAGAGGAAAATTTGACCTAAACACAAACACCGTAAAAACAGCAGCGGGCATTTTCGGACGGACAATCGTAAAACGCCCATTCACTATGGGGTTAAAATATAATGACATTATAAAATTTCTATATAATATAAATACTATCTAAATCAATTACATACTGCACTAGAGTGTTTTTTTTATAGAATTGGTGTATAGAATTATCGAAGTATTACCAAAACACTGAATATTAGAATAGATTTGAATATTAGTGTTATACTTGCATCAGAGGCGTAGCAAGGTCATAAGGCGCCCGGGGGCAAGTCCTCCCCTAGCGCCCCCATTTTTAGATGAAATAATGCATAGTAACGCATTATGCCATCACTTTCAAATTTGCGCACATACACACATAAGCGTGATGATTAATCCACCAACTGATTAATCCATAATGAGAATAGTTGACAACTATTTTAGTTGTTTCAGCCCTAAACTTATGGTACCAGCGATACAGTGACCCAAAGGACACCTGTATCTCTAGTAAAGGGATTTGCCAGCTGGCTGAGGGGCAAGTGGGAGAGACTCTGACATCACCATGCTCTTGAGCGATTATATCAGTGTCCAGGGGTCATCCTACAGTGAGGGAAAGATGTCAGCCTGCTGTGAAAGTAGAAAGAAATGACACGGAGCTGCAGGACCTGAACGACGTGCGGAGTACATCATCTGCACACAAACCTGAAACCAGAGGATGCGCTCAGCACGTCGTCAGCAGCAAAGAGGTTAAAGGGAAAAAAGAGGTAAAATTTAAGCAGGGACTGCGACAAGGACACAGGCACAGAATTGTATGCACAGGAGCCTGTTTAAAGACAAATACATGCATTTACACACACCCATACATTCACATATCGCCATATCCCACCTACACCTGGGGGTATGTGGCAATAAAACTCACGCTCATACACACCGCACATTACTGTATCACAGAGCTCCACAGCAATAAAACTCACACAGGGTTATTCAGAGAGAGGTGAAAAGCAGGAGAATGTCTGGAGAATGGAAAATTCTAGGTCAAAATAGCCGATTTGGAAAGTGAGATAAATGGGAGAATTTTTCTGGTTTGGCTATTTTGACCTAGAATTTTGACTTCTCCAGCCATTCTCCTGCTTTTCACCTCTCTGAATAACCCTGACAGTAATGCAGTGTATGAGCATATCTCAGAGCGCCACAGCAATAAAACTCACAGTAATGTGCAGTGTGAGCATATCACAGGATCCACTGCAATAAATGCAAACATATTTAATTTATTATTTTCTATAGGAAAGCATTTAAATTAATTTAAAAAATATACTATTTAAAATTATTATATCGTGCTGCGCTGCGGAATATGCTGGCGCTTTATAAATAAAGATTAAAAATCATAATATAATAAAATTTTAATATATAAAAGGAAATCTATATTTAAAAATGAAAATGTTAACTATACTAAATTAAGTACTGAGATGATGGATATAAATATGTATACTGACCACAGGTTTCCCTCTCTGTGCAGCGGAGATAGTGCCCCCCCCCCCTCCTAATGTAAAGCCAGGGTCTGTTCAGCACAAGAAGCTGTACTCTCTGTGAGGGGTCTCCCTGTCCAGGAGTAAACCTTGCTGGGAAGGAGAAGCTAGTTTTTAACCCCTGCTAGACCAGGCATCTAACCAACACACTACAGTGTACCCCAGCTGTGCTTTTATGATGCTCCAAATGTCTTATGATCTGTAGTGTGAGCATGTTAAAGCATACAGGTCCTGTAGGGGTTAAAAACTAGCCTCTCTTTCCCAGTAGGGTTTACTCACCCCCTCACGTAGCACAGCTTCTTGTGCTGGACAGACCCTATCTCACCTGGACAGAGCGGGGGATGTGTAGTGCAGGGGAGAGGAGCAGACAGTGGTAGGAAGTATCTCACTCACCTCCTGGTCTGGTGTGGGAACAGAATCTGTATCCTGCCGAGTTGCTGCTGGTTTCACATCCTCCCCTTACAGCAGGAGGAGCAGTAGCATGCAGCAGCATGTGTCCCGGGGCTTAGATAGGCTGCTGCCTCTTCCGGAGTCCACCAGGAAGTAAGTGAGGCAGCCACTCCAAGCTCACTGGGGAGGAGTTATTTTTAATAATGGGCAGTATTAGAGATTGCCTTGCAGTGCCCCCCTCCCTCACAGACTGTCAGGCACCTGTGGGCAAGTGCCCGCCCCCCTCGCTACGCCATTAACTTGCATTAAGATGAATTCATAAATTCTGCTTGCATAATTTCTAATTTTACAGTACCTCATACCTCTGAAAAATTGTCTTTGGGTGTTATTGTGTAGTACTATTTAGCAGACATAAGCCAAGTGTTTTCATTAGCTGTGCTAGTGGCAGGAGTTTACATGAGGGAATGTTGAAGTATAACAACTGAATACATCTCTTGAATGCATAATTGCTGTGGCTGGATGTTAGGGAGATGCTATTTGCTTGCATGGGTTTTTAAATCCCATGAGCTGAGACCACATTAAAAGTGTAAATAAAAACCTGCATCAAAGAAAATAAGAGGACAAGCAAGATTTTTTTTTTCTACCGTATTCAATTGAAACATTAATTTATAATATATAACTTCTATTTAGATATATATATATATATACTATATTGCCAAAAGTATTCGCTCACCTGCCTTGACTCGCATATGAATTTAAGTGATATCCCATTCCTAATCCATAGGGTTCAATATGACGTTGGTCCACCCTCTGCAGCTATAACAGCTTCAACTCTTCTGGTAAGGCTGTCCACAAGGTTTAGGAGTGTGTTTATGGGAATTTTTTACCATTCTTCCAGAAGCTCATTTGTGAGGTCACACACTGATGTTGGACGAGAAGGCCTGGCTCTCAGACTCCGCTCTAATTCATCCCAAAGGTGTTCTATCGGGTTGAGGTCAGGACTCTGTGCAGGCCAGTCAAGTTTATCCACACCAGAATCTGTCATCCATGTCTTTATGGACCTTGCTTTGTGTACTGGTGCACAGTCATGTTGGAAGAGGAAGAGGCCAGCTCCAAACTGTTCCCACAAAGTTGGGAGCATGGAATTGTCCAAAATGTCTTGGTAGGCTGAAGCATTCAGAGTTCCTTTCACTGGAACTAAGGGGCCAAGTCCAGCTCCTGAAAAACAACCCCACACCATAATCCGCTCTCCACCAAACTTTACACTTGGCACAATGCAGTCAGACAAGTACTGTTCTCCTGACAACCGTCAAACCCAGACTCGTCCATCAGATTGCCAGATGGATAAGCACGATTCGGCACTCGAGAACGTGTTTCCACTGCTCTAGAGTCCAGTGGCGGTGTGCTTTGCACCACTGCATCCGACGCTTTGCATTGCACTTGGTGATGTATGGCTTGGATGCAGCTGCTCGGTCATGGAAACCCATTCCATGAAGCTCTCTGCGCACTGTTCTTGAGCTAATCTGAAGGCCACATGAAGTTTGGAGGTCTGTAGCGATTGACTCTGCAGAAAGTTGCCGACTTCTTCGCACTATGCGCCTCAGCATCCGCTGACCCCGCTCCGTCAGTTTACGTGGCCTACCACTTCGTGGCTGAGTTGCTGTTGTTCCCAAACACTTCCACGTTCTTATAATACAGCTGACAGTTGACTGTGGAATATTTAGGAGCGAGGAAATTTCACGACTGGATTTGTTGCACAGGTGGCATCCTATCGCAGTTCCACGCTGGAATTCACTGAGCTCCTGAGAGCGACCCATTCTTTCACAAATGTTTGTAAAAACAGTCTGCATGCCTAGGTGCTTGATTTTATATACCTGCGGCCATGGAAGTGATTGGTACACCTGATTCTGATTATTTGGATGGGTGAGCAAATACTTTTGGCAATATAGTGTATATATGTTTATTATTGCAGAGGTCATTTACACATCACAGCAATTCGAAGAACTGCATCACAGTGCTCATGTGCTACATTCCCCATATGCAGCACAGAACTGTGGGTAAGACATGCAAGTGACATCAGCAATTTCCCATTTTTTTGCATCCTGGGTCTGCTTTCACACAGAACCCTCCAATCAATGCCATGCCATACTAGATGGCTTACTTAGCAGAGATCAGGTATATGCAACTGGTCAAACCCACTCCTGGACAGTGCTATTTCGGGTCTATTGGACCCTCTTGCTAGATTAATCGTTAATTTCCGCAGCCCTAATATATATATATACAGTGGCAAGAAAAAGTATGTGAACCCTTTGGGATTACGTGGAGTTTTGCATGAATTGGTCATAAAATGTGCTCTGATCTTCATCTAAGTCACAACAGTTTGAAAAACACAGTCTGCTTAAAATAATACAACACAAACATATGTTTTCATGTTTTTATTGAACAGAACATGTAAACATTCACAGTGCAGGGTGGAAAAAGTATGTGAACCTTTGGACTTAATAACTGATTGACCCTCCTTTTGCAGCAATAACCTCAACCAAACGTTTCCTGTAGTTGCAGATCAGACCTGCACAACGATCTGGAGTAATTTTGGACCACTCCTCTTCACAAAACTGTTTCAGTGTAGCAATATTCTTGGGATGTCTGGTGTGAATCGCTCTCTTAAGGTCATGCCACAGCATTTCAATCGGGTTGAGGTCAGGACTCTGACTGGGCCACTCCAGAAGGCGTATTTTGTTTTGTTGAAGCCATTCTTTTGTAGAATTACTTGTATGCTTTGGGTCATTGCCTGTTGCATCACCCATCCTCTGCGAAGCTTCAGTTGGCGGACAGATGGTCTTATGTTTTCCTGCAAAATGTTTTGGTAAACTCTGGAATTCATTTTTCCATCAATGACAACAATCCGTCCAGGCCCTGAGGCAGCAAAGCAGCCGCAAACCATGATGCTCCCTCCGCCATGTTTTACAGTGGGGATGAGGTTTTGATGTTGGTGTGCTGTGCCTTTTTTTCTCCACAGATAGTGTTGTGTGTTTTTTACAAACAACTAAATTTTGGTTTCATCTGTCCACAGAATATTTTGCCAGTAGTGCTGTGGAACACCCAGGTGCTCTTTTGCAAACTTCAAACATGCTGCAATATTCTTTTTGGACAGCAATGGCTTCCTCCGTGGTGTCCTCCCATGTACTCCATTCTTGTTTAATGTTTTCCTTATTGTAGATGTGTCAACAAAAATGTTAGCATGTGCCAGAGATTTCTGTAAGTCTTTAGCTGACACTCTAGGATTCTTCTTTACCTCATTAAGCATTCTGCGCTGTGCTCTTGCAGTCATCTTTACAGGGCGACCACGCCTAGGGAGAGTAGCAACAGTGCTGAACTTTCTCCATTTGTAGACAGTCTGTCTTACCGTGGACACATGGACATCAAGGCTTTTGGAGATACTTTTGTAACCCTTTCCAGCTTCATGCAAGTCAACAATTCTTGGTCATAGGTCTTCTGAGAGCTCTTTTCTGCGAGGCATGGTTCACATCAGGCAGTGCTTCTTGAAACCAGTAAACCCAAAACTGGTGTGTGTTTGTAAAGGGCAGGACAGCTTTCAGCAACACATCCAATAATATCACACTGATTGGACTCAAGGTTGTCTCACTCCTGGCTCCAATTAGCTCCTGGAGAAGTCATTAGGCTAGGGGTTCACATACTTTTTCCACCCTGCACTGTGAATGTTTACATGTTCTGTTCAATAAACACATGAAAACATATGTTTGTGTTGTATTATTTTAAGCAGACTGTGTTTTTCAAATTGTTGTGACTTAGATGAAGATCAGAGCACATTTTATTACCAATTCATGCAAAACTCCACGTAATCCCAAAGGGTTCACATACTTTTTCTTGCCACTGTATAATATATATATATATATATTACGGTTGTGGTGGAGGACAAAAAGTGAGAGAAAAAAAGCCTCCACGCTATAATGGTTATGTTTATCATTGCAGAGGCCATCTGCACATCACAGCAATTCAAAGAACTGCATCCCAGAGCCCCTGTGTCCCCCTGACTTTTGTTCTAACTCCCAAAACAGCCGTTACATTTTTCCCCAATGCCAAATGTTAATTAGTCGTTCATGCCACAAAGGCCAAAATAGGAAATCTGCTTCAAATTAGCTTTTTGAAATTTCATTAAACTGGTGACATTTGTTTGTGTTGTAGATCATATTAAAAGTACAAAGTAAAAAAAATTTGTATCACGGTCTTTAGCCAAAAATACCAGAATTTTGCAAATTTACTAATGGCCATACTGCTCTACCTTTCAGGGCAGGGCTTGAAAAAGTTGCTTTGAATCTAGGAGCCAGCTACAAAAGTTAGGAGCCAGGTTTTTCTTCAGACTAACAAGGTTTTACTTTCAACAACTAAAGATACACTGATTTTTTATTTTTTTTATTTTAAAAGACAGGGTACCAATACTCTTTTACCCCTCAGGTACTCACCGATACGTTTATTTACTGTGAGTTTAATTGCTGTGCAGCTCTGTTATACGCTCACACACACACCGCACATTACTGTATAACCGCTGCACAGCAATAACACACTCATACACACTGCACTTTACTGTATCCCAGAGCTCCACGGTAATGTGCTGTGTGTGAGGGTATCCCAGAGCTCCACGGTAATGTGCACAGTGTATCCCAGAGCTCCCCAGTGTGCGCGCAGTGTATCCCAGAGCTCCCCAGTGTGTGCAGTGTATCCCAGAGCTCCCCAGTGTGTGCAGTGTATCCCAGAGCTCCACAGTGTATCCCACAGCTCCACAGTGTGGGAACAGTGTATCCCACAGCTCCACAGTGTGTGCATAGTGTATCCCACAGCTCCAGTGTGCGCACAGTGTATCCCAGAGTTCCACAGTGTGTGCGCAGTGTATCCCAGAGCTCCACAGTGTATCCCAGAGCTCCATAGTGTATCCCGGAGCTCTATAGTGTGTGTGTCCAAGAGCCAGTACCTGCAGTCGGTCCGCCGACTGGGTTCTCCAGCACTGGCTGCCCGGTGCCCCCTTCCTCCCCTTTGGTTGGGCTCACGCTGGGGTTGTCCAGGGTCCGCGGGGGGTGTGAAGAGACACTGCCTGGTCCCGAGACACTACGATCCTTGGCCAGCACCTGGCGCACATATGCCGCTTCCTGCACCAAGCTGCGGCTCCCACGCAGTCTGTCACTGCCTGGCGCGGAGTAGCAGGAGCTGGAGGATGACCAGTGGGAGGTGAGCATGCGCAAAACAGAGTGGATGTGAGGAGAGCGTCGTCAATGCTGGGGAGAGAATCCCCGTGACGCTCCCCTCACATCCGGTCTGTTCTGTCTCCCTGCTCTGTTGTCATCAAAGGGGGCCGGTGTTCCGTCCGACCAGAGGCTTTACTCGACGGAATACCGGACGGCAGCAATCCCTGCTCCTTGCCCGTGCGGGCAGAGGAGCCTGACAAAACCGGGGCGCCAGGACAGCATTTCTTGTTGTCATGGTGACCTTGCGCCCGGGGTTTGTCGAGCCCTGTTTTAGGGGATTCTAACAATTTGGCGAATGGGTTACTCTATGGGGAAAAATTATCCAAGAAAGTCATGATGACCTATTATGGAGCTTGTTTGTTAGTTTACCAGAGCTTACGTTTTACCTGCTGTTTTGCCGTCTTCATGACTAGGATGCTGGTCTTGCTCTTTTTCTTTTCCCATAGTAATCATTGTTCACTTTTCCCATGAGCTGGAAGCCCTCCGGCTACGGAACATGACCTTTTTTCCTGGCACGCTGCTTTTAGTGAAATGTTTAGCTTTCTATAAATATTTTCAAAATCACAAACAGATGCTCCCAGTTCTCAATCAACAGCAAAAGTATTTTGATCCGCAGAAAATGAAGCCCACTATATACAAATGCTTTACGCATGGGCTTCCCTTATCAACCATTTTGGTACCAAAGGACAAAAGATTTTCTGCCAAAATTGCTAGCACATTGAGTAATAATAGCATTGATCATGTGTTATTCTTTAACCATTTGTGTTACCATTATGTTTCTTATGCACTTACCAGAGTCATGATTATATTATTATTATTTTGTGTATATGTTACGGGTAAAGCCCGAAGTGCGGTCAATCCTAGGATTACATGTGTAATCCTGATATTACCCAAAACCGCTGGGTAAAGCAGCAAAAAAATGTAAATTTCAGACTTTACCCGGGTAATTTTAGGACTAAGCTACGGCCCTTGTGTAACAATCTGGAAGAGCTGAAAAATTCGCACTTTACCCGGATAATATGCAAGTCTGAAGCTTCACCCAGATAATCTGAGGACTATCCACAGCTTCACCTAGGTAATCTGCAGAGCATCCAACCCCACTTGGGTAAAAGTGAATTTTGCTATTATCTAAGGATATCATCAATGAAAAAGGCAAAAGACTAACATTAAAATGTGCACACAGAAAAAATGGTTAGCGCCCAAAACTTGTACCACCACCAATATCCCAATGCTTAACCAGATTATCAGTGGTTTCCCCCAAACCAGTGTGCCAACAAACGTGAAAATACGTATCTGGTAGCGCGATGTTAGTCGCTCTCGGGACTCAGGTGGTACTCTTAATTTGCATCATCCACATGGATATAATCTAAAAAGAAGCAAAATGCATATAATAGTGCAGAGAGTACTAGTATAAATATAGACTGATGTTATATATATTGATACCACTCACAAATAGACCCCCATCACTGGCTGTGAGTGGGTAGACGCGATTGGGTACTTTGCTTCTTAATGTTCTGAAGGTAACCCACACCTTTCGAATGGAGTATCTTCTTCCAATATTGGATATATGAGAAAACATGAAAACAAGGGAACCCCCTTGTGCAGATCCACTACTCAGTATATAAAGACATTAAAGTAGAATGCCAACTCACATTTGGTGGAGCTTAGCCAAGCTCTAGGTAAGAATGCCAGTGGATTTGTTTCGTAGGTCAAATCCACAAAACCCTTACGAATTCCAGGACATCGGGGATTATTTATAAAAACTTTTATTTAAAACCTAATGAAATAAAAAAATGCAATAAATCTGGCTCAGCCAGATGGCCAGGACGCGTTTCGCCGTGTAGTGCGGCTTCCTCAGCTGGTTTACAGACTGATGTTTGCTGCATGTATATATAGTCCTCTTTACAATGATTAAATTGTCCCCACGTCCAAATTCTTTAATCGGCGTGCGTTCCACGCCCCTGCCGTCTGTTCCTTGATTCGCAGAGAGCGCCATTTTGCGCAAGCGCTCTACTAGTGCATGCGTTTCACAGTGCATGTCTCAATGTACTTCCGGTAGCGTCCTTCCTCTATTCCGTGTTCGTTACACACAACTACTTTGCGGTAGATGTATACAATCGCCTGCAGACTTTCATCATAAGGGGAAAAGGACGAATGCGTTACAGCAAATATACATTATTGCATAACATAATACCCAGACCTTCCCCAACTCTATTCCATATGGGGGGAACAACGCTTTTACATAAAATTCATGTATAGCTCACAATTTATGTTTCTGTATTTATAGTACCACAACCTCCTGCTACCCTCTATATTGTGTCAAAATCTACTGTGGTGAATTAAATGTGGTATTAAATAGCAAAATATAATTTAATAGAACTTTTGTGTTTATTTTATTAATTTACTTTATTTCATTTTATATAAGCTAAATATTTATTTGATTTAATAAACTATATAATATGCTGTGAATCGTTATAGTTATTACTAGGATGACCAAATACTGGCCTGTGGTTTATATCTTTAGTCACTCCCCAAATTTATAAGTGTTAAATATAGTATGTGAATATATATATAATTATTATTTATTATTATTTTTTATTTATAAAGCGCCAGCATATTCCGCAGCGCTGTACAATAAGCACAGTACAGACAGGGTTACAATACATTGAACAACATTTGACAAACAGTACAGGAGGAGATGAGGGCCCTATTCCCGTAGGAACTCACAATCTAGGAGGGTTGGGGTTGGAAACAGGAGGAGAGGACTGTAAGGTGAGAGTGATTGATGGTTGCGTCAGTGAGTTGGGTGGTAGGCTTCCCTAAATAGGAATGTTTTCAGGGAGCGTTTGAAGGAAGAGAAGTTAGGGGAAAGTCTGACAGCACGAGGGAGAGCGTTCCAGAGAGTGGGGGCTGCGCGTGAGAAATCCTGCAGTCTATCATGGGAAGAGGTGATGCGGGGAGAAGCTAGGCGCAGGTCACTGTTTGACCTATGATCTATGATCCGTATTTATGATGATTATATCAACTATAATGTATCAATATGATAATGTGATATATATATATATATACACACACGGCAAAACGCGTCCTGGCCATCTGGCTGAGCCAGATTTATTTAATTATGTTTTAAATAAAAGTTTTTTTAAATAATTATAGTCCTTGATGACCTGGAATTCGTAAGGGTTTCGTGGATTTGACCTACGAAATAAATCCACTGCCATTCTTACCTAGAGCTTGGCTAAGCTTCACCAAATGTGAGTTGGCCTTCTACTTTAATGTCTTTATATACTGAGTAGTGGATCTGCACAAGGGGGTTCCTTTGTTTTCATGTTTTCTCATATATCCAATATTGGAAGAAGATACTCCATTCGAAAGGTGTGGGCTACCTTCAGAACATTAAGAAGCAAAGTACCCAATCGCTTCTACCCACTCAGAGCCAGTGAAGGGGCTCTATATTTGTGAGTGGTATCAATATATATAACATCAGTCTATATTTATACTAGTACGCTCTGCACTATATTATGCATTTTGCTTCTTTTTATATTATATCCATGTGGATGATGCAAATCAAGAGAACCACCTGAGTCCCGAGAGCGACTAACATAGCGCTACCAGATTCATATTTAAACATTAAAATGTATTAAGGATATAGTGAATATACAGAGTAAGAGGATATGTTTCTTTTTTTTTTTGTATTCAAAAAGCTTTTATTTGAGTAAGATTCATCAACAGAACAGGTAAATGGAATATGGTCATAAGTACAGAAAGTATAATACAGAGTATATCTCAGTAACAAGAAAAGTCGCCATAGTTCAGGGTGTGCATCAATGTTAGACAAAAAGAGTTCAACATATGAATAGACACTGTCCTCAGGTGATAAGATAAAGAGTGTATAGCTCCTGCAGCGGTCCGGGAAAAGGCGGTGCTGTCCGTGAGGGACATATCTAATTTGTATGACAGGTTTTATTTTTATTTTTTGTCAATAGTTTTCCTCTCTCCTCTCCCCCCCCCTGTGTGAGGGACCAGATGAGATAGAAAAGAGGAGCAGGGGGAGAGGAAGGGCGAGGAGAGAGACAGGGGAGCGAGTGTGAGCAGGAGGAAAAATGGTAGCGGAGGTACGTAGGTAAAGTGAGAAGAAGAAGAAGGGTAAAGAAGAGAAAAAGAAAAGGAGAAGAGTGAAGAAGGGAGAGGGGAAAGAAAGAAGAAAAAAAAAAAGAGGGAGGGAAGGAAGTGGGCGGCCTGCGGGTGGTGACAAGTATGTCTCAGGCGTCAGGGTCATGAGATCCCCTGTCTTGATGTGAGTCCTTTAAGTAGACAGTGCTGAGGAGGTGCGGTTCCCCGCTCTACGGCGGAAGGCGGACGAGGCGCGGAAACCATCCCAATTAAACCACTTAAGTGATGATCTGGGTGTCGATCCACCTCTTGTCTTGCTACCAGATCGTCCACTGCCCTCAGGGATTCAATGGCATCAACCCATTCCACAAATGAGGGGGAGTCCGGAGACCTCCAGTGAGCAGGTATTAAGCGCCTGGCTGTCAGTATGAGATGGAGGGCCACCGAGATGCGCTGCGTCCCAGGTAAATGCAGCAAAAGGTACACAGCTGGTGTAAAGGGCAAGACCAAACCCGTGACCTCCTCAATCACCTCCGCGACCAGGTGCCAGAAAGGGACAATATTCTCGCAGGTCCACCAGATATGAAGATACATGCCGGTCTGAACTCCGCATCGCCAGCATATCGAGTCGCAAGAAAGTGAGAAGTGGGCTGTTTGGTAGGGAGTGTAGTACCAAAATGTGAGCAATTTATAGGAGGTTTCTATCATCCGGAAAGCTCGGGAGCCATATAGCGTGAGGTAACAAGTTTTGGCCCACTTTTCTGGGGGGAAGTCAAGTTCTAAGATCGACTCCCATCGTCCGTAGAAAGGGGGTAGTGATGTGTCGACCTTTTGAAGCATTGCATAGAGGGTAGATATACTCTTAGATAGCGGTAAGGTCATCTGGCAGAATTTTTCAAAGGGTGTCATTTGGCGTAGGGGACGAAAGCCTCTCGGCAGAGAGTCCACAAAGTGCTGCAGTCTGAAAAGGGTGAAGTGGTCCCCGAAGGTCAAGGGGTCATCATTTGCGGGGGGCTCAGGAATCTCTACCCTATCGTCCCGCAACACCTGGAACAAGAACAATCTACAGCCTTCTGTAAATCTGCTATGTAATCTGGGTCCCAGGCCGGGATGAAATCCCGGGTGGTGCCAGAGGGGTAGCAACGGTGACAAGGAGGGCGATAGGCCAAATGTCCCACTAATCTTCCACCATACCTTGAGAGTGTCACGGTAGAGACCGGAGATCGGTAGTGTGGGTCTCAGAAGCTGAGAAGGCAACCAAGGAGCAGTCCATAAAGGTATATGTGCCAGTTCCTCTTCGAGATCCAGCCACAGTTTATCAGATCCGTCTAGCATCCAATCCATAAGTCGCGTCAGTTGCGCCGCATAGAAGTATAATTTTGCATCTGGTACCGCGAAACCCCCCTCCGAGCGCGGGCGGTGAAGAAGTTGCAATTTAACTCTTGGGCGGCCTTTGGGCCATATGAAGGAGAGAAAAATAGAGTCAAGGTCCCTGAAGAACGAGCATGGCAAGAACAAAGGCAGCGTCTGGAGTACATAGAGAAGGCGAGGCATCACGTTCATCTTAAGGACACTGACTCTGCCCAACCATGAAAGAGGGAGGGCAGTCCAAGAGGACAGGTCCGTACGGAAGGTCCGTAACAAATGGTCGTAATTGTGTCTATGAAGATCTGCAGTAGTGTTTGAAAGCCAGATGCCCAGATATTTGAGGCGATTAGCACACCATCTGAAGGGAAAGTGAGAGCGGGCATGAGAAACGTCAGTAGAGGACATGTTAAGTCCTAGCATGTTAGACTTATCGTAGTTGATTTTGTAGCCCGATAGGTCGCCAAAGGTCTGGAGTTGTTCTAATAGAGGTGGCATGGAATCTCTCGTATTTGGGAGAAGGAATAATAGGTCGTCGGCGTAGGCCGATACCTTGTGCATCAGTCTAGTGCCTCTGACACCCTGTATTCTGTCATCTCTGCGGATTGCTCCCAGAAAAGGTTCTAGGAACAGGGCAAAGAGGAGGGGGGACAGGGGACAACCTTGTCGAGTGCCGTTAGAAATGGGGAAGGAGGGTGAAAGGGCCCCGTTAACCCTGACCCGGGCTGTGGGGGCATCGTAAAGGGAGTGGATCCACGCCAGAAAGTGTTGAGGGAGACCAAAGGCCTCCAGTGTGTGAAAGAGGAAGGGCCATCCAACCCTATCAAAGGCCTTCTCCACGTCGGTAGACAGAAGGAGAAGGCTCCGGCCGGCGTTGGTGGATAACGCTATGGCGTTTAGGACCCTCATCGTCGCATCCCTGGCCTCTCTACCAGGTATAAATCCTACCTGGTCTGCTCCCACCAGAATCGGCAAGAAAGTCTTCAGCCTGTCTGCAAGAATTCTGACCAAAATTTTAACATCGCAATTAAGTAGTGAGATAGGTCTGAAATGCTTGCATTCTGTCATGTCCTTATCAGGTTTGGGGATTACTGAAATGTGTGCAGTTAGTGCGGTGGGAGACAGTCGAAGACCGTCTCGCAGGGAATTAAGGAGCGAGAGGAGGGGAATTGTGAGAGGTCGTGGGAAGGCCTTGTAATATTCCACTGGGAAGCCGTCTGGTCCAGGGCATTTGTTGTTGAGATGTTTAATAGCTAGCGCCAGTTCTTCTGGAAGGATTGGGCCATCAAGGAATGATGCTTGGGCGTCGGTAAGGCGGCGGGTTATATTATCTTTCAGATAATTGGCTATACGTGTGTGGTCTATGATCTGCGATTCAGTCGTATCATTGTAAAGGTCATGGTAATAGCGAGCAAATTCTTGAAGAATCTCAGTAGGATGGGTAGTCAGCGTATGGTCACGGATTCTAATGTGTGGTACGTAGGATTGTTCCTGGCGTCTACGGAGGAGTCGTGCCAGCAACCTACCTGGCTTGTTCTTCTGAAGGGCAAAGAAGGCTTTAGTTTTAATTGCCAAGAATCGTATGTCTGCCTGTAGGAGGTCCGTGAGCCGTTTCCTACCGTCCAATAGGCGTTGATAGACTTCCGCCGACAGACCAGCTTTATGGGACACCTCCAAAGTCCTAATCTCGTCCAATAAGGACTTGAGTTCTGCCTGCCGCTCCCATTTCCGAGCGGATGCCTTCGCAATAAGCAGGCCTCGAATCGTGGCCTTATGGGCTTCCCAGAGAACAGAAGGGGAGATGTCTGGTGTGGTGTTGGTTTCGAAGTATTGTTTAAGTGCCTCATCGATGTCCGCACGGAACATTGGGTCCGTCAACAACGATGTGTTGAGGCGCCAAGTGCGCTCTCTAGGTCTAAAAAGTGGGGAGGATAACGTCATGATCACCGGAGCGTGGTCCGACCAGGTTTGTGTAGCAATATGAACGTTAAGTACTAGGTCCAGTTGGTGTTGGGGAAGAAAAAAAAGGTCGAGCCTAGAATAGGATTGATGTACCCCCGAGAAGTACGTGTAGTCCCTCTCTCCGCGTGGAATGCACGCCAAGTATCCACAAGGCGATAGGAATGTAGAGACCGCTTGAGGTGTCGAAGAATATTCGAGGGAATCGAGGAGGTGCCTGCAGAGGTATCGATCCGGGGGTCCAGAGATACATTAAAGTCACCAGCAAGGATTAGGATCCCTTCCTGAAAGGCATCAAGTTTGCGCAGGATAGATGCCAGGCATGTATGTTGATGTTTATTAGAAATATATACCGAGGCAAAAGTATAAACTGTATACGCGATGGTACCCTTCAGGAATATAAAGCAACCCTGTGGGTTAGTGAGGAGTCCCGTTTGCGAGAAGGGGATGTCACGCGCCAGTAGGATTGCTACGCCTCTGGATTTAGATTCAGTGAAATTGCTAAAGTAGCCCGTGGGGAATCGTTTGTTTCGTAGGGTAGGTCCGTCACCCTCCCTAAAATGCGTTTCTTGTAAAAAGGCAATAGAGGTGCGGTGAGCATAGAGTTCTTGGAGCAGGCGAGATCTTTTTTCCGGCATGTTAAGGCCCCGTGCATTATAAGAAATCATGCGGAGCTGTTTAACGGAGAACATCGTCTTGGTTCCCGCAGACCACCCACTGGGGAGGGTGGGGAGCGGAGGAGAGAAAAGAGGGGGGAAAGGGGGAGGGGGGGTCACAGACAGGGTATATAGTAGAGGACAAAGTGTAAAAGAAAGGGTGTGAGAGCAAGAGAAGTAAGGTATGAACAAGGATATGAGACAAAGGACGTCAGAGAGAGGAGAGACGGCGTCTCAACCTCCCGCTCTGGAACAGTGACGTCAAAATCTCAGAGGGTGAAGGGGTGAAGATAGACAGCAATAGTCGAGATATGTAAACGGTTTTAACGGTGTCAATAAAAGGTTCCTGGCCATCGCCGCTCTAATGAAGAAACATATGGTGTAATTCAGAGGAAAGTGTGGGGTACCCCTTAGTCAGGCGCTACTCGCTAGTCGTGTCTGTTAAAGTAGCGGTGTAATTGCTCTTAAGGAATTTCAACAATATAATGAGGTATAGCAATGCTAATTTAACAGCTTTGTGTACCATAAAAAATTAAAACCGAGTATAGAAAAAAGGGTAAATATTCATATTAAGAACATACACCCTCTGGCTTCGGGGGTGATGAATCACAGTCTCTAAAAAGCACAATAAATCAGTCTTTGTGTTGCATAAAAAGAGAAAAGAAAAATAATTAAAAAATAATAATAATTTTCCTCTTAATGATTGTGTCCTTTTGGTCTTGACTGCTTCCGCTCCTCTCGTCCCTTCAAAATTCCTCCAAGAAAGAAAGAGGGGATTAAGGATACGTCCGCGTCTGTCAGATAAACCAGAGAGTAAGGATTGGTACGCTTACGCTAGTGCGGTGATGGATGCTGCTCTGTCTGTTGCGCTCTGCTCAGAAATCCTCTTTGTATCTGCTCCTTCGTGCCTTGTCTTTTGAATTTTCTCGTCCAGGATACTGCAGAAGGCTTCCCTTTATACGGTGCCTACTGGTTGCTGGCGATGTTAAAAGATGGCAACTGGATGCAGCAGGAGATTGGCTTGTGCAAAAATTTATTAAGACAGCTCACATCAAATAATAACGCAATCAAAAATAAAAATAAAAATATTTTTAAAAAGTTAGAAAGTAAAAAAACCCATAAGTCCATAGGAGGTAAAAAAAGTCTTTAAAAGTGGGCATAGGGGTCTCCAAGACGCGTTTCGCCGGCTCCCTGGCCAGCTTCATCAATTGGATGCTTCCTATGCTTCAGTGCAGCGTTTTTAAACTGTTTTAAAACTGTGGGAAAAACTGTCTGGGGCCCCTGCCTGCATCTGTGGAGCGGGAGCCGCTGGTCTCAGTGCGGCCTCCTCCAAGCGTTCCACGCGGTTAGACATGGCCGCCACATCAGCGCGTACCTCCGACATGTCCCGAAGACGATCCTCACGGACTGCCCCGATAAGCCGCTGGACGTCATCTCGGGTAGGGAAGGCTGCTACCATCTCCTCGATCCGTCGGGCTCTCACGTTCCCATCCGGCCAGGACTCCTCGGAATCAGCAATCGAGGACGCAGCCGCCATGTCAGGGTCCGCTGTCCGAGTTCTCGGGGTCCTTAAGTAATGGTCCAGGGGTCCAGTTTGCGACGTCCTTGGGGTGTCTGGGGCCGAGGGGTCCTCCGACTTCCTCTTGCCTTTTCCCATGGTCCTGCTGCTGGTTTTTTGAGCGAATTATTGCGGCTAGGCCGGGAGCTCTTAGTCTATGCGGCCATCTTCATCAAGCGCCAAGCCACGCCCCAGGATATGTTTCTTATAAGAATGTGAAAGAGTTACATGATCTTTATTAAGTGTCATGTCTTTATATATCATTTATAAAACATAATAACCATTAGGTTGCTCTTTATATAATATCTTTATCTTCATAAATATATTTTCAGACAATTAATGCACAGAGTTACATGACAGTTATTTAGTGTGGTTTGTGACTGTGGATACAATTTCATTAAAAATAACAAAAAAACAATTTATTTTTTTTATGAGTGAGATAACAGTTTGCAGCTTTATCCAGGTAATCCTCAGAATTCAGTCAACTGCAGCCTGCTGAAAACTCAAGAAAAGCGGAGTACCCAGAGGCGTATGGATATTTTGCAGATTACCCGGATAAAGTCTGATGTTTCGTTGCGCAACACACTTTATCCAGCAACACTAGGGTAATGTGTGAATTACCCAGTTAAAACACCGCAGAAAACCGGAGTACACAGAGGCCTCTGGATACTTTGCAGATTACCCGGGTAAAGCCCAAAATTTAATTTCACTTCGGACTTTTGCTAATGACGTCTGGGTAATGTCAGGATTACCCGGGTAATCCTAGGATTAACCGCATTTAGGGCTTTAACTGTAACATATATAAAGCACCACTATGTACCCCTTGGTTGACTGAACTGTTTTCAATCCACATACAGATATATATGGCACATTTACAACACAATTTACGCAGTAGGTGTTCAACCCCTGCTGCGTAGCAGTCTCTTTATATAAAATTAGCAATTTAGGAACACTCATGCACCCTATGACCATTCTTAACTGTGCTGTTCCTGCCACAATGAGTATACCCAGTACGCAAACCTCAATATCCCTAAAAGTAAACAGGTCCTTGAAATGGCTAACTAATACTATAGAGTGGCGTGAGTGAGGGAAATGGGAGAGACTCTGAATTGTACAGTATCCTCATTTAGAGTCAGTAACGGGGGCATTCTAGATTGTAAATTCCCACAAGAATAGGGCCTTTGTTTCCTCCAGTACTGGTTAGTCAATTGTTGTTCAATGTATTGTAACCCTGTCTATTGTGCCCATTGTACAGCGCTGCGGAATATGCTGGCGCTATATTAATAAAGAATAATAATAATAGTAATCAGACAAGCCAGGGTTAAAAAGTGGAGAAATGAGAATAAACAGTGGACAAACAAAGAACAACAAAGGAAATCAAGTAAGAGCAGAATAAAAGCATTGAAGGGCAAGAAACCACAGCAGGGCATTGGAACAAAGAAGAATAAAGGTCTTGGAAACACTGATGAGGAATCCCGTTGGCTGGGACATGAAAAGGTGTAACCTCTGGGTCCACCCCTTTGCTGAATTATAGAAGATGTGTACCATTGATGCAGTGTTGTCAGAATGGTGCGTTGGTAGTGGTGTTTCATCAGACAGATGCAAACCATCAGACAGATGCAAAACATGAACAAACTCAGTCCTTTGAGGTATGGGAGGCCAGAGTCAAGTGAGTACCTTTTATGAACCCACAGGGAAACAACTAACAATGTATTGGTCCCCTAGGCCCAGTAAATTAATTTATCAATAAAACAATCCCATTGTACGCTTGGATTTAAACCCTAAATATTGAATTATATAGATCTGGAAAACATTAGTTGAGTTGTAGTAGCTTAACCTGATTTATCTAACTAGGAATGTAATAAAACGTAAATAGCCTACAATGCCTTTTTAGGAGTCAAATTATATTCCTAATACAAATTTACATAGCATAATCCAGAACTTTACAAGGCTAGGGCTAATATTCTCATAGCTTGTGGCTAAGTAGCCAATGGATTTGCAAAGGCGTACACTAAGGTATCTACTATTTTCACCCAATTCATTAGGTATTGAAGGTCCCCAAGCAACTGGAGCACATAGAACGTGTCTATCCGTGTGTGGTGTATGGGACGGCACGTGGAGGTTTGACAAGCCAGGAGGCCTAGAGGGAAAAAGTGAGGGTTATCTTCTGTGCAGAATGGGGAGGTCATACACAATGCCATCTGGATGTATCTTTCTCATTAGCGATTGACAGCAATATATAAATGTAAGGAATGGGAGATAGGATGGAGGTGACAGTGGCTCCCTCCTTAGGACTCTGTTAATGCTTCCATTCTCTTTGCAGCTTTGGTCAGCTACTACTGCAGTCACTTCTCTAGAAAGGTTAATGGAATAATGTTTTTCTTTTTGGCAGTTAGATGTGGAAGCTGGGACAGGCGATAGATCTAGGTTAATAGAATGACTTGTTCCCCTGCAGAGGATCCTGTCCCAGATCTGAAGTCACTTGCTTGGCTTGTAACCTGTCATTGCCGCAGTACTAACGTCCTGCAGTTTGTACAGTACTGTGCGATAGAAGTACATGTAAAGATATAGGTTTTTCAGAAAGAAAATATTGCTTTGGAATGGATTTCCATTAAAATATTTGCAATTACTATCACGAAGGCTAAATAAGGCTCATAAGGAGGGGTATATATCAAAATATTTTATAAAGTTATGTATTCTTTCAGCTATTTGAAAAGTATTCTGCAAGACTGCATTTGCTGGCATTTCTGGTGCATTTTTAACTCACACATTACTGTGCTACAGGGAGAGCAGGTCCTTTATGTTCTGATCAAGCTAGGATACGTACAGATAGGATAATAGTAATGATGGTAAGGATAAGGACTGTTTAATTTAATCATCATAAAATAGAATTCACTTTACCTTTTGAGATACACAGCCTCCATAAACTTAAGTTTAACAAATAATCATTTCTATGCACAGCTGGGATGGGGGTGCTGAGGTTACTGCTGGGAAAAGAGGACCAGGGGACAGAATTCAACAATCAAGAGACCCAAATAAACATCTGGTCACCCTATCTTAGTGATTGCTCTTAAAGCAGACCTACCACCTTATTAAGCGTTGTCTGATCTTGGCAGATGTTAGATTTAAATTTTCCATAATTACTTAATTTTCCTGAGAAATCGTCAGGCTGAGCAGCATTGACAATGTATTGTAGTTCACAAACCTCAGCACTGCTGCAGTTAATCACTGCCCTAAGACACATAGAGCACTATTCCTTAGTTGGTGCTAATGTTGCATTTTGATATGTATCATTACCGCTAGAAGTTTAACGACTGGCACCGATATTCCAATCTTGATGCTACAGTCAGGTGAAAATGTTTTGCGTCTCAAAGCTTGCACGAGTTTTACTGTATTTAAGCATCTCAAATATTTAACAAGGGGAGTGCTTTTATTTTTAGCGTCTCAACAAGTTAGGTATTGCTAAGTGCACGCGCATATTACTGTCGGGACACGCAAGCTAAAATTTTAAAAACTCCTTTAAGCTGGTGCTAAATGATTCTGGAAATGCAAAATCCATTAACATGCCCCAAAACCACCTCTAATAATACTCCCCTTTCATCACAAGGCGCAAAGGGTGACCCGATTGACCACTTCTTTTCCCCAGAAACAGAGTGAGACTGGGAACAAACAGTTCCTAGTCTCCATCCTCAATCACTCCGCGGCACTTCGCGATCTCGTGAGAGCGAGGTCGCCCAGTGCTCACGGCCAAGCAACGCAAGCCTCCATGGAGTCCAATTGACAATAGGTGTTGATACTCGTGTGTAGTAGATCAGTGTTATACTTATCTACCACTAGAGGGCATAGTTGTTGTAAATACCAAATTTCACACCTGTAACATCTTTGGTTTTTGAGATATAGGTGTCCTGTTGAAAAGTATTCACCCCCCCTATTTTCACCCCCCAAATGGGATTTTTGAAAAATGGTAAAACACATGGGGCCAAATTACAATCCTAGCGTTAAAACGCGGGTGCAAGGGAGGAAAAACTGCGCCTGCAGTTTTCCCCCTTGTGTCCGCGTTTTGACGCTGGATTACATTGCAGGTGCAAAAAATGCTGCCTGCATTGTTACCGTGCGGTAAAATCCGGGATGCTCGTGGAAGCGCTGAGTGCAGCTGCGAGCATCCACTCAATGGAGTCCACAGGACTCCATTGAGTTCCCCTCTGCAGGTCACATAACCAGCCGGACATAGCCTTGCGAGATCCGGCTGGTCGGCGTAGTGATACGCAGGGAGAGACTGGGGGGACTTTTTCCCCAGTCTTTCCCTGCTCCCACTGGACAGAGGAGGTGGTTGGAGCTGTGGTCCTCGCCGCGGGACAGAGTGAGTATGCGATTCATTTTCTTAACAGATTCTGCAGAAGAAGAATCCGTTAACACCAAGTCCTGGCTGTGGTTAACTTTTTGCTAACCACAGCCAGACGTTAATCAGCGCTAGTAGATTGTAATACTAACGCTGATTAACACTTTGCGCTCCCCATGTTAAGTATAGGGAGTGCAAAGTACAGTAACCCCGCGCTGAAAAGCGCAAGGTACCAAACGCAAACGGGTTACTTAACCCGTTTGGGATTGTAATATGCGGAAAACACCGCAGCAAACGTTAATGCTCATGCAAATGAGCGTTAACATTTGCGTGAAGATTGTAATATAGCCCATGTTATTTTATTTTTCAAGAAGATTGTAAGTGCCAAATTTCACATTTGGTTTTTGAGATACAGGTATCCTGTTGAAAAGTATTCACCCCCCTTTTTTCACCACCCACATGGGATTTTTGGAAAATGGTAGAGCACGTGTTATTTTATTTTTATTTTTCCAGAAGATTGTAAGTGCCAAATTTCACACCTGTCACATCTTTGGTTTTTTAAATATAGGTATACCGATGAAAGTTTTCAACCCCCCCTTTTGTCCCCCTCCCACTGGATTTTTGGAAAATGGTAGAATACAAGTTTTTTTGTTTCTCAAGACGAATCTAAATACCAATTTTCCCGTCTGTAACATCTTCTGTTTTTGAGATATAGGTATCCTATTTAAAAGTATTCACCCCCTCCTTTTTTCACACCCCACTTGAATTTTTGAAAAATGGTAAAACACCTGTTATTTTATTTTTAAAGAACGTTGTAAATACCAAATTTCACACCTGTAACAGGTTTGGTTTTTGAAATATAGGTATACTGATAAACCTATTCAGACCCCTTTCCCCCGACCCCCCCCTTAATTGGATTTGTGGAAAATGGCAAAACACATGTTTGTTTTTTTCACAAAGATTGTAAATACCAAATTTCCTACCCGTAACATCTTCGGTTTTTGAAATATAGATATACTGATATAAGTATTCAACCCCACTTTTTGCCCCCCAAAGGAATTTTCAGAAAATGGTAAAATACGTGTTGTTTTGTTTTTCAAGATGAATCTATATACCAATTTTCAGGCCTGTAACACCTTCTGTTTTTGAGATATAGGTATAAATATTCAACCCCCTTTTTTTGCCCCCCCACTTTGATTTTTGAAAAAATGGCAAAATACATACTTGTTTTATTTTTCAAGACAAATGTAAATGACGATTTTTCTCGTCTGTAACATCTTCTGTTTTTGAGCTATAGGTATAATGTTTAAAATATTCAAGCCCCTTATTCCCCCCCCCTGGATTTTTGAATAACGGTAAAATACGTTTTTGTTTTTTTTTTCAAGAAGAATCTAAATACAGATTTTCAGGCCTCTAACATCTTCTGTTTTTGAGCTATAGGTATCGTGTTTAAAATATTCAACTCCCTTTTTTCGCACCCCCCCACTTGGATTTTTGAACAACGGTAAAATATGTGTTTTTTATTTTTCAAGACTAATCTAAATACCGTTTTTCACATCTGTAACATCTTCTGATTTTGAGTTATAGGTATCCTGTTTAAAATATTCAACCCCCTTTTTCACCCCCTTAGGGGCGGAGTTTCCAAAAATCCTTCCTTACTGCGTGCCTGCGTCATAAATACAGTGTACCTTCAAAATTTCACGTTCCTAGGGTAATCGGTTTCAGCTGGGCGTTGATGAGTCTGTCAGTCAGGACTTTCGCGTTTATGATAAAAGTATTCAACTCCCCTTTTTGCCCCCCAAGGAATTTTCCGAAAATGGTAAAATACGTGTTTTATTTTTCAAGATGAATCTAAATACCGATTTTCACATCTGTAACATCTTCTGTTTTGAGCTATAGGTATCGTGTTTAAAATATTTAACCCCCTGTTTTCACCCCCCTTAGGGCCAGAGTTTCCAAAAATCCTTCCTTAGTGGATGCCTACATCATAAAAACAGTGCACCTTCAAAATTTTACGTTCCTAGGTTAAACGGTTTCAGCTGGGCGTTGATGAGTCAGTCAGTCACTCAGTCAGGACTTTCACGTATATATATATCTAAATTACAATCTTCGCGCAAATGTTTGCACCGTCGGAAAAAAACATTTTGCGAGGGGTAAAACCCGTTGCGCAGAACGCCGTATTACATAGTCAGCGCAACAAACGCGCATAATCGTCTACCGCCGGTAAACCTGCGCAAACCCTGCGTGCGCTTACTGTACGTTGCGCGTCCTTTACTTAACATTGTGAGCGCAAATGCGTATGTGCACTGGTACGAGGATGGTATTACAATCTATACGCAGGAATTAATGCATAGCCTTTGTGCGCATAATTTTAGCAACTCATAAAAGCTGGTGTTAATGGCAAATCTGAACAACTTGGCCGAACCCAAATACACCATCTCATAAAAAAAAATGCAGCAAAGTGTAGTTACATTCTACTCATACCAAACCAATAAAATAGAGAAGTTGTGTGTGCATTTATTATTGCTGCAGCATATACTGTATGCACAGATTGACTTTGGCAGGTGCAAAAACTTAACGTGAGATAATTGTGGTTCTTAATTCTGATTGGCTGAATCGCGTGAAAAAACAATGCACGCACTGATTTCTGTGCGCGACGGTACTGCGTGAGCATTTGTGCGCGTCCGGTTTACGTGCGTTATTGATCGACGGATGAAAAAAGGCACGAGGATTGTAATTCCAGCGGTGATTTGCACGCGTAAACGTTTAACGCTTGGCGCACAAATTCACGTGTTGCGCGAGCGTTTTTACGCGAAGATTGTAATATAGCCCATAGATTCCACTTTCTTTGAAATGAATCTAAATTAATCAATTTCGTATTACTGAGTATATTGTATTGTAGTCTTGTTACTGTCCATTTGTTATATCACCATTGTATTTCTTACATACTTAAACAAGTTTTGCTAAGATCTGAAGAAAAACTCAACAACCACAGGATGAAGCATTCAAATAGATCGGTGATCTGTTCTGTAAAGGAAATCTGCATGTTTGTAGTGCCATGATATCTCTCACTCCCTGAGAAATGCTTCTCTAAGTAATGCTCTTGGTACTAAATCAATCATTTCCTTGTCCTGGGCCTCTGTACCATTATTCAGTGTTTTTGCTGGCAGCTATTCGCAAGCAAGCCCCTAAGGCAGACTTTCAGCTAAGCCTTCTTAACACAGGATACTGCTGATATTTTCATCCAAGGAAGGCACGGAATTTGTAATGTTCTAGGGGAATCTTCTGTAGAGTCCTGGGAAATATTCCAGTGCCTGAAGCAGCCAATATCAAACCTTCACGCAGTCCCATAAGAAATGGCCATGCACGCAGAGGGACTGATCATGCTTGTCACTAAGATACAGACATGTACACTTTTAAAGTTTCTGTGCTAATTCTATATTTTATGGATAGATCAGAGAGGTAGATAGAAAAATAACCAAATCCTTTAGGAGTCTCGACAGCTTATATGAACAAGGCCAGTCAAAGCTCTTATTTCTATTATCAAAATTATAAAGTAGATAGGTAGAGATAAATACCAATTTGAGGCTTTCCTGTATGCTACAGCTATTTTTAAAGCATAATATAAGTGATACTTGACCAGCCAAAAACCGTTTACCCTACCTTTCCAGCATTGGTCTCAAATTTAGTCTGCCATCCCTTCCACCTATTGCATTCAAGGATTTCTGGCCATTTTGAAGGCCGTCACCATCTGGGGTGGCAGAGTTTGAGATCCCTGCTTTAACGTTTTGAAACCCCATGGGGCAATTACAATTTTTAAATGATATGTTGGGTATAGTCAATTAACTAGAAGGCAATTGCAAATCTTTGGCAAAAATAATGAAATAAGAAATATCTCCCATCTAACATTAATCCAACTCTATTACTGCAATTCCTAAATAATTTCTCTACAATATTTAATAATTATTTAACCCCTTCACTACCAAGTGATTTTCCAAAAAAACATTGTTAGAAACCAATGGTTTTTTGTAAAATGTATATTTTTTTGCAATCAAAAAGTTTATTAGAAAGTCAGATTATAACAAAAGTATCAACAGTATACAGACACATATATATACAGTATATGTTACAGATAAAGCCTGAAGTGCGGTTAATCCTAGGATTACCCGGGTAATCCTGACATTACCCAAAACTGCTGGGTAAAGATGCAAAAAAATGACAATTTCAGACATTACCCAGGTAATTTTAGGACTAACCAACTGCCCTTGAGTAACAGTCTGGAAGAGCTGAAAAATTCGCATTTTACCCAGATAATGTGCAGGTCTGAAGCTTCACCCAGGTAATCTGAGGACTAGCCACAGCTTCACCCGGGTAATCTGAGGACTATCCACAGTTTCACCTGGGTAATCTGCATACAACCCCGCTTGAGTAAAAGTGAATTTTGCTATGATCTATGGATATTATCAATGAAAATGGCAAAAGGAAAACATTAAAATGTATTGCAGATATAATGAATATACAGAGTAACAGGATATGTTTCTGATACAAATGTGAAAGAGTTACATGATCTTTATTATGTGTCACATGTGCTTATATATCATTTATAAAACATAATAACCATTAGGTTACTCGTTATATAATATCTTTATCTTCATAAATTTATTTTCAGTCAATTAATGCACAGAGTTACATGACAGTTATTTAGTGTGGTTTGTGACTGTAGATATAATTTCATTAAAAATAACAAACACAATTTTGTTATCAGTCAGATAACAGTTTGCAGCTTTACCCGGGTAATCCTCGGAATTCAGTCAACTGTAACCTGCTGAAAACCCAAGAAAAGCGGAGTACCCAGAGACGTTTGGATATTTTGCAGATTACCCGGATAAAGTCTGATGTTTCGTTGCACAATACACTTTATCCAGCAACACTAGGGTAATGTGTGAATTACCCAGTTAAAAAAGAGCAGAAAACCGGAGTACACAGAGGCCTCTGGATACTTTGCAGATTACCCCAGTAAAATCCGAAATTTAATTTCACTTCAGACTTTTGCTAATGACGCCTGGGTAATGTCAGGATTACCCGGGTAATCCTAGGATTAACCACACTTCGGGCTTTATAGTAACATCTATATGTACAATATGTACATCGCTCCCAGAAGTGTCAAAGCTAAGAAGTGTAGTCCAATTTGCAAACTAATATAACAATAGTACAGTACAAGTGCTACGTCTGTCCACAGTAGTCAGTGACTGGGTAGCAACCATAAAGAAAAAACGCTTGGGTCTGTATCCTCTGGGCAAAGATTATTGAAGGGAACCTGCTTGGCCGGCAGGAATAAAGCGTTGAAAGTATGAGTGGAATTATAAAAGCAGAGGATCACCACATAGTGACCGAGAAGGTAAAAGATGTAAGAAAAAGTAATGGAGACAGGAAAGGCCAAGCGAAATATAGCAACAGCTAGGATAGGAGTGGAGGAAGAGAAAACTTGAGCAAGTGAGAGAGGAGGAAAGAGGAGAAGGGAGAAAGAAAAGCGCAAAGAAGAAAAAAAATAGGGTGTGGGAGGGAGAGGAACATACTCAGGTAGGTGAGTTTGCATCTGTTGATGGGTAACAATTAAGATAATCCAAAGTGGGTCAGTACAAACTAGAGGTTCAGTGTGGGAGAACTCCAGGCACAGAAGAAGACATGCCCGCTCCCATTCGGGTCGAATCTGAGCAAGTTGACTCCAACTAGCACATGAACTGTTTAGAGGAGATGAAGCTGTTCCAGTGGAACCACGTCGTAGTATGGACCTCTGCCCTTTGTAAAATCATTTTTAATTAATCATAAAGTAAGAAATATTTGAGTTTATAGCTATTGTATTTCTTACTGTAAGTAACCTATTTTTGCCCAGTAGATGGCGACATCTATGGCCAAATTGAGTTAGAGGTTTGAGTGGCTGGTCTGTTTTCTTCTATTTCTCCCTGCATCGGCTGCTGACAGCTTCTGAAAGCCTGATATTTCAGAGCTTTGAGCAGCTGATTTTTACAGTTTTAGCTCCTTGGGCATTATGCCCACAGGGCTAAAACTTTGGAGGCACCTTCTGCAGTCCAAAAGCAAACAAAATTTGTTTGCAGCAAACAAATTTCACTTGCTTTTGGGCGGCAGATAAGCATACCGAGATATCTCGATATCGGGGCACCGGATGGTGTCTTTGAAGCCCAAGATATCTCGATACCGGTAGTGAAGGGGTTAAAAGATAAGCAATACACCAAAAAAAATACAGATTATCAAAGTTCCATTATTTTAATCTTTTTACTGTCCTAGTCCTTATGCAAAATTGTTATTGCATCCTACATTTAAGAGTTAACTTTGCACCCTATGTTTCAAGTAAATGTTCTGATAGTACTGTATGTTTTTCAACAAAATGTGTTTGGTGGTGAAAGAGTTAAGAACGCACTATATGGATTACAATTCTTCCACTTACCAATTTCGCTAACGTGACTTTTTACACCCATAATTCAGTTTCCAATGCTAAAACCACACAAATATCAGCTGCTAGTGCACTTTTTACTGTCTTGTAAGGTTTCCCCTTTCGAAGACTCGTTCATTGATATAACATTAGTATTTTTGGACACCAAAGTTATTGTAATAACATTGCCCTGGGAATTTACACAGGGAAACTTGGCTGCAGCCAACAGTTTTTAAACAGTAGAGGAACGCAAATTGTAAAGATCTCTGAATGAATGCAGTGACTGCGGGAATTCAAATCCATAATTAGATCCCGCTTGGAGTCCTCTGTTTGTTTTGATTGCTCTTCTTAGATCTGTATGAAAAGGTATAATTCACCTGGTATTATTAGCTCAATTCTATATACTTGTGAATAGGCAGAATTAACTTGAAAAGCTATAAAACAGAGTACGACCCTCTGCGTGTCAGAGAGTGAGCAATCCCGATATATAAGAAGTAACACTCCCATGCTGCATTCCATATACTGCAGAGTTCTACAAATTGCTTTCTCATATCACTTATGAGGATTGATTACATCATTACCAAGAGGGTATCACAAAAACCATGGTCACTGAAACTAATTTTTAAGTGTTCACATGGGTAGGAGTCTGTCCCCCCCCCCATCGCGCACACACCTGGCACCACAGGAAGGTTAGCTCCCCCACAAGTTTTATGAAAAATGTATGCAGTTTATTAGATCATTGTTATATCAGGTTTGATAATTTGCTGTTTGCATTAGATCTAGCATAGAAAATAACTGCTTAATATGGCTTCTTCTATTGGAGGACTAAGTCGTCACCGGTCCCCCCCCCCCCGAGAAAAAATAGGACAAAAAGTTAGCTATTTTAGTAGATCTTTGTTATATCAGTATGATCAAGCAGTTATTTAGTTAGATCTCATATAATTCCTGAGATATGAGGTCTGGAACGAGGAGGGTTTGACCCTCCACATCAAAATTTCTAGAAAAAACATTCAGGCTGATTGATCTTTTCAGACCTAATAAAGATCTATCAATTTAAGATGAGCCGCCGCAAAATCGCAGAACTATTGCAAGAAAATGCCTGGAATTTATATATAAGGTCATATGAATAATAATAAAAAGGTCTGTTACAGGAAAAAAAAATTTGCAGAAAAAAATCCCAAAACATGCCAAAAAAATCCTAAAAAATAGACATTTTTGCTGCAAATTAGAAGAATAAACTGTTTGATATTTAATAAAGCCGGAAATATATTTGACATTGGAACCTATGGGATTCGCCTGATTAAACCTGCCGAATGAAACCACTGAACATCTGGCCATTTCACTGCTGTTTGAGGTTCTCTGAATAGATTAACCATTGCTTCTCTATAGGGATTTCACTGCCATTGAAGATCACCGTATTTCACTGGCAATTCGCCAATATTTGGCAATTGACAGCTTTTGAATAGCTGAATGTGCACGAAATTGCACCGTATGGGAAAATGCACTGTTCGGTGCAATTTTGGGGCCAGATCGGCTCTCTTTGAATAACCCCTTTGCTCTTATAGATCTAACAAAGATCTGTCAGGCTAAATAATTTTTGCCTAACATTTTTTTTTGTGTGAGTCCCAGTCAGAGATTCACATTCCCATTTCCAGCTCGGATGGAATGTTTGGCTTCGTTTGTTTAAAATATCAAATAATATGCTCCACACAGGCTGGACTTGGGGCTCTAAGAAAAGTACATGCATGTGTATTCGGGGCTCTGAGGGAGATACATGCATGTGTATTCGGGGCACTGAAGGTGGTACATGTTTGTGGATCACACCAGGAGTGTTTGCTTAATCCTTTCCCGATGCAGGGCATACCATGCTGTCCCTGCGGCAGGTGGGCTTAGAAGACCCGAGTTGCCTTCCCATTGAAGCGGGACAAGAAATCTTCCCAAAAACTGAAGCCCTTGCATTCTCCCGAAATACTGACAATATCATTCACTTCCATATCCCAGCTGTTGTCCTAGCTAGTCCCCTTAGGAAAACTTGGCCTACCGGAATGATCAAGCGGGCAGATTTGGGTTGCCCAATAAGGGACTGCAATTCCTGTAAATGGATCTTCTGCAACACCAACACTTCCCTCGCAGCCCTCACTGCCTCATACAGCTTTGAGCTAGGCAACCTACAGTCCCCGGCCATCAAGTTGATTTTGATCCCTAGAAAACCCATCACCGACTTTGGCCCTTCTGTCTTCCTTTCGGCCAGGTGGATACCAAAAACCTAGGACATTATTTGAAAAGATTGACGATGCAAGCCTTCCCCTGTACAACCTCTGCCTATAGATAGGAAGTCATCAAGGTAGTGTACCAAAAATTCAGATCCGGACACTTTCTTCACTACCCATTCAAGGAATGTGCTAAAACGCTCAAAACATGAGCATGAGATCGAGCAACCCATAGGTAGGTAGAGGTGAACAAAGAACTCACTCTTGAATCCACACCCCCAAAAGGTAGTGGCAGTCGGGGTAAATGGGTAGCAGCCAGAAATAAGTCAACTTTTACCATCAGAGCCCCTTTTCAGGCCACTTGCACCAACTGCTAAGTGCATCAAACAATGTGTATGATTCAGATGACAATTTGGGGGAGATGTCTTCTGACTTCCCCCTTGGGGTGGGATAAATGGTGAATGAGAAATAACAATCCCGGAGTCCTTTTCGGCAACACCCCTAAAGGCGAAATCTGTAACCCTTTTAGCTGCTGCACCAAAAAAGGACTTGCCATACAACCCGCCAAACTTCTTTCATCAGTTTTTCCCCCACTACTGTGGGAACAATGCTGCTGACCTCAAATTCCTTAATTTACCTCCACCCGCCTTTTCGCGAAATGGAATCTGGAAACCAAACTTGAATCCAGAATGCAGAAAATCAGCACCGGTGCGCTTACCATACATTTTTAGCCATGGTAACATCGTGTCACGCCTCACTGGTGTTGACCCCATCCACAAACCTCTGTGCCCGACTGACCCCTCCACTCGAGTCCGCTTAAAAAAACCACTTGGATAATGGGTGGGTTCCCCCACAGCTGGAGCACTTGGTCTTGAATTTACACCGCCTCCAAATTGGCACTGTCCATTGTTAAACTGCCACCAGAATCCTCATTTGAACAGTGCCGAAGAAGACTCTGTGGCTCCCCAACTGGCACCCCCCCAGAAAGGTCAACAAACGCTGGGCCCTCATGAGCTGTAACCAGAGGGTTATGTCCATCTGATTCCATCCCATGACAGGGTGGGCCGCAAGGTGTTGATGAAATTGTTTGTTTGTCATACCTCCACCAAAGCCCACCCCCATATATCAAAATTCTTAAAGGTAGTAACCAGGATGAAACGTTACTTGCCACTTCTGATCTCAAATGGTCAATGATAAATTCCATAGTCAGCAAAGGGTCAAATTTCCATTAGCCCTGCTTAAATTATTTCTTTCCCTAGGCAAGAGGGCAAATGGAAATATTGAGCCGTGACATATACTGTATATGTTATATATATATGTGCGTGTCTTAAAATGACATTTGTCTTAATGTCCTCAATGTACTCAATGTACCTTCTTCCTTTGAAGACAATAAGCCATTTCTAACACCTTAGAGAATTGTTCCAGATTATTGCTTTAACAACAGTTTCCGCATAGCCTTAAAATTACAGTGACCTCTATTCCAGCTCAGTTGGTAAGAGGTAGCCACAAAAGGATAAAGTTGGCACACGTCATTAAACCTTAGTTGCTCCCTATTACCTGAGTGATACCAGCAGTGCTGCCACTAGTATCATCTTCTGGAGCTTAATCCATTGATAAAGCAGAAGCTCACATAAGCGGGACTGTGCATGGTCAGTGGAAGGACCCAGGGCAGCCATTAGCAGTACTCATTAATACTAACAGCTCCATGGGAATAGGACCCAGGGATTTTTAGTAGTGCTAATGTCTGCAGGCAGACCAAACTGCTGTATGTTAATTTATTTTGTCAGCTAGCCATTGCTATATTGATTTAAAAGAGCACTGGTATCCAGCTGAACAAATCCTTGTCAGGATTTGGCGACTGACAAGTATTTGGATAAAATACCATTGTGACTGGTAGATGTATTGATGCCACATCAACTACAACTCCAAGGAAAGCAAAATAATGACATGAACCATGCTGACATCCATTTGTACCTGCTGTATAATTTGTTATTGTAAAAGCCACGGTCTTCCATGGTGGGGATACTTATTGTATCTCTTAATTTATGCAAGCTTTACCCATCTTTAAAAGGAAGGTTCACTTATGCTTTTGAACCACCATTTGGTTCACCAATCCCAGAGGAAAGATATTTGTTTGCACCTATTTACTGTTAGACCTACTTAATAAAATATCAAGATAAGAAAACCAGCAAAACTAAATAGTAAAAGTAGGTTAGTGGAGACCGGGATAGAGTTTTTTGAGCAGTTTGCTCTGTCACCCAGGAAGCCCTGCCACATGGCTGATTTTTCCACTGTGACACTCATCCATAAAATAATTTCAAAGCCTTCACCCATAAAGCATCGCTCCCCTCTCTGGTTAATTAAGTAATTAATAATCTCCATGATACATTGCTCAGCATCAATTAGATGCTTTATGTTCCATTACCAAATGACACTAATGACGTGGATGTTCTGCCAGTCATTTGCTAGGTGGTTTATTTCTTTTGCCTTAATTTCAAAAATAAAAAAAAAGATATGTCACATACATCAGAATTTGATATATGTGTGCTTTAACAGAGCTTTGGACTTGCACTGCAGCATTTGTGAACTAGATTTCCCTGTCCCATTGTGTGTGTGCGTGTTTATGAAATGAGATGTGAATGATTTATTCAAACTGGTGATATGTATCATTATTAATAATAATAATAGTGCTACATAATAACAGATGCAATAATGCAATTTATCATTGTTGGTTGTTCTCGGAAAGAGAGAAAATATTTTTTTCACAGACTGACAACTAGAATAACATAGGAATGAGTATATATTTATGTAACCTTTGTTTATTATTTCCGTACGTTACTTGAATAAGTTTTGATTTTCACTGACATCCCGATTTTTCCATAAAATTTATGGTGACATACATTCACGCAATCACTCTTATGCAAAGATGGTTAGAACATATATATAGAGTTACAAATAACAGAAACTGTAAGAAATGTGACTGGAAGATTAAGGAGTTATGTCACTGCTACTAAGCTGTCATGGGGCTGGTCTTAGGAAACATTCTCTGGTTCTACATTAGAGGAGATCAGATCTCTAGCAAAAGATGACAAGCAGCCTTTGAAGTTATCTATTATTTTCAGTGAACCTGTTTAATGTACTATAAGAAATACAGAGTTGTCTAAGGAGTGCTCCTTTCAGGTAAAAAGATTTTAATGACATTTGGGCAAAGAGTAAAGTACTAAGCTACAACTGTATATTTATAGTTTAAGAAACTACTGCATACTGCATGTTATGATTTTTATTCAACTGCAGTTTTTTTTACAGTCTAAGGCCGGCGGCACACTAGCAAACATTTTGCGTCCGTCTGACCGTACTGTTTGATGTCCGTCATAGCTTTATAAAGGAGTCAGTTAAATACACCACACAAAGCCCCTGCGCACTTGTTCACGGACAGGCAAAGCATAAAGCCACGGACGCAAAAATAACATTGACGTTAAAAAGCTAAACGGACGCAGAAACAACGCTGCCATGTATTTTCCTAGGGTGTGGAGACATCAGACATTACGGACACACTTTATGCAGTACTCACAATATCTCCCGTGAAAAAGTGCGTCCGTAATGGACACAGTACAGTATGCTCGTGTGCCGGCTGCCTTAGTCTGGGCCAGAAACGCAAACCAAAGGACCTCATGGTTATGAAAGGCAAAAGTGAGGGGTGGTCAGCCCTTTTGAGGGCGCTTGCATAGAGACAGGTCAGACTTCGGGGCCGTCCATATTTAGTGTAAAGTCAAAATCCTAAAAAGTTAAATAAAAACATAACAATTTTTTTTCACAAGGTGCTTTTGCCAATGTTTAGTTATATAATAGGGTTAATGGGCAGGTTTCATCCCTCACAGTATACATTTTTTTTTTTTTCCGTTATTAATGGCATTTTAGGAATTAATGGGTAGGCGCCATGCCTCACAGTGTATATATTTCATGTTTTCCCTTTATGGCATTTTAGGGGTTAATGGGTAGGGTACATGCCTCACTGTCAGGTACTGCACCGGGGTGGTAACAAGGTGGCAGGATACTGAGCATGGGATGCGGTGATGCACCAGTACAGGGGTGTGCGGTGAGCAGGGCAGCCATCAGAAATGATGGGGCCCCTTACTAAACCTCACAATGGGCCCCCCGGCACTCCCTCAACCTCTAACAGCTTTTATCCCCCTTCAAAAAAATGGACATAACATAGCACCTCAGCAATAAAACTCCCAGTAATGTGCGGTGCGTATGAACATATCACAGAATCCACAGCAATAAATCTCACAGTAACGGGCTGTATATGATGGCCTCTGGGTCTGGGCCTGGTCCCTGGGTCTGGTTTGGGCCTTGGGGTTTGTGCTCTGGGCCTTGGGGTCTGGTCCCTGAGTCTGTTCTGGTCCCTGGGGTCTGAGCCCTGAGTCTGGCCTGGGGTCTGGTCCCTGGGTCTGGGCTCTGGTCCCTTGGCCTGGGCCTTGGGGTCTGGTCCCTGGGGCTGGGCCTTGGGGCCTGGTCCCTGGGGTCTGGGCCCTGGGTCTAGGCTGTCCCTGGGGTCTGGTTCCTGGGTCTGGGCCTCGGGGTCTGGGTCTTGGGGTCTGGGCCTTGGGGTCTGGGCCTTAGGGCCTGGGCCTTGGGGTCTGGGCCCTGGGTCTGGACCTTGGGGTCTGGGCCCCAGGATTTGGGCCCTTGGCCTTGGGGTCTGGGCCTTGGGGTCTGTGCCTTGGGGTCTGGACCCTGGGTCTGGGCCTTGGGGTCTGGGCCTTGGGGTCTGGGCCTTGGGGTCTGGACCCTGGGTCTGAGCCTTGGGGTCTGGACCCTGGGTCTGGGCCTTGGGGTCTGGGCCCTGGGTCCGGGCCTTGGGGTCTGGGCCCTGGGTCCGGGCCTTGGGGTCTGGGCCCTGGAGTCTGGGCCTTGGAGTCTGGGCCTTGGGGTCTGAGCCCTGGAGTCTGGGCCTTGGGGTCTGAGCCCTGGAGTCTGGGCCTTGGGGTCTGGGCCCTGGAGTCTGGGCCTTGGGGTCTGGGCCCTGGGTTTGGGCCTTGGGGTCTGGGTCTGGGCCCTGGGTTTGGGCCTTGGGGTCTGGGCCCTGGGTTTGGGCCTTGGGTCTAGGCTGGGCCCTGGCTCACCACTCTGCTGTCTTCCTTCCTTCAGCTCTTCTTTTCTTCTCCTTTTCTTCAATCTTCTGCTCTTCTTCCCGGGTCCTCCATCTCAGGCGTGCAGCTTCACTGAGTGGAGGGGGCGGAGCCAAAGCAACGTGCTTGGGAGGCCCCCACACGCTGCCTGGCCCCGCCCAACCAGCCAGTGAAGCTGCCAGGAGCCGGAGGAGATTTAATGCTTTCCCTTGATTATTAGCATTTTAGGGTTAATGGGTAGTCTACATGCCACACTTATTTTTATTGTATTTCCCTGTTTTAATGGAGTTTTAGGGGTTATTATGGAAGTTAGACTCTTTAGGGTCTGTTCTTCTTTAGATCCTTAGCTTTTTGTCGCATTCAGTTTCACCACAAATATGGTGAATTCCCTATTTAGCGAATGGCCACCGTTATTTGCGAAAATTGGAGTCACTGAATCAGGTAGCGGACATCGGCAAAAACCACTGAATTGCGGCAAATACGATATTGAATTTATGTAGCGGGTTAGTACAACATAAAGCTATCATTGCATCACATTACTCTGAGGTTTTGGAATCTTATATATACTTATTTAGTTTTTTCATTGGTATGATTTACTGGCTAAAATTATTAGTGCCCCCCAGTTTTGACTGTGGTATCTTATATGCCCCCTATATATTGTTCCTAGAGTCGCCACTACTCAGCAGAGTCAAATATCTGGCACACCACAAATGCTCGTTATTCCATACCCGCTGTAAGAGATATCAGACCCCCAGAGTCAGATCCGTTAATGCCGCTCCCTTGTTGGAACCCTGTTCTCACAGAGCAGTCTTTCATGCCTTCTCCAGCCGAAGCTTAAGGACAGGTACACTGAAAGAGCGGTGATAGCATCCGCAAAAATGAAGCAGCACAGATCTGTGGGTAGAACAGACAGAAATTGAGCCTTAAAAAACAAAATAAAGAATCCTCAGCGGCGCACAGAGAGCATTAAAGTGATCCAATATTATTTGGCATAACCAATAAGTGACAGTTCTACTAAGGAACTTTTTAGAAAATCTCATAGAGGGGAAACAGACCCACACAGTATTTTACTGTTCCACCTTCAAGACTTTATTAATAAAAGAAAAGTACTTAAATTCACGTACAGAGGTGAGGACCCAGGTCCAGGGGACAGTATCCAGAGACCCTTATTAATCTTATGAGTCACATCCATATTAATTCTATAGTAAAAAGCAGAGACCTCTCATAGAGAGCAACATCAGTACACAAAATCCTTATAAATGGTCTCTAAGGACCTTACTCACAATTTTGTGAGCCCTCTTATGGCTCGTTTGCTGTCGCCAGTGGCATTTTTGGTAACGCCCAACCCTCTGCTTCTCTGTCCCTCCTTGTGACAGGCTGGTGTGATTTAGTATCCTCCTTTTCATCAGCTGTGTCCAGTGAGCTTGCACTCTATTTATTCCAAATCCCCATGCACTGATAGGAGACACAACTCTCCAGTAGAGAGTGATGAGTTGGAGCTCCAATGCGTCCTCAAGCTGATCCAGAACGCCTGCAGAAATCAAGTGCTCCCTTTCCAGGCAGTGAGTGGAAAATCAAGGTCAAAATCGATTTTCCACTCACTGCCCATTGCCTCCATCAGGCGATATCACTATCTTCAAAACGGAAATTATTTACTGCAATGTGACATACCACAATGTAAATAAACATTGCATGCTCTATAAGTTGTATGTATTGCTGTTCAATGATCTGCTCTAGAGTGTATTACAAACATAGCAAGTGGGTGGCATACCCCATTAAAACTGGCATTACTGACATCAAAGAAGACCTGTAATCCCCAATGTGTTACCACTGAGCAATAAGATGACATTTGCACATTATTTATTTTGCTAACTACAGAGTTATCTGTTTGCTCCAGTTATCCTTGGTACATTGTGCAAATTTTGCTTTGCATGCAAGGGTACATGAAAGGCAACTGTAAGCAGTGATATTTTGAACCCTTGATATAATCCTGTTACTGAAGACTCATTTATACATACAACAGTGGACATTGCACAGTTGTTGTAACATCACTAGCAATTAACTAGATATATAATATGATTGGTGTTTTTGGATTATGCTTTGGTCAATCACATTGCCATCTGGGAGCCCACAAAGAACATTAGAATAGGATGATAATGTTGCTCATTTTGCTGCCAGGAAGAAGACATCAAGTTAGATTTTGTTTTAATCAGTCTCAAGTGTCAGGTAACCAAAGGCTCCTAAATGCATAGCTGATATATATAGATGTTTTTGCCTAAATCCTGCAAATGTAGTTACCTCCTGCTTCTTTACAATCGACAGTGTATAAAGTAAAATATAGTGCCCAGCTGGAGGTGACCGTGTCCTCCACACATTCTTTGATGTCAGCAATGCCAGTTTTGGTGTAGCATACCTCCCACTAGCTGTTTTTTGTAATACACTCTAGAACATATTGATAAATGTCTGGCAAGAATCTATTTACTTGCACTGAATTGTCCTCCAAATCGTTAGTGTTAGCAGAGGTCACATATAATCTGTATTTTTAGCGGCAAATCTCAACCACTGTAGATCTGCTAATGAGACTGGATGTCATATCTAGTGAATGCAAAATACTGATTACTAGAGCGAGATATGGCAAAAAAAATACATTTTCAGTTTAAAATGTATCAACACTGTATCAGAGCTGCATTCATTAACCCCTAATTGCACTAATTTCGGGCCCTCCCCGCAGCCGGCGTGCAGTGCGCATCATTGGCTGCAGGGGACGGCTTGATTTCAGGCCGTCCCTGTGCAGCCAATGACGCGCACCGCGAGTCAGCGCGCGCAGGCTGCGGGGAGGGGCCGAGGCGGCCCCATTGAAGACAGCGGGGCGTACCTGTACGCCTCGCGTCTTCAAAGCCCGCCCGTCGCCAGGAAGTCAAAGGGTTAACACATGTTGGTATAAAAGAACTTGTTTTGTACCGGCTGGGTGGTAACACCACTGCTCTGTGTGGAGAGAGCCTGTGGAGACGTGGGTTTGATCCCGGCAAGAGCACCTCTCCAGTAAGTGTCCTTGGGCAAGACACCTAACGGTACATACTTGCCACCCAGGACATACTTGAAAATGAGAGAAATCTCAATGTATCCTTCCTGGTAAAATCCTTTCTCAAAAACTCCAGTTTTTCCCTTTAAGCTATTGCGACTACTAACGATGCTTTTGTTACATCCCTTAATTCCAGGCCAGCTTGTTAGCTGCATTTTAAAAACATATATTATGCTACGTCCAGAAGCATTGGTTTTGGAATAGTTATTTATAGCTTTGGCTTCTTAGTTCTTGTTCAACCCATGCATAATAAAAGCTTTTGAAAATGTTGCAGTAGGCTTGGGTGTAGCTGATGCTTTTTTACTATTTCACTCTCGATCCATTTTTCCCTCCACATTCTCTTTATAACTTGCTGGCAGTGTGAAAGGGTGGCTTCGAAAGTGTTAAAGTGTAATTCTCTGTACAGAGATTCCTGAACAGAATTCACAGACTGAGAAGCATCTGGTTGCCATGGAAACTGTTGAAAAAGTGAAAGTAAATTTAATTTGGAAAAAAGATGACTTCAGACAGTATGTACTCAACATGCTTTAAAAAATAAAAAACAAGCAAAAGCAGAGTGACTAGTGCAGTATGCATTCAAAGTAATTTATTTATAAATAATAATAATATAAATAAATGTAAATGCTTTTGGCTCCCAAGTAATGACTACATATTATAAGTATGTGGTTATTTAATTTAGCCAATTAATTTCCACAGTGGTTGAAATTCCATAATGAAGAGTACAGCAGACCTGTGAAATTTCCTGCTACCCGATTGATACTATACTTGTGTTAGCAAAACTCTATAACCTTCCCGATGGTCCACTTTAGTTTTATCTGCTAGTAGCCTTAATATGGCTCTTTAGCGAGCAGCAAGCTGCACCATTATGGGGATCCTGGCTTTGGCTGCTTGCTAATGGAGACCAGCTCGTAACACTTCTCTCCTTGCTAGAAATTCCAATGGGGGGTTTCCAGCTCTAGCCACTTGGTCTCAAATTGGTGTGAAGTATTGAAAAATGCCAGTCAGACAAGAGGTGTCCAGCGGGAAAAATGGTTTTATAATTTCTAGTAGTAGAGCTATGGTGTATCCTGTAGCCCTTGGGTATCTGCATTGCTTTCTTGTCTGAGTAAGAACGATCTTTATAAAGGAGGGAGATGTGGACTAGGCTCTGGATATTTCTGACATTTCTGTTAGTACCCCAGGTATACATCTACATTTTTATCATAAGTGGGCACTCCAAGCTATCCATACAATGTATTAACGTTAGTGCTAGTTAAACTCATTAACAGGGAGTACCCTGAAGGCCTTAAATTTTTTAGCTTATTACATCATATTTATATTTCTAATCTAAACTATTCCCTACAGGCAAAACAGGTTCAGCCCTGCATGAAAGGAATATCTTCATATAGTGATTAGATAGGTGAGTCCCTTTTTATGGCGCTACCCAGTAGCCGTAAGGGCTGTGTATGGTTGCTATTATGTGTACAAGAATTATTACATATAGTATATACAGCGCGTGTGGTGATTTCAGTGAAAAAAATTTACAGTGAGGGTCTTGAGGACGAGCAACAGCACTAGTGGCCTGCTCTACGGTGGGTGCCCGCTCAGGTCTCACAAGGTTTTAGCTTGTTTGTGCCATTACAGGGATGAAACATTTGCAGATATAAAGAACAGCAGTCTGCTGCTGATAAAATGGCTATGAATTATAATGTTTTAAGCAGACAAAAAATAATATGACAGATTGGTTATATAGATAAGGTAACTCTGTTAAATACAGTGATTCTTGACTTAACATCCGGACTTCAAGTAGTCTTTATCGGAACTCGCAGATACATTTTTTTACACAACCTATTGTAGTACAGATAAATAAAATCGGATATGCAATAGATCTTTTTACACACTCACTTTAAACAGAGCCTATACTGGACAGATGGGTGATCCCTGAATAAACCACAAGTGCAGCAGCTGATAGCCCTGTATAGGCTCTGTTTAATGTGAGTGTGCAACAAAATCTGTTGCATATCAGATTGTATTTATCTGGATTACGCTATGTTGTATACATTTTTTTCTGTAAGAGTTGAGATGAAGACTACATGAAGTCTGGACATTAAGACAAGACTCACTATAGGAAGATATTCCTTTCAAGGTGCAATGAACTTGTTTTGTTGCATGATATATGGGTGTGTTTTGGAGAGGAAACACTTTTAAACTGTGGGTTTATATTGATAGTGATTGATTGACATTCCTGTGTATAGGATATGATTAACACCAGCTTCTCAGATGTGGATGGCGTTCAATTCGCATAAATCTTCACATGCAATAGATGGCCAGAGAATCATGGGAGTTGTACTTCAGAAACATCTGGGGGGAGGGTCGAGAGTTTGACATCCATGTTGTATATATTATTTTGTTTTATGATCTTTCACCTAAATATCATCATCTTAAAAATGATATAAAAGGTTTAATAGTTAAAAAAGATTAACAGCTGGTCAGTCCAAGGACAAATTTGAATGCCATTATGGAACCAAGAAGGATGTTTTCCTTCATCTATTTGACACAATCAGAAAATTGCATGAAATGTTGATTTACCTTCTTTAGGATCATCAAAGATGTGACAGGCTGAACCAGACTGACATTTTCTTTCTTCCTATAATACGTTGTAACTGTGTAGCATAGTTTAGGACATTTGATATGGTCAAGCCATTGCCCCTTATGTGGCACCCAGATTTCCGTCTCCCTATGCCTCATTTTTTAGAGGTGGTTACTACAGCAACTGGGGGGAAAAAAATTCCGTATTCAGTCTCCATGGTGATGTAAGGTCATCTAATCTCACCTGGCATCCTCAGAACACAGCGCAAAACGCATGGGTACCCTGCCTCCAGCTGTCCGTCAATCACAGTTTCCTCTCACGCTGATGGACTCATTAGTAGCTACTGATATCAGCATCAGGTGATGGCAAAAGTAGTCAGTGATATGTACAAGGGGGCAACACAGTGGCTTCAATGGTTCTCACCATTATGGTTCAGACTTTTAGAAAGACATTACGATTTAACCCTGCAGTTTGTGCAGACTCTGTTTATGTTTCTCTGATATTTATCCAAATGGATGACTGGAAATGATATTGCAGTCCAGATCCTAGCCGACCACAGCATAGTAATATAACTTTCCTATTCCGGATGTCGCAGCCAAGCTTTTGTTAGCTCATCATGAGAACAGCAAATGAAGATAATAAAAATACATCAGTGTGATTTAGTTTGAACTGTATCTTAATAACCTTTTTAGGTCAACTCTCACTTCTTATT
Source organism: Leptobrachium leishanense (assembly GCA_009667805.1). Classification (NCBI taxonomy): domain Eukaryota; kingdom Metazoa; phylum Chordata; class Amphibia; order Anura; family Megophryidae; genus Leptobrachium; species Leptobrachium leishanense. Next base: position 249,390,634 of record CM019065.1, read on the forward strand.
CCAAATTATATGGAGTTATAGAAGTTCCCAGTACCTTATATGTATTTTCTTTGTTCATTTTAGTCATGGACTTGCGGGAATGATTCCAAAATGTAATCCAACTGGCATTCTGCAATAGATATTAATTTCAGATTCTTATTGTGTGAGTCACACACCAAATGTAAAACACTGTGATTACTGCAGATGCAGAGATAAAATTGGAAGAGTGCTTTGTGAAGACATTCTGGATAAAAGTGGACTGCCATAGAAACTTTTTACCTGTTGGTAGAGCAATGATTGCATAAAGCAGGTGTGGGCAACTACGGCCCTCCAGATGTTTTGAAACTACATTTCCCATGATGCTCGGCTGCTCATTAGGTTTGCAGAGACTCAAGGGAAATATAGTTCCAAAACATTTGGAGGGCCAGGGTTGCTGACCCCTGATTTATAGGAAAATTTAATATTACAATATGTCATTTTTCTGTCCTGTCCTGGGATACTTGTAATAATGAATAGAAATCCCGGTGTAATTTGTTTCTGATAAAAATTTTATAAATATCTATCAGAACAAATTACACCAGGATTTCTATTCATTAAAAGTATCCTAGGACAGGGCAGAAAAATGACATTGTATTATTAAATATTCCTATAAATCAGGGGTCAGCAACCCTGGCCCTCCAAATGTTTTGGAACTATATTTCCCATAAGGCTCTGCAAACCTAATGAGTAGACATGTGCATTCATTTTAGTACTAAAACGATTTAGTCCGAATTTTGGGATAATTTAGTTTTAGTATGACTCAAGAGAAACGAAACTGCTCAGTACAAAAAACGAAAGAAACTAAAATAAAATGCACTACATTTTAGTTTCAGTCTTTTTTGTGATATTATATTGATGAGTGAAGGAGACCAGCAATGAAGAGCGCAACATCGCAACATCCGAAGTTCTGCACCCTCCACATGCCAATGCAGGAGGATGTTCTATACAGAGAGGGACATTAATTCAGGAGGATGTTCTATATATTATACAAAGAGGGGTATTAATTAATGCAGGTGGATGTTGTATACATTATACAGAGAGGGGTATTAATTAATGCAGGTGGATGTTGTATACATTATACAGAGAGGGGTATTAATTAATGCAGGAGGATGTTCTAAACATTATACAGAGAGGAGCCTTTTTTTTTAGCCCTTTAAATCCAGTGGCTGTGAGCGCTGAGATCGGCTGCTTGTTACATTATCTCTCAGTATAATGTATCAGGCTCAGCTGTTACAGTAACTGACTGCTGCTCATCACAGTGCTCTGAGTTTCAGTAAAACAAGGAAATAATATTGTTCTAACGTCTTATATATAAAAATATTATTTACTAGTTTTACTGAAACTCTGAGCGCTGTGATGAGCAGCAGTCAGTTACTGTAACAGCTTTGCCTGACACGGGGCAGTATTACAATGTTGGTGCTAACTTAACCAGAGCTGTTGTAACTGAAAACCTCCATAGGCTACAATAGCTCTGGGAAGTTTACAACAGCTCTGGTTAAATTAGCACCAGCTATGTAATATGGCCCACATTGTGCTGAGAGCGAGAGATACTGTAACAAGCAGCGATCTCAGCCCTCTGAGCCACCACTACAATAGTAATTGTATCCACTGGTTTTCGGATGAATGAAAATGGTTTTCATACTAAAGAACTGAAAACAAATTTCTTTAGCAACTAAATAAATTGCATTTTAGGACTAATCCATTAGTTCAAAACGAAATTTTGTGCTGTGCACATGTCTACTAATGAGCAACCAAGCATCACGGGAAATGTAGCTTCAAAACATCTGGAGGGCCATAGTTGCCCACACCTAATGAAATAGATTCCACTTGGTTATTGCAATGCACTGCAGAAACTGTTGGCTCTATGTAAATGATGATTATGATGATAATAATAATACCAGCAATAATAAGTATATCAAAGTAGGTATATTTATAGATAGAGACTAATATCAATGTAACAACCAACAAATAGTCATTTTTCTTCTAAGAGAATCAAGAACAAATTCAATTATACTATGTAGATGTAGCAAGTAATCGTGGGACGATCTTCAGGTAAGCTAACCTGTATCCTGTTAGAAAGTCAATACCAATTTTCATTTGCTTTTTCCTGTCTATTTTAAAAGTCTGTGACAGAGGTCTTGGGTGGTCCTGTTATAGTAACTGTGTGATTACTTGTTTTATCCATTGCATGGAGGCTTGTCTCTGTTTCAATGGATTGTATCTTTGCTTTGTATTGCAATAAAAAGTGATTCTTGGTCGCTCATCATTTAATGAAGTTGCTGAAAACCAAACAAACACAAAAACTACCAGCATCGACAAAGCTAAAAAACCCCAAAAAAATAACTGGCTCTCAAAATCTGGAGTTTAGTGGTTTTGAATGGATTCCAGGAGAGAATTCAGTGACGGCGTGCTGGTGTTTATTAGCTGCTCCTGACTATTATGAGCTAAGCCTCTAACATACTGTCTGACTCGTAATTAAGTCGATGATGGGGAACTTCTAAGATTTAGCCGTTTGCAACACTTTTTCTTCTTTGTCGTTTCCGGTTACAAATGAATAGGGATCCGTATCTAGAAATTAGATACTCCCACGCATACCTTACTGTGGTTTGTGAGACATCCTAGGGTCAAGTAACAAATCCAATTTTCATAGAGAACAGGGGGGTTCACTCCTCACTTCCTGGTCATTTCAGAAATATAAAGTGGTCAGGAAGTGTAGTGTTCCTTTAACTGATAACAGCTCTGTCCACGGTACTGAAATGAACAGCACATGGTTTGGATCACAATATTAGATCAAGTGGTGATTTGCTGGGGCACCTTATAACACAATATCATTACAAAACCTGAATTGATAATTGTGCGACCTAGAATTGGACCAGCTTCTGCGCATCTGAACTTTAATGGAAACCCATCATCTCATTCTGGGTATCCTATTGAAAAACTAATTTTTTTTTACATACATCAAAATTCTGTATATAAAATGCCGTGCAACTGAAAAATTTCACCGACATCATGTCGACCCATGCTGTGGGTCTCTGTAATTCAATCATGCAAGCAGCACATTACAGTGAGATCTATTTATGTGATTATATCCCTATGTACTACTTGTTATTTTGAGTTTTATTGCTGTGGCACTCTGACACATTCATTGCAGATTGAATATCACCGTGCATATTATTCCTATGGAGCTGTGACATACATGTACACGAAGTGCACTACTTTGCGCTTTATAGCTGTAGAGTTCTGTGATTGGCATATGCTCATCCTTGGATACCTGGACTAGAAATGAGTGGCAAAGGGATATGGATTTGATGGAGAGACTTTCAGCCCTTAGGAAAGGGTTCACCATAATAAAATCACTGCCTGGTTTCTGACTTATAATAAATACACTGAATAATGTGACTAAAAGAGTCAGGGTTGAGTACATAAAATAAACAAGAATAGTTTCAAACCACTGCAAAGGCATTGCTTGATCCATCCATTTCTTATTCTAACAATGGTAGTATCATTATTTTGCTATGTTTAGCAAAAATCAAAGTCTAACTACAGTTCTAATCCTAACCCTAATTCTATCCCTAATCCTAACACTACACTTTTTTTGTTACTAAATTATGCTGATAGTGTTACTCACCATAGTTTAAATATACTGAAACTTGCTGTTGTGCAATGCCGTTGTTTGAATAAACCATAGTGTTTCGTGCTTCCATGCAGGGGTCATGTCCTAAAAAAATAAGTGTGGAAACGTATCAAGATTCATGTCCCCGAGTTAGCAATTATCTCACACAAAACACACACACACGGTATCATAAATGTGATATATTTACATTTATATGTGGATTTTACCAGAAAATTAAATGATACATCATATATTTATTGTGATTTAACATGGAAACATGTGATTGAACACTTGAATACAAGCTTTGTGTGAAATCAATGCGAACTCTGCAATATTAGTTCTGATGCGTTCCCCCTGACTTGACCCCTGCTTCCATGACAATGCTGTTATTTGAAGCAATTCTTGACTATTTTACTTCATATAAAACATTGTGGGCATTATTACATTCTTAACGCTAGTGTTAACGCTCAGATATGTAAGTGTTAACGTTAGGTTAAGCGACTGTAACGCATGACCCACATATTACATTCCGAATGCTAACGGGTTAGAAAAACATTTAGCGCATTGGTGATTGCACTCCTTTGCGTGAGCTTGCTGTACTTTGTGCTTAACATGGGGAGTGCAATTAGTAATTAGCATTAGGATTACAAAGTCCTAACACTAATTACCGCACTGATGTGGTAACGAAAAAAATTAACCACAGCTCAAAGCTGATGCTAACTTATTCTGCTTCTGCAGAATCCTTTGGCGCCAGCTGAAACACCAACACCTAAAAAAATCAGATACTCACTTCTCATCCCGTGGCGCATACAGTTACCCAATTCGCTGCTTCTGGCCGCCAGGAGCAGAGTGAGACTGTGGACAAATAGTCTCCAGTCTCCCTCCGCGAATCACTCTGTGGCCCTGCAGCACAAGCTTCCATGAAGTCCTATGGACTCCAGGAGATGATACTCTCAGCGGCACGTTAGTGTTGCTGCTGGTATCCAGGAGGTTAGCGCTGTGTTACGGGACAGGCTGCTGATTTAGCGCCTGTCCTGTAATATGGTGCTAAAATGGGGGTGCTAAGGGGAAACCTGCAGGCGCACATTATCACCGTTAATGTCCCCGTTTTAGCACCAGGCCTGGAATAGTGCCCTGTTTATTTTAGCCAGACTATTTCTTTTAGTCACTATTAATAAAGTCAGCCACAAAGTAGAGACTTTACTGTGGGAAAGCTTGGGAGAGACATTTGAGATACAGGCAATATGTATATTTGTTTACATGCAGAAGAAAAATCTGTGCCATTTGTTTTTGCAAACATAAACTGTCTATAAAGTACTATACAAAAACCTATACAAATAGAAACAAGAGGAAGTCAATGAAATGGCTTTACCAGAAATCTGGCATTTTGCCTTCAAGTAACAAACACAGATAATTATAGTTTGGCTTAGAATTTGTCTTAACATATTTAGAGTTGGCACTAAGTCTAACAGTAATTGTCCACAATCTCTGTGATACATTGATGTGGAGTCCAGTGTGCGACAAAAAGGGTTAACCACGCTACATTGTTTTGTCTTTTTTTTGCCTATTTTGAATGTATTGTACAAAACAAGCAGGGGGGAGGCTGCACTGTTGGGACCTCTCACTCTGCACAGAAAAGCCTGTGTCCTACTGTACAATTTCCTTGCTTCTGAATGAAGTATAATTGAGTGTTGTCATAGAGGTGTGACTTGAAGCACAATCTGCTGGTGTCAGCCTGATCACAGGCTGTCCAGAACTTATAATCATGAGCTCTTTTTATAGAACAAGCTGTGAGTTGCAGGCTGGGAACCATTGTCACCCTGTATCCCACATATTTCAGTAGAAAACCAACAGGCGTCTATGTTTTAACAACCTCTAGGTTCCCTTTTATGTTCTGCCACTATTCGTTTGTCCTAAAAAGAACTGCTTACTTGTTAATTTCCCTGCTTGAGTCTTCCCGCCTCTAGCTTTGTTCTGTAGTTCAATGGATAAAATATTTAAAATGAATGAGACATTATAGCAACGTAAGTGAAAAATGTTTGATATCAGTTGAGGACAGTAATAATTGATTCTACGGTTTTTATTCACAGCGATCCGCAGCAAAAAAAATCTCACACTGATGACTGATGTGTATGGGTGTTTCACAGAGCTCCACAGCAATAAAACTCACATTATTGTCACGTGTGTAAGAGGGTATTACAGAGCTGCACAGGAATGCAACTCACAGGGGATTCCCATAAGCACCAGTGTTTAATGGCATTGTAAAAACCATCTAATATTGTCCGTATTGGAGCCCCGCAGCAGTTAGGCTTTGATTGGCCCACTCCTGCCTGTGGGAGGGAGGAGAGTAGGTAGGGTTAGAAGAGGAGATTGGGGCAGAGCCTAAGTTCCCTGCGTGCGTATAGGGGCTATATTACAAAGCTGTTGCTAACTTAACCAGAGCTGTTGTAAACTTCCCAGAGCCATTATAGCCTATGGAGCTGTTAAGTTAACCCCTTAAGGACCCCTGACGTACCCTGTACGTCCTGTCCACAGGTCTCCCTTAGACCCGCGGACGTACAGGGTACGTCAGCGGCGCCTAATCCCCCTCCCGCCCGATACTCACCTCCCTCGCTGGATCCCACGGCGATCTGGCAGGGAGGAAGCCTGCCCATGTGATTTACATGGGCAGGCGAGGCTGATGACGTCGCCACGCTGCGTGGTGACGTCATCAGCAGGCGTCCCCATGCAATTCAATGGAGGGGAGGGATGGGGGGGCTCCTTCGGAGCCCTCTATCTCCCCAACCATTGAAGCTAGGGAGATGCAGTTTACACTGCTGGAGAGGGGAGAGTCTCCCCTTTTCAGCGGTGTATGGCATTAACCTTTTCGCTGCCGAATCGCGTTTCGGCACTAATTGGCGCCAAAACGCGATTCGAACCTGGAGAGGGGCTGACATCTTGGATGTCAGCCAAGCCTCCAGGCCCCCCCCCACCCACTGACAACCTCACCATATGTGTGAGTATGTCAGTGGGCCAGTTAACCATCTAGCTGCCATGTAGAGATAAGGGGATCCTAAGGATCCCTTTATCTCCCGATCCATGGCAGCTAGATGGTCATATTTGACATCATTTGAAAGGCCTGATTATGGCCTTTCCAATGATACCAAACATGATCAGGTTTGGTTTTTAAAAAAAAATTAAAAAAATAAAATAAATAAAAAAAAATAATAAAAAAATTAAATAAAATAAAAAAATGTTTTTTAAAAAAAGTTTTTTTTGTCTGGGGGAGTTTAATTAAATAGGACCTAGGCTTTCATCTAAAAATAATAAGCACAAAATGGTCAGAATGAGCGCAGCGCACATAGGTGAACTGTCTCAGCAGTGAAGGGGTTATAAAGCAAACGCATGTAAATATTGGGTATTTCTAGTCTCAGGACAAAATTTTGAACTTATTTAGCCGGGGTCTTTTTGGGTGGTTGTAGATTTTGGGGATTAAATTACAAAAAAGTGTGTTTTTACCATTTTTTTTTCATCATATTTCATATTTTTTTTATAGTAAATTATTCGATATGATGGAAATAATGGTATTTCTAGAAAGTCCATTTAATGGCGGGAAAAAGGGTGTATAATATGTGTGGGTTGAATAAACGAGTAAGAGGAAAATTTGACCTAAACACTAACAGCGCAGAAACGTAAAAACAGCATCGGTCACTAAAAGACGGATTTGTGTAAAACCGCCCGGTCACTAAGGGGTTAACAGCTCTGGTTAAGTTAGCACCAACATAGTAATACTGCCCTAGGTGTCAGGGGCGTCGGGCAGTGCAAATTGCCCATCCCTGCTAGACTAATTCATCTTTAAATAAACTAGTGCATATGATATGGAAGCAAATTATATTGACGAAAATGGAATAAACTGCAAATGAGATCGAAATTGGAACTGGACAGAAATGTCAGGGAAAATGATTATTTTTAGGAGAAGTAATAGAATCCATTTATCCTGTGTAGTAGATACTTTGATTATTCTACAGTTAATCACATTCACAATATTTAGTGTTTGAAATGTCACACATGGGTATGCACTTAATGATGCAGTAAGCATCAAAGCTAATCATATGGAGCAGTAGTTGCAGTTATCTCTAACTGGGGGCGCTGCATATTCAAGGGACTCTAGGGAGACACTTGGATTGATTTTTTTAAATTCAAATATGTTTTATCTATAATTAAAATACCCCTTTTAGAGTACGTAATATGATACATAAATAACAAAATTATAAATATTTCTCAACTTTTGGTCCTCCTTCCTTAATATATATTTTACAAGGAAGATGAGAAGCTCAGTAAATTTTCCATATTTTTAAATTGAGTTTATTTGTGAAATCCTATATACTTGAACCTTCTTCAATTTCCTCTATTTAACCTAAATGAGATAATTTTTTCAAAAATAAAAATGGCAAAAGGGAAACAAATTTAGTTAACATTTTTCCGCTTTCTGTTTTTAATCCAGTAATACTAGAATAGCTAAAGCCAGATCTTGCTCTAGTAAGAACCTTTTTTAAAATATCATTTTACTCATGACTTACTAAGTGACAAAATTAAATTACATATTTTAATCTGGCTGTCAAATATTTAGTCAGGTCTCATTTTGGAGCATGAGAAAATATTTGTCTTGAGAGTGGAATTTAAAAAGCTCCAATATTAAACTGACAATCTGTTAACTCCTTCACTACCAAGTGATTTTCCAAAAAAACATTGTCAGGAATCAGTGTTTTTTTTTTTTCTTAAATATCATTTTTAATTAATTCTACGGTAAGAAATATTTGGGAATGTTCCCAGTGTATTTCTTACTGTAATAACCTATTGGGCAGGCAGATGGCGCCATCTACTGGCCAAATGGAGTTACAGGACTTTGAGCTGCAGCTCGTGGTTCCCTGCATCGGCTGCTGAAAGTCTGATATGTCAGGGCATTCTTCAGCAGATTTTAAACAGTTTTAGCACCTTGCGCATAATGCCCACAGGACTTAAACTTTGGGGGCACCTTCTGCAGTCCAAAAGCAAAATAAGTTTGTTTTCAGCAGACGGATTCAATTTGCTTTTTTTCCTTCAGAGCTGCAGATCGAGATAACTCTATCGTGACCTGTTGGTGCCTTTGAAGACCTGAGTTATCTCGATCTTGGGAGCGAAGGGGTTAAAGGGACAACTATCACTTACATAACCTGTAATTCGACTACTTGTGCAATCCAAATAAAATCACTTTATAAAACAAATGCTGTTGTTTCTTTTCTTTGTCTGAAGTAATTGCATGTAAAAAGTAAAAATCAGGTAATTAATCTTCAGGTTCTAGTTTCTGGATTTTTCCCATGATGCAACATTTACTAAAAGCTTTGTGGCTCTTGCTGATTTAATCTACAAAATTTACCAGTTAATGAGGTAGAGGATGGAATGTTTCAATAAGGTTATTGTTCTCCAGGCTGAGAACTGATATAAGTGATAGCAGCTGAATGAGCTAAAACAGGGAGCTTAAAAGACGTCTAATATACCCCCTGATGATATCCTTTGAACACATCCCACACAATACAATGAATTGAGTCAGTCATCGACCTATAGACTCCATTAAATGGCCAAAACCACACAGTGAGGACCAAGTGGTGTAAAGATACTGGGCCACATTACAATCTTGGTGCCGTTGGCGTCTGCAGGATGGGGCAAGGGGGGCACTTGCCCCCCCTGGAACTGGCCATCACTCACAGCACAGCCTGCAGCACATTTCATCGCTGATTAACGTGATGATTTGCTGCAGGCTCCTCCCAGTCTACCAGTGGCAGCTCTCTAAGACCGCGTGGCCGCCTAGCCCCTCCTAAAAACAGACTGGCCCTATGATGGAGCGAGCAGGGCCCTCTGGGAAATTTGTGGGGGAAATCATTCAGCAGCAGAGCATGCAGCATCTGGCTCTTAGGAGGCTGCTTTCTTTGGGCCCTGCTTACAGAGGATGCTGCTGTGCTTCTTCCTCCTACCCCTGCTGATTTCCACTGCTCCAGACCGCTCTCCTCTCCAACAGCAGCATGTGGTACTGGGACACAGACAGTGCAGAGCCTTCACTGATTTACTGCCTCTTTCCCTGCTGTGGTGGGGGCTCCCTGTCCCATGCAAAGATAAGGAAATCTGCAGGGTGAGCAGGGAGGGGCTTAAGATTCAGCTCTGACAGGTACTGTGTCTGCACTTAACTCTTCCCTTCCTGGCCTTCCCTGCCCCCCTATAATAAGGGATTATTAAATGGTTAATTACTTCAAAACACATTGAGTGTCACGAGTTTCCACCCCCCTCGCTTTACACTGGTCACATATTTTATATATATTTACTAGCTTTTGCCCGCGGCTTCGCTCGCGTGGATTTTAGGATTTGTTAAAATTGTTTTTTAAATATAGGTATACTGATAAAAGTATTCAACCCCCCCTTTTGCCCCCTTCCACTGAATTTTTGGAAAATGGTAAAATAGGTGTTTTTTTGTTTCTCAAGACGAATCGAAATACCAATTTTCACATACGTAACATCTTCTGTTTTTGAGATATAGGTTCCTGTTTAAAAGTATTCAGCCCCCCTTTTTTTCATCCCCCCTTGGGATTTTTGGAAAATGGTAAAACACCTGTTTTTATTTTTCAAGAAGATTGTAAATAACAAATTTTACGTCTGTAACATCTTTGGGTTTTTGAAATATAGGTATAATGATAAAAATATTCAGACCCCTTTCCCCCGCCCCCCCCCCCCCCAATTGGATTTGTGGAAAATGGCAAAAAACATGTTTGGTTTCTTTCACAAAGATTGTAAATACCAAATTTCACACCCGTAACATCTTCGGTTTTTGAAATATAGGTATACTGATAAAGGTATTCAACCCCTGTTTCCCCCCCCCAAGGAATTTTCAGAACATGGTAAAATAAGTGTTGTTTTATTTTTCAAGACGAATCTAAATACCAATTTTCGGGACTGTAACATCGTCTGTTTTGGAGATACAGGTATCCTGTTTAAAATATTTAAAATATTCAACCCCCTTTTTTCGCCCCCCTCTCGGATTTTTGAAAAACGGTAAAATACGTGTTTTTTTATTTTTCAAGACGAATCTAAATACCGATTTTCACATCTGTAGCATCTTCTGTTTTTGAGCTATAGGCATCCTGTTTAAAATATTCAACCTCCTTTTTCACCCCCTTATGGGTGGATTTCCAAAAATCCTTCCTTAGTGGGCGCCTAAATCATAAAAACAGTGCACCTTCAAAATTTCACATTCCTAGGTTAAACGGTTTCAGCTGGGCGTTGATGAGTCAGTCAGTCAGGACTTTCGCGTTTATATATATATATATATATATATAGATGTATTTAACCTCCCATTTTGCCCCCCCCCATGGAATTTTCAGAAAATGGTAAAATACGTGTTTTTTTTATTTTTCAAGACGAATCTAAATACAGATTTTCACGTCTGTAACATCTTCTGATTTTGAGCTATAGGTATCCTGTTTAAAATATTAAAACCCCTTTTTCACCCCCCTAGGGGCGGAGTTTCCAAAAATCCTTGCTTAGTGGGTGCCCTCATCATAAAAACAGTGCACCTTCAAAATTTCACGTTCCTAGGTTAAACGGTTTCAGCTGGGCATTGATGAGTCAATCAGTCAGGACTTTCGCGTTTATGATAAAAGTATTCAACCCCCCTCTTTGCCCCCCCCAAGGAATTTTCAGAAAATGGTAAAATACATGTTTTTTTATTTGTCAAGATTAATCTAAATACCGATTTTCATGTTTGTACCATCTTCTGTTTTTAAGATATAGGTAGGGTTGCACCGATACCGATACTAGTATCAGTATCGGGGCCGATACTGGGTACTGCACGAGTACTTGGTACTCGTGCAGTACCCCCCGATATTTTTCCCGATACCGGAAGCCGGCATTGAGCCGGCTTGCCGGCATCCGAGGGGCTGCGGCGGCTGTCCGAATGCTCTATCGGCATTCGGACAGCCGCCCCTGGAGCTCTCTGGCATACTTACCTTCCTGAGCGACGCCGGGAATGTCTCTGCGCGTGCGCTCGTTGGAAGGACCCCAGCCGCGACCACATGGGACCATGTGATCGCGGCTGGGGGCCTTCCAACGAGCGCGCGCGCGGAAACTTTCCCGGCGTTGCTCAGGAAGGTAAGTATAAACACAGTGAGCAGCTGCAGGGCCTGTCCGAATGCTGAGCATTCGGACAGGCCCTGCAGCTGCTCTCCGCGATGATACTTACCTTCCTGGGCGACGCCGGGAAAGTTTCCGCGCGCGCTCGTTGGAAGGACCCCAGCCGCGATCACATGGTCCCACGTGGTCGTGGCTGGGGTCCTTCCAACGAGCGCACGCGCGGAGACATTCACGGCGTTGCTCAGGAAGGTAAGTATCGTCGCGGGGGGGGGGGTCCATGGGCTGGGGGGCATACCCATGTGTGAGCTGTGGGGGCATATCCATGAGCTGGGGGCAATACCCATGTGTGAGCTGGGGGGGGCATACAGTTGTGTTCAAAATTATTCAACCCCCAATGCTGTAAAGGGTTTTAGGGAATTTAGTGTACATTTGTAAGTGTATTCAGAATGAAATCCTACAAGGACTTTTTAAAGAACCATATGCAACTAAAATGACATCAATTGGTTTTGTAATACAGTAGTAAATGTTTCTTTTGTGAATTCTTCATTGACACAATTATTCAACCCCTTAAAGACTACAACTCTGAAGAACAGAGGTTCATTCAAGTGTTTTCAATCAGGTATTGAAAACACCTGTGGATGTCACGGAGCAGCAATAAAGCATAATAAGCACCAATTAGGCAGCTTTAAAATGACTGTGATACTCAGCTCCTTCTAGACATTTACTGGTGTGGTTACAAACATGGTGAAGTCAAGAGAATGGTCCAGGAAGACAAGAGAAGAGGTGATTATTCTTCACAGGAAGGGCAATGGCTATAAGAAGATTGCAAAGATGTTAAACATACCAAGAGAGACCATAGGAAGCATCATTCGCAAATTCAAGGCAAAGGGCACTGTTGAAACGCTACCTGGTCGTGGCAGAAAGAAGATGCTGACTTCGACTGCTGTGCGCTACCTGAAGCGTAGAGTGGAGAAAAGTCCCCGTGTGACTGCTGAGGAACTGAGAAAAGATTTGTCAGATGTGGGTACTGAAGTTTCAGCTCAGACAATACAGCGCACACTGCGTAATGAAGGCCTCCATGCCAGAACTCCCAGGCGCACCCCCTTGCTGTCTCCAAAGAATGAGAAGAGTCGACTGCAGTATGCCAAAAGTCATGTGGACAAACCACAGAAGTTTTGGGATAGTGTTCTGTGGACTGATGAAACAAAATTAGAACTGTTTGGGCCCATGGATCAACGCTATGTTTGGATGAGGAAGAACAAGGCCTATGAAGAAAAGAACACCTTGCCTACTGTGAAGCATGGCGGGGGGGTCAATCATGCTTTGGGGTCGTTTTGCTTCTGCAGGTACAGGGAAGCTTCAGCGTGTGCAAGGTACCATGAATTCTCTTCAGTACCAGGAGATATTGGATGACAATGTGATGCAGTCCGTCACAAACCTGAGGCTTGGGAGACGTTGGACCTTTCAACAGGACAATGATCCCAAGCATACCTCCAAGTCCACTAGAGCATGGTTGCAGATTAAAGGCTGGAACATTTTGGAGTGGCCATCGCAGTCACCTGACTTAAATTCGATTGAGAACCTCTGGTGGGACTTAAAGAAAGCAGTTGCAGTGCGCAAGCCTAAGAATGTGACTGAACTGGAGGCTTTTGCCCATGACGAATACCCGTAGCTCGCTGCAAGACACTTGTGTCAAGCTATGCTTCACGTTTAAAAGCTGTTATAACTGTAAAAGGATGTTGTACTAAGTACTAAGATTGAATGTCACTTGGGGGTTGAATAAAACTGATAATGATGTGAGCACAGAAAAGACATTTGTGGTTATTTCATTATAAATGTTATGTTATATTTGTCTGACCTACATGTGCCTCTTTGATTTAATTGTAAGCAAGATGACTGAATGATCAAAATCAATGTCAAACTGGCCAAAACACTCAATTTCAGTGGGGGTTGAATAATTTTCAACACAACTGTATATACGTTCAATACCACACAATGACAAAGCAAAAACTGGATTTTTGAGAACATTGGATACTTAATTTATTAAGAAGAAAAAACTGAAATCTCACATTGCTAGAAGTATTAAGACACTTTACTATAACACTTTACTATAACACTTGAAATCTAGCTCTGATGCATCCCATTTCTCTGGCTTATTGTTGAGATATTTCTACACTTGATTGACTGCAACTATAGTAAATTCAATTGGTTTGACATGGTTTGGAAAGGTACACACCTGCATTCAAATAGTATATATAGGTGTAAACTCATTAGAACAAAAAAAAAATACCGTCAATGTAGATCCCTGTCTGAGGTTTTTTTTGGGGGGGGATATGTTATTTGGTCTAAAGCCGGAATCTCATGCTCTGACACCCAGATGTTTATTTCCTACAATTTCCAGAATACTTTGAATGCAAAAAATTTACAGAAAATTATGGGAGGTGTACTTCAGAAACATCTGGGTGGCCAGAGTTTGAGATGCCTGGTCTAGAGAAACCACTAATACTATTGAACAGATCTGCTCGATTATACTGGGCACCACAATGTGATGTTATATGATATGATGATAATATGATGTCATATGTACTCTTCAGTTAAGAGAAATCGTTAGGCCTGGTCACAACCATTTAATTTTATTTCCACTGGGCTTGTGCTGCTTAAATTAAGGCCCGGGTGAAAGCTGAGCCTTGACTATTAACTTGTGTGACACATAGTACCATCACTGTAGAATGGATATCAACTGTACTGTACAGCAGCACCAAAATGTTCTTTTTTTCTACTAACTTCTCTGACAAAGGGGCATGCTGGTTATGGAAAAGGGAACAGCAGGTATAAAAAAAAACATAACCGGGGTCGTGGGCTGGCTTTGGTTCCAAGTGAGATGGCAGCATAGCTCCGGGGCTCCACTGACAGGCCCAGGTCCTGCCCCATTAGCACCCCATCTGTGATGACCCCCACTTACCCTGGGTCCCTCAAAGCGACAACCATCCTCCTAGCTCACTCCGGCATTTCCTGAAGCACGTGGTTTCCTTTGAGGAAGCTGCCCCCTCGGCCCAACACAAAATTAAGGTGACACCAGCGCCACCAGGTCCCCGGCGTGTTCATTAGAAGCGTGGGTACCATAAAGTATTATCCCCTCAGATTGCAGCCTCATGACCTGCTGCATGAATGGCTGCAGTAACCTTTTATTCTTCTGCACACTCAGGGCATAATCTCATGAGCTGTCCTATGCCTGTCCGTTCCCCTGGTTGCTTGGTTTGGCCCCTCAACGTCTACTTTGTGGCGTTGGGTCTTCAGCTGCCTTGATTGTGGTCACCCTCGCCTTCCTGCATTTTTCTGCAAAAACAGCTCCCTGTTCAGCCACTGTTTTGGTTTTAGACTCTGTTCTGTCATTTAATGTTAACTGTTTGAGTACAGTTTTATGGGTTTTTTCAGTTTTTCTGTATTGCCTGCCTACTCCCCTGGCAATCAATGCTAGGTACCCGAGATTGTGCCTTCCCCCTGGGTTACCCCCACTAGTCTCTGTATAGTGTGAATTCCCCCTCATTGATCTTACTTCCGACGAGGCATCTGTTCCACAGAGGCAAGTACTCCTACATCCCCCTTTCCTCTTCTGGCCCTATAACTGGGCCCGGGTCACCACACACCCACATTTATATAATTTCCTGTAATTGCTTACAATTCCCCATGAGCTAATGGCGAACTCCCCCGTAAACTTAAGGTACTTACCGTAAATGCAAAAAGACTGAACATCCCAGAGAAGCGGCATTTTGCCCTCCGGTAGTTCTATTCCTATCACGTCGATGTGATCTTTATACAGGAAACCCATTTTGCCCACTTTTTAAAAGCTTTTCAAAATATCCTAGTTGTTATTTCAGCAACTCCAATGCCGGTGAATTCTGCGGAACTGCTATTCTCTTGTCCAGGTACATTCCCCTTACAATCACAGCTTCAGCTTCCAGAAAGGAGAATGAATGCTCTCGCCAGCAACAGACGTTCCTTCGTCGCATACTTGCCCTCAAGCAATCCCACAGGCTTTAGCAACTTTAGGCCTTCTTTTCATTTAAGTGGTCTTCAGCCACATTAAAATACCTCGGAGTCCAATTGACACCCCTTCTGATCTATACTCTAACTTTCTCCCACTGTTGCGCAACATAACATCTGACCTTGCCAAATGGGCTCACCCACATATCACCTGGTTTGGCCACATCAGCATGCTCAAAACAAACATACTCCCTCATGTCCTTAACCTTTTTCAAACTCTGCCAAGTAGTCCACTTCCTATGTATCCCAGAGTGGACCATGTGCCCTTCTCAAAAATTGTGGATATGTTTAGGACAATCTCTTGTGGGTTCTGGGCACAAATGCACAAGACCAAGCCCCACACCACCCGACGATTTCGACCACGCTCAGAGTTTGGAGAACCTTACAACATGCCACTTCAATCACCCTCTGGCCCTCTCCCCTCTTGCCACTACGCCACCTGTCAGTTTACACTCAGAGGCTATGCCATTTACAGTCCCTGAGACGCCTCAGCCTCACATGGCCTGACATTTCATTGGTGGAGACAAACCTAAATCTCTGAATGACATATCATAAGCACAACCAAACTCCTTTCCCACCACTTTTCACTTGCACTGCCTGACATCTTATTTGCGCACGTTGGCACCACTGTCCCATTTTACACGGCCATTAACCTTATTTAAAAAGCTCATTCAGCGCTCATCTCCCGAGCTACGGCATCTCTTTGCTTTATTGCTTACTACAGAGCATATCTTGTACAAAGCCTTTGTTTATGGCCAAGGGAGAGGAGGACCTTCAAAAGTCATTAATGTCTGAGGAATGGGAGCACATTTTTGCACTAACCCCTTCCTGCTTGATAGTCACTAAAAGCCAAAAAACAGCATACAAAAGTTTGTCGGTGGTATAGGCCTCCAACTGCCCTTGGTACTTATACCCCCAACATGGATGGGTCCTGCTGGAGGTGCGTATTACCAAATGCCAAACTTGCACCATATGTGGCGGGCATGCCCACTAAGTCAATCTTTCCGGAAGACCGTACATGGCACCATTTGCAAAGTATCCTCCTTATTTCATCCCAGCCACTATGCTGTTGCGACACACCACTCCCTTGACATATACCTCCTGAGTGCAGCTGAGGCTGTAATACTAACGCACTGGAAATTTCCCACCGTCCCCTCGATTCGCAAGTTGCGTCAGGAGATTCAAAATATAATGGATGTTGAGGACCTTCTTCACCAAATCGAGCCTTGCAGCGCTGAGCACACGAACTGCACTCAGCAAGGTGGCCAGACAGGTGTCAAAGTGGAAGGAACGTACACTCTCACGGTCGTTCCTTCCGCTCTGAAAAACACTTGTCTGACCCCAGCCTTAATGTGTCAATTGAGTGATTCCACTGCATCTCTGACATCACATGTATCCAATGGATGATTTGAGATGATAGTCAAAGGTTGAAAATAGTCTTCTGTGCACTTGTGGTATATGCAGGTACAGATGTCTGAAGGATCCCACCACCTTCCAATATTTACAGAAAGCAACAATAAACATTTGAGCATATTTCTTGGCTCACAGCAAAAGGGAAGCAACAATTTAACAAAAACAGTGGCCTTTATTAAGCATGACGTTATAAGTATTTCAAGTTGTAATTAGGGTTGCCAGATTGGCCATGTTTTCCTGGACATATATAATGTATTCATCCTGATGGGCAGTGCATTAAAAAAGTCACCCCATATCATGTAGAATCCATACGCTGCAGGTGAGAAATTCGAGGAGATCTGCCTTGATTTCCTTCCTGCAGCATCTGAATTATACATGTTTTAGAGCAGAACTTTTCCTGGGCATCCCTCTGCTTGAAATAGAAATATGTGTCCAATAAAACATGGCCGACCTGGTTGTAATGTGCCCAAAGTTACTTCTAAATTAGAAATTGCAGTTCCTGTAAGTATCTTTCCTTTAAACATGCCCATCTGAATTACCTCCGTAATGAGGAGTTCACAAAACCATGCTCAGATGGAATACCAGAAGACACAGGTGCTTTTACACCTCATCTCAGTCTGTCATGCCCCATGATTTAAGATTTATTGTATATTTTTCTGTTTTTGTGTTGAATCTGCCTTTGCTGCTTACATACTATTGATTTCATTGCTATTTTGTCCCTGCGGGGTTTCCTTAGGCTTCTGTATTCAGCTAGTTCCCACCCCTCTGCTCAGTGTCTTTGTTGTTAGTTACTTCCTGGTCACATAGCAGCCATTCTGTGATCACTGCTGGAAAAACTAAAGTCTTTTTACCTGCATAGCTGTACACTAACAAGATTGTCAGTCTGATCATTAAACTCTTCAATTGGATTCATCTTTCTACGTGTCAGTTTTGCTGAGTTGAAGCTATCTGCTGAACTTCATTGTGTGAGTACTGGTCAAATACAGACTTCAGCTAGTCTAAAGCACCCACCCCTTACAGATTTGCTTAGGGAAGCAGATTACAGTCAGATAAACTCCTGATCCAGGACCATGATGTCATTCTCTCTTACTGCAGTTTTAAAGAATGATTGTATTTATGATTTATAACCAGAATTAACAGCAGATTCAGATCTGCACAAGTGACATTTCCAGTTTTATTTATAGTTAATAAACGTAATTATAATTTTGTCCTCCTTTTGTATAACTTGCTATGTATTCTCAGGAATGTCAGCCTAATAGTGCAAATGGATTATCTACTGACTGCGTTCCATGTCACAAATATTGCCTGAATGGTTTGTGCAAATTTGACTTCATGACTAACACAGTACTATTCTGGTCATGGCCGGCGCTATCGTAAGGCGGCACAGGCGGCCGCCTTACTGTCTGGCTTCCTGCCAGTTTGAGGGGGCGGAATCTTGGAGATTCTGAAAGAACTTTTTTTTGTGTGGTGGACGGCTGGGGAGACACCTGGCGCAGCACCCAGGGGCGGACTGACCCGAGGGCCCCCCCCCCGCGGGTTGGTGGGGGCACGGTTTTCTGGTCAGAGGTGGCGGCGGTGCTGTAGCGTGCCTCGGCTCCCACACTCAGAACTCGAGTTAGAGAGCTGCATGCTACTTGGCGCTGCCCCCTCTCGTCTGGCTGGTGAGATTCACGTTGGTGGGTCAAATGACCCACCAACGTGACATCACATCATCCAGGGCCCAGGCAGAAGAGGAGGCAAGAACGTAGATAAAGCGGAGCCAGCCTGGAGCAACAGCCAGGCCCATCTGGTGAGGGGGGGGGGGGACCTGCCTAGATTAAAAAAAAGACCTGCATAAAAACAAAAAGGGGACCAGCCTAGATTAAAAAAAACAGGACCTGCCTAGAAAAAACAGGACCTGCATAAAAACAAAAAGGGGACCAGCCTAGATTAAAAAACAGGACTTGCATACAAACAAAAAGGGTACGTGCCTAGATTAAAAAAAACAGGACCTGCATACAAACAAAAAGGGGACTTGTCTAGATTAAAAAAACAGGACCTGCATACTAGGGCTGTGCAATATTGACAAAATAATCATATTGCGATTTCTTTAATGAATATTGCGATTGCGATTTTATTTGCGATTTAGCCAATTGTTTTTGCTTTTTCAAACATGCTACATACATTCTAAATGTATTCAGTATTCAGCACATGGATATACTGCCCCAGCTCATGGATATACTGCCCCAGCTCATGGATATACTGCCCCAGCACATGGATATACTGCCCCAGCACATGGATATACTGCCCCAGCACATGGATATATTGCCCCAGCACATGGAAATACTGCCCCAGCACATGGAATTACTGCCCCAGCACATGGAAATACTGCCCCAGCACATGGAAATACTGCCCCAGCACATGGAATTACTGCCCCAGCACATGGAAATACTGCCCCAGCACATGGAAATACTGCCCCAGCACATGGAATTACTGCCCCGGCACATGGAATTACTGCCCCGGCACATGGAATTACTGCCCCTGCACATGGATATACTGCCCCAGCACATGGATATACTGCCCCAGCTCATGGATATACTGCCCAGCACATGGATATTGCCCCGGCACATGGATATTGCCCCAGCACATGGATACTGCCCCAACTCACCTCTGTGCGCCACGTGTTCGGCTCCCTGTTAACTTCTGGCGGCATGGAGCTTGGGCACTCGCCTGGGGGAACCATGTGACGAGCCACGAGAACGTGGCTCGTCACGTGGTTCCCCCTGCGAGCGCCCAAAGCACCATGCCGCCAGAAGTTAACAGGGAGCCGAAAATTGCAGCCTTATGCGAATTAGAAATTGCAGGGTCGGAAATCGCGATTCGATTGCAATCAATTGCACAGCCCTACTGCATACAAAAAAGGACCTGTCTAGATTAACCACTTGGCTGCTATGGACGCGCTCAGCGCGTCCAGCCAAGTGGTTCTCCTGTGCTACGGACGCGCTCAGCGCGTCCGAGCACAGGAGGCAGCAATCCGCCGGCTTCCGGCGGATTGCTGCGCCCCCCCGGTGCGGGCTGACATCTTGGATGTCAGCCCAGCACTCGGGAGCCCGGCGGGGACATTAGATGTCATCGCAGCGACGCAATGACATCTAATTCAGGCGCCCCCCCCCCCGCATGTGCGGAGGAGGCGCCTGAAAGGGAGGGGGGGAGGTCCTTCGGACCTCTCTCCCTCCCGATCGCTGGGGAGCAGGGGGTTAATACAGGCACCGCTTGGAAGGGCACAGCCTGCCCTTCCAAAGGGTGGCTGTCATTAACCCCTGGGGAGCCGGATCACGAATCGGCGCTGAAAAGCGCCGGTTCGTGATCCTTTCCCGGAGCTGGCCGACATCTTGGATGTCGGCCAAGCCTCCAGGAACTCCCCCTGAGGACTGGCGTCATCGTGCATAGCACGATGACGCCAGTCCTGGAGTTAACCCCTAGCTGCCACCAACAGTGGAGATAGGGGTTCCAATGAACCCCCTATCTCCCGTTCCGTGGCAGCTAGGGGTTAATGTTTGGTACTGTTGGATCGGCCAGAGCATGGCCGTTCCAACGATACCAAACACGACTGTGAAAAAGTTTGTAAAAAAAAAAAAAAAAAAAAAAAAAAATAATAATATTTAAAATAAAAATTATAAAAAAAAAATAAACAAGTTTTTTTTATTTTTTTTGGTTTGTTAATGCAGCAATATTGTTCCCATTTCAATTATGTGAACAATGATGCTGCACTAACGATTTTTGTATGCGGTGCGTTTGTTAAAAATTGCGTAATTTTCCCCAAAAAAAAATGTAACGAGACCCCATTTCTAATTTTTTTAACAAGCGTACCCCATAAAAAAATATAACCGCAATTGCTCACATGTTACAATGTGAAAAAAATACACTTTACACGTTGTAAATTATTGAAAATTCATATTTTATTGCATTTTTTGTTATAATATACAGACAGGTCATGACGTATACATATAATAATGACATATTATGAATCTGCCGAGTCTGACGGAAAGAATGATATATAATATGTCTGGGTCATATACTAAAATAAGCCTTCAAAACACGTTTAAACATGATGAGCAAAACCGGTAAAAATGACCTCCGCACAGAGGCGTGAAACGCCTCAGCAGCGAAAGGGTTAAACAAACAGGACCTGCATACAAACAAAAAGGGGACCTGTCTAGATTAAAAAAACAGGAACTGCCTAGATTACAAAAAGGGGACCTGCCTAGAATAAAAAACCAGGACCTGCATACAAACAAAAAGGGGACCTGCCTAGATTAAAAAAACCAGGACCTGCATAAAAACAAAAAGGGGACCTGCCTAGAAACAAAAAGGGGACCTGCCAAGATAACAAAACAGGACCTGCCTAGATAAAGGGGACCTGCCAAGATAAAAAAACAGGACCTGCCAAGATAATAAAAACGGGACCTACCTAGATAAAAAAACAGGACCTGCATATAAACAAAAAGTGGACCTGCCTAGAAAAAACAGGACCGGCATAAAAACAAAAAATGGGACCTGCCTAGAAACAAAAAATGGGACCTGCCTAAAAAGCAAAAAATGGGAGCTGCCTAGAAACAAAAAGGGGGACCTGCCTAGATAAAAAAGGGGAACCTGCGTGAAAACAAAAATGGGGGACCTGCGTGAAAACAAAAATGGGGGATCTGCGTAAAAAGAATGGAAGGGGGTCTCGGGGGGGTGTAATTAAGAATGGGATTGGCCGAGGGTGTCAAAAATGCCTTGGAGCTCTGTGATATGCTCATACACACTGCACATTACTGAGTTTTATTGCTGTGGAGCTCTGTGATCCGCTCATACACACTGCACATTACTGTGAGTTTTATTACTGTGGAGCTCTGTGATACGCTCATACACACTGCACATTACTGAGTTTTATTACTGTGGAGCTCTGTGATACGCTCATACACACTACACATTACTGAGTTTTATTGCTGTGGAGCTCTGTGATCCGCTCATACACACTGCACATTACTGTGAGTTTTATTACTGTGGAGCTCTGTGATATGCTCATACACACTGCACATTACTGAGTTTTATTGCTGTGGAGCTCTGTGATCCGCTCATACACACTGCACATTACTGTGAGTTTTATTACTGTGGAGCTCTGTGATACGCTCATACACACTGCACATTACTGAGTTTTATTGCTGTGGAGCTCTGTGATCCGCTCATACACACTGCACATTACTGTGAGTTTTATTACTGTGGAGCTCTGATACGCTCATACACACAGTTACTGTGAGTTTAATTGCTGTGGAGTTCTGTGATATGCTCATACACACCGCACGTTACTGTGAGTTTTATTGCTGTGGAGCTCTGTGATACGCTCATACACACTGCACATTACTGTGAGTTTTATTGCTGTGGAGCTCTGTAATGTACAGTGTGTCAGTAATGTACAGAATCTTTTAAAGTGGTCGTCAGTTTCCCACGTTTGCCACAGGGACTTTCTGTGCCGTGGTGCAGCCTTAGCTGCAATGAGTGGGTGATGGCTGCTGTGGCAGAGCGCTGGCCAGTTGTAAGTCTGGAGAGGGCACAATGCTTTTTTTTTTCCACAATTTTCAAAAAGGTTATTTACTGCGTTTAAGAAATAAATTCTTTAGTACAATAATTTACATGTGGATGTTGCATTGTATGGGTAGGGTTTTGTGTGGGTGCAGCAAAAGGGGGCCCATGATCTCCAATTGCCTAGGGTCCCCATTAGTTGTCAGTCCACCCCTGGCAGCACTGCCTCCTTCTCACTCTCACTCTCACTGGCCCAGCGAGTGACGTCCTGCCGACGTCGTCATCATTGGTAGGGGCGGGCTGGGTGCTGCCATCTTGGTGGAGACCAATAGTTGCAGAGTCTGCCACTATCTTGGTCTCCACCAAGATGGTGGCACCCGGCCCGCCCCCCGCCAATGATGATGACGTCGGCAGGGCGCGACCTCTCCTTGCTCTAGGCTATCTGGACATGATCTGGTCTGAGGTCTCTGTATGCATGTTCTGGTCTGAGGTCTGTGTATATATGTATCTGGGCATGATCTGGTCTAAAGTCTCTGTATATATGTATCTGGTCATGTTCTGGTCTGAGGTCTCTATATATGTTCCATTCTGAGTATATATGTATCTGGGCATGATCTGGTCTGAGGTCTGTGTGTATATGTATCTGGGCATGATCTGGTCTGAGGTCTCTGTATATATGTATCTGGTCATGTTCTGGTCTGAGGTCTCTGTATACATGTTCTGGTCTGAGTATATATGTATCTGGGCATGATCTGGTCTGAGGTCTGTGTGTATATGTATCTGGGCATGATCTGGTCTAAAGTCTCTCTGTATATATGTATCTGGGAATTTTCTGGTCTGAGGTCTCTGTATATATATATATATCTGGGCGTGTTCTGGTCTGAGGTCTCTGTATATATGTATCTGGGAATGTTCTGGTCTGAGGTCTCTGTATACATGTTCTGGTCTGAGGTCTGAGTATATATGTATCTGGGCATGATCTGGTCTGAGGTCTGTGTGTATATGTATCTGGGCATGATCTGGTCTAAAGTCTCTCAGTATATATGTATCTGGAAATGTTCTGGTATGAGGTCTCTGTATATATGTATCTGGGCGTGTTCTGGTCTGAGGTCTCTGTATATATGTATCTGGGCATGTTCTGGTCTGAGGTCTCTGTATATATGTATCTGGGCGTGTTCTGGTCTGAGGTCTCTATATATGTTCCATTCTGAGTATATATGTATCTGGGCATGATCTGGTCTGAGGTCTGTGTGTATATGTATCTGGGCATGATCTGGTCTGAGGTCTCTGTATATATGTATCTGGTCATGTTCTGGTCTGAGGTCTCTGTATACATGTTCTGGTCTGAGTATATATGTATCTGGGCATGATCTGGTCTGAGGTCTGTGTGTATATGTATCTGGGCATGATCTGGTCTAAAGTCTCTCTGTATATATGTATCTGGGAATTTTCTGGTCTGAGGTCTCTGTATATATATATATATCTGGGCGTGTTCTGGTCTGAGGTCTCTGTATATATGTATCTGGGAATGTTCTGGTCTGAGGTCTCTGTATACATGTTCTGGTCTGAGTATATATGTATCTGGGCATGATCTGGTCTGAGGTCTGTGTGTATATGTATCTGGGCATGATCTGGTCTAAAGTCTCTCTATATATGTATCTGGGAATTTTCTGGTCTGAGGTCTCTGTATATATATATATATATATATCTGGGCGTGTTCTGGTCTGATGTCTCTGTATATATGTATCTGGGAATGTTCTGGTCTGAGGTCTCTGTATACATGTTCTGGTCTGAGGTCTGAGTATATATGTATCTGGGCATGATCTGGTCTGAGGTCTGTGTGTATATGTATCTGGGCATGATCTGGTCTAAAGACTCTCAGTATATATGTATCTGGAAATGTTCTGGTATGAGGTCTCTGTATATATGTATCTGGGCGTGTTCTGGTCTGAGGTCTCTGTATATATGTATCTGGGCATGTTCTGGTCTGAGGTCTCTGTATATATGTATCTGGGCGTGTTCTGGTCTGAGGTCTCTGTATATATGTATCTGGGCATGTTCTGGTCTGAGGTCTCTGTATATATGTATCTGGGCATGTTCTGGTCTGAGGTCTCTGTATATCTGTATCTGGGCATGATCCGGTCTAAAGTCTCTCTCTATATATGTATCTGGGAATGTTCTGGTCTATATATATTTTCCACTCATACATATATATAAACAGTTTACAGGAATCCTGTAAACTGTTTATTTTCTAGCAGGTATTAATATGGGTTACTCCCAATTGTTTTGTTTACTGGATTATACTTTGACTTCACCAACATGATTGGTGGGTTCTCGTACATGCAAAATCTTTTTTTTTTGTCTGCTATACCTTTTTAGATTTATAATTGTTTTAATTATCTGAGTGGGCATGATATCAGTGAGTACCTGAAAAAAAGTATTGGTACTTGTACTCGGTCTTCAAGTGGTATCAGTACAACCCTAGTGTGTGTGTGTATATATGTATGTGTATATATAGAGATTATTATGGCACCTTTTATCCTGATTGGCTTGACGTGACACGGGTTGGGGGGGCACCAAAACGCACCTTCGCCTGACTAGACAAAAATGCTTGCACCGGCCCTGATTATGGTGTGGTCTTTAGCTGCCACATCAGATCTTAGTAGCCGATTTATGATACTATAATCTTTTTGTCCGCTAATATTTGCATCTTGTTACAGAATCGCCTTCTGCTTTGTTGTCGCATTTTATTCCCTGTCTGATCAAACTCCGCAATGCGCTGCAGGCTCACTTAGCATGGGAGGGGTTAATGATGGCATCTCACTTGCTGTAAAGCCTGGTTACCATGGGAACTTTCAGAGATGAGTTTTGGGGTCTTTGCAGATTTGCAATTTGTCATGCTTGAAAAAGAAATATGAAAAAAAAAATCTTGTTTAGCCAAATATTAAAATCATTATGTATAATCATTAAATGCTACGGAACTAATCAGGCAAAACAAACATATATAAAAGGTTTTAATTTATGTAATATTTTTTTATATATATGTACATACAAACACACAATATATTTTTCCCTGAATTTATCAGTCAGTCTTTTGGTAGGTTTCAGGCTAATGTCAGACTAACGCATTCTGAGCACACTGTGCATCCGTGCACAACTGACGTACTTTCTGACTGATGATACTGTAGACACCACACGGTCCGTTTTTTTTGACTGATGTAGATGGGAAATAAAATTACTATGTAAAATGAAATAAATTGATACATGATATGAAAAAACATTTTGTCCGTCAAAAATGATGGACGTCAAAAATGCAGTCAGTCTGACTACATTCCATCACTCACACACAAAGCTAAGCGGACGTGGCGCACTCTGTACGTCCTAGTGGTTAGATGTTCTTGCCTAAATTGCATCCGGTGCCACGTGCGTTGTGCGTCCGCACTTCTGTGCATGGGTCTCTATTGATCATAATTTTATACTACGACGGACCTTAAAATGTGCGGCAACACGGACGTGATCACTGCGTTTGTCTGACACGGGCCTCAAGGTACCATGTTTAAACCTCATCTTCTTGATGCGAAACCTTTGCAATATCTGACAGCAGACTAATTGAGTAGCAAAAAATCCCATTGACAATACAGAATAGGATCATGGAATAGAAAACTTTCTGAAGACAGACTAGCTAGAACACTGAGTAAGTGCAGAACAGTGTCACCTAATATGGAAGTACAGAATGTTCTCTAGAATTCTGCTACAATTCCACAGAGTATCCATGGCTGGTAACAAAACGATTTGGCTGTCCGAAATAAACTAATTCCATTTCAGTATATCATTGCACTTCAGTATGCAAGCTGACCATGGTGGAATCCATTTGGTGCAAAGCCTTGATTGTGGACATATTCATTAAGACATCCACAGCTTGGTACTCAGAGTACCCACCACTGGTCATAAGGCCAGGTATTTATCACAGTTTAAATAATGAGCCTGTGTGTGGGAGAATGGACAAAGTTCAGTAGAATCATGGCACCTCCTTAGCAAATTGAAACCTCTGTCTTTATAGGCAAGATGAGGGGGAGTCCAGACACACCCTAATGCTGAGTTAATAGCTCCTTCTGCTCCATTATTTAGATCTCACCTTTAAATTTTGGATATCTCATGTGTGATTCAAGATCTAAACCATTCATAAATTACTGTATCAGTATATACTTTAAAGGGATACTCTAGGCAACATGACCACCTAAGCTTTTTTAGGTGGTCATGATGCCCTGAGTATGCCCTTGTCTGTCCCCCCTCCCTCCGCTCAGCCGATCGGCTGAAACAGCTGAGAGACGCAGAGGACTTTACTCCGCCCTCCCAGCTCTCAGTCAGCAGAGCGGGATTCATATTTCCCGCTTCTGCTGACTATTGCCGAGTAGGAGACGTCCTCGTGTTTTCAGCGCGATGACGTCTCCAACTCGCCGCAGTAGCTGGGGAGAGCGAGCCGCCAGCATAGTCTGCGGCTGGGATTAGTGTTGCGCGCATCCTCTTGCGCGTAACACTAATCCAAGAAGAAGAGGAAGCCTGCTGATTGGCTGGCTTACGTGAGAGGCGCGCATGCGCGCTTCTCACGTAAACCATTAGCCAAGTGAAAGAGTTAGAAGGACGGGAGCGGAAGAGGAGGGAGGTGAGTATATAAAAAAAAGACGCCGTTGGAAACAAGTGGATTTTAGGATAAGTATTACAGTAAAAAAAAAAATCCCTACCTAGTTATTGAGGGAATACGTATATTGTAATGTAAAAAAACGGGGGGGGGGGTTTGCTTAGAGTGTTCCTTTAATAAATGTTATTCAAACAATGTCGATTTTATGCTGAATTTCCTCATTATAAGCTTTCCCCTGGAAAATGTCCCCTTGATGCATACCCTAATGAAATGCCGTACTTACAGGTATATTCTGTAAAAGCTGGAACTCTGGACTGGAGAATAGGTAGGAGAGAACAATCTACACCAAATAGCAGATTTGGAACGTTAGATAAATGGGAGAATTTTTCTGGTTTGGCTATTTTGACCTGGATTTTTCACTTCTCCAGAGTTTCACCTTTAGTGAATAGACCTGTTAGTGTACCTCCCAACACATCAAAGGACCAGAGTAAAACTTAAATTCTACAGAATGCCACTGGAAGTGTCACCGGAGAACAGGCTATTCTCGGAAGTTTTGTCAGTTTTGATATTCTAAAAAAAAAAAACTGAAACAAAGAATTCAATTTGTAATAGTTTAGTGCAGTGGTCAGAATCCTCCAGATGTTTGTAACTACATTTCCCATGAGGCTTTACCAGCTTAATGAATAATGTGAGGTATGTAGTTCCAAAATATCAAGAGGGCCAGTGTTGCTAACCCTTTGTTTTAGAGACTCATCGGTGTGATTGTTACTGCTTTGCAGCTCTATTTTCATTGAATCTTGACAGCCAAGATGAGCAGTGCTAGGGCCGGCCCATCCATGGCGCAGTATGGAGCAAGGGCTCCAGGCAGCCGATTTTTTTTTTTTTTTTTTTTCCAGGTGGCACATTTTTAGATCTGGCACCCCGACACACCGCTGCACTATTTTATTTTTATTTCTTCACCAGAGCCTGGCCAGGCTGATCGCCAGGGCCGGACTGCTTAGACTTTGGGCAATCGGGTCGCTTTTTGGCTCAAAATCCGCGGCCGCGGATCGGTAGCAGGTCGGGTATACATTGACTGGCCGCCCTCTTAATGCTCAGTTCTGGTATCGGACTCTGAGTCAGAATCTGGAGCTGATTGCTTTGGTTTGCAAAGCTCAGCTGCCGCCCCTTGTGTGAGCGATAGGCCGGGCTGACAGCTGCAGCAGTGTGCGTGCCTTCCAGATACCGAAGGCTAGGAACAGCACGCACACTATATTGGTGCCGCCCTTTCACCCCCCCCCCCGTGGACTGTGAATGCGCTCTCCCTGGAGGTGCCGCTGATGACATCGCGTCTGGGGTTAGGCCAGGCGCGCTTGTCCGGGAAGCGGCTTGTCATTGGCTGGGAAGTGGGGAAGCCGGTATCTGGGAAGCAGCTGCTCGTAACCTCCGCATGCTGCTCAGTGATTTCTGGATATTTCCTTCATTTACGCCGCAGCTGCTCATCCGGATCCCTCCTCTGCGCTCAGCCCCCAGGGATGTATCACGGAGCAGCAGGCAGGCTGTGGTCGGTGCACGCGCTGTGCACCACCTCCCACGGCAGTGCTCGGATCCCTCTCAAGCCTCGCCTGCTGCCACAACCTGTCCGGCTGGGCCTTCACCCACCATGTAGGCACAGTACATCTCTGCGCCGCTTGTCTAATGCGCTAGTGGCCGTAGCTAATGAAGGAGGAGGCCAGCCAACATCCGTTGAAGGTTCCTGGGCTGGTGGCACTGCACCCTCCTCCCAGTCAGCTGCAGGCAATATTTTAGACCCGGGAGGACAAACACTGCAGGCTGAAGCAGAACCGGGGAGACACAGGACCACAGGCAGTACTCACTGGCGAGGCGGCTAGAGTTGGGTGAGTGACTGTGACACACTATTTTTTTTTCTTTGCAGGATGGTCATTGAAGTTGATGGTTGGATCCCCCAGAAGGCAAGCCGCTCTCAATCTTTTGACACCCCCCCAGCCAGCAGGCCCCTCCAAATTCTTTTGACCCCCCCAGCTCGTCCCTCACATTCTTCTACCCCCCCAGGACCCATATCACTAGGTGAATGAGTGGGGGGGGGTTGAAGAAAGTGAGGGACCTGCTGGGGGGGGGGTCAAAGAATTTGAGGGGCCTACTGGCTGGGGGGTGTCAAAAGATTGAGAGGACCCTGGGGGTGTAAATAGGCTGTACAGCTCTGTGATACCCTCATGCACACGGCATATTACTGTACATTTTTGTGATACCCTCATACACACCGCATATTAATGTACATTAATGGGGGGCAGCATTTCATCCATCGCTCCAGGCAGCACTGTGGCTTGGGCCGGCCCTGACCCCGTCTAGTCTAGTAGAACATGATAGGAATTGCAGTCCAGCACTAGTGACAAGCATGGCATATGCCCTTCAAGTCCCAGAAATATACACCTTCCCATTTCTATAGCAAAGCAAACACATTCCATGTAAAATTGTTTCCGAGATAACTGCCACTTAGATATCATTTCTTCGCAGAGTAGAAAATATCAGCTAAGCATTTATTCAATCAGTGTTTGGTGCTTTAGCAATAGCAGCCATTATTCCCAGACTAATTTTTTTGTTTTTAAACAAGTACAAATTATGAGCAGATGTCTCAGCGCGCTATTTCTATTAAGGGTAAAGGACAGATGGTGCACTGAGTACAAGACGGGTTATAGCAGTTTATGCCCAAAGTGTATTAATGTATCGGTGTGTCATGATTCAATTTAGGAATGTGTTACAACAAAATAACTTTTCAGTCCCTGCTGTAAGAATCTTTAAATGGTCTAGCAGTTTTTGTAGATGTTTGCTTGCAATCACTCATTGCCACTACATTACCTCTGATATTTCTATATATTTTTTGAATTATTATGTAAATTCTATTCGAGAGACCAAAATACTTTTTGACTCCATGGGGCAGATGTGTGGTCAATATATATATATATTTTTAAAATCCTTATTTTACCATATTGGATTTATTTAAAAGTAATTCGTAATAAATCCAGTCTCTTAAAACAAGCGTTGTATCTATCTTCATTTGGCCTAATGTTACCGATATCCTTGGGAGAAATCGGAGCCAGCAGACAGGACAACACACGGGACAAGAGTCTTCTGTTCAGGAAGCAAGTCTTTTATTTTAGACCGGCCGGTTGACTTACGTGGCACGTGCAAGCACCAAATCGTAAGTGCCAAAACCAGGATTTCAGACATTTTTATATACTTACATCTCGTGACTCGTGTAACACCCCAGGAAACAGGTTTGTGGGGGCTCAGTTAAACAGAAAAACATCAAAACAGCGTAGTGCAGAAATATTTGCTTGGGGCGTGGCTTGGACCTTGAGGAGAGTGGTCGCCGTTCTGCTGGGTTCCGGGCCGGGAGGCCTGAATTAGGACACCAGTGGCCGATTTTCAAGACTGACCTCGGCGCACTCTCCCCGGGACGAATACCTGTGACGCTGGGACCTGACTGATATCGCCTGCAGCTGCGGGAGCGGTGTGGAAAGGTACCTTTGGGCTCCTCGTGTGTCGTCTACCTGAGGCGGCGACCATCTTGCGGCCTGGACGGACACTCCTCTGGCCTAATTTTCCTGCAAGTACAGCCGGGCTATTGATATGGGTAAGAAGACGCAGAAATCCGAAGAGGCGGAGGGACCTCGCTGCCCTGATATTAGAGTCTCCCTGGGCGTTGGGGGTGATGGCGGACCCTGGAACCGACGCGGTGAGGCCCAGAACTGCTCCAGCACGCCAGAACACGCAGCGCAGCCCCAGGAGGTGATGTCGAGTGTGATGTCGAGTGTGGAGGCAATGGTGGTACAGAGCCGGCCCTCTCCACTTACTGCGGCCGATCTGCAGAAGGTCATGGAGGAATTTCGGGGCCTGTGGCACAGTGATATAAATGAGATTCGATTGGCTGTGGAGTCTGTGCAGGCCCGGGTGGCTGACATCCAGGCCCACTCCCAGGAGATGGTGGCGGCCTTGGCCGTCATGGATGGCAAGGTGGTGGAACTTCAGCTGCAGGTGTCGCGTCTCGGCTCTGCGGTCCTGGCTTTGGAGACTCGACATAGACGCCGAAATGTCTGCTTAAGGGGGATCCCGGAGGATGTCCGAGACAAGGGGCTCCTTACTTACCTAGGCAACCTGCTGGTTCATCTTTTTTCGAACTCTCTGCCTTTTCCAGAACCCATCGTTTCGGCCATGTGGGTTCGGAAGGGCGCAGCGTCTCCGGCGGAGGCCCCCCACGATGTCATGATGGCTACAAGAGATGCGTTTACCCAGACCCGGATCGTGGCAGGGGCTGGCCCTAAATTTAAGATCACCTTCGATTCTGTCTGTCACTTTTTACCGGGATCTACCGTTTTTGGCTCTGGCTGCACATCGCCGTTTCCGTGAGATCACTGCACTGCTGCGGGCACGTGAGGTTCGCCATCGTTGGGTCGCCTCTAGTTCTCTGGTTCTGTCCTGGGAAGGACGCACCTACTCGGCGGCGACCCCTGAGGAGGCACGGGCTGTCCTGACTAGTGATGAGCCGAAAACCCCCGTGTCTGGTTCGCATTCGAACTCGAACAATTTCAAAAGTTCGGGTTCGAACACGAACCGAACTCAATGCAAATCAATGGGACTCGAAAGTTCGATTTTTAGAGTGCCCTCCAAGAGGGCATATATGCAAGATATTTGCCATAAAAGGTGTATGGGGGTCTGGGTAGTTCCCTGGGGGACAGGAAACAAGGACAAAAAGTATGTGAGGGACGAGCTGGGGGGGTCAAAAGAATTTGAGGGGCCTGTTGGCTGGGGGGGGTGTCAAAAGATTGAGAACAGTGAGTTTTCCATGAAATTAAGGTTAAGAATAAAAACGAAAAAAATCCTTCAAATATCGTGCCTAGGAGGTCCCCATAACCTGCCCGTGAAGTGGCGGATTTGTAGGATGTATAGAAACATTTAAAAACAAAAAAATGACATTTCAAATGACGGTAAATAGTTTTCCTTTAATCTATTCATAAACAACTGCTTGGGGCGGCAGCCTGTATGAAAAGAGGAGACGTTTTAGGACACGCAGAACAAGTTTAGTGATTTTTTTTTGGGCTAAATTATGGTGAAACTTATGCAGGCTTTGGATGAAAGTAACAATAGGTGCTTTAAAATTGGGCCTTTAGTGTCAGCAACAGTGCCGTCACACCGTAACCCCTCTGTGGTATTGTGGAGGAGTGCCGGGTTGGACCCTGCGGTCAAATATTAAAATGATATGAATCTGGTATAGGCGTCAGTGGCAGTGCACCCAAATATTGTGCCTTTGGTGGCAGCAAGGGCCTTCACACCGTAACCCCTCTGTGGTATTGTGGAAGCGTGCAGCGGTGGACTCTGCGGTCCAATATTAAAATGATATGAATCACGAATAGGCGTCAGTGGCAGTGCACCCAAATATTGTGCAACACCGTAACCCCTCTGAGGTATTGTGGAAGAGTTTGCTTCTCACCGCACTGGACAGGAATCCACTGACTAAATTAAAATGTACACACAAAACCGTTTTATTTTCACAAAGCATGTTATATAGGCAAAAAAAGTTTCTACTGAAAAAATACATAAAAAATTACTGTTAATTTAATAGGAATAGTATAAAATTGTAAAAAAAGGTAACCCCTGATCATATATATTATAGGGACACTGAGACACTATAGGGACACTAGAGCTGTGTATAGAGTAGGGATGCATTGATACCACACACAGACATATACGTATATATCAACACGCAGACCTATATATACGTATATATATCAACACGCAGATATACAGTATATATACACCCACCCACAGACCTCAGACCTTATATACACATACGCACATGGGGGGGTGGCATGTGGACAATCTCAACTAAAAGCGCCACCCCCAGTTGGCTGATCCCTCCAGAAGAAATGTTGAACCCGACAGAGCAAGAATATATATATTATTCTCCGCTCTGTCGGGTTCAACACTTCTTCTGGAGGGATCAGCCAAATGGGGGGGGGGGAATTAGTTGCCAAAATGTGTGTGTAATACAAGTCTGGATATATATTTATAAGCATATAGATATATATCTTATCTATATATATATGTATATCATACCTGCCCTTACCTTCCCCTATGAATTTGCTAAAAATACACACACAAAAAAAAAAACACTGACTGAGACCCTGCACAGCCCACATGCCACCCCCTCTACCTGGCTGAATGTATCTAATATATATAATTAAATACATTCAGCAAGGTAGAGAAAGAAAAAAAAAAAGGTTTTATTTTATGTTCCCGGGGACATTTAAAAATGTCCTCGGATTTTATTTTTTTTAGAAATGTGTCGCCTTTCCTTAGCCTGGTGGTCAGTGGGGGCTCCCTGGATCCTGGATGTGGGGGGGGGGGTCTGCCGTGGCCGCAGGTGCAGTGGCTCTCTCCCTGCACCACCTGTCTCTGCCACATGCACCCAGGCGGCTAGCCCGCACAGTCGCAGCTCTGTCATCCGGCAGCCGCATGCTCCTCAAGGGGATCCTTGGGAGGCCCCGGCAGGCTGCCCTCTACAGTGCCTGATTAGAGGGCCATGTCTGCCTGACAAGAATGTTTTATCCCATAGGCTTCAATGTTAAAAATATTCCCGTTTTAATTCAGTATCTAAAAAACCGTTGCTTATAATATTCTGCAGTAAAGAGTCTCTTTATTTCTAGATTTTTTTAGTATTTTTGAAGCATTTTTTATATCCTTTTTTAAAAAAAAATAAAAAAAAAAATTATAAAAAAAAAAAAAAAAAATAGAACTTTTGGCAAACGTCCCAAAAAGTTTGAAGTTCGCGAACTTTCGAACAGCCAATGTTCGAATCGAACTACGAACCGATCGAACCGAACAGCTCATCCCTAGTCCTGACCACGCTGGGACTTGTCGCTGCTCCGCCGGGTCCCCCACATCCATTGACGGAGCCCGGCTAAATGTCTGCTCCCACCCCGCGTTTGTATTACATTTCCCTCACACTTACCCCCATTTGATCCCCCCTCTTTTACTGGACGCTTATGAGGACCTTCTTTTGATCTCCCGTTGTTTTCCTGGATCATACTGCAGACATTTTTGATTTACCCCCCCCCCCACTCAGTTGTGATATATTCTGAGGACATTTTCCGAGGCGGTACTGTTTCTTTCAGAGTTCTTGGACGGTGTTGCCCCCCTCGTTTGGATGGTCATCCCCCCCTTTTTAAAAAAAATTATGGGTGACCTCGGGGTGCGCCACGATGGCGGCTACCATGACTCTGTCCGTCCTCATTAGCCATCGAGTACTCGGGTCACGTGACGTTTTGTCCTCCTTGGCCTCCCGTTGCGGGAGTGAGCTGGGAGAGTCACGTTCATGGCCACTATTTCCCCCCCCTTTTTTTTTTTACTTTTTGTACCATCCCACCGCAGTGGTGACCAGATGTCCTTCCACAGACTTTCTAACCGTCAATTCATACCTGAACCTGAGAACTCGTCCCCTTCTCCCTCTTTTCCACATTCCCTGAAGTATTCTTGAGCTCCCCCTCCCCTTCCCCTTCTTGTTTGTCCTGCCTTTATGTTCTGTATATTGTACGGTCCTGCGTGGCCGTCTATTTTGGTCAGTTTGTGACATCTTGCTCATATTAAATAAAAAACCTTTTTTTTAAAAAAAGAAAATATTTGTGTAATTTAACACTTTTAAGCAGAACTTCTAAAAGGTCAATTTAGGGTGCATTTACTCTTAGCAGAACTGGAAAAATGTTAACGGGTGTCATAGCCATAATTAGCAGAACCTAAAATGTCAACATGGCATTGTGGTTACAGTGCTAGATCCTGCGGTTAAGTCTCTGTTCCGTTGTATGAGGCAAGAATAATAAGCAGCATTTATTTCTCTATTAAGCATCTTTAAAGTGACAGCATGGTGCAGTGTTTAGGTGGTCAAATTAACAGACTGATCCCCTTCATTTCCCCCCTTTCGGCAGAGAGCGTGTGAATACACCCTCACTTAGCCATCTATACAGGGACTGTATACCAGAATAAAGATAGCATGGGGGCAATTCCCAGGGCGAAGGGTAACAACATTGCCGAGTCCGTGTAATCCCTCTGGGCCCTTCAGGGTCTAGGGGTTGGAGCCGCAGAGAATGAGTGTCTAGGATAGCTCTGTGGGGCCTCTGGTGGCCTTCTTGTAGGATCGTTTGCATAAGGGCCAGAGGCACAAGGTCATCTTATATAGCAATACAATAAACAGGAGGGAGATGATTTCAGTCAGCAGATGAATTTTGCCAGCAGATGATTGCGGGGGAGCGGTCCTGATAACCGGTCCTGTTTTTCTCGGACAAGCACTGGGACTGTAGGGGACAGAGCTAGCAAGGGTGGCGTAGACAATGCGTACAACTGTACAGATAAAAATATCTCTACATATACTACCACCACAGTAATTAGTATAGTAATACAAGTAATCATAACGATTAGAGTCTGAAACTGTTCCAAGAGTCTCTTTTCACTACCCATCCGGAGGGTATCAGGTCGGCCTGGTTCACGGACTACCCTTTGGGTGTCCTGGTTTTCCCTTGTTGGCAGGTGGTCAGGCATTATTATGGCCGTCAAAACACCTACTTGTTGTCCTGGGTAGGTGCTTGGGTTCAAGTGAAATATAGCTTGAGGGGATCAGTCATTTTGTAGGAGCGGATAGAGAAAATAAGGTACATTATTACTGACCCATGTGTTTAGCTGCTGCATTGCCTGGCCTAGCAGGAGTACCTGTTGACTGAGGTCAGTTTCCCTTAACATTCAGGGGTCCCCCTTGATCCCAGTTAACAAAAGGGTGGAATGGCCAAATATGAGTTCGTACGGACTCAATTTGAGGAGTGGGGTGGGCCTCCACCTAACATGTAGGAGGACTATCAGCAGCACATCCAGCCACTTCAGTAATGTCTCTTGGCACATTTTGGCCATTACAGTCTTTAGAGTTCTATTCATTCCTTCCATTTTTCCAGAACTCTAGGGCCTGTAGGTGGTATGCAGCTTCCAAATGACACCCAATTGGCGTGCAAGTTGTTGCAGGCAGGCTTGTCTGAAGGCTGGGCCATTGTCTGACCCAAGTTCCCGTGGCAGTCTGTACCGAGGAATGATTTCTTTCAGGAGGCACTTCACCACTTCGGCAGTCTTCTCCGTTCTAGCTGGGAAGGCCTCAACCCATCCAGTCAATGTATACACCATCACAAGTAAATACTTTTTTTTTTTTAAATTCTTTATTTTGAGAATTATACATAACAAGAAATTCACAAAATCAAACGTAGAAAAAGACAGCCGTCTAGGGCTGGCCAAACTAACTACGGTCAGCCAGTCAGATAATGTAAGATGCAAGTAGTAACAGGTCAATAAGGGAATAATAAAAACAAAAAACAAAAAGCAAGAAGTCCCAACCTCAGTGAAGGAAGAAAATACAAAAGAAACACATAAGCATGTAGGACTATCAACGTAAATGCCATAAATTGTCCTGATAAATTATACTCCGAGCTTATCTATAGACCAGTGACACGTAAACAGAGAAGAAAAAAGCTGGGGGGGGGTAAACAATATCGCTCAGGTCTCAGTCTGGCTGAAGTTCCGGAGGGTCTGGCGAGATGCCCGCCGCTTCAAGGTCGGACCAGGCGGTTTCAGGATCAGTGATGGTGTAGGGGACATTATTATGTGTCACCACCAATGCTCCCGCCAAGCCCCACCGATAACGGATCCCCCTCCGACGAAGAACCGCAGTCACAGGACGGAACCGCCTGCGAGCAAGCAGAGTCTGGAATGGAAGATCGTGATACAAAGCCAACGTGGAGCCCTCAAATTTCACTGGATCTCTTGCGCCAGGAGCAGACATAAGCTTGACCTTAAATGCTACGTCACGAAAGGCCACCACGACATCACGGGGTGTCCCCTTCGAAAGCGCCGCAGGTTTCCGAACCCTGAATACCGATCCGATCACATCTGGCTTGTCAGGAGGGAGTCCCGCCATCCGAAGGGCCAAACGAGACACATAAGCTGGGAGTTCATCCGACGTCACAGAGTCCGGGATGCCTCTGACCCTGACGTTACGACGGCGGTGTCTTGTTTCCAGCATCTCCACAGAGCGGGACAAAAGCTCGACCTGGGATCTTAGACCAGCGACCTGTCCCAACAGGTGAGTATGTTCCGATAGCACTGTAGAGGTCGTCGCCTGCACTGCTGTCACCTGCGCACGGATTGTTGCAACCTCCTCCCGAACCGCCGCCACTTCAGGTTTCCACACCCCCCGGATCTCCCGGAGTTCGTCCAGGATCCTCCGAAGGTCTCTCTTCGTAAGAGGAAGATCATCATCCTCCTCCTGCCGACTTTCCTCAGGCTGTGTCATACGGGTTTCGAGTGAGGTCGCTCTCGTTTGTTGCGGTTGGGCACCCTGTCTCAAAACGTCCTGTCGTAATGAAGCCACACCACTGCTGGCTGAAAGCTGGTGTTCCTCGGCCGAATCCCCGTCAGAGAGGCCACCAGCAGTAAGTGAGGCACTCAAAGACGCCGTCAGCGCTGCTTTTCGTTTCTTTTGCGCCCTTTTTTTTGCTGCTGCAGATAGTGGTTGGGAGTCTGGTGTCCGAGATTGTGGGGAGATCCAGGTCATCGCAGAGCTACCACCCGAGTGCCAGGGGTCCTCTTCATCTTCTGAAAAGTCATAGCCCGGGGGGAGGGAGGAGGAGATCGCATCTCCCTTCGAAGTGGACCCACCTCTCATGGAGTCCCGAATGTCCCTCTGTCTGGACTGCAGCTTCTGTGAGCGACCGGTGGGCATGTCACCAAAAGCGCAGGCACAAGGAAGAAGAGCGGTAAAAGGTCTCAGAAATCTCCTTCCAGGCTTCTAAAATGGCCGCTAGTACTAGGCCCCGATTGTGCCGCGGGGGTTAATCTGCTCCGGAGCGTCAATTTCGGGGGTAAGGCAAACTCACCGAGTCCCCCAGTGCTCCCAGAGACCGTAGAGCGTTTCTCAAGTGCGAGCAAGCGGCGGAAATAACTTTAAAAACCGTGTTTATCACGGAGCTCCTTCAACATGCAGCCGCTCGCTTCCTCGGCTCCACAAGTAAATACTTGTACCCTTTACAGGGCAGGAGCACGGTAAAGTCAATCTGGAGGGAAGCCATTAGTGATAGTCCGATGTGTTACATCCCTGGCGGTTGCGATGGGCCTTGTCTAGGGTCTTTGCACAAGTCACACACTGTTGAGCTATTATCTTACAAACAGTTGAAAGGCCAGGAACGTAGAAATGTGGACTTAATTGCTGTTCCATAGTTCTGCCTTGTTCTCGTAGAGGGAACAGCCACTGAATGTAGTGATGATTCTTTTCAAGCAAATCATAATTGTCTTTCCATCTGTGAAGGAGGACTTCAATAAATTCTCCATCTGGTTCAAAGCTGATTCTGTGCATGTAAAATTCGAAGTTAGGCCTTGTAGGTAAAGTCTCTGAATGTTTCTCAGCATCTAAGCAATCCATCTAAGCAATCGTTTCTGGTATCTTCTCAGGTCTCTGGCAATCTCATATTGCCAGACCTGCTGGTAGCTCTTGACCTTGACCTTCTGCCATTCTCCATCTTCTTCATCTCAAGAATCTATCTCTCCATCTTGTGAAGAGGGTATTTCCCGGATATCCTCTTGCCTGCACTCGGCCAGGCAGGATAGCACCTTGCCTGAAGGACTGTTATGGCTAGAATCTATTTCAAGAGCTATTTTCACAGCCTCTTTAGCAGCTCGGTCAGCTTTTCTGTTGCCTTAGGGCACCGCTTCTTTCCCTTTCTGGTGACCCTGACAGT
Organism: Leptobrachium leishanense; assembly: GCA_009667805.1. NCBI lineage: Eukaryota > Metazoa > Chordata > Amphibia > Anura > Megophryidae > Leptobrachium > Leptobrachium leishanense. The sequence goes on from CM019065.1 coordinate 249,429,860, forward strand.
GGACAATACTGATAGCTCTAGGCTTCCATACAGCATCAAGGAGTCTGAGAATTTTTGTAGCATATTTCACTTTCCTTCCTGCAGATGTCAATAGGCCTCTTTCTTTGTAGAGTGCTCCTTGAGCATGAACAGTTATGAATGCATATTTGGAATTTGTTTTTTTATTTTCAGATAGTTCAAGTCCTCTGGTCAGGGCAATGACCTCTGCTAGCTGAGCGGATGTTCCAGGTGCCAGTGGTTCAACTTCAAGAACTTCATCCAGGGTAACCATGGCATATCCAGCATATCTTTTGCCATTTTCAACATAGCTGCTTCCATTTGTAAAAAGTTGCATATCGTATTTGTCTAGGGGTATATCTTTTAGATCAGGTCTGCTACCGAATTCTTCATCCATCACTTGAGGACATTCGTGACTTGGGCCTTCTGTGGAGTCATGGAGCAATGTTGCTGGATTCAATGTAGAGATGAGTTCCAGGTGAACTCGTGGATTTTCACACAACATGGCTTGGTACTTGGTCATTCTGCTATTGCTGAACAAGTTATTTCCTTTGTAGTCCAGTTTCGTTTTTACAGCATGGGGTACCTTGACGTAGATCACTTGGCCCAGGGTGAGCTTGTCAGCTTCTACAACCAGCATGGCAGTGGCTGCCACGGCCCTGAGACATGGTGGTAGGCTGTAGGTGACCGGATCTAGTTGTTTTGACAGGTAGGCCACAGGCCTTGGTTAGGAGCCCATGTATTGGATCAGGACTCAAGCTGCGGTCTGGTTGTGTTCATGTATTTACAAATAGAAAGGCTTGCTGTGGTTAGGTAGGCCCAAGGCTGGGGCCACCATCAGTAAAGTCTTTAGCTGGAGAAAGGCACTTGTCTGTTCTTCTCCCCAGAGAAACGTGTCTTTCTCGCCCCCCCTTTGTGGCTTGGTAGAGGGGTTTGGCTATCATGGCAAAATTGGGTATCCACAGACGGAAGAATCCTGCAGCTCCCAGTAATTCTCTTACTTGGCGGCGTGTCTGTGGCTGAGGGATACGGCAGACTGCCTTGCGTTCAGGACCCATGGCACGTTTGGTTCCTGTTAAATGAAAGCCTAGATATTTTACACTGTGTCTGCAAATCTGTGCTTTCTCTTTAGACAGTTTGTAACCTGCTTGCCATAGGAGATGTAAAAGCTCTTGTGTTGCGGTTATACAGTCTTTTTTTCAGTGGGGGAGGCAAGCAGTAAATCATCAACATATTGTAACAGTACGGCTTTGTCTGGTTGAGAGTGAAAGACCAGGAGATCCTGACTGAGTCTTTTTAAGTCTAGCACGGTGTAATACTGTGTGTTTCTTGTGATTAATGCCAGAAGGTTGTCACTGTAAATGGGTTTGAACGTTCTGCTTGACTTTCTTGGGGATATGATACTGGTGGCTTGATCAACATATACTGGAGGGCTGTTCAAAGTGAGCCCAGGCAGATTATCTTCTGCCCACACCTCTGGAGTGCCGAGGCACTGAGCTAAGGGATCTGGGTCAGAGGGTGCTTTGGTTTGGATTGCACGCCATTCTTCTTCCCACGTAATTACCAGGGCTAAAATGCTGGGCTGTTGGTCAGGGCTAGGCAGAGAGCACAGAAATGGCATCGACATTTCGGTACTCTCCCATTCCCCACACTTCAGCTAGTCTGATTCGCCGACCCTGCGGTGAATGCTGAATTCACCGCAAGGTCCCCGAAGTGCAGGGAACAAGACATCGAACGCATCTGTAAACCCGCCGCAAACCGCTGATTCGATCGGAAAAACTGTTGCAAAACCGCCGAGCCAATCTGATAAAATGCAGGAAAAATACAGAATCGATCCGAAAAACTGCCGAAAAAAAAATACTGAATCAATCCGAAAAATCGTCGCACGCATCCGATGATCCGCCGTAAAACCGTTGCATCGATCAGAAAAAAGCTGACGACTCATCGAACAGACCGCCAACCAGTGGCCGGAAAAAGCCTGCGAACGGGTAACGCCTGTGTCAGACGAACGCAGTTATCACATCCGTGTTGCCGCACAGTTTAACGTCCGTCGTAGCATAGAATCATGAACAATAGAGACCCACACACGAAGTGCGTCCGCACCGAACTGCGCACGCACAACGCATGTGACACCAGACGCAATTTAGACAAGAACGTAAAACCGCTAGAACGGACGCGCAGAGTGCGCCACGTCCGCGTAGCGTTGTGTTTGATGGAACGAAGTCAAACGGACCGCATTTGCGACGTCCAGCACCTTGATGCACAAAATGGCTTCTCATATCATGTATCAATTTTCATAATTTTTCATATTTTATTTCCCGTAGTTCCCCTTTTTTTTTTTCTTCAACGTCCATCAAGAAAAACGGATCATGTGGTGACTGCAGTATCTTCCGTCAGTACGTACGTCCTTTGTGCACGGACGCACAATGCGCTCAGAATGCGCTCGTCTGACATTAGCCTAAGAAAAAAAACAATGCATCTTTTAATTTGCAAAAAAACTACTGCACGAAAATGCCTGAAAGCCTGAAAATAACATATGTCTTATGCATAATAATAAAAAGGTCTGTTGCAGACAAAAAACCTGCCACTTTTTTAAAAAAAAAGAAATCTGAAAAAACATTTTTGCCCAAAAAAATCCTAAAAAATAAAGAGACGGGGCGTGGCCTGACTGTGATACATGGAGGACGTGTGAGCGCTGAGCTCCTGCTCTGGATCCTCTAAACCAGCGGATTTAAACAGCAAAATTACCCTCACTCGCCCATATTCGGGGGGTGAAAGAATCCTGATCACCATGGCCGCTGCTAAAGGGGGAAGAAGGCTGCAAAAACCAAATTTTTCACGCCGCGCGCTACAAAACTGAAAGTGGCCGCGGCCTCCCAAGATGGCGGCAGTTCATCCTCGGGTTCACCGCATGTGGAGGAGACAGAAAGCGCCGCAATTACATCCCCAGGCTTGGAAGCCCTAATGTCTCGTATGGCTGGCATGCTAGGTGAGTTATCTGCAACATTAACAGCACGGCTGGATGCAGTGGTGACAGCCATCCGCAGCAATATTAAGGAAATTGGCGAGAGGACTGAAACTGGAGTCAAAGATGACAGAGTTCGCAGAGGCCCATAATATCATGGCGGAACAAGTTGAAACTCTGGAGGAACAACTTAAGGTGACAATGTTAAAACTGGCAGATATAGAAGACCGCTCACGTCGCCATAATTTAAAAATACGTGGTATCCCAGACTCTGTTACCTCATCACAACTTACTTCATATGTGACAGAAATGTTTCAGACTTTACGCCCGGAGGCAACGCCAGAGTCACTATTGTTCGATCACATATACCGCCTGCCAAAACCGCCTTCAGCCCCAGCGAAAGCCCCGCGCAATGTCATTTAGAGCCTCCACTATTTTAAGCCTTTAATGTAAAGGGCTTAAATCTGCCCGTAAAACGACACTCCTTATATCGTGATATCCGAGCCCATGATGCAGATATAGTGTGTCTCCAGGAGACACACTTCCGCCACCTAGACCATCCTAAGCTATATGCCCCCCAATACCTGACACAATACCATTCCACATTTCGATCTAAAGCTAGGGGGGTTACTCTGTTAATTCACAACAGGGTGGCCTTCCAGATGCATCGTATTCTAAAGGACCCGAAAGGCCGCTATCTCATTTTAGTCGGCACAATCAACTCGAGAGTGTATCCTCTGGTTTCGATTTATGCCTCCAACGCTGCTCAGTCCCAATTTTTATCCCAGATATTGCAAAAGGTAACAGATGTTCAATCGGGCACTCTGGTACTATGCAGAGATTTGAACATGGGCTTAGACCCTCAAACAGACCGATCTTCCACAGTAGCCCATAACCCCTGTGAGACTTCTTCCCGGAAATTTAGGCAACTACTACAAAGATATAAACTACGTGATGCTTGGCGTCTATTGCACCCCACAGAACGCGATTATACATTTAGGTCTAGAGTCCACAATAGTTATTCAAGAATTTACTATTTTTTGATATCGGGTTCAGCACTCCACTATAAGGTAAATTGGGATATCCTACCCCTCACTTGGTCTGACCATTCTCCAGTGTTGGTGACGTTGGGTGATGCATACCAAACTTATACTAGTCCCCCACGGTGTCTTCGAGACGACCTCTTACAACATGAACAGGCACGATTAGCCATCCAATCGGTGTTGGAAAACTATTTGAGAAAATGTGACCCCTGACGTCAGCCGCCTTACTATCTGGCAGGCCCACAAGACTGTAGTTAGGGGGGAATGCATAAAATGGGCATAAAACTTAGGAAGCAATACATGTCACGTAGACTGTAAATACTTACAAAGTTGCAAGACCTTGACATGCATAATAAAGCAGCCCCATCGCAAGTAATAATAGAAACTATAGACGCCACACTGGGTTCAGAGAGACCTGGAGGAGGACAGTTATTTTAAAGCACTGACCCGACGTAATGCTACTTACTATGCCCTTTGTAATAAATCAGGTCGGTTTTTGGCTCACAAACTAAAGCCCGAGAATCTACCACGTAAACATGTTACCCTTAAATCCACCACTGGTCCTATCTATGATCCTAAAATTATTGCGAACGAATTCGCCGCTTACTATGAAAATCTGTATAATTTAGATGCTACTACTAATATCAAACTTCCTACCGTAGATGATATAGATACATAAATAGAGAGAGTTTACCTTCCCTCATTATCTCAATCACACATTGATCGTTTAACCTCACCCACTACGCAGACGATATCTCGAACGCTATCAACCTCCCAAAACGGAAAGCACCAGGCCCAGATGGACTGACAGGTCTTTACTACTCCACCTTCTCCTCTCAATTGACACCTCATTTATGTGCGGGTTTTGATGAGGCGCATGATTCAGGCTCCTTTCCAGTGGACATGTTAAGAGCGCACATCATTACTCTCCCTAAACCAGGAAAGACCCCTGACTGCTGTCCTAATCTACGTCCTATATCTTTACTCAATATAGATGTCAAATTATTTTGCAAATTACTAGCCAACCGACTACAAAATATTCTCCCCGCTCTGATTGGCTTAGACCAGGTGGGGTTTGTATCCACCGACAAGGATCGGACAGCACAAAAAAATTGGTAAATTTGATAGGTATGATGAGACGCATTGGACTCTCCCAGCCTGATCCTGTCATTGGACGCTGAAAAGGCCTTTGACAGGGTTAGCTGGAATTTTCTATACCGTGTTCTACATAGATTCGGATTCCCACCCTCTTTTATGACTGCGATTCAGGCCTTATATGACTGCCCTTCTGCTAGGGTACTCTGCAACGGATTCCTGTCGGAGGAATTTGGAATAACGAACGGGACCAGACAGGGATGCCCTCTTTCACCGCTTTTATATGATCTTGGAACCCTTAGCGCAGGCCATACGACAAAACGATTCCATTCAGGGGATACAGGCAGGCCCGATGACATATAAACTTAACTTATATGCGGATGACATTCTTTTAACCCTGACTGACCCCGACAGGTCTCTCCCTTCCCTACAACAGGAACTGGACACGTATAGCCAAGTCTCGTATCACTTAGTAAGCATATTGAAAACACAAGCCCTCTCAATTAATGTGCCTCAACTCCACTTGGAAGCTTTACAAGTTAGCTATAAATTTGACTGGCGAATGGATTATGTTGTGTACCTATGTCTTAAAATAGCAAAGACCCCAGAGGGACTGTTTAAATTTAATTATGACAGGCTGCTATCAGAAGTGAAATCATTGCTATGTCGATGGAGACTCTGTGAGGTCTCGTGGTTGGGTGGGATGGCAGCGGTGAAGATGGTGGTATTGCCTAAGATTTTATATGTTTTCTGCACTCTCCCTATGAAGTTTCCCAAATCCTTTCTCGCTGCCCTACAATCCCTTATAATGGGATATATTTGGAACAATAAATGGCCCAGGGTACCTAGGAATTTATTGTATTACCGTCCTCGGGATGGTGGCCTTAATGTTACTCATGTGCACAAATATTATTGGGCCACATGCCTGGCTTCGCTGGCGGAACTAGTTCATACACACCCTATGCCTCAGTGGTTGGTTTTAGAACACACCTTCATTCCCGGACATACTTTAGCCGAGCTATTATTTATACCGCGGAAGCAAAGACCTCGTCTGCCGGTGGCCTTACCCTCCACGATTTTATATACCACGGCATGGGACCGCCCTGCCCACTTGTTTCTAAATTACAATCCGTTATCCATGGCCACTCCACTCACATCCATGTCTTATCTACTACCACAATTTAGGGCATGGCCCTGGATTCAATATGGGGTCACGCACCTCCACCATCTGTTTTTGCTGACTGACATTTTGCCCTTCCAATCTTTACAATTGAAATTTCAAGTGCCATCCTCATTGTTTTTGTCATATATGCAACTATTTTCTTATTTGAAATCTCGTGCAGTTATCTCTAGTTTACGGACCACGTTGCCGCTTCTATCAGACACTGAACTATTTTGGCTGGACCCGCACTCCACCACAAAACCCATTTCGTTGTTTTATCAACTACTCAATACCCCATCTGGAGCCACGCACTCTACATTTCACAACACATGGGAAAATGATCTCTCCCTGAAATTTACACCTTTGCAATGGGCATTGGTGCATATGTTCTAATCTGGAGCTTCAAAATGTGCAACACTGATTGAAACACAGGGAAAGGTCCTGTATTGCTGGTACCTTACACCTTCGAAGATACGTCATTTTGCCCCACAATCTTCAGACGTGTGCTGGAGGTGTTCGTTAGCCACTGGTACGATGGGCCACATCTGGTGGCATTGTCCGATGATTGCACCGCTCTGAAAAGATATTTCTCTCCTTGCATCGGAGGTTTTGAGTAGCCCAATACAATGTGCTCCAGAAATACTACTATTGGGAATGATTCATCTCCCTCGTCAACACCTCAAAACGTTGTTTATTATAGTAGCTTCTACTATGTTACTTATTGCCAGGAACTGGAAGTCAACTGTTGTCCCAACGCAACGCCAATTAATTACTCTACTGGACCAGTAGAGCGGATACATTTCCCCTGATAACCCTGAGATTCCCCTTCCCTTATCCTTCCCTGGTTCACTGTGTTTATTTTTCTTTTACCCCTTTCCTTTATATGGTTTTCGAAAAATATTTGAGAGGTGCCGCGGCATTCACTCTCGTCCTGGATCGGATGTTAAGGTATATAGTTATAAATACTGTAGAGATATGCTGTATAAACTGTTGCTGCTATGAACCACTCTCAATAAAAAATATATTTACGAAAAAAAAAATAAAGAGACTTCTTGCAGCAAGCGAAAAGAACAAGCAGTTGAACGTAGATTTAATAAAAATGTTGAATATTTTTACATTGAAACCTCCGGGATTCGCCTGCTTAAACCTGTCGAATGAAACCATTGAAAATCAGGGCATTTCACTGACATTTCTCTGTTGTTTGGTGTTCTCTGAATAGATTAACCATTACTTCTCTATAGGGAAGATCACCGTATTTCGCTGGCAATTCACCAACATTTGGCTGACAACTTTTTCAATAGCCGAATGGCCACAAAATTGCACCGTACAGGGAAATTAACTGTTCAGTGCAAATTCGGAGCCAATTCGTCTCTCTTTGAATAACCCTGTTATTAATATAAAATATCTCCTTTTGCAGAGAATTCCATATTTTAAAGTTCTTGCCGTAAAGAACTCTTTCTTTTGTAGGCTAAATATCCTTTCATTGAGTGTATGTAGATGCCTTGTATCACTTTTAAAGCCTCTTAATAAACAAGTCACCAGAGAGCTTTTTATTTTGATAATTTGAATAACTAAATACAGTGGGGCAAAAAAGTATTTAGTCAGCCACCAATTGTGCAGGTTCTCCCACATAAAAAGATGAGAGAGGCCTGTAATTGTCATCATGGGTACACTTTAACTGTGAGAGACAAATGTGAACAAAATCCTGAAAATCACATTGTCTGATTTTTAAAGAATTTATTTGCAAATTATGGTGGAAAATAAGTATTTGGTCACCTACAGTACAGTACAAACCAGCAAGATTTCTGGCTCTCACAGACCTGTAACGTCTTCTTTAAGAGGTTCCTCTGTCCTCCACTCGTTAAATAATAAAGACAAAATCAGACAATGTGATTTTCTGGATTTTGTTTTCACATTTTGTCTCTCCTAGTTGAAGTGTACCCATGATGACAACTACAGGCCTCTCATCTTTTTAGGCTAGGGTCAGACTGAGGCAGTGCGAACGCGCGTGCAGCCGCACTTAATCACGGCCGCACTAGCAGCAGATGCCGGGCAATGACGGCCAATATACGAAGTACGGTCGCACAAAAGTCCGGCTGCGCAACACAAGTGGAAAACGAACGCATTTTTTCGAGAACGTGAAACCGCAGGTACTGACGTACAGAGTGCGCTGTGTCCGCTAGCGGCGTGTGTGTGTGATTAGGAGACGTCAGACGCTGCTAATGTCCGGCCAACATAACGTCCAGACACAAAAAGGGTTTTATTGATGATCCGTACAAAATCACGGACGACAATGCGCATAGTATGACCGCTATCGCGTATTCCGTGAAAAAATACGTCCATTCGTTCGAACGCACTTTTTCACGGACAACATAAAAATGCGTTCGTCTGACCCTAGCCTTAAGTGGGAGAACCTGCACAATTGGTGGCTGACTAAATACTTTTTTGCCCCACTGTAATATCTGACGGGACTTTATCCAGCCAAATGTAGATACTGCATCATGTGTCACAATGAGGCAGAACTACAGTTCTGAAATGTGCAGTTTTTTTGTTCCATGTTAATATTAGTTACTATGTGAAAATATTCTCGTTGCACTGTTTTTCACTCCTAGAATAGTTTAAATGAAGGATGTACAGTATGAATAACTAGTAAAATTACTACCACAAACACAGAGAAAACCCTGCTGGTTTGAGTTTCCACCACTCCATATTAGTTGTCATTGATGTTCTTGAAATTAAGTTATCTATGTGCCTGATTTTAGTGATCTTATCACCCGGGCCCTGATCAATACTTGTTTATCTAGAATGACTATACTGCAACTCTAATCAATGGAAAGGTGTTGTATTCGTCTTATCTGCTGAAAATGTTCATAATGCCTTTTCCATTGCTATCAATGGAGGTCAGATTTTAATCGGGTAGCAATTTGATTGTTTTGTTTTGCTGTGCTCCTGTAGGTTCTTTTAAACTGTGTTTCAACAAAACGTACTGAAAAGCAAAAGAAAATAAAGAAAGTGAGTCAGCCTGTCAACATAAACACCCAATTAAATTTATCTAGCAGAGGATTATGGGCAGTGCTCTGCCAATGCAACAGATTTCTTCAACATCATTATTTAGATACTTTAACCAAGGCTGGATTTACCCCCTCTTCTGCCCAAAGTCCCCCGTCCCATATTCTATAAGTTTTCCCCCCTCGAAAATAATAAACAAAGGAAAAAATAAAATTAAACACACTTCATTTCACTTTCCTCTGGAAACAAGAAAGATAATAATAAAGGAAAAATACTAGCCCACTACGTTCCACTCCTACCTGGCTCGCCAAATTGTATAAAAACGATGATAATGTTCTGAAAACATTAATGTTCCGCAGATTATTGTGTAATTGTTATATATTTATAAAATCCCACTCAATCTATCAATGCTCTTATGATATACTTAATTAAACTAATAACCTTAAATACACTCCTTGCATTCTACAATCCAAAAATATTTATTTACAGATGCTGAGCAAACTAGTACAACATATATTTACTGTAAATACAATGGAAATGTAACCCCATATAATCTATTGAACACAGCACGTACTATGTTACCAATCCTTGGTATGCCGCAGTCTGTTGGTTTCAGGATGCAGTAACCGAGAAAGAGGGAGAAAGTTATCTCTAATGCATTCCTTAGATACTCAGTCCCTCCCAACTCATTTGGTTTTCTTAACCCTTTGCCTTTTTCCAGAGGAAAGGACACACTCCTGGGGGGGGGGGGTAAAAAGGTGGCTGGACGTTTCCCAGGTGGGCTTGACCATAACCAGACACCAGTTTTCCCTCTTAATGGAGCCTCAGTTCTGCCCACAGGACACCCAGCCCTGAGTAACCTTGCATAAGGCTATTCAATGGCCAGACCCCTTTGGCATGGCACAATAAACTGATCTGAATAGGGGCCTCATTTTTCCCTGATTTTTACACACTACTCTATAGTGCCACCCGTCCATATCAATGTATTGGTGTGTGTGTGTATTGGTGTGTGTGTGTGTGTGTGTGTACGCTCTCACCATCTCTCTATCATATTCCTGCACACACAGAGACACACACACACAGACTGACACACAGACTCACATACTCTCTCACAGAGTTTCAAATACTTCAATGCTTATTTCAACAACACTTTAACCAGTGCAATGATACAAACTTTCTATCTTCTCTGAACAAGTTATATTAAAGCAAGCTGGGAAGGGGCAAAAAGATCTGCAGCTGAAGATTTGCCCTCCTGGGTCACGGGTGGGAGAAAGGACTTAATGAATGGGATGGCAATAGGTGGATGGCTGAACAAGGTGTGATTGAGTATGTGGTTGACTGAGTCGGATGGGAGTGAGTTTGCACCTGGCTTAGTGAGATGGAAGTGAATGGAATAGATGGAGTTGGATGGAAGAAAGCGTATGGTTGGCTGGGTCAGATGGGAGTGACTCTGTAACATGTAGTAGACTAAGTGAGGTAGCAGTGAAGCTGTGGTTGGTTGAGTGAAATGAAAGTGTGGTTGAGAATGAGGTGACTGTGTGTGGCTCAGGGACCCTGCTTGTGAGCTTACATCTACAGTATTTATGAGGAAAGAGGTGACGCACTTAGGCAAGGGTAAATAGCTGAATATGAGACGTGGTGGGGCACATGGGGTCTGTGCGGGAAGATGTAGCAAGAAAGGTACTGTAACAGATCTCAGTACCCCGACCAGGTCACATCTGTCAATGCCACTTCCTTGCCAGACCCCTGTGTTCTCCCCAGCAGACTCTCGTGCCTTCCTTCAGTCCTTAGATGAAGATTAAGGACCGGGACACATAAAGAGCCATGTTAGCATACCCCAGAAATAAGACAATGCTGTATATCTGCGAGGTTTTGAACAGCTACCCCTGAACAGCCTTATTGCGTGAAATATATACAGTCCCATGTGGGGCTAGAGACCAATGGGAAATTACACCCTTGCACCCCCCCAGCTCAAGTGAACCAGACATGAAACAATATGGTGTGCTGTGATTACAGCCTGAGCATCAGACTGTCTGAATACATTAGATCACAGAGGAGAAGTTACATAAGTAGGGAATAGCATATATACACATTCTAGATATGGGGGAGTTGAGTTTGGCTACAGTGACCACAAAGTAATTTTATAAACCATAGTAACAGTAATCAGATAATGGGGCAGTGTTTGCCAGACAAAGCAAAGACCACTCAAACATACACAGATAATTAACACATTCCTAATATAACCCAGCCACCAATCCTATCAGCACATAGCAACAGATACACATAGATCATAATAATAGACAATAACATTATTCGTACATTATACAGATTACACAAACACCATGAACCCTCACAGGCACAGGGTGACTTCAACACAAGAGGGCAGGGAAATAATATAGAAGATGAGGTCTGCACCTCCCAAATACATTTCTGGGCCCATGTACCCCAAGTCCAAAGTGACATACGTCACATGTACAAATGGGACTATGGAGTGAGCTGATAGGTGTCTCTAAAACAATGTGTTTGTAGAGAGTTCTTGAAGGAGTGAGGAGAAAGGGAGAATCTAATGTTGCAGGGGAGGGAGTTCCATAAAAATGGGGCAGCTCAGGAGAAGTCTTGAAGGCGAGAGTTGGGGGTGAGGGTATGTATGAGATTATAATGTCAGATCATTGACAGAGCGAATTGGAAGGGATGAGATATACCTGCTTATAAGGGAGGAGATGTAGGCATGGGCACCATTATGAAGAGCTTTGTACGTGAGCACCATTATTTTGAATTGGGATCTAAAGTAAAAAGGGAGTCAGTGAAGAGATTGAAAAGGGCCGAGGTGTGGGAGGTATGGGATGTGAGTTGGATGAGCCTAGCAGAGGTGTTCATTACAGTCTGCAGAAGGAGAATCTTGGATCTCCTAAGCCAGTCTTGGTCTCGGGACCCAGAACAGAGCCTTGAGGTACCCAAACTGAGAGCGGGGACCAGGGGTGAAAAGGCACTAAATTTACCCCTGTAACTGATGAGATTCATGCTCACTACTGAGACTACACTTGATGGTTTTTGTTCTTTATAATAAATCTGATCTTAACATCTAGAAGTTGGCAAAACAAGATTATTTTACAGTAAAGTATCCTCTCCTCTATGTCTCTTGTAGTGGCTTTAGGCAGCTTTTGGTGGCAGGGAACTTTCATGACACCTCTTCTGCATGAGGTCTTCCTTCTAAGGGCCGTGTCAGACGAGCGCCCATACTGACATGACTGCTGCCATTCGTAGCAGCGTTGTGATGCTTTTAAAGGGCCAACCACACATTGTAGCGCGCTCACAAATTGCGCTCACTACAGCAGGCGTGCTGCATCCGTTCAGAAAGCCTCCCCGTCTAAGCGCTACGACGCGCGTTCGACGGGGCTGCAAAGCGCGATCCTCTATAGTAGGATCGAGCCTTGCAGAATCGAGCGCACTAACTGCGCTCAGCGAGGTTGCCGGGTGGGCGTCAGACGGGTGTCAGAGTGGATGGAACGTCCACTCTCACAGACGTTCTTTCCGCTCTTAATAACGCTAGTCTGACCTCAGCCTAAGTATAAATAAATCTAGTATTACAGGAGATGTCCAGGCATCCTACGTGCTCTAGATGTTCACCTTCTGGAACTTTGTCAGAAGGTAAATTACTTTATTTGCACACCAGTGGGCAATGATCATATGTTGCCACAATCAGAAAGCCATTCCCACTGGAAAAATACTGTAGGACAGTTCCCTTGCATCCCACTGGATTTGGCCTTTGCGGTTTGGCTTTGATGCCACCATTTCCATATTGTGGGAAATACAACCCTGACATTGACACCGGAGATATAGACTGTGGGAATCTATGGCCCCTATTCTATCTCAGCTGGTAATAATGGACCGCAAATGGTAACATTTGGTGCCGCAAGCTGTAGCAGCTACTTATTACAGCTCTATTATGAGCCAGCTACTATGTTTGTGGGTTAACTCATATATTTTTTCCTATGCCGGCTGCAAGCAAAAGTAAATGAGTAACCTAGAAATTTTTCAATATTCAGTATACCAGGACTAAATATGATTATATCAAGGAAACCCACAAGTTATTCCCTGTAAGGTGTTAACTGAAAGCTCAGTTAATGTGCTGCCAGATACACTGCTATGTTCTTTGTGTGGATATACGTAGTGCCTATTTATTAATTTCAGTTTTCCTGACTAAGCACACTTCCCCTTCCTACAGGAGAAAAGAAAATGTCAGGCTTGTGCAAAATGTTTGGCCTACAAGTGTGGGTTTTTGATTTTGTTCGCTGATGTTGCAATAAGTGCTCAGGAAGAATTATGTCCCCTCTCTCTGGTACTGTCCCTGTTCTTTGCCCTTACAACTTCTCTGTCCTCATTCCTTCAAATAACCAGTAATGGAGCACAGGTAAAGCAAGAAAACAAATGTGGTATATTTTTAAATTAACTAGACTGATAATGACTTATGGGATTTATTCTATATTGAACAGTCAATGTCCGTCACATGTGGCCTTTCAAATATTTACGTCAAAAGAGCCCGATTGGAATAAATAGCTAAGCTATTTAAAAAAATAAGAAAAAATAGTGTCTCTAGATGAATATTAAAGGTCATTTTCATTGGACACCAAACACAAAACTGTATTGAGCCAACTGCTTCATTGGGTTCAAAGGTCTTCAGTAGTAGGTGAAGTTCTTAACCCCAATAACTGCTCTAAGCCTATTTGTTTAGAAAAGCCCTATCCTGTCTTATATACCGAATTTCCAAATTCTTCCCCAGTGCAGCCAAATCTAAGGCTGGCCGTCCACTGTCACAGTTGGACGACCGACTTTGTCACCCGACTACGGACAACGCCAACGGCTGATTAGGGTCATCCTCTGGAAGCGTCTGGACGACCCAGATCGGGTGCTGCCAGGCTGCTGCGGGGTGAAAAAAACCTGTCTTTGATGCTGAAAGGAGATTCAGCATCATGGACTGCCCCCGTCCAGTGCGGCCAGTTCGTAGTGAAGAAAAATAATTAAGAAAAATAAATCGCCAGGCTGCAGGGGGGATTAACCCCCCCTCCCTGTTGAAGAAAATCTTTCAGCATCAGGGAGAGCAATGCTGAAGACGGCTTGCAGAGAAAAAAAAAGATGCAAGTAGAAAAAAAAAGCTTACCTTTTTTGATTCTGTTAAAAAAAAAAGTTTGCCTAAAGATGCATAAAAGGCGAGGCGAGATCCGGCAGGTCATGTGACTGCCAGCGTCTGGCTCAATGGAGTCCTATGGACTCCATCGAGTGAATGCTTGTAGCGTCGCTCAAAGCTGCTGCGAACATCCAGGGGCGTAGCGCGCGGTAACTAGGGATGCACGATACCATTTTTTTTTTAAGACTGAGTACAAGTACCGATACTTTATAAAAGGACTCACCGATACCGAGTACTGATACTTTTATTTAAAGTCATGTGATGCTTTCCAATAAATAATTTAGGATTCTGCTGAAAGCCTGTCCTGTTTTATGTTAGAATGAAAAGTATGGCCAGAAACGCAATTCATATTCTCTCTCTCCCCCCCCCCACAGGCATCAGATACATGTATACCCGACAGACACCAGACCACACTGTGGGTGTGATTATATATACATACACACACATTTTCAGACCTGACCTGTGTGTGTGTATATACATACATACACACGCTTTCAGACCTCAGACCAGACATTGGGGCAGCTGTCCAAATGCTCTAAGGCATTCGGACAGGCCCCTGCAGCTTACCGTGTTTCTACCTTCCAACGAGCGCCACCGGCACGGTCTTCAGACGCTCGTTGGGAAGCCCCCAGGTGCGATCTCGCGAGATCGCGCCTGGGGGCTTCTCAATGAGTGGCCGCTCGAAGACTGTGCCGGTGGTGCTCGTTGGAAGGTAGAAACACAGTAAGCTGCAGGGGCCTGTCCGAATGCCATTAGAGCATTCGGACAGCCGCCCCAGCCCCACTGATGCCGGTAAGCCAGCTCAATGCTGGCTTCTGGTATCGGGGGCATCTGCACGAGTACCAGGTACTCGTGCAGAACCCGGTATCGGCACCAATACTAGTATCGGGATCGGTGCATCCCTAGCGGTAACAATGCAGGCAGCTTTTTAAGCGCCTGCATTGTAATTCCACGCTAAAACAGGGGTGGTAGGGAGAAAACTGCGGGCGCAGTTTTTTCTTCCTACCGCCCCCGTTTTAGCATGGAGAATGTAATGTGGCCCTCTATCTTTTCACGTTTCCCCTGCACATGCTAGTTATACTATACAGTGTATCTTTTACATGTTTCCCCGAAGCACGGAGGTTTACATTTACAATGCATCTTTTTCATGTAAACTTGCACCAGATTGTCCGATTTCATCTGACCAAATCCCATGAAAATTGTAAGGATCACTAATCTGTTGTAATCGCATAAAATCGTCTGAAATCGTCCGTCGGAGGTCTGATGCAATGGAAGAGGGCTGATTCACCTGCATGTTGTGGGATTCGTCGGACGGATATTGGATGATCACACCATCACACCATCGCACAAATGCGGTGCCAGTGGATGGCCAGCCTAATTGTCAGAAACCATCTAAACCATCTATGAGCTGGTGTTTGATTCTTATTTGAATGTTGTCATGTCACATATGGAATACACAGTACTTTGAAACATACAAACGTGTTAGTGGTTGATGGCGATTGAAATGTTTTCTGCAAAATCATCAACAGGACTGGCCAAGCTCTGTGATGAAGGAAATTTGTTGTTTGTCGCTTGATCCAGAAAGTGTAAAAAAAATCTATACACTCAAGTGGAGAATAGAGATACAGACAGACACAAGTTGCTGTTTCAAAAGATTCTCTTATTCTAAGGTCTGCAAGGAAAACAGTTCCTTTTTGTTACAGTAGGACGGACATCGATTCAAGGATTACAGACCAATAAACACTTTCAACGTCAAACCTCATTTACAAAAGTTCAACCCATTACATACATCATATATAATTACTTCTGACAAGACAAAGGAAAGTTTCATTCTATATTCTGGCCGTTAAAAAGTTTCTCTGCACTTTTCTACGTCGCCTGCTAACAAGAGCTTACACAGGATGTCTGCTTCTAATTAACATTCTTTGGCTAGCTTCGAGAGGAAATGACTATCAGGATATGTGCTCGTAGTATTGAAACTTAAAAAAGGGGGGCATATTTGCTAATATATGTATTTGAATTACAGTATATTTATATATATTCATGCAGGAAATTAAAAATATCAATTCCCTACTTTGATCACATATCACCTGTGATCACTAATTAAGGATAAAACAAAATTAGGCAATTGAAACTAGGGCTGCAACTAACGATTATTCTCATAATCGATTAGTTGGCCGATTTATTATTTAGATTAATCGATTCATCGGATTAAAAAAATAAAAATAGAAAAAAATGTGTTTGCTTAAGGCTAGGGTCACACAAAAGCATTTTTCTCCGCGAACGTGAAAAAGTGCGTCCGAACGCATTGACGTATTTTTTCACGGAATGCGCAAAAACGGTCAGACGACGTGCATTTTCGGGCGTGATTTTGTACGGATCGTCAATAAAACTCTTTTTGCGTCTGGACGTTATGTAGGCTGGACATTAGCAGTGTCTGACATCTCCTAATCATGCACACACGCCGCTATGCCGCAGCTGCGCACTCAGTACGTCAGTACTAGCGGTTCAGCGTTCTCAAAAAAATGCGTTCAAATTCCACTTGCGTTGCACGGCCGGAATTTTGTGCGGCCGTACTTCGTATATTGGCCGTCATTGCCCGTCATTTGCTACTACTACGGCCGTAATTAAGTGCGCCAGAACGCACGTTAAAAGTGCGCTGGTCTGACCCCAGCCTAAAAGGAATTTTATGTAAAAAAATAACCACATCCCCTCCCCCTTTTTTCATAAGCAATTGGTGTAGTGTACGTAACTTTCCTACGTACCTATGGAAATTGCGTATCTTGCGTACTTTTCACACAAGATATGCGACTGCTTGGTCACAGTGATGGGTTGATGCTGCATGCGCAGCTTAAGCCCATGTTGATTTCTCAAATGAACGCGGCTACAAGCACTTGGTCATAGATGATGATGTCAGCATGAAATCGGGGTTAATAAGCTAAAGTGGTCAGGGTGCGTAGAGTGTACCTTTTAAATAATTTCGTGAACAAACTGAGTGGAAGGAGGGACTGGAGGTGGAAGGGAGTGACTTTGTTCAAGTGACTTGACGAGAGAGGGAGTGCGTATGGACAAAAGACCGGATATGAGTGTGGGAGTATGAGTTTGGGGAAAGGACCACACCAAAGAGGGTGTGGCAGGAAGGGTGGGGTGGTGGCACAGGACTCCAGCTTCAAATAAGGATAAAACACAGGCATACATCTCCTTCACCCAGTGACAGTATACTATGGTTTGTGTTATAGTTATGCTACTGCTGTAAACAAAATAAAAACAAACTGGTCGTGTCTGACATAACCCTAGAACTAAATCATACCTAGTAAAGCAGTGGCGCGTCTTCTCCAATCAGCTCAGTAGCTGAGGTTATTTACATTTAACTCAGTCTGACTCTAAACAGTGTGTGCTTTAAACAGGACGATTAATCGACACCGATTAATCAATAATGGAAATAGTTGACAACTAATTTAATCATTTATTAGTTGTTGATTAATCAATTAGTTGTTTCAGCCCTAATTGAAACCGTTACAATTGGGATCACAGTGTCATCTTGTTATACCTATAAGTCATTCTGATGCTCAGAACGGAAGAAGGAGAGGAAAGTAACTGCTCATTGGAGGGGAACAGAGGAAATGAATCAAGGGAGGTGGGGTGGAGGTACAGGGTAGGCTGGCATCATAGGTGATTTAGAAACACAGCATTTCTCAAGGCACAGCATCAACAATATGTAAAAAATGGTAATTACAATAATAATCATAAAGAGATACATTAAACCATGTAAAATGGTTGAACCTAGGCTACCAAAAATAGAACTAAGGCCAAAGGTCCAATCAAATCCATCTAAGGGACTTAATACTTTCCTGAGTTGGGCCTGAATTTCCTCAATGTCATGTATGTCCTGAGAAACTTAACCTGAAATGTCATCAATAGTGAAAACAACAGTGGGTCAAATTAAGAAGACCGCATACACTACCCTCCTTCATTAACAGATAGTCTAGGGCCATACCATTCTGGATTACTGCATTTCTGATTTGACGTTGCTCAGCAGAAAAAACTGCTAGAGCATGTGTGGTGTGATTAAACATGTCATCAACTAGGTCTACAAAAAGGTTCACTTTAGAATATAAACGAGCAACACCATATGCGGGTAACATGATCCCGCCAAATTGCTCTGCCTCAGAGCTTTTGACACTTATGGAAGAACGACGAGAGCGATGTACAGTGTTATGGAGGTTAATGCGCATACCAAAAGGAACATAAGGGTGAATGGTATTGGAGGGACCAATTAGACCCAAATCACATTCACCAATATAGGTTCTAGGTTTTACTAGATATGCCCATACCACATAACAATCACAGCCCAGAAACACACAGACCAAACTTAATTTCCACACTGATCCTCCAGCAAGCAACATCCCTGCGATCACAGCCCAGGTATCCAGATCTCAAAACAACGGCCAGCATCACATTCTGCAATATTCTATGAACGCAATTATATTTTGTGTCAGCATTTATTAATTTCTGGCTGATTATCCTCTAAATTCCCGCATTTTTAGATAGAATGTGTAGCTAGTCTTTCACTAGTGCCCCTCCCCCATTACAAAGGCCTCTGACACCTAGACACTTAACTTTACTAATTTCCTTTTCACACAGAAACACACAGACTAAATTTCATTTCCACACTGATCCATTCCACACGTTATCTTTATACAAAATATGGGTATCATTAAGTTGGGATGCATCAATACACCCAAACATGAAATCCGCATAGTTGGCGTGGCCAAGACTTACATGGAAGGTTTTATTCATCCATTGCCATAAACTTACACATTTATTGGGTATACCTGGGTTAGAACAAAGGGGAGAGGACACTACCTTGGAGTGCCAAGGGGTTCTGAACTGAGCAGAAGAACTATTACCGTAAATAAAGGAGACACGAAAGGTGGGTTGTGGATTCATCACAGAGTTATTGGAAACATACATATGGTCCATTATGACCTGGCAAGAGGGTTCTTTTCTGTTAGGATCTGGGAAAGGCATTTTACCAGTAGTGTTAAATCTCATGCGGATTGCTGCAGTACTGCAATGTTCCTGTAGAAGGGGAGCACGGATAAAGGTGGCACCTGTATGTTAGTAGTTTTAGAAAAGTAGGCAGTAAAAACAGATTGTCATCAAAAAGACTATTAAGATTCAAAACAACTCCCTCATATGATATACCATATTTAGAACTAGTCGGTTTGGCCATACATATCCAGCAGGACTTGTTGAAACCTGAAAGTTCATAAATATTCTGAGCAGCATGTGCATAGTTATTAGGTAGGTGCAGGTCTCTTTTCAAACGCATATTAAAAACTGAAGGACGAGCAAAGGAGATATTGTGGAGACCTACAATATCTTCCCAAAAACATCGATAATAGTAACACGAACTACCTGCAAGTATAATTAGATAGATCACGATGATTAAAAGTGAACCAGCAAAAATAACAGTTCATGGAAAAAGAGCAAAACCTCTTGTTAGTGATTCTAGCAATAGACATGGCAAGTGTAAATTCAGAGTGAATACAGTATGTATTACTTCGTGAGGGTGGAAAGGTTCATCAAAAAATGGACAGTTTGTGTAAATAAAAGAGAAAAAAGGTACCTCGCTTCAGAGCAAGTAGGATAGTTAATAGGCATAAAATAAATTGGGGAAAAACTATTCTTTGGCTGGGAAACCAGCCAACAGTTTAGCAGGGGCTTACAACTGCTGAGGCCCACACTCCAGATTCTTCAGCGGTATGCCGCCAGAGGAGGAGGTTACTAGCTGGGGTTGGACACAGCACCCGTACAGATGCAGGTTGCCCTCCATCGACCTGTGGTTAGCTAGAAGCAGGAGTCAGCCACATCCAGGGTTGAGGTCACAGGTGGATCAGGAATGAAGTCATCAGGGATGAATGGTGCTTTCTTTATCCTTGATGCATGGATCCAGGACGGTGATTCAGTCAACACGGCTGTTCTGGTTACAGCGAGGACTGTAGTCGATTCTCCATATGGTGGATCAATGGTTTTGTGACGTGCAGGGCCTTCACGAGCACTGGTTTCCAGGGACAAAATGGTGAGTGGACTCTGTGGTGAGAGGTGGAAAACAGCAGGAGTCCATTCTATGGAAATTGTGCAATGTTTTAAGCAACTGAGTAACATATGCTTCCCTAAATTCATCAAGATCACCTGGTAGCATGACCAGGGGACCTTGCTTAGGGATCCATGGGGTAGGAAAGGGTCTTCCCATGAGAACTTCAAAGGGGGAGAGACCAGTGACAGAATGGGGGGGTCATTCTTATTTCTGCAAGAATGGATGGAAGGTAATCCGGCCAATTCTTGAAGGTACCCTCAGTGGCTTTTCTGAACTTTTATTTCACTGTGCGGTTTAGGTGCTCTACTACTCCAGAACTTTCTGGGTGGTAGGGAAAAATGAAACTTCCATTGAGTGGCTATTAATTTTACCAATTCCTGTGTGACCTTGGAAGTTTAGGCAGGGCCATTATCTGAATCAATAGATATGGGGCAACCATATCTGGGTATTAATTCTTTACTAAGAATTTTGGCAACAGTACAGGCATTTTCTCTTGCTGTAGGGAAGGCTTCAGGCCATCTAGAAAACTTGTCAACTGTTACCAGAAGGTATTTCAGGTTACCTTTTGCAGTGGGCAGGTGTGTAAAATCAATCTGAAGTTCCTGGATTGGGCCTTTGGGGGTGGTAGGTGTTCGGTTTTAGCTTTTGGGCCCTGCATATTATTTCGGGCGCATATAAGGCAACGTGAGCATTGGGAATTAATCATAGCTTTAAGATTACATACAGAAAAATGTTTAGCCATTTCGCTGTATGTGAGTTTGGGAGATCTGTGACCAGGACCATGAAAAGAAAAAATAAAGAGGGGGGCTGCTGCAGCTGGTAGGCCCACTCTCCCTCCTTTCTCATAAATTCTGACAGACAGAATTTCTTGAGATTTCGCAAGGCCTTTTGAAGCCCAATGATAAACATCAGCTTCAGTAGCACCTGTCTGAAGTTCTTTGAGCAACCATTTCTGGGGTAGCAGAAAGGTAGCAGGTGACAATTGGAGGGTGAGGAACAAGGGAAATGGTAGGGGATGAAAGAACGTAGCATCAGCAAAGTGATTGCCACGAGAAAGAAAAGAGTCAACAGGGTCATGACCTTTGCATTTGACAACAGCAAGTTGAGAAGGCAATAGTATAGCAGACAGGTGATCAGAAATCCGATCAGAATGAGCAATGGGACGACCATCAGCAGTAGTAAAACCACGGCGGTGCCAGAAAGCACCAAAGTCATGCACAACACCAAATGCATACCGAGAGTCAGTATAAATGGTGACAGGAAGATCTTTAAAAAGTTTACACGCAGCTGTTAAGGCAAAAAGTTCAGCAGCTTGAGCAGGGATATCAGCAGATTCATGCACAATGTCAGGCAATTCAACCACAGCATAACCAGTCAGAAACTGGGAATCAGAGGGAAGTGAACAGGAGTCATCAACAAAAATATGACAAACGTCAGGACCTTCCAGAGGAGTGTCAGAAAGATCAGATTGAGGAGAGGTTGTTAGTTGAATAAGAGGAAGACAGCTATGGAATTCGCGAGGAATTCACTAGGGGCAAATGGTCAATGGTTTCTGAAACCTGAACACATGAGATGGATCATGCCTCTGGGGCGCATCATGCATTTGACAGATTTTTCCAGTCAATGTTATGACGAGGTGGATTAAAAGAATTGTTAGGGGAGGTAACAGCATTGCTTGCCTGAGGACGTGACTGGGGGTTCACAGCAGTATTGCCAACGTTCCTGGGATTTTGAGGGCATTTGTTACGCCAGTGAGTTGGATCACAACAAATGAAACAGGTACCTGGGGTATGTGTGGGGTGTTGAGGATGATAAAAAGTCTGTTTAGTGTGAGGGCCAGTATTACCTGGGGGACCGTAAAAGGCAGCTAGCATATATTTAGAATGCTGCAGGTCAAAGCATCCAGCAGAATCTTTCACAAGAAGCCTATTATTAAGATCTGTAATGCTGGGTGCCTACTTGGGCCATCGTGGTGGCTTGGAACAAGGAGTGTAGCCTTTTAGGCAGGTAAGCTGCTGGCTTGGTACAAGACATACAATATACAGATTCCAGACAAGAGGAGAACCAGACTGAAAACACGAGAGACAGGGGGCATAGAAGAAAGCTAAAAGGATCCCTATGCTGGGGTAGGTCCTTGTGTTGCCTCTAACTAGTGAAGATACCTCAGCCAGGGGGAACAGGAAGAGCGAGGGTTAACAAGACAGAGAGAATCCTAGACTGGCAAGGTTCTTGAATGTTGGCCTCTGAGTAAACTAAACTCAGACAAACAAGACACATAAAACATGACACATGTCAGGAATGTTTATTCAAATAAGAAATTTATACAAGCTATAAACAATAATAAAACTATCTTGTCCACCATTCTCAGAAACCGATCCTGAGTTTGTCTTCAATTGTATGTTTGTTTACAAATACCACCGCAACCAAACTAGGTAAATATATATATATATATTATGTATGTAAAAATTATTTATTCTCACAAGAAATCAAAGATTTATAAAAACAACAACCATCAGCACACAGATTTCTAGCTGTTAGACATGTTAGTAACTAGGCATAAATGGTTAGTACAACTCGTTTCTGGAAAGAAAACATGTAATTCCCAGCAAACAAATATTCAAAAGCTAGTAATATATATATATATATATATATGTGTGTGTGTCTACACACATATATATATCTCTGTGCTACCTGGATCAACAAAAAGATGAAGGTATTTAGAATAAGTAAGAAAAATTTATTTAGTGAATCCTCCCCTAATAACAAAAATTAAGCTTTTAATCTTATGCTTTTTGTTGATTATAAAATCCCTGCTTAATAATTCAATCACAATAGCTCTTTCATTTTCAATATATATATATGTATACATTGCAACAAATTAGGATAAATTAATATCCTTTTTATCAGACACTTATTATATTTCTATACTGCAGGTTAGAAATCTATCAAAGATCCGATCTAACAGTATCTGAGATAAATCTCAGTCTATATCCATTGCAATATACGACACATATATATATCTCTACATTAATCCAACTTCAATTGCTCTCATACTTTACCTGTTTCACCTGGATTCAATCCTTTCTGCGATTGAAGTGGTATCAGTGGATGTAATCAGTTATATGGAGAGTGTGTCAGCGCTGCGGAATATGCTGGCGCTTTATAAATATAGAATAATAATAATAATATTATAAAAAGTTTCTAAGATGTTTATGAATATGTCCATCTTAGTTTCTTTGTCTCTTTGAGCATGACTCATCTCTACATGTTCGTTGTTCATGATATGAGTGAGAGAGGGGAAAAGAGAGTATGAATGCATGAATGCCTTGACTGAATGAATGCCTTGAGAGGAAGAAGTGAATTGAATGAATGCCCCAATGCTCTCAGTGGTTAGACAGATATAGGGTGTTTGACATCACTTATCACGTGCCTTCTAATTAACATATCTATATGTTCAATGATATTCAATGGTACCTGCCAACTCATAATATAACACTAGAGGGCAGTGTTGACTTACAAAATTTAATTAAAACTATTTTCCTCTATTTATTCTTTATTTATTTGACATAGGTCTTCCATAATCTTCCATTATCTGAATCTTGTATTCACACAAAGAACGTTTCACTTTCCTCAGACATCATGTCTGTACATATCACTTTTAAATTTAGTATAAGCAGACTTCTACTCTACTCCCTTATCAGTTAAAATGTAAATTCTTCTACTTTTAAACTAAAAAATACTTAATCTTTTACCAAATCACCAAATACACCCCAGCCCGCTCCCTAAGGTCAAACAGTGACCTGCGCCTAGCTTCTCCCCGCATCACCTCTTCCCATGATAGACTGCAGGATTTCTCACGCGCAGCCCCCACTCTCTGGAACGCTCTCCCTCGTACTGTCAGACTTTCCCCTAACTTCTCTTCCTTCAAACGCTCCCTTAAAACGTTCCTATTTAGGGAAGCCTACCACCCAACTCACTGACGCAACCATCAATCACTCTCACCTTACAGTCCTCTCCTCCTGTTTCCAACCCCAACCCTCCTAGATTGTGAGTTTCTACAGGAATAGGGCCCTCATCTCCTCCTGTACTGTTTGTCAAATGTTGTTCAATGTATTGTAACCCTGTCTATACTGTGCCTATTGTACAGCGCTGCGGAATATGCTGGCGCTTTATAAATAAAGAATAATAATAATTATATATTAACATAGCTATACACTGCAAAAATATTGGAGCTACTAAATATATATTGGATACATAATATCTATATGAATATATATTTTTGTAGAATAGATATAATTTTAGAAACCTTAGTAAAATGTATTTTTCAAAGACCTCTTAGCTAAACAATTTACCCTTGCCATGTCTAGCACTTATCTACCACATACAGTTGTGTTCAAAATTATTCAACCCCCAATGCTGTAAAGGGCTTTAGGGAATTTAGTGTACATTTGTAATTGTATTCAGAATGAAATCATACAAGGACTTTTTAAAGAACCATATGCAACTAAAATGACATCAATTGGTTTTGTAATACAGTAGTAAATGTTTCTTTTGTGAATTCTTCATTGACACAATTATTCAACCCCTTAAAGACTACCACTCTGAAGAACAGAGGTTCATTCAAGTGTTTTCAATCAGGTATTGAAAACACCTGTGGATGTCACGGAGCAGCAATAAAGCATAATAAGCACCAATTAGGCAGCTTTAAAATGACTGTGATACTCAGCTCCTTCTAGAAATTACTGGTGTGGTTACAAACATGGTGAAGTCAAGAGAATGGTCCAGGAAGACAAGAGAAGAGGTGATTACTCTTCACAGGAAGGGCAATGGCTATAAGAAGATTGCAAAGATGTTAAACATACCAAGAGAGACCATAGGAAGCATCATTCGCAAATTCAAGGCAAAGGGCACTGTTGAAACGCTACCTGGTCGTGGCAGAAAGAAGATGCTGACTTCGACTGCTGTGCGCTACCTGAAGCGTAGAGTGGAGAAAAGTCCCCGTGTGACTGCTGAGGAACTGAGAAAAGATTTGTCAGATGTGGGTACTGAAGTTTCAGCTCAGACAATACGGCGCACACTGCATAATGAAGGCCTCCATGCCAGAACTCCCAGGCGCACCCCCTTGCTGTCTCCAAAGAATAAGAAGAGTCGACTGCAGTATGCCAAAAGTCATGTGGACAAACCACAGAAGTTTTGGGATAGTGTTCTGTGGACTGATGAAACAAAATTAGAACTGTTTGGGCCCATGGATCAACGCTATGTTTGGAGGAGGAAGAACAAGGCCTATGAAGAAAAGAACACCTTGCCTACTGTGAAGCATGGCGGGGGGTCAATCATGCTTTGGGGCTGTTTTGCTTCTGCAGGTACAGGGAAGCTTCAGCGTGTGCAAGGTACCATGAATTCTCTTCAGTACCAGGAGATATTGGATGACAATGTGATGCAGTCCGTCACAAACCTGAGGCTTGGGAGACGTTGGACCTTTAACAGGACAATGATCCCAAGCATACCTCCAAGTCCACTAGAGCATGGTTGCAGATTAAAGGCTGGAACATTTTGAAGTGGCCATCGCAGTCACCCGACTTAAATCCGATTGAGAACCTCTGGTGGGACTTAAAGAAAGCAGTTGCAGTGCGCAAGCCTAAGAATGTGACTGAACTGGAGGCTTTTGCCCATGACGAATGGGCGAAGATTCTCGTAGATCGCTGCAAGACACTTGTGTCAAGCTATGCTTCACGTTTAAAAGCTGTTATAACTGTAAAAGGATGTTGTACTAAGTACTAAGATTGAATGTCACTTGGGGGTTGAATAAAACTGATAATGATGTGAGCACAGAAAAGACATTTGTGGTTATTTCATTATAAATGTTATGTTATATTTGTCTGACCTACACGTGCCTCTTTGATTTAATTGTAAGCAAGATGACTGAATGATCAAAATCAATGTCAAACTGGCCAAAACACTCAATTTCAGTGGGGGTTGAATAATTTTGAACACAACTGTATATCAAATGGAACAGCCTCTATAGCATAGCGTCTTCATGTCTACATAATTATATTAATTTAAGACACACATAAATCCTTTTATTCCACCAATGAGTTTAAACTTTGCATGAACTCGTCTTTTTTTTTTCAAAGTAGGTGAAAGGTAATTCCAAAATAAATATTTTAGAAGAAAGAATATAGATGAATGAATATACTCAAAATGGCTATACACAAAATGGCTACAAGCATCCATTTTGTTTTCCTATGAAAATACCCGACAAACCTCAGAGTAGTCAGGACTAGCAGAACTTGGCAAATGAACAGGCGTACAGGTTAAGGGGAGCAGGCCAGAGAGCGGTCCAGCGAACATGCTTAAGGTCATACACAGAAACCAAAATACAGGGTACAAGGAGCAGACCAGAGAATAAACCAGAACGATTGCCAGAAGTCATACACAGGAGCGGTTCTCAGTCAGGCCAGGTCATCAACGGGATATGCAGAATACAGAGTACAGGGAGCAAGCAAGAGAATATCCAGGAACAGAAGCCAAAAGTCAAAACCAGAAATACTAGACCTGAAGCTATGCAGCAACGCGGGAATCAGGAACCAGGACACGGGAAACACAACCACCATGTAAACTCACAACATGTCAGAGAACCTCTGAGCTGTAGACATGTGCATTCGTTTTAGTACTAAAATGATTTAGTCCGAATTTTGGGATAATTTAGTTTTAGTATGACTCAAGAGAAACGAAACTGCTCAGTACAAAAAAACGAAAGAAACTAAAATAAAATGCACTACATTTTAGTTCAGTCCCTTTTGTGATATTATATTGATGAGTGAAGGAGACCAACAATGAAGAGCGCAACATCCGAAGTTCTGCACCCTCCACATGCCAATGCAGGAGGATGTTCTATACAGAGAGGGACATTAATTCAGGAGGATGTTCTATATATTATACAGAGAGGGGTATTAATTAATGCAGGTGGATGTTGTATACATTATACAGAGAGGGGTATTAATTAATGCAGGTGGATGTTGTATACATTATACAGAGAGGGGTATTAATTAATGCAGGAGGATGTTCTAAACATTATACAGAGAGGAGCCTTTTTTTTTAGCCCTTTAAATCCAGTGGCTGTGAGCGCTGAGATCGGCTGCTTGTTACATTATCTCTCAGTACAATGTATCAGGCTCAGCTGTTACAGTAACTGACTGCTGCTCATTACAGCGCTCAGAGTTTCAGTAAAACAAGGAAATAATATTGTTCTAACGTCATATTATTTACTAGTTTTACTGAAACTCTGAGCGCTGTGATGAGCAGCAGTCAGTTACTGTAACAGCTTTGCCTGACACGGGGCAGTATTACAATGTTGGTGCTAACTTAACCAGAGCTGTTGTAACTGAAAACCTCCATAGACTATAATAGCTCTGGGAAGTTTACAACAGCTCTGGTTAAGTTAGCACCAGCTATATAATATGGCCCACATTGTGCTGAGAGTGAGAGATACTGTAACAAGCAGCGATCTCAGCCCTCCGAGGAGCCACTACAATAGTAATTGTATCCACTGGTTTTCGGATGAATGAAATTAGTTTTCATACTAAAGAACTGAAAACGAATTTCTGTAGCAACTAAATAAATTGCATTTTAGTACTAATGCATTAGTTCAAAACGAAATTTTGTGCTGTGCACATGTCTACTGAGCTGCTGGGATATATATATGGAGTGGGTCTGTGATTGGGCCATGTGACTTCAGACCAGAATATCACAGCAGAACCCTCGAGCAGCCAAATACAGCACAGCCAAACACAAAACAGGGAAAAACAGACATGAATGCCTCTCACCACCAGGGGGTGTGGCCAAAACCAGGGGAAATGTGACAAGATCAATAGGAATAACAGTTGGCCAGTAATCAATAACTTGTTTAGCAATTCTCTGGTTATCATCTCTGACATTACCCATGAGTGTCTGGGTATAAAGGAGACCCATATCTCCATCTATTGTCATACCGGCATCCTCCTTCCAGTTCTTATGGAACCGGTGGACGAATTTGGTGACAGATTCTTTGGCAAGTTGTTTGCATGCTATGGCTGCAGCCATGGTACAACGAGCTCCATAATTATGAGTCCATTCATCACAAACTTCTGTCCACATATTATCAATCTGGGCTGAAGTTTGTAAAGGCAAATTTTGGGGTGTAATCGGGGCACCCATTAGAGGAACATGGGGGGTTGGAGTGAGATTACACGAGTCCAATCGAAACCAGTGTCATCCGCATATCCCATGACACCGTTAATGATCAACTTGTAATCTTCCTGAGTTAATTGCATCCCTCGTGTCACCCATTTAAGATACTGTGTAGTAGCCGTTGGGGAAACACGGGGACTAGGGGCACCCTTAATTATGAAATTTAGGGTTCCTGTAACAGGGGGCATAATAACGACATTATTTCCTGCAATTAAATAGTGCATCTGAAATCTTGCAGGGGGCTCAATAGTTTTACCAGCTTGGGTCCTAGTAAGTACGCTCTGAAGTTGGGGGTCAAATTGGCCAATAATGGATTGCATTCGGGAGAGAATCCTGTAAGGGTGGGTTTGGGAGTGGATAAACAGGAGGATGTACTGAATTTCGACATAGGGGTTTTATTTTGCCAATTATATGTGCTGGATTCAAGGCTTTCCTCTTGTTCTGTGTCAGAGTCTGTTGTATCACGAGGGAGAACCACCAGGGCACCCAAAGTGCCTAGGTTTCGTGTTAGGGCTTCAGGGGAAGGAAGGGGATTAGCAGTGGTTTCATTAGTTGTAACCATAGCTGCTAGGGTCTGAGGGTCAAGACTGGGATAAAGGGAAGGGGGTTTGGGAGTAGGTTGTGAAAGGGCAGGAGGTGGGGAATTATAAGGTGGGGGACTAAGGTACATCTTTAGGGGTTTGGAAAATGGGGTTGTATGAAGTGGAGAAGTGAATCCACACTTTACCACATTCTTTCGTATATTTCTTATCCCAATTTGGGTCAGGTTGGAAGAATGAGAAGGCTTTTTGGTTCCCAAGGCATAAGCCTGTTATCATTGACATATGATAGGAAGAGAAGCTTCCTGAATTTGGAATGGGTCAAAAGAATGCATGGCTGTAGTCCAACCAGCAAGAAAATATACAAATGGCGTGGTGAAATAGCCGCCGGCAACACGTTGCACAAAATCGGCGGGTGTTTTAGCAGGGCCATTTTTGGGCATTAACTTCTAATTGAAGTGTTTATTTAGTTTGCCGTTGTGTTTGAGTCTACATGGGAGGATGTTTGGGCACCCATATCGCAAAAAAAGCGAGTTGGAGAAGGGGGGTAGAAGAAGGCAAAGTGCAATTTGGAAGGGTAAAGTGGAAGGGTTCGCAAAAATGCGCAGTTTCTTTTATTCTCACTGGGCCAAACGCAAAATAAGAATCTCCACTCTATTTAAAAATCTGTTTAACTACACTAGCTGGGAAAACACGCACAAATAGGAAATAACAAGTGGCCAGGTAAATAGGGACCCAAACCCATGGGCAGGACAATTTTCTTTTCTTAACTCAGGCGAGTCGCTCAACGGGGACTCAAGCGCTTTAAGAAAGCGACATTAATCTTTACAAAACAGGGACAATACTCAGGTGAGTCACTCAACGGGGACTCAAACGCTTTTAAGAAAGGGACATTAACAAAGGGGAAGGATCACTATACAATACCCAGACCAATTGCAAAACCTATTATCACCATCCACATTCATACAATCATTCAAATCCCAAAAGACTCCTTGTAATAGTCGAATGGCTTATAAAAAAGTGATCTTTTCGCGTGAAGCTTCGAGATCACTCACACAGATGTAACAGGTTTTGCATTATCAAGTTAGATAATGCTAGTCGAAAATTTGAACAAGCAACTCATCTAAGATGAATAAAAGGTTCTATAAATTTAAAACCTGTACTCACCCAGATAAGCTGATTTGTCAAATCCTCACTTCAGACACCAAATTGAAATGTTTTCTGCAAAATCATCAACGGGACTGGCCGAGCTCTGTGATGGAGATTTGTTGTTTGTCGCTTGATCCAGAAAGTATAAAAAAAGCTATACACTCAAGTGAAGAATAGAGATACAGACAGACACAAGTTGCTGTTTCAAAAGATTCTCTTATTCTGAGGTCTGCAAGGAAAACCGTTCCTTTTTGTTACAGTAGGACAGACATAGATTCAAGAATTACAGACTAATAAACACTTTCAACGTCAAACCTCATTTACAAAAGTTCAGCCCATTACATACACCATATATAATTACTTCTGACAAGACAAAGGAAAGTTTCTTTCTATATTCTGCCCGTTTCCTCGCACTTTTCTATGTCGCCTGTTAACAAGAGCTTACACAGGATGTCTGCTTCTAATTAACATTCTTTGGCTAGCTTTGAGAGGAAATGACTATCAGGATATGTGCACGTAGTATTGAAACTTAAATAAGGGGGCATATTGGCTAAGATATGTATTTGAATCACAGTATATTTATATATATTCATACAGGAAATTAAAAATATCTATCAGCGGAAACATGTTGAATGTTATTAAATTGCAAAAAACATGTCAGTAAAATCATTAGAGTACACGTTAATGTGTTATGATAGAATATTTTTTTTTTTGCAAAATATGTTAAGCACTCCTTCCTGGCCTATTACCACTTATGAAGAAAGTTCCAGCCCTTCCCGGAAGAGCAAGTTGCTTTAACCAGCTCTCTGCACCTCCTGAAATCATCAGTCCATACCCAGCACTTAATTGCTTGCTACCCAAGAAGCCGGTGGATCCACCTGCTCAAACAGACTTTTGAATCTGCAGAGTAAACTATTACACCATAACTGGAGTTTATTGAAAAAAATTGTATTGCTTGCAATTCTTTACAGAATAAAATTCACTCTTTAGTCATGGAGTCTTATAGACCACTGGGCTGCTGCTAGCAACAGTAGTCAGCTCCAGTGTTTAGCTCAGTCACTAACAGAGCAGCTCATTTGTAATAGCGCAGGTAAAAGGGACCCACTAGAGGTTAAGTGCACCTGTCATGGCCAAATTGCATGTTCCCATTTGATAGGGAACCTCACCCTTTATATAGATTAGCATTTTTTGTGCAACTGAAAAAAGAGTACTATTCTGTTTTTAGGTTTCCCTCTATCCCCCACGTGACTGTGGCATGCCAAAGTGAGGAGGATGGCTGTGCGCAGAGAACTGGCCTACAGGACAGCCATCTGCTCCCTTGGAGTGCTGTGCTGTCTGCCTTTCACAATTTGAATGATAAAAAAACATTTTATCACATGAGCTTAGAATAATGAGATTTTAGGTTACTTTTAAAGGCCATTAGAAGCATAAGCCCACCAGCCAGCAGCAAGGCAAATTTCATTTGTGGGTCCTAACCAAACACATAAAAAAATTGTGAAAAAATGCATATGTGAAGCACATATACATGAAAAAATATAGAATGAAGAAGTGCCACACTAAGGAGACCACCTTTGAAATTAATATCTAAAAAGTGCTAATATTTCTCAAATTAACGTGCTAGTTAACAGTGCTACTGAACAGTGGTACTTGATAATAATTTTTAAGAACAATAAGTCAAATAGTGATAACGTAAAGCTAATTTTTTAAAGCTATGTTTTTCACTTTTGTAAGAATAGGGGTTGTTGCGTTGCTCCTCCCTAGCGTGATGAAAGTTGAGCGCGCAACATCTTGTTTTTGCTGTACGATCTGGATGACAGGCAGCCCAACACACTAATCATGCAGGGGGCTTTCCTGGAGATCTGTTCTCTGTTCGCAGCAGCCCCTCCCCCAGGCAACATGACATCCTCTCCCGAGAGGGAGGAAATTTAACATGGAAATATGTATCTCCATTTCTTACATTATATAGGTCAATGAAAAAATGCTGCTCTATATAAAGGAAGAGGTGCGCTGTCAAATGGTCGAAAGTCATTTTGCGCCTCACAGGTGTACTTTAAAGGCCTACAATGTATTTTCGTATTAGCTGCTCTCCAAATGCTTTTGTGTAAAGCACCTATAGACAACTAAATTTTGTTGGTGATAATTTCTCTAGGACAGCATTGTGCTTTTCCTGCTATTAACTTTTTGTGTTCTGTAAATAGTTCCATTGGTGGGGTTTCTTTGGGCTATGACAAACTATTCTTAGTAAATTCTCCATGGAGTAAATGGTCTGATAGCGCAACATTATCATCTAACTATTACGAGCTGAGAGTTGCTATAAAAGGTGTTTACATGCACTGATGCACCAGGGGAGTTAATTTGTTTCTAGGGTTTGAAACCGTAGTGAACATGGTTTATTTTGTTAAGCATTTGTCTCCACCAAAGCGTGCCTTGCTTATCCATCTCAAGCTCCCCTGCTGCATTTCACTACATTAATGGCTAAACATGTTGCTAAGGGCTGTCGATCTGCCATATCCATACAAATTGGTCTTTACATTCCCAGGTGTGAGCTGCGCAGAAGACACGATGTATCTCAAAGCTCAGCCGTCCTTCACAAGCAAAAATCAAGGACAGGACCATGTGGGGTCACCACCTGTCTGTCCTAATTGTATTACAATAAAAAGGAAAAAATGAACAAATAGAATGGCAGTTTTTTTTACTAATGCTGAATTGCATAAAGAAAGAAATATAAACTCAAAAAGAAAAAAAAAAAAGGACCTTTGGTTTGTAATGTGTGCTTTTATAATTAAAAATATTAGAAATCCGCAGCAAGCAATCACAGGATATATGCCATGGGTCAATAAAGCGCATCATGATTTTTTCACTGCCTGGGGATATTGTGATCTAGGTAGTGTTTCAAATAAATCACTGCTCGAGAACTTACAATTTCACTTCATCTAACATCACCACTCACTAAATTAGCTTTGGGAAAGAGAAAAATCACATTGCTTCTAATCTTAACAAATTTGGGGTAAACTCTTATGTCCAGCTATCCTTGCAAATGGAAGTAGGATTCTTAAAGGGATACTATAGGGCTAAAATGGAGGGGGGGGGGTACACATCAACCCCTCCTTACTCTCTCCGCAATCCCCGTCCTCTTTTAACCTTTTTGTTTATTTTAAAAATATACCTATATCCAGCGCTGATCTCACTGTCGCTGACAGATGTCATGTGACCACAGGGGGGTGGGGTTGGATGCTCCAGCCAATCCAGTGGCTCTCAAAGCCAGAATACATTGAGAGCCATGGGTGTGAATTCGTTCCCAAAAGTCTGAAAACCTGAAGAGCAGTTATTATTGCAGTACTGCGCAGGAAGGTGTCATGATGTCAGGGTGGCACCTGGCATACGCCGCGGTGGGACCCAAGTTCAAGGGGTTGAGCCTTTAGCGTAGGGATATGCAGGTTCTACCTTAGCGTAGGCTGGCTGATGCAGGGAATAATCCATGGCGTGGTACATAAGTGTATAGAGAGAGCCTGGTCAGGACGGTCTGTAGATCAAAGGGCTGGCAGCAAGAAGGCAGGGTCAGTGGGTAATGCAGGTGGTCTGGTACACGGTATAGCTTAAGCAATAGGACAGGTCTGCACAGCATCAGAGATTGACTTGTAATGCAAAGTCAAGTTGCATAGGGGGGGAGTGACTCTTTTATTGATAGGCAGGAGGGTGTGGTGTGTGTTTGTGCTTCACTGTTAACCCCCTTCAATGCTGGATTGGACTGAGGCAGCACTTTTCATGTATGCACACATGCAGGTATGGTTCTTTTGCACACGCACACAGGTACTGATCCCTGACAAACGAGTGACAGTGTAATGTTCTCTAGAGAGCATATGTCACCTTACCATATAACGGTCACTTTTTTTGAGGCTCATACCTAGGACTTCCCCTGAGCTGTGTCTGATATTTCTGCTTTCCAGTGCTTATTGAAAACTTGACTTGTCCATATAGATCTTAGAATGCTTAATTTGACATTTAGACAGAAATGTACTGTATGTCGTATGACCTCAGCAAAGAATTAAGGGGGATGTAATGTAATGTTACAGATTATGACTTTTTTATTTCTAGACATTTTACAGATATATTGCTATTAATTCTAATACATTTATGGCAGACTTTTGACAGAGAATATGTTATGGCCTACATTTTCTGTGATGGTCAACATCATGAGAAACATAGTGCTTTTGTATTTAAAATTTACAGGAAATTTATACATATATCAAAATTAAACTGCAATAAAATGGATTAGCTGCAATATAGATCAGGGCCATTGTGCTAAATGGAGCTTTAAACAGATTCAGAGTAATTCAAAGCGATCCAAATGGCTGCCGAAAGGGAACCGAACGCTGAAAACCAGCGTTCGGTTACCTTTCTTGGCCATTCGGCTATCCAGAGAGCAGGCAATTCACCAAATCTTGGCGAATTGCCTGCACATACGGTGCCTGTTTGAGGGCAGTGAAATCCCCATAAAAAAGCAATGATTAGTCTATTCAGAGAACACAAATCAGCAGTGAAAGGTCCCCGAAATGCCCTGCCATTCGGTGGTTTAATTCGGCAGGTATATTCATGCGAATCCCATAGGCTTCAATGTTAAAAATATTCCCGTTTTAATTCAATATCTAATAAACCATTCATTATAAAATTCTGCAGTAAAAAGATTTTTTATTTTTAGATTTTTTCCGGACCTTGTAAGCATTTTTCGTTTTTTTTTTTTTCGTTTTTTTTAAACGTTTGCCCTTTTTTCGGTAACAGCCCTTTTTATTATCATTCATTGTACCTCATGTAAATTTCAGACATTTTCACTCAGTAGTTTCTTTGCAAACAGCGTTTCACTTTTCAAACATTCAAGCAAACTGTTTTGCTAATTTATTCACTGCATTAGTCTGTGGTGTCGGATTTTTCCGGCGGCTGCGCTGCCTGCTCGGGTTTTTCCCGACTTTTTCGGCAGGTTAATCCAGATGTTTTTGCGGGTTTTCGGCG
Source organism: Leptobrachium leishanense (assembly GCA_009667805.1). Lineage (NCBI taxonomy): Eukaryota > Metazoa > Chordata > Amphibia > Anura > Megophryidae > Leptobrachium > Leptobrachium leishanense. The sequence goes on from CM019065.1 coordinate 249,465,343, forward strand.
TGCATTCGCCGGGTTTTTGCAGTGAGTTTCGTCGGGTTTGCGGCGACTTTTCCCTGCAAGTCGGGGACCCTGTGGTGCTTGCAGAATACACCGCAGGGTCGCCTAAATGGGATCGGCAAAACAAACCGAATTGAAGAGAACAAAAAGTCACCGAACGTGCGGTGACTTTTCGATTCTCTTTGAATTACCCTGTAAGTGAACAAACAAAATCACATACCATCATGCCATACTTAAAAAAGGGACACTAAAAATCCCTGGCATTTATGAATCAAATTATTGATTTTAAATGTAGAACTGCTGTTCCGTTTCTGCTTTTACAAGGCTTTCTCTGATGTCACTGGTTCAATAAACAAAACATCAGAATAATGGAGAACCAGCCCTGTGCAGCGGGGACTTCTACAATAACAGGGAGATTCAGGATGAAATCCATGCCTATACCTTACCATAATATTTACTAGTAAATGTGTTTCAGTCAAAAGCATAAAACAGTATATAGAAATTGTATCAATATGTATGGAACCAAAACCAAGAGTGTTTGGTTCCTAGCGAACGTTTAATATATGTTGCACTGCAGTTAAGCAGGAAGTAGTTAATCAGGAAGTCAGACACATGGACACTGATTAGAAGTTAGAGCTGAAGTTTATAGAACTTGTTCTAAGATGTTTTGTTAATAAATGTACCATAGCACTGCAGCTGGAGTTTGAGAGGCTATTTCATAAGCAGCAACATTTATACATGGTGGCACCGGATATTATTTGAGAAATACACCAAAAAGAAGATATGGAAGGTGTAAAACCACCAGGTCTGCTGGATTTTCAAGCAAGGCATCTGTATCCGATATGTAAGAGATGGAAAGAAGTCATTCTTCTATAGACCTAATCATAGGCGTCTCTACAGGGGGGCAAGGGGGGGCAATTGCCCCCCCAAGGTTATTCCTTGCCCCTCCAGGTGCCCCCCCACCAAAAATCAACAACCAGCTTTCCACACTTTTTCGGACTGCGGTATCTCCGTTGCTATGCATCATATATGGACATTCTCGGTGTCATTGGAAAGGGCAGATTCTGGCCTTTCCAATGATACCCAACGTGACCATATTCAGTGTAAAGTAAACGTCATAAAACATTAAATAAAAACGTGCACTTAAACGTAAATGTTTTCACAGGGTTGAAATGGCTCAGCATGGAAGTTAGAATCTAAAGGGTCTATTCATTTTTAGATCCTCTGCTTATCGTCACATTTCGGGGAATTTGTATCACCAAAAATAAGGTGAATTCCCTATTTAGCGAATGGTCACTGTATATTTCTAAAAGTGGAGTCACTGAAGCAGCAATCAGACATTCAGCGAAAACTGCCGAATTGCAGCAAATAAAATATTGAATTTAAGTGTCCAGTTAGTATCACAAAAAGGTATCATTGCATCACATTACTCATTGCATCACATTACTCTGGGGTTTTGGAATCTTGTTTATATATACTTATTTAGGGCACTATTACCTGGTGTGAGCTAACCCTTGCGTCGGCATGGTTTTGCGTTAGCGCCAGGTTAATCGAGTCTAGCGCCTGACCAACAGATTGTTTGCCTCCCGCTACAAACAGGAAAAATCACTTAGCGCATTGCTATTAGCGTTTTGTACCACAAGCTTACTGTACTTTCCGCGTCCTTTTCTTAACATGGGGAGCACTAGAGATTTTTAGCGCTTTTGCAGCTAACACATCACTTGGTGCCAGCACTAATTGTTTGAGGGGCGCTAATTGCAACATTTTACCTACTGCTCAACCCTGGTGCTAACTCCAAAAAAACAGGTCCTCGCCCAAAATTAACAGGCAATTAATAGGCAATGTAAAGGAATGCAGCACAGGTGCTCTCTTGGCCCCATATGCCATAGTAATGGATCTGGTCAGCAATGTTGTTGCTGTTGCAGTCGGCTCTATTATAAATGTATCCTTTATCCATATATATCCTAATTCTAATACAGTATATTGCCTAATTTTAAACATTTTATGCTGGGGGTTATTCATAGTATGGAAGCGGTTGATTATTAGGGTGACCGTGTGGACCATGTTTAAAGGGACACATCAATAAGTCTTGCCCTGAAACATGTATTTTTTATATGCTGCAGCAGGGAAATTTGTGTCGCTCACCTTGCCTTCCTTTTGGATCTATTAAATGCAGTGTAAGGATTCTACATGCTGTTGGGTGGCATTTATCATGAAATGCCCATCAGCCTTAATATATGTGTGCATCAAAACATAGATGATACCACCACCGTGGAGGATTTTAATAATGCAGGGGTGTGAAGTTATTCACTGGATATGTTCATATTCAAGCTTGTGAGAACCGGGGATAGGTATGACCCGGCACTCTGCACTGGAAAAAAAACAGTTCTATCCTGTACACAACCGCATTAGTTTCCCTAGCGTGCACTAAACGACCTTGTTCATGGACTACCGCGGACAAGGTGATCTGTTAGTAGGTCGTCAGGCACTACGTTTTAGCGACTCGCACTAAATTTTTCCTTTAGTGATGGTGTTTTAGCTCACACCAGGTAATAGGGCGCTTAGTTTTATTCAGTGGTATGATTTAGTGGTGAAAATTATTAGTGCCCCCCCAGTTTTGACTGTGTTATCCTATGTGCCCCCCCTAAATATTGTTCCTAGAGTCGCCACTGGACCTAATAGAGACCTAATAATGACTGACAAACCAGAGGAGATGAAGGACTGGTTTAGTAGTATGGTGGTAGTGAAAAAGCCAACAGGAAAGTTGAGAATTTGCATTGACCCTAAGCCTCTGAATCGGGCTTTGAAAGGAGCCATTTATCCTTTGCCAACAATTGATGACATACTTCCAGATCTAGCAAGAGCGAAGATTTTTTCGGTGTGCAATGTCAACAGTGGATTTTGGCATATTGAATTAGAGGAAGAATCCAGCTATTTGACCATTTGAAAGTATTATGAAGAAACGCTTACTTAAAGCACCCAGACGTCTTCAGCGTATGATGTTACGGCTTCAGACGTATGATGTATGTATCAGATACTGCCCAGGAATGTATAAAGGAAAGAGAATTGTGAAGCATAATCTGCAAGACAAATCAATACACACATAGTGCAGATTGCAGATACATCATTTAATCAATTATGCCCCCGCTGGATTGGCACTCACAAGATAAATGACTTAATCAGGCACATAACAGGTACTTGGTTACCCTCTCCTGATAAATTTTGTTGCCTCCTGAACTCCGGGCCATCAGAATAACGCCAAGGAATTCCTCCAGGCTTGTTTGGTCAGTCAGTGGAACAGGAATCAGGCTCATTGAAAGAAAATCAGACCAGCAGTGGCTCCAATAAAAAACAATTTAATTAAAATAACATGAATAAAAAAGTTGGAACACCATCCAACGCGTTTCGTCTCTGCTACACGCAAGACTTCATCAGGGATATGCCTGATACATATTTTCCTTGTTTGCTGGAGTGAAGAAATAATCTCTGAGATATATAGACTGTTTCCGTGCCATAATTGCCCTAGAGGACTGCGCTATAGCACCCCCCAGTGACAATGTAAAACAAACAATGCTGCTGCACTAACTCAACTGAGGCTAATGTCAGACGAACGCATTCTGAGCACACTGTGTGTCCGTGCACAACTGGCTTACTTTCTGACTGATGTTACTGTAGACACCACACGTCAGTTTTTTTTAAATGACTTTTTTTTGACTGATGTAGATGGGAAATAAAATTAATATGTAAAATGAAAAAAATTGATACATGTTATGAAAAAACACTTTGTCAAAATTGCTGTCCGTCTGATTACGTTCCATCACTCACACACAAAACTACGCGGACGTGGCGCACTCTGTGCGTCCGTCCTAGTGGTTTGACGTTCTTGCCTAACTTGCGTCCGGTGCCACGTGCGTTGTACGTCTGCACTTCTGTGCGGACGTACTTCGTGTGTGGGTCTCTATTGATCATAATTTTATGCTACGACTGACGTTAAAATGTGCAGACTTTCAGGAAGAAGGAGAACGGATATGCGTTCCAACATGGGACGCTTGGTGCTCCACCTTCATTAATTGAATCAGATGTTGGCAATTATTCAATTGCCTGGAACTTGGCAATAGGCTTGATTGTTGCTGGATGTAGTATAAATTGTGACACTCGTCAGAACACACTATCCCTGATGAAGTCCTTGATTTAATAAGGACGAAACGCGTTGGAGTGTGTTCCAACTTTTATTTTATTTTATATGTGTTATTAAATTTGTTTTAAAATACCAGAAAGAGTCTGGGCCTGAATCTGTAAAGCTCCCGTTGACCTGGACTTACCTGTTAGCAAGTTTCTTTGGAAGGAGGTACCGATGGTGTTCCTTGTTTCTGGACTCCAGGAGGTGATCAACTACAATTCCATTCAGGAGGGGTAACAAGAACCTGCTATATGCCTATACTATTTGTTTATTCTCCTGAGTGAGATTCCAACGGGGCTATATTAATTGTATACATTTATCTGCGGTCTGCACGATGTATATGTGATTTATTTTGCAGACACTGCTCCTACTTTTTTCCACATTTGTCCTGTAAGCACTGAGGGGACAGTGCCTTGCCTTGGAGGACGCAGATACATACAAAGTTATTTTATTAATCACGGGGGTGATCACATGTTTTCTTTTGTATAATAAAACATTCATAGTTAGGTGCGCATTGTGTCGTCCCTTGCTTTTCTTGAAGGAATAAAATCAATTTGGTCTTTCTGTATGGAGGAAGGTAAAATGGGCTGGAGTCATAGCACAAGAATCGTAGCGAAAATCTTAAGATCAGCATTGAGGAGAGATTGGTCTATATCTCGAGCAGGAGAGAGGATCCTTCCTCTCCTTAGGCAACACAGCAGACATTGCCGAAAGGGAGTGATGTTAGAATGATTGACCATCAAGAAGCATTGAACGTGTCTACCAGGGATGCACCGGAATTTTGGCCACCAATAGATACACTATATTGCCAAAAGTATTCGCTCACCTGCCTTGACTTGCATATGAACTTATGAGCGAATACTTTTGGCAATATAGTGTATCTGCCGATAATGGGGTTATTGGTTTCGGCCCGAAAATAAAACACCAACAGAAAAGGTTAGCCGAATAAAGGCCTCAACGTCCCAGAGAAACGCAGCCGCCTCCTACGAGTGGCCTCGGCCTTAAAAACCTCAGTGCTCTTCCTCCAGGAGATGCATTTCCGCTCGGGATCGGCCCCAGTTCTTCGTGATTTCCGTTTCCCCTTGGGGTATTTTAGTGACTATCATGGTGGTAAAAGTAGAGGGGTGGCTATTCTTTTCTCCCGAAATGTCCCTTTTGTCTTGATCGACGTGCTGACGGACCCAGAAGGCCGATTTCTGTTTGTTAAGGGTACGATTGCGGACTCTTGTTATACGTTTGTTTCGGTATACCTCCCCAATACCGCCCAGCACCGATGTCTAGCGTCAATCTCGCGTCAATTACAGGGCTTTATGGCTGGCACTTTGGTGGTTGCTGGCGATTTTAACACTCCTTTGGATACAAGACTAGACACCTCCTTGGGCCGCTCCTCGATTCCCCCGAATGTGTTACGACAGGTGCGACGTACCTTGAACGACCTCCGCCTCGTTGACGTCTGGCGAGTTTTTCACGCTGGTGAACGTGACTATACCTTCTTTTCCCCTGTTCATGGTACACACTCCAGGCTGGATTATATTTTTGTACAACACCATCGAGTGACTCTGGTCGAAGTATCGGCTATCAAAGCACAGACGTGGTCGGACCATGCTCCTGTGACAGCTACGTTATCTTCCCCTCTTTTTCGACCGTCGGAGAGGCAATGGCGCCTGAACCTATCTCTCCTCTCGGACCCGACCTTTGTGACTGAAGTAGACTCTCACCTCCAGGCCTATTTTGAGACAAATGGCGACTCAGACACCACTGAGCTGACGGTTTGGGAGGCCCATAAGGCAGTGGTGCGGGGCCTTTTTATTAGCAAAGCCACAGCGCTGAAACGACTCCGCTCTACCCACGTACAACAACGCATTGTAGATATCCGCACTCTGGAACTTCGTCATCATATGTCTACGTCGTCCTCTGATTACACGGAACTTCTTACTAAACGGAGAGAACTAAACGATTTACTTAATGCTGATGTCAGGTTTGCTGCTCAGAAAGCCCACTGTAGTTTCGCCCTTAAGGAAAACAAACCTGGTCGACTGTTAGCTCAAATTCTCTGTCGAAGACAGAATGCTTCTTACATTGCAAAGATACGCTCCCAGGACGGGGTTCTCCAAATGCTTCCCGAATCTATCTTACTTGAATTCCAACGCTACTACCAAGGCCTATACGACATGGATGGGAATTCAGATACCGGCCCCGCCCACGCCTTAATTCAGGACTACCTGCGAGATAGGCTCCCCCGCTCGCTCTCGGATACCTCTGCGGAGAGCCTAGAGGACCCCATCAGTGCAGTGGAGATCCAGACGGTCCTGAAGTCGCTTAAAACTCATAAATGCCCGGGCCCTGGTGGCCTCCCAGCGGAATATTATCGTACCTTTTCACCCACATTGATCCCCCGCCTTCTTGCGCTGTTTTCGGCAGTTTGATCAGGCTCCCCCCTCCACCCCCATACTTTATCTGCCACGATCACGGTTCTCCTGAAACCAAATAAGGACGTCTCTGACCCGCGTAGTTACCGTCCAATATCGCTCCTCAATACGGATCTGAACATCCTGGCCAAGGTTATGGCGAACCGGCTGACCCCGCTTTTGCCGTCCCTGATCCACCCGGATCAGGTAGGCTTTGTGCCCGGACGAGAGGCCCGGGATGCGACCACTCGTGCCTTGGGTGCTATTGGGGCGGCAAAGAGAACTGGTGAAGGCCTCCTCCTGCTTTCCACGGATGCAGAGAAGGCTGCCCTTTGTCCCCGCCTGCTCTTCGCCCTCACCCTTGAACCACTTTTGGTAGCTATCCGTCGCCATCCGGATATCACCGGGATTTGGGGTCATGCCTCCGAACACAAACTGTCGGCATACGCAGATGATATGCTCCTTTTTCTTATTGTCGACACCTCCCTACCGGCTGTTATGTCGGTGTTGGAATCTTATGGCTCTGTTGCAGGTCTGAAGATCAACCATGACAAATCAGAATTCTTGGGAATTTCTCTAGAGCCAGCTGTTCTGGAATCCGTTCGTACTTCTTACCCGTTCCGTTACTGCCCTACCTCCCTCCGGTACTTGGGTACCTGGCTGACGACGTCTTCTGCCCTACTTTTGGATTTGAACTTTAATGGCATGCTACGCACATTTCACTCGGATTTATCCGGTTGGATGAGTAAACATATATCCTGGCTCGGCCGTGTGGCGGTGTTGAAGATGAATTTGCTACCGCGTTTGCTGTACCTTTTCCATACTCTCCCTATTGCGATTCCGTCCTCCTTTTTCTCAGCACTTCGGAAAGAACTCTTGAAATTTGTCTGGCCGAAGGGTCGACCCCGAGTTGGACTGGCGATATTGTGCCGACCAAAGTCCAGAGGCGGACTTGCCCTCCCCGACATGAAACTGTATTACACGGCCTGCCACCTACTCCAGATCATTGATTGGTAGGCTGCTGAGTCGGATAAAAGATGGCTCTATTTGGAACGCACTCTTTCTGAATATCCTTTATGGGCGGTGCCGTGGTTTCCGCCGACCGCTCCGCGAGGCGTCCCTTCTGACCCTGATCCAGTAACTGTTACACTATGTATCTGGCAGAGGTGCAAATTGATGTACGGCCTATCTACGGCTATTTCCCCTCTCTTACCCCTGAACCATAACCCTAAGCTGCCGGCCGGGGTTCTACCCTCGTTGTGCATTCGACTGTCGGGATCAAGAAGACTGCGGGCCATGAATATTCCTTCTGCTGGGGATGTGGGTGACCCTCTCTGTTCTGGAGGGGGAGACCCTCCATCACCTCGAGAGGTTTAACTATTTACAGGTCCGGTCTTATCTCCGGGATCTCAACTGTGGTTACAGCCTCCATAGGCAGCTTACCCCGTTTGAACGTTACTGCCATCTTGGCCTTGCACTTGACCATGGGGTATCTAACTTGTATGGCCTGCTTCAGGCATCCGATACGACTGACCCCCCCTTTACCTCTAGATGGGAAACGGACCTTGGCCTTACGATCTCGAAGACAAAATGGACTATGTCCTTCACCCTAGTACATAAGGGATTTTGTGCTGCGAGAGCTCAAGAGACCTCTTATAAGATACTGACTTTCTGGTATAGGACCCCCTCGCTCATACACCGCATCTACCCAGATGCCTCTCCCACCTGCTGGCGTTGTGAGGAGGATGTGGGTACGTATCTTCAGGTTTGGTGGTCCTGTCCCCGCATACTCGGATTCTGGAAATTGATTCACTCTGCTGTACACCAGGTGACTGACACGGATCTCCCACTCACCCCTGACTGCTTCTTGCTCCTACACATTCCTCTCCCCATCGGGACCCTGAAGAGGTCGGTGTTACTTCTTATGCTACTAGCAGCTCGAGCCCTGATCCCGGTACATTGGCGCTCTACGGAGGTGCCATCTCTCCGGTCTTGGATCAGCAGAGTGGAGACCTTCCGTTCGGTGGACCTCCTGGAGGCTGCGACTTGGGGCGCTGAGGCTGACATGGGATGGAAATGGTTCCATTGGGAAGCTTATGCAGCGACTGCTCGTCGTGCGACGGCGGTGACCTGAGGATTGTTTCTGGGGCGTACTGACCCGGGCGTGATTGTCTCTCTCCCCCCCCCCCAAAATATTTTTTTTAATATATTTTTATTTATTTATTTTTATCTTCCTCTCTCCTTCTCTCTTTCCCCTTCTCTTCTGGTTATGTAGGTACCTTTCTGTATTGTATCCTCGGTACCTTACTTGATACTCTGTATTGTCTGTTTCTCCTTTTCAATAAAAATTTTGAATTTAAAAAAAAAGGAAAAGGTCAGCCGAAAGTTACTGATCCCAGCTGACACTGAGTGAGCACTCTTTCAATGCTTCTTAGCTGGAGATAATTGTAATTGGAGAGAGGCAGGAGCTGCTACACATATTTATTTCTGCACACAGAGGGTTAACTGCATGATCCACACTATCAGGGCAAGCAGTAACCTCTGGCCTCTCAGTGACAAGGAACAAGTGATTAATCACTGACCTCCTGCCAGAGGTGCCTACGCTGAGGACAAGAGGGGGGGTTAATGTGAGGCTGTGTCACATCGCAGCCAGGCTGTCTTCAAAGACATTCTTATTATCACATTTATATAGCACCAACAGTTTCTGCAGCGCTTTACAATAACCAAAGGGAACAAGATACAGATAAATGGACATAGGACGGACACAAGAGGTGTAGAGGGCCCTGCTCATACGAGCTTACATCCATGCCTCCAAAAAGTTAATGGAACTTATTACACATTCATTTTGCAATGGTTTGTCTTGTCCTTTGCATCTTAAAGGCCCCTTTATAATGATTTGTTTTTCTACACTTTAAAAAAAATAACAGATTACTCAGAGAAACATATATAGTATACACACAAAAAAAACCAAAAAACGCACAAAACATCACAGGCACAATAGCTGTAGGAGTCTGTGTGCAGCATCCAAAAACATACAACAGAGTAGAGACATAATTGAAATCATAGCTTTTATTTAGTCAACTTATAAACAGACTGATGTTTAGTAGGGATTAGCTGTTCGGTTCGATGTGTTCGGAGTTCGATTCGAACATCGCCAGTTCATATGTTCGCGAACTTCTAACATTTCCGCGTGTTCGCAGCATGTTCGCCCACAATGGACCACAATGCACTTTTCCACTGCCGTGAAGCTTGTAATTGGCTACAGCCTGCACCTGACCACAGTTTAGGTGCAAGACTATGCCAATCATGGCTCAGAGTCCTGATTGGGCTAATTTTGCCCAATCACGGGCTCACAGAGCTAAGTCCCGCAGCACACTATATAAGGCGTCCCTTGCAGCCCCAGCACGTGTTTTTTGAGAGGAGATTGTTGTGTTAGTGTGTGTGTTCTCACTGGCAGTCTGCCAGCAGCTATTCACAAAACCTCCACCACTGCACTCTTCCACAATACCACAAAGGGGTTACGGTGTGAAGGCACTTGCTGCCACCAAAGGCACAATATTTGGCTGCACTGCCACTGACGCCTATATTACCAGATTTATATAATTTTAATATTGGACCGCAGGGTCCAACCCTGCACTCTTCCACAGTACCACAGAGGGGTTACAGTGTGATGGCACTGTTGCCGACACTATAGGCCCAATTTTAAAGCACCTATTGTTACTTTCATCCAAAGCCTACATAAGTTTCACCATAATTTAGCCAAAAAAAATCACTAAACTTGTTCTGCGTGTCCTAAAATGTCTCCTTTTTTAATACAGACTGCCGCCCCAAGCAGTTGTTTATGAATAGATTAAAGGAAAACCGTTTACCGTCATTTGAAACGTCATTGTTTTGTTTTTAAATGTTTCTATACAGCCTACAAATCCGCCACTTCACGGGCAGGTTATGGGGACCTCCTAGGCACGATATTTGAAGGAATTTTTCATTTTTATTCTTAACCTTTATTTCACGGATAACTCACCGTTCCTTTCAAAATGTTTTTTTTTTTACTTTTTGTCCTGGTTTCCTGTCCCCCAGGTCACTACCCGGACCCCCATACACCTTTTATGGCAAATATCTTACATATATGCCCTCTTGCAGGGCACTCTAAAAATCGAACTGTCGAGTCCCATTGACTTGCATTGAGTTCGGTTCGTGTTCGCGGTCGAACTCGAACTTTTGCAATTATTCGAATGCGAACTGAACACGGGGGTGTTCGGCTCATGCCTAATGTTTAGGCTCCATCTGAGCCATTTTAGAGGATAGATACATATCTACTCATTTAAGTTGTAGTGGAGGGCAAAAAAAAAGATGAAAAGCCTCCACACAACAAATAATAAACTTTATAGTTGCAGAAGACATTTACACATCCCAGCAATTCAGTTCTCTGATACATATCTACTCATTTAAGTTGTGGTGGAGGGCAAAAAAAAAAGATGAAAAGCCTCCACACAACAAATAATAAACTTTATAGTTGCAGAAGACATTTACACATCCCAGCAATTCAGTTCTCTGATTTGCTGGGATGTGTAAATGTCTTCTGCAACTATAAAATGTGTGTGTCCAAAATTTTTTTTACACACACTTGAATGTATGCACTAGATGCAAAGTATCTCCACCAAAATAGGACAAAAATATCTTTAAAATTTTAATGTGGATTAATTTAAATTCATGATATTTGTTTAATAAAGTCTAGTATTAATACAGTTAAACAAAAAACTCTTAAAATAAATTGTAGGGAAAAAAGTCATTTTCGGTTTCGTTCCAAAATTTTCATTTTAGAACATCACTAATATATATATTACACACACCAGACACATGTATACACAGTGGGTGTATGTGTATATATAGTCATATATAGAAAGTAGTTATTGGCCAAGCTCATCGTGCATTTTCGGTATCGGTTTCGGACCCAAATTTTCATTTCAGTGCATCACTAGTGTCTACCATAGGGGGGAGTAATGTACAACCAAACTTCTTATAATAAAGAGCAGGTAGGCCATCCGGTCACAGAGCCTTCCAATTTGTCTACCTCTTGAAGGCCATTGAAATTTCTTCAAGAGTAATGGGGAGACTGAGTGCAGAGCACAGAGAAGTGGTAAGACGGCGAAGCGTCCTGGGTGCAAAATAAGCTTCCAAAGAGGAGGATTGAGAAGGATCAGCAGGATTAGCGATACGATCTAGTGATAAATTGTATTCCCGGAAGGTGGTCACAATGTGTCAGAGTCAAGTGTGAGGGTGCCAGATGAGGTACATATTTGCAGTATATAAGCACGCCTGTGGCGTTGTTTCAGAAGGCGTGTCAAGAGGCGACCAGGTTTGTGTTTATGATGGGCAAAGAAACACCTAGTTTGAAGGATCGCTCTCTGGATCTGTAAGTTATAAATATTAGCCAATTGCACGCGGCATGATAATAGTCGGGCGTAAACATCTTCAACCCCCATGGATTGGTGTGAGCGTTCCAATTTTCTGAACTCGTCTAACAGGGTGGTAGTCCGATCGGTACGGTCTTTCTGCTGTAGAGAGGCAATAGCAATCAGCTTCCTCTGTATGACCGCCTTATGGGCCTCCCATACCGTGGGAGTAGGGACATCAGAGGACACATTCTCGGAAAAGTAAGCGCGCAACCATGAAGTAAACTCCTCAATCCGAATCGGATCAGGTAAGATGGACGTGTTAAGTTGCCATGTGTGTTCTTTCAACCTATAGAGTGGTGACGTGAGTGTCATTAAGACATTGGCATGATCAGACCACATGGTGGGAAGAATGGTCAAGTCACGAACCAGAGGGAGATCATATTGTGTGACAAAGAAATAGTCCAACCTGGAGTAAGTATTGTGTACCGTTGAAAAAAAAGTATAGTCTCGGGTGTTTAGTTGAAGAGCTTGTAGTGATCGATGGATGCGCCTGAGAAGTCGAAGAGGTGTGTCAGCGAAATCTTCCAATAGGCGAAGTGTCTTGGATAAGTACAGATGTTGATTTTAATTAGATATAAATTTGCGAAGGTGTAAGTAGTTGTTGCAATCTTACCCTTAATCCAGATGTGGACCTCTTGCTCGAGGTACCTATAAATGTGTTAACTACACTCAACTGAAGAGACTCAACTATGCTATACAACTAGGCTAATTGCTAGAGCAGTGTTTCTCAACTCCGGTCCTCAGGGCCCACTAACGGGCCAGGATTGCGAGATCTCTGAAGCATAGGTGATATGACTTGCTGCTCAATGATTGCAGGATTCAGTCTGCATTTCCCAAAGGTAATCCTTAAAAAATCTGGCATGTTAGTGGGCCCTGAGGACTGGAGTTGAGAAACGCTGATACTCAGATCTACCTCTCTACCCCTACTCCTGTCCTTTCCAAAGTCAGTGGCTGTTTATTTATTTATTTATAAAGGATTTTACCAGGAAGGATACATTGAGATTTCTCTCGTTTTCAAGTATGTCCTGTGTTTATCTGGCATTTCCTCCTGGATGGCCTCTCACCAACTAAAGAATAACATGTCGAAGAGTGAGTTCCTACTAATTCCTCCCTCTAATGTCTCCCCACCTCCTGACTTTTGTATCATGGTTGATGGCATCACTATCTCCCCATAAAACCAGGTTCGCTGTCTCGGAGTTACACTTAACTCTGCTCTATCCTTCATCCCCCACATTCAGTCACTTTCCTCCTCCTGCCGCTACCAACTGCGTAGTATTTCCGGAATCCAGCCATTTCTTACCTCTGACACCACAAAGCAACTCATCCACACCCTTGTGACTTGACTATTGTAATAATCTTCTAGCTGGTCTCCCGCCTCTCCCCCCTACAATCCATTCTAAATGCCTCTGCCAGGCTCATCCACCTCACCCGCCGCTCTGTCTCTGCTGCTCCTGTGCGAATCCTTCACTGGCTCCCCAGCCACTGCAGAATTAAATTCAAAATCCTTATCCTGACCTACAAAGCTCTCACTAACTCAGATCCCCACTACCTGTCCTCACTAATCACCAAATACACCCCAGCCCGCTCCCTAAGATCAAACAGTGACCACGGTCTAGATTCTCCCCGCATCACCTCTTACCATGATAGACCGCAGGATTTCTCATGCGTAGCCCCAATCCTCTGGAATGCTCTACCTCATCCTGTCAGACTTTCCACTAAAGCTATTCCTATTTAGGGAAGCCTACCACCTGACTCACTGACACAACCAGTCCATCACTCTCACCTTGCAGTCTTCTCCTCCTGTTTCCACCCCCATCCCTTCTAGATTGTATATTCCCACGAGAATAGGACCTTAGTTTCCTCCTGTACCGGTTTGTCAAAATGTTCTTCAATGTATTGTAACCCTATCTATATTGTGCCCACTGTACAGCGCTGCGGAATATGCTGGCGTTTTACAAATAAATAATAATAATAATAATAACACTGGCCTAGAGTATAATTTTCTCTGTAATTGCACCATTCAGATAAAACTTTATTAAATCTGATCGGGTACATTTTGCAGGGGTGGCTACTAGTCATTGTGACGGATCCTGCTACTCGGGGTGAGTAGATCCGCCGTCAGCGCCGAGTACACCTGGAGGTCGGTAGTGTGGTAGCGAGGTGCCGCTGGTGCTCGTAGGATACCCCAAGGTTGCAGCGCTGTAGAGAGGTCCTTGAAGCGTCCCGGTTCCCAATCCCCTGTTATGCCCAATTACTAGCCGAGGCAGGAGTAAAGGTTCAAACAAGAGTGATTTATTTTTCATGGAAAACACAGGCTTATTTATGGGGAAAAAAGACATTGTTCTCCCCTGGTCCGCACTCAGCCCTCCCGGGGTGATTTCTGCCACTGCCTCCAGCCATGGCCCAATTTCCCTTTGTTCATCTGGGGCCCCCCTGGTGGGTGCAGCCCTTATCTTGAGGCTCGGTGCCAGCTCGTCTGGTGAACTTTCCGGGGCTCTGAATGAGCGGGGAACAGGGGAACAACAGGGAAAATCACATTGAGGTACTTATAAAAATAAGGGCTAACGAACTTTTAATAACACACAAATAAATAAACACTTGAACTGTTGTACTGCGCTATAGCGTAGTGGCGGCCGTCCCGTCACAGTCATGTTATCTGTTCTCTGTTCTTCTATCGGTTAATCTATTCAGAGAATGCCGAACAGCAGCAAAAAGTTGGTGAAATGCCCAGATTTTCATTGCTTTCCTTCGACAGGTTTAAACAGATGGATCCCAAACATTTCAATGTAAAAATAAATCTAATTTTTATTTTTTTATTCAACTGTTTAATCTTTTGATGTGCAGCAAAAAGTCTTTTTTTCATAAATTTTTTTGAATTTTTTTTAAGGCATTTTTCTGGATTTCTTTATGCAATTTTAGATTCCAATTTTTTTTATTATTCTGTAACAAACCTTTTTATTATTTTTTCATTAGGACATTATCTATTATTTCCGTGCATTTTTCTTGTTTTAAAAGCCTTTTACATTTTTAATTTTTTTTTACCCTGTTCAGCGGCTGATCAGCTTTTTTCAGTGGCGTTTGGCAGCTGGTCGGAGGTGTTCGGCAGTCTGTTCGCTGGATCGTCGGCTGCAATCGGTGGTTTGTCGACGTAGTTTGGCGGATCCATTTGGCGCACTTCAGGGACTCTGTGGTGACTGCTGAATTCAATGCAGGGTCAGCGAATTGAGCTCCCTGAGGGGTGCTGAACGAGAGAGCTCAGAAATTTCGGAAAGATTTCGGTGCTCTCTGAATAATAAGGTTGCGGCCTGGCACCAATCGGTGCAAGACCGTGGCCTTTTTCCGGTGGGGGCCGCCATCTTGGATGGCAGCCCCCACCCCTGGGTCCCCCTCTGCGTCAACTGTCTCATCGCGCCATGCACGATGATGTCAGTTAACCGGGAAACCCCCTAGCTGCAAAGGGATTTCCTATGGAAATCCCATAGAGGAGATAAAGGGGTTCAAAGAGCCCCCCTATCTCCTGATCGGTGGCAGCTAGAGGGTCATGTCTGATATTGCTGGAAAGGCTAGAGCATGGCCTTTCCAGTGATTTCAAACGTGACCATGTTAAAAGTAAAATAAAAGTTTAAAAAATGTAAAAATAAAAATAATAAAATTAAAAATTAGAAAGTTTTTTTTTAATGCAGCACTATTGTTCACATTTCAATTATAATGTGAACAATGATGCTTCACTAATAATTTTTTTTTTTGGGGGGGGGGGTTTAGCTAAAATCACGCTATTTCTCCCCCAAAAAAAAATGGGTCCCCCCCCCCGTTCTAATTTTTTTAGCAAATCTATCCCATAGCATATGACCGCAAAGGCTCGGATAATAATTTTTTTTAAAAAAAAAAACACTTTACACACTGTGGATGATTGAAATTGTATTGAAAATTCACATTTGTTAAGTTTTTTTTACATTTTTTGTTATAGCATTTTGGCAGGGCATGACCTATACATATAATAATGATATATTATTAATCTTCCGAGTCTGCCGGAAAGAACAATATATAATTTGTCTGGGTGGTGTAATAATACGTGACTTAAAACCGCGTTTAAAAACGGTCAAAATGAGCTCAGCAAACTTCTACTTCGAAATAGCGCCAAAGTTGTAAAATTACTCCCGTCCTTGAGGGGTTAAATCCATAAAAATGCATTAAAATGTGTCTAAATAACAAAAAAGATTATTTAAAAAATAAAAAAGGGTCTGTTACAGAAAAAAAAGCTTAAAAAATTGGGAATCAAAAATTTGTCTACAAAAATCTGTTCCAAAAAAATAAATAGCTAAAACGACGGTTTGCTGAGAATGAAAAAATTAAGCAGTTGAATAAAAACGATAATATTTTTTTTGCATTGAATTCAAGGCATTTCCTTGACATTTCGGTATAGTTTGGCATTCTCTGAATAGATTAACCATTACTTCTCGATGGGACAATTTCGCTGCCCCCCGAAGATCAACGAAGATTGCCGATCTGCAGTAAACTGTACTGTATTTCCCTGTCAATTCGGCAGTACTTGGAGAATTGATAGCTTGATGAATAGACGAACTACCACAAAAACTCACCATACGGTAGCAAATTTGCAGCTTAATGGATAACCCCTTTAGTCTTATCTGGAAAAATATATAAATATGATCTATTCAACCACATCGCAAAATAATGGATAGTATATTGCAGAAACCTCAGGGGCTTAAAATGTGTTAAGTCCGAGCATTCGGACACAGTCTTTTTAGTGGGACTTTGTTATTATTTTACTACGGCCCTTGTTTTGAATATTTTCCGAGCTCATCCTTTTCATCTCTGGGAAATGACCTTCATATTTCTGGCAAGGTCAGTTTCCTTCTGACAAGGAAAGTGCTGCAAATTACCTCTGTGTTTGACAGCCAATGTTATTCTTAAATGCAAAATCCCCTTCTCCGTCTGCGCATTAAGAGCCACTGCTGCTGATGGAGGATGTGACTTCCAGATCTGAAATGCAGAGGGTGATTGGGTAATTGTGCATGAAATATAGCTGCAGTCATTTTGGGTGAATAAAGCCCAATAAAAAAAGGATGTTTATCTGTTAACCACTTGTCCACTGCAGGAATGTGAATGGGTTTTCTTACCAGGATATACAGTCACAAGCCAAATGCCCTTTTACCTCTTTTCTGGTCAAGGGAAAGATAATAAATTCTGGTCCTTCCCTGAGGTTATCTCTGCATGAGCTAGTAATAGGTGTCCAAGAAAATATGGCCGATCTGGCAATTCAAGTAACAAGTTCATTTTATTACAGTCTTACTGCAGACTTAGGGTCCTTGTACTGTATAAATGTTTTAAAACATTGCTTAAAGCTTTTTATTGTAAATGTGATGCCTACCAGTTAAAGTGCATGATGAGACAAATATGTGTTTGTATTAGGCTGGGTTCACACCTGCGAGTTTTTTGATGGCGTATCGCGCAAACGTAAAAAACGCTCGAGCACGCATTGCAGCGTGTTCACCCTGCAGTCTATGGCTGCGAACGCGCTGCAATATGCCCCAAAGATGCTCCCGTACTTCTTTGGGCGTAGGACGTTTTACAGCGCGTTCCTACGCGCTGTAAAACGCCCAGGTGTGAACGGGCCCCATAGGAAATCATGGAGATTTCCGTGTTTAGGTATTTTACAGCGCACAGGAAAGTGCTGTCAAATGCCCAGGTGTGTACTGGGCCTTAATAAGCTGATATGCAAATTTATTAATGCTTGCAAATGTTCTGTGTTTTCTGGAGATTATATATGCAATCATTAGGTAAGAATGATAGGACCTGCCAGAAAGTGGAATACATTGGCGTAGGTTGGCAGGCTTAAGCAATTCATGGCCATTTCCACCATTTTCAACAGAGCTTAGGGTTAAAAACCTTGTAAAAGGCTTGAATGGGTTAAGATCTGTTGTAATTCTGAAGGGGTAAGAATTGTTGGAAGCTTTGAAAGGGTTCAAATCTGGTCAAATCTTTAAATGTATAACGCTGCTGTTGTCTTTGGAGTGTGTTGACCTGAGTACTCTCTTCCTGGATAGAAATAAATAAATAAATAAATATATATATATATATTCCATAAAATGATGGCGGCACTCCAGGACTGTTGAAATATTTTTTATTAATCCATACAGTGTCAACGTTTCAGCCCCTCCACGGGGCTTTCCTCAGGACATATAAAAATGTTTTATATATGTCCTGAGGAAAGTCCTGGGGAGGGGCTGAAACGTTGACACTGTATGGATTAATAAAGAATATTTCAACAGTCCTGGAGTGCCGCCATCATTTTACGGAATCAATTACCGGGCAAACACAGAAAGAGCGCATGGCAATCCGTTGAATAAATAAGTTCTGGTGGAGAGCAAAAAGTGAGATTAAAAGCCTCTACATAGCAAATAATAAAGTTTCTAACTGTAGAAGACATCTACACATCCCAGCATTTCAGAGAACTGCTTCACAGATCTCATGTGCTACATTACCCATATACAGCAAGGAACTCTGGGTAGGACATGCAAATTAAGTCTCCAATCTCTCACCTTTTTGCATCCTGGGTCTGCTTCAACTCAGAACCCTCCTTACCAGTGCAAAGCCATACTTTGCTTTTTAGCAAAGGTCAGTTTATGCAACGAGTCACAGACACTCCTAGACAGCTATTTCAGGCTTATTATGCCCTCATCAGCAGGAGATAGGCCTGGACTTGTTCTTTGATGCTTTACCCCGAGGGAAATCAATACACATTTAAGTTATGGTGGAGGGCAAAAAGTGAGATTAAAAGCCTCCACAAAGCAAATAATAATGTTTATAATTGTAAAAAACGTTAACACATCCAAGCAATTCAGAGAGCTGCTTCAAAACGAGTCACAGCCTATCTCCTGCTGATGAGGGCATAATCAGCCCGTATGTGTTGTCCTGCAGTATATAGAATCTAAACACTGCAGGTAGGAATTAATCAGAGTAAGACCCCAAATTATTATTATTATTATTGTCATCATTTATATAGCGCCAACAGTTTCCGCAGCGCTTTACAATAACCAAAAATGAACGGCTTTGATTAGGTAATTAATTTATCTTGCAGCAGCATCTACATATTGCTTGGCAACACTTTCCCTGTGTCTTCCTGTGCCTGAAGGAGTACTAGGTTTGCAGAAAAGCAATTCAGATCTGGAAACCAGTCATATGGTGCAATAGGTCAATGTGATAAATTTGTATGGTAGTGGGAAATGTGTGAATCTGATAAAAATATGTGCACATAATTTTTCTGGTTTTCATGAATATACCCTATGTATGATCTCAGTGTTGCTCTATGAAAGCATGTGATTGGATATGATCAGGTATGCTTGTGGGTATCACATACTCCCATCCCAAAATGATACACATTTTTATCTCACTCAGCTACATTCAGTCCTGTGACACATAGATAA
Organism: Leptobrachium leishanense; assembly: GCA_009667805.1. Taxonomy (NCBI): domain Eukaryota; kingdom Metazoa; phylum Chordata; class Amphibia; order Anura; family Megophryidae; genus Leptobrachium; species Leptobrachium leishanense. Next base: position 249,484,829 of record CM019065.1, read on the forward strand.
CCCCACACTCAAACATTCCACCCAGACATCCACACCTGCAAACTACTATAATCACACACAGCACCTTTCATCACACATCAGCCTTTTATGGCCACGGAGGGTAGGAATTGTGGATCGTCAACTGCATGTCTAAAAATTCTCTGCACTGGCTTTTTCTGATTTAAAAACGGAATTTTTTTTTACAATCCTTTTTTTCTGGCATATATATATAAAATAGGTAAATATTAATACATTCTTGAAGGCAATGTATTAGAGAACACACATAGAGCTTGCATAATAATAGTTACAAGCATGTGGATGGAAAATTGTGTATATATGAACATTTTTTTTTTTTTTTGTATTTAAAGATTTTTATTTCGCACAGCATAAAAGTCAACATTGGATATCAGAGACAGAAAACATCGAAGTATCATTTGTCGATTTGAGTAAAGCATATAGAAGCTAAATGAACAAAAACATCAGATAATTACAAATTATCAAGGTAGAGCTACATATGCGAGTTTCTCATGTTCCCGCTGCCCCCAGGTTAGAGTTCAACCACATGCCAGGCATATCGCAGGTAGAGATAATGGTTTCATATTGAATCTCCTGGTGTATAGGTGTGTATGGGCAGGCAGTAATACTGTAATAGGGACAGCGTGTTGTTCTTAAGCAAAAGGAGAAAGTTAGAGACGACAGAAGCAGAGAGAGAAAAAGCGATAGAGAGAGATGGAGATGCAGGGGAGGGGAGTGATGTCACAGTCATAACATATAACAGCAGAGCAGTATGACACGAGCATCCCACGTCTAACCAAACCAGTCCAGAAAAAGAGTGTATTAAGAAGAGAGGAAAAGAAGGGGAAGGGGAGAAGGAGAGAAGGAAAAAAAAAAAAAAAAAGAAAAAAACAAAACAAAACAAAAAAAAAAACAAAAAAAAAAAAAACAAAAAACAAAAAAAAACAGTTAAACAAAGTAAAAGGAGAGGGTGGGGAGAGGGTGTGATGATACAGAGAGAGTACATCTATCGTATCACTAGCTCTCAAAAGAGAACATAGCCCTCAACCGGGGAAGGCCATGGAAAAAGCAGCCACCACTGGCCCACATCCCCCCACAGGGCCCGCCACAACGATATTGCACCCCCAGGCAGTCCCTCAGGATATTATGTAGTACAGAGCCCCGTCGAGGCTTGCGTCCCGCCCAAACAAATTTGATCATGTTCTGACCGTACAGACTTGAAGAAATTTCCCAGGAGTGCCACCGAAACTGTTTGAAAGAGATACAAAAGCCTAGGGTAATATTCATTTTAAAGACGGCCACGGGCCCTCCAGGAATGAATTTGGTGTTCCATTCTGCCAAGTCCCCGCGGAGCGTCCCGAAAGGGGTTGAAAGTTCAGAGCATAAAGAATCCTGTAAAGAACGGCGAGATCCAAATCCCTAAGTATTTCAATCTTAGTTTTAACCAGTGACAGGGAAGTGCTGCCGCGAGGCCGGCCACCATTCCAGCTGGAAAAGAGATATTGAGGATCTCAAGATTTTGTCAAAAAAAACAAAAAAAAAAAAAAAACAAAAAAAAAAAAAAACAAAGTAAAAGGGAGAGGAGAGGGTGATGATACAGAGAGAGTACATCTATCGTATCACTAGGCTCTCAAAAGAGAACATAGCCCTCAACCGGGGAAGGCCATGGAAAAAGCAGCCATGTCTGGTCCCACATCCCCCCACAGGGGCCCGCCACAACGATATGCACCCCCAGGCATCCCTCAGGATATTATGTAGTACAGAGCCCCGTCATAACCCCGCCACAGGAGACCCACCGCCCGAAAAAAAAAAAAAAAAAAAAAACAGACCCCCACGTCCCAGCTCACAAGGTCCACTAAGCCGCCCGTTCCTCTCCTAATCAAGCAGGGGTGGACAGTTCCGTTGCCAATTGGTTGCGGAGCGAGGTCGAAGCTACAAACCTTCGCCAGTAGAACCAGGTAAGTCCGAATGTCGGAAGGGTGCCTTCATGGGAAGCGATCCGCTCCTCCACCAAGTACATCTCCTCTACCTGCGCCATCCATTCCCGAAGGGAGGGAACCGATTTTCTCTTCCAGTGCCTCGGTATCAGCTGGCGTGCCGCCAGCAAGAGGCGGAACGCCACAGATTTCTTAAAAGAAGCTGTCGATAAACCGGTAAACAGCAATAAGAAAGTCTGTGGTGAATGTTCGAGCGTGAGGTCCGTTATCTCCCGGATCACCGCCCCAACCCACTTCCAGTAGTTCTGCAGAGGTGAACAGTACCACCAAATATGGAGGTAGGAGCCTAGTTCCTCTCCACATCTCCAGCAGTCCGGGTCTGTTGATCCCACACATTGAAAAAGCCTAAGCGGCGTACAATACCACCTCACTAAGATTTTATAGGACGTTTCATGGTATCGGACCATTCTCGTGCCATGATGTGTCAGGGAGAGGACAGTCGACCAGTCAGCTTCCGTCATAGTGATGTTCAATTCGGCTTCCCAGCGCCCCATATAGGGAGGGGGATCCGTTTCTTTTGACTGAAGGAGAGCGTATATTGTGGATATACCATGCGTTAATGGGAGTTTTTGGGTGCAGAGACGCTCAAACGGGGATAGGGCCCTAGTTAGAGCGTGGCCTCCCTGTAAAGAGCTAAGGTAATGCCGTATTTGCTGAAAGTTGAACCTGTCTAAAAAGGACAAGGGTGGTAGATCAGGTCGCGAGGCAAGTGCCTGCAAGGAAGGTATATGCGCCACATGAAGGGCAAGCAGTCGATTGCTATCTGTCAAGTGTTGTTGAAGGGTCCGCCTTATTCCGGGTGAGAAAAGGGGTTAGAGGACAGTGGCAGAAGTGGCGAAGGGCTGGAAGACAAAGAGTGCGAGAACTTCAGCCTATCCCACAGTCGCATAGTGGCCCCCGCTAAGGGGTGGCACCTGGCCTCCTTCGGTACTGCCTGATGTGGCAGCCATGGCAGGGACCACAACGGTACTCCCATGCCCTCCCCCTAAGTCAAGCCATCGTTTGACACTGTCTGTAGTCGTCCAGTCTACCAATCGTGTGAGTTGAGCCGCCCGGTGGTAGGCGACCAAGTCTGGGAGGGCTAGACCACCAGATTCCTTAGGTCTGTACATCACCGATACACTTAGTCGAGGCTTGCGTCCCGCCCAAACAAATTTGATCATGTCTGACCGTACAGACTTGAAGAATATTCCCGGGAGTGCCACCGGAACTGTTTGAAAGAGATACAAAAGCCTAGGTAATATGTTCATTTTAAAGACGGCCACTCGGCCCATCCAGGAAATGAATTTGGTGTTCCATTCTGCCAAGTCCCCGCGGAGCGTCCGAGAAGGGGTTGAAAGTTCAGAGCATAAAGATCCTGTAGTGACGGCGAGATCCAAATCCCTAAGTATTTCATCTTAGTTTTACACCAGTGAAAAGGGAATGCTGCCGCGAGGCCGGCCGCCTTTCCAGCTGGCAAAGAGATATTGAGGATCTCAGATTTTGTCATGTTGATTTTCATACCTGCCAGTCTGCCATATTGTTTGAAAGCCGCCACTACCGCCGGTAACGAGTTTGGGGCATCAGTCAAAAAAAACAGCATGTCATCTGCGTACGCAGAGACCTTATGTGTGTGACAGACTCCTTTTATTCCCGGTATCGCCGGATCACGCCTAACCGCTTCCAGGAAAGGTTCCAATGAAAGGGCGAACAGTAGTGGAGAGAGGGGGCATCCCTGGCGGGTACCGTTAAATATCTGGAAGCTATCAGATAACGCCCCGTTGACTTTAACCCTAGCCGTGGGGGATGTATACAGCGCCTGAGTCCAGGCCAAGAAACCCGGTCCAATCCCCAGGCTCCTTAGCGTCTGAAAGAGAAAGGGCCAACTCACTCGGTCAAACGCCTTCTCCGCGTCCGTAGAGAGCAGGAGAAGGCGCTGACCCGAGTTCCTCGCCGCCACAACAGCATTAAGGACCCGCTGTGTGCCATCTCGGGCCTCTCTACCCGGGATGAACCCCACCTGATCCGGGTGTATCAGGTGGGGAAGGCAGAGCTTTAGTCTATCTGCCAGGACACGTGCCAACAGCTTGACGTCACTATTGAGGAGGGAGATGGGTCTGTAACTTTCACACACCGCCGGGTCTTTCCCTGGCTTGGGTAGTACGGTAATAGTGGCACACAAGGTGTGGGGGTGAAAAGGCGTATCTTTGTTAAGAGCATTAAGGGTCGCCAGCAATGGGGGAAGGAGGAGATCTTGGAACTCTTTATAATACTCCGCCGGGAGTCCATCTGGGCCTGGGCTCTTCCCATTCTTGGTAGATTTCAGCGCCTGTAATAGTTCCTTCTTCGAGATCGGTTCATCCAACAGAGAGACCTCAGAGTCCTGGAGTCTAGTGTGAAGGTTAGTTTCTATATATTCTCGGACCTCGTCCAATGAAGACATTGTAGGTGGGGTATCTACCAAATGATACAGCGAGGCGTAATATGCCCGAAATGCCGCTGAAATTTCTTCTGGTCGTAACGTAATTGCATCTCCCACTGTCTTAATTTTAGGGATGTATGCCATCAGCCGTTTTTTGCGAAGGATCCGAGCCAAAAGCTTCCCCGGCCTGTTCTCATGCAATGCAAAGAAACATTTAGTGCGGGCCGCGGTCTGTTTAAGCTGAAATGACAGCAAATCATTCAAGGAGTGTCGAGCCACTAGCAGGCGCTGTTGCGTCTCTGCGTCTGAGTCCCCCCCTCTACGGAGCTCCAGGGAGCGGATCTCCTCAAGTAGGGTCATACGCTGCTCATCCCTGTTTTTTTTAAGTGCTGTACCTCTGCTGATCAGTTCCCCCCGGACTACCGCCTTGTGTGCCTCCCATATAACGGGCCACGATACCTCCTCCGGCGTATTTTCTTCAAAATATTTGGTGAGCAGCTCGCTTGTTCCTGATGTTACTACAGGGTCCGAGAGAAGGGAGGTGTTAAGTCGCCAGGAGCGTTCTCGTGGGCGGAACAAAGGCGACTTCATGCGCACAGAGATAGGTGCATGATCTGACCATGTAGTAGGGTGGATGCATGCCTCTACTACAAGATCTAGGTGGAATTGCTCCAGAAATATGTTCCAACCTTGAAGAGGTTCCGTGTGGTCCAGAGTAAAACGTGAAATCTCGTTCACCATGGCTGGATGGAGAGCCCGCCACGTGTCTACGAGCCGCAGATCATGGAGAGTCCGTCTGATAGTACGTAAAGTATTAGGTGTCAGAGCAGACTTACCACACGATGTGTCCAAGGAAGGTTGCAAGGCCGTGTTCATGTCACTGGCTACTACAAGGATGCCGTCCTGGAACCTCCTTAGTTTCGCCATGATCCTCGCAAGGCATGACGATTGAGCCGTATTAGCCACATAGATTGTAGCGAACGTGTAGGTGATATCCGCAATGGTCCCCTTCACAAAGAGGTATCTACCCTGATCATCCGAACAGCTATCCTGAAACACAAATGGGACATCGCCAGCAAACAATATGGCTACGCCTCTAGATTTCCCCCCCGAATAGTTGCCAAAAAATCCGACCGGGAATCTCCGATCGCGGAGCACCGGTGCCGCTCCCCCGCGGAAGTGGGTCTCCTGTAGCATGGCCACAGACGCGCGCGCCTGGAACAAATCCCTCAACAATCTAGACCTCTTTTCTGGTGCATTAAGCCCCTTTACATTATATGACAGCAGTATGAGATCTCTGGGCACAAAGCATGAGGGCGTGGGGGGCACACCCGCCATCCCGACCCCAGGTGAGAGATACAAGACCAAGGCCCGCAGAAAAGGGGGGAGTATCCACCAGACAACAGGAAACAGACAAGACACTGGTGGTAAGAGCGAGAGAATTAGTAAAATAAATTCGGTAATGAGAGAAGAGTAGAGAAGGAGAAACAAACAGAAAAAAAAAAAAAAAAAAAAGGGGGGGGATGGGGAGAAGTGTGAAAGAGGTAAGGGATGTGAAAGAGTCAAAGAAAAGGATATCTGAAAAAAGGAGGTGGGGAACCACGCCACTAGGGAGAGGGGTCAGGCCAAGCCCGAGGCCACTCCCGAGGGATATAGGCGTCAACCCTTGGGTGTAGTAGCTCCGAGGTGAAGCCTCGGAGGAACTGGACGGCAGTACAGTCCCTAGGAAGAGGAATAAGAGGAAAAGGTGTGAAAAGAAAAAGATCAAGCGGAAAATAGAATAGATAGAAGGAGAAGCAGCAGTAATGCCCCACCGCGAGGCGAAATATAACAAAAAAAGGGCACAACAAAGTGCTGTATAGCGGGGATCCCGCCATGGATCGCGTGGCGCGCAACCAGTGGTGCCCTGCTGAAATAGCCAGGGCCCATATAGGGTGAGCATGAGAGCCCAGTGTGAAGTAAAAAAGAGAAAGAAAAAAAAGAAATAAAAAAACGAATGTGTCTAACTATAATCATACACGTAGAGCAGAGCCCAGTATGCAACATAATACGACAATATATGAACATTTTAATGGGGCTCACTACCCTTAAACAAGCATCCACAGTGGGCTTTTTTTTTTTTTAAGCATTGCTGTTGAGCATAATGTCTATCATAGAAGCTTAATCACGGTCTTAGGACAAAGTGATACCATGAAATAATATCTCATTATAATTCAAATCTTGAATAACATTAAAAAAAAATTAATTATGGAACCAAGCAACAAAAATGGATCAAGAAACAAGTAGCAGTACTAGTAACATATTACTAAATACTTAGGGCTCTATTAAGATGTTGGCGTTAAAACGCGGGCGCAAAGGAGGAAAAACTGCGCCCGCAGTTTTCCCCCTTGCACCTGCGTTTAACCCCTTCAGTGCTGAGGCATTTCTCCGCTGTGTGCTGAGCTCATTTTTACCGCTTTCGCTCATCATGTTTAAACGCGATTTGAAGCCACATTTTAATAAATGACCCAGACATATTATATATCGTTCTTTCCGGCAGACTCCACAGATTCATAATATATCATTTTTATATGTATACGTCATGTCCTGTCTGTATATTATAACAAAAAATACAATAAAAATTTAGTTTTTAATCATCTGCAGTGTGTAAAGTGTTTTTTTTCACATTTTATTACATGAGCGTTTGCGGTTATGTTTTCTATGGTGTGCGCTTGTACAAAAATTTGAAATGGGGACTTGTTACATTTTGTGGGGGGATTTACGTGATTTTTAGCAAACGCACCCCATAGAAAAAAATCATTAGTGCTGCATCATTGTTCACATTATAATTGAAATGTGAACAATATTGCTGCATTAATAAAAACAACACACAAAAAAAAAAAATTTATTATTTTTTTTAATTTATCTATTTTTATTATAATTTTTTTTATTATTGTTTTTACTTTGTACCTAGTCATTTTGGGTATCATTCGAAAGGCCATGCTCAGGCCTTTCAAATGACACCCTCCATGACCCCCTAGCTGCCACGGATCTGGAGATATCGGGGTTCACAAGAACCCCATATCTCCACCAGGGGATTTCCCAAGGAAATCCCCTGGCAGCTAGGGGTTCCCCGGCTATCTGACGTCATCACGCTATGCATGATGACATCAGGCAGCGAGGGGAGACCCGGGGGTGGAGCCGCCATACAAGATGGCGGCCCCCACCGGAGCTAGGCTGCACTTCAGCGCCGCAAGGCGCTGAAGTGCAACCCGGCGCCTGGCTTTAACCCCTCAAGCACCGCTTAAAAGGGGAGACTCTCCCCTTTTAAGCAGTGCCTGGCTTTTGGCGCTGCTCCTTTCCGATCGGGAGGGAGAGGGATCCGAACGGATCCCCCCCCCCTCCCTTCCAGGCTATCTCCCGGCATTGCCGGGGGGGTCGCCTGGAAATGACGTCATCGCGCCAAGCGCGATGACGTCATTTACGCCGGGAGGAGCTTGACTTCAGCGTCTGAGGACGCTGAAGTCAGAACACCGCGGGACCCCGGACAGAGGTGAGTATCTCCGCCGGGGGTCCCGCACAGCTGATGACGTGTGGGGCACGTCCTCAGCATGTAACGTGCATCAATGAGGACGTGCCCCACACATCTTCAGCAGTGAAAGGGTTATGGCTGGGGTCAGACGAGCGTAGGGGTTCACGTCCGTGATTGCGCCTAAAAGTACGTCCGTGATAGCATGAAAGAAAGTCCATTGGAGCCTGTTACACAAAGTACGTCCGCACTGAACTGCGGACGCACCACGGCCGCGGCAAATGGACAAAAGGCAGGCAAAAACGTACAACCACTAGAACGGCCGCACAAAGTGCGCTGCGTCCGCAACGTCCGCATAGCTTTGTGTGTGAGTGATGGAACGTGGTCAGACGGACTGCATTTATACGTCCAGCATTTTTCACGGACAAAATGGTTTTGCTTTTTAATTTATTTTCCCTCCTACATCCGTCAAAATATACGTCAGTGAAAAAAAACGGACTGTGTGGCCACTACTGTGTCTTCCGTACTGACGTACGTCCGTGTGCACGGACGTACAGTCCGTAGAAATCACGCTCGTCTGACCCTAGCCTTAACGCCACATCACAATGCAGGTGCAAAAAATGCTGCCTGCATTGTTTGCGAGCGTTAAAATGCTGGATGCTCGCAGCAGCGTTGAGCGCAGCCTCGAGCATCCACTCGATGGAGTCCATAAGACTACATTGAGTTCCCCCCTGCCGGTCACATGACCAGCGATCCGGCCGGTCGGCATAGTGATCCGCAGGGAGAGACTGGGGGGACTTTTTCCCACAGTCTTTCCCTGCTCCTGCTGGCCGGAGGAGGCAGAAAGAGCCGCGGTCCTCGTGGTGGGACAGAGAGTGAGTACCGTATGTGATTCCATTTTTTTTTGTTTTAAAGGCTGGTGTTAACGGATTCCGCCTCTGCAGAATCCGTTAACAGCAGGTCCTGGCTCTGGTTAACTTTTCGCTGACCAGAGCCAGGCGTTAATCAGCGCTGGGACTTTGTAATCCAGCGCTGATTAACACTTTGTGCTCCCCATGTTAAGCATAGGGAGTGCAAAGTACACTAACCTCGCGCAGAGGAGCGCAAGGTACCAAACGCAAACGGATTTTTTAACGCGTTTGGATTGCAATATGCTGTAAATACCGTGGCAAACGTTAATGCTCACGCAAGTGAGCGTTAACGTTGTAATAGAGCCCTTAGACGTTAGTAAACCATTTTTAAATATGTTGACACAATTTATGTATAGCATTTTAAGGTCTGGTTAAAAATGCTTTTGAGTGACGCATTGAATTGTTTAAAATACATGGTCTAATAGATCAGTATGACAATCCGTGCCAACTCAAGAGAAGCCAAATGCACGGCCCTCGCCCAGCACTTTTAAACTTTACCCCCTCCCGTTTTTGCTAGCCTGCCTGTGTTGATAAATGTGAAGGATAAGATAGGTGACAGACCAAATTTAGCCTGTAATGAGGAAGGCAGGAGGAGAGAATGAAAATCTGGTCTTTTGTTAGGAAGAATCACAGGTCAAATTAATTCAGCTTTGGGCTAATATCCTACAGTACAAAAGGTACAATCCTGATGAGAGAGATGTTTGTTTGACATGGAATGAATTTGCAGGTATTGCAGGTACACAAAATATATCCAGGGCTTTGATCTAGGCTTGAATATTTATTTCTCTTTGCTTATTTAGAAAATGTTTTGTGATGAATGCTTTGAACTATTTTCCTTGTTTTCCAGTATGTCAGGTACCACTGATCATTTGCAATGAAATTCTAAATGGATTGACCCAAGATATTGCTTTAACCCCTTAGTGACCGGGCAGTTTTATTGCCCGCTGCTGTTTTTACGTTTCTGCGCTGTTTGTGTTTAGGTCAAATTTCCTCCTACTCGTTTATGCAACCCACACATATTATACAATGTTTTTTGCGTCATTAAATGGACTTTCTAAAGATACAATTTTTTTTCATCATTTCATATAATTTACTATAAAACACATTGTGAAATATGACAAAAAAATTGAAAAAACACCACTTTTTCGAACTTTGACCCTCAAAATCTCTTATACATCAACAACCGTCAAAAAGAAAAAATTGCTTAGTAGTTTCTACATTTTGTCCTGAGTTTAGCAATACCCATTGTTTACATATTCCTTGCTTTTTTCCTTATCTTATATGACAATAAGGGCAAGTAGCACTTTGCCATTTCCAAAGGGTTTATTTTCAAAATGAGTGATAGTGGCATTGTAACACGGATATCTGTCACTAATACCTTAATAACCCTCCACATATACATATTTTTTAAAACGTACATAAACCAAGGTATTAAACTTAGGGTATTTTGACCATTTCCATGCAACCATTTTACCACAAGTCTATGCCGAGGTTTGAGAAAAAACTTTTTTTGGTGACTTTCTGACATGGAGTGCAATTTAAGAATACATGTACTGAGAACTTTAAGGGTTACTGCCAAAAAACACTGAAATGTGTTCAGCAACATCTGAGTAAAGTGATACCACCCATGTATGTTGGGTTATTTGGGGGCTAATAGGACTTATTTAGGGGGTGCGCATTTCAGTTTTCCAACTTGGAATTCTTACATTTGGTCATCATGCACCCATGTCCTATTTGAGACATTTTTGAAGCCGGCCAAAGTAATTTACCCCCATCAAACTTTATATTTTTAGAAAGGACACACCCTAGGGTACTTCATATAGTTGTATTTTTTCTTAAAATCAATCAGTTTCTATTTGCAAATGTCATAAACAAAGAATCATAATAAAAGCAGTAAAGCAAACAATACATCAAACGCTCAAGAGATTGATTAAAGAAAGGAGCTGTATCGTACAACCATGGACGCATCCTCCGGACCCTCTAGCGTAGGCCAAAATATTCGTACAATATCAAGAATTATATAAAGAAAGTAAAAGACATCAGGACAGTTGGTGCAAATCTCCGCAGCGGTAGGCGCGGTAACCCATCAGGGCAGGGGGAGTGAAGAGCCTCCAGAACCACAAGGGGGAAAAAGAAAAAAAATGGAAGAGGAGTGGGAGAGTGATGCAGGGGGAAGAGAGTTTTGCAGGTTCCAGATTCTCCGCTCGCCCACGGGGGGGGGATGGGCTTCAACCTGAGAAGGCTAAAGCAGCAAATGCGTGGGGGGGCAACCTTTCCAGCCACAGAGACCACGCCCGAAGAAAGTGGGGCGTGCGATCATGTAAGATCGCCGTGAGGCACTCAATGGTCAGCATATACCAGCAGTAACCTGTGCTTGGTCAGGGGGACCTCTTCCATGTCCACGGCAGGCACAGCTGCACCGCTGCACAAATTCTGGTAATCAAGGTGGCAGCACAGTGCAGCAAGTCATGGTCAGGGTACACTCGATTGAGCAATGCCGTCCACGGATCCGGGGCAAGGCATACCCCCAGACATCTACCGAGGTCCCTGATGCAGTCTCCCACAAAGGACGGACAGTGCTGAAAGTCCCGTAAAGAGGGGAAAGAAAGAGAGGAGTCTGGGGACAGTAAGTGTCGCAGCTGCAGTAGGCCCCGGTCTGACCACCAAGAGAAGGTGCGAGGGCAAAGTCCTGCTGGAAACCTCAGATTATGAAACGGGGCAGAGAAGGGAGACCAAAGGGGATAACATATCGCTCTTCCTGAAGCGGCACCAGAGAGGCACAGAGAAGGACAAAGTAGGGCTCCGAAATGTGCGAGGGAGGGGAAGCGTTGTCCAGCCACTTAAGATTGTGCAGAGTGCGTCCCCCCTCCAATTCCTGTTCAAGTTGCACCCAGCGCGTCTGATGGAGCGGTAGGTTAACGTGAGAGAGCAAGGCAAGCTGGGCCGCCTTGAAGTACGTATATAGGTGCGGGGTCCACAGGCCGCCGCCCCTCCAGGGTATAAAAGTAGCCTAACGGGGCAGCTTACTCCCCCCCCCCCAATGAAGTCGTGAATCACACACTGGAGCCGCACCAGTTCTGACGAACGGACCAGGATGGAGAGGGTCTGTAAAAAGTAAAGTAACTTAGGTAAAATGGTCATCCTCATGGAATTCACCCATCCGAAAAGGGACAGGCGCAGCTTGGACCAAGAATCGAGCATCTGGTGCAGGCGTGGTAACAGCCACCCGTAATTAGCATCATAAAGACCAGAGACAGAGCGGGTCAGGAAGACTCCCAATCGAGGGCGTCAGCCACACATAGGGGAACTCCCGCGCCAGAAGAGGGGGCCCCGAGGGGTGAAGGGACAGATTAAGGGCCTCGCTCTTAGCCATATTGACTTTATATCCAGATATTGTGCCAAATGTGTGTAGGAGGGCATGCAAGCATGGGAGAGTAAGCTTAGGGTGCGTGAGGGATAGCAGGACATTGTCTGCAAATAGGCTGAGTTTATATTGGCCGTTGCCCACCGTCATCCCCCGGATGTCACTGTTGTCTCGAATGTGCTACGCTAGAGGTTCAATAGCGAGAGCGAACAGGAGAGGTGAAAGAGGGCAGCCCTGCCTCGTACTGTTACGGATAGGAAAAGGGCCCGACACGAACCCACCCTAGCTTGCGGTCCGTGCTATAACACTTGGACACCGGTAAGAAAAATCTCCCCTGATGCCGAAGGCCTCCCACAAGTACCCCCAATCCACACGATCAAAGGTTTTTTCCACGTCCACGGACAGCAGAAAGGCCCTCTGATCAGACGACTCGGCCAACTAGACAAGATTAATCACCCATCTGACGTTATCGGGAGCCTCCCTACCAGGGATAAATCTGACCTGGTCTGGATGTACCAAGGAGGGAAGGTGGGCCCCGAGCCTGGCAGCCAGCATCTTTGCATATAACTTCATCTCCACGTTAATGAGAGAGATGGATCGATAATTAGAGCAGAGAGAGATAGCTCCGTCCCCTCCTTGGGGATCACGACTATACGGGTGGCGAGTATAGTAGCGGAAGGGACTGTGTCCCCACTCAGATGAGCATTAAATAAGGTTTTGAGGTGAGGGATATGAACCGTGCCTGCCGATCATTAGTACGAGGGAGTGAAACCATCGGGTCCAGGAGCTTTAGAACTCCGAAGGGAATCCAGAGCTTGCGCCACCTCCTCCCTCGAGAAAGGAACCCCCAGCTCGGAGCACTGCCCCGGCGAGATAGACGGAAGCGCGCAGCCCGCCAAGAATGCCTGAATATCGTCCAATTCAGGGCAAGCACCCCTAGCCTCCGAACCCTGGTAAAGGTCAGTGTAGTATGTCTCAAACTGGGCCGAAATCTCCCTGGGGTCAACAGTCACCTTCCCCTGTTGGTTGCGGAGGGATCGGACCGTACGTTCTCTGGCCTGTTGCTTCAGCCACCTAGCCAGCATAGAGTCAGGCTTGTTCCCGTGCTCCAAAAAATTTCTGGTCCGTCCAGCGGAGTGCCGCCTGGATGAAGCGAGAGTGCAAAAGATTGAGCTGCCCCCGAGCCTCCACTATCTCTCGCAGGAGGGCATGGTCTGTTCGTCGATGGTGTCGGAGCGTCAGACCATGGACTCGAGCGGTCAAGTCAGCCATGTCCTTTTGTCTTTGGCGTTTTCTATGAGATGCCGCCCTAATCACGTAGCCGCGAATGAAAGCCTTGTGGGCATCAGAAGTCGTGACCAGGGAGGTGTCTTCCAGCACATTCAAAAGAAAGTATTCCCGCAATTCCGAAAGCAGGCCGTCGGAGAACCCCCCTGTCAAACAGCAAAGAGTCATTAAGACGTCAAAAGCGTTCTCTGCTCCCCCACCCCCCCCCCTCAACCTCCACAATGGCGAGATGTGACCAGGAAATCTCGTGAATAGTGGACGTCAGGAGGTCCGGGATCACGTTCCTACTGCACAGGACATAATCGATACTGGAGAACATGTCGTGAGGATAGGAATAAAATGTGTAGTCTCCGTCATGCGGATGCAATAGTCGCCAGGAATTATACAGACCGAAGTCCCGGAGTAGGCCACAGAGGGGTTTGTAGCTAGAACGCGGGTAGTGAGCAGAAGCTGAGGAGCTGCGATCAAGATAGGGGTCCATAGCCGCATTGAAGTCGCCCCCGATAAAAACATTTGGAGGCAGGGAGAGTAGCGAAAAGGCCCACGAGTTGATGGTAGAAATGGGAGTTCGGGGGAGAAGGAGCATACTAACCAGTGTCAGGGGGCGACCGGCCACCGTGCCATCAACGTGCAGATAGTGGCCATCAAGAGCAGTCACCGTGGAGTCGTGATGAAAGCCGTGATGATATATATATTTTTATTTTCTTTTGTTCTTTCCTGTTTTTGTTTTTTTAATACAAACACATATAAGGCAAGAAACGTGCTAAACCCTGGTTAACGTCCCGCCACATCTTAAACATGCCCACCCCCTTCCCAGCGCCCTAACCTGCCCCCACCCAGAGGTGTGCCCAGTATCAGCGAAACTCGGACAAAAAACAGCAATAACTGCAAAACAGTTCCCCGAAGACACAAACATCAAACAAGACCACCCCCGCCCACCAGGGTCCTCAGTTGCGTGCCCCTGAGTCCCCCCAAGGCAACAGTACACAGCATAACAAGCATTGCCCCCTCCCAATCTAACATCAACCCCGTCCAGGCAACCTGGCCAGATAAGCGAGAGGGGAGTGCAGCCTTAAGACAGGGAGCCCCAAGGGGCGCAGCTGCCACCACCAGGGTAAGGCTCCCCCGGTCCGGGGCACATCAACTGTGCCCTTGCGTTGCATGTGTATTCGGCTTCAGTCACAAAAATTCCACGGGAGTCCATGGCAAATTCGCGGACAGCAGGAGGGCAAAATGGGCAGTCACGGAAGGCCCGGGTCCGAGACCCATGGGCGAAAACAAAGCCAAAACAAAAAGGGGAAGGGAGAAGCAGGCAAAAGCCTGAGCAGGGCAGGGCCCCAGCCCCGGGAGGGACAGAGTCAGCAGAGGGCCATCACGGAAGGGAGACCAGGGAATCCACGGCCCCAGATTGAAATGGCACCCTGCTCAGCGGCGAGGGGAGTTCTGAGGATGCATACGGGCCTGACGCTGAGGCAGGGCCCGAGCCTCCACCCCATGGTCCCACTCCTGCAGGAGGGAGAAGTCATGGGGCATAGGGATGCCCAGCAGTTCCAGGAATTGCAGGCAGTCTACTGGGGAGCGGAGAGAGACCATGCCCCCATTATGAAGGACCAACAGGCAGAACGGGAAATCCCCACGGTACCTCACGTTCTGGCGGTGAAGCAGCTCCATGAGAGGTCGAAGCGCCCAGCATTTCTGCAGGGTGGAGGGGGCCAAATCGATAAATACATGCGCCTGGATACCATCAATTGCCAGAGTCCCGTTGCAGGCTGCCCGGGCTACCGCCTCCTTGGTGGTGTAGAAGCAGCACTTCAAGCCAACATCTCGGGGGGCTCATTGTGGCCCGGTTTAGGGCGTAGAGCTTGGTGAATTCCGTCCAGGTGCAGGTCCTCATCCGAGGCCCCTCTGATTAAAGCACAGAACAGCCTTGTAGCGTAATTCTCCAGGTCCAAAACAGTTTTCGGGAAATCCCGCAAGCGAAGATTAGACCTCCAGGACCGATTTTTCTAGGTTCTCTACGGACTCCTGTAGGGCATCATACCTGTCCCAGACTGCGTGCAGCTACCCACGAAGCGAAGCCTGGACAGCATCAGCCGCATCCGAACGGTGCTCCAAGGCTGACGTGCGGG
The DNA here is from genome assembly GCA_009667805.1 of Leptobrachium leishanense. Taxonomy (NCBI): domain Eukaryota; kingdom Metazoa; phylum Chordata; class Amphibia; order Anura; family Megophryidae; genus Leptobrachium; species Leptobrachium leishanense. Next base: position 249,500,420 of record CM019065.1, read on the forward strand.
TGGACAGAGCGCCCAGGTCCACCTGGAGCCCATCCAGACCCGCTCTCAAATCGGCCTGCAGGTCATCCTGGACTGTGAGCAGGAGTTGGCGCAGCTCACGAAAGTCCCGCCGGGTACTGGGCCCATCCTCGTCCTGTGGGTCGCGGCCTGGGACCACCATCATGGGTGAGGTTGAACGGACCGGTGAGAGTCGCTGACTGAAGTACCTCGCGATGTCCGGCTGGCTCGATGCGCGTTGAGATTTGGTCCGGGGCATATCAATCCCCCCAGGGACCCAGGGTGCCTCAAAGCGGGAAGCAGGTGCGCTAGTGGAGGCAAAATAGTAGCAGTCAAGGAGGGAGAGCAACGACTACATGGCCATCTTGGGATCTGGGCAAACCCCGCCCCCTCAAATAGTTGTAGATCTAGTGCATGGAAAGTGTTAAAATACCACAGTCTTTGTCAAACTTTCAGGTAGTCACTTTTTGTGTTATTTTTCACACACATTGTACTTTAGGCATGAATTGTCAAATCCAGTTATGGGTTACTGCCAAAAAAAAAATAAAAAAAATATGTTCAGCAACATCTTCTGGGTAAAGTGATACCACCCATATATAGATTTGTTGGGTTGTTTTCGGGGTGCTGCACCAATCTTCTGACATGCGCTTGTCATTTTTCTAATTTAACATATCTTCTTTGCCTATCTTCTTTTTGCAGGCCTTTTTCCATAATTCTTTTCTGAAATTCTGGCACATCTAGGGGGGTCCATTGCTGCTTTGCCAAATAGGAGTCTGGCTTCGCAGCACGATGCTAGTGGGCATACAGATTTGTTTGGGCAACAATGTGGCCCAACAAATCATCCCCCAGAAACACCTGCAAAAACTGCGTGGGGGTAAATCCTGCAACATCAATATTGATGCCAGGATTTGCAGTGTTAAGGAGGGATATCTGGCCTTTGGCGATGAGGCACTATCCACTCCTCAGCTGGAGCACTACGTCCCCTGCTGGCAGGTGGCCCCAGATCTGAATCAGAAACATCACTAGAAGATACATCAGCAAGCGTAGATGATATATCCAGCGATGTTTCTGAGCACCTGGCAGGGTCAAAATCTGTGTATATACACACATACCCCCACAGACCTACATACACAAATACATACCCCCACAGACCTACATACACACATACATACCCCCAAATCGATATCTATCTGGTGGTATTTGTATAAAAAGGTCTGTGGGGGTATGTACATGTATGTAGGTCTGTGGGGATATGTATATCATACATACATACATACATATACCCACAGACCTGTGTATATATACACATAACCCCAAAGCCATACATACCCAGGGCCGGATTTAGAATTAGGCAGGGTAGGCATGTGCCTACAGGTGCCTGCCACAAGGGGCAATAATTAGGACCACTGTATCTCTGGAGCCCTAAGGGCTAGAGGGACATCTGAGGTATCAATGGAAAGGTCAGCTTATAGTCTTTCCGTTCAGTGATACCAAACATAACCAGGTTAGATTTAAGTAAATATAAAATAGATCTGTAACTATAAAAGTGTTTTCTCCGTCGCCGTCAACTTACATGCGCATTGCGCGATGAAAAGAAGCCGCCGGCGTGCACGAGGGGGGATAAAGCCGTTGGAGAGGGAAGGCTGTGTGAGGAGGCAGCTCCTGGACAAAAGGCCGGTCGGGAGAAATCAGCAGCTCTGAGATGAGGTGTGTGCCGGCAAATCCTTCCTCTGACTTGGCCCTCCTCCTCTACGTGTCCCTCTCCTCACTGCGTGCAGCTCCCACCCCCTGCAACTCCCCCATACACACAAACACCACCCCCCACACACCACCACCTGCAACCCTCCCCCACACACACCACCACCTGAAACCCTCCCCCCACACACCACCACCTGCAACCCTCCCCCCACCTCCTGCAAACCTCCCCCACACACCTCCTGCAAACCTCCCCCCACTCCTGTAGACATCCACCATACACCTCCTGCAAACCCACACACACACTTCCTGCAAACCTCCCCCACACACCTCCTACAAACCCCCACACCACTTGCAAACCTCCCCTCACGCACATGTCATGCAAACCCCCACACCTCCTGCAAACCTCCCTACACATACATCCAGAAAACCTCCACCACACACATCCTACAAACCCCCCATGCACATGTCCTGCACACACCCCCACACCTCCTAACTTTTCCTAACCTCCCACAAACCTCCCCTACACAGACCTCCTGCAAACCCCCCACCTCCTGCAAACCTCCCCCACTCCTCCCCACGCACATACCTCCTGCAAACCTACCCCCTCACACCTCCCGCAAACCTCCCCCACACCTCCCGCAAACACCCCAGACATCCTGCAAAGCTCCCCTACACCTCCTGCATACCCCCCAGACCTTATGCAAACCTCCCCCACACACCCCTCCTGCAAACCTCCCCCACACACACAAACCTCTTACAAACCCCTCACAAAACTCATGCAAACCTCACACACCGCCTGAAAACCCCCACCTCCTGCAAACCTCCCCTACACACACCTCCTGCAAACCCCCACACACACTTCCTGCAAACCTCCCCCAAACACACCTCCTACAAACCGCCCACACCTCTTGCAAACCTCCCCCAAGCACACGTCCTACAACCCCCACACCTCCTGCAAACTTTTCCTAACCTCCTGCAAACCTCCCCTACACACCTCCCCCCACGCACACACCTCCTGCAAACCTCCCAACACCTCCTGCAAACCTCCCCCCACGCACACACCTCCTGCAAACCTCCCCCCACGCACACACCTCCTGCAAACCTCCCCCACCCACACATCCCCTGCAAACCTCCCCCACCCACACACCTCCTGCAAACCCCCACACACCTCCTGCAAACCCCACACCTCCTGCAAACCTCCCCCACACCTCCTGCAAACCTCCCCACACACCTCCCGTAATCCTCCCCACACACTTCCCACAAATCTTGCCCCACATCTCCTGCAAACCGCCTCACACACCTCCCGCAAACCTCCCCACACACTCTTGCAAACTCCCCACACACCTCTTGCAAACCCCCCACACACACACCTCCTGCATACCTCCCCCACACACACCCCTCCTGCAAACCTGCAAACCCCCACACAAACCTCATGCAAACCCCACACCTCCTGCAAACCTCCATACTCACACCTCCTGCAACCCACCTCCTGCAAACCTCCCCTACACACACATCCAGCAAACCTCACCCACACACCTCCTGCAAACCCCCACACATACTTCCTGCAAACCTCCCCCACACACCTCCTACAACCCCCCACACCTCTTGCAAACCTCCCCCCACTCACACATCCTGTAAACCCCCACACCTCCTGCAAATTTTTCCTAACCTCCCACAAACCTCCCCTACACACCTCCTGCAAACCCCCCACCTCCTACAAACCTCCACCTACACACCCAGCAAACCTCCCCTACACACACCAACTGCAAACCTCTCCCCCACACCTCCTGCAAACCTCCCCCACCCACCTCCTGCAAACCTCCCCTACACCGCCTGCATAACCCCACACCTTCTGCAAACCTCCCCCACACACCACCTGCAAACCTCCCCCCCACACACCCCCTCCTGCAAACCTCCCACACACACCTCCTGCCAGTGGCATAGCGTGGGGGGCTGGGGGGGCCGTGGCCCCGGGCGCAGTTTTCTTAGGGGCGCATAATTTCAAAAGAAATTTTCGCCCCTAAAAGTTGAGGCCCGGACTGATCCGCCGGGCCCTCGGGCGCCGCCCAAGGGCCCGCGGGTTGAGGGGGCCCAGATGCCGGGCAGCGGGAGTGCCTGCCCGGTCCTGAACAGTGAGTCTGTCCGTGTTGAAGGGGAGGCGGCTGCGTGCAGGCACAGGTCACGCGGTCCGGCTAATCAGGTGGTACTGAGTCTCTACCACCTGACTGGCCGGACCGCGTGACCTGCACACGCACACAGCCGCCTCCCCTTCAACACGGACGGACTCACACGCTGTTCAGGACCGGGCAGGCACTCCCCCAACCCCCTGCTGGATCCGGAGCTGGGGCAATATCCAGGTGAGAGCTGGCTGGGGCAAATCCATGTGTGAGCTGGATGGGGCAAACCCATGTGTGCGCTGGCTGGGGCATATCCATGTGTGAGCTGGGGCATATCCATGTGTGAGCTGGGGCATATCCATGTGTGAGCTGGGGCAATATCCATGTGAGAGCTGGGGCAATATCCATTTGAGAGCTGGGGCAATATCCATGTGAGAGCTGGGGCAATGTCCATGTGAGAGCTGGGGCAATGTCCATGTGAGAGCTGGGGCAATATCGATGTGTGAGCTGGGGCAATATCGATGTGTGAGCTGGGGCAATATCCATGTGAGAGCTGGGGGCAATATCCATGTGAGAGCTGGGGGCAATATCCATGTGAGAGCTGGGGGCAATATCCATGTGAGAGCTGGGGGCAATATCCATGTGAGAGCTCTGGGGCAATATCCATGTGAGAGCTCTGGGGCAATATCCATGTGAGAGCTGGGGCAATATCCATGTGTTAGCTGGGGCATATCCATGTGTGAGCTGGGGCATATCCATGTGTGAGCTGGCTGGGACAATATCCATGTGAGAGCTGGCTGGGACAATATCCATGTGAGAGCTGGCTGGGGCAATATCCATGTGAGAGCTGGCTGGGACAATATCCATGTGAGAGCTGGCTGGGGTAATATTCATGTGAGCTGGCTGGGGCAAACAGGTTGGGGGGGGTCGCACAATTCTTGGCTGGCCCCGGGCGCTGACAACCCACGCTACGCCACTGCCTCCTGCAAACCTGCCCCACAGACACCCCTCCTACAACCCCCACACAAACCTCATGCAACCCCACACACCTCCTGCAAACCTCCACACACACCTCCTGCAAACCCCCCACACACCTGCAACCCCCCACACACCTGCAACCCCCCACACACCTCCTGCAAACCTCTCCCACACCTCGCAAACCTACCCACACACACCTTTTGCAAACCCCACACACACCTCCTGCATACCCCACACCTCCTGCAACACCCCACACAAACCTCATGCAACCCCACACACCTCCTGCAAACCCCCACACACACCTCCTGCAAACCCCCCCCCACACACACCTCCTGCAAATCTTCCACACACCTCCTGCAAATCTTCCACACACCTCCTGCCAACCTCCCCCACACCTCGCAAACCTACCCCACACCTCGCAAACCTACCCCACACCTTCTGCAAACCTCCACCACACACCCCTCCTGCAACCCCCCACACAAACCTCATGCAACCCCACCTCCTGCAAACCTCCCACACACACCTCCTGCAAACCTCGCCCACACCTCGCAAACCTACCCCACACACCTCCTGCAAACCTCCCCCACACCTCCTGCATACCCCCACACACACCTCCTGCAAACCTCCTCCACACCTCCTGCATACCCCCACACCTTCTGCAAACCTCCACCACACACCCCTCCTGCAACCCCCCACACAAACCTCATGCAACCCCACCTCCTGCAAACCTCCACACACACGCACCTCCTGCAAACCTCCCCCACACCTCGCAAACCTCCCCCACACCTCCTGCATACCCCCACACCTTCTGCAAACCACCACACACCCCTCCTGCAAACCTCCCACATACACCTCCTGCAAACCTCCCCACACACACCCCTCCTGCAACCCCCCACACAAACCTCATGCAACCCCACCTCCTGCAAACCTCCACACACCTCCTGCAAACCCCCCCACACACACACACCTCCTGCAAACCTCCCCCACACCTCCTGCAAACCTCCACCACACACACCCCTCCTGCAAACCCCCACACACACACCTCCTGCAAACCTCCACACACACACCTCCTGCAAACCTCCACACACACACCTCCTGCAAACCCCCACACACACACACCTCCTGCAAACCTCCCCCACACCTCGCAAACCTACCACACACACCTCCTGCAAACCTCCCCCACACCTCCTGCATACCCCCACACCTGCAAACCTCCCCCACACACACCTCCTGCTAACCTCCCCCACACCCCTCCTGCAAACCTCCCACACACTTTCTGCAAACCTCCCACACACTTTCTGCAAACCTCCCCACACACACCCCTCCTGCAACCCCCACAAACTCATGCAAACCCCCCACACCTCCACACACACCCCCTGCAAAGCTCCCCACACACACCCCCTGCAAAGCTCCCCACACACACCCCCTGCAAACCTCCACACACACCCTGCAAACCTCCCCACACACACCCCCTGCAACACCACCCTCTGCAAACCCGATATTCTGCAATCCCACTGCTCCTGCAACCCAGGATATCATCTTCTGCACCCCCACTGCCCCTGCAACCCCCTGATACCTTCTTCTGCACCCCACTCTAACCCCCTATAGCACCTTCTGCACCCCCACTGCCCCTGCAACCCCCGATATCACTTTCTGTACCCCCACTGCCCTCACAACCCCCTATATCATCTTCTGCACACCCACTGCCCCGCAACCCCCAATACCACTTTCTGCGCCCCCACTGCCCATGCAACCCCCCAGTGCCACCTTCTGCACACCCACTGCCCCGCAACCCCCAATACCACTTTCTGCGCCCCCACTGCCCCTGCAACCCCCCCAGTACCACCTTCTGCGCCCCCACTGCCCCGCAACTTCCCAATACCAACTTCTGCACCCTCAATGCCCCCGCAACCCCCCAATACCAACTACTGCACACTCAATGTCATTGCAACCCCCCAATGGAGCGCAGAGCAGCCAGATCCTGAGGAGCGTCGAGAGCAGCCAGATCCCGGGTGCGCCGAGCAGCCACATCCTCAACAATAGACTGCCCTCCAGGCAGGCTTAACACCTAGTATTAAAATAATATTTTTATCATTTCGTGATGCTGCACTAACTCACCTCATTTCCCACACTGCCAGCAAGTGTGTATCTGGTGAAGCAACGCATGGTTTCATTCACAACCTAGACCGTGGTGCTGCAGTGAGAGACAGGGGGGCTTTGGAATCTGCATCCCTGAATTGTACACTGCACAAGGTTAAGTGAGGGGTCATTGTAAGGTCAGAGTCTGGTCTTTACAGTGATACCAAACATGACCATTTAATGCATAAAAATAAAAAAATTGAAAAAAGGATTTTTCTCTGTTCTACAGCAGAGGCAATATATGCATTTACATATAGAACAAACAATGATCCTGCATTCACTGCCCTCCTTCCTTTAACCATTCTACCCCACTGACACCCTTACTCCCTGTCCCCTCTTCTACATTCAGGGTTATTCAGAGAGCGGTGAAAAGCAGAATGACTGGAGAATGGAAAATTCGAGAGGGGTTATTCAAAGAGATCCGAATGGCTGCCGAAAGGTAACCGAACTCTGAAAATCAGCGTTCGGTTACCTTTCTTGGCCATTCGGCCATTCAGAGAGCAAGCAATTCACCAAATGTTGGCGTATTGCCTGCACATTCGGTGCCTATTCGAGGCAGTGAAATCCCTATAGCTTTGTCTATTCAGAAAACAAAAACCAGCAATGAAAAGTTGCCAAAATGCCCTGCCATTCGGTTGCTTCATGCGACAGTTTTATTCAGGCGAATCCCATAGGCGTCAATGTTAAAAATATTCCTGTTTTAATTCAATATCTAATAAACCGTTGATTATAATATTCTGCAGTAAAAAGTCTCTTTATTAATAGATTTTTTTAGGATCTTTTAAGCATTTTTCGGGATTTTTTTGCAAAAATTATTTTTTCTTTTTTTTTTTAAACGTTTTTTCTTTTTTCTGTAACAGCCCTTTTTATTGTCATTCATTAGACCTCATATGTAAATTTCAGACCTTTTTGCTGAGTAGTTTGTTTGCAAACAGCATTTCATTTTTCAGACATTCAAGCATACTGTCTTTTTTCTTTTTTTCACTCCATTTGTCTGCTGTGACAGGTTTTTCTGGCACCTGCTCTGCGCTCTGATCGGCTCCTGCTCGGATTTCTCCGGCGTCCTCGGCAGGGGTTAATCCAGATGTTTTTGCAGGTTTCGGTGTGCATTCGCCTGGGTTTTGCGGTGAGTGTTCGGCAGGTTTTCAGCGGCTTTTCCCTGCGGTGCTTGCTGAATACACCGCAGGGTCGCTGAAATGGGATCGCCGAATCAAGCCAAATTGAATAGAACGAAAAGTCACCGAACGTGCGGTGACTTTTCGATTCTCTTTGAATAACCCTGTAAATGTTAATAAATGGGCATGAGGGAAATATACTGGGAAACAGAAAAGGTACTTTAGGTTGTCTCATAAATATTTGCTAGTTTTCCTATGTGCCCCCATATAATCATATAAAATAATTTGAAGAAAAATATCTTCGTTTTATCTAACCTTTGCTATTTTGCAAGAATATGAAATTCCTTCAAGGTTTTAAAAGACTGATTATGAGATTGGTTATTTAACAGTGTATTCAATCACCATGGAAACACTAAAAGTTAAACATTATTTTGATTGTTTATAGTGAACTAATTAGTTTTAAAGATGTCACATGTTAATCTGTCACAAGTACCTACTGATCCTTTTAACAAAATAGTCCATTCCATGAAGAATAAAAATGCTATGTTTCTATGGAAACACTGTAGAAAAACTACTGTCAAGAAAATTCTATATGCCTAGAGGTTTTTGATGATACTAACCTACATTGACAAGTTCCACACAGGGCCTGGCTGAAAGCTCACCACATCCCCTATTAATGACTGTCACGTTAAAATATGTTGTGAATGATCCAACAATGTTTTGTAAGTCATACTTTTTATATGAAAAAAATGGGGTTTAAAGCATTCATTCCAACAAAATAGCAAAACAAAAGGACATAGTCTTAGATTAGAGGGGCAAAGGTTTAAAAGTAACATCAGAAAGCATTATTTTACTGAGAGGGTGGTGGATGCATGGAACAGTCTTCCAGTTGAAGTGGTAGAGGCCAAAACAGTAATTGAATTTAAGCAGGCATGGGATAGGCATAAGGCTATCCTAAACAAAAGATAAATCCAGGTAAAGTATCCATGTAACTGGGCAGACTAGATGGGCCGAAAGGTTCTTATCTGCCAACATTTTCTATGTTTCTATGTTTCTATTCCACTAGCGAACCAATGTGTTTTCCAGGCTAAACTGTCCACTGTGATAACAACCATTAATGATATCTATTGGCCATTTTCTAATCAAATTCTTCTCATAGACAAACAACGAGGACAAACATAGGAGATATACACAACAAACACAATTACATACAAGTTTGTTAACCTGACACATTTCAGACTTCCTAAATTAACTAAAATAATGCACTTATAGGGTTATTCAGAGAAAGGTGAAACTCTGGAGAACTTTTGGAGAAGTGAAAACTATAGGTAAAAATAGCTCAATTGGAAAGCGAGATAAATGGGAGAATTTTCTGTTTTGACCTCGAATTTTCACTTCTCCAAACGTTCTCCAGAGTTTCACCTTTCTCTGAATAACCCTGTTAATGTTTACTAGGGATGCACCGATACCACTTTTTTAAGACCGATACCGAGTACCGATACTTTTATCTGATGTCATGTGACCGCTTTCCAATAAGAACAGACCTCATATAAAGCCCCCAGGTCTCATGGCTATGCTCCCCAGCTCATGAATATGCCCCAGCTCATGGATACTGCCCCCCAGCTCATGGATACTGCCGCAGCTCATGGATTTGCCCCACAGCTCATGGATAATGCCCCAGCTCGTGGATACTGCCCCAGCTCGTGGATACTGCCCCCCAGCTCGTGGATACTGCCCCCCAGCTCATGGAAATATGCCCCCCAGCTCATGGAAATGCTCCCCAGCTCATGGAAATGCCCCCCGCTCATGGAAATGCCCCCCCGCTCATGGATAATGCCCCCCAGCTCATGGATTTGCCCCCAGCTCATGGATTTGCCCCCAGCTCATGGATAATGCCCCCCCAGGACATAGATTTGCCCCCAGCTCATGGATAATGCCCCCAGCTCACTCTCCGCTCATACTTACCTTCCTGGGCGACACCGGGAAAGTCTTCGCGCACGCACTCCTTGGAAGGTCCCCAGCCGTGACCACGTGGGACCATGTGATCGCGGCTGGGGTCCTTCCAACGAGCGCACGCGGGGAAACTTTCCCGGCGTCGCTAAAGGAAGGTAAGTATGAGCGGAGAGTGAGCTGCAGGGCCTGTCTGAATGCTCTATCGGCATTCGGACAGGCCCTGCAGCTGCTCTCCTCACTTTGTTTATACTTACCTTCCTTTAGCGACGCCGGGAAAGTTTCCACGTGTGCGCTCGTTGGAAGGACCCCAGCCGCGATCACATGGTCACACGTAGTCGCGGCTGGGGACCTTCCAAGGAGCGCGCGCGCGCGCGAAGACTTTCCCGGCGTCGCTAAAGGAAGGCAAGTATAAACAAAGTGGGGAGAGCAGCTGCAGGGCCTGTCCGAATGCCGATAGAGCATACGGACAGCCGCCCCAGCCCCTAGGATGCCGGCTTCCGGTATCGGAAAAAAATATCGGGGTACTGCACGAGTACCAAGTACTCCTGCAGTACCCGGTATCGGCACCGATATCGATACTAGTATCGGTATCGGTGCAACCCTAATGTTTACCAAACTGGGAAATTCACTCACATACACAAATTCCTTATACTAAGATATTGCACCATTTAGCTAATCTAACTTGCATGCAATGCAAATCTTTAATTCCATTCACTACCATTTTTATTTGATTTTTGTTGAAAAAAAACATCATAACATTTATTTGAAACATGGGGTGCTATATTACAATCTTCACGCACAAAGCCTCACGCAATGCGAAAATCTTTGCGCCAAGCAAACTTTTGCGGGCACAAATCACCGCTGGAATTCCAATCATCGCGGCTTTTTTCATCCGCCGATCAATTGCGCGCGCAAACAGGATGCGCACATATGCAGGCGCAGTGCCGTCTCATGCAAAAATCTTTGCGCGCAGTTTTTTGCACCCATTCAGCTAATCAAAATGAAGAAACACACCCATCAAACGCAACTGAATTGCGTCTGCCAGAGGCATCGGAGACGGGTTCTGCGTCTATGATGCAAAATGAGCACATATGCTACAGTAATAATACACACACATCTGCCATCATCCATTATATTGTTGCTGCATTCCCTTTTATGCTCTTTTTTTTGGGGGGTTAGCCAGGTTGTTCAGATATGCTGTTAGCACCAGATTTTAGGAGTTACTAAAATTATGCGCTCAAAGGCTATGCGGTAATTACTGCAAATAGATTGTAATACCATCCTCGTACCAGCGCACATTCGCATTTGCGCTCACAAGGTTAAGTATAGGACGTGCGCAGTACAGTAAGCTTGCGCAGGGTTCGCGCAGGTTCACCTGCGGTAGACGATTGCGCGCGGTTGTTGCGCTGACTATGTAATACGGTATTTGGCGCAAATGGTTTTACCCTTCGTGTTAATGTTTTTGTGCGCCGGCGCAAACGTTTGTGTGATTGTAATTTAACCTGGGATGTGAAGTTCAGAAGTAAATATAGGGTAAAATAGATTTTTTCACAGAAGTGCTCGGCAGCTCATATTGCTTCTGAACGCTTCCGATTGTCAGGAGTGTATGTAAGGACCGATAACCCCCCTCTTCTCCCAGTAAGTGACAAGGGAGGGCTGGTTAAATAAAATCTCCTGTTTCTTCAGTGTCCCAGCTCTGGCAGATGTGTGTAAACATGCTGCAACCCCCTCTCTCTGCAGCCGCTGAAACTTTGAACAGCATGGGGGGGGGTGCAACATATTTACACACACCTGCCAGAGCTGCGGATTGTCAGGCAAGTGGTGTGATCAGAGGTGCTGGCTCTGTAAGGCCAGGACCAGGAGCATGTGCAATATAAAAAATGTAATCCCTTGTCACTTGCCTTGACAGAGATCCAAATTTTTAAACTATTTACCTGGTTCTATGACCCTGCTGCTCTTCCTCTAAGATGCAGCCGGTGCCCAGCGAGCTGCATTGAATCTGCCATCCTCTCTGCCGTCTGAACAATAATAAATATACGTAGACCCAATTAATATAATATGTCATAAATATGTCCCATGTATCACTGATGTGGAGGTGATGGAGCAAATTGATCCGTCTAAAACATAAGCTGCTTCACCTCTGCAAGGAGAGCAGGGGTCCTTTGGACACCTGTATTTCCATTCTTTACACCTGACAAAGTCACTTTAGGTGTGATTGGACAGGTCAGATTCTGGCCTTTCTAATGATACCAAGCATGACCTAGTAAAATGTCATGAAAAAATTCCACACAAATATAAAATCATTTTTTATTTTCTTTATTTTTTGTTCCAAAGCCATGGCATTGTCCATTTGTCATGTATACAAGTTGTTTTGGGCACAATTGGTGCACTTTAAAATCTGAATTTGCTGGTGGAATTCTGGATCAGACCCCCCAAGATACCAAAGCCCCCACGATATCAGACCCCGGATCAGACCTTATAGGGGCTGCTATATTGGGGACTCTGATCTGGGGTCTGATCAGGGGGTCTGATATTTTGTGGGGTCTTATGGGGGTCTGATATATTGGGGGCTCTGATCTGGGGTCTGATATTTTGTGGGGTCTGATATCAGACCCCTAGATTAGGCCCCACAAAATATCAGACCCCCAGATTGGACCCCCAATATATCGGACCCCCAATATATCAGACCCCCAGATCAGAGCCAAGATATCAGATCCCCAGATCAGAGCCCCCATGCAGCAGACCCCCCAGATCAGAGCCCCCATACAGCAGACCCCCCAGATCAGAGCCCCCAGTATATCAGACCCCCAGATCAGACCCAGGGCCCCAAATTGCTGCAGTCCTCCAGTCCAGACCCGGAGCGCGGGATCCTTGTGGCAAGCAGGCAGGCATACGCTCCTTCTCTGATGTCATCAGAGGGGGCGGATCAGCACGCCTCTGATGTCAGAGGGGGTTGGTGGCCGGCGCACCCTCTTTGACGTCAGAGGGACCCGGCAGCCATCTTGGATTCTCCGGCAGTGGAGGCCTAGGTAGGCCGCAGTGACTCCTCCAAGTCCTGCAGCCTATACAAACCCCATGCTGCCGCCGGAGTGACCGATTAAGGGCAATACAGATTTTTCTTGCAACAGAGTCACTTAGTGGATAACATGAAAATATATACGTATCTGGTCAGCGCGAATAGGTTCGCTCGGGGTTCAGATGGCTCCCATAAATGATATCATCCATATGGATACATATAAGAAGCAAAACAAGATGGGCGTGGCTTGGCAGCCGATGAAGACGGCAGCCTGAATCCGGAGCTCCGGCGGTGAGCTACATTAAGGGGTGAATACCCACAGCTGAGGCACCTGATGGCCCATAAAAAGAAGGGTCTGGGGGGCGGGAAGCTCCAGAGCACCCCCAGAACCGCCCGATCTGAGGATATCTCCTCGTTCTTCCCGGACCACGCGGCGGTGCAGGGCGATCGGCGCCATTCCAAGATGGCGCCGGCGTCAGACGGCACCCCGGCGTCCTCCCCCTCCTGCAGCCCGGGTCCTCCGGAGACAGAGGAAACCTCAATCAGGGACATTCTGAGGTCCCTACCAACTAAAGAGGACATGGAGGCCCTGATGAGACGCATGGAGACAGCATGGGAAGCACGATGGGAGCACATGTCACAGGACGTCCTCCATCTTGGATCCAGAATACAAGGCCTTGAAGACTCTAAGGACCAGCATGATGACAGAGTGCTAGCTCTTGAGCAGCAGGTCAGTGCGCATTCTAAATATTTCACCCAGCTGCGCAGAGATCTGGACGATGTAGACAACCGAGGCCGACGAAACAATTTGCGCATTCGAGGTCTCCCTGAATCCCAGGGCCCCACGGAGGATATTCCGGCCTTACTGCGCTCCTTGATTAATCCTCTCCTGCAACGCCCGCATGATGCACCGTTATTATTTGATCGAGCCCATAGGGCTTTGAAGGCAAAGGGCACCCCGTCCTCAGCTCCCAGGGACATAATCTGCCGACTTCATTATTATGTGGATAAGGAACGAATCCTAATGGCGAGCAGGAATTCGAATTTTCAAGATCGTTTGGGAAACCCGCTACAAGTCTTTCCAGACCTTTCCTGGACCACTTTGCAAGCCCGGAGGGCACTACGCCCGCTCACCCAAATTCTTCAAGACCGTCAGATTAAATATCGCTGGGGATATCCTCTCTCCCTTACCACCATAATTGACGGAGAATCCTTTTTTGTGTCCTCCCCGGAAGATATAACGCCACTGACTTCGGCATTGGGTGTAGCACCTCTAACTATACCAGATTGGTTTGCTGTTCCTAGTGCGACTCCAAATACGGGCCAGATCAGATCACAACGCTCCAGATGGCAGACTCCGGTGAAACGTAGGAAGCCAACCCAAAGATCATCTGACTCTCCACTTCACCCGCTGCCAACTACTCCGTCCTCATGTGGCTAAACGAATTGCAGGGACTTCTCTTCATGCATGGAGATCTGCCCTTGGACTTCGCCCACATCTTTATTTTCCTTGGTCATTAGGTGACTTTTTTCACAATGCTCGCCTGCCCGGCACGAACTCGGAGCCATTTTACTTTTTCTGAACTTGTCTCCGCTTCCCGCGCCCCCGCCAGTAGCGGTGACCGTTATTATGTTTTTTATGTACCCTCGTCTGGGCCCTGGTAAGAGAAGGGGGTCCGGTCGAGGTTCTCAATTTATTTCAGTATTGCAATTTCCCTCGGGGCCTAAATACCCCTCGAGGAGAAATTTTCACTGCCTCCGTGTATATATGTTCATTACTTTGTTATTGACAGAATTTATCTTTTCTGTTCTGCCTTTTTCCCCTCTCCCCTCAGACGCACTCAGGTTTCCTTCCACAGATTGGTACTTAGGACTGGTCCCTCCCTTGGTTATTAGATGGTGTCCGTACGCTTGATCACAATTAACGCACGGGGACTGAACACCCCTGTAAAACGCCGGATGGCCTTGACAGATGCCCGTAGACAAGGCGGAGACGTCATCTTTCTGCAAGAGACGCACTTCCGAGCCGATTCCGCGCCCACTCTCTCGTCACCACACTATCCTTCTAGCTACGTGAGTAACTACACGGTTTCCAAATCGCGAGGAGTAGCCATATTGTTAGGCCGACACGTCCCATTTGTGTATGACTCACACGTCACTGATCCGGGGGGTAGGTTCTTATTTCTTAAAGGGACATTGGGCCTCACTCGTTGTACCCTGGTTAACATTTACCTCCCCAACCGCAACCAATGCCAATCGCTACGTACGATACTTAACAAACTGTCTCGCTTCAGTGAAGGCATAGTGATATGTGGCGGTGACTTCAATGTTCACTTGGATGCCCCCGGGGAAGGCAACCCCGCTTCGTGTAAACCTGACCCCTCCCTCCGAAAACGGTTTCTCCAATTGTTGCATGGCCAACAACTAGTAGATAGCTGGAGGGTACTTCATCCAGCCGGGAGGGACTTTACTTTTTTCTCTAATGCAGCGCGCTCGTACTCCCGGCTAGACACTTTTTTGGTTTCACATCACGGCCTACACTTATTGCGTTCCACTACTATTAAACCCATCACGTGGTCGGATCATGCCCCAGTCCACTTAGAGCTCACCCTCCCTACGGTGTCAGAGCGTGACAGGACGTGGAGACTTAACGAGACCCTTCTCAAAGACACAATGAACAGGACTGACATCGAGACGGCCATAACTGACTACTTTAGAGAGAACCTGACTCCAGACGTGTCCCTACCCATGGTATGGGAGGCCCACAAGTGTGTTCTAAGGGGCAAACTTATCCAAATTGGTGCCCGGTTGAAGAAATTTCGGACAGGACAGATCACTGACCTCCTACGTAACATTTATACTCTAGAGACGTCACATAAAACACATGGATCATTGGACACGCTCAAAGAATTGACCCTTCAGAGGGCGACTCTCAATGACCTCCTGACTCATAACACTCTGCGCTCACTCCAAATCACCAAGCTTAAATATTATACCCAGGGAGATCGCTGTGGCCGGTTATTGGCTAATGCAGTTCGCCAACGACACATGGCTACATATATACCGAAGATTCGTTGTGCGGATGGGTCGGTGGCTCATTTGACCCCGGACATCTCCACGGCTTTTCTTTCCTATTATAAGACCCTGTACAATTTGAGTGATACCCCCCCTCCCTCAAAGTGATTGACCAATATCTGCGCGACTCCTACAATTCCACTATCTCGGAGGAGACGAAGGAAGCATTAGACACGCCCTTTACTATGGAGGAACTCGCCTCGGCGGTGAAATCCATGAAATCGGGCAAAAGCCCGGGCCCGGATGGGTTTACTATGGGTTATTATAAGACCTTTCTCTCCTCCTTAGGCCCTCACTTTTTACAAGCCTTTAACTCCCTCGCAGATCATTCTACGATTCCCCAGTCGGCCCTCCTTGCCACAATTACGCTCATACCTAAACCCGATAAAGATCATACTCTAGTACCTAATTATCGCCCAATTTCCTTGATTAATACGGACGTAAAACTGTTTGCCAAATTATTAGCCACCCGCCTAAACCCTTTACTACCCACCCTGATCCACCCAGACCAATCGGGCTTTGTGACTTCTCGAGAAGCACGCGATAACACTATTCGCACTATCAATCTCATTCACCGAGCTCAAGTTCAGGGACGCCCTACCATTTTCCTTTCGGTCGATGCCGAAAAGGCATTCGACCGGGTGGACTGGCATTACCTCTTTGGAGTTCTGCGACACATGGGCTTTGGCTCGAAATGGATGACATGGCTGCAGGCCTTGTACTCCTCCCCTACGGCGCAAATTAGGGTTAATGGCACACATTCAACGCCTTTCGGCATTAGAAATGGGACAAGACAGGGATGCCCCCTGTCCCCACTGCTATTTGTCCTGGCCTTAGAGCCCTTTATGCAGAGGATTAGGGATAATGACAATATTCAGGGTTTCTGTCTCCCATTCCACCACTATAAAATATCGGCATATGCAGATGATATTCTCTTTACCCTCACTGACCCCTTAAAATCCCTCCCACACGTCTTAAAAGAATTACGAACCTTCCAGACACTATCGAATTTTTTAATCAACGATACCAAATGTGAGGCCATGGGGGTGGGGGTGACTTCGGAGACTAACCGGGCCCTGACTGACATATGTCCTTTCCAATGGACAAGAAATTCCCTGCGTTATCTGGGTACCACGCTTACTCGCTGTCCAGAGACTTGTTTGCAGCTAATTACACACCTCTCTTGAACACCACGTTGCACGAGCTTCGGAAATGGCATAAGCCCCATATTTCATGGCTTGGCCGCATTAACTATCTGAAAATGACCGTTTTACCGAAGTTTCTGTATGTGTTTCAGGCGGTCCCGGTTAGGATCCCACGGGCTTATTTTCAAGAACTGAAATCGGGCTTCCTGAAGTTCATATGGGGTTCCACTTGCCCTCGGTATCATATAAAGATTTAACTCGCCCCAGGGAAAGGGGAGGTTTGGGACTGCCCCACTTTGAATCTTACTACCAAGCAGCCCTAATGACACGGCTTTGTGACTGGTCGGTATCTCCTCCAGCTAAATTATGGGTGGCATTAGAGCAATTTGCCTTTCGGGTACCGATTGCATCTGTACCATGGCAACATGCCTCCATTCGCACTCTGATGAGGTCCCCGGAGCATCCCACGGCCCCACAGCTACTCCGACTATGGAGGGAAGTGCGCTCTAGACCCGACCTCTCCCCAGATATTTCCCCCCTGTACCCTGTATCGCACAACCCCGACTTCCCCCCGGGAAGACAGCAGTCTTTCCTGGATATAGACACGGATGGGCCCTACCTACATATTGCGCGTTGTTACACTGATAAGGAGTTGTCTCCACTGACTTCACTAGCACCGAGAAGCGCTTATACGCCCCTTGCATACTTCAAATATAGCCAATTAACTCACTTTGTACGTAGATTGACTTCGACCGCCCCAGTTCGTTTTACTATGACTGTATTTGAGACTCTGTGTACGATGGACCCCCCACCAACACATGTCCTCTCGTCTCTGTACTCTTTACTTCTTTCCTCGTCACAACCCAAGGTACCCTCATACGTGTCTAAATGGCAGAGCGAACTCCCTGACCCAATCTCGGAAGATGACTGGGGGAAAATTTTCTCAATTAATAAATACTCCTCCATGAGCCTTTCGGTACAGCTCTCCAACTTTAAGCTCTTATCACGTTGGTACTTGACTCCAGTACGCTTACATCGTATGTTTCCGCAATCTACACCCCAATGTTGGAGATGCCTCGCTGACACTGGTACCTATTTACACCTATGGTGGAGCTGTCCGGTCCTTGCGACTTATTGGTCCGAGATATTAGCACATGTCGCTGACATAACGGGGTTTAAGTCGGGGAATTCATATCACCTGATACTTTTTCATCTGGTCCCACTCCCAGTCAACACCTACAAAACTTCCTTATTGTTACACCTTTTAAACGCGGCCAAATCCCTTATCCCTCGGAAATGGAAACAGACTGCTGCTCCTACTGTGAAGGAGTGGATTGAGGCAGTGGAGCGCATCCGTACCTTAGAGGAACTCCACTACTCATTGGAGAATCAGTATCAAAAATATTTTAAGACATGGTTTTGGTGGTCCGAGTTTCTCCTTAAACGTTCCCCTCCTCCATAATTTGTGACTCTCTGGTGCTAATTGCTGTGGTTTTGGTACCTAACCTGGTTTTCACAAGTTCCAATGGACTTCATAATGCGTCTCCCCTGTTGTTTCCTTTCTTTTGGTTGTTTTATAATATAGATCTACATGCCTAACCTATGAGATTCATAGGAATATCTATTTTCAGTGATGTTTCTTTTTATGTGTTACTGTCAACTGCGATACCACTTTATGATGCGCTGTGCCTAGCGCTTGTTCGTGATTTAACTGCATTTGTGACATTTTGGATCTGAAACCAATAAAACAAAGTTTAAACAAAAAAAAAAAGAAGCAAAACAAAATATATTGGTGTAGTAAGTCACATACAGTGTATACAAACTAAGAATGCATATAGCAGATCCACTCACAAAATTAGAGCCCTGTAATTGGCTCTGAGTGGGTCAGCATATCTGGGTATATTTTCTGAATTTTTCTCAGGCAACCCACACCTAATCAGCTCAGCACAGATCTCTCTACAATTATTCTTTTCATTTTCAGCAAAAAAAACTATTTATTTTTTAGCTGAAATTTTTGATTCCCAATTGTTCTTAAAAGCTTTGTTTTTAAATTCTGTAAAAAGACCATTTTATTATTTTTTTTATAGGACCTTTTTTATTATTTACACCCATTTTCATGTATCTTTAATTGTTTAGACACCTATTTAACACCTATATATCACTTCCGCGCTCTTTGGCAGGGCTCAGCGGTCAGTTCGGCGTTCTTCAGCTGTCAGTACGGCAGACCTCGGAGACTCCATCTTCGGTGCACTAAAGTGTCCCTGCGGTGAATAGTAAATTCATTGCAAGGTTGGCAAAATGGATCACCGAGGTGCGCTGAACTAGAAAGCACAGAAACTTGGCTGAAATTTCGGTGCTTTCTGAAAAACACCTATATGTGCTTTTGGTTAGGCTGCATTAGGAAATCCTGGGTTAGTAGCTCGGAGCTCACCAGTAAAAACCTGCTCTTCTGGAGCTGTTGGTAATTTGAATTCAGCAGGAAAAAAGACACAAAAATACTCTTATTAAACATGTGTGCACTGCTGGGATAAAAAAATGATTGCAAGATAGAATCTGATAGTGTCCAGAAAAAAAAAAAAAAGAGGACAGGGACATACTCTACGACAGTGATGGCGAGCATTGCAACCCAGATGTTTCTGAACTATATGTCTCATGATGCTCAGTCAGCCTTAAAGGGACACTACCACTTACATAAGCTGTAATTAGATTACTTGTGCATTACAAAGAAAACCACATTATAACACACATGCTGCTGTTTGTTTCTCTGTTTGAAGTAATTGCATGTAAAACGAAAAAATAAAGTTAGTTTCTTTTGCACTATTTTTCATTTTGTTGATTTTTTCCCATCAGGCAACAGTTACCAAAATCAGTGCAAAGTGTTTTTTTTTACTTCTGTGGTGTATCTAATCTACAGTATTTTAATAGCTAATAATGTGGAGGAGGGAATGTTTAGATGGGGTTTGTTGTTCTCTAAGCTTTTCGAGCTAAGGGATGGCAGCCGAATGAGATAAAACAGGGAGCATAAAAGACTTCTAATCTACACCCTGTCGATGTCCTGTGAATATTTCCCACACAGTACAATGAGATTTGATTCACTGATCGACCCATAGACTCCATTCTATTGCAAATGTCACATACAGGGTTATTCAAAGAGAATCGAAAAGTCACCGTACGTTCGGTGACTTTTTTCCCCGAATTTAGGGGCGATTCGGCGATCCTATTTCGCCGACCCTGCAGTGTATTCAGCAAGCACCGCAGGGCCCCCATAGTGCAGGGAAAACCCGCTGAACACTAACCGAACACTCACTGAAAGCTGCAGAAAACAGCTGGATTAACCCCGCCGAACACGCCGGAGAAACCCGACTAGCCGCCAATCACAGCGCAGAGCAGCCGCTGGAAAAACCCGACACGCAGACGAACGAGGTGAGAGAAAAAAAACAGTACGCTTGAAAGTTTGAAAATTTGTTTTGCTGTTTGCAAAAAAACTACTGAACGAAAATGTCTGGAATTTACACATAAAATCCTTTGAATGATAATAAAAAGGTCTGTTATAGAAAAAAGAAGAAACGACTTAAAGAAAAAATGTTGACAAATCCCAAAAAATGCCTCAAAGATACTAAAAATAAAGAGACTCTTTACAGCAGAATAAAATATTAAACGGTTTATTCGATATTGAATTAAAACTGGAATATTTTTAACATTGAAGCCTATGGGATTCTCCTGAATAAATCTGTTGAATGAAACCACCGAACAGCAGGGCATTTCAGCAACTTTTCCCTGCTGTTTTGTGTTCTCTGAATAGACGAAGCATTGCTTCTCTATGGGGTTTTCACTGCCCTCGAACAGGCACCGTATGTGCAGGCAATTCGCCAACATTTGGCGAATTGACTGCTCTCTGAGAAGCCGACTAGCCAGGAAATGTAGCCGTACGCTGAATTTCCGCGTTCGATTACATTTCAGGGCCAGATCGGCTATCTTTGAATAACCCTGATAGTGGCAAGTGATGTAAAGATAAGGTGGGGGGGGGGCAGTTTACAACAGAAAAGATCACAAGATGGATGCACGCATTGATACGTGCAGAGTAATATAGTTCCTATGTAACAGAAACCTAAAATAAGCACAAATACATTTGATCGTGGCCCTTTAAAAGCTGGTAACCCAGCAGTGCCAGTCCAAACCGCCCCACAGCTTCATTAACCCATGCTGTGCCAGCCTGAAACAGTCCCACAGCCAAGCTGCTGTGCAGATTTCTGGCATTGCAAGGGGTTAATGGAGCCCGGAGGGTGGGGGGTAAGAAAAACTGCCTACAACCTCTATTTGCTCCATTTAACAGTCTGCGTTACAGCCTCCATCTGCACCATTAACCCCTACTGTGCCAGTCCAAAACTGCCCTACAGTCTCCATCTACTCCATAATTTCTGCTGTGCTGGTCAAAACTCTGCCCTACAGCCGCAGTCTACACATTAACCCCCACAGTGCCAGCCCAAAACTGCTCTACAGTCTCCATCTACTCCATTAAATCCCCTGCAATGCCAGAATTTCTGACATTGCAAGGGGTTAATGGAGCAGAGACTGCAGGGCAGAGTTCTGGCATTGCAAGGGGTTAACCTCCCTGGCGTCCGATTCTGACATATTTTATATGTCAGAATCGGTCCTATTTATTTTGGCCCCCTAGTGGTATGAGTGTGGCTCGGGGGTTAACTTTCAATGCAGAAAGCTGTATCCCCGAGCCACACTCGGGCCGATACTTACATGTCCTGCACTCCCTCGCTGTCCCCGCAGTCACACTGCAGCTGATCGCGATGTCACACTTCCTGGTTCACTCCTCGCGAGAAGAGAACCAGGCAGTGTGATTTTGCGAGCGGCTGGAGGAGACTGCGGGATCAGCGAGGGAGCGCAGGACATGTAAGTATCCAGCCCGAGTGTGGCACGGGGAAATCGCATTCGGTACGAAAAGTTAACCCGAGCCACACTCGGGATTACCATCAGGAGGTTAACAGAGCAGACTGGCCAAGGCTGGGATACTGCACATAAGATTTGGTTTATAACTTTTAATAATATATCATTTCTAATTATTTAACCCCTTAAGGACCGCTGATGTACCCTGTACGTCCTGTCCACGGGTCTCCCTTAGACCCGCGGACATACAGGGTACGTCAGCAGCGCCTAACCCCCCTCCCGCCCGATACTTACCTCCCTCGCTGGATCCCTTGGCGATCTGGAAGGGAGGAAGCCTGCCCATGTGATTTACATGGGCAGGCGAGGTTGCTGACGTCGCCACGCTGCGTGGTGACGTCATCAGCAGGCGCCCCCATGCAAATCAATGGAGGGGAGGGGGGGCTCCTTCAGAGCCCTCTATCTCCCCAACCATTGAAGCTAGGGAGATGCTTTTTTCACCGCTGAAAAGGGGAGAGTCTCCCCTTTTCAGCGGTGTATAGCATTAATTTTGCCGCCGAATCGCGTTTTGGCGCTAATTGGCGCCAAAACGCGATTCGAACCTGGAGGGGGGCTGACATCTTGGATGTCAGCCAAGCCTCCAGGTCCCCCCCACCCATTGACAACCTCACCATATGTGTGAGGATGTCAGTGGGCCAGTTAACCATCTAGCTGCCATGTAGAGATAAGGGGATCCTAAGGATCCCCCTATCTCCCGATCCATGACAGGACAGCTAGATGGTCATATTTGACATCATTTGAAAGGCCTGATCATGGCCTTTCCAATGATACCAAACATGACCAGGTTTGGTTTAGAAACAAAATATATTAAAAAAAAAATAATAAAAAAAAATATATATATAATTTATTTTTTTTTAAAGTTTTTTTGTCTGGGGGGGTTTAATTAAATAGGATCTAGGCTGTCTTCTCAAAATAATTAGCACAAAATGGTCAGAATGAGCGCAGCGCACATAGGTGAACTGGCTCAGCAGTGAAGGGGTTAAAAAGCAAACACATGTAAAAATTGGGTATTTCTAGTCTCAGGACAAAATTTTGAACCTATTTAGCCGGGGTCTTTTTTGGTGGTTGTAGATTTTGGGGATTAAATTACGTAAAAGTGTGTTTTTACCATTTTTTCATCATATTTCATATTTTTTTTATAGTAAATTATTCGATATGATGGAAATAATGGTATTTCTAGAAAGTCCATTTAATGGCGGGAAAAAGGGTGTATAATATGTGTGGGTTGAATAAACGAGTAAGAGGAAAATTTGACCTAAACACTAACAGCGCTGAAACATAAAAACAGCAGCGGTCACTAAAGGACGGATTTGTGTAAAACCACCCTGTCACTAAGGGGTTAAAATAATTTTATTAAAATATCTTTAAAGTTTAATACGTTGTTATTCCAAAGTTTTATATTTGTAACACTTGAGTTTGTTAATCTTTTAAAAAAATTTTTTTTAAATCAAATGGGGGAAATTATCCGATTAGTCGATTAATCGAAAAAAATAATCGGTCAACTAATCGATTATGGCAATAATCGTTAGTTGCAGCCCTAGATGGATGGATGGATAGACAGACAGTGGGATGGATGTGCGGTCGGACTGGGATGGATGGATGGACAGACAGCGGGATGTATGTATGGATGGATGGATAGACCGATAAGGATGGATGGATAGACAGTGTGTCCTCTGTGACCCTCCCCAGCCCCATGTGTTCTCTCTATCACCCCCCCCAACCCACAGTGTGCAGTCTGTCACCTCTCTAGCACCCTCTTCTACCCTTCCCAGTGCAGCCCCTGTTACCTGCCTCTGTCCAGATCCAGCATGTGCAGGGTATCAGGGCAGCTCCTCGGCCTGGCTTCTCTCCTTCTGCCATCCACAGCCACGTGCTTGTGGTGGTGCTTTGTGAGGAAGGGGCAGGGCAGTGTGCTGGAAGCTCCCCAGATTCAGAGACAGGGGAAGCAGGGGGCAGCCATGATGGTGGGAGGGCAGCTCCCCCTCCTCTCCCCACCCCACGGCCATCACATGAAGGGGGGAGCTTGTGCAGGCTGGGGCAGAGTTCCTCTCTGCACCATGGCCTCATGATGTCTGGCCTGGAGGCTATCATTGGAGATGCCAGCAAGGACTAAACCCACCCAAATAGGCATGATTTCACCAGTACTGGTTGATATGATGACTAGTTTGCTTCCCCAGCCTGCGACCTAAGCGACCTCAATATGAAAATGGGTGTGTAGCATTTCTAATTAAAAATAATGAGTTATGTATACATTTGCTACATTAAAGTGCCATTTGTTCTTTATTAGATATCAATATATAACATGTGTGGGTACACCAAAAGAGAAAGAGAGAAATTACAATAAATGGTTAACAAACACAAAAAAATTGTCTCCAACCCCCCCCAAAAAAAAACAAAACGAGGCCATAAAGGATTTAATAACCTCCTCCAGTTTTCATTTATTTTCCCTAGGGGAGAGGTGGGCAAACTGCGGCCCGTGGGCCACATGCGGCCCGCAACAGAGTTTTTTGTGGCCCGCCAAGACAGTCCGGAAAACCCGCCTTGAACCGAGATTTCCTTCCCATGCGCGACCGAAAATTTGTCTTGTACTTTCCACTAGGACAGTGCAGACGTCCGTAGTGAGCCCCATCAGCTGGCTGGAGACAGGGGTGTTCTTCTACTCTCGAGGCGAGCGGCCACTGGCATGCAGCTTTGCCGCTCGCCTGGGATGGGAACCACCTGACCAGCGCACGATCTCGCGAGAATGCGGCTGGTCAGGTGGTTCCCATCCGCGGTGAGTGGCGAAGCTGCATGCCAGCGGCCGCTTGACTCGGGTGTAGAAGAACGCCGGTGGATGCGGAGCCTTGGGCCACAGCAGAGGAGGTGAGAGCTGAGGGCAAATATACCCATGTGAGCTGCCTGGGGGCAATAATATCCATGTGAGCAAGGGGGAAAATATATCCATGTGAGCTGGGGCCCAGGGCAATATATACCCATATGAGCTGGGGGCAATATATATCCATGTGAGCTGGGGGGCAATATATACCCATATGAGCTGGGAGCAATATATCCATGTGAACTGGGGGCAATATATATCCATGTGAGCTGTGGCAATATATACCCATATGAGCTGTGTCGGATATAATCTCTGCACGTGACTACAACACGTCATATATATTGGACTTCTCAGCCAAGTCTCCAATATGGCAGGGATTATTATTTCATAAGAAACCTATACGAGACACAAATATCAATCGTTTATATTTCCTAGAAATTCTCCTAAATTCTTTTAATTGTCTGTGTTTTGCTTTGAAGAATGCAACAATCAATAATCGGATAAAAATATATATATATTTATTACGTATACAAAAAAGTTTCAAATCTCATATCATAAACAAAAATTTATAAACCACAATCCATCAGCATATAAAAACTAGCTTCACAATATATTATCTCCTGTTAGTAACTGCATATATGATTAATATCATTTACCTTATCAGTTAGTAACTAATACACAAATGGTTAATAAACATTTCTGCTTAATAAAACATGCATTTCCCAGCAAACAATGTTTAACCAGCTAGATCTTATAGAGATATATATATATCTATACTGCATAGATCAACAAAAGATGAGCTAATTTAATGATAAGTAATAAAACTTAATTAGTGAATCCTCCCCTAATCTCGAGAATTAAATTTCTAATCTTTTGCTTTTTATTTCTAGTTATATAATTCCTTGCTCATTAATTTCAATCACAGTAATTTCCAAATTCAATATATATATATCTGTATCAATCCTACAGCAGTTTCTTTTAGGATAAATCCTTATGTCCACTTCTTCATATTTCTATCTGCAGACTAGAAATATTTAGACTTTTGGAGCTACCAAGAATCTGAGAAATCTCAGTCTATCTGTTGCAAAAATCTACAGATATATATATATATATTTACATTAATTCCTTAATTTAAATAGCTCTCATACATTACCTCTCCAATCTGGATTTTGATGAGTCTGCCTTGGAATTCCTTATGTAATATTGTTTTTGCAATATGTGAAGATTATCAATATCAGATAATCAATGCATGTGAGTTACAGATTTGGTGAGAGTCAGAGTGCATTGTCCTGGAATGGTCTGCTAGCGATGTGTGTTAGCCTCGGAGTGTCTCATGTCCTGGCATCTGCATGCATTGTGGTGTGTCTCTGAATGACTTGCAACCAACATTGCCGCTTCAATTATAGTCAATTTGACGTCGCTAGCAATATCCTTCATTACATCAAATATAATATTTGCTATCCGCTAGAGGGCAGTGTTGCTCTTCTCAATTAATTCCACCATTTCTTTTTAATATGTCTTATCTCGTGTCAAAGGTCAATCTGACTTAACAAAGACCCTCTCTCTCCCAATGTAGACATTTAGTCTCTACATATCAAAATTCGATTTATGTCCTCATTCCTTTCTAAGTTTTACTGAGTCTTTATCAGTTGAATTCTTTTCTAGTTAACTCAACAGAATCTATTCTTCAATAATTATACTAGTTACCACTTAAACGCTCTACAATATAAATTGGAGCGTCTATTTTCTACTGTAAATATAATAAAATATACCTTGATTATAAACATATATTTTGTGAATATATTTTACCTTACAAAGATATTAACTCTTATATTCCTATACCCAAAAGACAAAATATCTTTTTGTTTTAAAGACTTAAAACAGACCAATAAATTTAATTATAACAGATCTTAGCACTTAGCTTGGGCATTATATCACACAAAGACATTTAAAATTCCTTCATGTCTGGTAAAAAATATATAAGATCTCACCCAGCCATGAACTCTGAAAAAAAAATCTTGGTTCATTTCTAACTAGAGAAATTTGGAAAAAGAAAAAGACGGTCTTTAAAAACAAAATGGCTACATGCATCCATTTTAACTTTTTTCCCTTCCAATATACCTGACAGCTGGGGGCAATATATACCCATGTGAGCTGGCTGGGGGCAATATATACCCATGTGAGCTGGGGGCAATATACAGCCAGGTCCAGAAATATTGGGACATCAACACAATTCTAACATCTTTGGCTCTATACACCACCACAATGGAGTTGGAATGAAACAAACAAATTTAACTGCAGACTGTCAGCTTTAATTTGAGGGTATGTACATCCAACTCAGGTGAACAGTGTAGGACTTACAGCAGTTTGCAGATGTGCCTCCCACTTGTTAAGGGACCAAAGGTAATGGGACAGAATAATAATCATAAATCAAACTTTCCCTTCTTAATACTTGGTTGCAAATCCTTTGCAATCAATCACAGCCTGAAGTCTGGAACGCATAGACATCACCAGATGCTGGGTTTCATCCTTGGTGATGCTCTGCCAGGCCTCTACTGCAACTGTCTTCAGTTCCTGCTTGTTCTTGGGGCATTTTCCCTTCAGTTGTGTCTTCAGCAAGTGAAATGCATGCTCAATGGGATTCAGGTCATGTGATTGACTTGGCCATTGCATAACATTCCACTTCTGTCCCTTCAAAAACTCTTTGGTTGCTTTTGCAGTATGCTTTGGGTCTTTGTCCATCTGCACTGTGAAGCGCCGTCCAATGAGTTCTGCAGCATTTGGCTGAATGTGAGCAGATAATATTGCCCGAAACACTTCAGAATTCATCCTGCTGCTTTTGTCAGCAGTCACAGCATCAATAAATACAAGAGAACCAGTTCCATTGGCAGCCATACATGCCCACGCCATGACACTACCACCACCATGCTTCACTGATGAGGTGGTATGCTTAGGATCATGAGCAGTTACTTTCCTTCTCCATACTCTTCTCTTCCTATCACTCTGGTACAAGTTGATCTTGGTCTCATCTGTCCATAGGATCTTGTTCCAGAACTGTGAAGGCTTTGTTAGGTGTTGTTTGGCAAACTCTAATCTGGCCTTCCTGTTTTTGAGGCTCACCAATGGTTTACATCTTGTGGTGAACCCTCTGTATTCAGTCTGGTGAAGTCTTCTCTTGATTGTTGACTTTGACACACATACACCTACCTCCTGGAGAGTGTTTTGATCTGGCCAACTGTTGTGAAGGGTGTTTTCTTCATCAGGGAAAGAATTCTACAGTCATCCACCACAGTTGTTTTCCGTGGTCTCCCGGGTCTTTTGGTGTTGCTGACTTCTCCTGAGCTCCATCCTTTCTATGGAACCCCCCGCAACATCAGACTCTCTCCCCGTCTCTCCAGTCTTTCAAGACGTCTCTGAAAACACAATACTTCAGAGAAGTCTATCGGATTCCCCCGCTGTACATTCTTGTGCCATCTACTCACCCAGCCCACATGCACCCCGCTACTTCAGGTTCTCTATTTACCCTTACCTAATGCCACCCATCTCTTCTTAGATTGTAAGCTCTCAGAGTCCTCTCTTCTACTGCTCTGTGTGCTTAACTTGTATGTATATTTGTTATTGTCTGTTTCACCCATTGTACAGCGCTACAGAACTTGTTAGCGCTTTATAAAACTTGTAACTATAACTGTATGAAAACGAGAGAAATCTCAATGTATCCTTCCTGGTAAAATCCTTTTCAAATAAATAAATAAATAAATTCTGCACCATGGTAATATTGTACATTTTTACAAATACATATTTTAAAACTGAGTAAGTGTGATTTTAGTACCAATTTCTAGGTGCAGCAGTCATTTTTGAATCAAGGGTAACATCTATACATTTTATTTGAAAAGCTCCTTTATAAACATTATGTTTGGTCTATAGCTGCTTTTGTATTGGAACATATAAGTATTAAATAGGTGAACCGTACTAGAATATCACTTTAAAGTCACAAACTCTTTTCATAATTTTGACTTAAATGCATACATAGCCTTTCCATGAAATAAGCAAAAGACATGTGAAGGTCCTTAGCTTTTTAAATATTTAATATACTTAAGTGTTCAAGAGTTGCATAGAATTCAAACCCTTCTGTTTCTAAAATGATTTTAATTTATAGGACAGCCTCGTGAATTTAACATATGTTGGATTGATGTTTGATCGTTATCTCACGTTTTTAAAAAATGTCTTGTACAGCCAAATGAGCTGCCTAAATGCATTGGGTAACTCTAACATAACAATTAACTTAAAGATACACATAGTTCTCATCATTGCTTGTCCTGGTGTGTCTGCTCTGTAAAGATGGCATTTTAATTTTCTGTATGCTGGGTGCAAGATGATTAAAAGGGTTATAGGGAGGCTAAGTATGAAAACATTGAGTACTTGTTTAATGCATTAATCTTTCTATGTGAGAATTAAAGCCATGGATCACCATCATCTTTTTTTATTATTTCAAGTGTAGAATGACCAGAAGACTAATGTCCATTTTAAATGTTGCAGTTCCCTGCTGCATACAGACTGCAAGCTTCATGGTATCAGACATACATGCAGTAGGAAACATATGGCTGTTATTGGTTACTTTTCCCATATATTGATGTTTAACTTAATCAGATAAAGCTAAGTGTTGCTAATTAGTATATAGAATCATCATAGTCATGTAACATGTATAAGGTTGGCAAATTTGGGCATATGCTTTGTAAATTAAGTTGTCGAAATGGTTAATGGCAGTGAATGTAACATTATTTGTATGTTATATAGGGTACTTTCTGAAAGTAACCATTCCATGTTGGAGAGCTCTTTGGTCATATACCTGAATTATTTTCAGTTTTAGGGTCACTAAGATATTGGGATGATCGACAATTATTGTAACGTTGAATTTCAAAGCCGACGCCCCATTACCTCAGATGAGAAAAGTCTGCAAAACCTGTAAAAAGACAGTTTGCCTGACAGATAAAAATAGAAAATAGTGGGAGAGAGTCTGCGTGGCCATCTGCCTTATTTCTCCATGCTGCAAAGAGGGGAGAACAAGTGATTTAACCCCCTCCATTACCAGTAAGCACACATTAGACTTTCTATCATTGTGGCTGAGCTTTTAAATTGAGCAAATGCCATACTACAAGATGTCCTGGAAAACCTGTGAAAGCTGTTGACAACCTATCTGGTTAAATTCTTCAATTCTTGGTAACACAGAGAGAACATCAATATTGTAACAGATCTCTGTACTCCGACTGGGTCACATCTGTTAGTGCTGCTTCCTTGCTGGTTGCGGGGAGCTCATTAGAACTTACAGTCTGAAGGTAATGCTGCTGAACGGACTCTAGCAGCGTCCTATAATCCTTTTTAAGCTCCCACTCTTTAGCAACCAAAAAATCCAAATCGTGCTTTAGACGTGGCACGGGATCCAAAGTTCTGCCCTCTCTTCATGAATGTCCCCCAGGATGGGACACCCTGCTGTATAAACAGGCTGACATCCTCAAGGCTCTCCAATAGTAGTCCGGGGCTGCCAATGTCATAGCCCTCTGACGTCAATCCTCTGGCCTATGTAGTCTAGTAAGTAACTCAGCCACCCATTCCTCCTGTGACTGCTTTCCTAGCAATAATAGCATCAGCTCCAGCCCGACCTTGGCTCGTTCCCTTGGAGTTCGGAGCTATCTGACATGGTATGTTTTCTCCTACTGGAGAGCTGCCTCCCAGAGCCCTATGCGGATCCAGTCCCTCAGTTCCAAGCATTTCTCCACAGAAACCGGTCTGTTGAGTCTGCTGAGTGCATCCTACAGTATTTCTCGGAAATCAAATGCCATAGCTGATTTAGCCCAGATAAAAGGAAGCAAATACTAACGCTGCCACCAATGTAACATATCTGTATCCCGAATGGGTCACATATGTTAATGTTGCTTGCATGACATAATGTAACAGATCTTCATACCCCGACTGGGTCACATCTGTTAATACTGCTTCCATGACGGACCCCTGTTCTCCTACCAACAGTCTTTTGTGCCCTTCTTCAGTCTTTAGGCGAAACTTAAGGACGGGTACACACAATGATGGCATACCCCAGAAATGAGGCACCACGCAGATCTGGAGGTTTTTAGAACAGTCAGCAACAACTTGCCTCAGTGTTTAATGAAATATTATGTACAGTGCCAGGCGGAGCCTGACAGCTAATGGAAACTGACACCCTGGCCTCCCACTGCACCTCATCATAATTCCTCCCTTATAATTCTACTGTTAAGGCTCTGATGTTTCCTGGTCCTTCTGCTGCTCGCCGTCTGACATAATTAGACCAGGGTCAGATAATGGGATTAGCATTGCTCAAAATGTATCAAGTAAAACAGAACAATATCCATTCTAACCTTTAACAGATAAACACATTCCAGATAGATGGAGTTGGAACAGACTAAGGTGACCAACACAGTAACCTATCAGCAGATAATAACAAATACACATAGACAATAAAGATAGACAAATACAGTATTCATACATAACACAGATTACACAAACCGTGTAGGATGTGTAATTTGCTGATTAGAAGTGAGATGGGAACGGAGTTAAATTGGGTTTAGGTTTGGAAAGGTAGAGGTGAGATGGAGGGAACTCATATCAGCACTGTCTTCAATTTTCATTGTTCTATGTTTTATATTTTTAAATATGGAGGATATTGTAAACTGTGGCCTATAATAAACATTATTCCACAGAACAAAGTTGTTGCGTGATCATTGCTTAGTATGTTTCCTTTGGCTCCTTGCGTGCGGATGGTCATCAGTGGGCAACTCAATAGTTCCTATTCCAGCACAAGAGTGAGGTCGCGCAGAGCTCGTGCCCCGGAAGCAGAAGCCTCATGGAGTCCTGTGGACTCCAGGTGGTGATACTTGCGGTAGTGTGGAAGGTTAGTGCTGCGTTCTGGGGCGAGGTGCTGAGATAGTATCTTCCCCGGAATAATATGTTAACATGGAGATGGTAAACTGCTTACCATCTCCATGTTAGCATCAACATTGGAATATTGTAGTAGGTTAAAAGAAGGTATGTCTACTCTTGGCACTTAACAATATACAGAGACAGGGAAAAGAGTGTTGCAGCTCACACAAAATAATTGGTACATGTTCTGTTCCCACGGTAGCTTTGTAGAAACAGGCAGCTTTAACTCAGATGAAAGGCATACATAATCAAAACTTACAGTCATTGAAAAGATTCATCTAGATCATTAATATTCTGTCCCTTTATACAGTGTGAAAAGAAGGTAATTTCACTCCCATGTAGAGAGAGATAGGTGTCACACAGTCACACTACAGCGTGCTCCCTAACGTGTTGACTTCCTGATGTTCAAGGCTTTTCTTCAGCATGCAAAGCGTCTCAGCACCAATCAGACACATAGATCTGATCACATCATAAACTACAATTCCCAGAAGACATTTCCCTTAAGGGGACAGTTCCCAATTCCTATAATGCTATCTCTTAAGGAGACAGTTACAATTACTGACTATTCTCAGGCTGCTCTAGTCGGTACACTCCCCGCCTGGAATCATAAATTCCACTACTTACTAACTGTTAACTGAGATAAACAAAGACATAGCATCAAACCGTGCAAACAATGAGGTATATAGAAAGCATACAAAGCTTGAGGTTCAATCTTCCAGTTCGGTCTTCTTCAGCAGCAGTACCAGATCAGTAATTAGCCTGGTGTAAAGCTTCTTGGCGATGGTCTGCTGGTCGCTACCTGACTCTTTCGGCTTCATGATCTGCACTTTGACCTGGCAGACTAGTCTATCGTCGCTAGTTAAAACTTGGTGCACAAGTCCCATGGGCCATGAATTACGGTGCGCTTCTTTATCTTTTAAAAGGAGAAGGTCTCCATCTCCGTCTTCGTTCTTTGTTCTGCCATTTGTGACGTTCCTGTAGGGTAGGCAAGTACTCTTGCTTCCAGCGCTTCCAGAAGGTATTGACAAGCAATTGCACTTGACTCCATTGTTGCCTATACATGTCCTTGGGAACGAAGTTCCCTACTGGAGCCGGCCAGTCACCTGTTTTGTAAGTTAGCAAGGTGGCTGAGGTGAGAATACTTGGATTCTCGGGTCTGTAGAAACTGGGCCCAAAGGTCAGGGCGTTGATGACAGCTGCTACCTCTGCCATGAGGGTGGTAAGGGTTTCATGGGTCAGCGTGTGTATCTTCAACAACATAGAATCCAGGATTTCACAGGCTATCCCAATCATTCGAGCCCATGATCCTCCCATATTGGATGCATGGGGAGGATTAAATGTCCATTCACAATCATGGGCCTTTAGGTATTTGTGGAATGCTGAATCCGCGCAAATGCCTTTATCCATCTGCAACTCCTTGCATGCACCTACAAAGTTCGTTCCGTGGTCGGATCTAAACACCTTGACTAGGCCCCTGTGGGCTTGGAACCTTCTTAGAGCGTTGATAAAGGAGGAGCTGTCCATGGATTCAATGACTTCTATGTGGACGGCTCTAATGCAGAGACACGTGAAAAGGACGGGCCAACGTTTGCTGTCAGGTTGACCACCTCTGGTCCGTCGGGTAGACACAGACCACGGGCCGAAGACGTCTACTCCTACGTTGGTAAAAGGCGGTACGGTTGGCAATATTTTGGTCTCCTTGACTATCGTCGACAAGATGGTGGCTCGGACCACTGGTTTCTCATCCACAGTGGTTAATTCACTCAGTACTTGAGGTCGGACATCAGCATCTTGATCTGGATTTATAAGGTCATGGTGTTCCGGTCTCGGTAGTGTTGGTGTCTTGATGGGTCAAGAACTCAGGACCCTTTACCCAGGTTGACTCTGTCATCTTGGACACAGGGATGGGCCGTGTAGCATGATCCGCTGGGTTCTGGTCTCTCGGCACATGTCGCCACTGTTCCGGTTCTGAAGTTTTTTTTAGACATAAAAGCACCTGCTTTGGTTGTGAATGTAACGCAGCACCACCTTGCTGTCTTTGTAAAAGGTGGTGGTTTGTAGCTCAAGGTCTATAGACTTCTTTATCAGGTCAGCGAGCTCCACGGTGTAACGGGCGGGGTATCGCCCACCAAGGAGTAGCGGAGTTCAGATCCTTAAGGGCTGAGAAATCTTCTTGATGTTTAAACACTGATTAAATCTCCCAGAATCAGACACTTGTGGCAACAAAGTAGAACCATAAACAGAGTTGCTAATAAGTACTAATGGTCGAGACCAATAGACTTCCCTAGAGCACTTACAGAGAAACACAGATCACTTAGACAGTTGGTGAATTGAGAGGACTGCACGGCAGTCAGGATATAGGTATCTTTAACGTTTGCTGATAATCAGATGGTAGGAACCTACACATACACTTCGGGGTCTGTTGTACAAACAAGAATGAATATTGTTGAGGGTAAGCGCGCACTGACAATCAGCATCAAATAAACATGACTTAGCAATCGCGGATTGAAATAATATATGTGGCTGGCGAACGTGAATCCTTGGTTGGGTATAGGCACTTAGCGAGGACACGGACAAGACCCATAGATGAGTAGGAACACTTCTCCAGTAGCGTGTAAACACCCCAGCGGCAACCATGAGGTTAACCACCAAAACACCACACAGACAATCAGAATCAATCAGCAGAGAATAGTCAGAAATCAGGCCGGATCAAATAACAGGAGCAGGGATCGAAGACGAAAACCGGGTTGGCAACAGAAAGGCAATCTAAATCAATATGCAGTGATGCGGGAATCAGACTCCATGACAGGGCGACGAGGCAACTCCTTGCGCCCTGTTTTAAACCCGGCGGCTCCTCGTGACCATGCTGGGCCCCGCCTCCTCGGACGCCGCTCGGCCATTCCCCAGTGCTGGCACTCGGCCAGCTCCTGGCACAGAACCTTGCCCAGACCCCCCAGGCAGCGCAGCGGGGACTGAGGACATGACACACGGCCAATACGGCGCCACAGACTTCTAACCTTGGTACGGTGTGACCTTGTTGTGGTGCTAGCTTCGTCTTTCCCATGATGAAACCAACGTGAATGTTGTTCTCCCCGCCGTAGACTTTGATGTATTCTACAGCTGTTATTGCCTTAGTCGACGCATCTGAAAAGACGTGCAGCTCTTTTTTCAGTGCAGCTGCGGGCGAAATGAGAAAGTATGTGCGCTGAACACTAACATTGGAGACACCTCAGGGAGGCACGCCATTTCTCCCATTCATGCTTCTGGTCTGGTGGAAGTGGCTCATCCCAAACTTTGATGTTATGGGAGAGCGCACGTAGAAGGAGCCTCCCTTGGATCATTACAGGTACGGCAAACCTTAGAGGGTCGAACAGGCTAAAGAGGCGAGAGAGAGCTTGCTCATGGTTGGTTGCTTGGCAGGTGCTGCCTGGGTATGCAAAAGGGTAATGGGTCTACCCAGCTCCCGGTGGCGTCCTGTTTGAGCTCTTTATCCCTGAGCTGCAAAAAGTCTTTATCCTCCATTGACCAGGCTAGGTCAGGGATGGCGAATCTTTTTGAGCCCGAGTGCCCAAACTGGATCGCTGAACCAACTTATGTGTCTCAAAGTGCCAACCCTGCAATTAGACCTGAATACTGAAATACTGATTTATTTTAGAAAAACACTTCATACGACTGTCTGAACTAATTATGTGCTTAAGTCTTAGAAGAAAAATACAGTATAAGAAGATGGAAATATTGCCCCAGCTCACACATGGATATATATATATATGTCAAAAATAGGACGCACTCCAGGGCTTAGGTGAAAAAAAGTTAAAATCGATGATTTATTCAAGGTGCATTTAAAAATGTGTGCCCATTGGCACTCGCCGACGTTTCGGCCCTCACAGGAGCCTTTATCAAGGTGATGAACATGGGCAGCAATAGCATATTTATACAAAATATTAGAAGCATCACAATCCTACTCACCGCACTTGTAGCGTGCCGCCGGGCGAAGCGCCGGTTCCCCGAGGGGCGTGGCGTCCGAAGCCGGTCGGGCGCACGAGTCTGTGACGTGATCTGTTTGCGCCGGGTGCAAGCTCCCTGGATGGTAACCAGGGAGACGCATCTCGGCGAGCGAAAACTTTAAAAACAAGGAGTATCTTAAACAGAGAGGCGAGCTAAAAAATAAGAAAATAACATAAGAACCAGATCTAGTAGCTAAAAAAACAACTATGGATATGAAGAGGGCATTGTGATGCCCCCATAATAACATAATGGTGGCATGTGGACTCGCTCTTCTAGAATGGAAGATAAATGGAATATATTACATATATGAAATGGAGACCTAATATAGATCAAGGGTCAGTGAAAAATATTGAGTGTTCAATGTGAAATAAAAATCTGAATATGGTCCGCAATAATGTAATATACTGTTAAATACTGTTATATATATACATATATATATACAGTTGTGTTCAAAATTATTCAACCCCCACTGAAATTGAGTGTTTTGGCCAGTTTGACATTGATTTTGATCATTCAGTCATCTTGCTTACAATTAAGGCTAGGGTCAGACGAACGCATTTTCGCGTTGTCTGTGAAAAAGTGCGTTCGAACGAATGGACGCATTTTTTCACGGAGTACGCGATAGCGGTCATACGATGCGCATTTGCATCCGTGATTTTGTACGGATCATCAATAAAACACTTTGTGCATCTGGACGTTATGTTGGCCGGACATTAGCAGTGTCTGACGTCTCCAATTCACGCACACACGCCGCTAGCGGGCGCAGCGCACTCTGTACGTCAGTACTAGCAGTTTAACGTTCTCGAAAAAATGCGTTCGTTTTCCACTTGCGTTGCGCAGCCGGACTTTTGTGCGACCGTACTTCGTATATTGGCCGTCATTGCCTGGCACTTGCTGCTAGTGCGGCCGTGATTAAGTGCGCCTGCACGCACGTTCGCACTGCTCTCGTCTGACCCTAGCCTAAATCAAAGAGGCACGTGTAGGTCGGACAAATATGACATAAAATTTATAATGAAATAACCACAAATGTCTTTTCTGTGCTCACATTTATCAGTTTTATTCAACCCCCAAGTGACATTCAATCTTAGTACAACATCCTTTTACAGTTATAACAGCTTTTAAACTTGAAGCATAGCTTGACACAAGTGTCTTGCAGCGATCTACGGGTATCTTCGCCCATTCGTCATGGGCAAAAGCCTCCAGTTCAGTCACATTCTTAGGCTTGCGCACTGCAACTGCTTTCTTTAAGTCCCACCAGAGGTTCTCAATCGGATTTAAGTCAGGTGACTGCGATTGCCACTCCAAAATGTTCCAGCCTTTAATCTGCAACCATGCTCTAGTGGACTTGGAGGTATGCTTGGGATCATTGTCCTGTTGAAAGGTCCAACGTCTCCCAAGCCTCAGGTTTGTGACGGACTGCATCACATTGTCATCCAATATCTCCTGGTACTGAAGAGAATTCATGGTACCTTGCACACGCTGAAGCTTCCCTGTACCTGCAGAAGCAAAACAGCCCCAAAGCATGATTGACCCCGCCATGCTTCACAGTAGGCAAGGTGTTCTTTTCTTCATAGGCCTTGTTCTTCCTCCTCCAAACATAGCGTTGATCCATGGGCCCAAACAGTTCTAATTTTGTTTCATCAGTCCACAGAACACTATCCCAAAACTTCTGTGGTTTGTCCACATGACTTTTGGCATACTGCAGTCGACTCTTCTTATTCTTTGGAGACAGCAAGGGGGTGCGCCTGGGAGTTTTGGCATGGAGGCCTTCATTACGCAGTGTGCGCCGTATTTTGAGCTGAAACTTCAGTACCCACATCTGACAAATCTTTTCTCAGTTCCTCAGCAGTCACACGGGGACTTTTCTCCACTCTATGCTTCAGGTAGCGCACAGCAGTCGAAGTCCGCATCTTCTTTCTGCCACGACCAGGTAGCGTTCAACAGTGCCCTTTGCCTTGAATTTGCGAATGATGCTTCCTATGGTCTCTCTTGGTATGTTTAACATCTTTGCAATCTTCTTATAGCCATTGCCCTTCCTGTGAAGAGTAATCACCTCTTCTCTTGTCTTCCTGGACCATTCTCTTGACTTCACCATGTTTGTAACCACACCAGTAAATGTCTAGAAGGAGCTGAGTATCACAGTGATTTTAAAGCTGCCTAATTGGTGCTTATTATGCTTTATTGCTGCTCCGTGACATCCACAGGTGTTTTCAATACCTGATTGGAAACACTTGAATGAACCTCTGTTCTTCAGAGTGGTAGTCTTTAAGGGGTTGAATAATTGTGTCAATGAAGAATTCACAAAAGAAACATTTACTACTGTATTACAAAACCAATTGATGTCATTTTAGTTGCATATGGTTCTTTAAAAAGTCCTTGTAGGATTTCATTCTGAATACAATTACAAATGTACACTAAATTCCCTAAAACCCTTTACAGCATTGGGGGTTGAATAATTTTGAACACAACTGTATATGTATATATATATATATATATATTGGCCCCCAGCTCACACATGGATATATATATATTGGCCCCCAGCTCACATGGATATATATTGGCCCCCAGCTTACATGGATATATATTGGCCCCCAGCTCACATGGATACAGTCAGGACCAGAAATATTGGGACATCTACACAATTCTAACATCTTTGACTCTATACACCACCACAATGGAGTTGGAATGAAACAAACACAATGTGCTTTAACTGCAGACTGTCAGTTTTAATTTGAGGGTATGTACATCCAACTCAGGTGAACGGTGTAGGACTTGTGGGAGGCACATCTGCAAACTGCTGTGCCTCCCACTTGTTAAGGGACCAAAAGGTAATGGGACAGAATAATAATCATAAATCAAACTTTCTCTACTTAATTCTTGGTTGCAAATCCTTTGCAGTCAATCACAGCCTGAAGTCTGGAACGCATACACATCACCAGACGCTGGGTTTCATCCCTGGTGATGCTCTGCCAGGCCTCTACTGCAACGGTCTTCAGTTCCTGTTTGTTCTTGGGGCATTTTCCCTTCAGTTTTGTCTTCAGCAAGTGAAATGCATGCTCAATGGGATTCAGGTCAGGTGATTGACTTGGCCATTGTATAACATTCCACTTCTGTCCCTTCAAAAACTCTTTGGTTGCTTATGCAGTATGCTTTGGGTCATTGTCCATCTGCACTGTGAAGCGCCGTCCCATGGGTTCTGCAGCATTTGGCTGATGGTGAGCAGATAATATTGCCCGAAACACTTCAGAATTCATCCTGCTGCTTTTGTCAGCAGTCACAGCATCAATAAATACAAGAGAACCAGTTCCATTGGCAGCCATACATGCCCACGCCATGACACTACCACCACCATGCTTCACTGATGAGGTGGTATGCTTAGGATCATGAGCAGTTCCTTTCCTTTTCCATACTCTTCTCTTCACATCACTCTGGTACAAGTTGATCTTGGTCTCATCTGTCCATAGGATCTTGTTCCAGAACTGTGAAGGCTTTGTTAGGTGTTGTGTGGCAAACTCTAATCTGGCCTAACTGTTTTTGAGGCTCACCAATGGTTTACATCTTGTGGTGAACCCTCTGTATTCACTCAGGTGTATGTGTGTCAAAGTCAACAATCAAGAGAAGACTTCACCAACCTCCTGGAGAGTGTTCTTGATCTGGCCAACTGTTGTGAAGGGTGTTTTCTTCACCAGGGAAAGAATTCTTCGGTCATCCACCAGTTGTTTTCCGTGGTCTCCCGGGTCTTTTGGTGTTGCTGAGCTCACTGGTGCGTTCCTTCTTTTTGAGAATGTTCCAAACAGTTGTTTTGGCCACACCTAATGTTCTTGCTATCTCTCTGATGGGTTTGTTTTGTTTCTT
This sequence comes from Leptobrachium leishanense, assembly GCA_009667805.1. Lineage (NCBI taxonomy): Eukaryota > Metazoa > Chordata > Amphibia > Anura > Megophryidae > Leptobrachium > Leptobrachium leishanense. The sequence continues at coordinate 249,540,235 of CM019065.1, forward strand.
CAGCCTAATGATGGCTTGCTTCACTGATAGTGACAGCTCTTTGGATCTCATCTTGAGAGTTGACAGCAACAGATTCCAAATGCAAATAGCACACTTGAAATTAACTCTGGGCCTTTTATCTGCACATTGTAATTGGGGTAATGAGAGAATATCACACACCTGGCCATGGAACAGCTGGGAAGCCAATTGTCCCATTACCTTTGGTCCCTTAACAAGTGGGAGGCACATCTGCAAACTGCTGTAAGTCCTACACTGTTCACCTGAGTTGGATGTACATACCCTCAAATTAAAGCTGACAGTCTGCAGTTAAACCACATTGTGTTTGTTTCATTCCAACTCCATTGTGGTGGTGTATAGAGCCAAAGATGTTAGAATTGTGTTGATGTCCCAATATTTCTGGTCCTGACTGTATATTGGCCCCCCAACTCACATGGTCCCGTCTGCTAGGCGTCTCCGAGTGTGCTTCTTCCTCCCAGCAGCCGCCGGCAAAGAATGTAGCCTGGCCTCTTGTTGGGAACCACACACAAGCCGCTGTCTCGCAAGATTGCGGAGTTAACTAGTGGATCTCAACGAGCTTCCGGGCAACATCCTTTCCCAGCGGCCGCAGGGAGGAAGAAGATTCTATGCAGAATCCAGTGACTTTCCTCCCCGCCGTGCACGGGGAACCAGTGCACGTTGATAGTGAATGGTGTGTCGTCAATTTGGACGTTAAAGAGTAATTGCTTTGTCCGTCCAGCATCACGTACATCTTCTTCAGGGCGTCTGGCTGGGTAGACGTTGGTTAGGTAGATCACATGGCATAAGCGGGGGAATGCTGAGCCACCACATAGTGTTGTGCAGTTGATAGTCGCTGTTACCTCTGGGTTCGCTTCGGTGTCGTCTTGAGACTCCTTCGTCGAAAGTGGGGTAGGAGTTGCCCATTGTGTTGGCTCAGTCTGGATGCAGTGCGCCTGGGTGTCTGTCACTTTTGCATAAGTGGCATTGCACCATAGCCGTGCAAGCTTTGGCCATGTGCTCTGTAGACTCACAACACTTGTAGCAAACTCTGTACTCCCTGAGCAAAGCTTTCCTTTCTTCTATGGACTTCTTTCCAAAGTCTCTGCACTTGTTCAGATGGTGCAGGGACTTGTGGAGTGGACAGAAAGAGTCTTTATTTGTTCCTAGTGTTTCATATGGCGTTCTCTTCGATAGATGCTCATCTGACTTTCTTGTGGGCGAGGTGGCGACTTGTGGTTTGTGCACAGACACAAAGGTCCTTTCCCTTGCAGTTTGTGTTGTTCTCTTGGTGAAGTTAGAGTTATAGTTGGCCTTTCTGGTGGTAGGGAACTGTTTCTCTGAAGCCATCGTTTGGTAGGCAACAAATTCTTGAAGAGCGGCGAAGGGAGGGTCTCTGTCTAGGTTGCGCTCTCTAAAGTCATCTGATTGTTGGTAATTTTCTAACGATAGGTCTCTGTGTTCTGTGCTGGTTGAGACATGTCAGTCCTGTTAGGTTAGGATCTTCTTTGGCTGCCCACAACTGCGTAAGAAGGATAGAGAAGTCCCATAACCTGTCAGGTTCATTTATGTGGATGGCCGGGAAATCGTTGACATGCTCTAACAGCGAGGATTCCGTCAACATGGATGTACCATACCGTTGATCGAGCATTTCCCAGGCTTGTTTAAGGGCGATGACTGGGTCACCGAGATGAGATGAATGGATATCTTTCACTACTCCCAAGCCATCAGATGTATGATCTCCTCGATAGGCCATAACCTTTAGTCACGAATGGTATGTAAAAATGATGTGCTTCCATAGTAAATAGTCTCTGCCTGGCTTGTCAGAAAACGTCTGTACCCCTCTTGAAGCAGTGTGAGGATTCATATGCTGCATTAATTATACCATAGAGTGTTGCCCCGCAGTGTGCGGATTCATATGCTGCATTAATTATACTGTAGAGTGCTGCACCGCAGTGGCCAGAATCAGATTCACATGCTGCATGAATTATTTTTTTTTTTCCGTTTTAAATAATTTATTTTGTTCTGGGGTTTTTTTGTTCAGCTTTTTTCCGTTTTAAAACATTTTGTTCTGGTTTTTAAATTTTTATTTTTAAAGTCATAGGTCATTTGGGTCAGTATTTTTTGCGTTTTTTTAAATCGTTTTGTTCATTTATTTTCCTTTCATACCACTTTAATATGATTAAATAAAGTTGTGCAATGCATATTCATAAGAAAAAAAGGATCTTTCATAAAAAAAAGATAGAATCGGCAGAATTACCATATCGACCGAAATATCGGAGCATGCGAAATACCATTAGTTTAAGTCAAAACGAATAGACACTTTTAAACGAAGAGAACAGACGATCTCAAAAGACCGAAAATTTCCGATATCACAAAAAAAGTCGATACGAAAAAACGAGCTGAAACGAAAATTTTAAAAACCTGAACGAGCCGAAACAAATCGAAAATAAAAATCTGTGCACATCCCTAGCTGTAGTCATTGATCACATGATTCTGCGGAGTCCGTTAGCTGCAGCTGGAATCCCCCCCAAAATAAAATGCTCTCCTCTCGTCCTGGGGCAAGAACAGCGGCCCGAACTACCGCTGCTGGCCGCCGGGAGCTGAGTGAGAATGGGAAAAAAGTGTGCGGTCTCCCTCTGCGATCACTCCGCCGACCTGCAGGATCTTGCGAGAGGCAAGATCTTGCCGGTCATGTGATCCGGCAGGAGAAGCTTCCATGGAGTCCTATGGAAGCCACGGAGGAGATGCTTGCGACAGCGTTTAGAGCTGCCCCGAGCATCCTAGAGCCTAGCGGCCACTATGGGGCAGGTTGCTGGACACATACTCTACAGGTAAAATGGGGATGCTAAGAGGAGATTAGCAGACACTAATTTTCCCACTTTGTGTCCCCGTTTTAGCTGTAGGGAGGTGAAAGCCCCCCAGCGCAACGGAACTTGTTGGCGCTTTGTAAATAACTGTAACTGCTGTGCTGCCCCTTTTGCACAGTCAGCAGCATTTCTAGCTAGTAAGCACTTACTTGATTTTGGTGCAAGGAGTGGAAAACAAGATCACTGCTCGTTTCTCACACCCTCCATCGTGCCTGCTACTTTCTGGGTAATCTTTCGCTTTCTGCTTCCTCTGTGTATTGCCGCCATGTGCCAATGAGAGCATTTTGCCTAATGAGCAAATGTTTACTGCATCTGTCCTTTTAGAAAATTAATGGCTGTGAGGTGGCAGGACCCTACTCAAGAGACAGAGCATATGTAAAATGCGCTCAGACAGGATAGAGACCCAAAACATCAATTTCTGACACAATCAGTTGCTATTATGCTGCTGCTATCAGCCAAGGGTGGAGGGAGAACCTTAGCAGTTTATTTTGTACTTGCCGACTGCCCCCTGGAAAAAAATACTAGTCTTGAGATTACTGGCAAATTATTCTATTATGCAATGATAATAAAGCATATGCTCCAGGCATTGTATATGACAGACACCCTTGTCCCTGTCTCCCAGCACTGTAGTGCACTATAACTACAGAAGTTGTGAAAAAAAAAAAATCAGTTACACCCATAATTCAAATGTTATGGTTATAATATTATTACAAGCACTAGGTCAACTCTTCCTTGATTAATTCTGTGGGGGCATGCCTTGTTAAACTAATAAATGATCAGGACACATTAAAGAACCCAGCGATGCAGACTAAGCTTAGAACGAGTCCACGTATGTGTAGTACACGCAATGTTTGGACTTTTCACCTTAGAGGGAACTCCGTACTCACCAGTGACAGTGTAGCACAGTTCTGCAATATTTTCATTCAATGTTTCACTGCGGTCTGTATTCGGAAGAGGGATGTCTTTTTAGTTTTCTTTTGTGCCCTAAGTGCTTCTTTTGTTGGTGGAACATGATATCAAATGGAGATTTTCAAACCTGGCTCTATTGTGCTTTGTGGATGTTCATCCAGCCGCGTCTCTACTCCCTGCAGTACTTTTCTTAAAAACGGCATCTGCGGTCTCAGTGAAGACAGAAAAATAAGAACGAAAGCCTCATATTCAGTGTACCACGAAGAAATTGCATTAAAAAGGTGCAAATATGTTTGTGCGTCATAGTACTTTCATCTCAATAAATTGTTCTTCATTAACCCCTTTGTTCCCAAAGTCGAGTTAACTCGATTTTGCATTGTCATACATTGAAAGCACTCATTAGCAGATCAAAACCCCATTTTCACACCTTTTAAAACAAGGTTAGTGTGTCTCCTGTGGAAAAAATGAAATACTTTGTTTTATCTACTGTATCTCCAATCACCCTGGATGGTGATAAAACAAGCTGTAAATAGAAGCCCTAAACCTCAGTGACAGGTATGTGACAGCTAGAAGGTTATGTTTGGTATCACTGGAAAGGCCTTATCCTGGCCTTTCCAATGATATCAAACATGACTAGATTTGGTGGAAAGCAAAAAAGTGCCTTTTTTTAAAAACAAAAATGGCTGTGGGGTATAATAAAATAGGACTTCAAATCATATTTAAACGTGATGAGCATAAAACGGTCAAAATGAGCTCAACACACAGAGGTGAAATGGCTCAGTAGTGAAGGGGTTAAAAAGCAAAAACATGTAGACTAGATGGGCCGAAAGGTTCTTATCTGCTGACATTTTCTATGTTTCTATGTAAAAATTGGGTATTTCTCAACTCAGAATAAAATTTCGAAACTAGTTAGCTGGGGCAGTTGTAGATTTTGGGGATTTAAGGTCAAAAAATTTGTTTTTACCATTTGTTCATAATATTTCATATTTTTTTATAGTAAGTTATATGATATGATGGAAATAATGGTATCTTTAAAAAGTCCATTTAAGAGCAAGAAAAACGGTATATAATATGTGTGGGTTTCATAAACGAGTAAGCGGAAAATTAGACCTAAACACAAACAGCGTAGAAATGTAAAAACAGTAGTGGGTACTTTCAGACTGACAATGGTAAAATCGCCCGGTCACTATGGGGTTAAAAATGAGCATATTTACATTATTTAAATTTTTTAACTGTTTCTGAACAACAATCTCTGGGCAAAATGTCTATTTTTACAGGTAATTAATTATTATCTTCATATCTCTTGGTTCAAATAAATGTTATGAGAATTTTGGTGCTGGCCGCCGCAAATGCGCTGCGTCTGACATCTCATCACTCACACAGAAAGCTACACGGACGTGGCACATTCTGCGTGTCCGTCTAGCGGTTTTACGTTCTTGCCTAACTTGCGTCCGTTTGCCATGTTTGTTGTGCTCATGATTCTATGCTACGACGGACGTTTAACTGTGCGGCAACATAGACGTGATCACTGTGTTCGTCTGATGCCGGCTAAAGGTGTTGAAAACAAACACATGGGAAAATCATTCTGAATAATTTTTTTTAATTATGTGTTTTTTCAATTTGTATCAATATATTCACGTTGGTTTGCAAGATGTCTCGTGTTCTTTGCCAATTATAGACTTGTATGTTGTGCTGGCTTATCTTATTTTTGAACATGGAATTGTTAGTGTTACGTATGTGATGTTTCCCCTTTTACCCCTTTTTATTTATCCCTATTTCTTTGAAAATGATTACATTTCTTAGATATCAAAAACAATAAAACTAAATAAACGAGCAGCAATATAAAAAGGCAAAGGCACTTTAAATAATTTACTATGGAAATGATTGAGCTGGCAGATGTGTTCTTCCCCATGATTCCTTCTGTTCCAGCAAGTCTTGTCAATTTGTTTTAAAATTGACCAGAGGTCATATGGCTAAATTGTATGAAGAGCTCTCTTGGGATGTGATGGGAATTTATGTGAAAAGTAAGAAGATAGCATGGAATGCTAAAATGTCGTGATATTTAACCTCCGTAAATAATAATTATTTAACAAAGGTGTGCATGAGGCTGTGTGAGGCAAATACAGATATGAGAACACCTGAATGGCAGAGATGGCAGTTTCCTGCTCTATCAAAGAGTTTCAGTAATAAGGATTCATGGACCTGTAGCTGCTACTCTCACCACTTGCATCTTCCCCGCCACTCCTTTCATATTGCTATTCCATCTATATAATACTGTGTCTTCCTGGTCTTTGTGTAATGTCTAAAATAAAAGTTAATAAAATTAATAAATAACAATAAATAAAAATCAAGGTCCTGGCCTTTCCAATGAAACCAAAGATGACCAGATAATCTAAAAAATAATTAAAATATATAATTTTTTTCTGCAAACATTTTTAATGTCATTGGCCTTTCCATGATACCAAACATGACCAGGTAATGTGTAATAAATAAATAAAAATATTTCCTTTTTTTTCTTCTTCAAAGCTGCAGTATTGTTCACTTTTTGATACTAAAGTGAATAATATTGCCGCACAACCTCACCTTCTCATTTCCCACAGCAGCAGAAAGTGTGGAGGTGATAGAGCAATGCGTTATTACGCATTGTTTCATCAAAAACGTAATCCGCTGCAACGAGCACAAGGGGTCCTTTGGACCCCTGCATCACCATTCTGTACTCCCCACAAGGTCAAGTTAAGTGTCACCTGGAAAGGATAGAGTTTGGCCTTTCCGATGATACCAAACATGACCATATAATGTGTAAAAATAAAAAAGATTTAAAATAATAAATTGCAAAACTTTTTCACTTATAAAGCAAACAATATTGATGCACTAATTCACCTAATTTCCCACACTGCGAGAAAATTTTAAAGTGGCATAATGTGTTCCCATGCATTATTTCATCTAAAATATGTGCTAAGGGAGGACTTGCTGCCGGATACCTTTCTATGCCTCTGCCCCCCTGCATCACTGAATTTTAAACTACACAAAGTCATGTGAGGTGTCATTGTAAAGGCTAGAGTCTGGCCTTTCCAACGATATGAAACATGACCCTTTATTGTGTAAAAATACAAAAAGTAAATGCAAAATTTGTACTAATACTTTTAATTTCATTAAACACCCCTCACTCATCATCTCATTAAACCCCCCACTCATTATCTCATTAAACCCCCACTCATCTCCTCATTAAACACCCCCTCTCATCTCCTCATAAAACACCCCCACTCATCTCCTCATTAAACACCCCCACTCATCTCCTTAACCCCCCACTCTAAATTTCATTAAAGCACCCCCCCCCCGGTTTGAGCCCGGGGGCTGGGTCTTGTCTGCCACCTCTCTGCTCTGCGCGGCATCTGCATCACATGGAGCGCTGGGAGGAAGTGACGTTATTTGATTACGTCCTCCCAGCGCACAGTAGCAGGCTGTCGCTGCAGCAATGAGAAGGCTAAAGGAGGCAGCGGTCAGCGGCCGGTGATTCAGTCACCGGACAGCGTGTCCTGCGGGGTGGCAGGTCAGTGACCTGCGGGTCCCACCGAGCAGTGGGGTGGCCGCCCCCTGGAAGTTGCCGCCCTTGGCCTAGGCCAAGATACACCGCTGGATGGCACAGCGTTTTTACACATTGGTCCAATTAAAACACAAGCCGCTTCACCGCTGAGAGGACAGCGGAGGTTCTTTGGAACCCTTGTATTTCCAATCTTTACACCACACAAAGTCACGGTAGGTGTCATTGGACAGGTCAGAGTCTGGCCTTTCTAATGATATCAAACATGGTTAAATGTTAGGTAAAAGGAAAAAAAAAACACAAAACATACATAAAATATTTTTAGTTCCAAAGCAATTTATGCTGGTGGCTCCAGATTAGGTGACATATGCTGCACCAGGGACTTTGAATGTCTGCTAGATGCATCTCTTCTGATGAGCTGGAATCCTCCGTCGCCGACTTGGAGATTTTTGGCCTTCCCTGCCACCTAACGGTATATGGATGTCAGGTAGGCTGTAACCCTCCACTGCTCTGACTGTCCTGTTGCATTGCAATTTGAAGTCATGTTTTATTATAGGCCCCAGCCAAATTATATATACATTTTTTCTAGCAGACTCAGTAGATTCAAAATATAGCATTATTATACATCATGTACAGGCAGAATGCTATGACAAAAAAATGTCCCTCCAGCAGTGCGGCAGTTTAGGTTTTCGATGATAAAACAATGATAATAACGTATTGTGCCATCGCCTCCACACTTGTTGGCATCGTGGGAAATGAGACGGTGCACTAGTGCAGCATCTTTACTGACTTGATAATTGAAAAGTGAACAATAGTGCTGCATTCTAAGATTTTTATTTTTTTATTTACTTATACTTTACATAAAACCTGGTCATGCTCTGGCCTTTCCAATGATACTTGACATGGCTACCTGCTACATTTTGGGAGATACGGGGGTCCAAAATCCCCTGTATCTCCTCCATAGGGAATTCCATGCCAGGCAGGGGGGAAAGTCCCGTGTATGACCTCTTTGCACCATGCATGATAACTTCACTGGGCTGGGAAGGTCCCACAGGCTGGGCTGACATCCAAGATATCTGCCCACTGCAGGTAAAGTCTGCAATCGGTGCCTAGATGCATAAGTTCCACGACTTGCTGATCACGTCCTACGCAACCTATAGGAAAAATGGAGGACTGGCCCAGAATGTCGTCGGAAGTGAAGGGGTTAAACTGTAATAACTCACTAAATACAGTGGCAAGAAAAAGTATGTGAACCCATTGGGATTACGTGGAGTTTTGCATGAATTGGTCATAGAATGTGCTCTGATCTTAATCTAAGTCACAACAATTTGAAAAACACAGTCTGCTTAAAATAATACAACACAAACATTATATGGTTTCATGTGTTTATTGAACATAACATGTAAACATTCACAGTGCAGGGTGGAAAAAGTTTGTGAACCCCTAGCCTAATGACATCTCCAAGAGCTAATTGGAGCCAGGAGTGAGCCAACCTTGAGTCCAATCAGTGTGCTATTATTGGATGTGTTGCTGAAAGCTGTCCTGCCCTTTAAAAACACACACCAGTTTTGCATTTACTGGTTTCAAGAAGCACTGCCTGATGTGAACCACGCCTCGCAGAAAAGAGCTCTCAGAAGACCTACGATCAAGAATTGTTGACTTGCATGAAGCTGGAAAGGGTTACAAAAATATCTCCAAAAGCCTTGATGTTCATGTGTCCATGGTAAGACAGACTGTCTACAAATGGAGAAAGTTCAGCACTGCTGCTACTCTCCCTAGGCGTGGTCGTCCTGTAAAGATGACTGCAAGAGCACAGCGCAGAATGCTTAATGAGGTAAAGAAGAATCCTAGAGTGTCAGCTAAAGACTTACAGAAATCTCTGGCACATGCTAACATTTTTGTTGACACATCTACAATAAGGAAAACATAAAACAAGAATGGAGTACATGGGAGGACACCACGGAGGAAGCCATTGCTGTCCATAAAGAATATTGCAGCACGTTTGAAGTTTGTAAAAGAGCACCTGGATGTTCCACAGCACTACTGGCAAAATATTCTGTGGACAGATGAAGCCAAAATTGAGTTGTTTGGAAAAAACACACAACACTATGTGCGGAGAAAAAAGGCACAGCACACCAACATCAAAACCTCATCCCCACTGTAAAACATGGCAGAGGGAGCATCATGGTTTGGGGCTGCTTTGCTGCCTCAGGGCCTGGACGGATTGTTGTCATTGATGGAAAAATGAATTCCAGAGTTTATCAAGACATTTTGCAGGAAAACGTAAGACCATCTGTCCGCCTACTGAAGCTCCGCAGAGGATGGGTGATGCAACAGGACAATGACCCAAAGCATACAAGTAATTCAACAAAAGGATGGCTTCAACAAAACAAAATACGCCTTCTGGAGTGGCCCAGTCCTGACCTGACAAATATATACGTTTAACGAATGTCACCCCTTATTATATGATCAAAGAGTGCTAATACCGTGCTTAACATTTGGAAGAGAACATAAATTTATACTTAAATTTTCTGCAGCGTCTTGCTCCGTAGTTGAAGACAGACTGGACTCCTGTATTCGCTCCTTGTGGTAGTTGGTCTGTATCTGAGTTGTAACCTCAATAACATGCACTTAGTCGGTATAAAACATAAAAAAAATTATTAAATTAAAAGGCTTTTAAAAGACATATAATCATGTCCTATGGGCCCATGGGCCAGTTGTCCCGAATAGTAGTGCTGGGATACGCGTTTCGTCGGTTGCTATGCCGACTTCCTCAGTCCCAAAAAAATATGTCTAAGTGCTTGCTATGTGCTCGAAGTTTTATAGTTCCACTTAATTGAAAGTCTCCTCCTCACAAATTTTGGAGTCCAAACATGACGCCCAGTGGTTTCCTCAGTTTCCTGTGGAGTTTCAAGATGGCGTTCAGTTCACTTCCTGTGCATGGACCTCTGGGTTCCGTCACCATTAACACCCTCCTTGTTTGACTCGAGGTGTTTTATATAGATTGTATTTGGTTAAATATACATACAAATATATTTTGTTCTTTTTTCTGATCTTTACCAATGATGGTTGAGTGAATGGGTTTCTAGTACCAGTCCTTGGATTTCTGAACACATTTTTCAGTTAAATTCTGATGTTATTTAAAAAGTTTAGTTTTTCTCTATAGGAAAAGGCTTGTTCGTTGTACAGTTTGAGAATCACATTAAGAGGTTGATTGCTGTTCATTATTTTTAATGTTTAGAAGTGTATTTTCAATCCACTGTTTAGTGAGTGAACCACAAGGCATGATGGGCATGATGAATCTGTGCTGTTATATGCAAAGCTCTGCTTGCTAAGACTGGTACAGACTCTAACACAGCGGGCAACATATGGCCCTGCTACAAACAAATTGAACATAACTTCACCCCCTATGTGGAGCAGACATGTTTGAAAGAGACACTGAGTTGATGGAGAGTGCACTTCAATTGTGCATGGAGGTTTGTAGAAACAGATCACAGTCAGGAATTAATCTAATGCTTGAAAATACAATTTCGCAGTCAGCACCATTAATTTGTTCAGATGTATAACCATTTTTCACCCTTGACAAGTGTGTCATTGATGCCAAATAGTACTTTGGGGTAGAGCGCAAGGAAATCCGTAACAAACATATGCAACATCTCAAAGCAAGTCAGTATTAATAGCACAAAGCTGGTACTATATCTCCTTTAATACTTTGCCAGCAGGCATACTCTTCATGAAAACTGGATGTCACCAGTAATGCTTTTTTACAGCCACCACATATAAGAAATACAACTTTCATTCATTTATTCCTATTTAAAGAAGAGTCTGATGTCATCTCCTTGCTCATCTAAACACACACTTTACTTACCAACGCCTCAGATGACAAGAAGTGACCCTGAAATGTCTCGGACACAATGAGCCAGATCACAATTGGTCTGTAAGGTTATCGGCTGGAGCCAATAGACATATCATATCAGATCTGATTTATAGCTTTAAAACCCCTGATGATCTCAAATTATAGACACAAACTCTGCAAATAAAAGACTGAACCCCATTCCGGAAAAATAGGGGAACTTATGTAAATGATATTTTGACCACACATGTGCAGTTCAATTGTCCATGATTTCCTGTGTGGATTAATATATTCCCTAATGCTGTTTAAAACAACAAATGTAAATCAGTGGAATTTTAGAAGTCAAATGACTCATTTACCTGGTAAACAAAGTCTTACATTTTGTAAAAATAGTTTCCAGAAAATATAGCTATCATGGATACATTTGCATGTAATTGTAGGTTTTTGACTGGTGTATTTACAAATTCTTTTTTCTCAGATCTATTTTTTTCACACTATAGAAAACTGATTGTTTTATCGTTTACTTGGTAGCACAACCTCTCTCTGTTGTGATACCGTTTATGTAGGGATATGCGTCCTGTGAAAGATTATACCAGATGTAAAATGACTCCAATTTTTAATGTATAATGATGGAAACACATTAGGAATATTGTATAGAATTATGCTAATGGTACTCCACTGTACCTGAGCTATTACAGCTACAAACAACTTCTATATTTAATAGATTATATAGCTAAAACCTTGAAATATCCCCTATTGGGCTGGACTGTGTGAGAGTTAAGGGATTATTCACAAAGCCACAAATTTGCCACCAAACTGCACCAAACGTTGAATTTCACCGTGCTGAGCAATTTCGGGGTAGTTTGTCTATTTACTAAACTGCCAATTCACCAAATACTGATGAATTGACAGCAAAATCTGGTGGGGATCTTCGGCAGCACTGAAATTGTCCCATAGAGAAGCAATTGTTAATCTATTTAAAGAACGCTGAACTGCACCGACATGTTGGAGAAATGCCCTGATTTTCTGTGATTCAGTTCGACAGGCTTACAACATGCGAATCCCATAGGTTTCAATGTAAAAAAATATAATTATTATTTTATAAAAATGTGGGGCTCTATTACACTCTTCGCGTTAAAACGCGGGCACACGCGGTTTTCCCCCTTGCGCCCGCGTTTTAACGCTGGATTACAATGCAGGCGCAAAAAATGCTGACTGCATTGTTTCCGAGCATAAAATGCGGGATGCTCGCAGCAGCGCTGAGCGCAGCCGCGAGCATCCACTCGTAGGAGTCCATTGAGTTCCTCCCTGCCAGTCACGTGACCAGGCAGATCTCACCTCGCGAAATCCGGCCGGTCAGCGTAGTGATACGCAGGGAGAGACTGGGGGGACCTTTTCCCCCAGTCTTTCCCTGCTCCCGCCGGCCAGAGGAGGCGAACAGAGCCGTGGTCCTCGCCGCGGGACAGAGGGTGAGTATCTGATTTGTTTTTTATTTTTTAAACCTGGTGTTAATGGATTCTGCAGAAGCGGAATCCGTTAACACCAGGTTCTGGCTCTGGTTAACTTTCCGCTGACCAGAGCCAGGCGTTAATCAGCGCTGGGACTTTGTAATCAAGCGCTGATTAACACTTTGCGCTCCCCATGTTAAGTGTAGGGAGCGGAAAGTACAGTAACCTCGCGCTGAGAAGCGCAAGGTACCAAACGCAAACGGGTTTTTTAACCCGTTTGCGTTTGGATTGTAATATGCGGTAAATACCGCGGCAAACGTTAATGCTCATGCATGTGAGCGTTAACGTTTGCATTGAGTGTAATAGGGTCCCTATTCTTTTAATTTTTTAGAACATCGTTTTGTATTTTTAAGAAGAAACCTTTGATTCCCAATTTTTTAAAAAGGTGGTTTTTCAAATTCTGTAATACACCTTTTTATTTTTTTTATAGGATATTTTTTATTAGACACATTTTAATGCAATTTATTAGGTTTAACCCTTTCGCTGCTGAACCATTTCACCCCTGTGTGCTGAGCTCATTTTTACCGGTTTCGCTCATCATGTTTAAACGCGATTTTAAGTCACGTGTTATTATACCACCCAAACAAATTATATATATATCGTTCTTTCCGGCAGACTCGGAAGATTAATAATATATCATTATTATATGTATAGGTCATGCCCTGCCAAAATGCTATAACAAAAAATGTTATGTTATAACAAAAAATGATCCTTTGGATCCCCCCTCCCCTTCAGGCGCTTCCCCTGCTCCTGAAACTGACTTCATCGCGCCCCCGGCGTGATGACGTCAGTGCGCCAGGAGGAGTGATACACGCCGATCTGACTCCACGGGAGTCAGAGCAGCGTGGGTGCGACCGGAGGAGGTGAGTATGGCCGGAGGGGGGCTGCAAATGCTGTGGACGTACCATTACGTCCTGCGGCGTTAAAGCCCGCCTAATGCAGGACGTAATGGTACGTCCTGCGGTGTTAAGGGGTTAATAAAAAAATATTATTTTTTTTTGTTAACATTTAACATGGTCATGTTTGTTGTCACTGGAAAGGTCATGCTCTGACTGTTCCAATGATACCAAACATTAATTCCTAGCTGCCAAGGATCGGGAGATAGGGGGCTCATTCACCATAGGTGGCAGCTAGGGGTTAACTCACGAACTGTCGTCATCGCGGTATGCGCGATGATGCCAGTAGGCAGGGGGAGATCCTGGAAGCAGGCTGTGCCCTTCCAAGCGGTGCCTGCCTTTTGTGCGTGTCCCTTATGGATGGGGAGGGGGAGAGGTCCAAAGGTCCTCCACCCTCCCCTTCAGGCACCTTCCCCGCACTGGCAGGGGAGGTGCCTGGAATAGACGTCAGCGTGCCAGCACCAGGGTACCGGAGGGTGGGCTGACATCCAAGATGTCAGCCCGCACTGGGGGGCCACAGCGATCGGCCGGAATCCCAGCCGATCGCGGCTGCAATGGGAGGACGTACTCAGCGCGTCCTCCGCCACCACGTGCCGATGCAGCAGGACGCTCTGAGCGTGTCCTCCGCATCGAAGTGGTTAAATACCTATTAGAATAATAGCAGAGTCCACTTTTGGTTTTTTTTCTGCAGTTCGGCGGTTACATCTTCGGTGCACTACGGTGACCTTGTGGTGAATAGTGAATATAGGGCCGGCGAAATTGAATCGCCGAAGTGCACCAAAGTACAAATCACCAAAAATTCAGCTTTCTAAATAACCCCTTATGTATCATTCTTGGGAATAGGGGGACAAGTGGTCCTTGTTCTGTCCCCACGGTGGCTTTGTAGAAACAGGCAGCTTCAACTCTGATGAAAGGCATATACAGATATTTATTTCCAGGCATTCAGAAACAAAACTTACAGTCATTGAGAAGATTCATCTGGATCATTAACATTCTGTCCTTTTATACGGTGTGATAAAAGGGTAATTTCACTCCCATGTAGAGAGACAGAGAGCACGCTGTAGCTTCTCCTGGAGTGTTGACTTCCTGAGTACTGAGTACTTGAGGTCGGACGTCAGCATCTTGATCTGGATTCATAAGGTCACGGTGTTCCGATCCCGGCAGCGTTGAGTTGTCTTGACAAGTCAAGAACTCAGGACCCTTTAGCCAGGTTAACTCTGTCAACTGGGACGCAGGGATGGACCCGTATTGCATGATCCACTGGGTTCTGATCTGTTGGCACATGTCGCCACTGTTCAGGCTCTGAAGTTCTTCTTATCCTATCTACAGGGACATAAAAGCACATGCTTAGGTTGTGAATGTAGCCCAGCACCACCTTGCTGTCCGTGTAGAAGGTGGTGGTTTGTAGCTCAAGGTCTATAGTTTTTTTTATCAGGTCAGCGAGCTCCATAGCCTATACGGCGCCACAGAGTTCTAACCTTTGTACGGTGTGACCTTGTTGTGGTGCTAGCTTCGTCTTTCCCATGACGAAACCGACATGAATGTCGTTCTCCCCGCCGTAGACCCTGTTGTATCCTACAGCTGCTATTGCCTTAGTCGACGTATCTTGAAAGACGTGCAGCTCTTTTTTCATTGCAGCTGCGGACGGAAAAGGAACGTTTGTGCGCTGAACACTAACATTTTGGAGACGCCTCAGGGAGGCACGCCATTTCTCCCATTCTTGCTTCTGGTCTGGTGGAAGTGGCTCATCCCAATCTTTGATGTTTTGGGAGAGTGTACATGAAAGGAGCCTCCCTTGGATCGTTACAGGTGCGGCAAACCCTAGAGCAGGAATGGTGAACCTTTTTGAGTCCGAGGGCCCAAACTGGATCGCTGAATAAACTTAAGAACCTTTCGGGCCCATCTAGTCTGCCCAATTACCTGGATACTTTACCTGGATTTATCTTTTATTTATGATAGCCTTATGCCTATACCATGCCTGCTTAAATTCAATCACTGTTTTGGCCTCTACCACTTCAACTGGAAGGCTGTTCCATGTATCCACCACCCTCTCAGTAAAATAATGCTTCCTGATGTTGCTTTTAAACCTTTGCCCCTCTAATCTAAGACTATGTCTTCTTGTTTTGCTACTTTGTTTCCTTTTAAGTATACTCCCTTCCTCTACCTTGTGGATTCCCTTTACGTATTTAAATGTTTCTATCATATCTCCTCTGTTAAGATCGTTAAGCCTTTCCTGGTAACTTTTCTCCTTCAAGCCGTACACATTTTAGTAGCCCTTCTCTGAACTCTCTCTAAGGTGTCTATAGCCTTCTGGAGATATGGTCTCCAGTACTGCACACAGTACTCCAAGTGAGGTCTCACCAGTGCTCTGTACAGTGGCATGAGCACTTCCCTTTTCCTACTGCTAATACCTCTCCCTACACAACCAAGCATTCTGCTAGCATTTCCTGCTGCTCTATTACATCGACTACTTACCCTTAGGTCCTCTGCAATAATAACCCCTAAATCCCTTTCCTCAGATGTTGAGGTTAGGACTGTATCAAATATTCTATATTCAGCCCTTGGGTTTTTACGCCCCAGGTGCATTATCTTGCACTTATCCACATTAAAACTCATTTGCCACAGCTCCGACCATTTTTTTAGTTTACCTAAATCATTTGTCATTTGGCTGATCCCTCCAGGAACGTCAACCCTGTTGCAAATCTTTGTGTCATCAGCAAAAAGACATACTTTACCATTAATACCTTCTGCAATATCACTAATAAAAATATTAAGAGAATGGGTCCAAGTACTGACCCCTGAGGTATCCCACTGGTAACAAGACCTTGCGCCGAATAAACTCCATTTACCACAACCCTCTGTTGTAAGAAGTTTTAATCCTACAAACAGCTTTTTATTAAGAAATTGACCACCAACTGTGATAAAAGAGTAAGGGGTCTATTTATTAAAATGGTAATTGTGTTGAATTGTAAAGAAAATTGCAAAATCTGACAGCCAAAGTTAAAAAAATATCTAATTCACCACTTTCTCAACAGCTGCCATAACTTTTGCAATTGGATGAGTATCTTCACTTTCCCCCATCTTACATTACTCCTCCTATTAACACTTCAACTAGTGCACAATACACTAGTTTGGGATGCACCAATGCAACTTTTTAACCCCTTAGTGACCGGGCGGTTTTACACAAATCCGTCCTTTAGTGACCGCAGCTGTTTTTAGTTTCTGCGCTGTTAGTGTTTAGGTCAAATTTTCCTCTTACTTGTTTATTCAACCCACACATATTATACACAGTTTTTCCCGCCATTAAATGGACTTTCTAAAAATACCATTATTTCCATCATATCGAATAATTTACTATAAAAACAAATCTGAAATATGATGAAAAAATTTTAAAAACACACTTTTTCGTAATTTAATCCCCAAAATCTACAACCACCAAAAAAGACCCTGGCTAAATAGTTTCAAAATTTTGTCCCGAGAATAGAAATACCAAATTTTTACATGTTTTTGCTTTTTAACCCCTTCACTGCTGAGCCAGTTCACCTATGTGCGCTGCGCTCATTCTGACCGGTCTTTGCTAATTATTTTTAGATGACAGCCTAGGTACTAATTAACTAAACCCCCCCCAGACAAAAAAACCTCAAATATTGAGATATGATATGCCCTCAGCTCATATGGATATGCGCTCAGCTCATATGGATATGCCCTCAGCTCATATTTTTTTTTAAGTTTTATTTTTACACCAAACCTGGTCATGTTTGGTATCATTGGAAAGGCCATGATCACTGCCACGGATCGGGAGATAAAGGGATCCAAAGGATCCCCCTATCTCCACATGGCAGCTAGGGGCTTAACTGGCCCACTGACATACTCACACATATGGTGAGGATGTCAGTGGGTGGGGGGTGACCTGGAGGCTTGGCTGACATCCACGATGTCAGCCCCCTCCAGGTTTGGATCACAATTCGGCGCAAATTTGCACCGAATTGCGATCCGGCAGCGAAACTGTTAATGCAGTACACCGCTGAAAAGGGGAAACTTTCCCCTTTCCAGCGGTGCAACTTCCATGTCTCTATCAATGGTTGGGGAGATAGAGGGCTCCGAAGGCTCGCCGGCCCATGCAAATCTTGAGGGAAGGCTTCCTCCCTGCCAGATCTGCGAGGGATCCAGCGAGGGAGGTAAGTATCGGGCGGGAGGGGGGTTAGGCGCCACTGACGTACCATGTACGGCCGCGGGTCTAAGGGAGACCCGTGGGCAGGACGTACATGGTACGTCAGCGGTCCTTAAGGCCGAGTAAAAGTACCGATACTTTCTTCAGGTACTCACTAGGGATGCACCGATACCACTTTTTTAAGACCGAGTACCGATACTTTTTAAAAGTACTCACCGATACCGAGTACCGATACTTTTATTCATGTGACCACTTTCCAATAAGAACAGACCTCATATAAAAATGCCCCCAGCTCACATGTATATACCCCCCGAGATATACATATACAGAATGCCCCAGCTCACATGTAGCATGCCCCCAGCTCTCATGGATATTGCCCCCAGCCTCATATGGATATTGCCCCAGCTCATATGAAAATGCCCCAGCTCATACGGAAATGCCCCAGCTCATATGGATATGCCCCAGCTCATACGGATATGCCCCAGCTCATACGGATATGCCCCCAGCTCATATGGATATGCCCTCAGCTCATATGGATATGCCCTCAGCTCATATGGATATGCCCCAGCTCATATGGAAATGCCCCCAGCTCATATGGAAATGCCCCCAGCTCATATGGATTTTCCACAGCTCACATGGATATGCCCCCAGCTCACATGGATATGCACCCAGCTCATATGGATATGCCCCAGCTCATAAGGATATGCTCAGCTCATATGGAATGCCCCCAGCTCATATGGATTTGCCCCAGCTCACATGGATATGCCCTCAGCTCACATGGATATGCCCCAGCTCACATGGATATGCCCCCAGCCTCACATGGATATTGCCCCCAGCCTCACATGGATATGCCCTCAGCTCATATGGATATGCCCCCAGCTCATATGGATATGCCCCAGCTCATATGGATATGCCCCAGCTCATACGGAAATGCCCCAGCTCATACGGATATGCCCCAGCTCATACGGATATTGAAAAATTATATTTTTATTATAATTACCATAAACCTTTTCCAAGTTTCTTCTTATATATCAAAACCAAAGTAAGAGCTGCGCTACGCCATTGCGGAGACCCCCAAAAAGAATCAATCACAAAACTGTATTGGTCTTTCTCAGAAGTCTAGCTTTCCTCGTTAAGCCAGATCTATTTATTAAAATTATAAAAATAGAATTTATAGCCAATCAGTGTACAGATACATTACAACATCAAAGTTTAGCCACTCAGTTAACTTACTACCATATATGGTTCACAAGAAATCCTTTTCCCATATTCCCGCTTCTGCGCACATTTTCCTGCACTGAACATAACAGGAAATCGGCCACAGCTCATATCCTATAGAAGGAACAACGGTCTATGCAGTATTGAAACTAACAGAAATGGAGGGGGGGAATTTCACAGCCCATTTTATAAGAACAGGCTTTTTAAGACAAAATATTTATTATATTTACAGGAAATTAAAATCTAACAGATATGCCCTCAGCTCATATGGATATGCCCCCAGCTCATATGGATATGCCCCCGCTCATATGGAAATGCCCTCAGCTCATATGGATATGCCCCCGCTCATATGGAAATGCCCCAGCTCATATGGATTTGCCCCAGCTCACATGGATATGCCCCAGCTCACATGGATATGCCCCCCCAGCTCACATGGATATGCACCCAGCTCATATGGATATGCCCCAGCTCATAAGGATATGCCCAGCTCATATGGAAATGCCCCCAGCTCATATGGATTTGCCCCAGCTCACATGGATATGCCCTCAGCTCACATGGATATGCCCCCAGCTCACATGGATATGCCCCCAGCTCACATGGATATGCCCCCAGCTCACATGGATATGCCCTCAGCTCATATGGATATGCCCTCAGCTCATATGGATATGCCCCAGCTCATAAGGATATGCCCCAGCTCATAAAGATATGCCCCAGCTCACATGGAAATGCCACCAGCTCACATTGATTTGCCCCAGCTCATAAGGATATGCCCTCAGCTCATAAGGATATTCCCCCAGCTCATATGAATATGCCCTCAGCTCATATGGATATGCCCTCACTCATATGGATATGCCCCCAGCTCATATGGATATGCCCCCAGCTCATGGATATGCCCCTAGCTCATATGGATATGCCCTCAGCTCATATGAATATGCCCTCAGCTCATATGGATATGCCCCCAGCTCATATGGAAATGCCCCCAGCTCAAATGGAAATGCCCCCAGCTCTCACCTATACGCTGGAAAAGCTGGGCACGTGCATGAAAAGCACGCGGCCAGCGTTCCCTTCCGTTGGCAGTGATACTCACCCATCCTGAGGTCCGGTTGCGCTGCGAATCTTTATTCATTCATAGGGTTTCAGGTGGCGTTCTCTTCGACGGATGCTTATCTGACTTTCTTGTGGGCGAGGTAGCAACCTGTGTTTTGTGCACAAACACAAAGTTCCTTTCCTTTGCAGTTTGTGTTGTTCTCTTGGTGAAGTCAGAGTTATAGTTGGCCTTTCTGGTGATAGGGAACTCTGTTTCTCTGAAGCTTTGGTTTCGAGGGTCGATGCACCCAGGGCCAGTGCCAGCCTATATTGCGCCCTAGGCAATACCAGCTACTTGCGCCCCACCCCCAGAAAAAATTGTCAACTGTTGAAATGTGGGGGGAACACACACACTGTGTGCACGGGGGTTGACATACACTGTGCATGGGGATCAGTGGCGTAGCGTGGGGGGGGCATCTGGGGCAATTTTCTTAGGGGGCGCAAAATTGCAAAAGAAATTTGAACCACTAATATTTTCCAGCAGGGATCAGTAAGGTGTCCGTCAGATGCCCCTCTCATAGGAAGCCGCCAGTTTTGCGGCACCGGCGGTGACTTGGCACTCAGCATCTGGAAGGGAGGACCAGGACAGAAAATTCTGGTCCTGTCCTGACTCCTTAACGCTGACCTGAGTCACGTGAAGCAGTGCAGCATTACCCAACAGAACACCCTGTACCACTTTGTCAGCTCCCCTTGAAGCCCTGTGCCAGCCCCCCGCCACTGGCAGCCCTGCACCCGCTGAACAGGAAGGAGGGAGGGAGATGCCTGCCCTGCACATTTAAAATCCAGTCTCCACTAAGCCCCCTGGACAGTCGTCCCCCCCCCCACGGGCCACCAGCAACTCCACTTTATTTAACCAGCCCTCCCTTGTCACTCACTGGGAGAAGAGGGGGGTTGTCGGTCCCTACATACACTCCTGACAATCAGAAGCGTTCAGGTGCAATATGAGCTGCCGAGCGCTTCTGATTCTCTGCCTGCCACTGTAGGAGGAGGGAGGAGCATCATGCCCTCTCCTGTTAGTTCGGACTGGTGATGAGGTGCCGGTACTGAGTACTGGTGAGTACCCCCTGAATAAATGCCCTATTTACATTAATATACCGTATTATATAATTTCAGAGGAACAACTAGCTCGTCACGATTCCAACACTCCGGGCCGGCTCTCACCCTTGGGGGTTATTCAGAGAGATCGGATTTGTGGCCGAAATGTCGCCGGACACTGAATTTCAGTGTACTGGGACATTTCAGTACCATTCCGCTATTCAGAGAGCAAGCAGGTCGCAAAATTCTGGCGAATTGCCTGCACGTATGGTGCCTGTTTGAGGGCAGTGAAATTCCCCATAGAGAAGCAATGGTTTGTCTATTCAGAGACACCAATCGGCAGTGATAAGCTGCCGAAATACCCTGCTGTTTGGCGGTTTAATTCAGCAGGTTTATTCAGGCGAATCCCATAGACTGCAATGTTAAAAATATTCCCGTTTTTTAATACAATATCTTATCTAATAAACCGTTTATTATTTTATTCTGCTATAAAAAGTCTATTTCTAGATTTTTTTAAGGATCTTTTTGGCATTTTTCTGCAACAGACCTTTTTATTATCATTCATAGGATCTTATATGTAAATTCCAGACATTGTCATTCAGTAGTTTTTTGCAAACAGCGTTTCAAATTTCAATCTTTCAAGCGTACTGTTTTTTGGTTTTTTTTCACCACGTTCGTCTGAATTTTCGGGCGGCTGCTCTGCGCTGTGATCGGCGGCTAGTCGGGTTTTTCTGGCGTGTTTGGTGGGGTTTTTGCAGCAGTTTCTGTGGGTTTTCGGTGAGTGTTTGCGGGTTTGCGGGGAGTTTTCCCTGTACTACGGGGGGGCCCTGTGGTGCTTTCTGAATACGCCGCAGGGTCGGTGAACTAGATTCGCCAAATCGCCCCGAAGTGCGGGGAACGAAAGGTCACCGAACGTGCAGTGACTTTTCGATTCTCCCTGAATAACCCTGCCTGTCTAGTCCAACCCTCTCCATCTTCTGCTCCAGGGTTTCCCTGCAGCCTGCTTCGTCCCTGACCACCTGACCCATTGCATTGTATCCTGACCAGTACGTTTCTTGTCTGTGATATCTGATATACAGTGTATGACTATGGCTTTGTCCCTGACTATCCTCCACTGTTAACCCACACTCTCCCTATTATTCTGTGTACTGACTCCTGACTTTGTCTAACATTTATTTCTGGTTCTGACTCCTGGCTTTCTAGGACTATCCGCTCTAGTTCCTAACTTCGGCTCTTGTTCTTTGTCTAAGTCTCTGGATTTGCCCCTCTGGCTCTGCGCTATGTTTAAGTCTGTGTGTTACACCCAGTAGTAGTAGGTTATCCTTCGTTTAGAGCCATCGAAGGAACGGGCTTCAGATTAGTTTGTTTGTTTTTGAGAAAGGATTTTACCAGGAAGGATACATTGAGATTTCTCTTGTTTTCAAGTGTGTCCTGGGTGGCGAGTATGTACCATTAGGTGTCTTGCCCAAGAACACTTACTGGAGTGGTGCTCTTGCCGGGATTCAAACCTTGTCTCCACCGTCATAGAGCAGTGATGTTACCTACTCCACCCAGCCGGTACAAAACGGTTCCCTTTTGTGTGCTACTGAGTGCCTGTGTATTTGGTCCTCCCCTTAACCTTTGCCGTTCCTGCTGTTCAGTGGTTTGTCCTTTCGGGCTGCTTTCCTTGTGCAGCTGTGTGGTGCTTCATGTCCAGTTTGCCTGTTATGCAGCCAGCAGCACTCCTCGGCTCACATCGGGTGCCCCCTTGACAGCTCTTGACAAAGTATATACTTGGATATTTGAGCAATATAATATCTTTCTTACACCAACAGTTTACTCCTGTGCAGTAAAGCAGCAGTCCCTGGCGATACAGCAAGCAACAGGCTCTGATATGGCTAAGTAGCTCAATGGGAACATTTTAATCAAAACAACTCGATGTGCGTCACAGCAATGCAGGGTGTGTCACCGCTTTGTGGTTGATAAGAAAACAATTTTGTCAATTTGATTGCACTTTAAGATCATCCTTTTCCCAGAGCGTACCTTTAGGGTCAAAGGAGATTCTCATACAGCACAGCTAAGATTGATTGGTTTGATATGTCCCTTAATATTAAATTGGTGGTATTTCTAAAGATGAATTTGCCAATGCATATGTCACAGATGCTTAAGAGTTTGTTAATGTGACCTATAATGTGTGAGCAATCGTCACTCTCTATATGTTCTTTCTAAAGTTTATTTTTGTAGAAGCTTTGTTTTTGATTTTCTAATTTACATGTTTGACAACATATGCGTCTTTGTTTCTGATACAAATTGACTCTTCAAAATTACTAACCAAATATACATTCGGGGCTCTATTAACTGCTTCGCGCAAAAGCACAATTTTATTTGTGCGCAGCGTTAAACGTTAACGCGTGTAAATTAACGCTGGTATTAAAACCCAAGCGCATTTTTTCATCCGTCAAAAAAATAACGTGCGCAAAAAAGCACGCAGAAATCGGTGGGCAGACTGTTTTTTTTCACTCGATTCAGCCAATCAGAATTAAGAACCACAATTGTCTCACGTTCAGTTTTTGCGCCTGTCAAAATCAATCTGAGTATATATGTTGCAGCAATAATAAAAACACACACAACCTCTCAATTTTATTGTTTGGGTATGCGTAGAATACTTTGCTGTATTTTTTTTTCGGGCTGGTGTATTTGGTTTCGGCCAGGACGTTCAGATTTGCCATTAACACCAGCTTTTCAAAGACGTTAAAATTATGCGCGCAAACGTTGTCCATTAAAATCTGCGCATAGATTGTAATACCATCCGCATACCAGCGCACAAACGCATTTGCGCTCACAATGTTAAGTATAGGATGCGCAACGTACATTACGCTCACGCAGGTTCACCCGCGGTAAACGTTAACGCGCATTTTTTCCGCGTACATTTTAATACGACGTTCTGCGTAAAGGGTTTTTCCCCCCTCGCGTTAATGCGTTTTTTCGCACGCGTTAACGTTTGCGCGAAGAAGTCTATAGAGCCCTCAGATGGCTGATTAAACTATAACATCAGGTCACCAGGAAATTACAATACAACAACCCCACTTTATCCAGCTTCTTCCAACAATATACCTCCTCATATTCCTGTATCTCGTGGCAAACGAACACTTTGTACATATATATAACTAGTGATGGATAAATTACTGCTATAGGTTTATATTATTCTTCAGTGTCCCAAAGTGAGGTCCTGCACTCGGCAAGGATTTTTCTTAAAAGGGCATGCATGGTTTGCTAATGTTCTTTCAAAAATGTGCAATGTGTTTTGAATGAGTCAATAGTCTCTTTCAGCCGGCATAAAATGCAAGCAATTATGATATTTTTTCAGATTTCCCTGCTTTTCTTTCTTGGAGTTTTCCACGCCCACCTCAGGAGGCACTTTGAGCTAACCAGTGACTATTACTAGGAATATATATAAAAAACGCACTGACAAGTCCGTGATCTTTGCCTTTTAATCTGTCAGGGGTCTACAGCTCTTTATAGCTTTAAGATATCCTCCTCCTTCATATCATACCTAGGTGTAAACTTAACTGTCTCTCATGTTGGCGTTCATAAGGTTAATTACTCTCTGATGCTTGCACAACTTCGATGGGACCTGGAGACCTGGGACAAGGAATGCATATCTTGGCTCGGCCGGATCCACCGTATAAAAATGAATCTTTTACCTTGTCTGCTGTACTTGTTTCAGGCTCTCCCGGTCCTGGTTGATCTGAGTGACCTGAACTTTTTGCAGAGTAACATCGATGCCTTTGTGTTGCGCCGTGGACGGGGTCGAGAAGCCAGATCCACTCTATACTGATTTAAGGACACTAGGGGTTAGGGATGGCTACACCTTCTCAAGTATTATCAAGGCCACTCAACTGGCACAGGTCGTCGCTGCTCATTCTCCACCTGCTACTAAGCGCTGGGTTGACTTTGAGGCAGCGCTGATGTGGCCTGATGAAATGAGGTTCCGGATATGGATTTCTCGATCTGATCGCTTCCCGCTCTCCACATCATGTCCCTCTGGTCTCCGCACTCTATCTTTGTGGGACAAACTTTTGCTTAAGAAGGAGCTCTGCGGTCTCATATCGCCTCTTATGCCCCTGTGGGGGAACCGGCGCTTTCCTCCGTCACCTTTTGCTGGTCTGGCTGGCTGCACCTTGCAACGTATATGAGACATGTTCTCAGGCGGACACTTAGTTTAATTTACTACAGGGCAGCCCTCTCTCCTCGGGACTTTTTCAGGTATTTACAACTCCATCACTTTGTTAATCAGAGGGCGATTTGGGAAGGTGCTGAGGCTCGTCTTACTTTTTTCGAGTGCCTTTGTGTAGCTGAAACTCCCCCTAGGGGCCTGATTTCTCTCCTTTATACCCGCCTGTCAAGTACATCTGGCCCTACAGCCCTAAGTTATATGACGGCTTGGAAAAGAGAATTTGGCACCGATATTGACGGTGACTATTCGGAGGACCTATGGGAAGCCACACGTAAGGTGTCCATCTGTACCACCCTTCAGGAGCAGTCCATAAAGACTCTGATGAGATGGTATGTCACCCCGGCGTTCCTACATAGGACTGACCCCCCGATTCCAGATCTGTGCTGGAGACTGCAGTGCCCGTGGTACTCAGGCTCACATGTGGTGGAGTTGTCCAGCGATTGTCAAATACTGGGAGGTTGGTACTCTGCTGCACCAGGTATTCCGGATTCCTGTCCCGTTGGACCCCTGGACCTACCTCTTTGTTAGACCGGTGCTTGCCCTGTCACCTGTCCAGAACCGCCTCCTCTCTAAGATCTTATTGTCAGCCAGGAAAGCGGTTGTGGAGCAATGGCGCTCAATTACCTTACCATCTTTAACACATGTCCATCAGATTATGGACTACATCAGATTAATGGAAACAGTAGATGGTCCTGGTGGCGCAGTGGTGTACTATAAATCGCATAAGCCCTAGCCTAAAATTAGGCCCTACAGGTGCTCGTACTAGAGTCTAGGATCTAGAAATGTCGCCAGGAACCTTCAGGTCCCGAGAGGCGTTCAACTAAAATGAGAAGTGCAAATAACAGTCAATACGTAAATTCAGTTGATAATAACAAAACCGAGAGACATGTGAGGATTGTGTATAACAATAAAGTGCATGTGCTTATGAAACCATTCCTAAGTAAAGTGCATACATAAATGGTGCGCTAAAAGCGCAAAGTGCTGATATTGACTGTACAACCACTGGTGTATTTTGGCCTAGGCTGACTAGGCCTAGGGCGGCACTTTCCAGGGGGCGGCGGCCCGCACCGGGTGGCCCCACCCCTAAAGAAAGAAAAATATTTTTATTTTTTTATTTTTTTTACTTTTGCAAAGTATTTTACCAGGAAGGATACATTGAGATTTCACTAATTTTCAAGTATGTCCTGGGTAGGCAAGGCCTAGGCTTTCACTTTCCAGGGGGCAGCAAAAAACCTCACGACTAAATGGGTTACTCACAGAGCACCGAAATGACGCCAACATTTTGGTGTTCTGTAGTTCCCTGCACATCAGGGAATAAAATTTCCCCACCCTACAGTGAATTCACCATTCACCGCATGGTCCCCAAAGTGCATGGAGTCGGCCTCTGAATGCTGCCACTGCAAACCCGTGGCTTGCTGTTTTCAAAAGAACTACTGAACGAAAATGTCTGGAATTTACATATAAGATCCTATGATTGATAATAAAAAGTTCTGTTACAGAAAAAAGAATAACTGCTATTAAAAAAAAAAGGGGGGAAATTTTGCCCAAAAAAATTTGAAAAATGACTAAAAGGTACTAAAAAAAAAATCAATAAAGACTTTTTACTGCAGATTAAAATAATAAATGGTTTATTAGATATTGCATAAAAACAGGAATATTTTTAACATTGAAACCTATGGGGTTCGCCTGAATAAACCTGTTGATTGAAACCACCGAACATCAGGGCATTTCACTGCCATTTCTCTGCAGTTAGGTTTTCTCTGAATATATTAACCATTACTTCTCTATGGGGATTTGCACTGCCTTCAAACAGCACCGTACTTGCTGGCAGTTCGCCAAACTTGTGTGTGAGCATATCACAGAGCAGTGGTGTACTTAGGGGAGTGGCAGAGGGCGGGCCGCCCCAGGTACCAGTGATTATTGGGGTGTAATTAGGGGGTACTAGGAGGTGCCACTGTCACTGTGTGTCAGCTTTGAGCTGTGTTCTCAAACAATGAGCAGCGGAGCAGGACGTTTGCATACGGAATAAAATCGAATAGAATAAAAATCCCCCTCTCCTCCATCCATAGCTCCTCCCCTGCCCCGCAGCAGCTCTAGGAAAGGGGAGGGGGATGTGATTTGTGTGCAGAGAGAGAAGATGACAGTAAACGGCAGGTAAGGGGGGTATCAGCAGAATATGAAGCCCTGTCTGCTTACTGCTGTTTAAAGTGGACCTTTCCTTAAGCAGCACTGCAGTGATAGAAATTTGTCATTGAGCTGCCTGGCTCCTGGTGAGGTTGCGTGCGTGCAGGTCACACAGTCCGGCCAGTCAGGTGGTACTGAGTCTCAGTACCACCTGACTGGCTGAACCACGTGACACGCAGCTGCCCGCCTTTTCGTTAACACGGACTCTCACTCTATTCTGGACTGAACACCCACCGGGAAGGGAATCAAAGCCACGGTGCACCCTCTGGCAGTGGCACCCCACTGCTGACAAGATGGCTCCACGCACAGGCACAGCCGCAATCCTCACGTGGTTTGGAGGGACCTCCAGCTGAGTCCGTACACAGTCCCTGCTGACTCTGCACACAGCCCTACCGCGGACAGAGGCCAGTAAATATAGAATAAATATTTGCTGTGTGCTCATATTCACTCGGTTTGCTGGGAGTTTTATTGCAGTAGATTCTGATGCACTCATACACACTGCACATTGCATTGCTGGGAGTTTTATTGTTGTGGATTCTGATACGTTGACACACACCACACATTGCATTGCTGGAATTTTTATTGCTGTGGATTCTGATACACTGACACACACCCCGCACATTGCATTGCTGAGAGTTTTATTGCTGTGGATTCTGTGATACACACTGCATATTACTGTGAGTTTTATTGCCCTGGAGCTCTGGGATACGCTCATACACACTGCACATTACTGTGAGTTTTATTGCTGTGCAGTTCTGTGATATGCTCATACACAGTGCACATTTCTGTGGGTTTTATTGCTGTGCAGCTCTGTGATACGCTCATATGCAGTGCACTTTTCTGTGGGTTTTATTGTTCAACCAATTAGAGCGGCTGTGATCCAGTTTACTTGACATGCGTGGCTGTTCTTTGTAAAAATGCTTGAATTTAAACATTTCATAATTTTATTTATCTCAATAGATACATTTGAAACGGTATACAAAATATACAAGTAGGCACTTGGTATCCACTTTTAATATATACAGAGAGGAAAAGGCAGAGCTCTAAGAGGAAAAGGTGGAGCTTAAAGAGGAAGGGTGGGGATTAACCAGGAAGAGGTGTGCCCTTGACAGGAAGGGGTGCCTCAAATTTAAATTGGGGGGGTGCACGAGTTTAGTCAGGCCTAATACACCACTGTGTACAACCCTCCAAAGAACTAAGTCCTAAGCCACAGTAAAGTGCACGTGCAAAAAACATGAAAAAGAACCGGAAACTCTGTGGCCACTAATAGTTGCACAGCGTGTGAGCCGTGTTGTAGAGATAAACGGTCCACTGCCACAGCTTCTCTCCTCAATGGGTGGTTTATATAAGGGGAGAGAGAAGGAAAAAATAATGGTGCAGACTACTTCAAATATTTATGATGAGGATAGAACAAGAATCTCACTCACGGATTACAGAGCCTAGTGTGTCCCTGGCTCTGGGTTGAAGCGCCTCACACCAGATATAGGGTGGTGTATCCCTTCTTTGTCCTACAGTTGGCCTCAGATGAAATACAAGCAGATAGATTCGGCAATCCCATTCCGGCGACCCTGCGGTGTATTCAGCAAGCACCACAGGGCCGTCAAAGTGCAGGGAAAAGCTGCCGCAAACCCGATGAAAACTCACCGCAAAAAATGGCGAATGCGCGCCGAAACCCACAAAAACATCTGTATTAACCCACCGAAAACGCCGGAAAAACCCAAGCAGGAGCAGCGCCTGAAAGAGCCGACACTGAAAACTGAATGAATGTTAGAAAAGTGGAACGCTGTTTGCAAAGAAACTGAGCAAAAATGTCTGAAATTTACATATGAGGTCCAAGGAATGATAATAAAAAGGGCTGTTACAGAAAAAAAAGTTTAAAAAGTAAATAAATACAGAAAAATGCTTAAAATATCCTAAAAAAATCTATAAATAGACTCTTTACTGCAGAATATTATAATGAACGGTTTATTAGATAATGAATTAAAAAGTGAATATTTTTATCATTGAAGCCTATGGGATTCTCCTGAATAAACCTGCCAAATTAAACCACCGAATGACAGGGCATTTCGGGAACCTTTCACTGCTGGTTTGTGCTCTCTGAATAGCCGAAGCAGTGCTTTTTTATGGGGCTTTCACTGCCCTCGAACAGGCACCGTATGTGCAGGCAATTCGCCAGGATTTGGCGAATTGCCTGCTCTCTGAATAGCCGAATGGCCAGGAAAGGTAACCGAACACTGATTTTCAGCGTTCGGTTACCTTTCGGCAGCCATTCGGTTCTCTTTGGATAACCCTGACGGTATGTCGAGACTTGCCTGTGTGAACGATGCCTATTATTTTTCTATGTTCAACCCCCTGTTGGCAGCACACACGCAACTAATCCCCGCACGATCTTTGGAGCGCCAGAAGGGTACCAGTACATACAAACTATGACCATGGTAAAAGTTGTAAAAAATATTTAAAAAAAATTTGATTTGTTTTGTTAATGTGAACAATGATGCTGCACTAACAATTTTTGTATGGGGTGCGTTTGTTAAAAATCGCGTGATTGTCCCCCAAAATTTTTTTAACTAGTCCCCATTTCTAATTTTTTTAACAAGCGCAACCCATAGTTAAAATGTGAAAAAGAAAACGCTTTACACGTTGTAAATTATTGAAAATTAAAATTTTATTGCATTTTTTTGTTAGAATATACAGACAGAACATGACACATACATATAATAATGATATATTAGGAATCTGCCGAGTCTGCCGGAAAGAACGATATATAATATGTCTGGGTCATATAATAAAATAAGCCTTCAAAACGCGTTTAAACATGATGAGCAAAACCGGTAAAAATTAGCTCAGCACACAGGCGTGAAATGCCTCAGCAGCGAAAGGGTTAAAACAAGAAAATAAAAAAATTGTTTACACATTTTTAAAACGTTTGATTTATTGTAGTTTGTCTATAGGTATAAAAGTGTTTTAAATGGCAATTTTAAATCTTTTTTTCTAGACATGCATATCCCTTTAAGCAATCAACAGATAATAATTCAGATTTGTTAATATTATTGCGAAAGAGGAAAAGAGAAGAATCGTTCCTTCGGCTAGCTTGAACACTAACATGTCAACTTGATTTTGCTAAAAAGCAACTTTTCAATTGACATTTTATAAGTCACTTTTGACTTTATTTTCTGTTTTTCCCTGATTAAGGCACTAGATACCTGTCACAGATTAAGACAATGCTCCACTAAAATAGTGAAGAACATTTAATTCAAAAACCAATTTAATTGAATATATGATTTATACTGATCTTATAGCACAATGATGCAAACTGCTGCTAAAACAGGAGATATGTCATCTGAAATGTCTCATCCAATCAATGAGCTTTATTCTACTTTTGGTAAAAAAAAAAATGCATGTAATGAATGACTAAGGTCTGAGGAATCATTATCAGTGACTGATATTCTTATTTAATTTAGTAAATACAACTTTATGATGAAGAGGCCAAGGCTATTCTTACAAATAATCTGTAGTTCTGTCCCTAATAGGCAGGGAGTGAAATTAACTAGCACGCTTAAGTAAAACTCTTTTACTACCAGGCGATTTATATAAAAAAAAATCACATTATCGCAGTCACATTTACCATGAGATGTAAAGATAAGATTGGAAAAATAGACATTTTGCAGAGAGATTGTGTCATGGAACTGACATAGCGCTCCACGCTTCAAGCCAAGACTTTTATTTTTCTGGCAAATTAAACAGTGAAACAAAATTAGTTTGTGTCAAAGTCCTTAGCTGACTATTACTTGTAATGTAATTTAAGATCAATTCGATAGTTGATATCAATTCGAATTTCGGATCGCTAAATAAAACCCCAATTAATCAATTTTTGCTGTTAAAAGACAAGCTAGGGTTAAATTCAGCTGTCTCACAGATTTAGTATTTGAGTCTATGTAACAGGGACAGGTGCTTGTGAAAAGAAATTAATTTGTTTCATAAAGTTGTTTGTGGACTGCATTACTTGTATGTATTTTAATTTAAGATCAATTCGATAGTTGATATCGATTCGAATTCTGGGACACCAAAAAAAAAATTATTCAAATTTTTCTTTTATGACGATGACACAGTGTAAAACGAAATAAATTCATTATATACCGTTTCGAATTCGTATCGTATCGATTCGTTATTCAGAAGTACTTCCGAAATACGAATTAATGGATTTCATTCCGAATTTTTCCGAAACGAATGCACATTTTTATTAGCAACCATGACCCCTCAATAAATATCAGGGCCTTAGTGTTACATGTAGACACTATAGGGCACAGCTGCTGGTCCCTCTTTGCCTGATCAAAGTCCTAGTTGCTGCTAATATGGGATAAGACTGCAGTTCCAGTGAATGATAGCTTGGGAAGCCGTTCCCTAGAAACCGCAATATGGGGTTCTGATGCTGATCAGAACCCCAGTATTGGTTCTAACCATAAACAATTAACATCACGTGCCTCTGGACCCATTATTTGCTCAGTTTGTACTCACACTGCACACTGTAGCCACATAAAAAGAAAGGAGTTGTTACTAGGTGTGTCAAGGGGCTGAAATAATATGATTTAAATACAATAATAATCTACAAAAAGTAGGTCCAACTATTATATATGAGCTCAAATGTTTGTGTTCTTCTTTTCCCAATTTCCTCCTGTAAAAATGTGATTTCCCAATGCTACTTTTGATGTGATTAAATGAATGCCATTTCAACATCTGCATTTTGTTAGTTGATATTATATTTTATCTAAAAAAACACTTTTTTTTTATTTTTAAAAAAGGAACTGTCGTGGACTGGTTTACAGGGTTATTCAGAGAGATCCGAAATGTAACCGGACACTGAAATTCAGCGTACGGGGACATTTCAGAGAGCAGGCAGTTTGGCGAATTGCCTGCACCTACGGTGCCTGTTCGGGGGCAGTGAAATCCCCCATAGAGAAGCAATGGTCTATTCAGAGAACACCGAACAGCAGCGAAAAGTTGCTGAAATGCTTTGCTGTTCGGTGGTTTCATTCGGCAGGTTTATTCAGGTGAATCCCATAGGATTCAATGTTAAAAATATTCCCATTTTAATTCAATATCTAATAAACGGTTTATTGTTTTATTCTGCTGTAAAAAGTCTCTCTTACCACATTCGTCTGCTTGTTGGGTTTTTGCAGCGGCTGCTCTGCGCTGTGATCGGCGGCTAGTCGGGTTTTTCCGGCGTGGTCAGCGGGGTATTTGCAGCAGTTTCTGCAGGTTTGCGGCGGGTTTTCCCTGCACTACAGGGGGCCTTGCAGTGCTTGCTGAATACACTGCAGGGTCGGCAACCTAAAATCGCCTTGAAGTGCGGAGAACAAAAGCTCACCGAACGTGCTGCGACATTTTGAATCTCTCTGAATAACCCTGTTAATTTTCCATCCATATCTCTGTTGGTGTAGGAACTCCAAATAATCTGGGTGTGTTTAGTGTTCTCGCAAAAAGGCATTGGGCAGTATTACAAAGTTGGTGCTAATTTATCCAGAGCTGTTAACTTAACAGCTCCATAGGCAATAATGGCTCTGGTAATTTTACAACAGCTCTGGTTAAGTTAGCAGTAGCACCAACTTTGTAATATAGCCCATAATATTTTATTTATTCACTTTCCATTTTTCTTCCCCTAGGAAGGATACATTGAGATTTCTCTCATTTTCAAGTATGTCCTGGGTAATAGAACCACTACAGACTATCAGTCTCACTTTTTTTACTTTACAACTCACAATTTCCATGACATTTAATTGGGGGAATTCAGCAACAATAGGGTAATTAACTTTAGCATAAATTACAATACGTAAAACAAATCCTTAATCCCAGGCACACAGGTCTACAAGGACAATGGGAGAGTGAGGGGGGGGGGGTTATCTCTCCATCCCAGTTCTTCCACCTATGTATATTACCTTAATTTAAATTATTATAGCATAATATATAACAATGACTATAAAGTTAAACGAGGTATAGCATCACTTGAAAAGATAACACTGATCATTGTTTACTTTGGACCAAGCACTGAGCATCACTATCACTGAGAGCAATATTCTGAATGCAGTTACATGTACATCACTATTTTATGCACATCTGGCCCTCTGTAGTGACAAGGTAGAGCAGATTCTTTATAGACCTTCTAACCTACCCTTAACTATCACTGCCTGTTGGCACAATGTGCAGCTTAGACTGGGCCAATTCTATGACTGAACAATGCGTGGGGCAGTCTATTTAATGGGAATTATTTAAAATTCTATAAATCAGTTGGCTCTATGGCTTGTAGAATCATTAGATACAATTTAATTCCCTATCAAATGAGCTACTATAGGTGTGCAAACTATCAAATATTCATTTTAAATACGTATTTAAACAATTTAGGGATCAGTTTGCATAGTCTTCTAGAGTAAGCTTGACAGACACTGGAAATCCTTTTAACATGACTTTATTTGTTCAAGTAAACGTGTTTCACATGCAGTTCAAAATAAAATTAAACAGAAAACAAATCCTCACTCTCACCAGAGCACTAACAAACAGTCAATCCCTGACTAACACTGGATGGCTAACTCCATTTACCAGTCCCAAAAAAACCCCGTTCATGGCATGAAAACACGTTATATATACCTTTCAGTCCTTCTATCTTGAAAGTTCTGTCCTCTCTTGTTCACAGTCAGAAAGGGAAGACCAAGGCCATGAGCATTTCCTGCTCTGAACTTTTAAACATTTTTTCCCCCTCAATTAGCCTTAGGTGTGGCTCCTGAGTAATCCCACACCTGCAGAGCTGCCTGCTGTGAAATGTAGTTCACCCATGTAGTGGATACAGGCTATGAAGGATCCTAGGTCCTAAATAACTGCCTTCCTCAACGACACCTCTGACACAGTCACAACATGCAATTGTTTTGCACATGCAGACAGCGCAAGTTGCATAGAATCTGGTTTCCATGGTCGTCAGGACAAATGAAATACTGCAGAGCCATAGCAGAATACACCAGGATCATCCAACACAAAACATTAAAAAAAGAAAAAGAAAAAAATGTGTAATCTGCGCTTATCGCTATAACACCATGTGAAACAAAACACAATTAGAGGTTTTAGTTTACTTGAATCACCTTTACTGGAGGTGCCTTGACGCAGCAGATGAATTTACACTTCAATAGCTATTCAAGTAAACTAAAACCTCTAATTGTGTTTTGTTTCGCATGGTGTTATAGGGATAATCGCAGATGACGCTTTTTTCTTGTTATGTTTTATACATGGCTGGATACAACTGATAGTTGATCCACGGTGGGGATCAGGCGCGACACCTTTTTCTGTATTAAAAAAAATAAGTTTTGCAAAGGCATAATAACAACATGTTAACCACTTCGCTGCTGAGGACGCGCTCAGCGCGTCCTCAGCAGTCCCGCTGGTGTGCTGAGGACGCGCTGAGCGCGTCCTCCCATTGGGGTCAGCGTTCGGCCGGGTTCCGGCCGATCGCTGGCCCCTCCGGTGCGGGCTGACATCCTGGATGTCAGCCCGGCATCCGGACCAGCAGCCGCCAGAATTAGGTGTCATCGCGGGGGCGCGATGACACCTAATTCAGACGCCCCCCCGCATGTGCGGAGGAGGCGCCTGAAAGGGAGGGGGGGAGGTCCTTCGGACCTCTCTCCCTCCCGATCGGCGGCTCTGCGGGGGTTAACCCAGGCATCATTTGGAAGGGCACAGCCTGCCCTTCCAAATGATGCCTGGCATTAACCCCTGGGGAGCTGGATCGCGAATCGGCGCTGAAAAGCGCCGGTTCGCGATCCTTTCCCGGAGCTGGCCGACATCTTGGATGTCGGCCAAGCCTCCGGGAACTCCCCCAGAGGACTGGCGTCATCGTGCGTAGCACGATGACGCCAGTCCTGGACTTAACCCCTAACTGCCACCAACTGTGGAGATAGGGAGTTCCAATGAACTCCCTATCTCCCGATCCGTGGCAGCTAGGGGTTAAATTTTGGTATGGTTGGATCGGCCAGAGCATGGCCGTTCCAACGATACCAAACATGAAAGTGAAAAATTTTGTAAAAAAAAATGAAAAATAAAAAAAATTAAAAAAAAATTAAAAAAATAAAATAAACACTTTTTTTTATTTTTTTGGTTTGTTAATGCAGCAATATTGTTCCCATTTCAATTATAATGTGAACAATGATGCTGCACTAACGATTTTTGGATGCGGTGCGTTTGTTAAAAATAGTGTCATTTTCCCCAAAAAAAAATGTAATGAGACCCCATCTCTAATTTTTTTAACAAGCGCACCCCATACAAAATATAACCGCAATTGCTCGCATGTTAAAATGTGGAAAAAAACACTTTACACATTGTAAATTATTGAAAATACATATTTTATTGCATTTTTTGTTATAATATACAGACATGACATAACGTATACATATAATAATGACATATTATGAATCTACCGAGTCTGACGGAAAGAACGATATATAATATGTCTGGATCATATACTAAAATAAGCCTTCAAAACACGTTTAAACATGATGCGCAAAACAGGTAAAAATGACCTCAGCATAGGGGCGGGAAAAGCCTCAGCAGCGAAAGGGTTAAAGACAAAAAAAGTTATCTCTCTTTGGTACTGAAAGGGTTACACTTCCCAAATTGCAGAGATGTTTGTTATAGTGGCCTGCTATGCTGTCATTTCTAATTCTCTGCGGGATGGACTGCTAAATGTCAGCACAGCTTCCTGCAAGGATGCTTTTCCTGCACACCCCTCTGCTGAGCCAGTACACATGGCATTTACAGCATAATTAACCCTGTCAACTCTGCGGAGTTCCACCCTGCTTGACTCCTGTTTTGATTTAAGGAGTTAATAAATGTAATGCATTGAGCTCTGCTAATTTCCTGAGGATGCACTAATGACGTGCTGGTAATAGTCTTTATGAATAAATTATATACAGCTTATTAAAAAAAAAGGTATTTCTAGCACAGGCTTGGAGAACATGATCGTTTCCATGCGTTTATAGTGGTACAGTAGATAAATTTATACTTGCTGATTATTCAAGTTGTCACTCTTTTTTATTTCTCATTTATAACTAGGCTTACAATTGGTGATATTAATTTTTCATTGGTTCATAAACAAACCATAAACCTAAATATCTGTTCAAAAGTAACCAGTATCAGGGATACTTGTATTACAATCAGAAGATTCACAAGTTTGGCTGCAGCCGAGACCTGCAGTGCATTGAGAAAGTATTCAAACCCCTTCATCTTCCTCCATGTTTTTTTATGTTGAGCCTTATGGTAAAATTATTTATTTCTATATAAAGTATTTTACCAGGAAGGATACATTGGGATTTCTCTCGTTTTCAAGTATGTCCACTATCTGTACCCAATACAAAACAATAACCTAGGGCTCTATTCCAACCTTGGCGAAACTTCCCAGAGCCATTATAGTCTATGAGGTTACAAAGTTTACAACAGTTCTGCTTACGTTTAAGCAAAGCAGGAATACAGACCCTGATTTGTTGAAACATTGCAAATTTATGTAACGTAAATCTGAAATAGCACATTAGAGTTGCACACCTGGATTTGTGTAGTATCTGTCATTCATCTCTGCATATCCTCTCAAGCTTTCTCAGGTGGGATGAGGACCAACAGGTGACTATTTCCAGGCTGTGACAAGGACATTCAAGGACATTCAAAGAGTTATCTCTGAGCCACTAGTGTGTTGCCTTGACTGTGTGCTGTGACGTTTGGGGGGCCCACAGAGCACAAACAGAACAGCTTTATTCACCCTTTCAGGGCAGACAAAAAGGCAACATAATAAGTACACACTTGTGTTCAGCGAAATTAAAGCAAAGTCCTGATCTTCAGCACAAATAAACAGAAAAATAATGGTGGCTCACCAACGCTTTAAACAGTCCCAAACCTGGGGAATCCTTTCCATACAATGTAGAAGCCTCTCCAGCAAGGCACAGCACGTCTCCTGCTTTTGAGACACACACCCAGTTTCCACTGATTACTTTCTTTTTCCTTAACTCCCACAATCCTGTCTGGGAGTTGCTGGCTTTTAAACCTCTTCATGGACAGGAAGATTAACCCTGTGGTTGCCGTTAAAAGGACCACAACCCAAATAGGGGTGAAACATATCGCCCATCCAGGACCCAGCCCTGCCGACCTCTACAGTGCTTAGGGACATTGTCCTGATGGAAGGTCCTTTGGTACGTTCTGATGTACAGAACACTCTGGACCTTGTTTTCATTAAGTAAATCTCTGATTTTGCACGTGCAACTTTACCTCAACCCTAACCAGTTTCCCAGCCCCTGCAGCTGAAAAATACCAAACATGCTACCACCACCATGCTTCACCATTTGGATAGTATTGTGCAGTTGATGAGCAGTACCTGGTTTCTTCTAGACATGATACTTTAAAACTGAGGCTAAACTGTCCAAGCCTCGTTTCAGACCAGAAAATCCTGTTTCTCATAGTTGGAGAGTATTTTAGCTGCTTTTTGGAAAATTTGAACGAGTTTTCATACATCTTAAATGGGAAAAAGCTTCTGGCCAGTCTGCCATAAAGACCAGATTGATGGATCTATGCAGTGATGGTACCAGGACATACATTGAGATTTATCTAGTTTTCAAGTATCTTTCCTGTTAAATACTTTATAAATAAATGGTTGTCCTTCTGCAAGTTTCTCCTATCTCCACACATGATTTGTGGATCTCACCCAGAGTGATCAACAGGGTTTTGTTTGCTTTTCTTACCAAGACCCTTCTTGCACAGTTTGGCCAGGCACCCTGCTTTCTGGTTATTCTAATGTTCTTCCATTTGAAAATTAAGGATACCGCTGTGCTCTTGGGAACGTTCAATGCAACCAACATTTTTTGTAGCCTTTCCCATACGCATGCTGCCTATCTGAAGCTTGAGACCTCATAGCTTGGTTTC
This sequence comes from Leptobrachium leishanense, assembly GCA_009667805.1. Classification (NCBI taxonomy): domain Eukaryota; kingdom Metazoa; phylum Chordata; class Amphibia; order Anura; family Megophryidae; genus Leptobrachium; species Leptobrachium leishanense. The sequence continues at coordinate 249,578,654 of CM019065.1, forward strand.
CAATCAATTGACTTTGTCACAGGCAAACTCCAATCAAAGTGTAGGAACAGCTCAAAGATGATTCAGAGTAATGGGATGTATCTGAGGTAAATTTCAGGGGTCCTATTTTGATAGAGACTCTAACATTAACAATTGGAACTGTTACACTTAACGGCCATCAAGTGACCTTGGAATTGCTCATTATTCTCTGGCTACTCACATATTTGCAGCTCCTATACAAAGTATAGGAAGTGATAATTTCAGTATTGTGTTAACTGTGTTAGCTGCTCAATAGGATTAGGGCCCTCTCTTTATAATCTAGTCACAAGTTTCTGACCAAGAGTATTTATACTAAAATGTATAATGTAATCCCATGTAACCCTGGCCAATTCCATGATTATCTCTAAATAGCGGTTTAAGTAGTGTTTTTCTATAACATGTTTATACACTTTATTCTTCTCTGACTGTCCTGAAAAACATGCTGGTGTCTAAACTGTAAATATCTGTATTGGACTCCTCCAATCCCCTCGTTGTCACCTCCTCCCACGTTCTATTTTTTTTTATTGTTATACACAGGGTGAAACTGAACACATGATTACGATAGAAATAACTTACTATTCAAAATATGGGATGCCTAAAATATATTTGTCAGATGTATTACTTCTCTTCATCTAGCTCCATGTGCATGGCCTTTAGCACCTCCTCTAGTGAATATGTAGAAAACTAGAAGTAAAGAAAGCAGCTTACCAAACTACATTTTTGTGATCAGTCCCCCCCAGTGGCCATATTTGGATTTGCAGTTGAAGAAAAGGGTAATATGTAAAAGAATACCTGGTTAGCAATTTTTTAAACAAATTGACAAAAATCGGAATATATTATGTATTAAAAGTCAGCATCCTTGCCCCATCCCCCCAAATGATTTGGACCTACCTATCCCATGATGCCTAGTCACCACAACGAGTGTCTGAGCATTATTGAAAATGTAGTTACAGACAAGGGTCAAGCCCTAACTTGTGGGAACAAAATAGCTAGCAAATACCGAGCCTAAAGAAATATAAAACTTAATTTTTAATATGCAAAGAAATAAGACACAGTAATAGTGGGCCAGGCCTGCAGCCAAAAAAATCACATACAATAGATACAAAACCACTCTGCGGATGAAAAAAGTATAGTCATAAAAAGACAAAAAACATTTAAAGCAGGCCACCCTATGATATACGGTTAGGTTTCCACCCATACAGTGACTATCTAATGATATCTAATGGAAATAGGAATAGGGCCTTCTTGGGTCCATGGTAATCGGAAAGAAAGATAGGTAGATAGTATGAAGGGTAAATGGTCACCAAAATCTCGATCACCAATATTGTCCAGTAAGTCTACTAAGGCCCACCAAAGAGATGCATTGAGAGCGCTCTTGAACAACGTTATCCAAAACAGGGTTGATAAGGCAAATATATCATAGTAGAGGTAGCAGTGTACAGGAAAAAACAGACTAACCGGGTTCTTCAAAGAGAATCGAAAAGCCACTGCACGTTCGGTGACTTTTCGTTCTCTTCAATTCAGTACGATTTGGCGATCCCATTTCGGCCACCCTGCGGTGTATTCAGCAAGCACCACAGGGCCATGGGCGTCCGCAGGATGGGGCAAGGGGGGTGCTCGCCCCCCCTGGAACTGCCCATCACTCACAGCACAACCTGCAGCACATTTCATTGCAGGTTAACGCGATGATTTGCTGCAGGCTCCTCCCAGTCTACCAGTGGCAGCTCTCTAAGGCCTCATGGCCGCCTAGCCCCTCCTACCAACAGACTGGCTCTATGATGGAGCGAGCAGGGCCCTCTGGGAAATTTGCGGGGGAAATCATTCAGCAGCAGGGCAGGCAGCATGTGACTCTTAGGAGGCTGCTCAGTCCCTGCTTACAGAGTATGCTGCTGTGCTTCTCCCTCCTACGCTGCTGATTTCCACTGCTCCAGGCCGCCTCCAGGAAGAGAGCTACCTTGCACCAGTAAATAGAGGTAAAATAGCTGAGGAGAGGGGCAGTGATCTGCTAAACATGGCTGAGTGCTGTGGCAGATCACCTGGAATCCCAAGGACAGAGAATCTCCTCTCCAACAGCAGCATGTGGTACTGGGACACAGACAGTGCAGAGCCTTCACTGATTTACTGCCTCTTTCCCTGCTGTGGTGGGGGGGGGGGGCTCCCTGTCCCATGCAAAGATAAGGAAATCTGCAGGGTGAGCTGAGAGGGGCTTAACATTCAGCTCTGACAGGTACTGTGTCTGCACTTAACTCTTCCCTTCCTGGCCTTCCTTGCCCCCCTATAATAAGGGATTATTAAATGGTTAATTCCTTCAAAACACATTGAGGGTCAGGAGTTTCCACCCCCCCTCACTTTACACTGGCCACATATTTTATATATATTTATTTATTTATATTATCCACTGTGAATTTCATCCCACACTTTCAGACACTGAAGCACCTGTACTATAACATCTGATGCTTTAATTGATGGTCTGTACAGTGTACACCACCACAGTATAGTAACACCCCTGCGTGTTTGTCTCCTGCTCAGTACCGCAGACCGTCAGCTTTATAGTCAAGGTTTTAATTTATTACTAAACTTTCATCAGGATCTGTGGAGCCGACAGTCTGCTGTACTGGAAATTAGATTTCTGCATAATGTGAGTATATTGCTATATCCACGGCACGTTTGGTGATGCTGCCCGTCCGTCACTTTGGTTTTTTTTAACAAAAAACTCTGTTCTGCTTCGCTTTCCTAATGTCCCTCATTTTAAGAACGTCTCCATTCAGGGGTCTTTTTAAGGGCTCCTCCATATATTCAGGATGTGCGGGTGTCTTTTTAGGGGTTACTCCATATATTCAGGGTGTGCGGGTGTCTTTTTAGGGGTTCCTCCATATATTCACGGTGTGCGGGTGTCTTTTTAGGGGCTCCTCCATATATTCACGGTGTGCGGGTGTCTTTTTAGGGGCTAAATATATTCAGGGTGTGTGGGTGTCTTTAGGGGCTCCTCCATATATTTAGGTGTGCGGGTGTATATTATAGGGCAGAAAATGGATGTCATTAAAATTTTCCCCCCCCCCCGGAAAATTTTCTGCGGACGCCCATGCACAGGGCCGCCGTAATGCAGGGAAAAGTCGCTGCAAACCTGCCAAAAACTCACCGCAAAACGAGGGTGAACGCACACCGAAACCCGCAAAAACATCTGGATTAACCCACCGAAGACGGCGGAGAAACCCGAGCAGGAGCTGATCTCAGAGCGGCCGTCAGAAAAACCCAACCCCGCAGACGAAGGAGGTGAAGAAAAAAAAAAAAACCCGGAAGCTCGAATGTTTGAAAAGTGAAACGCTGTTTGCAAAGAAATTACTGAGCGAAAATGTCTGAAATTTACATATGAGGTCCAAGGAATGATAATAAAAAGGGCTGTTACAGAAAAAAGAACAAACGTTTAAAATAAAATTTTAAAAAAAAAATCGGGAAAAAGTTTTTGGCAAAAAAATCCCGAAAAATGCTTAAAATATCCCAAAAAATCTATAAATGGAGAGACTTTTTACTGCAAAATATTATAATCAACGGTTTATTAGATATTGAATTAGAATGGGAATATTTTTAACATTGAAGTCTATGGGATTCGCCCGAATAAATCTGCCGCATGAATGGCGGGCAATGAAATGGCGGGCAATTCGGCAACTTTTCACTGCTGGTTTTTGTTCTCTGAATAGATGAAGCTATGGGGATTTCACTGCCCTCGAACAGGCACCTAACAGGCACCGTATGTGCAGGCAATTCGCCAACATTTGGCGAACTGCCTGCTCTCTGGATAGCCGAATGGCCAAGAAAGGTAACCGAATGCTGATTTTCAGCGTTCGGTTACCTTTCGGCAGCCATTTGGATCTCTTTGAATAACCCTGTAAGTTACTTCATCAAACTCTACGCATTTCAGCAGTTAATGGCATTATCAGGAGCATAGAGAGAGTGGTATGTAAGTGGAGAAAAACGCGTAGAGTTTGATGGAGTAATTTAGTCTGTTTTTTCCTGTACGCTGCTACCTCTACTATTCTTTACTGACCCTGTTTTTGGATACTTCTTCCATTAGATATCTGATTTTTTTTTGACTGCATGCCTGGCCCACTAATAGTTTGCCTTTTATCTTTGTATAGTAAATGTTTTATATATCTTTAAGCTCAGTATTTGCCAGCTATTTTCTTTTCAGTATTCAGGGTTACCCCCATTCTTACTGTAGACACTGTATCCCACTCTGCTCTTGTTAACAAGACATGAAGAGTATGATTATTACTCTGTTTTGTACGCTTATAACACTCCCATATAGTATATTTGACTTCTAACTTGTGGAAACTCTAAGACTTTTTACCACCAAATAACCATCATCTCTCACTCAACACAGCACCCACACATTAATCTGAAATTGACGTGTTTAACTCCTTACTGCCGGACAGGATGTGCCCGGTGGGGGCGTTACCTTCTGCTTCCCGGCGGCTGCGGTGGGCCCCTCCTCCGTCCAGCCTACGCAGCTGATGTGCGTTGTTTAGGTAGTTTAGGCAGTTTTGCAGTTCGGTGGAATTTGTTGATGCCAATGACATCCATTACTACCATACGCTACTCAACAGGAACGATGAAATCAAAATTTATATTTTAAGTCTCAATATCCTCCTAGACAGCAAATCCAATCGCTAATGAATAGTATTCAGTCTTTCCTATTAAAAGGGCCACTACCACCAAAAAAAAATGAATTGTCCTTATTGCGTTTACTTTTATGTTGCTGATATCTTACATGTGCTTTGTTTTTTTCTTCTATGTTTAGTAAAGAAAATATTTTACTCTATATGTGTCGCTGGGTGCATCCATTATGTGATATTTTGTGTTGCAAACTGCCCCCCCGTATCTTTACTTCACTTGTTCCTCACTGTATTGCAATGACCATAGAATGGAGTCTATGGTTCAATAACCTACTCAAATCATTGTATTGTGTGAGATGTATTCAAAGGACTTCACCAGAGTGTGGATTAGAAGTCTTTTAAGCTTCCTGTTTTATCTTATTCAACTGCCAACTCTTAGGCAGTGGCGTAGCGAGGGGGGACACTTGCCCCCGGGCGCCCCTGTCAGCCAGTCAGGGAGGGAAGGGCGCCGCAAGGCACTGTCTAATGCTGCCCATTATGTAAACCAATTCCTTCCCAGTAGCTTGGATTGGCTGCCTCAATTATTTCCTGGTTGAGTCACATGCTGCTGGACTCCGGAAGTGGCAGTAGCTTATCTGAACCCGGGATACATGTTTCCTCGTGCTGCTGCTCCTTCTGCCTGCTGTGAGTGTGTGAGGGGGAGGATGTAAAACCAGCACCAGCTCAGCAGGATACAGACTCCATTCCACTGACCAAGGGGTGAGAGATACTGCCTGCCCCTCTCCCCTGCACTACACATACCCCTCTGTCAAGGCTGCTTCTCTCCCCTGCATTACACATCCCCCTTTGTCCAGGCTGCTCCTCTTCCCTGCAATACACATCCCCCTCTTTCCAGGCTGCTCCTCTCCCCTGCATTACACATCCCCATCTGTCCAGGCTGCTCTTCTCCCCTGCATTACACATCCCCCTGTGTCCAGGCTGCTCCTCTCCCCTACATTACACATCCCCCTCTGTCCAGGCTGCTCCTCTCCCCTGCATTACACATCCCCCTCTGTCCAGGCGAGATAGTGAGACCCCCTCCTGTGTACACACTCAAGAAGCTGTGCTATGTGAGGGGGGGAGTAAACCCTGCTGGGACGGAGAAGCTAGTTTTTAACAGCAGCAGGACCAATTGCATAAAACCACAGCTGAGGTACACTGTAGTGCGTTGCTCAGGTGTCTGGTCTAGCAAGGGTTAAAAGCTACCTTCTCCTTCTCGGCAGGGTTTAGTCCTGGACAGGGAGACGTCTTGGCAGCATTGTGAGGACCAGGTAGGAGACTAACTAGTCATGCGGGGCAGCAAGAGGTTAAAGGGGCACACTGTTCAAATTTTACCCCCTTTTTCACATTTAACCTCTTTGCTGCTGACGACGTGCTGAGCGCATCCTCTGGTTTTTGGTTTGTGTGTAGAGGATGTACTCGTCACGTCGTTGAAGTCCTGCAGCTCTGTGCCATTTCTTTCTATTTTCACAGTAGGCTGACATCTTTCCCTCCCTGTAGGATGACCCCTGGATACTGATATAATCGCCTAAGAATGTGATGATGTCAGAGTCTCTCCGCCTACCCCAGCTGCGAAATCCCTTTACTGGAGATACAGGTGTCCTTTGGGCCACTGCATCTCTGGTAATGTAAGTTTAGGGCTGAAACAACTAGTCGATGATGAGCCTGGTTGTCTACTATTCTCATTATTGATTAATCAGTTGGTGAATTAAACGTCACGTTTAAAGCACACACTGTTTAGAATCAGACTGAGCTAAACGATAATAACCTCAGATGCTACTTCAGAGCCGACTGGAGAAGACGTGCCGCTGCTTTACTCTGTATCATTTAGTTCTAGGGTTATGTTTGACGTAGACAATTTGTTTTTATTTAGTTTACAACAGTAGCAGAACTAACACATAGACCTCGGGGTGCTGTCACTGGGTGGAGGAGCTGTATTGCTGGTATTTTATTCTTACTTGGAGCTGGAGTCCTGTGCTGCCACCCCACCCTCCCTGCTTCCCTCTAATCCAGAGCTGCCATACCTCAGTTTGGTCTGGATCCTTCCCCCAAACTCCATCCCATCCTTGCCCTTGGTTCCTTGCCCAAACTCACTCCCATCTCTGGTCCGTCTGTCCCCATTCAGTCTCTTCATGAAATTATTTTAAAGGGACGCTCCACGCACACTGACTATAGCTTATTAAAGTGGTCAGGCTGCATACAGTGCATCCCCTTCTCACCTCGCTTTATACTGACAACATCTCTATCAGAGCGCTTGTAACAGCATTTGTTCAGTAAGAAAGGAGACATGGGTTTGAGCTGCAAACACCGCATCAAACCATCACTCTGACCAGGTGCTCACGTACGTTGTGTGCAACAATTACACATGTTACGTGAGATACACAATGTATGAAAGTTATGTACTACACGCAAATTGCGTAACATAAATAGTTGCTGATATTTGTTCCTGCAGCGTAAAACAAAAAATATAGATTTTTATCCGAATAATCGATTTATGAAAATAACTGTCAGTGGCAGCCCTACGTATGTTCTACAGGGTCACATGAGGCATCAGTGGAAAGGCCAGAGTCTTACCAAACATGACCATATAATGTGTAAGAATAAAATGGTGAAAAAACAAACAATTGCAAAACGTCTTTTCTTTTTCTCTGGTCTAAGGCAGCGTCATTATTCGTTTATAAAACGCAAACATTGTCACTGCACTATTTCACCTCCTTTCCCACACTGAGAAAATTTGAAAGTGACATCGTAATGCACTATTTCATCTAAAAATGGGGGGGGGGTGCGCCAGGGGAAGATATGACCTTGCCACGCCTCTGCTCTTAGGCTGGGGCCAGACAAGCGTTTTGAAGAGCGGAAGGAATGTCCATGAGAGTGGACTCTCCTTCCACTCGACACCTGTCTGACGCCCGTCGGTCCTCCTCGCTGAGCGCAGGTAGTGAGCTCAACGATGCAAGACTCGATCCTCCTATGGGGGATTGCGCTCTGCAGCCCCGACAACGTGCGTCCTCCCCTTTGACGGGGAGCCTTGCTGCACGGATGCAGCACGGGCGCTGTTGCGCACGCAATTCGTGCACGCTCAAGAGCGTGTGGCCGGTAGGCACGTCAGTATGGGCGCACCTAGTGCGCTCATCTGACACCGGCATTATCTGGAGTAGTATGCAGAATACAATACACCCCTGCTGCCTTATTTAAACATTTCCCTCCTCCACCTCCTCATTAACTGTTGAATACTGTATATTATAAAGCACAGTCATAAAATAAAAGTCACCATTAGATTTTGGTAAATGAGGTATCGGGAAAAATGCACAAAATGCAAACAGGAGATAAAACTAATTTTATTTTTCCTTTTTACATGCAATTACTTCAAACAGAAAAAAACAGCAGCATGTGTTTTATAAGGTTGTTTTGTTTTAATGCACATGTAATCTAGTTACAGCTTATGTAAGTAATAGTGTCCCTTTAAGATAAAAGGGGTTATTCACAGAGCACCGAAATGTCGGTGACATTTCGGTGCTCTGTCGTTCCCTGTACTTCGGGAATCAAACCCCACCCCCCTGCAGTGAATTCTGCATTCACCGCAGGGTCCCTGGAGTGCGCGGAAAAGCAACTGAATGGAAAAAATATAGCCGCAGAACCGCTGAAATTATCGCATTCGATAATTTCGGCGGGACAGGTGTACATCAAATCGGATTTGATTCGAAATACACCTAGAACCGGCTGAAAGTATCTTATTCGATAATTTTGGCGCTTTTGCGGCTTTTTTTCTTTTAAAACCACTCAGAAAATATTGGATCCGATCCGCTGAACCCGAAATGAAAAAGCAGACGATCCGCTGAATACAGCGCCGACCAGCCGCAGTAAAAAGCCACCAGGCCGCCGGATGGGTAAAAAATAATAATAAATGAAGCGATTGAAAGTGTCAAATTTGAAACGCTGTTTGCGAAACAACTACTGAACGAAAATATGTGGAATTAACATATAAGGTCCTATGAATGATAATAAAAAAATCTTTTACAGAAAAAAGAAAAAAAAAGCTATGTAAGTGAAAAAATGGAAAAAAAAATGACGAAAAAATTACGAAAAGTTACTAAAGGTCCTAAAAAAATTAATAAATAAATATACTTTTTACTGCAGATTAAAAAAAAATGGTTTATTAGATATTGAATAAAACGGGAATATTTTTAACATTGAAACCTATGCGATTCGCCTGAATAAACCTGACGAATGAAACCAACGAACAGCAGGGCATTTTTCTGACATTTCACTGCTGATCGATGTTCTGTGAATAGATTAACTATTGCTTCTGTATGGGGACTTTCACTGCCGTCGAACGGGCACCCTACACAGTAGAACAGTGCACCCTACTTGCTGGCAATTAGCCAAAATATGGCGAACTGCCTGCTTTCTGAATAGCCAAATGGCCCCGAAATGTCATTGTATGTGGAAATTCACTGTTCGTTGCCATTTCGGGGCCAGATCGGTTCTTTGTGAATAATCCTGAAAGTGTTAATCTTAACAGGTTACTTCTGCTATCAGTTTTTTCATTAAATAACAAATATTTTTGGACATTGGAGGATAACATGGATGCTAGGAGGAGTGGTGGTTTCTTCCTACTTTACAGAATTGCCCCATATCCTCCAATTCAGCAGACTGGGAAAAGGAACACACACTTTGTTAAATTGAACATGTGCTTGTTTTCACAATAACAACTTTGTGTTAGGTCTTTTAGTTAAGTTTGATGTTATATAATCTCTATTATATGTATCTTCTGTCTTTCCACAGGAACGGGTAGAATATCTCTTCCTAATCATTTTCACAGTAGAAGCCTTCCTCAAAGTCATTGCATATGGGCTTCTCTTTCATCCCAACGCATACCTCCGCAATGGCTGGAACCTGCTGGACTTCATCATCGTAGTTGTAGGGTGAGTCACAGTTTAAACATTTGTAGTATTATCTCTGCTTCAACATCCAGTACACAGTTGACATTTATTCTGTCTGCAGAAATAATTTTAAACAGAACTGCCCAGGATCTCTGTAAATTGCTAGTGTCTGGTTGTCTGCTCTGTGTGACAATGTTGTGTGTCCGTTCAGCTCTGAGGTCTGTGCTGAAACTTGCTGAACCCCAAACTTTCTATTGGGACTAAAGCTTCTTTACTAAATCATCAAATTTTTCCAAGTAAGGCTGGCGTCAGACGAGCGCACTATGGGTGCCCATACTGATGTGCCTTCTGGCGTCCGTTGCAGCATTAAAACGCTGCGACGGGGCCAGCCACACGCTGTTACACGCGCACGAATTGTGCGCGCAACAGTGGCCGAGGTGCGTACATGCTGGAGCCCTCTTCCTTACGCTCTTCAGAGACATGGTTCAGTGAGAAAAATAACTGGGAAATAACAATACCGGGGTACTCTTTATATAGAAAAGACAGAGAAGGTAGGAAAGGAGGAGGAGTGGCCCTGTATGTGAAAAACAACATAAAAACGAACCAAATAAAAGTGAGCTAGGTGAACATAGAGTCAGTTTGGGTTACGCTAACATTTGGCAATCATACAGTAGCTCGTGTAGGTGTGATCTATAGACCCCCTGGACAAGTAGAAGAGCTATATAATCTGCTGCTTGAGGAAATAGCCAAAATGGCAATGAAGGGGGAAGTTATTATCATGGGGGACTTTAATCTTCCTGATGTGAACTGGAAAACCAAAACAGTTGGGTGCACCAGGAGTACAAATATTCTAAACTCCCTACTGGGATTATCTCTAACACAAGTAGTTGAGGAGCCGACCCGTAAAGAGGCCATATTGGATGTAATACTCACAAATGGAGGTTTGGTATCAGATGTTGTTGTAGGTGAAAATTTGGGATCTAGTGATCACCAGTCAGTATGGTTTAATATAAGAACAGGGATGGAGCCGCACCACACAAAAACAAAAGTTTTAGACTTTAAAAAAACAGATTTTTCTAAAATGAGATTTTGTGTGAAGGAGTCATTATCAGACTGGAGGAGTTTAAAGGGAGTCCAGGAGAAATGGGATTATTTAAAGGAAGCATTATTGAAGGCCACAGGCAATTGCATTCGACTTGTTAGCAAGAACAAAAAAGGGAAGAAACCACTGTGGTATTCTGCAGAAGTGGCCAAAATAGTGAAGAACAAAAAGACAGCATTCAATAATTATAAAACAACTCAGAGTGAAGAAGATAGGCAAACCTATAAGATTAGGCAGAAAGAGGCAAAGCAATTTATAAGGGCTTCCAAAGCACACGCAGAAGAGAAAATAGCTCAGTCAGTAAAAAAGGGGGACAAAACATTTTTTAGATACATAAACGAGAAAAGAAAAGTAAAACAAGGATTAGTTAGATTAAAAACGAAGGAAGGTATGTAGAAGAGGATAAAAGTCTCGCTGACTGCCTCAATGAATATTTAGGTTCAGTCTTTGTAGAAGAAAAGGAAGGAAAGGGACCTCAGTTAGGAGGAAACACTAACGAGACAATTACATATCAGTTTACAGAGGAGGAGGTTCTACAGCAGCTGTCTAAAGTAAAGACAAATAAGTCAATGGGGCCTGATGGGATCCACCCTAAACTATTAAAAGAGCTCAGTGATGTAATAGCAAAACCGTTAACAGATTTATTTAACCAATCCTTGCTAACGGGAGTCGTCCCAGAAGACTGGAAATTAGCAAATGTGCCCATTCACAAGAAGGGTAGTAGGGAGGAATCTGGGAACTATAGGCCAGTTAGTCTTTCGTCAGTAGTGGAGAAATTAATGGAAACCATGTTAAAGGAAAGGATTGTTGAACATCTAAAAACACATAGATTACAGGATCAGAAACAACATGGGTTTACCTCAGGGAGATCATGCCAAACTAATCTTATTGATTTTTTTGATTGGGTAACAAAAATAATAGACACAGGTGATGCAGTAGACATTGCTTATTTAGATTTCAGTAAGGCTTTTGATACTGTTCCGCATAGAAGGCTTATCAATAAATTGCAATCTTTGAGCTTGGATTCCAATATTGTTGAATGGATTAGGCAGTGGTTGAGTGACAGGCAACAGAGGGTTGTGCTAAATGGAATTTATTCGGCGCAAGGTCTTGTTACCAGTGGGGTACCTCAGGGGTCAGTACTTGGACCCATTCTATTTAATATTTTTATTAGTGATATTGCAGAAGGTATTAATGGAAAAGTATGTCTTTTTGCTGATGACACAAAGATTTGCAACAGGGTTGACGTTCCTGGAGGGATCAGCCAAATGACAAATGATTTGGGTAAACTAAAAAAATGGTCGGAGCTGTGGCAATTGAGTTTTAATGTGGATAAGTGCAAGATAATGCACCTGGGACGTAAAAACCCAAGGGCTGAATATAGAATATTTGATACAGTCCTAACCTCAACATCTAAGGAAAGGGATTTAGGGGTTATTATTTCAGAGGATCTAAGGGTAAGTAGTCAATGTAATAGAGCAGCAGGAAATGCTAGCAGAATGCTTGGTTGTGTAGGGAGAGGTATTAGCAGTAGGAAAAGGGAAGTGCTCATGCCACTGTACAGAGCACTGGTGAGACCTCACTTGGATTACTGTGTGGAGTACTGGAGACCGTATCTCCAGAAGGATATAGACATCTTAGAGAGAGTTCAGAGAAGGGCTACTAAAATGGTGTACGGCTTGAAGGAGAAAAGTTACCAGGAAAGGCTTAAAGGGACACTCTAACAAAAAATCACCCCCCCCCCGTTTTTTAATCCTAACCTATCCCTATTCCCTTAATAAATAGTTATTTTTTGTTTTTGTGTTTTTAACTGTAATACTTACCCTAAAATCCTCTTGTTTCCAGCGCTGTTTTTTTTTTTTTTATACTCACCTCCCTCCTCTTCCGCTCCCGTCCTTGTTTCTTCTTCTTGCCTTCTGGTTTACGTGAGAAGCGCGCATGCGCGCCTCTCACGTAAGCCAGCCAATCGGCAGGCTTCCTCCCGGGTCCCTCTGAGGATTAGTGTTGCGCGCAAGAGGATGCGCGCAACACTAACCCTCAGAGGGAGCCGCCAGCTTCTGCGGTGAGTTGGAGACGTCATCGCGCTGAAAGCGCGATGACGTCTCCTACTCGGCAAAAGTCGGCAGAAGCGGGAAATATGATTCCCGCTCTGCTGACTGACAGCTGGGAGGGCGGAGTAAAGTTCTCCGCCTCTCTCAGCTGTTTTCAGCATTTACAGCTGAACCGCTGAGCGGAGGGAGGGGGGACAGAGGGCGGCATACTCTGGGCATCATGACCACCTAAAATAGCTTAGGTGGTCATGTTGCCTAGAGTGTCCCTTTAATGATCTTAACATGTACAGCTTGGAAGAAAGAGACAGGAAATATGATAGAAACATTTAAATACGTAAAGGGAATCCACAAGGTAGAGGAAGGGAGTATATTTAAAAGGAAACAAAGTAGCAAAACAAGACGACATAGTCTTAGATTAGAGGGGCAAAGGTTTAAAAGTAACATCAGAAAGCATTATTTTACTGAGAGGGTGGTGGATACATGGAACAGTCTTCCAGTTGAAGTGGTAGAGGCCAAAACAGTAATTGAATTTAAGCAAGCATGGGATAGGCATAAGGCTATCCTAAAGAAAAGATAAATCCAGGTAAAGTATCCATGTAATTGGGCAGACTAGATGGGCCGAAAGGTTCTTATCTGCCGACATTTTTCTATGTTCCTGTGTTTCAAATACGCCAACCTTAATCTGCATGTTGTAATAACTGCCAGAGACATCTAGTAACAGTATAAAGGCAGGGCCGGATTAAGATCTCTATGGGCCTGGAGCTGAAGATTTTGGTTGGCATTTTTTGGAATTTAGTGAAATGAAAACATATTTTAGGTTATTTAATAGTGCAGATACTGGTATATCTAACCAGGCAGATACTGTGTGAGGAAATTTCCATTCAGATTTCAATCATTTTAAGCTTGTAAAATAAGTTTTTCACATTGTATCATCCAAACCTTTGTGGTTTTATATTCTACTAGGTGGAAAGCCTGCCCAGTGGGCAGTCTATTGATAAGTGTGGTGCGCATGAATGTTGATTGAAACGAAATCATAGCAGCGGCAAGAAAAGTTAAATATTTTTACTGACTATTTTGAATAAATTTCTTTGAATACAACATTTTTTGTGAAGCATGCATCAGTCTCTGGTAATAAGTAGCCTTGTTCACGTCCATCGATGACTTTGATTTTAATGTCTGCAGAGCTTTTGACTCAAGAGAATGCAACATATAGTTGTCCATGGCTGAAGACGGGTTCTGGTAAATAGATGCCAACTCTGTCCAAGGCTGGTCCTTGGGATTTGTTAATAGTCATTGCAAATGCCAATTTAACAGGAAATTGTCTCCTTCTTAAAACAAATGGAAGTTTGGTGTTACTTTGGGCTAAATCAATTCTAAGAATAAAAACTGTCTCTCCTTCTGAGGTAGGTGTCAATACTTGAGCAATGATTAAATTTTGCCGCATAGCTTTCACAATCAGTCTTGTTCCATTACACAGGACTCTCTTTGAATTCAGGTTACGCAGGAGCATAATAATACAGCCAATTTTGAGTTTCAGTTTATGAACTGGCATCCCAGAAGGAGCAAATTCATTTAAGAACTCAATGGGGTAATTATCCCTGTCTTTCTGTGATTCATCATCAATAGAATCAGTGCTTAAATAAGTGTAGCTCTCACCTTCTAACAAACGAAGCCCTTCTTCATTGATGTTGTCCACATCACAATTTTTGGGGCATAAAATTGCATTTTTTTCAAAAGATGAAATATCGTCAGGTTGTAAATGGTCTCCATAAATTTCCTTGACAATGGAGTTTTTGCTGATCATTTTGGATGGTATCTGAAATATATCTTGATGGAAGCCATGTTCGTTTGTGAGTTTTCCATCGCCAAGCTTTATTAGCCAAGAGCTAAACTCAGGATCCACAGATCTTACATTTGTTTTCAGCTTTATGATCTTAAATTTATCCCACAGTGTATTGAGTTTAATGCTGGATTCAACGATAGCTGTTCGAGTGCCATGTGCCACAACAGGTAGGGTTTGGCGGAAATCGCCTCCAAGGATAATTGTTTTACCTCCAAAAGGTTTGTTGTTTTTCATGAGCTCTTGCTGTAGTTTGTCGACGCATCTGAGAGCATCACTTGGAGCCATGGTTGCTTCATCCCAAATTATATTTTTTGTTTTTCTAAGGATTGTGGCATCATTAGATGTTTGCCTCATGGAAGATGTTGAAGTGTCCAACAAAGGAACAGGCAGTTTAAATTGTGAGTGATATGTGCATCCACCCTCTAGCAAATTAGCAGCAATTCCAGTAGAAGCAACTGCTAATGCTACCTCTTTTTTCCTCTAAATGAGTGCAATAAAGTTTGGTATAGGTATGTTTTGCCACTACCTCCAGGACCATCGAGAAAGTAACACCTTTGGTGTAATGTATCGTTTTGGGAGGCAGAAAGAATGTCTTTAAAAGTTTCTCTTCGTAGATCATTTAAAGCCGGCTGCATTTGTACTCCTATTTGACTTTCAAAAACTGCATCATAGATGTCTTGTGGTTTGGTGGTTGAGTAGTTGGTTGGAGTTGTTAAACCGAAATCCTGACATTTTTTCCCGTTAACAATTAAAATGTCTTGACTGTCTAATAGAGCATTATTGATACATGTTTGGCAGTCTGGTGTGTGGCCAGGGTGTCTTGATAAGTATTCAATGAGTTGTTTATATTTTTCAAATAGTTGTTTTGCATTTGGTGGAGATGCTAGAGCACAAATGTTGGCAAAAAGCTCTCGAAGCAGTTGAGGCATCATCTCACTTGAAGCTTCGTGAAGAGTCAAGTCCCATAATTCTTCATCCTGAAAAAGACTGAGTCTTTGAGCAGCTTCTTTGAATGTTGGAAATTGCACACCACCAACTGTTCGGATATTTTCAAATGAGGTGGCTCCTTTAACATGGAGTAAAAGTAATCTCAAGCAAAATCTCAACACATTTGAATTTATGTTAAGAGTACATTCGCCCAATAGTTTTATTTTCTCGATGTCTCAATCTTCTTTCCCATTTGGTATTTTTCCGTTGAAAGACAAAATGCTGTGGAATATCAGTATAGAGGAATTCGCGGGCAGCCACATCTTCTCTGTTTAAGTTAAACCAAGCTGTCAATGTTGTGTCTCTTGATTGGGTTCTTTCTATAGCATTCCTGATGTTATTTTCATTAAAGTATACTGACTGTTCGTCAGGAAGGTGGATTTGTAATCGCACGATGGTATGTGTTTGATGGTGCATTTTAAAACCAAAAAGGCACCATGCTGCCTCTGGAGCTGTTACATATCGTGAATCCATGAATGAGGTGATCTCGTTGTGATGAAGCATTGCATGTTCTTTGATGGCAATATTAGCACAGTCATGTCCTTTATAGATGTATTTGAATAAGTACTTTACACTTTTTATGGAAGCGCAGCTCTCAGCGTTTATATGGCAGTTGTATTTTAAAGCTAATATTGGGTTGTATGGCACAACCCAAGAGTTATTGATTAATTTTCCATTTACTTCAATTTAAGCAGCTGTTTGTGTTCTCCGGTACAGTGGATAGCCGTCCATGTTTGTCAAAGTGTGTTCTTCGTATGGTTTTGGGAAGTTTTTTGAGCAAACACCATCAACCATACATGGCGAATTAATCTTATGAGGCCCACATGGTCCATGAATCATGTGTTTGATGACTATTGCATGTAATCGGGGTCATACGTGAATGTCGGGGATTTCTGCAGAAATAAACCTATCAATAGCGTCAGCATTAGGGATGAGCTGTTTGGGTTCGGACGGTTCGGAGTTCGACCCGAACTTTGGCAGTTCGAAAGTTTGCGAATTTCAAACTTTTTGGGTGTGTTCGGTTCGAGTTCGAAAAAAAAAAGAAATTTTGAAAAAAGAAAATGCTTAAAAAAATACTAAAAAATCTAGAAATAAAGAGACTCTTTACTGCAGAATATTATAAGCAACGGTTTATTAGATATTGAATTAAAAACTAATGTGTACGTGGAAAGATTATCAACTCTAAATGACCTCTGTTCACAAACGGGCATAACACCAGGCAGGGGCGGATCCAGAGACTAGTCTCGGGAGGGGCACTTACAGAAAATAAGGTGTTTTAGCAGAGAGCCCGACTCACGAGAATTTACAGAGGGCCCGGCTCACAGGAGCTTACAATCTAGAGGAGCAGAGGGCCCGGCTCACAGGAGCTTACAATCTAGAAGAGCAGAGGGCACCCAGGAGTTTACAATCTAGAGGAGCAGAGGGCACCCAGGAGCTTACAATCTAGAGGAGCAGAGGGCACCCAGGAGCTTACAATCTAGAGGAGCAGAGAGCCCCCAGCTCACACATGGATTTGCCCCCAGCTCATGGATTTGCCCCAGATCATGGATTTGCCCAGCTCATGGATTTGCCCTCAGGTCATGGATTTGCCCAGCACATGGATTTGCCCAGCTCATGGATTTGCCCCCAGCTCATGGATTTGCCCCCAGATCATGGATTTGCCCAGCTCATGGATTTGCCCCCAGGTCATGGATTTGCCCAGCTCATGGATTTACCCCCAGCTCATGGATTTGCCCCCAGGTCATGGATTTGCCCAGCTCATGGATTTGCCCCCAGGTCATGGATTTGCCCAGCTCATGGATTTGCCCCCAGCTCATGGATTTGCCCCCAGGTCATGGATTTGCCCCCAGGTCATGGATTTGCCCAGCTCATGGATTTGCCCCAGCTCATGGATTTGCCCCCAGGTCATGGATTTGCCCCCAGCTCATGGATTTGCCCCCAGGTCATGGATTTGCCCAGCTCATGGATTTGCCCCCAGGTCATGGATTTGCCCAGCTCATGGATTTGCCCCCAGCTCATGGATTTGCCCCCAGGTCATGGATTTGCCCCCAGGTCATGGATTTTCCCAGCTCATGGATTTGCCCCCAGCTCATGGATTTGCCCCCAGGTCATGGATTTGCCCAGCTCATGGATTTGCCCCTAGCTCATGGATTTGCCCCCAGCTCATGGATTTGCCCCCAGGTCATGGATTTGCCCAGCTCATGGATTTGCCCCCAGCTCATGGATTTGCCCCCAGGTCATGGATTTGCCCAGCTCATGGATTTGCCCCCAGCTCATGGATTTGCCCCCAGGTCATGGATTTGCCCCCAGGTCATGGATTTGCCCCCAGCTCATGGATTTGCCCCCAGGTCATGGATTTGCCCCCAGCTTACACATGGATTTGCCCAGCTCATGGATTTGCCCCCAGCTTACACATGGATTTGCCCCCAGCTTACACATGGATTTGCCCAGCTCTCACCTGGATATTGCTCCAGGCCTCCAGCAGGGGTTGACTCTGAGCCGGGGACCCAGATGCCGGGCAGCGCGGGAGTGCCTGCCCGGTCCTGAAGAGTCCGTCCTGTTGAGTGATGCGGCTGCGTGCGTGTGCAGGTCACGCGGTCCGGCCAGTCAGGTGGTACAGAGACTCAGTACCACCTGATTAGTCGGACCACGTGACCGCCGGCGCCTGCACGCAGCCGCTTCCCTTTAACAGGACGGACTCTTCAGGACCGGGCAGGCACTCCCGCGCTGCCCGGCATCTGGGTCCCCGGCTCAAATCTCGGGGGGGGGGCAATTGCCCCGTTGCCCCCCCCTGGATCCGCCCCTGACACCAGGTGTCTTTAGTCTGGTAATCCATTTGATACATTGTACACTATACTGAGGGTGGGGTGGTGTCTGCTTCTGATTGAGATTTGAGAATTAATTTCCCTAAATCCTCCTAATATGCTGTATTTAACTCTTTCGCTGATGAGGCTTTTCAAACCTCTGTGCTGAGGTCATTTTTAACGCTTTCGCTCATCATGTTTAACCGCGTTTTGTAGCCATATTTTGATATATGACCCAGACATATTATATATCGTTCTTTCCGGCAGACTTGGCAGATTCATAATATGTCATTATTATATGTATACGTTATGTCATGTCTGTATATTATAACAAAAAATGCAATAAAATTCGAATTTTCAATAATTTATTATGTGTAAAGTGTTTTTTTTCACATTTTAACAAGTGATCGTTTGCAGTTATATTTTGTATGGGGTGCGCTTGTTAAAAAAATTAGAAATGGGGACCCGTTACATTTTTTTTTGGGGAAAATTTTGCTTTTTTTAACAAACGCACCGCATACAAAAATCGTTAGTGCAGCATTATTGTTCACATTATAATTGAAATGGGAACAATATTGCTGCATTAACAAAACAAAAACCAAAAAAAACTTGTTTATTTTTCTTCTTAGAATTTTTTTTTAAAATATTTTTATTTTTTTTTAAAACATTTTTCATGCTCATGTTTGGTATCCTTGGAAAGGCCATGCTCTGGCCGATCTAACGATATCAAACATTAACCCCTAGCTGCCACGGATCGGGAGATAGGGGGTTCATTGGAACCCCCTATCTCCACCATTGGTGGCAGCTAGGGGTTAACTCCAGGACTGGCGTCATCGTGCTATGCACGATGACGCCATTCCTCAGGGGGAGTTCCTGGAGGCTTGGCTGACATCCAAGATGTCGGCCAGCTCCAGAAGAGGATCACGATCCGGCGCTTTTCAACGCCGATTCGTGATCCGGCTCCAGCCCAGGGGTTAATCACAGCCACCGTTTGGAAGGACAGGCCCTTCCAAACGGTTCCTGTATTAACCCTCTGCCCCCCGGCGATCGGGAGGGAGAGAGGTCCTTCGGACCTCCCCCCCTCCCTTTCAGGCGCTTCCTCCGCACATGCGGGGGGGGGGGCGCCTGAATTAGATGTCTTTGCGCCGCCGCGATGACATCTAATTGCTCCGCCGGGGTCCCGGAGTGCTGGGCTGACATCCAAGATGTCAGCCCGCACCGGGGGGCGCAGCAATCCGCCGGAATCTGGCGGATTGCTGCCTCCTGTGCATGGACGCGCTCAGCGCGTCCATAGCACAGGAGAACCACTTGGCTGAGTGCTGAGCGCGTCCATAGCAGCCAAGTGGTTAACTGGTGTTTGAAAAAAATTCAAAATAACATCTAAGGCTAGGGTCAGATGAGCGCATTTTGTACGGACTGTGTGCCCGTGCAGTACGGACGTACTTCCTGACTGACAACAAGGTAGTGGCCAAACAATCCTTTTTTTTCAGTGACGTATTTTTTGACTGATGTAGCAGGGAAAATAAATTAAAATGAAAAAACATTCTGTCCGTCAAAAATGCTGGACGTATAAATGCAGTCCATCTGACCTCGTTTCATCACTCACATACAAAGCTACACGGACGTTGTGGACGTTGCGCACTCCGCACGTCCGTTCTAGCAGTATTACGTTTTTGCCTAACCTGCGTCCGTTTGCTGCGTCCGCCATGCATCCGCACTGCCGTGCGGACGACGTACTTCGTGTGTGGGGCTCCATTGGTCAGAATGCTATGCTGCCACGGACGTACAAATGTGCGGCAACACGGACGTGATAACTGCACTTGTCTGACCCCAGCCTTAAGCAATGTTATTTTTCACCTCAGGATTAAACATTCACAGGGTTATTCAGAAAGCGGTGAAAAGCAGGAGAATAACTGGAGAAGTGAAAATTCTAGGTCAAAATAGCCAAACCAGAAAAATTCTCCCATTTAACTCACTTTCCAAATTGGCTATTTGGTCTAGATTGTTCTCTTCTCCTGCCAGTTCTCCTGGCTTTCACCTCTCTCTCAGGGTTGTTCAGAGAAAGGTGAAAACCAGGAGAATGGCAGGAAAAGAGAACAATCTGGACCAAATAGCCGATTTGGAAAGTGAGATAAGGCTAGGTTCAGACTAACACATTTTTCACAGCGACCGAAAGGGCGTCCAAACGCATTGCTGTATTTTTTCACAGAATGCGCGATAACGGTCATACGATGCGCATTTTTGGGCGTGATTTTTTACGGATCCAAACCAGGACACTTTGGGTGTCTGGACGTTATGTTGGCCGGACATGAGCAGGGTCTGACGTCTCCAAATCACGCACACATGCCGCTAGTGGACGCAGCGCACTCTGTACGTCCGTACTAGCGGTTCTGCGTTCTCGAAAAAATGCGTTCATTTTCCACTTGCGTTGCGCAGCCGGACTTTTGTGCGACTGTACTTCGTATATTGGCTGTCATTGCCCGTCATTTGCTGGCTGCTAGTGCGGCCGTGATTAAGTGCACCTAAACGCATGTTAAAAATTCGCTAGTCTGACCCTAGCCTAAATGGGAGAATTTTTCTGGTTTGGCTATTTTGACCTAGAATTTTCCATTCTCCAGTCATTCTGCTGCTCTTCACCGCTCTCTGAATAACCCTGTCAGGGTTATTCAGAGAAAGGTGAAACTTAGGAGAATGACTGAAGAGAAAATTCTAGGTCAAAATAGCCAAACCAGAAAAATTCTCCCATTTTTCTCACTTTCCAAATCGGCTATTTGGTCTAGAATTTTCCATTCTCCAGTCATTCTCCTGCTTTTCACCGCCAAAAATCAGTAAACTTTTTCTGCGTGTCCGAAAATGTCTCCTCTTTTCATACAGACTGCCGCCCCAAGCAGTTGTTTATGGATAGATTAAAGGAAAAGCATTTACCGTCATTTGAAATGTCATTTTTTGGTTTTTACATATTTCTCTTTTTTTTGTGTAAAATATTTTTATTGGCAAAGTATAAAATACAAGTCGCATAAGAGACAATATTGTCACAATAATGTAGAATACAATCAAAGTGCCTCTTGGTCATAAACAGTGCTGAAATTTTATAATATAACAAATTCTAAATTAACTCTAACTAAAAAGGTGATCATCGTATCCTTAAATAAACAGCAGTAAAGCTAGTACCAGAATGGTATGTCAAGACAACACAGCCCAGGCTCGGATCTAAATTCACCTCTGCCCCTCCATAACCGGTCGATAATCTTTACGAGACCTCTTGTTCCCCCACCGGTGGCCTGTCTGAGACCGTTATTGAACGAAGGTTCGAGGACCATGGACGCCAGATCGCATAAAATTCCTCATATTTACCCAAACTATTGTAGTGCGCTTCTTCTAAAGCTCTGACCCCCTCCACCCTCAGAACCCAATCCCTGACGGTGGGTGCACATTCCCTCCTCCAATATAACGGAATCAGTGCCCTCGCTGCGGTTAACAGAATTGCCAGAAGCGAGTTTTTAAAGGAGAGCATCGAAAAGGGCAGTACATTAAGCAAATAGGCAGAGGGAGTAAATTCCACTTCCAGGCCCCCTAAACGCGATATCTCGTGTGCAACGTCTGACCAGAAGTTTTGAATTTTCGGGCAAGTCCACCATATGTGGACATAGTTACCTCTGGCCACTTTACACCTCCAACAGATATCAGGCAACAATGGATCCATAGTATGTAAAACAGACGGGGTAAGATACCATCTCATAAACAATTTACAATTCGATTCACGAAGCGCCTGACTCCTGGACGCAAAGTATGTAAGTTCGAAAGCCCTGGACCATTCCTCAGCCGAAATATCTACTCCTAAATCTGTTTCCCACTTAAGTAGCAACGGAGAATCAATTTTATAGGCCCCTCTCATTATGTATGAATAAAGATTTGAGACAATATGTCCATATCTATTCTTATCAGTACAGAAGGTCTCAAAGGGGGCCAATGGAGGCAACCCCTCTGTCAACCACGTAGTAGAGCAAATAAAGTGACTTAGTGGGGCATATTGGAACTTCACCATAGACTTGTTCGCTATTTCTGGGGCCACCAATCGGTCCAGGGGAAGCAATCTGTCATCTTCCACTACTGCTTCTAGCGGTATATACGGTTTTGGTAGTAACCCATCCAAAAATGTCGGGGTCAGTCCCGGTGGGAACAGGGGATTGTGAGTCAAAGGTGTCAAGCGGGAAGTCAGTGTAGTCAGTCCTAACGCCACTCCATGTTTCCTCCACAGCCTTAGCAGTGTGCTCAGTAGCGGGTGTGACCGAAGCCCCAGGTTTGCCAGCGGTGCCGACTGCCAGGGCAAGGAGGACAATGGCCAAGCAATTCCTGCCTGTAACACATTTTCCCAAAGCTTACCCATCGTTCCTTTGGCCAAGCCGTATAGTATAGAAAAAAACGCTGCTAGATAGTAAAAATAAGCATGGGGCAGGCCCAGACCACCCCTTGCCACCGGTCTTGTCAATTCACTGTAAGATATCCTCGCCCTCTTCCCCCTCCAAACATAGCCTGTAAATGTCTGTCGCAAATCAGAGAAAAATGTCTGAGGTACAGTAATAGGGAGGGTTTGGAACAAATATAACAGTCGAGGTAATATATTCATCCGTAAGACATTGATCCTTCCCAACCATGAAATATGGGGTAAGTTCCAGTTACGTAAGTCCCCCTTGATCTGTTGCAACAGAGAAACGTAATTCAACTGAAATAATTTGTCTAGGTCCGACGATAAGCGTATTCCTAAATATTTAAGTCCCTCCGGAACCCACCGCATTCCATAGGTATGACAAATACTCTCAGTCACGACTCGTGAAAGGTTTACCCCTAACAGTTACCCCGGAACAGTTACTCCTCGAATCGCCGGATTATTTCTAATCGCTTGCAATAGGGGTTCCAGATACAGCAGGAACAGGAGAGGGGACAGAGGGCACCCCTGTCGAGTCCCATTATGTATCGTCAACGGAGTAGATTGTCTGCCATTAACCCTCACTCGTGCCTGAGGGCAGTCATACAGCGCCCGCAACCACGAACACCATCGATCACCAAAACTCATCCTCTCCAACATCCGAAAAAGATAAGACCAGTCCACTCGGTCAAACGCTTTTTCAGCGTCAACCGAGAGGACTAACAAAGGCTGATCCATCCTGGAAGCATGATGGATGAGGGAGACGGTATGAATAGTATTATCACGGGCTTCCCTGTCCGGTACAAAGCCGTCTGGTCTCGGTGAATCACTGAAGTCAGGAGAGGCTTAAGTCGTAAAGCCAGTATTTTCGTAAACAATTTTAAGTCAACGTTTATTAAAGATCTGGGTCTATAATTAGCGCAATCTAACGGGTCTCGATCCGGTTTCGGTATCACAGAGATAGAGGCGAGGAGCGTCGCAGGTGGAATAGGAAAGTTATCCGAAATAGAGTTAAAAGCTTTAACAAATCTAGGGCCTAGAATAGACCCGAAAGTCCTATAATATAGCACCGTAAACCCGTCAGGGCCCGGGCTTTTACCCAAGGGCGTTAATTTTAAAGCCTCCGTAAATTCCTCTAATGTAAGCGGGTTATCTAATTGTCGGCTAACATTACGCGGTAAAGTAGTTTTAATCGTCTTAGCCAAAAACGAGTCCACTATATGCTCAGGGACCCTACTCTCATCAATATTTTATAAAGTTTGGTAATAAGCATGGAAGGCTTCTGCAATGTCTCGGGTCGTATTGACCTCGGATCCCGTGCTAGTACGCAGTTTCGGGATAAAAGTAGCTTGATATCGTTTCTTCAGAGCACGTGCAAGTAGCCTGCCACATTTATTCCCTTGGGTGTAGTAAGCATATTTTGTCAGTGTAAGGGCCCGCGCCACCTGTGCATTCGTTAATTTAGCTAAGTCAGCTCTTAAGAGAACTAATCGTCGGAATGATTCAGGATCTAGGTCAGATTTATGCGTCAGTTCTAAGGCCGTGATCTCCCTCAGCAATTCCTCCGTTCTGGCGGTCCTTTCCTTCTTGCGCCTGGAGCCCAACTGGATAAAAGCACCTCTCAACACACACTTGTGAGCCTCCCAAACCGTCGCGGGTGTTACATCATCTGTGTCATTTTCAAGGAAGTAATTCTCTAAGGAGGCAGTCACCTCCGCTCGCGTCATGGGATCAGATAGCAATGACTCATTCAAACGCCAGGCATTCTCCGTTCGCACTAAATTAGGTAGGGCTAAAGATAACAGAAGGGGTGCATGGTCCGACCATGTTATGGGTCCTATTTTGCAACTGCGTACCATTTCCAAAGCCCTATGTTCCACAAAAAAATAGTCTATTCTAGAATACTTCTTAAAGGCATGTGAATAAAATGTGTAGTCCTTTACTGCTGGATTACTGAGACGCCAACAATCTATCAGATGGTCCGCTGACAAGAGTTTACGAAATTGGACCCGTAGAGAGGGAACAGACGATCCCCCACCCTGGACACAATCTGCCGGCATATCTAACGAAACATTGCAATCACCCCCTAAGACCACAAAACCTTCCTAAAACTCGGACAAACGTCGTAACACTTTTCGGAGACATTTGGTTTGCAAGCGATTCGGCAGGTAAACATTTACAAAAGTTAACTTAGTATTGCCCAACATCCCTTTAACCATTAAAAATCGACCTTGGGGTCCGTTACCACATCTTGCAGAGTAAAAGGCACATGTCGCGCAAATAGAATGGCAACCCCCCTAGATTTTGTGTCCCCAAAATTGCTAAAATAGCCCGTCGGATAGCGAGCATTGCAAAACCCTGGTGCGGAACCCTCTCTAAAAAGTGTTTCCTGAACAAAAATAACATCACCTTTCAACCTCTGGAATTCTGCAAGAGCCTTCGAGCATTTGGCAGGCATATTAAGACCTCGGACATTCATAGAAATCAAATTTAAATTAGCCATTTAAAATAGTGAGAGAGGAGGGCGGCAGAGCCCGGGACCCTGTCCATACCCCCTAGTAGCATAGCAAATAGTACGAGTGATCACCAAAAAAAATAATCTAAAAACAAACAACAATAACAACACAAAACTAGAAATAGGTAGTGTAGACCTCTGATAGTGGGAAAACCCATCAGAGGACATAAAAAAAAAACACCACTCAGGAGGCGGCCGAGAAAGTCTCAGAATTTTCCAAAAATTCTGGGTGCCGAGCAAGAGTCTCATCCGACTGTCTCGGTTGCCGGACCCAAGCGCATTCAATCAAAAACAAATTTGCAAGGGGGCAAAAAATATCAAAAAAGCGTATAAACTTTCAAATGACAATGGCAGCAAAAGCAAGGGCTTCCCTCACGGTTCTGGGTCTGGCTCAGAAGGGGTCGCTGCAGAGGGCTTGCCTTTACGTTTTTTTTTCGCCTGTTGAGTCCAGCGGGGTCGCTGTGGGAAGGGTAGAGTGTCAGATGGCGACGGCAAACCATACCAGTCTGGGATGTCGACTTCTGGGAGTCCAAAAACACGCACAAAGTCCGGAATGTCCTTAGGACATGCAACAGAATGAACTTGGTTGTTATGCGTCACCTGTAAAGATAGTGGGAATCCCCATCGGTAACGAATATCACGTTCCTGGAGCGCTTCAGTTAACGGTTTCAGAGCCCTCCGTGCCTGTAAAGTGGTCCAGGAAACATCTTGGAAGTAAAGTATCACTTGACTGTCCACTTTAATTTCCGAAGTTTTGTGTGCTGCTCTAAGAATTATCTCTTTCAGTGTAAAATCTTGCAAGCGACAGATAATATCACGAGGTGCGTCATTTTTGTGATCCCCTCGGCCGCAGTGCACGATGAGCTCTATCCAGAACTAATATTTCCTCTCCAGATCGACCCAGGATATCATTAAACAGACCACGGAGTAGCTCTTTAACATCTTCCTTGCCAGAGTCTGCTTCCGGGTAACCCTTTATGCGGAGATTGTTTCGTCTGCCTCTATTATCAACATCATCCAGGTGTCTATGCAGCGTGGCCAACTGTTTAGCTTGCGTCAGCATTTGACCATTTAAACGTTCCACATGAGAAAATAACGCATCTCTGTCCTCTTCCAAGTCCACTACGCGGCCTCCCAACTGCTTCAAATCAGACCCCAGTTCATCAAATTTAGTATTAAAATTGCGCTCCGTTTGAGTAAACTGAGCAGCCAAATCCGTTTTGGTCGGCAAACTCTGTAATAAGGCCCGCAGTTCGTGGTCCATATCGCTCCCTTTTATTGCTGAATCTAATCGTGGCGGGGAGGCCTCCTGATCTGAGTCGCCGGGCGCCATTTTGGATCCCTTACCGGAGGTCCGCGGCTGAGATGTATCTCACAAGAACGGTAAAATGGAGGATCGGCGTTGGGTCCCCGCAGTCCCCGAGAGTCCTGGGGTAGTAAGTGTCTTTTTCCGCTGTGCCATTGCTGTTATTTCTGCCCCGAAATGACGATCTGTGCACTCGGGCCTGGGAGCTCAGCATTCACACATCCAGCTCTCTCTGTGTTCCGGCCACGCCCCCTTTTACATATTTCTATACATCCTAGAAATCCGCCACTTCACGGGCAGGTTATGGGGACCTCCTAGGCACGATATTTGAAGGAATTTTTCGTTTTTATTTTTAACCCTTATTTCATGGAAAACTCACTGTCCCTTTAAAAACGTTTTTTTTTTACTTTTTGTCCTTGTTTCCTGTCCCCCAGGGCACTATTCAGACCCCCATACACTTTTTATGGCAAATATCTAGTATATATGCCCTCTTGGAGTGCACTCTAAAATAAAAACCGAATTTTCAGCCCCATTGACTTGTATTGAGTTCGAGTTCGGGTTCGGATCCGAACATTTGGAAAGTTCGGGTTTGGCTTCAAACCGAACTCGGGGAGTGTTCGGCTCATCCCTAGTCAGCATCTTTAAGCTTATCTTGAGGTAATAATATGAGTAAAATATGTGCATGAGGTAATCCACATTTCTGAAACTCAGAAACTTATTGTCACGTATCGCGCTGTTCTGGGGCGCCTGGCAGCAACTTCCTCGCTGCTCGCTGGCCAGGCGCCGAATGTTATACACTGCCGGATGCGCTCACGTGGGACGCCGGGGGGCGGGGCCTGGCGTGATGACGCGGACCCGCCGGGGTTAAAGCCCGGCTTCACAATTTCACCGGTGCCCTGACGTGGTATCATTCCCCGCAGAGCTCTCGTGTGTCTGGTGTTGGCAGTGACTGACTCTCTGCTTCTGACTAATTTATTTATCCTCTGTGTATGAGCCTTGGCTTTGGCAAACGAACCACCCCTGTGTACGACTCTTGGTATTGGCAAACGAACCTCCCTGTGTATGACCCTTGGCATTGGCAACGAACCACCCCTGTGTACGACTCTTGGTATTGGCAAACGAACCTCCTTGTGTATGACCCTTGTCATTGGCAAACGAACCACCACTGTGTATGACCCTTGGTATTGGCAAACGAACCTCCCTGTGTATGACCTTTGGCATTGGCAACGACTCCGCTACGCCTCTGCTCCTAAACAGCCTTGGTTTCTGTGGTAGTCTGTGTGTAACCCAAAGTATACAGCAGACTACCTTTTCTATTTCTGGAGTCCTAGGGAGAACGAAAACTCTATCTTGTATATCTGTCTGGTGTTTACCCTTTTGGGTACTCTGTCTGGTAAAATATCTGTCTAGTTGTGCCGACCATTCAAGGATCGGAAGGTTAGAGATCGGTCTACGTATAGGGACCACTATTCTGGTATTCAGGGGGATACGTGACACTTATTCAGAGAGCGTAAAAAGCAGGAGAATGACTGGAGAATGAAAAATTCTGGGTCAAAATAGCCGATTTGGAAAGTGTGATGAAAGGGAGAATTTTTCTGGTTTGGCTATTTTGACCTAGAATTTTTCATTCTCCAGTCATTCTCCAGCCATTCCCCTGCTTTTCACGCTCTCTGAATAGCCCGGTCTATTACATGAATTTTAGCGACAGGTTTACCTAACACATGTTTGTTTGTGATGTCGTGTAGTAGTTCTTTTAGCTTTAAGTTGAAAACTTTGGCAACCAAATCAGGGCGGTATTCCACTGCTTGACCTTCTGTAATATTTTCTAAAATTTCTGGCCATTTTGGGTTGCATGTCATTGTTATGAAGAAGTCAGGTTTCACATTTTTTCGCACAATAGCCATGGCATCTTGGTAGTTTTGCAGCATGTTTCTGGGACTGCCCTGGAATGTTGAGGGAAATATTACTGCTTTTCCTGACTTTTCCCTGTTCTTCGGCAGCGTTTTGTAGATGATCCATGAGACCTGTGTATTTTTCAACTCGTAATTTGGACTGATTTTGTCGTACATAGTTTAGACGGTTAGCTTCGGTCTTAACATATGCGTCTACAAAGTACTGTTGAGTTAATTTGCCTGCATTTAAAAATGGGTTGAAATCTTTTCGGATGGAAAGCATGTAGCCATAAAATTGCATTTGAGTGACCCTTTCTCTTGGCTTAGCAGAGGAATGACTGCGTATGGTTATTACAGTAGTAGGGGTGTAGTTAAGTTTAATCTGAGGTGACCAACTTTGGTCCCCAAATGGAAATTAAAGAGGATAGAGCATTGGCTCTAAGTTTGGATCTAAAATGCTTATCCTTTCTGTTTTTCTTTCTGCGATTTGAGTTCGGCAATGAATGATAAGATATCTTTCAAGAGGAGGTTCTCCATCATCATTTTGAAAAATAATAGCTACTTCATTACTGCGAGGTGCATTGTATCTGAGTTGATCGTTCGTGCTATCTTGTACTATTGCCATGGTGACAGTTGGTGGTATAGTGCCATTTTGTATAGCCTCTTGTAAGAATTCTTGTTCAACTTCATATAACATTTTGCAGGCTTCTGCAAATGTGATTGTTTTTATCCATGGAAGAACTTAACTCTGTCATGAGTTCAGGGTTGCATTTGGAATTTTCATTAATCATGAGGCGTTGTTTAGCGGCCTCATCGGGTTCAAGGATATGTAGTTGTGCAAACTTTCGGTTATCCTCATTGTGCGGATGAAGAGATGCAGTTCGGTGGTAAATCTGGCCAATAATTCTAAAGCAGTAAGGTCCATAACCGGGAGGAGGAGTAATGTTTGCCCCATGGAAGCAAATGCTAATGAACTGTTGATAGATCGAATGTTTTGTTTGAAATTTTTGGAATGCTTATGAGTGCCTGTCATTAGACTTTCTATCAAAGGAGCAACTTTAATGGGCTCCATGTATACTTTTCCTTTGCCGCAGCATTGATTGAATAGTCTATCTGATGGCTGCTGTGTATTAAAATGTAGAGCATTGCAGTTGGTGCACAGAACATTGAGTTTTCCACAATAATGTTGTTGCATTTGTAAGTCACTTCATTGTTAATTTGTTCTTTTAGTTTTTTTTGTGCACGTTGTGTGCTAAAGTGTTTTTTATTCTTTCGTGACACCTTGCATTTTCATCCATGTTAGCGCTCTCCTTTCTTTTTTGTATTTTTTTTGTTTTTCTGAATTTTTGGCGTCTGGCATGTCGTGTATGCTACTTTCTTTGTCATCTCGTCTCCTTTTAGCGACAGATTGTAGGTGTAAATCCATATTTTTTTAATTTTTTTTAAAAAAAAAATGTTTTATGTTAGTGTGATTTTTTTTTGTGTGATTATGTCCGATGGGGCTTCTGATTGTTCGGACGCTCTGTGGTGGGCTCAGAGCTGGTGGTGCAGTGGTGGGCCAAGTCTTGGTGGGGTTTTTTTTGTGCTTTTAAGATTTATTTAAATTTTCCTTGGGTGCCCAACTGTGTTTTTTGTTATTTTTTTGACTGGTGGTCCCTGTGTAGAAGGGACGCAGAGTTAGTGCGAACAATTTTATTTTTAATCAGGTGTGATGTTGCACCGTTGTTTTTTTTTTTGTCCTGGCGTTTTGGGTGGTGGCTGAAAGCTGCAGGGGCTCTATATTTTGGCCCTCCAAGATCTGTGCGCTGAGTGGTGGGGGTGTTCTTGTTTGGGTGGGGGCACAGTTTTTTTTATATATATAATTTATTTGGAGCAGGGTGTCAGCGGTTTGGCCCTCTGAGCTATGTGGGCTCTGTGGTGGAGGTGCTCTGAGCTTTGGGGGCTCAGTGGTGTTGAGGGGTGCACAATTTTTGTTTTGTGCCCGGGTGCTCCTAGCGGGTGTGGTGGAGTTTGCGGTGGGGGCTCTGTGCTCGGTGTTTTTTTGACGCTTCCGGCTTCTGCGAGAGCATCAGTGGGGTCCGGAGTCTGTGCTACGTCTGAGGCGTTTTGGAGCGCCTCATCCCTACTATATAAGCACGTAGGCGCGTGCTGCGGCGGTTGGCAGCGTGTGCACCCAGCTGGTTGCGGACACATTCAACCCTCCGCCGTCTTCGGCACGGCTGTGCGCGTGCTGTGGTGGTTGACTGCGTGCGAACCCAGCACTATGCTGGGAACGCACGCATTCCACACTCCGCCGTCCGTTTCGGCGGTTGCATGCGCGCAGCCAGCAATACGCTGGTTGTGCACGCATGCGCAGAAGGTTTTTTTGGCGACGGACACGCCGGCCAGGGCCGCCATCAGGGCATTACGCCCCATGCTGCCGTAAGGGGCCCGGGGGGCCGGGCCCCCCTCGGCAGCGGCGTCACCCTTTTACAGCTCCGGTATCGGACTCGAGGAGTCCGAATCTGGAGCTGTGTCTCTGCAGCAGGAGCCGGAGGAGACACCGTGTCTCCTCCGGCTCCTGGCAGCTTCACTGGTTGGCTGGGCGGGGCCAAGCCACGTGTTAGGGCCTCCCAAGCATGTTGCTTTGGCTCCGCCCCCTCCACTCAATGAAGCTGCGTGCCTGAGATGGAGGGCCCGGGCTAACGACAGAAGAAAAGAAGATTGAAGAAAAGGAGAAGAAAAGAAGAGCTGAAGGAAGGAAGACAGCGGAGTGGTGAGCCAGGGCCCAGGCCCAGACCCCAAGGCCCAGACCCAGGGCCCAGACCCCAAGGCCCAGACCCTGGGCCCAGGGCCCAGACCCTGGGCCCAGACCCCAAGGCCCAGACCCCAGACCCCAGGGCCCAGACCCCAATACACTTTTATTTTTTAACCATGTACTTATGACTGCACATATTGCTCCTGATGAAGTCTTTTGACGAAACGCGTCGAGCGTGAGCAGCCTTAGCTTTATTTTTATTTTTGTTAATAAAATCCTTTGACTGGAGAAACTTTGGTCTTGGCTGATTGTTCCTGAAGTGCACCGGCTGTGGAGGAAATCATACCCCAGGTCCTAGGCATCCATGGAACGGTGATAACGATCTTGTTTTTGATGTGCGTGAATTGATTCAAATACTATTTGTTCATTTAACATGCACCTCTAAGTGATTTTAATTCGTTGTAGGATTACCCTCTACCTTCTTCTTATTGTATACTACTTACGGGTTACCGGGAGCCCGCAGAGGGAAGATCCTAAGTGATTCAGTGTGTGTTTTTTTTTTTTCTTTGCTGACCCCAGGGCCCAGACCCCAAGGCCCAGACCCAGGGTTCAGACCCCAAGGCCCAGACCCAAAGACCCAGACCCCAAGGCCCCCAGCTCACATGTATATATCCACCCCCGAGATATATGGATATTGCCCCAGCTCATGGATATTGCCCCAGCACATGGATATTGCCCCCAGCTCAAGGATATTGCCCCAGCTCATGGATATTGCCCCCAGCTCATGGATGCTGCCCCCAGCTCATGGATGCTGCCCCAGCTCATGGATGCTGCCCCAGCTCATGGATATTGCCCCAGCACATGGATATTGCCCCTGCACATGGATATTGCCCCTGCACATGGATATATGCCCCAGCACATGGATATATGCCCCAGCTCATGGATATGCCCCAGCACATGGATATGTCCCAGCTCTTGGATATATGCCCCAGCTCATGGATATATGCCCCAGGTCATGGATATATGCCCCAGCACATGGATATATGCCCCAGCACATGGATATATGCCCCAGCACATGGATATATGCCCCAGCACATGGATATGCCCCAGCTCATGGATATGCCCCTGCTCATGGATATGCCCCAGCACTTGGATATTGCCCCAACTCATGGATATGTCCCAGCTCATGGATATGCCCCAGCTCATGGATCTGCCCCAGCTCATGGATATATGCCCCAGCTCATGGATGTGCCCCAGCTCATGGATATGCCCCAGCTCATGGATATATGCCCCAGCTCATGGATATATGCCCCAGCTCATGGTATACTGCCCCCATGCTCTCATGGATATTTGCCCCCAAGCTCTCATGGATATTGCCCCCCAGCTCAGACCCCAGACCAGACATGGGGCGGCTGTTCGAATGCTCTATCGGCATTCGGACAGCAGCCCCTGGAGCTCTCCGGCATACTTACCTTCCCGAGCGGCGCCGACAAAGGCTTCGCGCCTGCGCTCGTTGAAGGACCCCCAGCCGCGATCACGTGGGACTCCCACATGATCGCGGCTGGGTCCTTCAACGTGCGGAAGCGCGGAAACTTACCCAGCGTCGCTCAGGAAGTTAAGTATGCCGGAGAGCTCCAGGGGTGGCTGTCCGAATGCCGATAGAGCATTCAAACAGCCGCCCAAGCCCCTCGGATGCCGGCAAGCTGGCTCAATGCCGGCTTCCGGTATTGGGGGCGTCCCTGGAATTAATCAGCAGTCTCAAAAAAAACTACTCGTCCGGCTCCCGGATCTTCATGTCCCGGGCGTCGGGCGATACAATTCCCACACCCCTGCCAAGGCCCAGGGCCCAGACCCCAAGGCCCAGACCCTGGGCCCAGACCCCAAGGCCCAGACCCCAAGGCCCAGACCCCTGGGCCCAGACCCCAAGGCCCAGACCCCTGGGCCCAGACCCCAAGGCCCAGACCCCAAGGCCCAGACCCCAAGGCCCAGACCCCCAGGGCCCACACCCCTAGGCCAAGACCCCCAAGGCCCAGACCCCAGGGCCCAGACCCAGGGCCCTGGGCCCAGACCCCAGGACCCAGACCCCAAGGCCCAGACCCCAAGGCCCAGACCCCAAGGCCCAAACCCCAAGGCCCAGACCCAGGGACCAGGCCAGACCCAGGGACCAGACCCAGAGCCCAGACCCTGAGGCCCAGACCCTGAGGCCCAGACCCAGGGACCAGACCCCAAGGCCCAGCCCCATGGACCAGACCCCAAGGCCCAGACCAAGGGACCAGAGCCCAGACCCAGGGACCAGGGCCCAGACCCCAGGCCAGACTCAGGGCCCAGACCCCAGACCAGACTCAGGGCCCAGTCCCAGGGACTAGACCCAGGGCCCAGACCAGACCCCAAGGCCCAGGTCAGACCCCAAGGCCCAGAGCACAAACCCCAGGGCCCAGACCCCAAGGCCCAAACCAGACCCAGGGACCAGGCCCAGAGGCCATCATGTACAGCCCGTTACTGTGAGATTTATTGCTGTGGATTCTGTGATACGTTCATACACACCGCACATTACTGTGAGATTTATTGCTGTGTATTCTGTGATACGCTCATACACACTGCACATTACTGGGAGTTTTATTGCTGTGGTGCTATGTTATGTCCTTTTTTTTGAAGGGGGAGAAAAGCTGTTAGAGGTTGAGGGAGTGCCGGGGGGCCCCATCGTGAGGTTTAGTAAGGGGCCGCATCATTTCTGATGGCTGCCCTGACGCCGGCCCTTATTGTTTTATAGGTATGATAGGGAATTCTTGTTATGTCATTTTTCTGAGAAAATATAAAATTTTAACCAAAA
The DNA here is from genome assembly GCA_009667805.1 of Leptobrachium leishanense. Classification (NCBI taxonomy): domain Eukaryota; kingdom Metazoa; phylum Chordata; class Amphibia; order Anura; family Megophryidae; genus Leptobrachium; species Leptobrachium leishanense. The sequence continues at coordinate 249,612,700 of CM019065.1, forward strand.
AATGAAATATTTCCCTTGTGTTTTGGAGGATAGTGTTTATGAATTATATGACTATGTATAAAACACTGACATTGCTCCCAGCGTGGGAAATGAGAAGGACAGTCATGGCAGTGGTATTGATCATTTTATATGTGACATAATAAAAAAAAAAAAATGTTTGTTTTTTCTTTTTTCTTTTAAATTTTACATGGTCACATTTGGTATCACTGCAAACGCCAGACTCTGACCTGTTCAATGACACCTTCCTTGACTTCAGGTGTAAAGATTCTAAATATTGCTCTGGTAAAAAGAAAAAAGAAAATATTATTTTATGTTTACTGTTACATAAAATCTGGTCCTGTATAAAGGGTTCCTCCATCATCCCCTGGAACATACATCCCTTGTTTTATATTGGAGTGCAAGGAGCAGTTTCACAATGTCACACTGTCTCAAATCTCATTGTATTGTGTGAGATATATTCAAATGACATCAGATTAGAAGCCTTTTAAGCACGCTGGTTTGTCTCATTCAGCTGCCATCGCTTATCTCAGGTTGGTATCTTAGAGAACAATAGACACCATGCAGCCTTATCTAAACATTCCCTTTTCTACCTCATTAACTGATAAATACTGTAGATTAGATAATTCCCAGAAGTAAAGGAAAAACTTTTCCACGGATTTTGGTAAATGCTGCCTCGTGAAAAAAAATCAACAAAATGGAGATAAAAAAACAACTTTATTTTTCCTTTTTACATACGATTATGCCAAACAAAGAAAAACAAACAGCAGCATGTATTTTATAAAGTGATTTTGTTTGTAATGCACAATTTATCTAGTTACAGATTATGTAAGTAGTAGTGTCTCTTCAACAATAACACATTTGATTCTTTGTTCAAAAATTGGGTATAAGATCTGTCACTACCTGTCAACGGCATCACTAGGTCTGGTGTCACCCGGTGCTGTAGCTCATCCCCCCGTGACCTTCTTCTGACAAGTCATACAGAATCCGTCATCATTTTAGTAATTTTCTGTGTCTATGTATCCAATACTGACAGTGTAGCTGTATGTGCCTGAACCCCTCCTCAAAAAAGAGCAATTTAAAATAAAATAATCCTTCAACAGGAGCCTGGTCTAGGCTGTTGCAGCTATTTAGCTCCACAGATTCTCCAATTTCCTGAGCTCATACAGAGCCTTTAACCTCCCTGGCGGTATTCCCGAGTGTGACTCGGGGTTAAATTTCGCTACCGCGAACGGTAACCCCGAGTCACACTCGGGCTGTATGTTAACTCACCTCCTCCTGGCTCCCTCGCTGTCCCCCGCAGTGTGATCGCGGCGAGCTGCTTCCTGGAAGGCTCCCTGCGAGTCACACGATGCAGGGTGGGCGGGACCAGCATAAAATAAATCTTTTTTACAGTTTACACTTTGGATTATAATGTAATGTTTATGAACGGCCACTAGGTGGCAGTACATGATAAGAAATAGACCATACATTGTCTCACCCTTGTTTGCAGACAGATTTCAGTGTTTTTTGTTGTATTTTATTGAATATCATTTATTTGCATTATTTTGGATAATTATTTTTGGGATAATAAATTATTATGTCGTGTTTCAAACTTTATCAGACTCAGTGTATTTACTATTTATTTTTTATTTATTTATTTATAAAGGATTTTACCAGTAAGGACTCTTGATTGCACGGATTTCAGTGCGTGATTACTAATTATTACAGGCTAACTATGTACAAAAACACGTTTCCTTTAAAAAAAAATTGAGACGCTTTTAGACACGAAATTTTGAAAAAATTAGACCGCCAAGGAGGTTAATGAAAATTTGTAACACCTCTTGTTCTTTGTCATCCAATCTTTTTTAGATTGTAAACTCCTGCGAACAGTGCCCATCTTGTCCCTTTTTTAATCCTTATTGGAAGGTGATCTGGTAACTGTTATTGTTATAGAAATTATGAGAACAATAACAATTCCAAACAAATGCTATTCAGAGAGAGGTGAAAACCTTGAGAATTGCCAGGAGAATGAACAATCTAGACCAAATAGCCAATTTGGTAAATGAGATAAATGGGAGAATTTTTCTGGTTTGAATATTTTGACCTAGAATTTTCAATTCTCCAGTCATTCTCAAGGTTTTCACTTCTTTCTGAATAGCCCTGCTAGGGACTGGATGGGGATGCTGGGGATAATATTTATGAGATCCAGGGCAAAGTTAATTTATGCATGTATGTTGCCCATAAACACCCTCATGCCTCCTTTAACCCCATATATGCCTCCTAGTAACCCACTCACGTCTCTCATTAACCCCCACGCCCACCATGCTTCCCTTTAACTCCCTCATGTCTCCCATTAACCCCTTCACTATCATGCGATTTTTGTAAAAAAAAAAAAAAAGTATTGTATCATAATATTTATTTAAAATAGGGGATGCAAAGGTAAAGGAACACTCTACACAACCTAACCACTTTATATTTTTTCAATGGCCCCCCCATTTTTCCTAAAATACTGAGTGATGGGGAGGAGTTTGCTCCACCCCACCCAGCATCATAAACAGCCAGGGAATTTGAATTTCCTGGCTGCCAGTTACTAGTGACGTTAACATGCAGGGAGCTAGTCAAGCTAATGAAAGGTCTCTGAGAGGCCGTGATGGATCTTCATTCTGCGTAGGTGCTACATGGCTTACGTATGTAAATTCCCATTGCGGTGCACAATTTGCATTTCCTACGCCACGCAAATTGCACAGAAAAGCCTCAGGGACTTATGGTATCAGGAGTCCCTGAGTCGAAGAGGAGGAGCAGCACGTGGCAAGGGGGAAAAGGTGAGTAAAATGGGACTAAAAAAAATTTGGTCAGAGACTGCCAGCAGCCTCAATTATTTAAAGGGCAAAAAAGGGGCACTCTACTTTTCAGTAGAGTGTTCCTTTAACAATTAAATGTAGGGTGAACAGAAAATTTGAACAAACGTTGTTGGTCTGAGATGGTTAAAAATAATGTAAATTTGCTCATTTTTAATTTTTCATGTATTCATTTTGCCTTTACAGAATTATTGTTGAAATGAAACATTCTGAGCTCTAGATGGTGTCCTTTATCTTACACAATTTCACACTAGCAGGGTAATTCAAAGAGAATCGAAAAGTCACCGCACGTTCGGTGACTTTTCGTTCTCTTCAATTTGGTTTGTTTTGCCGATCCCCAGTGGCGTAGCGTGGGTTGTCAGCGCCCGGAGCCAGCCAAGAATTGTGCGCCCCCCCCAACCTGTGGACACGTTAGCATGCCCTGATTCCCTTCCACCATTAGGGCATTGATCCCCTTAACTGTGATACAACAACCACTCGGGATACTTGGTTCCAGCCAAACAACATGGTACTCTAGGGTATAAACAGCCGCAGACTTGAAATTGTGAAAATGAAAGGTCTTTTTATTCCAGCATAAACCTTTGAATCACTATTGCAGGTGATTAAACAAAAAAAACAAATGAAAACTAGGGATGCACCGATACCACTTTTTTTAACACTGAGTACGAGTACTGATATTTTTTAAAAGTACTCACCTATACCGAATACCGATACTTTTATTTTATGTCATGTGAACGCTTTCCAATAAGAACAGACCTCATGTAAAAATGCCCCAGCTCACATGTATATATCCCCCCAGATACATATACACAGAATGTCCCCAGCTCACATGTAGATAGCCCCAAGCCTCACATGGATATGCCCCAGCTCACATGGATATTGCCCCAGCTCATATGGATATTGCCCCAGCTCTCATGGATATTGCCCCCAGCTCTCATGGATATTGCCCCAGCTCATATGGATATTGGCTCAGCTCATATGGATATTGCCCCAGCTCTCATGGATATGCCCCAGCTCTCATGGATATTGCCCCAGCTCACATGGATATTGCCCCAGCTCTCATGGATATTGCCCCAGCTCAAATGGATATTGCCCCAGCTCTCATGGGGCCGGATGCCATGCAGGGTGTGGGGGCTGGATGCCATGCAGCGGATGTGCCCGGTCCTGAACAGCGTGAAAGTCCATGTTGAAGGGGAGGCGGCTGCGTGCATGCGCAGGTCACGTGGTCCGGCCTGTCAGGTGGTACAGAGACTGTTCAGGACCAGGCACTCCCGCTGCATGGCATCCGGGCCCCCTCAACCCGCGGGCCCTTGGGCGGGTTTTTATAATTAGATCCTCTAGTTCCTGCATCAAAACTTTTTACTATTCTTTTTTTATTCATAGTGTTTCGGCATGATATACATTGGCCACAGCCATAAAATCCCGGAGTTATTCCAAAAAGACGTTCTGGTCCTTGCACATCTTTAATTTTAATATGGTTATGAACCAGATTATTACTTAAATTTTTCCCCCCCTAAAGATAATTTTGGGCTTTTCCGGTAAAGTGTCATTAAGAATCGGATCATTCGTTAAAACTGGCCAATATTTTTCTATCGATTTCTTGATCAATTTATTATCCATATTGTAATCCATGACAAATGGAACACTCTTAAATACTTCATCTCGTCGTGGTTTATATTGTAATAATGAGTCCCTACTAAGTTCAAGAACCTCTTTTTTCATTTCATCCAAAAATGTGTTATTATAACCTTTCTCTCTAAATTGGGAGATTAATTTTTCAGCCTGGTGTAGATATTGTTCTACATCTGTACAATTCCTACGAATACGTAGAAGTTGTCCTTTTGGAATTGCCTTCAACCATGGAGGGTGGTGGCCACTATTAGTGGGAATATAACTATTTACCTGAACTGATTTAAAAAAGGTACGCGTTTTTACTTCATTTCCTTCCACGTATATAGTTAGATCAAGAAAATCGACCTGAGTTGAACTAATATTAAAATCTAACTTAATTCCTAGTTTATTACCATTTAGATGTGTAATGAAGTGCTCCAATTCTTGTCTCTCACCCTGCCAGATGATTATGATGTCATCTATATATCTTCTATAGAGGACAAGGTTAGGCCCCCAGCCATGCCCCATCCATACCGCACTGGATTCCCAATGGGCCATGAACAGATTGGCATAGCTGGGGGCGAACCTTGTCCCCATAGCCGTCCCATTGACTTGAAGGTAAAATTGTCATCCATACCAAAAATAATTATTCTTAAGAATTAAATTTATTCCTTCAATTATATACTGTATTTGGTTGGGTTTATATTTGTTGGATTCTAATAAAAAATGTTCTTTCGCTTTACACCCTGCTTCATGTGGAATTATCGTGTATAATGAATTCACATCACAAGTTGCTAGTATAAAATTAGACTCCCATTTAATCTCTCTAATTAGTTGTAAAACTGAGCTAGTATCCTTCAGGTACGCAGGAGTCATTTGTACTAATGGTTGTAACAAGTGATCGATATGTTCAGAGATTCTGCATGAGTCCACGATAATTCCACATGAAGCAGGGTGTAAAGCGACAGAACATTTTTTATTACCATTTTAAGGACGCACATGATTGCAACCCTAAGGGATTGGAATTTATGGGTATTGAGAAAATTAAACGGGATTGGAGAGGTACTAACATGAATCAGAAACTCATCAAGACTGAGATGAGATGGATTTATCATCTAGATACTCTAGCTCCTAATGGGTTAAACGCAGACTCTGAAGTCTGCCATTTTTTATATACATAATTTTTATTTTCATTTTAATTTTTGTAGATGAATTTTTAAAGAAATGGTTGATGTGACAACCTAATTATGTGTTATTATTCTTTTATATACGGTACAATGACAATTATGGTGCCACAGATTCCTTTATGATAGAATAAGGTATTTGTAGATACTCATATATATTTCTATAGATGGGCATATGCGGGTTGAGATATCAACTGAGGAACCCGCGGAACGAAAGTCCAGCATAAGAGCTAGAGATTCACGCAGGCACACTAAGAACAAATAGATGCGATTTAGACATCAGACGCATATACCGGAAGAGGATATACGTCATCAGTATGCACCTAAGAATGATTGGAACGCATACTGAGTGCTGGAACGCACGCGATTAAGGGAGGACCATGAGATTGGACCATGAGGATAATAAATGGATACTCGTTGCGGCTACGGACATACCGACTGATGAAACTCGCAGGCAAGCGAGTGAAACGCGTCTCGGACTTAGTGTACCGATATTTTTATCCATTTTTTGTTTAAATTGTTTTACTCCATTAAAATCCTTTTAATCCATATTACTCTGGGAGTAGATGATTTGCTACTACGCACGGAATTGCATTTATACCGATAGGAGGGAAGGACCCCCCGTGGAGTAAGCGGTCCAACGCCCTAGTACTGAGCCACTCATAGGGGAGGCTCAGCAACACGTGAGTAAACTGAATTACGCTGACCCCTTATTCCAATTTACCACTGGTATTGTGCTATGTACACTCTCATTATTTGAGGTAATCACATTATGGAAGTGGAACGATACAACCTACCACCTTCAAGGAACCGTCTGATGGGAGGAGCCCCCCATAGAGGCTCATCTGCGAAAAATATGAACCAATAGCTTCCCTCTTTGTGAGTGTTTTTTTCTTCCACTACATTTCTAAGTTACAGCCATTTAAGATTTATATCAGTACTGCGCGATTATTTGTACCTGTATTATATATTGTAGTGCTCATTACTGGATACAGTTGTCTGTCTGAAACCAGTACTCTGAAGAAATACGAACCAATGTATTACCTGCGCTCCCAACAAATTCGTTTGTATTTTTGATTTTGATAATCCGGTTAGAGTTATATACAATATAAATATCTATTAAAATAATTGTTTTCTCTTTTTTTTTCTTAACACAGCACTATTATTCAGTTTACAATTTTAAAGTGCAGAGTGATGCTGCGCTAACTCACCTTCACATTTTCCACACTACCAGCAAGTGTGTATCTGGTGATGCAACACATTTTTTCATTCACAACCTAGACCGTGACACTGCAGTGAGCAGACATAGGGGACTTTGCAACCCTGCATCTCTGAATTGTACACCACACAAGGTTAAGTGAGGTGTCTTTGGAAAGGTCAGAGTCTGGTCTTTACAATGATACAAACATGACCATGTAATGTGCAAAAATAAAAAATTGAATAAAGTGAAAAATTATTTTTTTCTGTTCTATAGCAGAGGCAATATATACTTTTACATATAAAACAAACAATATAGCAGCATTCACTGCCCTCTTCCTTTAACCATTCTACCCCACTGACTGCCTCACTCCCTGCCACCTCTTCTACTATCAGGGTTATTCAAAGAGATTTGAAAAGTCACCGCAAGTTTGGTGACTTTTCGTTCTCTTCAATTCGGTGCAAATCGGCTTTCCCATTTCGGCGACCCTGCGGTGTATTCAGCAACCACCACAGGGCTGTCGAAGTGCAGGGAAATGCTGCCGAAAACCTGGCGCGAATGCACGCCGAAAACCCGCAAAAACATCTGGATTAACCCGTCGAAGACGCCGGAAAAACCCGAGGAGCAGCCGATCACATGCAGCAAAGCCAACACCGCAGAAGAAGGCAGTGAATAAATTAGCAAAACCGTTTGCTTGAATGATTGAAAAGTGAAACGCTGTTTGCAAAGAAACTACTGAGAGTAAATGTCTGAAATTTACATATGAGGTCCAATGAATGATAATAAAAAGGGCTGTTAGAGAAAAAATAAGTAAAGTTAAAAAAATTTTTAAAAAAAAATCAGACTTTTTTTTTTTTAAAAAAAATATACTTAAAATATCCTAAAAAATCTATAAATAAAGATACTCTTTAGTGCAGAATTTTATAATGAATGGTTTATTAGATATTGAATTAAAACGGGAATATTTTTAACATTGAAGCCTATGGGATTCGCCTGAATAAACCTGCCGAATTAAACCTTAGCAAAACCGTTTGCTTGAATGATTGAAAAGTGAAACGCTGTTTGCAAAGAAACTACTGAGCGAAAATGTCTGAAATTCACATATGAGGTCCAAGGAATGATAAAAAAGGGCTGTTACAGAGAAAATAAGTAAACTTAAAAAAAATAATCAGAAATTTAAAAACAAAATGCTTAAAATATCCTAAAAAAATCGATAAATAAAGAGACTCTTTACTGCAGTATTTTATAATGAACGGTTTATTAGATATTGAAATAAAACGGGAATATTTTTAACATTGAAGCCTTTGGGATTCGCCTGAATAAACCTGCCTAATTAAACCACTGAATGGCAGGTTTTTTCGGGGACCTTTCACTGCTGGTTTGTGTTCTCTGAATAGCCGAAGCAGTGCGTTTTTATGGGGATTTCACTGCCCTCGAACAAGCACCGAATGTGCAGGCAATTCGCCAGTATTTGGCGTATTGCCTGCTCTCTGAATAGCCGAATGGCCAAGAAAGGTAACCAAACGCTGATTTTCAGCGTTCGGTTACCTTTCTCCAGCCATTCGGATCTCTTTGAATAACCCTTTGTTAGCCTCTTTGTCTTCCTTTTCTCCGGTCTTGGAGGAGGATGTCTCTGCAGTTCTCATGTCCTCCTGCCCAACCACCTGTCCACTTGACCTCCATCCCCTCACACCTTATTTGGTCTGTCCTACCAGTAATTGACCCTGCATTGACTCAAATTTTTAACCTCTCCCTCTCCTCTGGAGTCTTCCCCTCTGCATTCAAACATGCTCTGATCACCCTCATTCTAAAGAAGCCATCTCTTGACCGCACCTCCCTCTCAAACTACCGTCCCATCTCTCTGCTCCCCTTTGCCTCCAAAATCCTAGAACACCTGATCTATAACCAGCTCACCGGTTTTCTCGCAGCTAACTCTCTACTCGATCCGCACCAGTCCGGCTTTTGCTCCCAACAATCTACTGAGACTGCTCTGACCAAGGTGACTAATGATTTAGCTGCCGCTAAAACCAAAGGTCACTTCTCCCTCTTCTTGACCTTTCTGCTGCATTTGACACTGTTAACCACCCTCTCCTGCTCATCACACTGCGTTAACTTGGCCTCAGTGACTTTGCCTCTCCTGGTTCTCTTCCTATATCTCTCTTCACTCCTTCAGTGTCTCCTTTGCTGGTGCCTCTTCACCACCAGTTCCTCTTTCAGTTGGGTATCTCAAGGCTCTTTTCTGGGTCCCCTACTCTTCTCGATCTATACCACCTCTCTTGGCCACCTCATCTCTTCCTATGGTCTCCAATATCACCTCTATGCTGACGACACCCAAATCTACCTTTCTTTAACCGATCTCTCTCCTCCTATCAGTTGTCTTCGACTGGATGACTTCCCGTTTCCTAAAGCTTGACCTCTCTAAAACTAAACTTCTCGTCTTCCCTCCCTCTAAAACCTTGATTCCTGCACCCATTTCCTTTCAGATGAATGGTGCCACCATTACTTCTACCTCTCAGGCTCATTGTCTAGGAGTACTCTTGGACTCTGATCTATCCTTTACTCTTCTTTCAGTTGCTAGCCAAATCTTGCTACTTCGACCTATTGCACGCGTCCGTCCCTGTCTTAATCAGGACTCTGCTAAAATGCTTATCCAAGTTCTTATCTCCCGCCTTGATTATTGTAACCTCCTTCTCTCTGGCCTTTAAGAGGTCCCAAATTCTGTCTCTGGAGTCTGTAATGAACGCCTATGCCAGGCTCCCACACCTCACCTCCCACAACTCACCCCTTTGTCAATCTTCCTTTAGAATCCAATTCATTATATTGGTGCTCACGTACAAAGCTCTCCATAACCGTGCCGCTACCTACATCTTCTCCCTTATTAGCAGGTACATCCCATCCCGCCCACTTCGCTCTATCAATGACCTGATGCTATGAGTTTCTCCTACCCGCACCCCCAATTCTCGCCTTCAGGACTTCTCTCAAGCTGCCCCCTTTCTATGGAACTCCCTCCCCCACAACATTAGACTCTCCATGTCTCTCCAGTCCTTCAATAAGTCTCTGAAAATGCATTACTTTAGAGAAGCCTATCAGCTCACTCCACGATCCCCCATTGTTCATTTCTTGCTCCATCCTCCAAACCACCTAATATGTCACCCCTCTCCTCTTAGATTGTAAGCTCTTGAGCAGGGTCCTCCCTCCTTCTGTTCTGTGTGTGTAACGTGTATGTATATTTGTTATTCTGTTTCTCTCATTGTACAGCACTACGGAACCTGTTGGCGCTTTATTTATAAATACTTGTAACTGTAACTAACTCAACTAAGGCAATAGATTCCGCCTCGCCTTTTGATCGGAGTGCAGAGAAAAAAACTGTTTTTTAAAATTTATTTTTTTAGGTTTTTCTTGACTCAAAATGAAAATTTAAATAGTAATTTTGGCATGTTTCTCTTTTTTTTTGTTCCTGGTGTATTGCATTTCCTGCATCAAATGTCGTCACTGGAATGGAATCTCAAATGGAGATGCAAACAGTCATTTGAACCTTCGCACTATAACGTGACGTTTTCAAGCACGGCCAACCCTTTTATTGTTTTTTTGATTGACAGTATAAAAGATCCATTTGTTATAGAATGGGTAGAAAAGTCATACACCGTATTATTTTTCTGTTTCCACACTGTAGCATTTGTGACCCCATAATCTTACTGCTATTACAGCTCTCCAGCTCTTCCTTCTCTTTTCTTCCTTTTCCAAAACAGGCTTTTTAGTGCTATATTAGAGCAGGCTACCAAGGCAGATGGTGGCAGCGCCCTTGGAGGAAAAGGTGCGGGGTTTGATGTGAAGGCGCTGAGGGCGTTCAGAGTCCTAAGACCCCTGAGACTGGTATCTGGAGTTCCAAGTAAGTATATATCTACATATCAGTCTTTATACAGTTAATAAATAAAATATGAAACAAGAAAAGGTAGCTATAAAAATGTTTTTCACTAAATTTAAAATTATGGCGGTAGACAAGTGGTTTGTGTGTTTTGACTCAAGTTTGATCAGATTGGAAAATATACATATAACATTTTTTTCATACATGTTTATATGATACAATATGTTATTAAATGTATACAATTTTGCAGTTCCTGCCAAGGTAAAATAAATACAGTGTTATCTATTTTCTGTAGGTCAGTTAGGTTTCAGCTCTTGTGCTGTGTCTCTTTACATTTGGTTCCCCTAAAACCTAAGATCCAAGTCAGCAACCAAATACATTTGGGTATTGAAAAACAACTCATACACGCCCTGGTAATCTCCCGACTCGACTATTGCAATAATCTCTTATCTGGCCTCCCTCTGTCCCGCCTCTCCCCCCTACAATCCATCCTGAACGCCTCCGCCAGGCTAATTCACCTCACCCACCGCTCTGTCTCTGCCGCTCCCCTCTGCGAGTCCCTTCACTGGCTCCCCATCCACTGCAGAATTAAGTTCAAAATCCTTATCCTTACCTACAAAACCCTCACTAACTCAGCGCCCCACTACCTGTCCTCCCTAATCACCAAATACACCCCAGCCCGCTCCCTAAGGTCAAACAGTGACCTGTGCCTAGCTTGAATTACTATTATTACTACTATGAATTACCCAAGCATACAATGTTTAGAATTAGTCAATATATTAGAAGAGGATATATGTGGATAAATGATACAACAGCAGCGACATTGCTGACCAGATCCATTACTATGGTGTATGGGGAGAACACCTGTGCTACATTCCTTTCAATTGCCTATTAATTTAGGGCGAGGATCTGTTTTTTCTGTTTTTTTGGAGTTAGCATCAGGGTTGAGCAGTAGGTAAAATGTTGCAATTAGCGTCCCTCAAAAAATTAAGGCAGGCACCAAGTGATCTGTTGGTTACAAGATGCGCTAAGTCATTTTTCCCATTTGTAGAGGGAGGCAAACGATCTGTTGGTCAGGCGCTAGACTCCATTAACCTGGTGCTAACGCAAAACCATGCCAATGCAAAGGTTAGCTCACATCAGGTAATAGTGCCCTAAATAAGTATATATGTAAGATTCCAAAACTCCAGAGTAATGTGATGCAAGTAGTAATGTGATGCAATGATGCCTTTTTGTTGTACTAACCTGATACTTAAAATCAATATTTTATTTGCTGCAATTCGGCAGTTTTCGCTGAATGTCTGATTGCTGCTTCAGCGACTCCAATTTTAGCAAATTACAGTGTCCATTCGCTAAATAGGGAATTCACCATATTTTCGGCGAAATGAATTCCCCGAAATGTGAAGAAAAGCAGAGGATCTAAAGATCATTATACCCTTTAGATTCTAAATTCCATAATAACCCCTAAAATGCCATAAACCCAGGGAAATACAATAAAAATACTAAACAATGTGGCATTTAGCCTACCCCTTAACCCCTAAAATGCCATTAATCAAGGGAAAACATGAAATGAATTCACTGAGGCATGTAGCCAACCCATTAACCCCTAAAATGCCATTAATCAAGGAAAAAATAAACAGGGTTATTCAAAGAGAATCGAAAAGTCACCGCATGTTCGGTGACTTTTCGTTCTCTTCAATTCGGTGCAATTTGGCAATCCCATTTCGGCGACCCTGCGGTGTATTCAGCAAGCACCGCAGGGCCGTCGTAGTGCAGGGTTTAAGCCGCCGTAAACCTGCCGAACACTCACCACAAAACCCAGGCGAATACACACCGAAACCGGCAAAAACATCTGGATTAACCCCGCCGAACACGCCGGAGAAACCCGAGCAGGAGCCGATCAGTGCGCAGAGCAGCCGCCGGAAAAAACCCGGCACCGCAGACGAATGGAGTGAAAAAAAATAAAAATAGTACGCTTGAATGTTTGAAAAGTAAAACGCTGTTTGCAAAGAAACTACTGAATGAAAATGTCTCAAAGTTACATAGAAGGTCCAATGAATGATAATAAAAAGGGCTGTTACAGAAAAAAGAAAAAAAACAAGAAAAAAAACCAAGAAGAAATATGTTTGCAAAAAAATGCCTAAAACATTCTAAAAATAAGAGACCTTTTACTGCAGAATATTATAATCAACGTTTTTTTAGATATTGAATTAAAACGGGAATATTTTTTACATTGAAGCCTATGGGATTCGCCTGAATAAACCTGTCAAATGAAACAACCGAATGGCAGGGCATTTCGGCCACCTTTCACTGCTGTTTTTTGTTCATTGAATAGCCAAAGCATTGCTTCTCTATGGGGATTTCACTGCCCTCGAACAGGTGCAACGTATGTGCAGGCAATTTGCCAACATTTGATGAACTACGTGCTCTCTGAATAGTCGCATGGCCAGGAAATGTAACGTAAGCTGAATTTCAGCGTTCGGTTACCTTTCGGCCCCAATTCGGATCTCTTTGTATAACCCTACATGGTTATACTGTGAGGGATGAAGCCTACCCATGAACCCTTAATAAACAACTAAACCAAGGCAAAAACTAGCGTAATACACAATGTAATGTATAATCTGAACATTAACCACTTCACCACTTCACTGCTTAGCCATTTCAACCCTGTGAAAATGTTTAAGTGCACGTTTTTATTTAATGTTTTATGACTTTTACTTCACACTGAATATGGTCATGTTGGGTATAATTTTTTCAGACCGTCCATATACGATGCACAGTGACGGGGATACGGCGGTCTGAAAAAGTGTGGGAAGCTGGATGCTGATTTCTGGTGGGGGGGCACATGGGGGGACAAGGAATAACCTAGGGGGGCAATTGAAAGTGGTCCTATTCCCTTCCCCCCCTTTTCTCCCCTTTCACAGTGAGAGTGGACACATTCCCTTACCATTCATTTCATAGTTACATAGGCCAAAAAATACATAGTGCTTCAGACTGTGTTTTATGCCTTCTTTTGGATCAACCACAGTAGGTGACGTGTGAAAGGCTGAACTTGATGGACACACTGTCCATCAAGTTCAGCCTTTCACACGTCACCTACTGTGGTTGATCCAAAAGAAGGCATAAAACACAGTCTGAAGCACTCACTGAAATGCAACATACTGGGGGAAAAAATCCTACTTGACCCCAGAATGGTAGCCAGATTTCTCCTTGGATCTAGCAGCCACTATCACATATTAAATCTTATAACCCTTAATATTCTGTTTTTGCAGGGAGTCATTCAGTCGTTGTTTAAAAGTCTGTGCAGACTCTGACCCAACCACCTCAACAGGCAGAAAATTCCACAGCTTTATTGATCTCACTGTAAAAAATCCCTTCATATGCTTTAGGCTAAATTTCCTTTAATCCAGTCTAAGTGAGTGACCTTGTGTTCTATGTATAGTCCTATTAATAAATAGGTTTCCAGATTATTGTTTATAATGGCCCTTTATATAAGGAAAAGTCCTGACTGTCACGGGGGTCCCTGGCAGAAGCCAGGGAAGGCCCTTTATGGCGTTCATTTTTAAGCCCTTGAGGCAGATTTGTGGTTTGCTGCATATTGCAAGATCAAACACACACAACTAAACTCAGAAACAAAAGAGAGTGCAGCAGACGGACACAAGGGTGAGCCCTGCACTGGGTAATAATTCTAATCTAAAACAGATTACAGGGATGAGGGTAAACACAAAATGACATAAATCTGCAAGCACACGAAAAGTACAATACAGGTGTGCAGCAAATAGAGAGATCCCTAAACCCTGGCTAAGGTTATATGTTGGCCTCTATTACTACCTATACTTAGTTGCTGGGTGTATATAACATAAACCAGGACATAAGACATACACAGGTATACACTATTACAGATTCCAGGGAACAGATAGGAAAATAATCTAGAGCGAAGCCAGACATACACATGTGGTTGCAGAAATACAGATTCCAGGGACCAGACCAGAGAATAAGCTGAAACAAATCATACACAGAGAATTGCAGGAATACAGATTCAGGGCACAGAAAAAAGAGAATAATCCAGGAAGCCAAGCCAGGTCATACACAATATATCCAAAAGCAGGGTACAGACAGAAGAATAATCCAGGAAGCCAAGCCAAGTCATACACGGGTAAATACAGAAATACAACTTCAGGGAACAGAGCAGAGAATAAACCAGGAACCAAACAGAATAACAGAAACAGAATAACCATCCTAGGAGCAGGTTCTCAATAGGTGAAGACCTATCCTAACCCAAGGAGTAAGTGCACTGTTGGCCCTATATATAGGGCTGAGCAGGTCATGTGACCACAGACTATCAGCCCATGTGAGATGGTCTGCAGTGCATGAGCCTGAAATCCACCAAACTGATGAATCCCTGCTCCCACCACCAGGGGGCAGGGCAGAAATGTGACACTGACTCATCAATGTCCAGCTCAAACCGTTTAACCTAGGAACGGGAAATTTTGTTTATGTTGTAGGCACCCACTAAGGAAAGACTTTTGGAAATTGCACCCCTAAGGGGGTGAAAAAGGAAGGTGAATGTTTTAAAAAGGATGCCTATATCTCAAGAACCAAAGATGTTACAGGCGTGAAAATTGGCATTTACAATCTTGAAAAATTACGTGTTTTACATTTACTAAGGATCCAAATAAGTGGGGGGTGAAAAAAGGGGGTGAATATTTTAAACAGGATGCCTATAGTTCAAAAACCGAAGATGCTACCGACATGAAAATTGGTATTTCGATTCTTCTTGAAAAATAAAAAAAAGACGGATCTTACCATTTTCCAAAAATCCAGTGAGGGGGGAGGGTGAAAAAGTGGTATGAATACTTTTATCAGTATACCTATATTTCAGAAACCAAAGATGTTACAGGCATGAAAATTGGTGTGTTTGCAATCTTCTTGGGCCATATTTTTTTTTTTTTACCATCTTCCAAAAATCCAAGTGGGGGGGGGGATATTGTAAACAGGATACCTATATTTCAAAAACCGAAGATGTTACAGACGTGAAAATTGGTATTTAGATTTGTCTTGAAAAATAAAAAAAACACCTTTTACCATTTTCCAAAACTCCAGTTAAGGGGTGAAAAAGGGGTTGAATACTTTTATCAGTATACCTATATTTCAAAACCCAAAGATGTTACAGGAGTGAAAATTGATATTTACAATATTTTTGAAAAATATAAAAAAAACACTTGTTTTATCATTTTCTGAATATCAAGTTGATACTTCACAAAGAATGGAGTCTCTATGCAGCTCCTCTCACAGCCAGGGCTCGCACATTCCCTCACTTCTCCAGCATGTCTGCTTCTCTTTCACAGCCAGGGCTCGCACATTCACTCACTGATCCTGCATGTCTGCTTCCCTTTCACAGCCAAGCAACACACACACCCTCAATGCTCCAGTGTGGGAGCACCTGTGATATTTTTGCAGAACCTCAACCCGCCTAAGCTCTGTAATTGGACCAGATTGCAAGCAAAAGTACTCCACATAAATGTGATTGAGGCTACGGTGCTAACTGGTTCTAGCCAGGGGAGTTGGCGTTCATACCACGAATACCTCTTATACCTTCAGAATATCTGTTTCAATTCAAAACGCTACAGTTTACCCTTTAGGTTTGTTTCGCAATGACCACTGACAAGTCTCAGGGGCAGAGTTTGAAGATAGCGGGGATTGACCTAAGGGAAGACTGCTTCTCACATGGGCAGTTTTACATTGCCTGTTCTAGAGTGAGCTCACCTAACTATCTGCTGATCTGAGCACCTGAAAGAAGAACCCCTAATGTAGTTTACAAAGATGCATTCAAATAGCTCTTTTTTTCCTATCAGGGTTATACAGAGAGCAGCGAAAAGCAGAAGAATAACTGGAGAATGGAAAATTCTAGGTCAAAATAGCCGATTTGGAAAGTGAGATGATTGGGAGGATTTTTCTGGTTTGGCAATTTTGACCTAGAATTTTTCCATTCTCCAGTCATTCTTCTGCTTTTCACCACTCTCTGAATAACCCTTTGTGTTCCAGATGCCAAGAAGCAAAATAATTTTTCTTTTCTGTTTCATTGTTAGTATCTACAACTCAAGAACAATTCATGGACGCATATGAATGAAACAACTTTGTTTTGTAGCCAGTACGCCTTGACTAACGTCTGCAATAAACATTAATTATTACTTTAAGCCATTAATCTGTATATTAGTGTTTGTACAGTTTGGACAAAAATCTCATGTTTCGTTTAAAAACAATTATAACAAATCCCAAAATCCGCGTGAGCAAAGCCGAGGGCAAAAGCTAGTATTTATATGAAGTTATCAGATCTCTAAGGCGCCGTTTTTCTAAACAGGTTTAAGCTTGTTAGCCTTTCCTCATAACTTAAATCTTGCATTCACCTTATAAATTTAGTTGCCGTCTCTGCACTTTTTCTAATGCCATAATATCTTTTTTTAAACTGGTGCCCAAAATTGCACAGCATATTCAAGGTGCAGTCTTACCATTGATTTATAGAGGCAAAACTATCAGGGTTATTCAGAGAGAGGTGAAAAGCAGGAGAATGACTGGAGAAGCGAAAATTCTAGGTCAAAATAGCCAATTTGGAAAGTGAGATAATTGCCAGAATTTTTTTGGTTTGGCTATTTTGACCAGGAATTTTCACTTCTCCAGTCATTCTCCTGGTTTTCACCTCTCTGAATAACCCTGTGTGTTTTCATCCCCAGAGAGAGTGGATCCATATCTTTCCCATACCATTCTTACTGCCATAACCAGTAAAAGTGGCCCCATTCCCTTATCACTACCCTACCCAGTGACAGTGGGGCCATTCTCTTTCCCCTTTATTCCCCCTCTCTTCCCCAGTGAGAGTGGGCCCATTTATCTGCATAAAGTGCTATTTGTGCTTCTATGGGCATTTTAGAAAACTATAGGGGTTAGTCAATAAGCTCCATTGTTTCGCCGTAGATTCAAACAACAGTAAAATTAACTGTTGTTGCAACTTCGCTGAACGCCAACTAATCACAGAAGCAAAATCAACAACTGTAGGCAGCTTTTTTTTCGGTAAAAGTAGGTGGGGTACTCTCAATGTCTGGGGAAAAACTGATCATTGTGACTATTTTCATGTCCTAATAAACAATAGTTTTAGCTCACTTAAAGGAAGACAGTATAAAAGGGAACCATATTTTTTAATACTGTGTTCCTTTAAATGAACTACAACTAAGTGCCTCTGTAGCAAGAAAAGTCTGTATTGCAGTGCAATTAGCAGTTTTTTTTTGTTTTTTTTGCAACGCTGGCACGGAGTGGATAATCCCCTAGCATTTGTGAGCACCAAAGCAATGAAACTCACAGTTTTGCGGAGTATGTATGATTTCCACAGCAATGAAAATCACAGTAAAGCGCAGAGTGTATGAGCTCCACAGCAATGAAACTCACAGCAATGCGCAGTGTGTATGAGCTTGACAGCAATGAAACTCACAGCAATGCGCAGTGTGTATGCGCTCCACAGCAATAAAATTCCACTATCCACCAAGTACTGGTTGAATAATTTTGGGGGCCTCCAATGAGAGAGTGTTTGACTTTGAACACCCCCCACATGGTGGTAACCGCAGGACCAGGTGTACATACTAGTGTTGCCAGAGCTGATATTTTTAAATGCGGTTTCGAAGTGTATTTGGAAGCAGCAGCAGTTTTTTTCTTTGTTCTGAGGCCTGCCTGTCACTGAGTCCCTGCAGAGCAATGCAGCCAGGACTTAAATTCCCACCTTCTAACCTTCCAGGGTGCACCACACACGCTGTCTGGAACTGCTGGGGAGGCTGGGGGTAAGGCAGCAGTGTAGACTTCTTTTGGCATGCCCTCCTCTTGACATCATCAGAGGGGGGCCAGGCACCAGCAAGGAGGAAGGGACCAGGAAGAGAGCGAGTGTAGGCTTCCGTATCCAGCACTGCGGGGAAGTCTGCTCTCTGACCTGGCAGATACAATGCAGCTCGCTGGGCACCAGCTGCATCTTGGAGGAGGAGCAGCAGGGACACAACGCCAGGAAGATAGTTAAAAAATTTGGATCCCTGTCAAGGCAAGTGACCAGGGATTAAAAAAGTATTTTTGCACCCCCTCCTGGTCTTGCGCTCTTAGGCTGGGGTCAGACTAACGCATTTTTAACGTGCGTTTAGGCGCACTTAATCACGGCCGCAGTAGCAACAAATGCTGGGCAATGTCAGGCAATATACAAAGCACGGCCGCACGAAAGTCCGGCCGTGCAACGCAAGTGGGAAATGAACGCATTTTTTTGAGAACGCAGAACCTCTAGTACTGACGTACAGAGTGCGCTGATTAGGAGATGTCAGACGCTGCTAATGTCCAGCCTACATAATGTCCAGACGCAAAAAGTGTTTTATTGACGATCCGTAAAAATTCACGCACAAAAATACGCGTCGTCTGACCATTTTCGCGCATTCCATGATAAAATACGTCAATGCGTTCGGACGCACTTTTTGACGGTCGCTGCAAATAATGCATTCGTTTGACCCTGGCCTAAGGCGGCCACCTGTACCGCCTTACAGTGCCAGCTGCTCTGATCACACCGCTTGCCTTGCAATCACAGCTGCCAGAGCTGCGTGTAAATATGCTGCACCCCCCTCCGCATGCTGTTCAAAGTTTCAGCGGCTGCAGAGAGAGGGGTGCAGCATTTTTACACACATCTACTGGCAGATGTGATTGCAAGGCTTTGCATACATGTACCGGCAAACAGGGTTTTGATACATGTCCCGGCAAACAGTCCCGCCTGGCAAGTAGCGTTGAGTTCTGTCTTTTTCCCTTCCTTTGATCGGCTCCTGCAGCTTCACACGTCATTATTAGGGATGAGCCGAACACTCCCCGAGTTCGGTTCGAGCCCGAACCCGAACTTCCCACCGCACCGGGTGGCCCCACCCCTAAAAAAAACAAATTTTTTTTTTTTTTTTACTTTTGCAAAGTATTTTACCTGGAAGGATACATTGAGATTTCACTAATTTTCAAGTATGTCCTGGGTAGGCAAGGCCTAGGCTTTCACTTTCCAGGGGGCAGCAAAAAACCTCACCACTAAATGGGTTACTCACAGAGCACCGAAATGACGCCAACATTTTGGTGTTCTGTAGTTCCCTGCACATCAGGGAATAAAATTTCCCCACCCTACAGTGAATTCACCATTCACCACATGGTCCCCAAAGTGCATGGAGTCGGCCGCTGAATGCTGCCACCGCAAACCCGTGGCCTGCTGTTTTCAAAAGAACTACTGAACGAAAATGTCTGGAATTTACATATAAAATCCTATGATTGATAATAAAAAGTTCTGTTACAGAAAAAAGAAAAACTGCTATTAAAAAAAAGGGGGGAAATTTTGCCCAAAAGAAATCTGAAAAATGACTAAAAGGTACTAAAAAAAAAAAAATCAATAAAGACTTTTTACTGCAGATTAAAATAATAAATGGTTTATTAGATATTGCATAAAAACTGAATATTTTTAACATTGAAACCTATGGGGTTCGCCTGAATAAACCTGTTGATTGAAACCACCGAACATCAGGGCATTTCACTGCCATTTCTCTGCGGTTAGGTTTTCTCTGAATAGATTAACCATTACTTCTCTATGGGGATTTGCACTGCCTTCAAACAGCACCGTACTTGCTGGCAGTTCGCCAAACTTGTGTGTGAGCATATCACAGAGCAGTGGTGTACTTAGGGGAGTGGCGGAGGGTGGGCCGCCCCATGTACCAGTGATTATTGGGGTGTCATTAGGGGGTACTAGGAGGTGCCACTGTCACTGTGTGTCAGCTTTGAGCTGTGTTCTCAAACAATGAGCAGCGGAGCAGGACGTTTGCATACGGAATAAAATCGAATAGAATAAAAATCCCCCTCTCCTCCATCCATAGCTCCTCCCCTGCCCCGCAGCAGCTCTAGGAGAGGGGAGGGGGATGTGATTTGTGTGCAGAGAGAGAAGATGACAGTAAACGGCAGGTAAGGGGGGGTATCAGCAGAATATGAAGCCCTGTCTGCTTACTGCTGTTTAAAGTGGACCTTTCCTTAAGCAGCACTGCAGTGGTAGAAATTTGTCATTGAGCTGCCTGGCTCCTGGTGAGGCTGCGTGCGTGCAGGTCACACAGTCCGGCCAGTCAGGTGGTACTGAGTCTCAGTACCACCTGACTGGCTGAACCACGTGACACGCAGCTGCCCGCCTTTTCGTTAACACGGACTCTCACTCTATTCTGGACTGAACACCCACCGGGAAGGGAATCAAAGCCACGGTGCACCCTCTGGCAGTGGCACCCCACTGCTGACAAGATGGCTCCACGCACAGGCACAGCCGCAATCCTCACGTGGCTTGGAGGGACCTCCAGCTGAGTCCGTACACAGTCCCTGCTGACTCTGCACACAGCCCTACCGCGGAGGGAGGCCGGTAAATATAGAATAAATATTTGCTGTGTGCTCATATTCACTCGGTTTGCTGGGAGTTTTATTGCAGTAGATTCTGATGCACTCATACACACCGCACATTGCATTGCTGGGAGTTTTATTGCTGTGGATTCTGATACGTTGACACACACCACACATTGCATTGCTGGAATTTTTATTGCTGTGGATTCTGATACACTGACACACAGTGCATTGCACATTGCATTGCTGAGAGTTTTATTGCTGTGGATTCTGTGATACACACTGCATATTACTGTGAGTTTTATTGCCCTGGAGCTCTGGGATACGCTCATACACACTGCACATTACTGTGAGTTTTATTGCTGTGCAGTTCTGTGATATGCTCATACACAGTGCACATTTATGTGGGTTTTATTGCTGTGCAGCTCTGTGATACGCTCATATGCAGTGCACTTTTCTGTGGGTTTTATTGTCCAACCAATTAGAGCGGCTGTGATCCAGTTTACTTGACATGCGTGGCTGTTCTTTGTAAAAATGCTTGAATTTCAACATTTCATAATGTTATTTATCTCAATAGGTACATTTGAAATGGTATAGAAAATATACAAGTAGGCACTTGGTATCCACTTTTAACCACTTGGATGCTGAGGACGCGCTCAGCGCGTCCTCAGCATTCCCGCTGGTATGCGGAGGACGCTCTGAGCGCGTCCTCCCATTGGGGTCAGCGTTCGGCCGGGTTCCGGCCGATCGCTGGCCCCCCCGGTGCAGGCTGACATCTTCGATGTCAGCCGCGCATCCGGTACCACAGCCGCCGGAATTAGGTGTCATCGCGGCAGCGCGATGACACCTAATTCAGGCGCCCCCCCCGCATGTCCTTCGGACCTCTCTCCCTCCCGATCGGCGGCTCTGCGGGGGTTAACCCAGGCATCATTTGGAAGGGCACAGCCTGCCCTTCCAAATGATGCCTGGCATTAACCCCTGGGGAGCTGGATCGCGAATCGGCGCTGAAAAGCGCCGGTTCGCGATCCTTTCCCGGAGCTGGCCGACATCTTGGATGTCGGCCAAGCCTCCAGGAACTCCCCCTGAGGACTGGCGTCATCGTGCGTAGCACGATGACGCCAGTCCTGGACTTAACCTTAACTGCCACCAACGGTGGAGATAGGGAGTTCCAATGAACTCCCTATCTCCCGATCCGTGGCAGCTAGGGGTTAAATTTTGGTATGGTTGGATCGGCCAGAGCATGGCCGTTCCAACGATACCAAATATGAAAGTGAAAAATGTTGTAAAAAAAATGAAAAATAAAAATTAAAAAAAATAAAAAAAAATAATTATAAAAAAAAAAATTAACACTTTTTTTTTATTTTTTTTGGTTTGTTAATGCAGCAATATTGTTCCCATTTCAATTATAATGTGAACAATGATGCTGCACTAACGATTTTTGTATGCGGTGCGTTTGTTAAAAATAGTGTAATTTTCCCCCAAAAAAAATGTAACGAGACCCCATCTCTAATTTTTTTAACAAACGCACCCCATACAAAATATAACCGCAATTGCTCGCATGTTAAAATGTGAAAAAAAACACTTTACACATTGTAAATTATTGAAAATACATATTTTATTGCATTTTTTGTTATAATATACAGACATGACATAACGTATACATATAATAATGACATATTATGAATCTACCGAGTCTGACGGAAAGAACGATATATAATATGTCTGGGTCATATACTAAAATAAGCCTTCAAAACACGTTTAAACATGATGAGCGAAACCGGTAAAAATGACCTCAGCACAGGGGCGGGAAAAGCCTCAGCAGCGAAGGGTTAATATATACAGAGAGGAAAAGGCGGAGCTCTAAGAGGAAAAGGTGGAGCTTAAAGAGGAAGGGTGGGGATTAACCAGGAAGAGGTGTGCCCTTGACAGGAAGGGGTGCCTCAAATTTAAATTGGGGGGGTGCACGAGTTTAGTCAGGCCTAATACACCACTGTGTACAACCCTCCAAAGAACTAAGTCCTAAGCCATAGTAAAGTGCACGTGCAAATGTGCAAAAAACATGAAAAAGAACCGTAAACTCTGTGGCCACTAGTAGTTGCACAGCGTGAGCCGTGTTGTAGAGATAAACAGTCCACTGCCACAGCTTCTCTCCTCAATGGGTGGTTTATATAAGGGGAGAGAGAAGGAAAAAATAATGGTGCAGACTACTTCAAATATTTATGATGAGGATAGAACAAGAATCTCACTCACGGATTACAGAGCCTAGTGTGTCCCTGGCTCTGGGTTGAAGCGCCTCACACCAGATATAGGGTGGTGTATCCCTTCTTTGTCCTACAGTTGGCCTCAGATGAAATACAAGCAGATAGATTCGGCAATCCCATTCCGGCGACCCTGCGGTGTATTCAGCAAGCACCACAGGGCCGTCAAAGGGCAGGGAAAAGCTGCCGCAAACCCGATGAAAACTCACCGCAAAAAATGGCGAATGCGAGTTTAGTCAGGCCTAGTGCAGCACAAAACCTAAATACACCACTGCATATATGCTACATATTTGCCATAAAAGGTTTATGGGGGTCCGGGTAGTGCCCTGGGGGACAGGAAACAAGAACAAAAAGTAAAAAAAATACGTTTTTAAAGGGACAGTGAGTTTTCCATGAAATAAGGGTTAAAAATAAAAACCAAAAATTCCTTCAAATATCGTGCCTAGGAGGTCCCCATAACGTGCCCATGAAGTGGCTGATTTCTAGGATGTATAGAAACACTTAAAAACAAAAAAATGACGTTTCATATGACGGTAAATGCTTTTCCTTTAATCTATCCATAAACAAACTGCTTGGGGCAGCAGTCTGTATGAAAAGAGGAGACATTTTCGTACACGCAGAAAAAGTTTACTGATTTTTTTGGCTAAATTATTGTGAAATATATGCAGGCTTTGGATGAAAGTAACAATAGGTGCTTCAAAATTGGTCCTTTAGCATCCCCAACAGTGCCGTCACACCGTAACCCCTGTGAGGATATGAATCTGATACAGGCGTCAGTGGCAGTGCACCCAAATATTGTGCTTTTGGTGCCAGGCCTGCAAGTACTATCATACAGTAACCCCTCTGTGGTATTGTGGAAGAATGCAGGGGTGGACCATGTGGTCCTATATTGAAAAGATATGATTCTGGTCAAGGCGTTAGTGCACCCAGATATTGTGCCTTTAATGCCAGGCCAGCAAGTATCATCATACAGTAACCCCTCTGTGGTATTGTGGAAGAGTGCAGGGGTGGACCATGTGGTCCTATATTAAAAAGTTTTTGATCTGGTAATGGGTGTCAGTGCACCCAGATAGTGTGCTTTGGTGCCAGGCCAGCAAGTATCATCATACAGTAACCCCTCTGTGGTATTGTGGAAGAGTGCAGGGGTGGACCATGTGGTCCTATATTAAAAAGTTTTTGATCTGGTAATGGGTGTCAGTGCACCCAGATAGTGTGCCTTTGGTGCCAGGCCAGCAAGTATCATCATACAGTAACCCCTCTGTGGTATTGTGGAAGAATGCAGGGGTGGACCATGTGGTCCTATATTGAAAAGTTTTTTATCTGGTAATGGGCGTCTCTGCACCCAGATATTGTGCCTGTAATGCCAGGCCAGCAAGTATCATCATACAGTAAGGCTGGGGTCAGACGAACGCAGTGTTAACGTCCATGTTGCCCGCACATAAGTACGTCCGTGATAGCATACAATTGTGTTAAATGGAGCCCCACACACGAAGTATGTCCGCACAGAAGTGCGGGGGCTGACGGACGCTGCAAACGGACGCAGGTTAGGCCCCCGGCACACGAGCGTATTTATGGCTCATATGCGCCCGCACTTCCCTGCGTCCGTGGGTTTTTGACGGGGAAGGTCCTCCACCGGACGTGAAAAAGCCCTCCCCGTCAAAAAGCTAAATGGACGCTAAAGAGGACACAAAGCGTGATTCTCTATAGGAGGATCGCGCTTTGTACACTGAGCGCAGAGAGTGGAAGGAACGTCCACTTTTACGGACGTTCCTTCCTCTGCTCGTGTGCCGCCAGCCTTAGGCAAGAACGTAATACTGCTAGAACGGACGTGCAGAGTGCGCCACGTCCACAACGTCCGCATAGCTTTGTGTGTGAGTGATGCAACAAGGTCAGACGGACTGCATTTATACGTCCAGCATTTTTGACGGACAGAATGTTCTTTCATTGTAATTTATTTTCCCTGCTACATCAGTCAAAAAATACGTCAGTGAAAAAAACCGACTGTGTGGCCACTACCTTGTTGTCAGTCAGTAAGTACGTCCGTACTGCACGGACGCACAGTCCGTACAAAATGCGCTCATCTGACCCTAGCCTAACCCCTCTGTGGTATTGTGGAAGAGTGCAGGGGTGGACCATGTGGTCCTATATTGAAAAGTGCTTTTTTTTATCTGTTAATGGGCGTCAGTGCACCCAGATATTGTGCCTTTAATGCCAGGCAAGCAAGTATCATCATACAGTAACCCCTCTGTGGTATTGTGGAAGAGTGCAGGGTTGGACCCTGCGGTTCAAAAAATTAAAATGATATAAATCTGGCACAGGCGTCAGTGCAGCCAAATATTGTGCCTTTCATGGCAGCAAGCGCCTTCACACCGTAACCCTTTTGTGGTATTGTGGAAGAGTTCAGTGCTGGAGGTTTTGTTCATTGACTGTCTATTCAGTTACGTCAGCATCAGGGGATTGATAGCTGCTGATCCAGGACTGATTCATTTTTATAAATGTCAGCCGGTCTACAGAGTCGGTGGACAGACGCTCTCTTTTGTCTGTGACAAAACCTCCAGCGGCACTGAACGTCCTTTCAGAAAGCACGCTAGATGAAGGGCAACCTAGTAGCTGCATAGCATATTGGCTAAGTTCTGGCCAGTGATCCAATCTCAACACCCAGTAAGCCAGTGGATCATCTGCTGGAAAGGTATCCAGGTCTGCCCTTGCCCCTAGGTAGTCCTGCACCATATGGTGAAGACGCTGGCAATGGGTGCCTACATTTGACGTCCCTGGGCGTCGAGGACTAAAAGAACAGTCTTCCAGTAGAAGTGGTAGAGGCCAAAACAGTAATTGAATTTAAGCAGGCATGGAATAGGCATAAGGCTATCCTAAACAAAAGATAAATCCAAGTTAAGTATCCATGTAATTGGGCAGACTAGATGGGCCGAAAGGTTCTTATCTGCCGACATTTTTCTATGTTTCTATGTTTCTAATTTAAAAAAGCATCAGTCAAGTGGCCCTGGCCTTCACCACTATTCCTCTGATCACCCGCAGCCTCAGAAGCACGTGTGTCAGCACTTTGTAATCTACCAGTGCCTGGAAAGGTGTTACACAAGTGTCGCTTTAGAGCGTCCTCAAGTTTTTTCATCCTGTGCTCCCTCTGTGCGGACAGGATGAGCTCTGCAACTTTCCCCTTGTATCGTGGATCAAGAAGGGTTGCCAACCAGTAATGATCCCTCTCCTTGATAGCACGAATCCTGGGGTCCTTTAGCAGGCTTTGCATCATTAGGGAGCCCATGCAGCGTAGGTTGGAGGTGGCATTAGCTTCCGAGTCTTCCTGGTCAATGAGGATGACCGTATCGTGCACTTCCTCCTCCCAGCCACGCACTAGCCCTTCTGTTTCTGGGCACACAAAACCCTCCCTTGAGGAATCTCCACCTTCAATGCCCCCACTACTTAAATATTCCTCCTCATCCTCCTCCTGTCTGATCTGAGTAGGACCCGCTGGAATGCTGTCTGCGGAAAGACTGGGGCCTTGAGAGCTAGGGAAGGCCTCCTCTTCCTCCCGCTGCTCTGCCTCTAGAGCCACATCTATAATTCCCTGCAGAGTGTGCTCCAGCAGGAACACTAAAGGAATTGTGTCACTGATGCATGCACTGTCACTGCTCACCATCCTCGTTGCCTCCTCAAATGGTGACAGTACAGTGCATGCATCCTTGATCATCAGCCACTGCGGGGGGGGGGAAGAACCAAGTTGACCTGAACCTGTCCTTGTGCCATACTCACACAGGTACTCGTTGATGGCCCTCTGCTGCTTGTGCAGACGCTGCAGCATTGCTAATGTCAAGTTCCACCTGGTGGGCATGTCACAGATCAGACGGTTTGTGGGAAGGTGGAATCCTCTTTGAATTTCTGCCAGGCGAACGCTTGCTGGGAATGACCGTCTGAAGTGGCTGCAGACTTTTCTGGCCTGGATGAGAAGCTCTGTCAGCCCTGGGTACTTGGTTAGGAAACGCTGTACCACCAGATTTAGGACGTGTGCTAGGCATGGTACATGCGTCAATTTACCCTTGCGTAGGGCGGAGAGAAGGTTGCTGCCATTATCGCAGACGATCATTCCCAGCTCAAGCTGGCGTGGTGTTAATCATCTCTGCACCTGCCCCTGCAGAGCTGACAAAATTTCTGACCTGGTGTGGCTCCTGTCCCCTAAACAAACCAGCTCAAGCACAGTATGGCATCTTTTTGCTTGAGCCATTGCGTAGACCCTGTCAGGCGTCGGTTTAACTGCCACTTCGCCAGAGACAGAGAAGGAGGAGGAGGAAGAGGTTGTGGTGGTGGAGCAGACCGACCTCATACAAGCAGCTTTCTGGAGGCGTGGTGGATGAACAAGCTCCAGCACAGAGCCCCGTCCTGGATCACTCCCAGCTGCAATCAGAGTTACCCAGTGTGCCGTGAAGGAAATGTAACGACCTTGTCCATGCTTGCTGGACCACGTGTCTAAAGTCACATGCACCTTGCTGCTGACTGCCTTTCCCAATGACTGGATAACATTGTCTTCCACGTGCTGGTATAGTGCTGTAATGGCCTTGTGTGAAAAGTAATGGTGTTTTGGAACCTGCCACTGTGGTACAGCACATTCAGCAAATTCACGGAAGGGAGCAGAGTCCACCAGCTGGAAAGGCAGCAGCTGCAATGCGAGTAATTTTGCTAAGCTGGCATTTAGACGCTGTGCTTGGGATGGTTGGGACTATATTTTTTCATTTGCTGCAGCAGCTGCGGCAACGTAATCTGACTGCGTAAATCTTCAGCTACTGGGATGATGTCACATTGTGAGGAAGGACCTGGTACATCCATTACCGTAGCATCATCCCTGTCGGTGGAGGTTGTAGGCAATGACATGGCAGGACATACAGTGGGGGTAGAGACGGAGGAGGAGGAGGAGGACCTACACAAAGTTTTGCACCAACGGGATGTGTGGCACTTGTTCATATGTCGCCTCAAGCACGTGGTACCCAAATGTCCGGTATCTTTCCCACGATTAAGCCTCATCTGAGATAGATTACAAATAGCAACGCTGCGCTCTACTGCACATTTCTTAAAGAACTCCCTGACAACAGACTTCCTGCATATGTTCTTTGAGACAACACGCTCTGCACCGGAGCAGCTCTGACATGTGATGCCTTGGACTGGCTAGTGCTACGGTTGGTCACAGAGGATGTTGTGCCTCGTGTTTGCTCTGCCTCCTCCTCCCCCTCCTCCTCACTTGATTCCTCTGTTCGATCTGGCACCCAGGTGGAGTCAGTGACCTCATCATCATTGTCATCTTCACCCCCTATCTCCTCGTCACTGGAGCCAACTTGGCAGTATGCTGCAGCTGCTGGGGCAACATGAGTGCCAGTTATTTGTGTGTCATCACTGGCACCCCCTTCCTCTAGGTTGATTATACTCCCTTGCTCAACCTCAGAGATTGAATCAGAGCACTGTACTTGCTGCGCATCCTCAAGCAGCATGTCACTCTCATTGTAGTCAAACAATTCAGCTGACTCCTCCGTGTGTGATAGCGAGGCTACGGCAGGAGTAGCTGTGGACATGGAGGCTGCATTAGATGCTTTGGCAGCTGAGGTGGACTGTAAAGCACTAGAAGCCTGGCTGGCAGAGGACTCGGAGGATGAGGATGGCCTGGTTAGCCAATCCACCAAGTCCTCTGTATGTTGCTGCTGCTTAAGACGGCCAGCACCAGTTAGAAAGGACAAGCGTGCCCCTGCAGAGGATGCACCACGTCCACCATGACCAGAGGCACAGCCTCCCGACACAGGGGCTGCTTGCCCTCTTATCTGTATCTGGGAGCGTCTGCCTGTCCTTTTTGTTCTTTCAGACATGGTGAGTGATATATAGATTAATATATACAGAACTCTGATTCAACTCTGGTTTAAAGATTTAAAGAACTCTGGTATAACTCAGTGAGACACACTGATAACTGGCAGCCAGTGACGAGACACTAATCACCTCAATTCACATATGTTTTGTAGAAATTAGTGAGCCCCAAAATACAGCGTGGTACTGGATGTGTGACGAGACACAGATCACCTCAATTCACAAATGTTTTGTAGAAATTAGTGAGCCCCAAAATAATGCGTGGTACTGGTTGTGTGACAAGAGACAGATCACCTCAATTCACAAATATTTTGTAGAAATTAGTGAGCCCCGAAATACAGCGTGGACTGGATGTGTGACGAGACACAGATCACCTCAATTCACAAATGTTTTGTAGAAATTAGTGAGCCCCAAAATAATGCGTGGTACTGGTTGTGTGACAAGAGACAGATCACCTCAATTCACAAATGTTTTGTAGAAATTAGTGAGCCCCGAAATACAGCGTGGTACTGGATGTGTGACGAGACACAGATCACCTCAATTCACAAATGTTTTGTAGAAATTAGTGAGCCCCAAAATAATGCATGGTACTGGTTGTGTGACAAGAGACAGATCACCTAAATTCACAAATGTTTTGTAGAAATTAGTGAGTCCCAAAATACTGCGTGGTACTGGATGTGTGACAAGACACAGATCACCTCAATTCACAAATGTTTTAAAGAAATTAGTGAGCCCCAAAATACTGCGTGGTGCTGGATGTGTGACGAGACACAGATCACCTCAATTCCCAAATGTTTTGTAGAAATTTGTGACCCCCAAAATACTTGCTGGCAGTGACAAGACACAGATCACCTCAATTCCCAAATGTTTTGTAGAAATTTGTGACCCCCAAAATACTGCGTGGTACTGGCTGTGTGACAAGACACAGATCACCTCAATTCACAAATGTTTTAAAGAAATTAGTGAGCCCCAAAAAGATTTGCTGGCACAGTGACAAGACCCAGAAGATCACCTCAATTCCCAAATGTTTTGTAGAAATTAGTGAGTCCCAAAATACTGCGTGGTACTGGATGTGTGACAAGACACAGATCACCTCAATTCACAAATGTTTTAAAGAAATTAGTGAGCCCCAAAATACTGCGTGGTGCTGGATGTGTGACGAGACACAGATCACCTCAATTCCCAAATGTTTTGTAGAAATTTGTGACCCCCAAAATACTTGCTGGCAGTGACAAGACACAGATCACCTCAATTCCCAAATGTTTTGTAGAAATTTGTGACCCCCAAAATACTGCGTGGTACTGGCTGTGTGACAAGACACAGATCACCTCAATTCACAAATGTTTTAAAGAAATTAGTGAGCCCCAAAAAGATTTGCTGGCACAGTGACAAGACCCAGAAGATCACCTCAATTCACAAATGTTTTAAAGAAAGTTGTAAACCCCAAAAAAAACTTGCTGGCACAGTGACAAGACACACATCACCTAAATTCCCTGATATTTGGTAGAAATGAGACCCCCCAGACCCCCCCAGTAGCGTGGCAGACCGGCAGTAACAAGACACAACTATCTCCTTTGAAATCTCCTCTGAAATGCGTGCAGAATCGGCGCGTGGAAACGTTATATAGTGTGCTGCGGGACTTAGCTCTGTGAGCCCATGATTGGGCAAAATTTGCCCAATCAGGACTCTGAGTGGTGATTGGCATAGTGTTGAACCAGTCTTGCAACAGACCTGTGGTCAGGTGCAAGGCTGTAGCCAATTACCAGCTTCAGGCCAGTGGGAAAATGCATTGTGGTCCATTGTGGTCGAACATGCGGCGAACACAGTGGAAATGTTCGGTGTTCGCGATCTCATCGAACAGGCCAAGTTTGGGTCGAACCCCGAACTGTTCGAACCCGAACCGCTCATCCCTAGTCATTATCAGTGCTGCCTCCACCCATTGGTTGCAGGAGGTGAAGCTGCTCCTACCTGGGCTCCAGCGGAGTTCTCTGTTACAGCTGCCTATGTGATATTTCCTGTGGCTCCTCAACACGCTGCAGATCTCCCGATTCTGGACAAGCTGTCACTAATGAGGTTAATGATTTTTTTTTATATATATATATATATATAAAAGAGCTTTAATCCCCCTGCCCTGCCCTGTTTGTTGAGTCCTGGGTCCTGCACCATCACTGAAGGCTCAGTGCAGATTTTACAACAGCCATAAATCAGCATGAGCAAACACATGGGACTCCTGTAATAAGGTGTCCAGAGGAGCTGTCAGAGCTCAGCCAGACCACATCAGGACATATAGCAGTTAACCCTTAATGCTCTGTCCTGAGAGCTCAGGATCATTGAACTCACAGAGCAGAAAGACATCCTCCGCAGCTGTGTGCAGAACCTCCTGTACACACAACCAAGGAACAAGGGAGAGGAGGGGGCTTACAATAAACAATACTTTAAAATATGGTAAATTACAATTCTATGAATGTACATTTTATTATGTCTATACATGTGCTGCCAAAAACTAAATGGGGAAAAAAAAAATACCAGTGGTGCAAAACTCAAAGCATAACTACTCCAAGCCCACCACACTAATTCAACAAATGAGAAAAAAAGCTACATGCCTAAAGCAAAATATTATTACATGTTCTTAACACACACACACGAAAAACAATTCCATGTGACCAAAGCAGTCCACAGTATGCTAAAAAATACACAGCACTTTGAATTATTGTATTAAAGTATATAGAGGTGCAAGAAAATGCTATTGTAAAAAGCCGTGCGCACACTCAATGAGAGAAATAGCATTATCTGCTTTTCTCAAGCGTTGCTTTATTACATCTCGGTATATAGTTTATTATAAGATAACACAATTACAAGCTTTTCTGCATTTTTGTTAGCATACTGCGGACTGCTTTGCTCAATGCTTTGCTATATTATATTGCTCACCTTATGATTTAGATTTTATATCTGTGGGCTGGCGTGTATATATTTATATATGTGGTCAGGGTGTGCAGTGGGTAATTGTGGTGTCTAGCCATACACTTCAATATTACCATAAATGGGATAGCTTGTCTGCAAAATCCAAAATTATTTATTGGAAAGCGGTCACATGACATTAAATAAACTTATCAGTGAGTACCTGGGGAGAGAAAAGGTATTGGTACTCTGTCTTTAAAAAAAATAATAATGGTATTGGTGTATCCAGTTGTTAAAAGTAAAGCTTTTAGGCTAGGGACAGATGAGCGCATTTTCTGCGGCCACCGTCAAAATGTACGTCGATGCGTGCGCACGCATTTTTTCACGGAATACGCTTAAGTGGTCAGACGATGCGCAATTCTGGACGTATTTCATGACGATGGGGTGAAAAGAAGTCTAGGGAAATCCGGCTGTTTGAACGTTATGTTGGCCGCACACTAGCAGCGTCTGACATCTCCTAATCACGCACACACGCTGCTATGCGGCCGCAGCGCACTCTGTACGTCAGTACCAGCGGTTTAACGTTCTCGAAAAAATGCGTTCATTTTCCACTTGCGTTGCGCGGCCGGACTTTTGTGCGACCGTACTTCGTATATTGGCTGTCATTGCCCGGCATCTGCTGCTAGTGCGGCCGTGATTATGTGCGCCAGAACGCGCGTTCGCACTGCCTCAGTCTGACCCTAGCCTAAGTCTGAAGAAAAACCTGGCTCCTAACTTTTGTAGCTGGCTCCTAGAATCAAAGCAAATTTGTCGAGCCCTGCTTAAGTATTGTCATCTTTAGTGTAGCCAAATATTTTAAAAATTGTATATAAATGCTGTTACTCAATCCCATCAGTCAAAATACACAGGTTCCCTGTAAAATCCTTTAGATTTCCCAAGTCACACAACTCCTACAAGCCAATGGAATGACTGTGAAAGTGCTATGTACAATTTGTATGCTGATGCAGTTATTGCTTCATACTGTTGGGAAGCAAGTTCAGGAACTCACATGACCTATATCATTGCATTTATTTCTATATCCTGTAGTAAAGTGCTTCTCTGCAATATGCAGAATTCACATGCTGCAGGAAATACAGACCGTAACATATGAATTCTACATACTGCAGGAAAACACTAATCACTAGCAGGTCTATTCACTAAAAGGTAAAACTCAGGGGAATTTGCAGGAGAAGAGAACAATCTAGACCACATAGTCAACTTGGAAAGTGAGATAAATGGCATAAATGGATATTTTGACCTAGAATTTACCCTTTTCCTACCAGTTCTCAAAAGTTTCACCTTGAGTGAACAGACCGGTAGGAAATTATTAGTTAACTGGGTATAAAGCCTGCCCGGAGGGCAGTCTATTGTTGTACAGCATATGGCCGCCCAATGCTCCCAATGATGTGGCTGTTTATCACACCCAGTTTCTGACCTCCAGCTCACATGGATATATATATTGCCCCCAGCGCACATGGCTATATACCCCCAGCTTACATGGATATATATATTGCCCCCAGCTCACATGGATATATTTGCCTCCAACTCACATGGATATATATATTGCCCCAGCACACATGGGTATATATATTGCTCCCAGCTCACATGGGTATATTTGCCCCCAACTCACATGGGTTTATATATATATATTGCCCCAGCTCACATGAGTATATATATTGTCCCCAGCTCACATGGTTATATATATGGCCCCAGCTCACATGTATATATTTGCCCCAACTCACATGGGTATATTTGCCCGCAGCTCACATGGATATATTTGCCCCCAGCTCACATGGGTATATTTGCTCCCAGCTCACATGGGTATATTTGCCCCCAGCTCACATGGGTATATATTTGCCCCAGCTCACATGGATATGTTTGCCCCCAACTCACATGGGTATATATATTGCCCCAGCGCACATGGGTATATATATATTGCTCCCAGCTCACATGGGTATATTTGCCCCAGCTGACATGGGTATATTTGACCCCAGCTCACATGGGTATATATATTGCCCCAGCGCACATGGGTATATATATGTTGCGCCCAGCTCACATGGGTATATTTGCCCCAGCTCACATGGGTATATTTGCCCCCAGCTCACATGGATATATTTGCCCCAGCTCACATGGGTATATATTGCCCCCAGCTCACATGGGTATATATTGCCCCCAGCTCACATGGGTATAATTGCCCCCAGCTCACATGGGTATAATTTCCCCAGCTCACATGGGTATATTTGACCCCAGCTCACATGGGTATAATTGCCCCCTGCTCACATGGGTATATTTGCCCCCAGCTCACATGAGTATAATTGCCCCCAGCTCACATGGGTATAATTCCCCCCAGCTCACATGGGTATATTTGCCCCTGCTCACATGGGTATATTTGCCCCCTGCTCACATGGGTCACATGGGTATAATTGCCCCCAGCTCACATGGGTATAATTGCCCCAGCTCACATGGGTATATTTTAGCGTTTTACAGCGTGCAGGAACGCGCTGTAAAACGCTGAGGTGCAGGCATGTACTGACCATAGGGACTACAGGGAGATTCCCGGTGGGCTGATGGCTCAGTGGGCCAGTGTGAATGCTGGTTCACTGCGCGGCTCACACTGCCCTTAATGGGTGAGTTGAGAACTTCATCACTATCTGTAAAACAGACACAGTCTGCCGCAGTCTCATATTGGGACCACCAGTGAGCATACGCTTTACCTTAAGACGGTGCACGCTCAACCTCATTGTCGCTGCATTGCTTTACCAAATCACTCTGCAGCAACTCAGGCATCTGCAGAGCGATTGGTTGAGCATTGTGGTTGGTTCATATACAATTTTTGTGCGTGTGTGCATAATTAAAGTCGGCCGGTCTGGATGAAGTCCAGGGCTCATTTTTTTTGTCCCAGTCCAGCCCTGCTGAGGTGTGAACCCAGCCTTAGGACTCTATTACAATGTTCCCGTTAAAACGCGGACGCAAGGGAGGAAAAACTGCACCCGCAGTTTTCCCCCTTGCACCCGCGTTTTAACGCTGGATTACAATGCAGGTGCAAAAAACGCTGCCTGCATTGTTATCGCGCCTTAAAATCAGGGATGCTCGTGGCAGGGCTGAGCGCAGCCGCGAGCATCCACTCGATGGAGTCCATAGGACTCCATTGAGTTCCCCCCTGCCGGTCACATGACCAGCCTGTCGGCGTAGTGATACGCAGGGAGAGACTGGGGGGACTTTTTCCCCTCAGTCTTTCCCTGCTCCCGCCGGCCGGAGGAAGCGAACAGAGCCGCGGTTCTCGCCGCAGGACAGGAGGTGAGTATAGGATCCGTTAACACCAAGTCCTAGCTCTGGTTAACTTTTCACTAACCAGAGCCAGGCGTTAATCAGCCTGGGACTTTGTAATCCAGTGCTGATTAACACTTTACGCTCCCCATGTTAAGCATAGGGCGCACAAAGTGCAGTAACCTCGCGCAGAAAAGCACAAGGTACCAAACGCAAACGGGTTTTTTAACCCGTTTGCGTTTGGAGTGTAATATGCAGTAAACACCGCAGCAAACGTTAATGCTCACGCAAGTGAGCATTAACGTTTGCGTGAAGAGTGTAATAGGGTCCTGACCTTGCTCGCGGTGTGGGAAATAAGAAGGTAACGTTGGTGGTATTGCTCATTTTATACTTGACAAATGGACAATGCTATTTATAAGAACCAAAAAATTTAATAAAAAACATTTAAGTGGTTATTCAGAAAGAGTCTATCTGGCTCCAAATTGTCACGAACATGGAATTTCCCCATACGATGACATTTCGGAACAATTCGGCTATTCAGAGAGCAGACCGTTCGTCAAATTTTTGCGAACTGCCAGCAAGTACGGTGTCTGTTCGAAAACAGTGAAATCCCCATAGAGAAGCAATGGTTTAATCTATTCAGAGAACACCGAACAGCAGTGAAAAGTTGCCGAAGTGCCCTGCTGTTTGGTGGCTTCATTAGGCAGGTTTATTCAGGCGAACCCCATAGGCTTCAATGGTAAAAATATTATGGTTTTCACTCTAATAAACCGTTTATTATTTTAATCTGCAGTAAAAAGTCTTTTATTGAATTTTTTTTAGGCTCTTTTAGGTATTTTTCGGGTTTTTTTCGGCAAACAGCGCTTCAATTTTGACACTTTCAATCGTTTTGTTCTTAGATATTTTTTTTTACCCCGTTTGTCAGCGTGTCAGCTTTTTCTGACGGCTGGTCTGCACTGTGTTCAGTGGCTCACCGGCTTTTTCCAATGTGTTTGCCGTGTTTTTTGCAGCGGGTCTGGCCAGTTTTTTGGCGGGTTTGCAGCAGGTTTTCCCTGCACTCCAGGGACCCTGCAGTGAATGCTGAATTCACCGCAGGGTGGGGAAATCTGATTCACCGAAATGTCGGCGACATTTCGGTGCTCTCTGAATAACCCCCTTGGCGTCTTACAGAGGGGCTTACAAGCATTGTAGGGTCCACCCTCTCTGTACTGGCACACATACAGGAGACACAGCAGGCCTTGGACGGTGCACAGAGAAAGGCAACTGGACTGGAGGAAGAGGAGTGCATAGACAAGCCAGGGAGATGTGTCAGTGTGACAGGCAGCAGAGATAAGAGTGAGGGAGAAACAGGATTTGCAGATTAGTGGGCCAGTTTAATAATATGCATTGAAATGAGGCAAGCTCTGGGTAGATCAGGAGCACTATGCCAACCAAGCCGTTAAGCCAACAGCTCCAGCCTCTATCACAGCCAGACTGCAAACTGCTTTTGTTGATGAAAAATATGTTATTCCAACCTTACTCATTCTTCATGGCTCAAGCTGGTATTGAGAAATGACAACTGGCTCTTAGACTCTGGCGTTAAATGATTTTCCAAAAGCAAAATAATTTAACAGTTTAAAGACATTAAAAATGCCATACTTACTCCTTATCCCAAAGTGCAGATCGTGGCACAATCAGTAGTTCTCAGTTCTTCCATTGTCTTTGCACAATCAAATACATGCTCTTGCAGAACCTTCAACAGGGTTACGTATGACTCTATGGAGTCCAAGTGAATTCCAGGAGACAATTCCTGCTGCACTGCTGTTAACGACCACTGGCTTAATATTCCGGTTTAAGACTCTATTACAGTAGCTCAGTCGGAATAGAGCTGTTAAATGACTTATAGGATATTTCCCCTGCGAGTAAGGTTGTCACCTTCTCTTCACGTCAAACCCGAACACACTAACACTGCGTGGAATAATATGTTTGCTGCTCACGGGTATACACTTAGTCGCACAGAAATACACACGTTTACATATACATGCCATTCCTTTACACCTTTAATTTCAGTCCCTTTCACCCCAAACCTGAAATCAGCCCTTTAATCCCCAAATCAGCCTCTCAGTCGGAACCACAAATTAGCTCCTTTCATCTCCAAATAAGCCCCCTTCAAACCAAACTTCCTCACACTGTACACATAGAGACGAGAAAGGCAGGGGGTGAAAGAGGAGAGTGAGAAAAGGGGATAGAGGGGAAGAGAGAGAGAGGGGGAAGAGAGAGGAGAGGGGACGAGAGGGGAGAGGGGGACGAGAGAGAGTGGGGGAGAGGAGAGAGTGGGGGAGAGGAGAGAGTGGGGGAGAGGAGAGGGGGGGATAGGAGAGAGTGGGGGAGAGGAGAGAGGGGTGAGAGGAGAGGGGGACGAGAGGCGGGAGAGGAGAGGGGGACGAGAGGCGGGGAGAGGAGAGGGGGACGAGAGGAGGGGGAGAGGAGAGGGGGACGAGAGGAGGGGGAGAGGAGAGGGGGACGAGAGGCGGGAGAGGAGAGGGGGGGAAGAGGGGGGAGAGGAGAGGGGGGACAAGAGGGACGAGGGGAGAGGAGGGGAGAGTGAGAAAAGGGGATAGAGGGGGAGAGAGAGAGGGAGAGGAGGGACGAGAGGGAGTGGGGGAGAGGGGGAAGAGAGGAGGGACGAGAGAGAGTGGGGAGAGGGGAAGAGAGAGGAGGAGGATGAGAGGGAGAGGGGAAGAGAGGGGAGAGGAGGGACGAGAGGGAGAGGAGGGATGAGAGGGAGAGGAGGGACGAGAGGGAGTGGGGGAGAGGAGGGACGAGAGGGAGTGGGGGAGAGGAGGGACGAGAGGGAGTGGGGGAGAGGGGGAAGAGAGAGAGGGGACAGGAGAGAGTGGGGGAGAGAGAGGGGGAGAGGAGAGAGTGGGGGAGAGAGAGGGGGAGAGGAGAGAGGGGGGACAGAGGGGGGAGAGGAGAGAGGGGGAGAGGAGAGAGGGGGGACAGAGGGGGGAGAGGAGAGAGGGGAGAGGAGAGGAGAGAGGGGGAGAGGAGGGAGAGAGGAGGAGGGAGAGAGGGGAGAGAGAGAGGAGGGAGGGGGGGAGAGGAGGGAGAGAGGAGAGAGGGGGAGGGAGGGGAGAGGGGGGAGAGGAGGAGAGAGGAGAGAGGGGGAGAGGAGGGAGAGAGGGGGAGAGGAGGGAGAGAGGGGAGAGGAGGAGAGAGGGGGAGAGGAGGGAGAGAGGAGGGAGAGAGGAGAGAGGAGGGAGAGAGGAGGAGAGAGGAGAGAGGAGGGAGAGAGGGATGGAGAGAGGAGGGAGAGAGGAGAGAGGAGGGAGAGAGGAGAGAGGAGGGAGAGAGGAGAGAGGAGGGGAGAGAGGAGAGAGGAGAGAGGGAGAGGGGAGAGGAGGAGAGAGGGGGGAGAGGAGAGAAGGGGAGAGGAGGGAGAGAGGGGGAGAGGAGGAGGGGGGATAGGAGAGAGTGGGGGAGAGGAGAGAGGGGTGAGAGGAGAGGGGGACGAGAGGCGGGAGAGGAGAGGGGACGAGAGGCGGGAGAGGAGAGGGGACGAGAGGCGGGAGAGGAGGGGTAGAGGAGAGGGGGGAGAGGTGGGAGAGGAGAGGGGGACAAGAGGGGGGACAAGAGGGGGAGAGGAGAGGGGACGAGAGAGGGGGAGAGGAGGGGAGAGTGAGAAAAGGGGATAGAGGGGGAGAGAGAGAGGGGAGAGGAGGGACGAGAGGGAGTGGGGGAGGGGGAAGAGAGGAGGGACGAGAGGCGGGAGAGGAGAGGGGGGACGAAGCCGGGAGAGGAGAGGGGGACGAGAGGCGGGAGAGGAGAGGGGGACGAGAGGCGGGAGAGGAGAGGGGACGAGAGGCGGAGAGGAGAGGGGGACGAGAGGAGGGGGAGAGGAGAGGGGGACGAGAGAGGGAGAGGAGAGGGGACGAGAGGCGGGGAGAGGAGAGGGGGGG
Organism: Leptobrachium leishanense; assembly: GCA_009667805.1. NCBI lineage: Eukaryota > Metazoa > Chordata > Amphibia > Anura > Megophryidae > Leptobrachium > Leptobrachium leishanense. The sequence goes on from CM019065.1 coordinate 249,652,064, forward strand.
AAGAGGGGGGAGAGGAGAGGGGGGACAAGAGGCGAGGGGAGAGGAGGGGAGAGTGAGAAAAGGGGATAGAGGGGAGAGGAGGACGAGAGGGAGTGGGGGAGAGGGGGAAGAGAGGAGGGACGAGAGAGAGTGGGAGAGGGGGGAAGAGAGGGGAGGAGAGGGGATGAGAGGGAGAGGGGAAGAGAGGGAGAGGAGGAGACGAGAGGGAGAGGAGGGATGAGAGGGAGAGGAGGGACGAGAGGAGTGGGGGAGAGGAGGGACCGAGAGGGAGTGGGGGAGAGGAGGGACGAGGGGAGTGGGGGAGAGGGGAAGAGAGAGAGGGGACAGGAGAGAGTGGGGGAGAGAGAGGGGAGAGGAGAGAGGGGGACAGAGGGGGAGAGGAGAGAGGGGGAGAGGAGAGAGGGGGACAGAGGGGGAGAGGAGAGAGGGGGAGAGGAGAGGAGAGAGGGGAGAGGAGGGAGAGAAGGAGGAGGGAGAGAGGGGGAGAGAGAGAGGGAGGAGAGGGGGGAGAGGAGGAGAGAGGAGAGGGGGAGAGGAGGGAGAGAGGGGAGAGGAGGAGAGAGGAGAGAGGGGGAGAGGAGGGAGAGAGAGGGAGAGGAGGGAGAGAGGGGGGAGAGGGAGGGAGAGAGGAGGGAGAGAGGAGAAGGAGGGGAGAGAGGGAGAGAGGAGGAGAGAGGAGGGAGAGAGGAGAGAGGAGGAGGAGAGGGAGGAGAGAGGGGAGGGGAGAGGAGAGGAGGAGGAAGAGAGGAGGGAGAGGGGGAAGAGGAGGGGAAGAGAGGAGAGAGGGAGAGGGGGAGGAGGAGAGAGGGGGGAGAGGAGAGAGGGGGAGAGGAGAGAGAGGGGGAGAGGAGAGAGGGGGGATAGGAGAGAGTGGGGAGAGGAGAGAGGGGTGAGAGGAGAGGGACGGGGACGAGAGGGGGAGAGGAGAGGGGGACGAGAGGCGGGAGAGGAGAGGGGGACGAGAGGCGGGAGAGGAGGGGTAGAGGAGAGGGGGAGAGGTGGGAGAGGAGAGGGGGGACGAGAGGGGACAAGAGAGGGGGGAGAGGAGAGGGGACGAAGAGGGGGGAGAGGAGGGGAGAGTGAGAAAAGGGATAGAGGGGGAGAGAGAGAGAGGGGAGAGGAGGGACGAGAGGGAGTGGGGGAGAGGGGAAGAGAGAGGGACGAGAGGTGGGGGAGAGGGGAAGAGAGAGGGGGGGAGGAGGGATGGAAAGGAGTGAGGGGAAGAGAGAGGGGAGAGGAGGGACGAGAGGGAGAGGAGGGACGAGAGGGAGTGGGGGAGAGGAGGGACGAGAGGGAGTGGGGGAGAGGGGAGAGAGGAGAGAGAGAGGGAGAGGAAGGAGAGAGGGGGAGAGGAGGGAGAGAGAGAGGGGGAGAGAAAGAGAGAGGAGGGAGAGAGGAGAGAGGGGAAGGAGAGAGAGAGGGGGGAGAGGAGGGAGAGAGAGGGGGAGTGGGGGAGAGGAGGGAGAGAGAGAGGGGAGAGAGAGAGGGAGAGAGGGGGGAGAGGGGGAGAGGGAGGAGGAGAGGAGGGAGAGAGGGGGAGAGAGGGGAGAGAGAGAGGGGGAGAGGAGGGAGAGAGAGAGGGGGAGAGAGCGAGAGAGGGAGAGAGAGAGGGGGAGAGGAGGGGGAGAGGGGAGAGAGGGAGGAGAGGGGGAGAGGAGGAGAGAGAGGGGGAAGAGAGGGGGAGAGGGAGGGAGAGAGAGTGGGGGAGAGGAGGAGAGAGAGGAGAGAGGGGGGAGAGGAGGGAGAGATGGAGAGGAGGGGAGAGGAGGGAGAGAGGGGAGAGGAGGGAGAGATGAGAGAGGAGGGATAGATGAGAGAGGAGGGAGAGGAGGGAGGGGGAGAGGAGAGAGGGGGAGGGAGAGGAGAGAGGGGGAGAGGAGAGAGGAGGGAGAGGAGAGAGGGGGAGAGGAGAGAGGGAGGGGGAGAGGAGAGAGGGAGAGAGGGGGAAGGAGAGAGGGGGAGATGAGAGAGGGGAGGAGAGAGAGAGAGGAGAGGGGAGAGGAGGGGTAGAGGAGAGAGGGGGAGAGGGGGAGAGAAAAGAGAGGGGGAGAGAAAAGAGGGGGAGAGGAGAGGGGGGAGAGGAGAGGGGAGAGGAAAGAGGGGAGAGGAGAGAGAGAGAGGAGAGGGGGAGAGGAGAGAGGGGAGGAGAGAGGGGGAGAGGAGAGGAGGGGGGAGGAGAGAGGAGAGGAGGAGAGGGGAGGGGAGAGAGAGAGGAGAGGGGGAGAGGAGAGAGGGGGAGGGGGAGAGGAGAGAGGGAGGAGGGAGAGAGAGAGGGGGGAGAAGAGAGGGACGAGAGGGAGGAGAGGAGAGAGGAGGGAAGGAGAGAGGGGGAGGGGGGAGAGGAGAGAGGGGGAGATGAGAGAGGGGGAGAGAAAAGAGGGGGAGAGGAGGGGAGAGGAGAGGGAGAGGAAAGAGGGGCGGAGAGGGGAGAGGAGAGAGGAGAGGGGAGAGGAGAGAGGGGGGGAGAGAGGGAGAGGAGAGAGGGGGAGGGGGGAGAGAGAGGAGGAGAGGGGAGGGGAGAGGAAGGAGGAGAGGGGGAGGGAGAGAGAGAGGAGGGAGGAGAGGGGAGAGGAGAGAGGGGGAGGGGGGAGAGGAGAGAGGGGAAGGGAGAAGGAGAGAGGGGGAGATGAGAGAGGGGAGAGAAAAGAGGGGGAGAGGAGAGGGGGAGAGGGGAGAGGAAGAGGGGGGAGAGGGAGAGGAGAGGAGAGGGGGAGAGGAGAGAGGGGGAGGGGAGGAGGGGGAGAGGAGAGAGGGGAGGGGAGAGGAGAGGAGGAGAGGGGAGGGGAGAGGAGAGGGGAGAGAGAGAGGGGGAGGGGAGAGGAGAGGAGGAGAGGGGAGGGGAGAGGAGAGGAGAGGGAGAGAGGGGGAGGGGAAGAGAGAGGGGGAGGGGAGAGAGAGAGGGGAGATGAGAGAGGGGGACGAGAGGGAGGAGAGGAGAGAGGGGGAGAGGAGAGAGGGGGAAACGAGAGGGAGGAGAGGAGAGGGGTACGAGAGAGGGGGACGAGAGGAGGGGAGAGGAGAGGAGAGAGGGGACGAGAGAGGGGACAGGAGAGGAGAAGGGGAACGAGAGAGGGGGAGAGGAGAGGGGACGAGAGGGGGAGAGGAGAGAGGGGGAGAGGAGAGAGGGAGATGAGAGAGGGGGAGATGAGAGAGGGGAGAGGAGAGGGGGACAAGAGAGGGGGAGATGAGAGGAGGAGAGGAGAGGGGGCAAGAGAGGGGAGATGAGAGGGGGAGAGGAGAGGGGGACAAGAGAGGAGGAGAGGGGGAGAGGAAGGGGGACAAGAGAGGAGGAGAGGGGGGAGAGGAGAGGGGGACAAGAGAGGAGAAGGGGGGAGAGGAGAGGGGGAGGAGAGGGGGAGAGAAGGGGGAGATGAGAGGGGGGAGGAGAGGGGGAGAGGAGAGAGGAGGGGGACGAGAGAGGAGAGAGGGGGAGAGAGAGAGGAGGGGGACGAGAGAGGAGGAGAGGGAGAGGAGAGGGGGACGAGAGAGGAGGAGAGAGGGACGAGAGAGGGGGAGAGGAGAGAGGAGAGAGGGGGACGAGAGAGGAGGAGAGGTGGACGAGAGAGGAGGAGAGGTGGACGAGAGGAGGAGAGGTGGACGAGAGAGGAGGAGAGGTGGACGAGAGAGGAGGAGAGGTGGACGAGAGGAGAGAGGAGAGGTGGACGAGAGGAGAGGGGGGACGAGAGAGGAGGAGAGGGACGAGAGAGGAGGAAAGGAGAGGGGACGAGAGAGGAGGAGAGGAGAGGGGGGATAGAGAGAGGAGGAGAGGAGAGGGGGGATAGAGAGAGGAGGAGAGGAGAGGGGGAGAGAGAGGAGGAGAGGAGAGGGGGACGAGAGAGGAGGAGAGGAGAGGGGATGAGAAAGCAGGAGAGGAGAGGGGGACGAGAGAGGAGGATAGGAGAGGGAGAGGAGAGAGGAGAGGGGACGAGAGAGGAGGGATAGGAGAGGAGAGGGAGAGGGAGAGGGGGACGAGAGAGGGGGAGAGGAGGGAGGAGAGGAGGGAGGAGAGGAGGGAGAGGGGGGAGAGGAGAGAGGAGAGAGGAGAGGGGGACATGAGAGGAGAGGGGGAGAGGGGGAGAGGAGAGGAGGGAGAGGGAGAGGGGGACATGAGAGGAGAGAGGGGGAGGGAGGGGAGAGGAGGAGGGGGATAGGAGAGGAGAGGGAGGAGAGGAGGGGAGAGGAGAGGGGGGATAGGAGAGGAGAGGGAGGAGAGGAGAGGGGGGAGAGGAGAGAGGGGGAGAGGGGAGAGGGGAGAGGAGAGGAGGAGGGGAGAGGAGAGGAGAGGAGAGGGGGAAGGAGAGGAGAGGGGAGAGGAGGGGGGAGAGGAGAGGAGGGGGATAGGAGAGGAGGGGGAGAGGGAGAGGAGGGGGGAGAGGGAGAGGAGGGGGGAGAGAGGAGAGGGGGAGAGGATAGGAGAGGGGGAGAGAGAGGAGAGAGAGGGAGGAGAGAGAGGAGGAGAGAGAGAGGGGAAGGGAGGAGAGAGAGAGGAGGAGAGAGGAGAGGGGGACGAGAGGAGAGGAGAGGGGGGACGAGAGAGGAGGAGAGGGGGACGAGAGAGGAGGAGAGGGGGACGAGAGAGGGGGACGAGAGAGGAGGAGAGGGGGTGGACAAGAGTAGAGGGGAGAGAGGGGAGAGAGGAGAGAGAGAGGGGAGAGGAGAGGGGGATGAGAGGAGGGAGGAGGGGGAACGAGGAGGGAGGAGAGGGGTAGACAAGAATAATATACACAGCACTGAGCTCCCAGAATAATATACCCAGCACTGAGCCTCCAGAATAATATACCCAGCAGTGAGCCCCCAGAATAATATACCCAGCACTGGACCCCCAGAATTATATACACAGCACTGGTCATATGGATATATATTTGCCCCCAGCTCATATGGATATATTTGCCCCAGCTCATATGGATATATTTGCCCCCAGCTCACATGGATATATTTGCCCCCATCTCATATGGATATATTTTCCCACAGCTCACATGGATATATATTTGCCCCCAGCTCATATGGATATATTTGCCCCAGCTCACATGGATATATTGCCCCCAGCTCATATGGACATATTGCCCCAGCTCACATGGACATATTGCCCCAGCTCACATGGATATATTGCCCCCAGCTCACATGGATATATTGCCCCAGCTCACATGGATATATTGCCCCAGCTCACATGGATAGATTGCCCCCGCTCACATGGATAGATTGCCCCCAGCTCATATTGACGTATTGCCCCAGCTCATATGGACATATTGCCCCCAGCTCACATGGATATATTGCCCCCAGCTCATATGGACATATTGCCCCCAGCTCACCTCTCTGCCAGGCCGGAAACAATTTAGCCGGCGGCCGCATGTTTTCCTCCTACGAGCGGCGCTGGAATGAAGCGCGGGCGCTCGCCTGGGATGGATCCAACAGCCAGCCGCGATCTCACAAGATCGCGGTATCTCGCGAGATTGCGGCTGTCTGTTGGATCTCAGGCGAGCGGCCGCGCTTCATTTCAGCGGCCGCTCGTAGGAGGAAAACACGCGCCCGCCGGATAAATTGTTTCGGGCTCGGGCCTCAGCGGGAACCATGCTTATGACAGCTTATGAATATATAGAGATGTAGTGTATGCAGCCGCCCGCAACCACACCTTCATAAACTTTGTATAAGTCAGTCTGCCGAATTTGTGCTACAGTGTAACTACATGACCCATCATTGTGACATGTTAAAAGAGCTAAACTGGCCGTCACTGAAATCTAGACATACTCTTCACCTTTCCAACCTGGTGTTTAAGAGCTTTTCTGGGAAGCTACCACCCTACTTGAATAGGCTGCTTCCCCCAGCAGTTCCCTCATCCTATAACGTCAGATCCAGGACCTCCAACTTACTTGCAATACCACAATACAAAAAGACAGTGGCTCGATCCTACTTTTCCCTACCAAGCACCACTATTATGGAATAACCTCCCAGACGCCATCAAATCTTCCCCCAGTCTAAAGTCACTTAAGAGCTCCCTATTAACATACCTCAGTACGGAATACACCTGTAAACATGTAACATAGTGAATATATTTATTTTCTGTTAATCTGTATATTTGTGCAATTTCTTTTTAATATTTTGCATTTTATTACTTTGTATTTCTGTAACACTGTAACGATTCAATGTTCTTGAACCCAGGACATACTTGAAAACGAGAGAAATCTCAATGTATCCTTCCTGGTAAAATCCTTTATAAATAAATAAATAATATATACTGTTTTAAATTCTTTGGACAGATTTAGGGCTAAATTACAATCCTAACGCTGAAACGGGAGCGCTAAGGAGGAAATACTGCACCCGCAGTTTTCCCCTAGCTCCCCCATTTTAGCGTTGATTTACAATGCAGGTGCTAAAAAAACCTGCCTGCATTGTTACCAGGCGCAAAACCCAGGGATGCTCGCGGCGGCGCTGAGTGCCGCCGCGAGCATCCACTCGATGGAGTCCATAGGACTCCATTGAGCCAGATGCCAGCGGTCACATGACCTGCTGGATCTCGCCTCGACAGATCCAGCCGGTCGGCGTAGTGATACGCAGGGGGAGACTGAGGAACTTTTTCCCCAGTCTCTCCCTGCTTCCGCCGGATGGAGGAGGCGGACGGAGCCGCGGTCCTTGCTGCGGGACAGGAGGTGATTATCTGATCACTTTTTTTTTTCTTGGATGGTGCTAACGGATTCTGCAGAAGCGGAATCCGTTAACCACAGCCAGGACTTGGTGTTAACTTTTTGCTAACCACACCCAGACGTTAATCAGCGCTAGTTGATTGTAATACTAATACTGATTAACACTTTGCACTCCCCATGTTACGTATAGGGAGCGCAAAGTACAGTAACCTCGCACTGAAAAGCGCAAGCTACCAAACGCAAACGGGTTTCTCAACCCGTTAGCGTTTGGATTGTAATATGCGATAGCCACCGCGGCTAACGTTAATGTTCACGCATGTGAGGGTTAACGTTAGCACCAAGATTGTAATGTGGCCCTTAGTGTTTATTTAACCAACTTACCCATAGTAATTATGGACCAAATTACATTCTTCACACAAAAACGCACGCGCAACGCATGCATTTGTGCGCCAAACGTTAAACGTTAACGTGCGGAAATCAACGCTGGAATTACAACCCTTGCACATTTTTTCATCCGTCGAGCAATAATGCGCGTTAAAAATGTGTGCGCAGTAACGTTGCGCGCAGAAATCCGTGTGCGGACTGTTTTTTTCACGCAATTCAGCCAATCAGAATTAAGAACCACAATTATCTCACGTTAAGTTTTTGCGCCAAGTCAATCTGAGCATACAGTATATGCTGCAGCAATAATAAATGCACACACAACTTATCAAATTTATTGGTTTGGTATGTGTAGAATGTGTAACTATACTTTGCTGCATTTTTTTTTTTTTGACTGGTGTATTTGGTTTCGGCCAGGTTGATAGAATTTGCCATTAGCACCAGCTTTTAGTAGTTGCTAAAATTATGCGCACAACATCTATGCGTTAATTCCTGCGCATAGATTGTAATACCATCTGCGTACCAGTGCACAAACGCATTTGCGCTCACAATGTTAAGTATAGGACGCACGCAGTAAAGTATGCTTGCGCAGGATTTGTACAGGTTCACCCGCGGTAGACTATTACGTGCGTTTGTTGCGCTGACCATGTAATACGACGTTCAGCGCAAAGGGTTTTACCGCTCGCGTTCATAGTTTTGTGCGCCGGCGCAAACGTTTGCGCGAAGAATGTAATTTGGCCCTATGTGTGTAAGTTAATATTTAGCAAAAACTGAATAAAAAGACTTGTCTGATCATTTCCCAAGACCCACTTACAGCAGTGAAAACCTTGAAGCGCAACTTGTGATGTCCTCTTCCTTTAATAGCTGCATCCTTGAGAGTACAGACTGCCTATTTTTGTGTCTTTTATTCTGTAGTAGGATACCATAATCAAAGTACAGTCTTCTCTTTAATACTATAGGGGTTATTCAGAGAGCTCCAAAATGTCACCAACATTTCAGTGCTCCGTCACCCCCCGGAATTCCGGGAATAAAATTCCACGTACCTGCGGTGAATTCAACATTCACCACAGGGCACAGGGTACCAGGAGTGTAGAGAATGGACCCAAAAATCCGCTGCAGAACCGTCGAAATTCCGTTGAAAAATCGCCAGATACCACTGCCGATACAATCCGAAATTTCAAGTTGATTTTAATAACCATTGATAAAATACAGAACGCTACGGACAATCCACTGCCAACCTGCCGGCCACTGCCGCCAACCCGCCGGACAGCCGCTGTAAACCTGCTGGACAGCCGCCAAATGCAGCCAACGAGCTGCCGAACACCGTGCCATCCAGCCACAGAAGAAAGCCGACAAGCTGCCAGATGGTGGGTGGCCCCCCCAAAAAACTATTGAATGTACCAAATTTGAAACGCTGTTTGCAAAAAACTACTGTGCGAAAATGTCTGGAATTAACATATAAGGTCCTATGAACAATAATAAAAAGGTCTGTTATAGAAAAAATAAAAAACGCTAATTAAAATAAATCGAAAAGAAAAAATTTACGCAAAAAATCCCGAAAAATGCCTAAAAATGTTTAAATAAAATAAAGATTATTTTTGCTGCAGATTAAAAAAAATTATTTTTTAATAGATATTTGATAAATAATATTTTTAACATTGAAACCATGGGTTTCACCTGATTAAACCTGCCGAATGAAACCACTGAAGAGCAGTTCATTTCTCTGCTGTTCGATGTTCTCGAATAGAGAATAGATTAACCATTGCTTCTCTATGGGGATTTCATTGCCGTCAAGCAGGCACCGTATCTTGCTGGCAATTTGCCAAAATTTGGCGAACTGCCTGCTTTCTGAATAGCCAAATGGCCATGAAATTGCACCGTACAGGGAAATTCACTGTTCAGTGCCATTTCGGGGCCAGATCGGCTTTCTATTAATAACCCTGTATCTACTACAATATGCTACATTAGTGTTGCCAACCCTTAAAGAGCACATCCATACCCATTTGCAGTACTGTTATGCCATGTGAATCTGTGGATAGTGTGTATTCTTATTGTAGCCTGAGCTGAGCATGATCCAGTTGCACTCTTTTAATGGCATATTTTGGTACTCTTTGAGTGTAATTCTCAAAGGACTTGCTCTTCAACCCGGTCCTCACTTCATACCTGCAATACTGGCACTGTGCCAACCTGTTAGGCACTGTACATACAATACACCCTCTTATCTTCATGAGTTAGCCTACAGTTCCACCTTATTGGAGCTCAGCCAGGATGAGTATTCATATTACTGACAGAAGGTGTCTCCTTGACGCATATAGAGCTCTAATTAAGCTGTGATTCCTACACGTGCCAGTCTTTCCACACTGGTGCCTGCTGGCTCTGGCAGCCAGTACAAGGCAGCTTTGTTTTAACATTGGGTTTTGTCCAAAAAATTGTGTGTTTCTTAAAATGCCTCCATCATTGTTAGCAAGGTAATTCTGAAGGAGATTATGACGTCTGTGATTCTGCAGACACAGCTATACTTTTGGAAAAGATAGGTGTCTGTGGAGGCGCTTAGTGTTATTATGGTGGTTGGGGTTGCTGCCTACAGGGTGTTGCACATAAATCTCAACTTAAATATGCAATTGATGTATAAAGAAGGGGGGGGTGGGGTCCTTGTGGCGCAATAGATACTTCCTAAACTGGAAGGATCCGACTATTGGTGATAATGGTCAGATGTCGTCGGGTATTTACAAGATCAAAAAGGAGGTGTTGTAATTTGATCAATGATCCATTGGTTGTGCAAATGACAATATTGTTGTGCAATGTCACAGTTAAGTGCAATTAATGACAACAGAATAGTAATACCTCCTTATATCATACGTGTGAGTCCAACTCACAAAACAGCACGTGCAAAGTCCGTATAAAGTGCAAAAAACACAATTCAGTGCAATCTGGATATAGCAGATTTAGTGTTATCTACTCATATCATACACGTGAAACCTCTCACAATATAAGGTGTGTTATGAACCATATGTGCAAAATGCATATAAAAGTGCATATGCTTGTATTGACTTGCTATTCATAAAGTGCAAACATAAAATGTGTTAATGTGAGTTCTAAAAAAGGGGTCCATAAAGGTGGTATTAGACCGTTTTCAAATGACCTATAGCCACAAAAAAGTGCATGTGCAAGTTTATGTAAAGTCCCAAAAAAATTGATAATTGGACCATATCCAAGGCAATTGATCGCCGTACAGTTTATAAGTCGTGGTCAGATGTCCCAACGTTGTACTTCCTTCCCTCAGTTGGTGAGTTCCATTATATGGGGAAGAAAAAAGAGGGATAATAGTGCAGACTGCTGGAATTATTGTAGAGTGAGTATATATATATATAATTCACTCACAGATTAGGGAGCCTGCTGGGTCCCGGCTCTAGGTTGGAACACCTTACGTCAGATACAGGGTGACGTTCCCCCTTTCTCCGGGGTTTCCAATTGTCCTCAAATAAAACACATGTGGAGAGACGTGGCTCCCATAGCGTAACACAGTATATAGAATCAGGGTAATTACAGTTGTCGTTCAACTCACCGATGCTGGAGCCTCGATTATTTCAGGCTCGGCTTAAGGGCACGCGGTACTTCTTCGTTGGGTGAGTACCTTACCACTCTTTCCTGTGATACTTCCTAGCTCCTGCGTCCAATCCTGAGTTGGCCTCCAGATAGGGGAGAAGGTGGAAAGGGGTAGATACAATCTATGTCTTCTGCTTTTAAATGGTCACCTTCAGACCAGAAGGATGGAATAGCAGGAACCCAGATGTGATTATACAGAATCAATCAGATGAGAAATGGGTAGGATAAAATTATTTATTCCATATAATTGGAGGGAGGGGGGGTTACTGTAACGCGTTTCGGCACTCTGCCTGTGCCTTCCTCAAACGGTGTGGCATGTGGGGTAGGGGAAAGATATACTTTTGTTTAAAATACAGCTATACTTTTGTTTAAAATCTCAGGGGCGTCCAGAAACAGGTGCTAAAATGGCAAGACAAGGAACAAACAGAGTGAAAAGAACACTAGGGGCTATATTACATTCTTCACGCAAAAAGCCTCGCGCAATGCGAAAATCTTTGCGCCAAGCGTTAAACTTTTGCGCGCGCAAATCACCGCTGGAATAACAATCCTTGCGGCTTTTTTCTTTTGCTGATCAATTGCGTGCGCAAACAGGACGCGCACAAATGCAGGAGCAGTACTTGTCACGACCTCTAGGCGCGCTGCTGCGAAAGACGCCAGGTTAAGCCACCCACTATCTGTCTGCACACTTCTCTCTCGCAACAGGGACGCAGAGCATGATACAATGATCCCAGGATTGCAGCGCAGTACTAGTCTTCTCTTGAAGCGGGTAATGACTACGTCTTCCACAATCTCTGGGCTCACTTTCCTATTCTAGTAGTTACGCTGCCACCAGTGCTCATGTACACTACGCGCATTGCAGCGAGAGACGCAGGGATAATCAACCGCACTGTCCCTATCCCTGCCGTCCCCCAGCAACCGCAACACACACTTTCGTATCTACCCGAGCTAAAAACAATCAGCAATTACTCCAATCTCTTAGTTAGCGTGGATCTCATCAGCCAGAAGCAGATCTTAATAAGGAATATTTATTATGATATAGAAAAATCACAGTGCATTGTTACAGGAAAAATTATAGCTAGAATAAATCAATTAATTACACACTACACAGCAAATAAAAGAAAAGGATTAACACAGAGCATTACTTACGAACCATAAGCTAGTGTCAGTGATAGGGAGGCTCTATTAAGAGCTGGCAATATTTCCTCAATCCTCGATTGACCTCCAAGGAAATAGCCACGAGCCATGCTTGATTCAGACTATATATAGGGCTGCCTTTTTTCTAAGTTCAGCCTCCTAGCTGGCAGAGCCTTTGCCTACAATCCCCAGAATTCCCCCCTCCGGAGCATGCTCAGTATGCTTTGTCGTTAATCTTTAATTGCCCAAAGGTGTCCATCTTCCCCCCAGACCCCCCTTAGGGATCACGGATGTGCTTCCTGTCTTTGAAGATAGGGCCTAAATCTTGGTGTCGGGCTGGCTCCCAAGGTGCGACTAACAGGCTACACGACATGTCAGTTCACAAAGACATTCCATTTTACAGCCACGTGTTATATCCTCCCCCCAGGGGAGAAAGCTAACCATTTTAATTACATTTTAGCACCCACTCCCAACAGCTGTGGACACAGAGACACACTCCCCAAATGGTCAGACACGAATATGAATATGATTCTATATGGAGGAGATATGTATATACAGGCACATAGACACATATACACAGGCAGACCCTTATATAGATAGAAATACAGATCTAATCTGCCCCATCTCCCATCTCTAATCTGCTACAGTACTGTCTCGCGTAAAAATCTTTGCGCGCGCAGTTTATTGCTACCATTCAGCAAATCAAAATGAAGAAACTAACACACCTATCAAACGCAACTGAATTGCGTCTGCCAGAGGCATTGGAGACGTGTTCTGTGTCTGTGATGCAAAACGAGCACATATGCTACAGTAATAATATACACACACCTGCCATCATCCATTATATTGTTGATGCATTCCTTTTTATGGGCTGTTTTTTTTTTGGGTTAGCCAGGTTGTTCAGACCAGCTTGCTAAACTTATGCATGCAAAGGCTATGCAGTAATTACCGCGAATAGATTGTAATACCATACTCGTACCAGCGCCGTCACGTCTCGACCCTGCCCCCTGGTGGTGGGAGCAGAGATTTGCCAGTTTGCTGGTTTTATGCTCAGGCTCTGCAGACATAGAAACATAGAAAATGTCGGCAGATAAGAACCTTTCGGCCCATCTAGTCTGTCCAATTACATGGATACTTTACCTGGATTTATCTTTTGTTTAGGATAGCCTTATGCCTATCCCATGCCTGCTTAAATTCAATCACTGTTTTGGCCTCTACCACTTCAACTGGAAGGCTATCCACCACCCCCATGTATCCACCACCCTCTCAGTAAAATAATGGTTCCTGATGTTACTTTTAAACCTTTGCCCCTCTAATCTAAGACTATGTCCTCTTGTTTTGCTACTTTGTTTCCTTTTAAATATACTCCCTTGTGGATTCCCTTTACATATTTAAATGTTTCTATCATATCTCCTCTGTCTCGTCTTTTTTCCAAGCTATACATGTTAAGATCATTAAGCCTTTCCTGGTAACTTTTCTCCTTCAAGCCGTACACCATTTTAGCAGCCCTTCTCTGAACTCTCTCTAAGATGTCTATATCCTTCTGGAGATATGGTCTCCAGTACTGCACACAGTACTCCAAGTGAGGTCTCACCAGTGCTCTGTACAGTGGCATGAGCACTTCCTTTTTCCTACTGCTAATACCTCTCCCTACACAACCAAGCATTCTGCTAGCATTTCCTGCTGCTCTATTACATTGACCCTTAGATCCTCTGCAATAATAACCCCTAAATCCCTTTCCTCAGATGTTGAGGTTAGGACTGTACCAAATAGTCTATATTCAGCCCTTGGGTTTTTACGCCCCAGGTGCATTATCTTGCACTTATCCACATTAAAACTTAATTGCCACAGCTCCGACCATTTTTTTAGTTTACCTAAATCATTTGTCATTTGGCTGATCCCTCCAGGAACGTCAACCCTGTTGCAAATCTTTGTGTCATCAGCAAAAAGACATACTTTACCATTAATAGAAACATAGAAACATAGAAAAATGTCGGCAGATAAGAACCTTTCGGCCCATCTAGTCTGCCCAATTACATGGATACTTAACCTGGATTTATCGTTTGTTTAGGATAGCCTTATGCCTATCCCATGCTTGCTTAAATTCAATTACTGTTTTGGCCTCAACCACTTCAACTGGAAGACTGTTCCATGTATCCACCACCCTCTCAGTAAAATAATGCTTCCTGATGTTACTTTTAAACCTTTGCCCCTCTAATCTAAGACTGTGTCCTCTTGTTTTGCTACTTTGTTTCCGTTTAAATATACTCCCTTCCTCTACCTTGTGGATTCCCTTTACGTATTTAAATGTTTCTATCATATCTCCTCTGTCTCGTCTTTTTTCCAAGCTGTACATGTTAAGATCATTAATACCTTCTGCAATATCACTAATAAAAATATTAAAGAGAATGGATCCAAGTACTGACCCCAGAGGTACCCCACTGGTAACAAGACCTTGCGCCGAATAAACTCCATTTACCACAACCCTCTGTTGCCTGTCACTCAGCCACTGCCTAATACATTCAACAATATTGGAATCCAAGCTCAAAGATTGCAATTTATTGATAAGCCTTCTATGCGGAACAGTATCAAAAGCCTTACTGAAATCTAAATAAGCAATGTCTACTGCATCACCTTTGTCTATTATTTTTGTTACCCAATCAAAAAAATCAATAAGATTAGTTTGGCATGATCTCCCTGAGGTAAACACATGTTGTTTCTGATCCTGTATTCTATGTGTTTTTAGATGTTCAACAATCCTTTCCTTTAACATGGTTGCCATTAATTTCCCCACTACTGACGTAAGACTAACTGGCCTATAGTTCCCCGATTCCTCCCTACTACTCTTCTTGTAAATGGGCACAACATTTGCTAATTTCCAGTATTCTGGGACGACTCCTGTTAACAAGGATTGGTTAAATAAATCTGTTAACGGTTTTTCTATTACACCACTTAGCTCTTTTAATAATTTAGGGTGGATCCCATCAGGCCCCATTGTCTTATTTGTCTTTACTTTAGACAGCTGCTGTAGAACCTCCTCCTCTGTAAACTCATATGTAATTGTCTCTTTAGTGTTTCCTCCTAACTGAGGTCCCTTTCCTTCCTTTTCTTCTGCAAAGACTGAACAAAAATATTCATTGAGGCAGTCAGCGAGACTTTTATCCTCCTCTACATACCTTCCTTCCTTTGTTTTTAATCCAAGACGATTGTGCGCGGTTGTTGCGCTGTCTATGTAATACGGGATTCGGTGCAAATGGTTTTACCCCACGCGTTAATGTTTTTTTTCTGCCGGCGCAAACGTTTGTGTGAAGATTGTAATTTAGCCCTAGCTTGGATATGTGTTTTGATAATGCATGTTAGAAGACATGAGGCTAAGCTATTGTTATACACATCTCCCATTACTGTTTAAAATAGCAATGATTAGAGTTGTGATACATTATGACAAGAATGCATTGTTTACAATATGAGATATGTTAAGCACATCTGCAATTTATTTCCACTTTCCCATGAAGGAATGATGCAGTATAGATAGCATTCCACATGTATACTGCTGACTGTATATTTTACCAACCAGAACTATGCATTTATTATTGTTTGCATGTGCATTTATTTGCATCACTTATTTCACAATCTCCTTATGAGATTGTGTGGCTTGATCGTGGAATTTAGTGTCATTGTGATGGATCTCATTTCAATGAATGCAATTTAATATAGGAACGCAAAAAATGTTTCCCTTCCAAATTGCTAAATTATTTTGATTCTACCTGAACATAAATAAAAATATTTAAATATAAAGAAAGAAATTGCTAAAAATGTCATGGAATATAGTAAATTCACCATTTAATTCAGTGACTTAATGGGGTTATTCAAAGAGAGCCACCAAATTGCAGCAAATTTTATTAATTAATGTCATGGAACCCTGTGCTCAGAGACTGTGGACTGTACTAAACCCTCGCTCCTCTGCTATTGCCTTCATTTATCTATTGGTTTGTTTATGTTTTAATGTTAAAACTGGTGTTTTTGTGACTTTTAACGCATCAGAACATAATCCAAAAGCCTTTAAGCCTGACCCTCATGGTCACTGTGTTTCCTGACATCAGGGGTTGCCTGGGTTTGAAACCATGAGCTGGGTTTGAAACCATGAGCTAAACCCCAGTCAATCACCATCCAAGAACTGCACAGCATTCACTTTAATGGAAACATCTGCAGAAACTTTAAACCCCGGAGCTCTGAAACCCCCTTTGCTCCAGCAAGGTGCTCTTTTGTGGTTAGGGTCCCCCTCATGGGAGCTACCGTTCGGGTGATTTTCAGGAGGGAGGAGCTCCATTTGGAACCAGAGTTTCTGAGCCTTTCTTGGTCCGAGGAGCAGTGGCGTAGCATGGGTTGTCAGCGCCCGGGGCCAGTCAAGAATTGTGCGCCCCCCCCAACCTGTGGACACGTTATCGATATTGCCCCAGCTCTCACATGGATATTGCCCCAGCTCACACATGGATTTGCCCCAGCCAGCTCACACATGAATATTGCCCAAGCTCACACATGGATTTGCCCCAGCTCACACATGGATTTGCCCCCAGCTCCACACATGGATTTGCCCCAGCTCATGGATTTGCCCCAGCTCACACATGGATTTGCCCCAAGCACATGGATTTGCCCCAGCTCATGGATTTGCCCACAGCTCAACACATTTCCCCAGCACACACGGATTTGCCCCAACACCTCATGGATTTGCCCCAGCACATGGATTTGCCCCAGCACATGGATATGCCCCAGCTCATGGATTTGCCCCAGCTCATGGATTTGCCCCAGCACATGGATATGCCCCAGCTCATGGATTTGCCCCAGCACATGGATTTGCCCCAGCTCATGGATTTGCCCCAGCACATGGATTTGCCCCCCAGCACATGGATTTGCCCCAGCACATGGATATGCCCCAGCTCATGGATTTGCCCCAGCTCATGGATTTGCCCCAGCACATGGATTTGCCCCAGCACATGGATATGCCCCAGCTCATGGATATGCCCCAGCTCTCACCTGGATATTGCCCCAGCTCCCGGGCAGTGGGAGTGCCTGCCCGCCCCGGTCCTGGGATTTGCCCCAGCCAGCTCACACATGAATATTGCCCCAGCTCACACATGGATTTGCCCCAGCTCACACATGGATTTGCCCCAGCTCACACATGGATTTGCCCCAGCTCATGGATTTGCCCCAGCTCACACATGGATTTGCCCCAGCACATGGATTTGCCCCAGCTCATGGATTTGCCCCAGCTCACACATTTGCCCCAGCACACGGATTTGCCCCAACACCTCATGGATTTGCCCCAGCACATGGATTTGCCCCAGCACATGGATATGCCCCAGCTCATGGATTTGCCCCAGCTCATGGATTTGCCCCAGCACATGGATATGCCCCAGCTCATGGATTTGCCCCAGCACATGGATTTGCCCCAGCTCATGGATTTGCCCCAGCACATGGATTTGCCCCCCAGCACATGGATTTGCCCCAGCACATGGATATGCCCCAGCTCATGGATTTGCCCCAGCTCATGGATTTGCCCCAGCACATGGATTTGCCCCAGCACATGGATATGCCCCAGCTCATGGATATGCCCCAGCTCTCACCTGGATATTGCCCCAGCTCCCGGGCAGTGGGAGTGCCTGCCCGCCCCGGTCCTGAACAGCGTGCGAGTCCGTCCTGTTGAAGGGAAGGCGGCTGCGTGCGTGCACAGGTCACGCGGTCCGGCCAGTCAGGTGGTACAGAGACTCAGTACCACCTGATTAGACGGACCACGTGACCTGCGCCTGCACGCAGCTGCCTCCCCTTCAACAGGACAGACTCATTGTTTAGGACCGGGCAGGCACTCTCGCTGCCCGGCATCTGGGTCCCCTCAACCCGCGGGCCCTTGGGCAGCGCCTGAGGGCCCGGCGGGTCAGTCGGGCCACAAGTTTTAGGGGCGCATAATTTCAAAAGAAATTATGCGCCCCTAACAAAACTGCGCCCGGGGCCACGGCCCCCCCTGCCCCCCCACGCTACGCCACTGCCGAGGAGCTCACACAACAGCAGCCATGCGGCATCGCCTGGGGTAACTTCCACACACTGCCGCTGTGGCCCCTGCCTACAGATCTGAGCCTTTTTTGGACTGTGACACCATAGGGGCCCGAGCCATCAAACGGTACCCCGGATTGCCACTGCTCCCCTGAAACTCCCCCAAAACAAGGACCCTTGCTCTGTATGGCTGCAGTTACAGTTATTTGTAAGGCACCACCAAGTTCCATGGGCACTGTACAATGGGAGAGACAGAATAACCAATATACATACAAGTTAAACACATAGAACAGTAGGAGAGAGGACCCTGCTCAAGAGCTTACAATCTGAGAAGACCTGATGGAGAGCAGGGTGAATGGCAGTGCCGGGGTGTCTGGGTGGGCTAGGATGTGAACTGTTGTTATCTGATTCTGTACCAAATAAAAAGAGGCCTGCTGAAATGGCCAGAGAGTCTGCTCAAACCAATATGACCAGTGTCGTCTGCTTTATTGGGAGAAATTAAAAACTGAAATTGATTCAGTGCTGCTTGCTGAGTGGAGAATCTGGGAACTAGCGTAGGGAAACAAATCGCGATGGCCGAGGGAAAATCTTCGACCTGGGCTGTCGTAACACTGGTGTCAAGAAGTGGGATCCTTCGTGCAAACAGTTCCAGATGGATTCTATAATTCAGCACAATCAGGATGGCCGGATATTACAGGCATCAGACTATTCTAGCTCTGCAGGAGCTGCTCACCGGAAAAGACCCAGCGGGGTTAAAGAAGACAGAACTCATTGCAGCGCTGGTGGAAGCTGAGCAGGGAGAATAGAGGCCAGCTAACACTCTCAGGAGCGAGTCATCTCCAGGCTTGAGTAGCTCATCCTCAAGAGCATCCCATTGTAACGGGCGCTGCGGCACTCACACAGGAGTAGCGAGGTTGAGATCTTATTGGACAGAATTATCTGCTCGACGGTAACAAAATAAACAGTTTTTTTAGACTTATACTCCAAAGCCAAGGAGTATGACAGGACAACTGAACTGCTACTAAGTTCCAAAGGTTTCGAGACCAATGGACAACTTAGAGCACACAACAATACAGCGGGTTGCAAGACTTGAGTGGTTGTACTGAGGTAGTTAATTTGACAGGCTATAAATTGTACAGACTGCAGGGTAGTCAATGAACTGACAGACTTAATGTTTTCTGAGAACCTTAAACGGGTATGTTGTACCTTGTAATCACCAGGGTCTATTGACACACATAAAGGTTTAAGGATTGTGCAAGCCCGGGTACACTTGGCCAATTGAGCAAGATGAACATAAGCAGAAAACAAACGGTATGTCGTTATTGCAGATTGTACAAGCGTACACGATCGTATGTCATGAACCTTAGACCTGGAGCAGAACCCCGATAAGGCTGTAGTCAGTACACCAGAGCGAGATGGGAATCAACCCAAGAAGAGAGTAAAACCCCAAGCAGCGTGCATGGGGTTAAACCAGCGACGCACAGCACTAGCAACTGCTATAGCATGTAACATGAGAATGGTCAGAGACAAGCCGGGTCAAAATCAGGAGCAGGAATTGTAGACGTAAATGGGTCGGCAACAGAATAGCAATGAATACAATAGGAAGTGATGCGGGAACAGAACTCCATGTCAGGGCAACGAGGCAACTCCTCGCGCCCTGCTTTAAACCTGGCGGCTCCTCGTGACCACGCCAGGCCCCGTCCCCTCAGCGTCGCTCGGCCATTACATTGTGCTGGCACTAGACCAGCTAGTGGCACCGAACCATGCCCAGACCCCCCAGGAAGCACAGCAGGAGCTGAGGATGTAACACCCATACAGGACAGGACAGGACACGCTGTCCCAGAGGGTGAGAGAACTTTCTATGGTCCAATCCCACCCATAGAAGTGATCAACCGGGTTATGGAAGCCGCAGAAAAAGAAATAGCAGGGGAGCTACCCATCCACAAAGCCACAGCCACCAACAACAGCTGTGAAGATGGCCGGTCAGTCCAGAGCCTCAATTCGAGCCAAAGCATTAAAGTGACCTATCAGACTTTTAAAACATTTGATGACCAAGCCAGGGATATTGATGAATTTTTGAAAGACAATGCAGTCTACACAATTTGCAACTGTGAATGGGTCCCCATTTTGGTCGGGAAGCTCACCGGCCAAGCTGCGGAAGCCTATTGGGCCATCCCAGAGGAGCAGGCATGCGATTATGCAGAGGTGAGAAAATGCCATTACCCCAGATACCTACAGGCGACGCTTTCGGGAAGCCCGCTTAGGGTCAAGTGATACCCACACCGAATGTGCCCACTATATGGACAGGGCAGCACAGAAATGGCTATAAGGATGCCAGGCTGTCACTTTAGAGGATGCTCTCCAACAAATGCTCCTGGAGCAATTTTTCAAACGGACTGCCACGCAAGTATGAGATTGGGTCCGGGACCAGGATCCTCGTACCCTAGAACAAGCTGCCCAGCTGGCGGACACCACCTCTCACCTGCCTGACAGTCACACGAGCCCAGGCGAAAAGAGAGATCGAACAGGGGACCCAGGTAAGACCTACTGACTAAACCCCCCCTGACCTTCCCCTTACTCTGGTCTCCCCCTGAAGACTTCTGCAACCATACTCTGACAACACCCTAAAAACAACAACAACACTAACCTAAGTGAGCCGATCCGGAGAATTAGGTCCCTTCTCTGACCAAATAATATGGAAGAACAGACTACTGTACCAGGGAACTCCAGTGGTACCATTGCCGTCTCCTGACTGCAATAAGTAGTCTGCCATACATCACCCTGCCCTACTCACCCTTGCCCATGAAGTCCCCTAGCAGGTCCCCTCAGGACAAAGCGAACAGAGTACCGTTTAACCCAAAAAAATTCTGGCCAGGAATATCCCGGGATGTAAAACACCACTGCCAGACCTGTGACCTTTGTCAGCGGGTAGGCAAGCAACAGGATGTAGCCAAAGCTCCCCTCAACCCTTGCCTTAGTAGGAAAACCCTTTCAGTGAGTGGCGGTAGACATCATAGGCCCCCTAGCCAAGCCCAGCTGATCCAAATTGGTATATCCTCACCATTGTGGACTTTGCCACTCACTATCCAGAGGCTGTTGCTTGTCAAACATCACTGCCGAGACTATAGCTGATAACCTTCAAGATATTTTCCTGAGTAGGCTTCCCCCAAGACATTCTCTCCGATCAGGGCACTCAATTTACCACATAACTTTTAAAGCAGGTATGGGACCTTTGCGGAGTTAAGTCCCTTTTCACCACCCCATACCACCCACAAACAAATGTACTTTGTGAGAAATTCAATGGGACTCTCAACCAAATGATCCAGATTTCAAAGAAAAATGGTAAGCGCCCAAAAAATGCACCAACACCAGTGTCCTGATGCCAAACCAGATGGGTAGAGGTTTCCCCTAAACCAAGTGTAACAATCAAGCAAATTTATATGTATCTGGTAGCGCGATGTCAATCGCTTCTCAGGACCAGGGTGCCTCTCATATAGTACATCATCCACATGGATTATATAAAAAAGGCAGAAAAGTATACTAGTATATAATACTATTATACTTTCCTCCTTTTTTATATAATCCATGTGGATGATGTACTATATGAGAGGCACCCTGGTCCTGAGAAGCGATTGACATTGCGCTACCAGATACGTATAAATTTGCTCAAATGATCCAGATGTTTGTAACCCAGCATGCAGACTGGGAACGGTACCTTCCCCACCTCCTATTCGCCTACAGAGAGGTACCCCAAGAATCCACAGGGTTCTCACCCTTATTGTACGAACGCAGAGTCCGTGGGCCCCTGGACATTTTAAGGGAATATTGGGAAGGGAAGTGAAGTGTGACCCTGAAGAGACCTAGCCATAAAATTCATGGTAGAATGTGTGAGAGGTTGAAACACGTAATAGGGCTCGCCCAAGGCAATCTTTGGGCGGCCCAAGCCCGCCACAAGGCCCAATATGATAAGCATGCTCAGCCACAAGAGTTTATGGTAGGACAAAAAGTATTAATGCTACGCCCCACCAAGCAAAATAAACTACAGGCCGCTTGGGAAGGGCCCTGTGAAGTGGTGGAATGGAGCGGTGAGACCACTTATGTCATTGCTAAAGGAGCCCACAAGCAGACTCGGCCACATTATGTGTATTATTATGAGTATGCTACATTAATGCATTCAAAGCGTACTTTGAACGCCAAGCTGCAGTAGCAGCTATCTGAACCCCTTGTCTCAAAGAAGCTGAGGACCAGGCTATACCAGACCTCCTTGCAGAATCCCAAACTGACAGCAACGTTACCCAGAGTCAGCTAGAGCCCAGTTTATGCCAGAGGAAAGAGCCCAAATACGTGCAATCCTACAACAACAGGCCCACTTATTCTCTGCTTGCCCAGGTACTTCTAAACTAACACACCATGCAGTAGAGACCCCCGGCCAAGTCCCCCTTCGCCAAACTGCGTACAGAGTGCCTGAAGCGGTCAGAGACCACATATGTACAGAACTTGATAAAATGAAAACCCTAGGAGTCATAGAAGCCTCTAACAGTCCCTTGGTCCCCAAAAAAGATGGAACCACCAGGTTCTGTTTGGATTACTGCAGGCTAAAAGAAAAAACGACCACAGATGCCTACCCTATGCCCCGAGTAGATGAACTCCTTGACAGACTCTCTAACGCTACCTGTGTCTTCACTCTAGATTTGAGCCGAGGTTACTGGCAGATTCCTCTCACTGCTACCGCAATACCCAAGTCCACATTCATCACCTTGTTCGGCTTGTAACAATTTAAGATCATGCCGTTTGGGATGAAGAACGTGCCTGCCACCTTTCAACGACTAGTAGACCAACTGCTAGAGGGGCTACAAGACTTCACATGTACTTATTTGGATGACATAGCCATATTTAGTGGGTCTTGGGGAGAACACATGCAACACGTAGAAGTAGTCCTAGATGGGATCCAGCAAGCTGGAATGACAATACGGCCTGACGAGTGTCAGATAGGGATGGCTAAGGTTCAATACCTAGGTCATCGAGTTGGCAGGGTGAGGGTGAACAGCACCCTGAGCCGGCCAAAATAGAGGTCATCCTAAACTGGCCTATACTCAAAACGAAGAAACAAGTTATGGACTTCCTGGGGACAGCGGGTTACTATAGAATATTTGGTCCCTGGTATAGTGAGACAGCCAAACCCCTGACAGACCTAACTAAAAAATCCCTGCCCCAGACAGTCCTGTGGTCCCCTGAATGTAACCAAGCCTTTGAAGCCTTGAAAACTGCTCTAGGAAGCGCACCAGTGCTAGCAGCTCCCGATTTTAAACGATGCTTCTTGGTCCACACAGATGCTAAGTCAGGTGAACAAGAAAGGAGAGGAGCAACCGGTGGCCCTGCCAGAGTCACAAACTACTACAACGTGATGTGGGATATGCAGCCATTGAAAAAGAGTGCTTAGCCCTCGTATGGGCTCTCAAGAGGTTCCAACCATATGTGTATGGACGGGAATTCACAGTATTGACAGACCACAATCCCCTGGTTTGGCTGAACAGAGTAGCTGGGGACAATTGAAGTTTACTACGATGGAGCCTGGCACTCCAAACTTTTAATTTTACCATTCAGCATCGGCCTGGGAAGGATAACCGCAATGCCCATGGGCTGTCCAGTAAAGTGGATGTATAAAAGTACCATGCGGCTGCAGTCCCAGACAATCTCGGACTTACCTGTCTGGGCAACCCCGGATTGTCTTCTACAGAGGGGGGAGCGATGTCACGGAACCCCGTGCTCAGAGACTGTGGACTGTACTAAACCCTCACTCTGCTATTCCCCTCATTTAAGCTATTGGTCTGTTTATGTTTTAATGCTAAAAGTGGTGTTTTTGTGACTTTTCCCCATCAGAATATAATCCAAATGCCTTTAAGCCTGTCCCTCATGTTCACAGTGTTCCCTGATACCAGGGGAAGCCTGGGTTTGAAACCATAAGCTGCATTTGAAACCCCAGCCAATCACCATCCAAGGAGCTAGATGGGGCCAACCAATCCCATTCAAGGACTGCACAGCATTCGGTTTAATGGAAACATCTGCAGAAACTTTAAACCCCGGAGCCATGAAAACCCTTTTCTCCAGCAGGGAGCACTATTTGGGGTTAGGGTCCTCTTCATGGGAGCTACCGTTGGGGTGATTTTCAGGAGGGATCTCTATTGGGAACCTGAGTTTCTGAGCCTTTCTTGGCCCCAGGAGCTCACACAGCAGCAGCCGGGGGTAACTTCGATACGCTACCGCTGTGGCCCTGCCTACGGATCTAAGCATTTTTTGGACTGTGACACCATAGGGACCAAAGCTATCATACCGTACCCCTTGATTGCCGCTGCTCCCCTGAAACTCCCCCCAAACAAGGACCCTTGCTCTGTATGACTGCAATTCTGAGCAAACTCCTATGTTCTTAGGGGCCTCCCAAACTGATTGGTTATAATAAAAACACATACTTATGACAAACCCAATTCTTCTTACCTCAGATCCAAGATTTTCAGTAGACATGTGTGTTTTGTTTCATTCCAAATCAAAATTCTGAGAAAATTTGCCGATTCATATTTCGAAAGCTTTCTAACCCTAATTTCTAACCCTAGCCTCTAAGTTAGAAATTAGGGTTAGAAGCTAGGGTTAGAAATTAGGGTTATGGTTAGAAATTAGGGTTAGAATTTCTAACCCTAATTTCCAGCCCTAGCATCTAACCCTAGTTTCAATGTAAAAAAAATCCCAATTTTTATTAAATATTTATTCAACTGTTAAATAAATTAGGGCTATGGTGAGAAATTAGGGTTAGACGCTAGGGTTAGAAATTATAACCCTAATTTCTAACCCTAGCTTCTAACCCAAATTTTGAAACCTAACCCTAGCCTCACTGATGAAGTCAGTGCACAGTGAGGGGGCATAAAAGTGGGGTCTGACTTCAAGTAAGTCAAACCTACGAGGGACCCCAGAGGGAGAGGTAAGTATCGACAGTGAGAGCCCCCGCAGTGGAAGACGTGTGGGGAACGTCCTCTGCATATAGCGGGGAATCCCCATGACATTCCCCACACGCCTTCTGCAATGAAGGGGTTAAAACAACAAGACTTTTTTTCTTTGCCGAACACAGTGGTTTTATTTTTCTTTCCTTCAGTCTGGCAATCCATGGTGCTGAAACCTATTCAGAATCAAGGACAGCAGCCGTGTGGGGCTCTGGAGCAGGGGGGGTTACTTTTTTTTAACCCTAATCTAAGTAATTAATCCGTTTCACATTCCGATAACTAATAAAAATGAAATAACTATTAAAACAAAATATGAATCAACCCAAAATATGAATTAACAATAAAAACAAATGGGAATTATAGATAAAAAATGGTAAGCGCCACATAACACGTCGTACCACCCAAACTCCGAGGCTACACCAGCAAATTGTCAGGGGCGCTCGGTGGGACGGGAGGACCCAGGTGCAGAGTTTACGTAGTAAGTTGGATATCGCGGTACCAAAGGAATATACAAGAGACGTAGTCAGGTTCACAATCGAGGTCAGAAGTAAATGGCGAATCAAGAGAGGTCGGGTATAGAGCCAAGTACTGGTACACAGAATTAACATAAGGGAAAGCTTCTAAGAGTAACACTGGCAAGAGTGATACAACGCTGAAGCAACGATGTACTGACAGGGAACCTCTATTTAGGTGCAGAGTAGTCAAGACACTCCCTAATGTGGATCACTCCACCAATCAACCCTCTCCTCTGAGGGCAGTGAATCATGGAGCTGGAGGTGTCTGGTGCAGTTCCCCATCAGGTCCACCGGGACTGAGGGCCCTCCTCCTGAGGTTGCACCACCCCCCCAGACCCATGCGCCCGCCCCTGTGACGTCAGACGCCACTCGCCGCCATGCTCATGGTGGACAGAACGGCATGGCCGCGCCGACCCACCTGAACAGACGCGGCAGAGCCCGCAGGAGGTGGCGCAGGACCCGGGGACACTCCCAGCCCGCACCTGGAACGTGGGGAGCGCCGCAGCGCCACCCGCTCAGCACCAGCCTGCCTCCGAGGTAAGAGACCCGGCTGGCGGCGTGCCGCGGGGCGGCGTGACACAAATAGTGGTTTCCCCCACACCATGCAACATAAAACAAATTTATACGTATCTGGTGAGCGCAAAACACATTGCTCTGGAGTTCAGATGACTCATGTGAACCCGCAGTACATCATATGGTTACATGAAAGAAGCAAAACATAAAGTTCATAGTGCAGATTGCAAATAAATTATTAGGAACAATGAGATGATGGAAGGTTCCACTCACAAACCTAGAGCCCCAACACTAGCTCTGAGTGGAACTGCGCCTGTGGGTTGTTTGTCTTCTTTCTTGTTAGCAGGTGACCCCCACCTTCTCGTGGTAACAATCTTCAGGTATCATGCATTCGTACATATAACATAGAGGAAACAAACAAAATATATCCTCCTAGTGTGAATCTGATATATAGATGGACAAAATTATTCTGCTGAATGGAGACTTACACTTGGTGGAGCTACCATAGCTCTAGATAGAACGCCCATGGATTTTTGTGTTTATCAAAGCGCCTACATACCCCAAGCTTCACTGTGATAAACTGAACCTGGTTATGATGGCTGGAAAGTCCATAGCAAATGAAAAATTGATCGGAATCCAGAAACAGAAAACTCACCGGCTCATTGTATATACTGTTTTGATAATGGTGTCTATAACCTTCAAAACCCCAGCGGTTATGAGCTCAGTTTCCTATTACGTTAAGTAAGCCACACTGTTGTAACATATAATTACACACCTTTTCTGGAGCAGTTACTCTGAACCTATGCAATACAGTTTTCATACCATGGGGGAATCTCTAAAGCATTACAGAAACTCACACTTTATAATAGCACTCCATTTCTAAATTCTACTGTATTTGCCAGGAGGTATAAACAAACACACATTTAAAAAAGGCAAAAGTGCAGGCATGCCATAATGCAAATGCCATAATTATCTGATAAGATTTGCAATTGTTCTCCTTCTTCCTGATATTGTGCTTTATGTAGAGGAGAAAGAGAACCTTTATTGAAAAAGAAAATTTAATCTTCTGAATGAGGGGTCAGATCACAATCTGACTTGCACAGGACAACAGTAATTGTGATAACCTTTGGTGGTTGGGGTTTTTTTAGGGATTGGTGTCAAGGTCCTTTTGGCACTCCTATCCCCTCAAAGAAAACTAATATTTGTAACCTGCTTTGGAAAGAGAAGAACAACCGATTTCCAATAAGAGGTAATGCAAAGTGGTGATTATCAGAAATTAAAACAGTGATCTGGTATTGGCACCATGCATTATGAAGCAAATTTACTGTAGATGGTATCCTCTCTGCTGCCACCCATAATATAAAAGCAGGAGATATCCCTGTGGTTTTCATCCATACTACACCGCGTGAGGGGGGTGAGACCCCTTATCGTGAGAGCATTTTTCCTGGTCTATTCAAGTGCCTGTGTCATCCAGCAGGTTGCCCAAACAACCACAAATGGTTTACAAAATTAGACATATTATGCTATTTCAACTGTATAGGGGCACATAACAAACTCTCATTATAGAAATATATTACACAACCCTTTATTTGGAAGAGAGTTTTCCCAACATTCGAATTAGGTGTTTCTTTTTTGTATAACTGTCATGTCACTATCACAGTAATAGTGATCACCTGTCATTATCCAGCAAATTAATTTTAGAGTGGTTTTGTGTTAGGGCTCATATTTAACTTTTAAAGGGATAAAAGTAGACCCCGTTTGTTGAACCTCTTTCAGACGATCCTGATCTCTCTGCCAGGTTCCTTCTTTGCATGTTCCTTCTTTGCATGTCCTCCACTTACATGTTTCATTAATTATATCTGGAGGGATAAGAGGCCCCAGTTGAAATTTCAGACTCTTACTACTTTAAACTGGGGGGGGGGTCTTGTGGTTCCAGACATCCCTTTATATCACCAAGCCTGTCACCTACTTCAGGTGGTGGAGTGGGCGAAAAGTGGAGTTCATAAACTATGGAAGGATATAGATCAAGTGCAGGTGGGGCTCCCTCTCTCAGCCGTTCTGTGGCTCTCCCCAACTGCAGAGTACTCGGGTGGCCCGGTTCTCCACGTACATACGGGCATCGCTAGCTTTTGGCTTCAAATGCTCTGGGTCGCATGCCCTTAATTCTTTCCCTTCCCCTCTGGTGCCGTTGACATATAACAGAGACTTTTCACCGGGCCTTGATTCACTTGCTCGCCGTAGTTTATTCCGGAACAAGATCCCGAGGATCAGTTATATGTTGGGTCCCACTGACTTTGCTGCCTTGCAGATGCTAATGCAAGACAGGGCCCCTTAATCAGTGGCGTCACTAGGGTTGGTGTCACCCGGTGCGGTAACTTATGGTGTCACCCCCCCCCCGAGTTTTACGGTTTTTTTTAACTACTTTTACTCATAAATTAGTACTCCCATATAACACTGAATGCTCATAATACAAGGCGCACATTACTGTGAGGTTTATTGCTAGAGCTCTGTGATATGCTCTTATACAAATTTTGGCAAAATGACATCAAGTACGGTGCCTGTTCGAAGGCAGTGAAAGTCCTCATAGAGAAGTAATGGTTAATCTGTTGAGAGACACCGAACAGCAAAGAAATGTCTTGATGTCCGGTGTTTTCATTTGGCAGGTTTATTCAGGGCGAACGAACACCATAGGTTTCAATGTTAAAAATATTCCTGTTTTTATCCAATATCTAATAAACCGTTTATCCCTTTAATCCATAGTAAAAAATCTCTTTATTTATTGATTTTTTTTTTTGCATATTTTAGGCATTTTTCCAAAAAAAATTAAAAAAAAATTCTAATAGCAATTTTTCTTTTTTTTCTGTAACAGACCTTTTTATTATCATTCATCAGGATTTGCAGATGAAACTCTAAAAATTAGAATATGGTGCAAAAGTTCATTTATTTCAGTAATGCAACTTAAAAGGTGAAACTAATATGAGACTCCGTTCAAGCGGTGATTTGTCATAATTGTGATGATTATGGTTACAGCTCATGAAAACCCCAAATCCACAATCTCAGAAAATTAGAATATTACATGCAATCAATAAAACAAGGATTGTACATAGAACAATATGGGACCTCTGAAAAGTATAAGCTGCATATGTACTCAGTACTTGGTTTGGGCCCCTTTTGCAGCAATTACTGCCTCAATGCGGCAATGTGGCATGGAAGCTATCAGCCTGTGGCACTGCTGAGGTGTTATGGAAGACCAGGATGCTTCAATAGCGACCTTCAGCTCTTCTGCATTGTTCGGTCTCATGTCTCTCATCTTTCTCTTGGCAATGGCACATAGATTCTCCAAGGGGTTCAGGTCAGGTGAGTTTGCTGGCCAATCGAGCACCACGTCATTGAACCAAGTTTTGGTGCTTTTGGCAGTGTGGGCAGGTGCCAAGTCCTGCTGGAAAATGAAGTCAGCATCCCCATAAAGCTGGTCTGCGGAAGGAAGCATGAAGTGCTCCAAAATCTCCTGGTAAACGGCTGTGTTGACCCTGGACTTAATGAAGCACAGTGGACCAACACCAGCAGATGACATGGCTCCCCAAATCAACACAGACTGTGGAAACTTCACACTGGACTTCAAGCATCTTGCAGTATGTGCCTCTCCAATCTTCCTCCATACTCTGGGTCCTTTGTTTCCAAATGAGATGCAAAAGTTGCTCTCATCAGAAAAGAGGACTTTGGAGCCGCTGAGCAACAGACCAGGTCTGTTTTTCTTTAGCCCAGGTAAGACACTTCTGATGTTGTTTGTTGTTCAGGAGCAGATTGACAAGAGGAATAGGACATTTGAAGCCCATGTCCAGGATCTGTCTGTGTGTGGTGGCTCTTGATGCACTGACTCCAGCCTCAGTCCACTCCTTGTGAAAGTCCAACACTTTTGAATGGCTTTTTCCTGACAATCCTCTCCAGGCTGCGGTCATCACTGCTGCTTGTGCCCCTTTTTCTTCCACACTTTCCCGTTCCACATAACTTTCTATTAATGTGCTTTGATACAGCACTTTGGGAACATCCAACTTCTTTTACAATGACCTTTTGAGGCTTTGCCTGCTTATGGAGGGTGTCAATGATGGTTTTCTGCACAACAGTTAGGTCAGCAGTCTTTCCCATGATTGTGATTCCTACTGAACCAGACTGTGAGACCATTTAAAGGCTCAGGGACCCTTTGCAGGTGTTATGGCTTAATTAGCTGATTAGAGTGGGACACTTTGAGCCTAGAATATTGCACCTTTTCACAATATTCTAATTTTATGAGATTGTGGATTTGAGGTTTTCATGAGCTGTAAGCCATAATAATCACAATAACAAATCACGACTTGAACTATCTTGCTCTGCATGTAATGAGTCTACCACATATATTCGTTTCACCTTTTAAGTTGCATTACTGAAATAAATGAACTTTTGCACGATATTCAAATTTTTCGAGTTTCACCTGTAAATATTAATTCCAGATATTTTCATTCAGTAGTTCTTTTTAAAACAGCTGGCGACAAGTTTGCAGCAGCATTCGGTGGCTGATTCCCTGCACTTCAGGGACCCTGTGGTGAATTCACTGGGGAAATTTGATTCCCCAAAGTGCGGGGAACAACAGAACACTGAAATGTCTGCGTCATTTCGGTGCTCTGTGAATATCCTCTTTGTGGTGTTTTTTTTTGCCACCCCATGGAAAGTGCCAGCCTAGGCCTTGCCTACCCAGGACATACTTCAAAATGAGAGAATTCTCAATCTATCCTTCCTGGTAAAATATTTTTGTGTAAAAAAAATAAAATAAAATATATATATATATTTTTTAGGGTGTCACCCTAGGGGTGGTGTCACCTGGTGCGGGCCGCACCCCCCGCACGCACCCCCCTAGCGACGCCCCTGGAACTGATCAGTACTCAGCCATTTGGTCCAGGTGGTTACTGATGACTTCCTTGGCTGTGTTTGGAGCCCTTCTCCATCCTACCGACCCCTCAACCTTGCATAGATAACTTTTTTCCTCCTCCCACTCACTACTGCATGACCTCTGCCCCTGTCCAGTGAGAGTTGGAGGGGGCCTCCCCCTGTAGGTTCGGCTTTTGCGCTGTGACCACTGTATCCTTTCTGTTATCTGCTATGTTGTTGTAGTAATGGCTTGAATTACCTGCAAGTATTTCTTTATGCATAATGGACCTGCATGCTTTGCATTTAAATCTCTGTTTTCTTGTTCTTGACCAAAAATACAATATTTTTTTTAAAAAATTGCAGATGTCAAAAACTGATGGTTGAAATGAGTGACTATAAAAATAGGTAGTATTTTATGGATTTCAAGATGAATTTGGTGCATGCACTTTTGTAGTTTATATATATATATATATATATATATATATATTTTTTTTTTTATTAATAAATTAATTAGTTAATTTGGACAGGTATATGAACACCCAAATATGTTAGCATGTCACAGGTCACTCAATGGAAATAAACCCTTTTTGAAGTTTTAAAATGCAACCAATATTTTTATATTTGATATTTTAGCAATTTGGTACAAATGTTGTATAAAATATGATAAAATATTATCTTTAAAACATCAGGTTTTTTTAAACAAAAGTAGGCACAGAACATATTTTTATTTTCTATGACAATGAAGTGATGCTTATTGTGAAACCATTGAAACCATAAAATGTTTATATAAATGATTAGTAAATAATGGTTTTGTATAGAAAACATGCAATCAAATGACCCAACATTTTTATTTGCCTATGATACTCGACAGTAATTGTCTTAAGGGGTTATTCAGAGGGCACTGAAATGTCACCCTCGTTCCCCGCACTTCGAGGAATCAAATTCCCTGACCCTGCAGTGAATTCAGGATTCACCGCTGGGTCCCTGAAGTGCAGCAGGGGCAATTTAAAAAAAAAAAAAAAAAAACTGTAGAACCAGCAGTTTATCGGTCTGGCGGCTTATCGGATCGGATAATCTTTGTGATTTTTGCAGCGTTTTTAAAAAAATCTGACCCGATAAATTATTGCATACGATCCGAAAAGTCGCCACAAACCCGCTGGATGCGTCACTAAAATGCCGACGATCCACTAAACACAACGCTGACTACCCCCTGGAAAAAAACTACAAGCTGACAAACGAGGTAAAAAAAACAAAACATTGAAAGTTTCAAATTTGAAACGCTGTTTGCAAAAAAACTACTGGATGAAAATGTCTTGAATTAACATATAAATTCCTATGAATCATAATAAAAAGATCTGTTATAGAAAAAAAACGCTGTTTCAAAAAAATCGGGGAAAAAAATCCCAAAAAATGCCTGAAAGATCCTAAATAAATATTCTTTTAATGTGCAGCAAAACGACTAAACGGTTTAATAGATATTGACTCACAAGGATCCCACTGAACCTGTTAAGACAGCAATTAGAATCACA
This sequence comes from Leptobrachium leishanense, assembly GCA_009667805.1. Lineage (NCBI taxonomy): Eukaryota > Metazoa > Chordata > Amphibia > Anura > Megophryidae > Leptobrachium > Leptobrachium leishanense. The sequence continues at coordinate 249,684,316 of CM019065.1, forward strand.
AAACCGTTAAAATCGAATCTTTATTATATAATAGACTAGCTTTTGCCTGCGGCTTCGCTCGCGTGGATTTTTGGAAAATGATAAAATATGTGTTGTTTTATTTTCAAGACTAATCTAAATACCAATTTTCAGGTCTGTAACATCTTCTGTTTTTGAGATATAGGTATCCTGTTGAAGAGTATTAACCCCCCTTTTTCACCCACCACGTGGGATTCTTGGAAAATGGTAAAACATGTGTTTTTTTATTTTTCAAGAAGCTTGTAAGTGCCATATTTCACACCTGTAACATCTTTGGTTTTTGGAAATATAGGTATACTGATAAAAGTATTCAACCCCCTTTTTTCCCCCTCCCACTGGATTTTTGGAAAATGGTAAAATAGGTGTTTTTTTGTTTCTCAAGACAAATCTAAATACCAATTTTAACGTCTGTAACATCTTCTGTTTTTGAGGTGTAGGTATCCTGTTTAAAAGTATTCACCCCCTTCCCCCCACTTGGATTTTTGGAAAATGGTAAAACACGTGTGTCTTTATTTTCAAAAGATTGTAATTACCAAACTTCACACCTGTAACATCTTGGTTTTTGAACTATAGATATACTGATAAAAATATTCAGACCCCTTTCCCTCGACCCCCCCCCCCACCTTATTTGGATTTGTGGAAAATGGGAAAACACATGTTTGTTTTTTTTCACGAAGATTGTAAATACCAAATTTCACACCTGTAACCAGTGGCGTAGCGTGGGGGGGGCAGGGGGGGCCGTGGCCCCGGGCGCAGTTTTGTTAGGGGCACATAATTTCTTTTGAAATTATGCGCCCCTAAAACTTGTGGCCCGACTGACCCGCCGGGCCCTCGGGCGCCGCCCAAGGGCCCGCGGGTTGAGGGGACCCAGATGCCGGGCAGCGAGAGTGCCTGCCCGGTCCTAAACAATGAGTCTGTCCTGTTGAAGGGGAGGCGGCTGCGTGCAGGCGCAGGTCACGTGGTCCGTCTAATCAGGTGGTACTGACTCTCTGTACCACCTGACTGGCCGGACCGCGTGACCTGCGCACGCAGCCGCCTCCCCTTCAACAGGACGGACTCGCACGCTGTTCAGGACCGGGGCGGGCAGGCACTCCCGCTGCCCGGGAGCTGGGGCAATATCCAGGTGAGAGCTGGGGCATATCCATGAGCTGGGGTATATCCATGTGCTGGGGCAAATCCATGTGCTGGGGACAAAGCCATGTGCTGGGGCAAATCCATGTGCTGGGGCAAATCCATGAGCTGGGGCAAATCCATGAGCTGGGGCATATCCATGTGCTGGGGCAAATCCATGTGCTGGGGGGCAAATCCATGTGCTGGAGCAAATCCATGAGCTGGGGCAAATCCATGTGCTGGGGCAAATCCATGAGCTGGGGCATATCCATGAGCTGGGGCAAATCCATGTGCTGGGGCAAATCCATGAGCTGGGGCAAATCCATGAGCTGGGGTATATCCATGTGCTGGGGCAAATCCATGAGCTGGGGCAAATCCATGAGCTGGGGCATATCCATGTGCTGGGGCAAATCCATGTGCTGGGGCAAATCCATGAGGTGTTGGGGCAAATCCGTGTGCTGGGGCAAATGTGTGAGCTGGGGCAAATCCATGTGCTGGGGCAAATCCATGTGTGAGCTGGGGCAAATCCATGAGCTGGGGCAAATCCATGTGTGAGCTGGGGCAAATCCATGTGTGAGCTGGGGCAATATTCATGTGTGAGCTGGCTGGGGCAAATCCATGTGTGAGCTGGGGCAATATCCATGTGAGAGCTGGGGCAATATCGATAACGTGTCCACAGGTTGGGGGGGCGCACAATTCTTGACTGGCCCCGGGCGCTGACAACCCACGCTACGCCACTGCCTGTAACAGCTTTGGTTTTTGAAATATAGGTATACTGATAAAAGTATTCAACCCCCCCTTTTTGCCCCCCTCCCACTGAATTTTTGGAAAATGGTAAAATAGGTGTTTTTTTGTTTCTCAAGACAAATCTAAATACCAATTTCCACATCTGTAACATCGTCTGTTTTTGAGATATAGCAGGGGTGTGGAAATTTTAAAAAAATCTACTTGTCCAACGGACTAAGTAGTAGTCCAATCTACTTGTCCCTCAGGACGATCAACTTGTCCTGATAATTTCCCCAGCTCATGGATATTGCCCCAGCTCATGGATATTGTCCCAGCTCACACATGGATTTGCCCCAGCTCATGGATATTGCCCCAGCTCACACATGGATATTGCCCCAGCACATGGATATTGCCCCAGCTCATGGTTATTGCCCCAGCTCATGGATATTGCCCCCGAGCTCATGGATATTTCCCCCGAGCTCATGGATATTTCCCCCCAGCTCATGGATATTGCCCCCCAGCTCTTGGATATTGCCCCAGCTCATGGATATGCCACAGCTCACACATGGATTTGCCCCAGCTCAGACCCCAGACCAGACATGGGGCGGCTGTTTGAATGCTCTATCGGCATTCAGACAACCGCCCCTGGAGCTCTCAGCCGCATACTTACCTTCCCGAGCGGCGCCGACTAAGTCTTCGCGCCTGCGCTCTTTGAAGGACCCCCAGCCGCGATCACGTGGGACTCCCACGTGATCGCGGCTAGGTCCTTCAACGTGCCGAAGCGCGGAGACATTGTCGGCGCCGCTCGGGAAGGTAAGTATGCGGCTGAGAGCTCCAGGGGAGGCTGTCTGAATGCCGATAGAGCATTCAAACAGCCGCCCAAGCCCCTTGGATGCCGGCAAGCCGGCTCAATGACGGCTTCCGGTATCGGTGCGTCCCTGTAATTAGTCCGCAGTAAGCCCGCCGGACTGCATCTAAAAAAATCTACTCGCCCGGCACCCGGATCTTCATGTACCGGGCGTCGGGCGATACAATTCCCACACCCCTGTATAGGTATCCTGTTTAAAAGTATTCAGCCCCCCTTTTTTCACCCCCCCACTTGGGATTTTGGAAAATGGTAAAACACCTGTTTTTATTTTTCAAGAAGATTGTAAATACCAAATTTCACGTCTGTAACATCTTTGGTTTTTGAAATTTAGGTATAATGATAAAAATATTCAGACCCCTTTCCCCCGACCCCCAATTGGATTTGTGGAAAATGGCAAAAAACATGGTTTTTTTCACGAAGATTGTAAATACCAAATTTCACACCCGTAACCTCTTCGGTTCTTGAAATATAAGTATACTGATAAAAGTAATCAACCCCCCTTTTTGCCCCCCCCAAGGAATTTTCAGAACATGGTATAATACGTGTTGTTTTATTTTTCAAGACAAATCTAAATACAAATTTTCAGATCTGTAACATCGTCTGTTTTGGAGATACAGGTATCCTGTTTAAAATATTTTAAATATTCAACCCCCACTTGGATTTTTGAAAAACGGCAAAACACGTGTTTGTTTATTTTTCAAGATGAATCTAAATACTGATTTTCACATCTGTAGCATCTTCTGTTTTTGAGCTAGGTTAAACGGTTTCAGCTGGGCGTTGATGAGTCAGTCAGTCAGGACCTTCACGTTTATATATATATAGATGTATTTAACCCCCCATTTTGGCCCCCCCCATGGAATTTTCAGAAAATGGTAAAATATGTGTTTTTTTATTTTTCAAGACGAATCTAAATACCGATTTTCACGTCTGTAACATCTTCTGATTTTGAGCTTTAGGTATCCTGTTTAAAATATTCAACCCCCTTTTTCACCCCCTTAGGGGCGGAGTTTCCAAAAATCCTTCCTTAGTGGGTGCCCACATCATAAAAACAGTGCGCCTTCAAAATTTCACATTCCTAGGTTAAACGGTTTCAGCTGGGCATTGATGAGTCAGTCAGTCAGTCAGGACTTTCGCGTTTATGATAAAAGTATTCAACCCCCCTTTTTCAGATTTTTTTTCCAGGGATTTTCAGAAAATGGTAAAAAACGTGTTTTTTTATTTGTCAAGATGAATCTTAATACCGATTTTCACGTCTGTACCATCTTCTGTTTTTAAGATATAGGTATTCTGTTTAAAATATTTTAAATATTCAACCCCCTTTTTTTGCCCCCCCAGTCAAATTTTTGAAAAACGGTTAATTATTTTTTTTTATTTTTCAAGAAGAATCTAAACACCGATTTTCACATCTGTAACATCTTCTGTTTTTGAGATATAGGTATCATGTATAAAATATTCAACCCCCTTTTTCACCCCCTTAGGGGCGGAGTTTCCAAAAATCCTTCCTTAGTGGGTGCCCACATCATAAAACCAGTGCACCTTCAAAATTTCACGTTCCTGGGTTAAACGGTTTCAGCTGGACGTTGATGAGTCAATCAGTCAGGACTTTCGCGTTAATGATAAAAGTATTCAAATCCCCTTTTTGCCCCCCCAGGGATTTTTCAGAAAATGGTAAAATACATGTTTTTTTATTTGTCAAGATGAATCTAAATACCGATTTTCACGTCTGTAACATCTTCTGTTTTTAAGATATATGTAGGTATTCTGTTTAAAATATTTAAAATATTCAACCCCCTTTTTGCCCCCAGTTGAATTTTTGAAAAACGGTAAAATACGTGTTTTTTTATTTTTCAAGAAGAATCTAAATACCGATTTTCACGTCTGTATCATCTTCTGTTTTTGAGCTATAGGTATCCTGTTTAAAATATTCAACCCCCTTTTTCACCCTCTTAGGGGTGGAGTTTCCAAAAATCCTTCCTTAGTGGGTGCCTACATCATAAAAACAGTGCACCTTCAAAATTTCATGTTCCTAGGTTAAACGGTTTTAGCTGGGGCGTTGATGAGTCAGTCAGTCAGTCAGTCAGAACGTTCGCGTTTATATATATATATAGAAAAAGAACCACGCACACCATGAATACAAAAGTGTATTGAGGACAACCTGGTAACCTGAATGAGGATAACTAGAGTCCACATCAAGTTGGGCCACCAGTGATGGAATGGTTAACCACTAGGTCATTCAAAAAGTGGAAAAATTTATGGTATAGTGAATTCCTAGCCCTTATATCCCGCTAAGGGATTATCACCATGGCGGCATCAACCAAAGAAAACCGATCACAATAAATCTGTCCATAGACAATGACATACACCATATTCGTTACAATCATAAGGTTATAGTTTGCATGTGTCGATTGCCACAACCCTAGCAATAAGGCGCGTGCAGTAACCAAGAATAGTGGGTTATAATAAATGATACACTGTAATCCCCTCCAGTGAAGACAGACTGCCGGAATACAAATTTAGGTCACTTAGTATGCACCAATAAAGTCAACCATCATGTTTAAATTGTCAATCCCCAAATATGAATGTTCTCAAATCAATTGGTGCACACTCGGCAGACAGCCTCAGAGGGGAAACAGAAAAGGAACGGAGTATACACGTCCGACGCACGTTTCACTATGATCTGCTCATCCTGGACGCTGAGATGCAATGTATCAGGTCCCATTTATATACCTAACATTGGGGCGGTCACGTGGGGAAGTTTAACCAATCATGTATCTTGTATACCTAATACGTATTGATTGGGGATCCCGGAACACATGGTACATATTGCTCAATTAGCACCTTGCTTAGTTAAGTTACTAGGCAACAAAATGGAAACCTAACAGCTGGCTAGTTCTTGTCACAGTTGATCAGTTACATCCAAAACAGGGTACACCACGTGACAAATTCATCCGTGGTAAATGCAACGACAGGTTAGAGACGAGACAAGTGCAATCACCTAACGAGACTGGCAAAAATTGAAAATATCATGATTGTGGGGCTCTGATCTAATGGCATATGATGATTGAATGCTTGTTTAACTTGTACCGTTGCTAGGCAACCGAGCCATATATAGAACTTAATTTGTTGTTACCACACACGGTCATGTTTTAAATATCCCAATGACTCCGCTAGCTATTGCATTGGTTTATTGGTACAGCCATTAGTCATTAGTCAAATATCTGTAGCGCTGCTTTAAAGACTGTGTTTTGCTGCATTTAATTATTATGGCAACCAGAGGGAGACAGAGACATAGTGGACTATGCTGGACAAAAACTGAACTACACCTACCATCATCCTTTGCGGGAGGACAGGAAGGGGGTGGGATAGGAGGGGGAAGGAGATCAGCGGCCTCGTGGAAGGAAAGGTCAGAGTGAGCGGAGCGGTGAAAGGTGGAGGACGCACGTGAGAGCTGTCAAGGATCACGACCAGGCTGGAGTACAGACGCTGCCTCACTGGTGCTGGAGATCGGGACAGTGACTGTGCTGAGACCTACCTACGCAGCGCTGAGAGGTCTGGATGACAAGCTGGTTCCGGCTGGACCCCGAGTTAGGAGACCGCGCTGATCGATTGGGAGTGCAGGCGGTGGATCGTTGTTCCAGTTGCGGAGATTCGACAAGCAGGGAGCAGATCCAGTGGCACAGAGTCCCAGTACACAGCGGAGAAGATCTCAGATCGGGTGCTGGACAGTTCGTCTATCGGATGGGTGAGAGGCCTCCCAGGCCGCAGTCCCAAATAAGGAACGCACGTTGCAGTATTGTTTAAATCCACAGGGCCCCAACGGTGACTAGTCGAAGATTGTTTTGTTTCATTCACTGGCCAGTTGAATACAGTACCCGGGTACCCGAGACAATACACATACACAATTTTAAGCTATTATTCACGGGACTTACACTCCAGAACTGAGGGGGTTAACCATTTCCTTTGTCGCCGCATGTTTTTTTCCCGCGTTACGAATTCTTGTCATTTAAATACCGTATATACGTAATATATGCTGCTTTATTGGGATCAGTAAAGAATATAATACATAAAAATCCACAACAGTGCTGGTGTATAGTTATTTCCTAGTGCGGTGAGACTAACCCGAGGTTTATTCAACTGCTCCTCCGGGAGTGAGCGCTACATTTCAATCATTCTTCGCTATATATTATTGTCGCAGTGGTGAGACCAGGGCCCACATATAATCCTGTTGTTTAGACAAAAATTATCCAACCACAGACAGTATTGAAATTTAATAGGAAAACCAATTCATTGGTTCCTTAATATATATGTGCACCATCTACATTGTTAGTTACATTGTATCTCATATGAAAATAAAATGAGCCGAAAGAGTGATAGCTGCAAAGTTGTAGTAAATACTACAGACATTGTAAAATATGTAACTCAGGGATGCTACACCTAACCCTTCAAACATTGAAGAAAAGGGGAACCATCCACTAAGGAGACCCATCTGACTTAATATTGACATATACCCTATCATGAAGAGGTATTTTACCCTTATTAAGAAGTCAGTAGTATCTATAAATCACCCAAGGGGGTAGCCAAAATAAATTCCGGTCCACAGTTTCCGTGGTCATAAGTGAGATAAGAAAAAAACAAACAATTCAACAATTGATGTGATGAAATACAAATTGGTATGAATTATGTGTTAGTCATTAGTAATTATAATAACCGTCCCTACCTTGATAATAGTCAAGCAATAAATAACATGTATAGGATGAAGACATGGAAGGAAAATATACAGAGTGTAATTTACCCAAAATTTACAGAAAGGAAGTATAATTAAACTCCCCATTGAGACCACCCGGATATTGGGTACCTGACCTGAAGATCCATCTTGCTTCACTTTGTCTCAATTTTTGGTCAAAGTCCCCTTTTATCTGACCTAATTCGATACGTTCAATGGCTTGTAAAGACAGGGAGGAAGCATTTCCTTCATGGTAACTGTGCACATGTCTAGAGACTGGTGTGTCAATGCCATTGTTGATACTGCCTATATGTTGTAAGGTACATCTACGCAACTGTTGGTAGGTCTTACCCACATATTGTTTGTTACACATACAGGTAATGAGGTAAATCACCATCGTTTATGTACAGTTGGCAAATTGTTTGGTAATGAATGTTTTGTATGTAACACTGCTATTAAAGGTCTTAGATTTCTTCACAAAGTCACACGCTTTGCAGAGCCCACATCTAAAGGTGCCAAGAGGTCTAGCCAACCAATTGCCTGTGACCTTGGTTGGTTTATGATAACTATGTACCAGTAGGTCACGTAAATTCCTAGGTCTTTTGGCCACGAATGATGGTGTATTTGATAATACTCGAGTGAGAGGTTCCTCAACATGTAATAAAGGCCAGTATTTTCCGCAAATGTCCTTAATGACTTCCCAACCACTATCAAACGTCGCTACAAATCTTACCGTTTGAGGTGTGGACTTCTTGGATCTAGGGATTTAAAGTTGTTCCCTGTCAGTTTCAAGGGTCTGTTTATAGGCGTATTTCAAACAACGATTCGGATAGCCCTTTGCCCGAAACATAGATCTTAATTTAGACGCTTCACTTTGAAATGCCTCAATGGTAGAACAATTGCAACGTGCCCTTAGATATTGGCCTATGGGGATATCTTTCTTGAGAGCTTTTGGGTGATGACTTTCCCATTTGAGGAAATTATTCGTTGCGGTCTCTTTGTGATGCAAGTCAGTATACAGTTGTTCATCAGGTCCAACTGCAATAGTGAAGTCCAAAAATTGTGATTGTTTCGAATTTTTAACCATAGTGAGGGAAAGGCCAATGTCATTCTGATTTAACACACCTAAACATTCGTCCAGCAGAGTCTCAGATCCTTCCCAGGTGAGAAATACATCATCAATGTATCTAAACCATTTGCCCACAAATTGCGTGTATTAATGCATAATGGGTGAACAAACACATGTTTCCTCCCAGTATGCCAGATATAATATTGTGTAACCTGGGGCACTGGCCATCCCCATGGCGCTCCCCCGTAGTTGTAAGTAATATTTACTCTCAAACAGGAAATAGTTGTGTCGTGTCAAGACAAATCGTAAAAGTTGGAGTAAATAAGATACCATTGTGTCCGGATGTTTTTTGGACAAAAATAATTCTGTAGCTTTCAAGCCTATATTGTATGCGATGTTATTATATAATGAAACCACATCAAAGCTCACTAGGAGCACGTTTTGTGAAATATTACATTGAGATAGGTGTTCATGAGCATGCTTTGTATCTCTAAAATACGACGGAGTTGTCATTGTCAACGGACGGAGATATTCATCAATAAACTGACTAATTCTTTCAGTGAGAGAGATATTGCCTGACATGATTGGGCGGCCTGGGAGGTAGTGAAGTGTCTAAATTAAGATCTATGTTTCAGGCAAAGGGCTATCCGAATCGTTGTTTCAAATACGCCTATAAACGGGCCCTTGAAACTGACAGGGAACAACTTTTAATCCCTAGATCCAAGAAGTCCACACTTCAAATCGTAAGATTTGTAGCAACGTTTGATAATGGTTGGGAAGTCAATAACCTCCATGGCGGTCTAATGTTTTCAAAATTTCGTGTCTAAAAGCGTCTCAATTTTTTTTTAAAGGAAATGTGTTTTTGTACATAGTTAGCCTGTAATAATTAGGAATCGCGCACTGAAATCCGTGCAATCAAGAGTCCTTACTGGTAAAATCCTTTATAAATAAATAAATTAAAAAAAATAGTAAATACACCGAGTCCGATAAAGTTTGAAACATGACATAATAATTTATTATCCCAAAAATAATTATCCAAAATAATGCAAATAAATGATCTATATATATATATATAAACGCGAAAGTCCTGACTGACTGACTGACTCATCAACGCCCAGCTGAAACCGTTGAACCTAGGAACGTGAAATTTTGAAGGTGCACTGTTTTTATGATGTAGGCACCCACTAAGGAAGGATTTTTGGAAACTCCGCCCCTAAGGGGGTGAAAAAGGGGGTTCAATATTTTAAACAGGATATCTATAGCTCAAAAACAGAAGATGCTATAGATGTGAAAATCGGTATTTAGATCTGTCTTTTAAAATAAAAAAACACGTATTTTACAGTTTTTCAAAAATTCGACTGGGGGGGCGAAAAAAGGGGGTTGAATATTTTAAATATTTTAAACAGAATACCTTTATCTTAAAACCAGAAGATGGTACAGACGTGAAAATCAGTATTTAGATTCATCTTGACAAATAAAAAAACACATGTTTTACAGTTTTTCAAAAATTCAACTGGGGGCGAAAAAAGGGGGTTGAATATTTTAAATATTTTAAACAGGATACCTGTATCTCCAAAACAGACGATGTTACAGTCCTGAAAATTGGTATTTAGATTCATCTTGACAAATAAAAAAACACGTATTTTACCATTTTCTGAAAATTCCTTGGGGGGCAAAAAGGGGGGGGTTGAATACATTTATCATAAACGCGAAAGTCCTGACTGACTGACTGATCAACGCCCAGCTGAAACCGTTTAACCTAGGAATGTGAAATTTTGAAGGTGCACTGTTTTTATGATTTAAGCACCCACTAAGGAAGGATTTTTGGAAAATCCACTTATAAGGGGGTGAAAAAGTGGGTTGAATATTTTAAACAGGATACTTATATCTTAAAAACAGAAGATGTTACAGACGTGAAAATCGGTATTTAGATTCTTCTTGAAAAATAAAAAAACACGTATTTTACAGTTTTTCAAAAATTCAACTGGGGGCGAAAAAAGGGGGTTGAATATTTTAAATATTTTAAACAGGATACCTGTATCTCCAAAACAGACAATGTTACAGTCCTGAAAATTGGTATTTAGATTTGTCTTGAAAAATAAAACAACACGTATTATACCATGTTCTGAAAATTCCTTGGGGGGAGCAAAAACGGGGGTTGAATACCTTTATCAGTATATCTATATTTCAAAAACCGAAGATGTTACGGGTGTGACATTTGGTATTTACAATCTTCGTGAAAAAAACCAAACATGTTTTTTGCCATTTTCCACAAATCCAATTAGGGGGTCGGGGGAAAGGAGTCTGAATATTTTTATCATTATACCTATATTTCAAAAACCAAAGATGTTACAGATGTGAAATTTGGTATTTACAATCTTCTTGATAAATAAAACAGGTGTTTTGCCATTTTCCAAAAATCCCAAGGGGGGATGAAAAAAAGGGGGGCTGAATACTTTTAAACAGGATACCTATATCTCAAAAACAGAAGATGTTAAATACGTGAAAATTGGTATTTAGATTCGTCTTGAGAAACAAACACCTATCTTACCATTTTCCAAAAATTCAGTGGGAGGCTGGCAAAAAGGGGGGGTTGAATATTTTTATCAGTATACCTATATTTAAAAAAAACAAAGATGTTACAGGTGTGAAATTTGGTATTTACAATCTTCGTGAAAAAAACAAACATGTGTTTTGCCATTTTCCACAAATCCAAATAAGGGGGGGTCGTGGGAAAGGGGTCTAAATACTTTTATCAGTATATCTATAGTTCAAAAACCAAGATGTTAAAGGTGTGAAGTTTGGTAATTGCAATCTTTTGAAAATAAAGAAACACGTGTTTTACCATTTTCCAAAAATCCAAGTGGGGGGGGGGGTAAAAAAAAGGGGGGGGTTTATACTTTTAAACAGGATACCTATATCTCAAAAACAGAAGATGTTACAGATGTGAAAACTGGTATTTAGATTTGTCTTGAGAAACAAAAAAAACACCTATTTTACCATTTTCCAAAAATCCAGTGGGAGGGGGAAAAAGGGGGGTCAAATACTTTTATCAGTATACCTATATTTCCAAAAACCAACGATGTTACAGGTGTGAAATCTGGCACTTACAATCTCATTGAAAATTAAAAAAACACATGTTTTACCATTTTCCAACAATCCCACGTGGTGGGTGAAAAAAGGGGTGTGAATACTCTTCAACAGGATACCTGTATCTCAAAAACAGAAGATGTTACAGACGTGAAAATTGGTATTTAGATTCGTCTTTAAAATAAAACAGCACGTATTGTACCATTTTCTAAAAATCCAGTGGGGGGGGGCAAAAAGGGAGATGAATACCTTTATCGCTATACCTATATTTCAAAAACCAATGATATTACAGGTGTGAAATTCGATATTTACAATCTTCGTGCAAAAAAAACCATGTTTTACCATTTTCCTAAAATCCAGTTAAGGGGGGTGGGGGAAAGGGATGTGAATACTTTTATCAGTATACCCAGTGGCGTAGCGTGGGTTGTCAGCGCCCAGGGCAAGGCAAGAATTGTGTGCCCCCCCAACCTGTGGACATGATAACACACCATGATTCCTTACCAGTAGCGTATTGACCCCCTTACCCGCAAGCACAAGTATTGTATATTACCAAAATACTGATATAATAAAAAAATGAAACACACATGCCTCCCACGCTATGCCACTGCTACCAGTCACCCTGTTCCAGTATACCCTAGCATAGATCCACTCTCACACTATACCCAGTCACTCTCTCTCTCTCTATCCAAGTATCTCCAGTCACTTTCTCCCAGTATTCCCAGTCATTCTCTCCCTGAACCTCCAATCACTGTCTCCCTGTACCCCTCACTGTGTGTTGGTCGCGCTGCTCTGGTGTCACACATTGTTGCCTACCTGTGTGGAGTTGCTGGTGGTCTGAGGGGGGCTGTCCAGGGGGCTTAGAGGAGACCGAATTTTAAATTGTGCTGCAGGGCAGGTGCCTCCCTCCCTCCTCCCTGGTCAGCAGCTGCAGGGCTGCCAGCAGCAGGGGGGCTGGAACAGTGCTTCAGGGGGGTTGACATGCGTGGTACAGAGTGTTCCGTCGAATAATGCTGCACTGCTTCACGTGACTTATGTCGGCGTTAAGAAGGAGTCAGGACAGGACCAGAATTTTCTGTCCTGGTCCTCCCATGTGGATGCTGAGTGCTAAGTCACCACCGGCGTGCCAAAACTGGTAGACACCTTGCTGATCCCTGCTGGAAAATATTAGTGGTTCTAATTTCTTTTGAAATTTTGCGCCCCCTAAGAAAATTGCGCCCGGGGCGACCGCCCCCGAGGCACCCCCCACGCTACGCCACTGAGTATACCTATATTTCAAAAACCAAAGATGTTACAGGTGTGAAATTCGATATTTACAATCTTCGTGCAAAAAAAAACCATGTTTTACCATTTTCCTAAAATCCAGTTAAGGGGGGTGGGGGAAAGGGATGTGAATACTTTTATCAGTATACCCAGTGGCGTAGCGTGGGTTGTCAGCGCCCAGGGCAAGGCAAGAATTGTGTGCCCCCCCAACCTGTGGACATGATAACACACCATGATTCCTTACCAGTAGCGTATTGACCCCCTTACCCGCAAGCACAAGTATTGTATATTACCAAAATACTGATATAATAAAAAAATGAAACACACATGCCTCCCACGCTATGCCACTGCTACCAGTCACCCTGTTCCAGTATACCCTAGCATAGATCCACTCTCACACTATACCCAGTCACTCTCTCTCTCTCTATCCAAGTATCTCCAGTCACTTTCTCCCAGTATTCCCAGTCATTCTCTCCCTGAACCTCCAATCACTGTCTCCCTGTACCCCTCACTGTGTGTTGGTCGCGCTGCTCTGGTGTCACACATTGTTGCCTACCTGTGTGGAGTTGCTGGTGGTCTGAGGGGGGCTGTCCAGGGGGCTTAGAGGAGACCGAATTTTAAATTGTGCTGCAGGGCAGGTGCCTCCCTCCCTCCTCCCTGGTCAGCAGCTGCAGGGCTGCCAGCAGCAGGGGGGCTGGAACAGTGCTTCAGGGGGGTTGACATGCGTGGTACAGAGTGTTCCGTCGAATAATGCTGCACTGCTTCACGTGACTTATGTCGGCGTTAAGAAGGAGTCAGGACAGGACCAGAATTTTCTGTCCTGGTCCTCCCATGTGGATGCTGAGTGCTAAGTCACCACCGGCGTGCCAAAACTGGTAGACACCTTGCTGATCCCTGCTGGAAAATATTAGTGGTTCTAATTTCTTTTGAAATTTTGCGCCCCCTAAGAAAATTGCGCCCGGGGCGACCGCCCCCGAGGCACCCCCCACGCTACGCCACTGAGTATACCTATATTTCCAAAAACCAACGATGTTACAGGTGTGAAATTCGATATTTACAATCTTCGTGAAAAAAACAAACATGTGTTTTGCCATTTTCCACAAATCCAAATAAGGGGGGGTCGTGGGAAAGGGGTCTAAATACTTTTATCAGTATACCTATATTTCCAAAAACCAACGATGTTACAGGTGTGAAATTTGGTATTTACAATCTTCGTGAAAAAAACAAACATGTGTTTTGCCATTTTCCACAAATCCAAATAAGGGGGGGTCGTGGGAAAGGGGTCTAAATACTTTTATCAGTATACCTATATTTCCAAAAACCAACGATGTTACAGGTGTGAAATTTGGTATTTACAATCTTCGTGCAAAAAAAAACCATGTTTTACCATTTTCCAACAATCCCACGTGGTGGGTGAAAAAGGGGTGTGAATACTCTTCAACAGGATACCTGTATCTCAAAAACAGAAGATGTTACAGACGTGAAAATTGGTATTTAGATTCGTCTTTAAAATAAAACAGCACGTATTGTACCATTTTCTAAAAATCCAGTGGGGGGGGGCAAAAAGGGAGATGAATACCTTTATCGCTATACCTATATTTCAAAAACCAATGATATTACAGGTGTGAAATTTGGTATTTACAATCTTCGTGCAAAATAAAAAACACATGTTTTACAATGTTCCAAAAAATCCCAAGTGGGGGGAAAGGGGGTCTACCAAAAAAACCTCAAGTTTCTCTTAAAAACCAATTTTAACAAATCCTAAAATCCACGCGAGCGAAGTCGCGGGCAAAAGCTAGTTTTCAATAAAATACAACAAAAAACACTGAAATCTGTATGAAAACAAGGGTGAGACGATGTATGGTCTGTTTCTTAGCCTGTATCCGTTCATAAACATTGCACATTGAATTATACAGTGCATTATAATTTTTTTCTAAGTTGACTGCGGGTCCCGCCCCCCTGCATCGTGTGATTCACAGGGAGCCTTACCAGGAAGCAACTCCCCGCGATCACACTGAGGGGGGAAAGCCAGGGAGCGCAGGAGGAGGTGTGTATGCATCCAGCCCGAGTGTGGCTCGGGGTTACCGTTCGCGGTAGTGAAATTTAACCCTGAGTCACACTCGGGAATACCACCAGGGAGGTTAAGGACATTTGCGGAAAATACTGGCCTTTATTACATCTTGAGGAACCTCTCACTCGAGTATTATCAAATACACCATCATTCGTGGCCAGAAGACCTAGGAATTTACGTGACCTACTGGTACATAGCTATCGTAAACCAACCAAGGTCACGGGCAATTGGTTGGCTAGACCTCTTGGCACCTTTTAGATGTGGGCACTGCAAAACGTGTGACTGTGAAGAAATCTAAGACCTTTAATAGCAGCGTTACAAATAAAACATTCATTGCCAAACAATTTGTAAACTGTACATCAACGATGGTGATTTACCTCATTACAGTGGCAAGAAAAAGTATGTGAACCCTATGGGATTACGTGGAGTTTTGCATGAATTGGTCATAAAAAGTGCTCTGATCTTCATCTAAGTCACAACAATTTGAAAAACACAGTCTGCTTAAAATAATACAGCACAAACATTATATGTTTTCATGTGTTTATTGAGCATAACATGTAAACATTCACAGTGCAGGGTGGAAAACGTATGTGAACCCCTAGCCTAATGACTTCTCCAAGAGCTAATTGGAGCCAGGAGTGAGCCAACCTTGAGTCCAATCAGTGTGATATATTGTATGTGTTGCTGAAAGCTGTCCTGCCCTTTAAAAAACACACCAGTTTTGGTTTACTGGTTTCAAGAAGCACTGCCTGATGTGAACCATGCCTCGCAGAAAAGAGCTCTCAGAACACCTACAATCAAGAATTGTTGACTTGCATGAAGCTGGAAAGGGTTACAAAAAGTATCTCCAAAAGCCTTGATGTTCATGTGTCCACGGTAAGACAGACTGTCTACAAATGGAGAAAGTTCAGCACTGTTGCTACTCTCCCTAGGCGTGGTCATCCTGTAAAGATGACTGCAAGAGCACAGCGCAGAATGCTTAATGAGGTAAAGAAGAATCCTAGAGTGTCAGCTAAAGACTTACAGAAATCTCTGGCACATGCTAACATTTTTTTGACACATCTACAATAAGGAAAACATTAAACAAGAATGGAGTACATGGGAGGACACCACGGAGGAAGCCATTGCTGTCCAAAAAGAATATTGCAGCATGTTTGAAGTTTGCAAAAGGTGCACCTGGATGTTCCACAGCACTACTGGCAAAATATTCTGTGGACAGATGAAGCCAAAATTGAGTTTTTTGGAAAAAACACACAACACTATGTGTGGAGAAAAAAGGCACAGCACACCAACATCAAAACCTCATCCCCACTGTAAAACATGGCGGAGGGAGCATCATGGTTTGTGGCTGCATTGCTGCCTCAGGGCCTGGATGGATTGTTGGCATTGATGGAAAATTAATTCCAGAGCTTATCAAGACATTTTGCAGGAAAATGTAACACCATCTGTCCACCAACTGAAGCTCCGCAGAGAATGGGTGATGCAACAGGACAATGACCCAAAGCCTACAAGTAATTCAACAAAAGAATGGCTTCAACAAAACAAAATACGCCTTCTGGAGTGGCCCAGTCAGAGTCCTGACCTCAACCCGATTGAAATGCTGTGGCATGACCTTGAGAGAGCGATTCACACAAGACATCCGAAGAATATTGCTACACTGAAACAGTTTTGTGAAGAGGAGTGGTCCAAAATTACTCCAGATCGTTGTGCAGGTCTGGTCTGCAACTACAGGAAACGTTTGGTTGAGATAATAGCTGGTTGACCCTCCTTTGGCAGCAATAAAGTCCAAAGGTTCACATACTTTTTCCACCCTGCACTGTGAATGTTTACATGTTCTGTTCAATAAAAACATGAAAACATATAATGTTTGTGTTGTATTATTTTAAGCAGACTGTGTTTTTCAAATTGTTGTGACTTAGATGAAGATCAGAGCACATTTTATGACCAATTCATGCAAAACTCCACGTAATCCCAAAGAGTTCACATACTTTTTCTTGCCATTATCTTACAACATATAGGCAGTATCAACAATGGCATTGACACACCAGTCTCTAGACATGTGCACAGTTGCCATGAAGGCAATGCTTCCTGCCTGTCTTTTACAAGTCATTGAACGTATCGAATAAGGTCTGAGAAAAGAGGACTTTGACCAAAAATTGAGACAAAGTGAACAAGATGGATCTTCAGGTTAGGCACCCAATATCCGGGTGGCCTCAATGAGGAGTTCAATTATACTTCCTTTCTGTAAATTTTGCACAGCTCTGGACCCCCAGAATTATATACACAGCACTAAGCCCACAAAATAATATGCACAGCACTGAGCCCCCAGAATAATATACCCAGCACTGGATTCCCAGAATTACATACACAGCACTGAGCTCCCAAAATATTATACCCAGCACTGGACCCCCAGAATAATATACCCAGCACTGGTTATATGGATATATTTGCCCCCAGCTCATATGTATATATATTTGCCCCAGCTCATATGGATATATTTGCCCCAGCTCATATGGATATATTTGCCCCCAGCTCACATGGATATATTTGCCCCAGCTCATAAGGATATATTTGCCCCAGCTCACATGGATATATATTTGCCCCAGCTCATATGGATATATTTGCCCCCAGCTCACATAGATATATTTGCCCCAACTCATATGGATATATTTGCCCCAGCTCAAATGGATATATTTGCCCCAGCTCACATGGATATATTTGCCCCAGCTCATATGGATATATTTGCCCCAGCTCATATGGACATATTGCCCCCAGCTCATATGGACATATTGCCCCAGCTCACATGGATATATTGCCCTCAGCTCACATGGATATATTGCCCCCAGCTCATATGGATATATTTGCCCCAACTCATAAGGATATATTTGCCCCCAGCTCATAAGGATATATTTGCCCCCAGCTCACATGGATATATATTTGCCCCCAGCTCATATGGATATATTTGCCCCCAGCTCACATGGATATATTTGCCCCAGCTCATATGGATATATTTGCCCCCAGCTCATATGGATATATTTGCCCCCAGCTCACATGGATATATTTGCCCCAGCTCATATGGATATATTTGCCCCCAGCTCAAATGGATATATTTGCCCCCAGCTCACATGGATATATTTGCCCCAGCTCATATGGATATATTTGCCCCAGCTCATATGGACATATTGTCCCCAGCTCATATGGACATATTTCCCCAGCTCACATGGATATATTGCCCTCAGCTCACATGGATATATTGCCCCCAGCTCATATGGATATATTTGCCCCAGCTCATAAGGATATATTTGCCCCCAGTTCACATGGATATATATTTGCCCCCAGCTCATATGGATATATTTGCCCCCAGCTCACATGGATATATTTGCCCCAGCTCAAATGGATATGTTTGCCCCCAGCTCATATGGATATATTTGCCCCCAGCTCATATGGATATATTTGCCCCCAGCTCATATGGACATATTGCCCCCAGCTCATATGGACATATTGCCCCCAGCTCACATGGATATATTGCCCTCAGCTCACATGGATATATTGCCCCCACCTCACGTGGACATATTGCCCCCAGCTCACATGGACATATTGCCCCCAGCTCATATGGACATATTGCCCCCAGCTCACATAGTTACATAGGCTGAAAAAAGACAGGCGTCCATCGGGTTCAGCCTCTCACACATCACCTACTGCTGTTGATCCAAAGGAAGGCAAAAAACCCAGTCCGAAGCGCTCGCCACTATGCAACGCCCTGGAAAAAAATTCCTTCTTGACCCCAGAATGGCAGTCAGATTTTTCCTTGGATCAAGAAGCTTTTACCCACATATTAAATACCCTTAATATTCTGCGTCTGCAGGAAGTCATTCAGTCGCTTTTTAAAAGTCTGTACAGTCTCTGACCCAACCACCTCAACAGACAGAGAATTCCACAGCTTTATTGTTCTCACCATAAAATAACCCTTCCTATGCTTTAGGCTGAATTTTCTTTCTTCCAGTCTAAATGGGTGACCTTTCTTAAATGTAGGGACCACGTCAGCTTTTCTCCAAACCTCTGGTACGTTTCCTGAAAGAAAAGAATCTTGAAAGATTAAGAACAGAGGTTTACATATTTCAACACATAGCTCCCGCAGTACTCGCGGGTGAATTCCATCTGGCCCTGGGGCTTTATTCACATTGTTTAATTGCTGCAAAACCTTGTCCTGAGTCAACAATTCACTTTGTATTAGTAAGTTTTTATTAATGCATTTCATGTCTCCTGTTATGTCCTCTGATAAATACTGAAGAAAAATAATCATTCAAAATTTCTGTCTTATCTTGATCTTCAGTTAACAATACCCCTGACTCAGATTTTAGTGAACCTACATTTTCTCTCTTGTTTTTTTTAGAATTTATCTACCTAAATAATCTTTTAGGGTTAGTCTTGCTCCCTTTGGCTATTTATTTTTCATTTTCTAGTTTAGCCCATCTAATCGTTTTTTTTACATGCTTAATTGGTTGCCCTATATACTTTATAAGATGCCTCAGATTTATCAAATTTAAAAGCTTTAAAAGCCTTCTTTTTATTTTTCATTTCTTTAGTTACCTTCCTTCTAAGCCACATTGGTTTCAGTCTGTTTCGTTTATATTTATTAACCGGTGGAATATATTGTGATGTGTATTTTCTAGTGTTGGTTTAAAGATATTCCACTTATCCTCAGTGTTTTTCCCATGAAAGAGTTTATGCCAGTCAATGACTTTATTTTAATAAAGTTGGCCTTTTTAAAATTATATGTTTTAGCATGCCCCCTATGAATGTGTTTTTTTGAGTTTATTTGAAAAGACACCATATTATGGTCACTGTTTCCCAACTGTTACCTTCCATTAATATTTGAGAAAAGTCCACATTATTTGTTATAACCAGGTCCAGACAGTTATCCTCTCTAGTTTGTGTTTCTACCAGTTATGTCATGAAAGTATCATTTAAAAGGTTCAGAAACCAGATTCCCTTCGCTGAATTACTAGTCCCACTATCCCTATTAACCCTTTCGCTGCTGAGGCTTTTCCCGCCCCTGTGCTGAGGTCATTTTTTACCTGTTTTGCGCATCATGTTTAAACCTGTTTTGAAGGCTTATTTTAGTATATGACATCGACATATTATATATCGTTCTTTCCGTCAGACTCGGTAGATTCATAATATGTCATTATTATATGTATACGTTATGTCATGTTTGTATATTATAACAAAAAATGCAATAAAATATGTATTTTCAATAATTTACAGCGTGTAAAGTGTTTTTTTCCACATTTTAACATGCGAGCAATTGCGGTTATATTTTGTATGGGGTGCGCTTGTTAAAAAAATTAGAGATGGGGTCTCGTTACATTTTTTTTGGGGAAAATGACACCATTTTTAACAAACGCACCGCATACAAAAATCGTTAATGCAGCATCATTGTTCACATTATAATTGAAATGGGAACAATATTGCTGCATTAACAAAACAAAAAAGTGTTTATTTTTTTTTTTATTTTTTTTTTTAATTTTTTTTTCTTTTTATTTTTCTTTTTTTTTTTTTTTACAATTTTTTTTACTTTCATGTTTGGTATCGTTGGAACAGCCATGCTCTGGCCGATCCAACGATATCAAAATTTAACCCCTAACTGCCACGGATCGGGAGATAGGGAGTTCATTGGAACTCCCTATCTCCACACTTCGTGGCAGTTAGGGGTTAATGCTAGGACTGGCGTCATCGTGCTACGCACGATGACGCCAGTCCTCTGGGGGAGTTCCCGGAAGCTTGGCCGACATCCAAGATGTCGGCCAGCTCCCGGGAAGGATCGCAAATCGGCGCTTTTCAGCGCCGATTTGCGATCCAGCTCCCCAGGGGTTAATGCCAGGCATCATTTGGAAGGGCAGGCTGTGCCCTTCCAAATGATGCCTGGGTTAAGCCCCTGTGAGCCGCCGATCGGGAGGGAGAGAGGTCCGAAGGACCTCCCCCCCCTCCCTTTCAGGCGCCTCCTCCGCACATGCGGGGGGGGGCGCCTGAATTATGTGTCATCGCGGGGGCGCGATGACACATAATAATGGCGGCCACTGCTCCGGATGCCGGGCTGACATCCAGGATGTCAGCCCGCACCGGAGGGGCCAGCGATCGGCCGGAACCCGGCCGAACGCTGACCCCAATGCGAGGACGCGCTCAGCGCGTCCTCCGCATACCAGCGGGAATGCTGAGGACGCGCTGAGCGCGTCCTTAGCATTCAAGTGGTTAATGTCTGGGTAATTAAAATCTCCAATAATTAAAGTGCTACCACGATGTGCAGCCTTCCTAATTTGCTCTAACAGTTGTCCTTCCTCATCATTATCTATATTAGGTTATGGATATATTGCCCCCAGCTCACATGGATATATTGCCCCAGCTCATATGGACATACTGCCCCCAGCACACCTCTCCACCAGGCTGGAAACAATTTATCCGGTGGCCGCGTGTTTTCCTCCTACGAGCGGACGCTGGAATGAAGCGCGGCCGCTCGCCTGCGATGGATCCAACAGCCAGCCGCGAGATCGCGGCTGTCTGTTGGATCCCAGACGAGCGGCCGTGCTTCATTCCAGCGACCGCTCGTAGGAGGAAAACATGCGGCCGCCGGCTAAATTGTTTCAGGCTCGGGCCACAGCGGGAACCAGCGTTCCCGCAGCGTTCCCGCTGTGGGAGAAGTGCTGGTACGCCGTTCCCGCAGGACTCGAGCCCTGAGTATATGTCAATATTAAGTCAGATGGGGTCTCCTTAGTGGATGGTTCCCCTTTTCATCAATGTTTGAAGGGTTAGGTGTAGCATCCCTGAGTTACATATTTTTACAATGTCTGTAGTATTTACTACATCTTTGCAGCTATCACTCTTTCGGCTCATTTTATTTTCATATGAGATACAATGTAACTAACAATGTATACGGTGCACATATATATTAAGGAACCAATGAATTGGTTTTCCTATTAAATTTCAATACTGTCTGTGGTTGGATAATTTTTGTCTAAACAACAGGATTATATGTGGGCCCTGGTCTCACCACTGCGACAATAATATGTAGCGGAGTATGATTGATATTTGACTAATGACTAATGGCTGTACCAATAAACCAATGTAATAGCTAGCAGAGTCATTGGGATATTTAAAACATGACCGTGTGTGGTAACAACAAATTAAGTTCTATATATGGCTCGGTTGCCTAGCAACGGTACAAGTTAAACAAGCATTTACTCATCATATGCCATTAGATCAGAGCCCCACAATCATGATATTTTCAATTTCTGCCAGTCTCGTTAGGTGATTGTACTTGTGTCGTCTCCAACCTGTCTTTTCATTTACCACAGATGAATTTGTCACGTGGTGTACCCTGTTTTGGATGTAACTGATCAACTGTGACAAGAACTAGCCAGCTGTTAGGTTTCCATTTTGTTGCCTAGTAACTTAACTAAGCAAGGTGCTAATTGAGCAATATGTACCATGTGTTCCGGGATCCCCAATCAATACGTATTAGGTATACAAGATACATGATTGGTTAAACTTCCCCACGTGACCGCCCCAATGTTAGGTATATAAATGGGACCTGATACATTGCATCTCAGCGTCCATGATGAGCAGATCATAGCGAAACGTGCGTCGGACGTGTATACTCCGTTCCTTTTCTGTTTCCCCTCTGAGGCTGTCTGCACCAATTGATTTGAGAACATTCATATTTGGGGAATGACAATTTAAACATGATGGTTGACTTTATTGGTGCATACTAAGTGACCTAAATTTGAATTCCGGCAGTCTGTCTTCACTGGAGGAGGGGATTACAGTGTATCATTTATTATAACCCACTATTCTTGGTTACTGCACGTGCCTTATTGCTAGGGTTGTAGCAATCGGCACGTGCAAACTGTAACCTTATGATTTCTTACGAATATGGTGTATGTCATTGTCTATGGACGGATTTATTGTGATAGGTTTTCTTTGGTTGGTGCCACCATGGTGATAATCCCTTAGCGGGATATAAGGGTTAGGAATTCACTATACTATCAATTTTTCCACTTTTTGAATGACATAGTGGTTAAGCATTCCATCACTGGTGGCTCAACTTGATGTGGACTCTAGTTATTCTCATTCAGGTTACCAGGTTGTCCTCAATACACTTTTGTATTAATGGTGTGCGTGGTTCTTTTTCTATTATATAAGAAAGATTAGATTTTAACTGTTTTGTGATTCTAATTGCTGTCTTAACAGGATCAGTGGGATCCTTGTGATTCATTGAGTAGTTATGGGTTAAGCCCCGCAAGAGTTTTCGTTGGCTGCAATAATCACTGTGACCCAGTAATTTTGCACTTGCATTCCTCCTACTGTCCTTTCCCTGGCTTTGGGAAGGATTGTGTATGTTGTTTAATAGATATTGGTTAAACCCAGGAATATTTTTTACATTGAAAACTATGGGATTCGCCTGATTCAAACTGCTGAATCAAACCACTGAACATCAGGGCATTTCTCTGACATTTCTGTGCTGTTCAGTGTTCTCTGAATAGGTTAACCATTGCTTCTCTATGAGGATTTCACTGCCGTCGTACAGGCACAGTATTTTGCTGGCATTTCGCCAATATTTGGCAAATTGCCAGGTTTTGAATAGCCGATCGGCCCCGAAATTGCACCGTATGGGGAAATTCACTGTTTGGTGCAATTTCGGGGCCATTTTGTCTCTCTCTGAATAACCCCTTAACCACTTTGCTGCTATGGACGCGCTCAGCGCGTCCAGTCGAGTGGTTGTTCTGTGCTATGGACGCGCTGAGGATTCCGGCGGATTGCTGCCCCCCCCCGGTGCGGGCTGACATCTTGGATGTCAGCCCAGCGCTCCGGGACCCCGGCGGAGCAATTAGATGTCATCGCAGCGGTGCGATGACATCTAATTCAGGTGTGTCCCCCCCCGCGTGTGCGAAGGAGGCGCTTGAAAGGGAGGGGGGGAGGTCCTTCGGACCTCTCTCCTAACCCGATTGCCGGGGGGCACAGAGTTAATCCAGGCACCGTTTGGAAGGGCACAGCCTGCCCTTCCAAACGGTGGCTGTAATTAACCCCTGGGGAGCCGGATCACGATTTGGCGCTGAAAAGCGCCAAATCGTGATCCTCTCCTGGAGCTGGCCGACATCTTGGATGTCGGCCAAGCCTCCAGGAACTCCCCCTGAGGACTGGCGTCATCGTGCATAGCACGATGACGCCAGTCCTGGAGTTAACCCCTAGCTGCCAGCAATGGTGGAGATAGGGGGTTCCAATGAACCCCATATCTCCCGATCCGTGGCAGCTAGGGGTTAATGTTTGATATCATTGGATCGGCCAGAGCATGGCCTTTCCAACGACACCAAACTTGACCATGTAAAAAGTTTTTGAAAAAAATCTAAAATAAAAAAATATTTTAGAAAAAAATATTTAAAAAAATGAACAATTTTTTTTTTTTTTTTTGGTTTTGTTAATGCAGTAATATTGTTCCCATTTCAATTATAATGTGAACAATGATGCTGCATTAACGATTTTTGTATGCGGTGCGTTTTTGTTAAAAATAGCTAAATTTTCCCCAAAAAAAAATGTAATGAGACCACATTTCTAATTTTTTTAACAAGCGCACCCCATAGAAAATATAACCGCAAATGATCGCTTGTTAAAATGTGAAAAAAACACTTTACACATTGTAAATTATTGAAAATTTTATCTTTATGTCATTTTTTGTTATAATATACAGACAGGACATGACGTATACATATAATAATGACATATTTTGAATCTGCCGAGTCTGCCGGAAAGAACGATATATAATATGTCTGGGTCATATATTAAAATAAGGCTTCAAAACGCGGTTAAACATGATGAGCAAAACCGGTAAAAATGACCTCAGCACAGAGGTGTGAAATGGCTCAGCAGCGAAAGGGTTAAGTAGATTGAGGGGGCGTTTCTTAAAAATCTGAGTGCACATGGATGTGCTCCTATTGGCATCTTCTACTATAATGCCCTAGCATGCATATATCCCCAAGGACTTTTAATGCTGGGATCATGGATTTAATGGTGAATTGCACGTGAGGCTGTCCTATATTTTCCTTTGTCCTAATGTTTTTCTTGGAAAAACTGGAACTAATGCTTCTCGTTTTCTTTCTTCATGCACTATAAGCTTATATTAAACCCCATCTCTTGAGCAAAATGTGTGATCACCAGGCTTATCTTTTTCACCCAACGCACTTCGCATACCTCCCCACTCTGCAGGGGCTGACTGGCAACCTTTGGCGCCGGGGCAAGTATGACCCAGAGGCCCATAGTGCAGCAACTCAGGCCCTTGTGTATGAGCAGAGCTCCACAGCAATATAAATTACTCTCATACACATTGCACATTACAGTGAGTTGTATTGCTGTGGATTCTGTGATACACACCACACATTACTGTGAGTTTTATTGCTGAGGAGCTCTGATACAGTAATGTGTGGTTTGTATAAGCATATCAGAGCTCCACAGCAATAAAACTCACTTTAATGTGCAATGTGTTTGAGCGGGAGTTTTACTGCTGTGACACACTCATACACAGTGCACATTAAAGTGAATTTTATTGCTGTGGACTTCTGTGATACGCTCAAACACACTGCACATTACTGTATCAGAGCTTCACAGCAGTAAAACTCACTTTAATGTGTGCTGTGTATGAGCGTATCACAGAGCTCCACAGCAATAAAACCCACAATAATATGCGGTGTGTATGAGCATATCACAGAGCTCCACAGCAATAAAACCCACAGTAATGTGCAGTGTGTATGAGCGTATCAGAGCTCCACAGCAGTAAAACTCACTTTAATGTTCACTGTGTATGAGCAGATCACAGAGCTCCACAGCAATAAAACTCACAGTAATGTGCGGTGTGTATGAGTGTATCACAGAGTTCAACCACAGCCTTTTTTACACCCCACCTCCAACCATTCCTCTCACCCCAGGCCCATTCCATTCTATTTTACACCCCACCCCCCAGCAGGGCCCTCACTTTATTCTCCCCACCACAGCATCCAGACCCCCCTCAATTTATTCTAGCCTACCACAGCATCCAAGCCCCTTGCAATTTATTCTAGCCTACCACAGCATCCAGGCCCCCCTGCAATTTATTCTAGCCCACCACAGCATCCAGACCCCCCTCAATTTATTCTAGCCTACCACAGCATCCAGGCCCCCCTGCAATTTATTCTAGCCCACCACAGCATCCAGGCTGCCCTCAATTTTATTCTAGCCTACCACAACATCCAGGCCCCCCTGCAATTTATTCTAGCCCACCACAACATCCAGGCCCACCTGCAATTTATTCTAGCCCACTACAGCATCCAGCCCCCCCTCAATTTATTCTAGCTCACCACAGCATCCAGGCCCCCTCATTTTATTCTAGCCCACCACAGCATCCAAGGCCCCCCTCAATTTATTCTAGCCCACCACAGCATCATGGCCCCCTCAATTTATTCTAGCCCCCAAGCAGCTTATCCCCCCAGCTGGTAGGCCCCCCTCACTTTATCCCCCCAGCAGGCAGCCCCCCCTGACTTTATCCCCCCCAGTCAGAGGGCTCCACTGTCCTCTTGCTCCTTCCCTGTAATTGTAGGTCTGCAGGGCAGGCTGGCTGACTCTGTCCAGGCTCCAATCTCCCTCTCGTCACTCCCTCCTCTTCTCTGTGCAGCACGTGGATGAGTGCATCACATGGGGGGAGGAGCTAACGCAGCATGCCTTTCCCAGCTCTGTTTTTAATGTGGAAGGCACGCTGCTGCGTTTAGTAGTTCGCAGCTACTCGCGAGTGAAAACTAAATTGGATTATTGGGATGAGCATTGTGGCGGCAACACTGCAGCGGCCGGGGGGCATTTGCCCCCTGCCCCTGGCCCAGTCCGCCCCTGCCACTCTGTCAGTCCCTCTATTGGCTTCCTGTACGTTCCAGGATACAGTTTAAAATCTGATGCTCACGTTCAAATCGCTCAATAACTCAACCCCTCCCTACATGTCTTCGTTACTCCGCAAGCACATCCCATCTAGACAACTCCGGTCAACAGGTGATCTCCACCTGTCATCGGTCTATACGCGCATGGCCAACTCTCGCCTCCAAGACTTCTCAAGGGCAGCACCAGTCCTGTGGAATGAATTGCCTCGCCCTATCAAACTCTCCCCTGACCTTCAGGCCTTCAAGAAATCCCTCAAAACCATTTCTTCAGATTAGCGTGCCACATCACTGATACAACTCCTCCCTCTGCTCACCTTAAAGTTGCTTCTATGGCTCCATTGTTCCCAAACCACTGGCACTAATGATCCTGCTATCTAGTAAAATTCCTCTTGTCTTCCTCAATCTGTATGCCTCTGGACTGTAAGCTCCTATGAGCAGTGCCCTCTACACCTCTTGATTCCATCATACGTCAATTTATCTGTTTCTCGTTCCCTTTGGTTATTGTAAAGCGCTGCGGAAACTGTTGCACTATATAAATGATGACATTAATAATAATAATAATTATCACTTGTCTCTTCGTAGCTTCACTTTGTGCATTGTGATTAAGATAGCTTAACTACAAAAATACAGAGGCAACGTCAACATTCTAAATTATTAAGGTGACAGACTTTTGTCAATAAAGCAATTTGTTTAGTGACAGAACAAAATGATGTTATTTACACATTTACACTGTTTTGTGCTGTGCTCAGGTCTCCAGGTGGTGCTAAATTCAATTATTAAGGCAATGGTTCCTCTCCTGCACATCGCTTTGCTGGTGCTGTTTGTCATTATCATCTACGCTATTATTGGACTTGAACTCTTCATGGGGAAGATGCACAAAACCTGCTACTACCTGACCAGTGGATACTTAGGTGAGCAGGATTACTGTGTGTATTGAAAGAGATATAACAGAGCTTTGGATGTTTTCCTTAGTAATTTTTAAATAACATTAGTTACTGTTTATGTGGAAAAGTATCTTTTACTGTGAATCCAGCAGTAAAACTTTGTTGATAACCCGTGCTGTGAGATGCATACAAAGACCTTGTTTATGGGATGATTGCAGGCCAGCAGGAATCCAAGAAAGGTAGAAAATATCAGAATGTAGAATCAAATTTAAGAATAGCTGTATCCTGTAAACAGAGTTCTGGTACTTGTCCTGAAATGTTATCAGCAGTACACTTTCCAATGCAGTACATATCAACCAGTATCCTTAGCTGTAATCAAAAGTACAGGGCTATAGTGTATAGCCACAAATACACACCATAAATATATATACAGTTAAGAAGATGGTATTGTAAGTTTTTCCATTCCTTCAAACACAACATTTTGGGCCAAATTACAATCTAGGTGCTAACATTAATGCTCATCTGCATGAGCATTAACGTTAGACGCGGTGGATACCGCATATTACAATCCAAACGCTAATGGGTTAAGTAACCCGTTTGCGTTTGGTACCTTGCGCTTTCAGTGCGAGGTTACTGTACTTTGCGCTCCCTATATTTAACATGGGGAGTGCAAAGTGTTAATCAGCGTTAGGATTACAATCTACTAGCACTGATTAACGTCTGGCCGCAGTTAACAGAAAGTTAACCGCAGCCAGGACTTGGTGTTAACGGATTCCGCTTCTGCAGAATCCGTTAACACCAGCCAAAAAATAAAAAAAAGTGATCAGATACTCACCTCCTGTCCTGCGGCGAGGACCGCTGCTCCGTCCGCCTCCTCTGTCCGGCGGGAGCAGGGAGAGACTGGGAGAGAAAGTTCCTCAGTCTCCCCCCTGCGTATCACTACGCCGACCGCCCAGATCTCGCGAGGCGAGATCCGGCAGGTCATGTGACCGCCAGCATCTAGCTCAATGGAGTCCTATGGACTCCATCGAGTGGATGCTTGCGACGGCGCTCAGCGCTGCTGCGAGCATCCAGGGGCGTAGCGCGCGGTAACAATGCAGGCAGCTTTTTAAGCGCCTGCATTGTAATTCCACGCTAAAACGGGGGCGGTAGGGAGAAAACTGTGGGTGCAGTTTTTTCTTCCTACCGCCCCCGTTTTAGCGTGGAGAATGTATTGTGGCCCGTTGTTATAATAATTTATCAAATAAACTTTTCTAATTGGGTATTGAAACCTTGGGAAATTCCTGTGTTGAAATCTTTTGTCCAGTAGCCTATAGAGGATAAAGACTTTATAATGTTGAAAAGGTTTTAATTCTCACACTCAGTCCCATCACGCGCATACGCATAAAGTGTAAAACTATAGAAAGACACTATGAAAATAATATCATTATTATATTGTATATGCTAAATTATATAATGTGGCACCAAGTCTTATGATGTCACTTCCCATAACATTACTAAACATGCAAACTAGTGGACTCCATAAAATGATTTTCAAAGTTTGAAGGCCTGCTTGAAGGCAGGGGATACATTGGGTGTCATAACTAAGTCCTAATGAGCATGATCTGTGTTATGAAACATTTTCTAGCATTTTCCATATTTAGATTTATTGTCACTGTTCTGTCTCATGCTTTTAGATATCCCTGCAGAGGATGAACCTTCGCCCTGTGCTTTGGAGAACAATAATGGGCGTCAATGTCCCAATGGAACACTATGCAGATCAGGTTGGGATGGTCCAAAACATGGCATCACTAACTTTGATAACTTTGCATTTGCTATGCTCACTGTCTTCCAGTGCATTACAATGGAGGGCTGGACAGACGTATTGTACTGGGTGAGTTTGTGGGAGGCCTAATCATCTTTCTGTTTCATTGTGTACAGCCTAATGATCTTTCTGTTGTATTTTGACTTTTAATATTATCATTTCTATGGGTCCTATGCAGTTACAGTTTCCCTTTTAATGCATTTATGTCTGTGTGTGAATCTGTTTATTTGATGCCACATGTCTATTGAGCATATGTGATCATTTGGATTATGTCTATATTTTTATATTCGTGACCAACAATTCTTCATGTAAGTTGAGCAACTTTATATCTGTGTCAACATGCTCTAATATGCCCTTGATTTTCTCAAATTGCTTTAGTTGCTTTAAATAGAAGGTATCAGTTTAAGTATACATCCACTTCACATACCCTGACTGCTTAAGGCACTTCCATAGTGTTACAAACAGGCACTAAAATGCAGGGAGTGTGGCATTTGTGAAGAGTTGCAGTGCATCTAAGTGGTAAAGAAATCAATCTCATTGTAACCATCCATGGAGGGGAGATCAAGACACAGACCACAAGACTGCCCCATGTTGTACTTAAATTCCTCTCATCCTGTAGGGCAAATGAAACTTTTAGACTTTGAAGTGGTTTTGTAAATGCTTAATGCGATGAAAAGCTTTATAAATAGCTTCTCGTCTGAGAAATGAAGATACTAGAAGAGAAAATCTGTTTTGCGATTTTAGATATCAGTATTGTCTGTAGGGTCTGGTAGACTGTGCGCTATATTGAGTCCCCTGCTGTTACTTGCTCTGAGCTTTGTTGTCAGCACTTGATACTACCATTAATTCCATCTTTTTCATGATAGTTTTAAGATGCACACAATTATCTGTTAGTCACTGATTGTAGGATATTCCAAACACGGGGTCGAACCCAAATATATATAGAAGAAATATTGAACTTACCCCCTTCCTTGAATTCTATCTCTTTGTAAATGCCCTGGCTGGTGTAATTTAACTCTTCAAATGCCATTTTATGTTTAATTTTGTGCATGCTGAAAGCCAGGCCGATTTTGAGTATTCTGCTGTGATGCATTTTAAGTAATTTTCCAATAATCTATATACACCTTACCTAGAGAACCTTTTTGTACCAAACATATTTACATCTTTAAAAATGTTTTATACTCCGACAACTTTTTCACTCCTAAGGGAACAGAACTCCACAGCAATAAAACTCAGTAATGTGAAGTGGGTATGAGTGTATCACAGAGCTCCACAGTTCCCAGTAAATTTCTCCCCAGTTCATTTAATTTCACACCACACCTGCTCCCACACATCCCATTCCTGCTCACACACAGACACACAATCCCTGCACACACGCACACACAATCCCTGCACGCACGCACACACACAATCCCTGCACACACACACACAATCCCTGCGCGCACACACACAATCCCTGCGTGCACACACAATCCCTGCACACACACACAATCCCTGCGTGCACGCACACACAATCCCTGCGCGCACGCACACACAATCCCTGCGCGCACGCACACACAATCCCTGCACGCACACACACACAATCCCTGCATGCACGCACTCACAATTCATGCACGCACACACAATCCCTGCACGCACACACACATTCCCTACACACACACAATCCCTGCACGCACACACACATTCCCTACACACACACAGTCCCTACACACACACAGTCCCTACACACACACACTCCCTGCACACACACACTCCCTGCACACACACACAATCCCTGCACACACACAATCCCTGCACACAGACACACAATCCCTGCACACACACACACACACACACAGTCCCTGCACACACACGCACAGTCCCTGCACACACACACAGTCAATCCCTGCACACACACACACAGGTTTGTGACATACTCACCCTCACCCTTGCTGCCTCCGTATTACAGCTGGTCTCTCTCCCTCCCTGCACGTGCTGGACACTTCCAGCACATGAGCAGGGGAGGCTCTGCTTGCTGCTGTGAGAGGGGGCGGGGTCAGCATGTCCCATGTGAGCAGGCAGCCTCGTCCCCCCCCCCGGCAGGGCCTACACTTCCGACGCAGCGTGTGGGAGTTTGATCCCACACTCTCCCGAGTGAATGGGATACACTTTGCCCAACCTCTGCATGGCCAATCTGGGCCCCCCACCCATCCGGGCCCTCCGGCAGTGCCCGAGAGCCTGATGGGTCAGTCCGCCACTGCGTGGAGAACTTTCTTTATTCCACTAATTACAAGTCACGGTCTAAACTCAACAGGCCACAGTTGAATCACTCTTCATAGGCATCCTGGAATTTGTCCAACCCTCAGAGCGAGAGGTGAGATCCTGCTAGTCATGTGACCCGGCAGCAAAAGCCTCCATGGAGTCCTATGGACTCCATGAAGGGGATGCTCGCGACACCGCTTTAGCGGTGCCCCGAGCCTCCAGGAGCCTAGCGGCTGCTACGGGGTCGGCTGCTGGACTCCAGCCTGCCTCCTAATCTGCTGGTTAAACAGGGACGCTAAAGGGGAGATTAGCGAACGTTAATTTTTCTCCTTAGCGTCATCGTTTTAGCTGTAAGCAGCTGATAGTGCCCTACATTTTTTCACAATTTAGTATTGAGCTTGTAGGCTTATTAGCAGTGCTGTAACCCAATCTAATTCAACAAATGTATTTATGAATTATAGATATTAAATATGTTTACATAGGGATTTCCACACTGTTTTTATATGGCTTTTTGGTCAGAATTCCTATCGGACATACTGTTTTTTTTCACACTAACACACAAAATTGCTTTGGTCAGTAGCCATTTGTGTTTGACCTCCCAACAGGACAGTAACACCTGTTTTACGTAGTTTGGTATATTGACAATTGAGAAGGAACCATTTGCACTTTTCATATGTGGAATTTTTGTGATTTGTATGGAGCCCCACTGGTGTCAGAATGAAAAAAAATATTTAAAGCGTAACTGGTGTGTGTTAAATTGGGGTAGTACACAGGTGAAATAATTCCCAAGAACAAATAACTGCTGCATACAGAGAATACCTAAATTTAATATGATCTCCTATCCTGGCCCATAAATATAATCCTACCACTAATTCTAACCCTATTGATAGTTAAGGTAGGGTTAGGGTTTTTTCTTCTTCCATGGAGCAATACCCGTGATTCAAGGTAAATCAAAGCACAGGTATATTCTATGGGGTTAAGGGATAGTCCACATAAATCATCCCTGCCCCAAATCAAGTCCCTGCTATGGCTAGATGCCACAGCATGATCCACCCATTGAAAATTCACTCATGATCTTGTTAGAGCACCACCAAACAGCTACCTGTATTAATTAGCATTCCCACCAGTGTATTGGAGACAGATGAGCAAAAACATTCATTTTATTTTCTTTATTCTTATACAATTATATGAGGAAACCGTTAAAAGAATACATCTTTATTTTTATTATATATTATTGCAAATATTTTACTATAATAACATTGACCGGAAGATTAAATATGGTTTATTCTTTCCCCAAAATAGTATTCGTAAGTATTGTTTAAATTTCCCAACCTGCCATTGACACTTTAAACCTGCTTAGAGTAAGAATATATGCTCCTTAAAACCTACGGTGAGTTTATTATTCTTAAATATTTTGTTTCTATGTACCTACAATTATTGATCTATATAGGTTTTTAAGCATATTTTTGAAGCACGTTTACAATAAGGATGTTGGTAATGAAATGTGATCTGGATCCTATACCTCTTTACTGATTATTATCATTATTATTTTTTATCAGATGCAAGATGCTATGGGATACGAATTGCCCTGTGTTTATTTTGTCAGTCTTGTCATCTTTGGATCGTTTTTCGTTTTGAACCTAGTTCTTGGTGTCCTTAGTGGGTAAGTAGAGCATTTATTAGAGATAATGTATTTATTCCTGTAAAAGTGAATTGTGGTTATTTGAAAACAAAGTTGAATTTGCTCACTTACAAGGAAGACGTTTACATATTGAAGGAAAGCATACCATTAACATAGTGCATCACAGAAATTATTTTTGTCTTCTTAGTTCATAGACATGGCCAGAATTGGCCTTGTTCAGCAGAAGCTTGTTTAATTCCTTCAATACCATAATTGAGTATACTTGATTTGCACAGCTCTTTCTGATGCCCCGATAACAAGTATACTGACTGTGGGCTAATACTGGAACAATCTAAAGATATGTAGTATATTTGCAAACAAAATTTGTTTGAAAATTAGTTCTAAAATGTGCCCCAAAATTTTTAGTTCCTTGGGCATGATACCTAAGCTGCCCAAACTTTTCAAACAGTTTGGATTTCTTTGCCTTCTTTAAGAAGAAAAACTGATCCCGAGGTGTACTATGGAGATGTAGTAGTTCTATTTCATCAGCAGATGGTGCCACCTGCCCATCAAATAATGCATACGTTTGACAATGTGTTTTAGATATTTGAAACACACAGGGTTATTCAAAGAGAATCGAAAAGTCACCACAAGTTTGATGACTTTTGTTCTCTTCAATTCGATGCAATTTGGCAATCCCATTTCGGCGACCCTGCGGTGTATTCAGCAAGCACCACAGGGCCCTCGTAGTGCAGGGAAAAGCCGCCGCAAACACGACAGACACTCACCGCAAAACCCGGCGAAGGCACACCGAAACCCGCAAAAACATCTGGATTATCCCTGCCGAACTCGCTGGAGAAACCTGAGCAACAGCCGATCACAGCACAGAGCAGCCGCCAGAAAAAGCCGACACCGCAGACGAATGGAGTGAACAACAAAACACTTCAAAAACAGTACGCTTGAATGTTTGAAAAGTGAAATGCTGTTTGCAAAGAAACTACAGAACGAAAATGTCTGAAATTTACATATAAGATCCAATGAATGATAATAAAAAGGGCTGTTACAGAAAAAAGAAAAAACGATTTAAAAAAAAACGGATTTTTTTTTGCAAGAAAATCCCGAAAAATGCCTAAAAGATCCTAAAAAAAAATGTATAAATAGACTTTTTCCTGCAAAATATTATAATCAACGGTTTATTAGATATTGAATTAAAACGGGAATATTTTTAACATTGAAGCCTATAGGATTCGCCTGAATAAACCTGTCTAATGAAACCACCGAACAGCAGGGCAATTCGGCAACTTTTCACTGCTGGCTTTTGTTCTCTGAATAGACAAAGCATTGCTTCTCTATGGGGATTTCACTGCCCTCGAACAGGCACCGTATGCGCAGGCAATTCGCCAACATTTGGCAAACTGCCTGCTCTCTGAATAGCTGAATGGCCAGGAAAGATAACATTCGCTGATTTTCACTGTTCGGTTACCTTTCGGCCACAATTCGGATCTCTTTGAATAACCCTGACAGTTTCAGTGAATGTATAATGAAAATTTGTTTTCCATAAAGCCACTGTGTAATGGCAGTAGAATTATGGAAAACTGTTTGGTAGTGAATGGGTTAATACAATGTTTATGGTATATATTTGGATGCTTGGTAGTGAAAGGTGTTAATGAAGCTTTTATGTTATACTTCTGGATTGGACTTTTGAGTGGTGCTTTCAGAAGTGGGTCACAGAGCAAAAGTGGGTCACAAACCCCCCTTTCCCTCACAGAGCAAAAAGAGCACAGAACAAATGAGAGCTGCTTATTTTTTTCCTTCATTGACTAGTACAGTTGGGATGTTTCGGAAAGATAAAGGAACATTTGCTTGTGTGTACCTTCAATATTTCTCCTTTATCAAAGAAATGCTGGAATATCTTGTCTGTTTATTGGCGACACGGGGGGGGGGGTAATCACTGGAATGCAATACAGAAGGACAGAAACGTTGTAGAATCCTTGTATAAAAAAATTTAAATATCAAACTCTTGTATTCTAATATTCAAATGTATAGGAACTGTGTGTTAAAGTCTTATTGTTTTTTGTTCTGTGAAGTGTTTTGTACACTGCTATAGATTCCCTTAAGTGCTCTTTGTGACCTATACTGCCCATAAACTTCCATCAGCCATCTGCTGTTCTTTTGCTATATGTAGTCCTGTGTATGCTGTAGATATTCATTCATCTAAGCTTGCTTCATGTACATCATGAATCACCTTTCCAAGAAGATGAGTGACTTTTAGAGCTGTAGCTCATCGTTTCTAAACACAGGCCTCTAGACAGAACCTATATTTAATTTCTAAGGATTGAAATTGCAGATTCAGTGACAGACACAAGTACTGGAAAAGTTGAGCTTTATTGAATTTAATCATAAGAAGGTGCTGATTTATTTTTACCTCACTGTGGATACCATTGTTTTCTTTCTTCTTACATATAACGTCTTGAATAAAAATGTTTATTTCTCTTAATCATCTGCACTGCTTGATGCTAAAACTCAAGTTCAGAGGCAGGCAGGCAGGATTGATTTATGGATAGGCAAAATTCCTCTAAACAAGGAAGAATCCCTCTTTTTACTAAAACATTAAACTTTATTCAATACAGTTAAAATTAACTCATTCCATTTTAATTATAAAAAATAGTCATCAATTAAACAGATAGTGACCTGCATATGACAATTATTAACACCTTCTTGGCCTCGATATTACACCAGTGTAAGCTTTGTCTTTAGTACAGAAGCCTTCCAGAAGTCTGTGAGTTAGTAGACTTATTAGGTTCAGTTTAATGGTTCTCTATTGTGTACGTCATACATATCGAAATGGTATTAACCACGACATAGTAATATTATGCAAGTGTTCTAACCAATCTGCTGTTTAAACTGGCATCATATAGTTCAGTTTACAATTGATTATAGGAGAAACAAAATCCCCCCCCCAATTGCCTTAATTCCTATGTCGTTCCAAACATTTGCTGCATAAACTTAGATAAGTATGACTCTCACACTAGATTCTTCTGAAAGTTTGGGTGCACAACATTAATAACGGTTGGTATGTTAGTCACCCTGGGTTTCAAATGATTCAGACCAAGCTATCTTTAAACTGGTTTGGACAATTGAAACAACACCATGTTGCACTGTCAATATCGAATACAAGCCTTGGAAGTCACAACCCTTGATTTATGGATAATTGTAATCTTCAGTGCTGTTATATAGACCATGGATATCTAGCACAGAACACATATATCAGATTTTATTAGATTCCTTGGACAATATGACAAGAAATTATAACGTTTAAATCTGTAACTTTATGTTTAAGTCTCATAACTTAAAAAACAGAGGCCAAGGAAGCTTGCAGTCAGCATACTTTAAATCAGCCTCCTGGAGTTTTGGTCATGATTGTAGAACCATGTACATTTCCAGCCAACCTATGGCTTTCAATGCCCTCAAGCCCTACCCTATGTCAGTTCATTGACAGCTGCAGCTTGAATGGAAGCTGTGAGCTGTCATTTCCAAAGCAGCATAGATGCCTGGTGCTGGATTAAAGAGTAACAGGGTTATTCAAAGAGATCCGAATTGCTTGAGAAAGGTAACCGAACACTGAAAATCAGCGGTCGGTTAACTTTCTTGGCCATTCGGCTATCCAGAGAGCAGGCAATTCGCCAAATCCTGGCGAATTGGCGGAACATACGGTGCCTGTTCGAGGGCAGTGAAAACCCCATGAAAAAGCACTGCTTCGGCTATTCAGAGAACACAGACCAGCAGTGAAAGGCTCCCCAAATGCCATGCCATTCAGTGGTTTAATTCGGCAAATTTATTCAGGAGAATCCCATAGGCTTCAATGTTAAAAATATTCCCGTTTTAATTCAATATCTAATAAACCGTTCATTATAAAATTATGCAGTAAAGAGTCTCTTTATTTATAGATTTTTTTAGGATATTTTAAGCATTTTTGTTAATTTTTTATTTTTTTTTAAAAGTCCGATATATATATTTTTTAACCACTTGGCTGCTATGGACGTGCTCAGCGCGTCCAGCCAAGTGGTTCTCCTGTGCTATGGACGCGCTGAGCGCGTCCATGCACAGGAGGCAGCGATTCCGGCGGATTGCTGCGCCCCCCCCCCCGGTGCGGGCTGACATCTTGGATGTCAGCCCAGCACTCGGGACCCCAGCGGAGCAATTAGATGTCATCGCGGCGGCGCGATGACATCTAATTCAGGCGCCCCCCCTGCGTGTGCGGAGGAGGCGCCTGAAAGGGAGGGGGGGAGGACCTCTCTCGCTCCCGATCGCCGGGGGGTAGGGGGTTAATCCAGGCACCGTTTGGAAGGGCACAGCCTGCCCTTCCAAACGGTCGCTGTCATTAACCCCTGGGGAGCCGGATCACGAATCGTCGCTAAAAAGCGCCAGTTCGTGATCCTTTCCCGGAGCTGGCCGACATCTTGGATGTTGGCCAAGCCTCCGGGAACTCCCCCTGAGGACTGGCGTCATCGTGCATAGCACGATGACGCCAGTCCTGGAGTTAACCCCTAGCTGCCACCAATGGTGGAGATAGGGGGTTCCAATGAACCCCCTATCTCCCGATCTGTGGCAGCTAGGGGTTAATGTTTGATATCGTTGGATCGGCCAGTGCATGGCCTTTCCAACGATATCAAACATGATAATGAAAAAAGGTTTTTAAAAAAAATAAAAATTAAAAATAAAAAAATATATATATTTAAAAAAAAATTCTAAAAAAAAATAAACAAGTTTTTTTTGGTTTTGTTTTGTTAATGCAGCAATATTGTTCCCATTTCAATTATAATGTGAACAATAATGCTGCACTAACGATTTTTGTATGTGGTGCGTTTGTTAAAAATAGCGACATTTTCCCCAAAAAAAAATGTAACGGGTCCCCATTTCTAATTTTTTTAACAAGCGCACCCCATACAAAATATAACCGCAAACGATCGCATGTTAAAATGTGAAAAAAAACACTTTACACATAATAAATTATTGAAAATTCAAATTTTATTGCATTTTTTGTTATAATATACAGACATGACATAACGTATACATATAATAATGACATATTATGAATCTGTGGAGTCTGCCGGAAAGAAAGATATATAATATGTCTGGGTCATATATCAAAATATGGCTACAAAACGCGGTTAAACATGATGAGCGAACGCGGTAAAAATTACCTCAGCACAGAGGTGTGAAAAGCCTCAGCAGCGAAAGGGTTAAAGTTTACTTATTTTTTCTGTAACAGCCCTTTTTATTATAATTCCCTGGACCTCATATGTAAATTTCAGACATTTTCGCTCAGTAGTTTCTTTGCAAACAGTGTTTCACTTTTCAAACATTCATACAAACTGTTTTCCTAATTTATTCACTTCACTCTGTCTGCGGTCTCGGCTTTCTCGGCTTTTTCCGGCGGCTTCGCTACGTGTGATCGGCTCCTGCTCGGGTTTTTCCGTGGTTTTCGGCAGGTTAATCCAGATGTTTTTGAGGGTTTTCGGCGTGCATTCGCTGGGTTTTGCAGTTCGTTTTCGTCGGGTTTGCGGCAGCTTTTCCCTGCAATGCTTAGTGAATACACCACAGGGTCACCGAAATGGGGTCGGCAAAAGGAACCGAATTGAAGAGAACGAAAAGTCACCGAACGTGCGGTGACTTTTCGAATCTCTTTGGATAACCCTGTAAGAATAAAGGACACTCTAGGGATAAAATGTCAGGTAAAGGTACTGGGAACCATGAGGGGATCGTATTAAACCCCCACCCCATTTCACCCTAATGGGTCTCTTTAAAAATTTGTTTGTTATTGAATTATATTTATTAAAAAAATATCTTAATGTGCCACTGTACTGTTACACCTTCATTGTTCCACAACCATATTAATTCCCCTCCCCACACAAGAGACATCTATGGCATACCAGTGGCAATGTGGTTGAAAATATTTGTACTTCCAGCACAGACAGCAAAGCACTTCCACGCTGGACTCCAGCACTTGTGACTGTCAATGTAGCGCCAATGCTCAGATGACATGTCATCAGAGAGTGCCGGCACTCAGCTGACATGTCATCAGGGAGCACCGGCATCCAACTGGAGCACATTCATTCTGACCACCAGGGGTCCAATATCACTGTCCCACTATCCCCCTGCCACTGTACCACCAGGGATTCAGCCCTCTCCCTGCAGAAAAGGTAAGCAGGAGAGGGTGTGTGTGTGTATTGTCAGGAACCCCAGGGGTACACGTGCGTCTTTACCACAGTCCTGATACAAATGTAGCGCCCACTCCCAGAGGAGCCGTTGAATAAACCTCGGGTTAGTCTCACCGCACTAGGAAATAACTATACACCAGCACTGTTGTGGATTTTTATGTATTATATTCTTTACTGATCCCAATAAAGCAGCATATATTACTTATATACGGTATTTAAATGACAAGGATTCGTAACGCGGGAAAAACACGCGGCGGCAAAAGTAACGGTTAACCCCCTCAGTTCTGGAGTGTAAGTCCCGTGAATAATAGCTCAAAAATGTGTATGTGTATTGTCTTGGGTACCCGGGTACTGTATTCAGCTGGCCAGTGATTGAAACAAAACAATCTTTGACTAGTCACGTTGGGGCCCTGTGGATTTAAACAATACTGCAGCGTGCGTTTCTTATTTGGGAACTGTGGCCTGGGAGGCCTCTCACCCATCCGATAGACGAACTGTCCAGCACCCAATCAAGGATCTTCTCCGCTGTGTACTGGGACTCTGTGCCACTGGATCTGCTCCCTTCTTGTCGAATCTCCGCAACGGGAACAACGATCCACCGCCTGCACTCCCAATCGATCTGCGCGGTCTCCTTACTCTGGGTCCAGCCGGAACCAGCTTGTCATCCAGACCTCTCAGCGCTGCGAAGGTAGGAATCAGCACGGTCACTGTCCCGATCTCCAGCACCAGTGAAGCAGCGCCTGTACTCTGGCCTGGTCGCGATCCTTGACAGTTCTCACGTGCGTCCTCCACCTTTCACCGCTCCGCTCACTCTGAACATACCTTCCACGAGGCTGCTGATCTCCTTCCTCCTCCTCCACCTCCTTTCTGTCCTCACGCAAAGCATGATGTTGGGTGTAGTTCAGTTTTTGTCCAGCATAGTACATTATGTCTCTGTCTCCCTCTGGTGGCCATAATAATTAAATGCCTTGAACATAGTCATTAAAGCAGCGCTACACAAACAAGCAGTCTTTTTTCCTTTTGTTTTTATTTCATTCAGCAGCAACAGAACAAGCAGCTTTCTTCAGCAAACGGAAAAGTAAAAGGCTTTTATAAGCAAACATGAAGCAAAAGTCTTTCTTTTGTTTTTTTGTAAATACAATTTTATTGAAAAGCAGTTTGTAATATAAACATACAATTGATAAGACCAACGCCATATACTTTTCGGTTTTAAATGAGAGTAAAGAGAAATAATATAAAGAGTGAGTGAATAACATTCATCAAACTAAAGTATATAAACAAACAAGAAAAAAGAAGGGGGCTTGCCCGAGCCCCAAGAAGAAAGTCGGAAAAAAGATGAGAATAAAAAGAAAGAAAAAGAGGGGGGGAATGAACCTGAGATACTTCACAAATAAATTAATAACATAATTCTGCATGCGACATAAGTCAGACACATAGTATTAAAGACCGGCCACTCCCGAGGATCCCATATGCTCTAGCCATGGGGACCAGACCTTATAATAATTAGGCAATGTGTGGTTTGAAACTGCTGTGAGTTCGTCTATTAATTGAACATCCTGCATCTTAGCGTAGATGCGGTTAAATGTTGGGACATTGGGACAATTACATTTCTCCGCCAGGACCCTACAGGCCGCTAGCGTGATTTTCACCAATAATTTGTTCTCCGGTCTAGAGAGGTCAGAGAGCCTTGATAACAAGAAAGTTCAGGGATCCTTGGAAATGTCTCTATGAAAGACTGCTGAAATCAGAGTGTGGGCTTCCTCCCAGAATGTCTGAACCCGGGGGCAGGCCCACCACATGTGAAAGTAAGTGCCCTTTGCGCCACAGCCCTTCCAACATAAGTCCGGAGTATTCGGTTGCATGCGGGAGATCTGGACCGGAGTCACATACCATCGGAAGATTGTTTTAATCAACTGTTCCTGATGAGTCGTGCAGACCGAAACCGACTTCATTGCCGCCCAGATATCGGCCCACTCCTCCGCTTCCAAGGATTCGCCAATGTCAGTTTCCCAAGCCGCTATGTATCGCAATTCCTTCCAATCGAGCAATGTACTAAGCATGGAGTATAGTGTGGAGATCAAACCTTTGGGGTACGACCCTGTAAGGCATAAGCGTTCAAAACGGGAGAGGTGAGAGAGCGCTGCCGCCTTGATGTGAGGGCTAGAAGCAAATGCCCGCAACTGGAGGTATCGTAGAGGATGTGCCGGGGAATCTGAAGATGGCGGTGTGATGGCGTGCATCTGGAGCAGCTCTCCTTTTGGGTAAAGCTGACAAAGTCTTGGTGAAGGTGATAATCCGATGACAGGTCTGGAGGGAATTCCCTGTTTCTTTGTAACGGGGTTAGCCTAGAAGGGAGCGTTACTAAGTCACATTTAGATGCCAGTTTGTCCCATATTCGTATGGAGTTAATAACAGCCGGGCAAGTGGTACGGAGAAGCGGTCTGTAGCGTTTCGGGGTCCACATCCATTTGTGGGGGCTGTCTGGTGCCATTAGTGCAAGTTCAAGCTCCACCCACCTCCTGGTGAATATAGGGGAATGCCAGGCAACGATTTGGGCTAATTGAGCCACGTAGTAGTAGGAGAAAAAACCGGGAAGTCCCAATCCTCCCGCCACCTTGTGCCTGTATAAAGTGGACTGAGCAATACGGTGTTGTTTCCCATGCCAAATAAAGTTATCTATCGCTCTCTGGAATTCCAAAAGATCAGCGGGCCTCAACACCAGGGGGAGGGCCTGGAATAAATTAAGTTATCTAGGCAGTATATTCATTTTTATGCAGTGCACCTGGCCTACCCACAATATGACATACTTGTCCCAGTTCTCCAGTTCCAGCCGGAGAAGGCGCCAGAGAGGGGTGTAATTAACCTCATATAAGCGGTCCGGGGCCCCGGACAATTGTATGCCCAAATAAGTGATAGAGGAGGTGGTGACCTGTATGGGAAAGGAAGTCCGAATGGCTGCTATATCTGTCGGGGACATGTGTATAGCCACAGCTTCCAATTTGGAGACATTTATCTTATACCCCGATATGTTAGCAAATTCCTCTAGTCTATGAAAGACTTGGGGGAGGGAAGACATGGGGTGAGTAAGTGACAATAGGACATCGTCCGCATATGCTGACAGAACATATCTCCCCCCTCCCACCTCGATACCGTGTATAGCCGAGCAAGCCCTAATAGGTCGGAGCAAAGGTTAAAAAAAAAGCAAAAATAGGGCAGGGGATAATGGACACCCCTGTCTAGTGCCGTTATATATATATATAGGGAAGGGCGTTGAATGAGTCCCATGCAGTATAATTTGGGCGGAGGGAGAGGAGTAAAGAGAGCGAATGGCCTTCAGTAGGGTCTGGGAAGACTATGTGCTGGAGGAGGGAGAACAAGTAAGGCCACTCCGCTCTGTCGAAAGCCTTCTCCATGTCCAGGGAGAGAAACAGAGAAGGCTCTCCACGCGAATGGGCATGCCACATTAGATCAGTCGCACGTCTGGTGTTCTCGTAGGCCTGCCTGAGAGGGATGAATCCCACTTGATCCGGGTGTAGAAGTCCCCCCAGGACTGAATCAAGACGCATAGAGATAACCTTTGCAAAGAGCTAAAGATCCACATTTATTAGAGAGATTGGGCGGTAGCTCCCTACCAGCTGATGATCTTTCCCCGGTTTGGGAATCACCACAATAGATGTTAATAGAGATTCAGGGTGGAGGGTGCCACTACCCAACAAGTCATTAAAAGTGCGGAGTAAGCGCGGTACTTAAATGCCTGCAAAGGACTTGTAATAATGGTGAGTCAGTCCACCCGGGCCTGGTGCCTTATGCGGTTTCATCAAACCTAGTGCTTCACTGAGCTCCTCCTGTTTTATAGGCGCCCCCAAGGCCACCCTCTGTGCTTCAGAGACCGACGGCATGTCGGTCTGCGAAAGATACTCCGCAATCGCACTCTGTAGAGATATATTTGCAATCGTATGTGTGGGGGAGTGGTTATAGAGTGCACTGTAGAAGTTAGTAAAGAGTGTTCTGATGGTCTGAGGTTCTGTGTGAGTTTGGCCCCCATCATCCCTGAGTATCGTGACCCCTTGTGTGTGGCCCTAGGGCGCAGTTGCCGCGCAAGAGGCGTATCCATTTTATTAGATCTCTCATAGTATCTCTGTTTAGACCATAAGAGAGATCGACCGACATCGTCCAAAAATAACCGATTAAGGTCAGTACGAACCTGACTAAGGGATGAGAAGGTGTCTGGAGAGGGATGTGCCTTATGGGAGAGTTCTAATCTTCTAAAGTTGTATTGCAATGTTTGAATTTCTCCGCCTTTCACCTTTTTATGATGGGATGCCAAGCTAAGAAAAGCTCCCCGCACTACTGGTTTGTGGGCCGCCCATTGCATCTGAGGGGATGAGTCTTCTGTGTCATTTAGCTCAAAATAATCCTTCAGAGTGGCGGCAACGGAATTCCGGACCCCCGGCTTGTCAAGCAAGAAGGGGTCCATCCTCCATTGCCTGCCAGTCGGGCATGTGAATGGCATAAGTGTTGTCAGCATGATCTGACCATGTGATAGAGCCTTTATTAGAGGAGGTTACGGACGGGACAAAGTCTGAGGATAGCAAAAGTTAATCTATTCGGGAATTAGAGTGATGGACCTGCTAAAAGAAAGAGTAATCCCTGCAAGAAGGGTGGTGCACGCTCACGAAGTGGTAAAAACTGTCAGTCCTGGGGAGAAGCTGATGCTGGGGTGGGGCCATTCCGGGG